>JADMNL010000032.1:137677500-139072500 GCA_016271365.2 Neoceratodus forsteri | reverse complement strand
GTTGTTTGTTTTTCTCTGTAGTAATGTGCTGGGATGCCCCTACCCCTTTCAACCCATCATTGGCTGGGACTTGTTTTTCTCTGTGGGTAAGTGCAGGAATATCCCCACTGCTCCCAGACCATCATTGGCTGGGACTTTTTCTTTTATCTCTGTGGGTATGTGCAGAGATACCTCCTGTGCTCTCAGCCATACTTCTCAACCTCCTGCCTCATAAATCAGGGACAAGGCTTAAAAAAATCAGGGACAAAGGACCAAAATCAGGGACACATCTTCAAAATTAGAGATATCCACCCAGAAAGCTGGTAGAATATGGGGCTTAGTGCAAAATGCATTTTCTAAAGAAGAACAACTCTGTAACTTTAATGTTTGACATTGTTTTGTGCTGACAGCCCCCACTGTTTAGCCACAAAAACACAAATTTTAGGAGGGACAGAGTAAAATTTTGAGGCAAAATCAGGGACATCCCTGAAAATCAGGGACACTTGAGAGGTATGCTCTCAGCCCATCATTGGATGATGATGTTTCTCTGCAGGTATGAGCTGTGATACCCCCATCACTCTCAGTCCATCACTGGCCAGAAATGTTTTTTTCTCCCTGTGAGTTTGTACTGTAATACCATTAACACTCTCAGCCCATCATTGGTCGGGAATTTTTTTCTCTTTGGGTATGTACTAGGATAAACTCATCGCTCTCAGCCCATCATTGGCCAGGAATGTTTCTCTGCAGGTATGTGCTGGGATACCCCCATCACTCTCAGTCCATCTCTGGCCAGTAATTCTTTTCTCTCTCTGTGAGTGTGTGCTATGATACCATCAACTCTCTGAGCCCATCATTGGCCAGGAATTTTTTTCACTATGGGTATGCGGTTAAACCCACCACTCTCAGCCTATCATTAGCCAGGATTTCTTTGTCTGTGGGTATGTGCTTGGAATGGGATAGCCTCAATGCTCTCAGCCCATCACTGACAGGGACTTCTTTCTCTTTCAATATGTGCTTGGATACCCCCAATTCTCTCGACCATCATTGGCTGGAATTCTTCTCTGTGGGCTCTGTTGGTATGTGCTGGAATACCCCATCTTTCTCAGCATCTTATTTGTCAGGACTTGTTTTTCTCTGTGGGTATGTACCGGGATATCTCCACCGCTCTCAGACCATCATTGGCTGGGACTTTTTTTCTCTCTTTCGGTATGTGCTGAGATATCGCCAATGCTGTCAGCCCGTCATTGGCCAGGATGTTTATCTGCAGGTATGTGTTGGGATACCCCAATCACTCTCAGTTCATTGTCAGCCAGGACTTTTTCTCTCTCTGTGAATATGTGATGTGATGCCCTCAATGCTCTCAGCCCATCACTGGCCGGGAATTTTTTTCCTCTGTGAGTATGTGCTGGGATACACCCACTGCTCTCAGACCATCATTGGCCAGGATTTCGTTATCTGTGGGTATGTGCTTGGAATGGGATATCCCCACTGCTCTCAGCCCATCATTGGCTGGGACTTTTTTCTCTTTCTGCATGTGCTAGGATACCCCCAATTACATCTGTAAGCCCCTGTACCCCCTGGGGCTTAACCCTTAGCTACGAGTCTCCCATACCCTCCCCCCCGAGTGTCCCAGCTGCCTGTCCAGAGGTCCCATTGTGTCCCTAAGCGTCCGTCTGGCCGCTTCATCACTTTTTGTTCAGATTGGGGCCGGAGGAGCTGAATCATGGAGCCGCCGCTCTGTTTTGCACTTCGGTGCAGGGCTGGCAGTCCATGCATGCACAGTAGTGCATGTTGGTTTTTTGGCTGTTCTCATGGCCAAATGGATGTCTCTCCAGTGGTCCCGGTCCCTAAATTTAACTAATTGGAGACTGGAGACTTGGAGGAGGCATAGGAGGAGCTGCAGAGTATTTTATTTAAGGAGCACCAATTGCGCTAGCACCTGGCTCATGAATATTAATGAAGGGTACATTAATATGGATGAGGGAGCCTGTCTAGCACCTGGGGACTGCGAATCGGCACTAGCGACAGGCTGGGGGCAAGCTTTATGTTTGGATCTCTGCAGTCGGATGATAGAGGGGAGGAACTGCTTTGGAACCGTGGGGTTGTTGATTAATATGAATGTTTAGACAGGCTGCACCAAGACATGAAAGTTGGGACCGCTGGTGGACTGTATGTGAACTGTTGGGACAGCAGCCATGTTTTGCAGCTGTGTGTGACCTCAGCTCAGCCAATCAGAATGCCAGGATTTGCCAGGGGATCTACGGGACTGTTAAAAGGACTTATGGGGGAAAAAGCTGGGGAAATACTAGGCGTCCTTTTGAATAACCAATCAGGTATCGAGGTAGCCTGATGCATATTAATTTCTGGAAGGGACAGTTGTTTTGGCCAATGGGGAGCTGCCAGGGAGCTTCCAAAACCCAAGGACTGTTGGTTCTGGAGTCAGTTCAGTGGGAGCCCCTCTGGGGGGGGGGCTCCAGCCCCTTGGAATAAATGGGGCTGCAAGAAGTGGGAAAGGCCTGCCTGGGGGTTGCTAGTCACTTGTCCCCCAGGCCCTGCGTTTGCCTTTCCCCATGGTGGGGGATGGTGTTCAAGGAGTTTTGTTTGCAGACCAGCTGAGAGAGAGCTGCAAGGTCCTGCAACAGGAAGCTGTGAGAGGAAGCTATACCACAGCGGTGAAGGGTACGATCTAAAGGTTTCTGAAAGAGAAGTTTGTCTGCACCTTAAATGACACAGAATCACAAAAAAGGGATGGACATTTGGCCAAAGGAAAGGCAAGGTATGGTTCTGGTTTAAGGAAAATGGATTAACAGAAAAAGGAATGGTTTCGGGTTTTGGAAAAATGGTATGGGAGTCTCCCAGACATGCGGAGGCTTGCCAGTAACTCCAGATTTATCTGCAAAAGGAGAAGAGAGAGCCTCTTCTAGTTTGTGAGCACCTGCACAGTGAGAAAAGCAATTGTCTGCATCAAGGAACTGGTCCAGTGAAAGGTGGCTTCGGTCAGTACCAAGTTTAGGGTCCTCGGAGGAACCCATGGTGTGTGTGTGTGTGTGTGTGGGTGGTGTGTGTGTGTGTGTGTGTGTGTCCAAGGCTCACTGAGATGGTGTGCTGGTGAGAGTCCAGAGACTGTGTCCTGTATGCAACAGGCCACAGCTGCCATGATGGTAGTGTGGTGAAAATATCCTTTAATAGCTGAATGTGACTAAAACCTTCTTCTCAAATGAAGTTGCCAACTTGATTGTGAAGCTGTGAGAGACAGTTTCTACCATCAGCCACTTGCAAGGCGGAGTCAAAAAGAAAGCATTGCTGCAACAAGATGCTGTTAATTCCAGCTCAGGTGAAAGACTGTGGCTGCAAGCTGCAACCTGGAGCCAGGTAGGGAAACTGCCAACCCCTATCAAGTAGGGCAGACGGGGTTACAGGGAGCCACGGTTGCATGGCTGAGTGCTAGGGTACTCTGGATCCAGTGGGGAGCCAGACCGTGGGGTAACTCCTGGGTCTGCATTCCTTTGTGGTATGGAAAGCCTTGCATTTGTGCTCTGCATCTGGCCTGCTTGGTGGGCTGAAGGGGACAAGCTGCTAGAACCTACAAGCAAGTGGAAAGGCACCAGTGTTCCAAGCTGCAAGGTGCCTGCTACACGTTTACTTGTCTACAGCGTCTCAATGATCCCGAGTTCTACGGTTCCAACTACCCAGGTCTACAGTCCCAGTGCCACCCGAGACTGTCTGCAGAATCATGAGTAAAGGCAGAGATTGTCCTGCACCTGGGGACAGTATATAGTTGTTCCAAGTTTATGCCTAATGGCATAGTAAAAGCCCTATGTAATCAAGAGAAAGGTAAAAAGTTAATTTTATTTTCACCAAGTGCACCAACGCTGGCCAACCAGCTGCATTACAGACCTGCAATGTAGGTAGTACTGGGTACCCAGGGACATATTTGGGGGTAGCATCTGGACTGAGGACTGGTACTAGTTGGGGGTTGTGAAACTGTTTGTAGCCCCGGTGCCATATGGCAATGGGCAACTCCCCCTTGCCTGCTGTCCCTGATACCAGGCAAGGGGACTGGGTCCTGCTACGGTGAGAATTGGGGGTTCATTCCCAGAAATATTGATAATAGCGTGGTGCCTCCACCCAGAGTAAGATATTAGTGGGCCAGGTATCTGCCTGGTAAAGCCCCCTGGGATACTGTACCTACCCACCTTCACAACCAACCACTCTGCACACTGTGTGTTCCCGATAACCTTGTTCCACCATAGACCATATATCTTTGCAATAGGCAACTGCAATGAACTTCACTAACACAGCAGTTTCAACAAACACATTCACAGCTTTATTCGGGGGGGGTGAGGACTAGGGAAGGGATATAGGGACAAAAGGATTACTGTGAAAGAAAGAAAAAAGTTAGTGAAGTAAGCTACACTAATAAGTATTTTAGCTTGCAGGCCAAACCCACCCTCACTGGTACCAGTGTCCCAAATCAGTCCCTCTGGATATCCAATAGGTGCAGGCCTGATCGGTGCTGCAGGTTGGCCGGCTGTTGGGGCCCTGAAACATGTTAAAGAAATGAGTTTTAGAAAACCACTCCAATTTCCCTTTTCCCTTCCAGGGGCCAGGTCCTGGGTACTCACTGTTTGTTGACCTTAACATAGAACATAGAAGTGTAACCCCTAGATGGCGCTATCCCAGGGGCTACTACCCCTGCCTGATTTGCCACTAACAGGTTGAGGGGCCTGGATCCAATGGCGGGTGCCTCCACCCAGAGGTCAGGGTTTGCAATAGTTAAACTTACTTGGTCACAGCCCTCTGGGACACTGCAACCCCCCTTTCTTCCCACTAGTGGCCCACACAATATATCAGAATTACCTTCACAGTATACACTTACCCCCAGGGCTGGTTCAGGCACTGGGACCTCCTGTAAAATAAGATACAGTGCAACAATCACAGTACAATACTTCAACATAGACAAATACCTCAGGCAGTATAACTTTGCTGAAACAAGCAGCTCGGATTTATTTAGGGGGAATATAACAAGGACAGGAGGAAATCAGGTTAATTAGCTTATCACTTTACTCATCTACTCCATGGCTCTGTGCACAGGCCTCATTCCACCAGTTACTGTCCCTGGGTACCCAAGCCCTAGTGGCTAGTCCAAACCGTGGCAGCTGGTAGGGCCCTTTCCCACAGAAAGAAAAATTAGTTTAAACAGTCAGCAGTACAGTGATTCCATTTGGATTCAATGTGGCAATTCAACAGGGCGACCCTGAATTAGTACTCCGACCTCCAAACAAGATAGGGTCCTTCAATGTCAGCAGGGCTACTCTTGAGCTCCACGAGACTCCTCACACATTTATATGGCAAACTGCAACAGGCAAAGTCCTTTAATGGCAGCAGGATTCACTTGAGCTAACCAAGCCTCCTCACACATTTATATGGTGAACAGTAACAGGCAAAAGTCCTTTAATGGCAGCAGGATTACTTGAGGTACACAAGCCTCTTCACACATTTATATGGTAAAACAGAAAGTACTATACCAGGCAGGCTGCTTCTCTATCCCGATCGCAATTACTGCACAATACCCGGGAGAACACACAGCAGAGTCAGTTCCTGACAGACCGAGTGTAATTCAGCAATTTCTCCAGTCTTCTACAGGGTGAGCCTGGTTTCTACTCTTCAGATATCCTTTGATTCTCTTCACAGGACGGATTCAGTCCTAACAAGCAGTTACACAAGCTGCAGACCGGAAATCTGGGCCTTACACACGTTTTTTGACTAAAACTGCACACTGAAAAAGCACAGGGCTCCTTCCTTCTTCACTGCCAGAGCTCAACTGAAACTCCAACAGACAAAACCGGGCACTTCCTTTGAGTTCCTCCCAGTTCTTGACTGGATTGGCTGTCACTCACAATAGACTGCTCCTGTTGGTCCAAAAGGCGCCGAAGTCTAAACTACATCTCCCAGAGTCACTGCCCACATAATCCCTCTTGTGGCTGGCTCAGATTATGAGTCCAAGTTCTGATTGCGTCCAAGGCACCATTTTAGAGCTAGCTTACCCCACACTGATTGGTCCAGTTCAGCAGTTCAAAACCAGAATGGGGAACTAGGCAGACACAGTTCTGACTGCAAAGAAAGCAGGTTAGACAAACTGTAATTTCATTATTACTCTAAATGGTTTCTGGCAAACAGTTACATCTTTCAGATAGTTCCCTTTGCACTCCTAGTGACTGCAAAATGGAGTGAATTGGCAGCAGCTCGAGTGGTACTCAATCAAAGAAACACACAGTCCTCCATACAAACTAATTATGTCTGCAAGCAGACAGCTCTTAAAGAGACAGTACCAGAGGTTCTAAAAACACTCACTGATAAATGGCTTAAACGCCAAACACCATTCAGGCTTGGAGCATTCAAGCAAGCTCCTGGAAGTCTTTTGGGAACCCCCATTTGCAGGGGGGTTACAGAAGCATAGACTTTGATGGCAGATAAGGACTGCTTGGCCCACCTAGTCTGCCCATTTATGTACCTACAGGATAAGCTGCAGATCCTATTTAACTAGCAACCTATTTCTTCCTACCTCCCACAAAAATTGCCTTATATCTGTCCTATACATTCTTGAATTTTCCCACAGTTTTAGACCCACAGCCTCCTCAGAAAGGCTGTTCCATGCGTCCACCACCCTCTCTGTGAAAAAATACTTCCTCACACTGCCCCTGAGCCATCCCCCCCATCTTTAAATTGTGTTCCCTTGTTCTTGCACATCTCTTTTTCTGAAAGATGCTACCCTCTTGGACTTTGTTGCTTCCACTGAGGTACTTAAAAGTTTCTATCATGTCCCCCACCTTTCCTCAAGGGTATACATATTAAGCTCCTTTAATCTCTCCTTGTATGGCTTCTCTTGCAGACCCTGAACCATTTTAGTTGCCCTCCTCTGGACTGCCTCCATCCTGTCTATGTCCTTGCAAAGATGGGGTCTCCAGAACTGGACGCAGTACTCCAGATGGGGTCTCACCAACTGTCTGTACAGAGGGATAACAACTTCCTGTTTTCTGCGGGTGATGCCTTTCCCTATACATCCCAGTATCCCCCTAGCCCTCCCAACACCCGGGATATGGAGTTCCTTGTTTAGTACAGCAAAGCAAACACAGGCTGGCCAGTATCCCTCTATCAGGATGGAACTTGCTCGAGGATCTTGCAGCTGGTCACCTTGATTGTAGTTCTGGCCGCTTGTCACTTTCAGCCTCTTCTGGCCCATTGCAGAGCACTGCGGCAGGACAACACCAGCCCCAGAAGACCCAGACCCAAGAGTGGATCCACAGCCCAGCTGCCCTAATGGGTCGCAGGTGCCCTAGCACCCCAGCAAGCACTGGTGACCTCCTGAGACTGTGAGTCCCACTTGGGAGGAGTTAGCAAGTTCCGTCCCTGGCTCTGGGTGAGGACTCCCAAATGGTGGGGGTCCTCCTGCAGTCCCTGCACTGAGTTCTAAGCAAGAAAGGTTCACAGGCAGTCACTTCAACAAAGTCCAGTGCCAATTTGAATGGGTGCTAGCCTTGATTCCAACAAGCACAGGTGCAATCCAACAGGGGGATCTAATAACAACAGACCCCTGCACACCAATTCACACTTTCCAGTTAAGCAGTGTCCATAACCTTTTCTTCGGCTGCCGCTGGGCCTCAGCTCTCAGTCACTTCACCCAGCTCACTCCCTATTTTCCCAGGACAGTCCCTATTTTAGGCAGCATGTCCCAGTGTCCCCACAAGTTTTGCAAAAATGTCACTTTTGTCCCAGTTTTTGCTTACTTGTCCCAGTTATGTCCCTTTTTTTTGCTGACTACTAATCCGTGAATGACAGTTATTTCAGCACCACTGTGGCGCTGCTCGTGCTGGACAGCAGTTTGCAACTTCAGCCACTGGGCCTGTATTGCACTGCAAGCATGTCTGTGGGAGCACAGTAAAGCAGGTTCCTTCCTGTTAGATTAGACTGGGTAGTAGTGCAAACAAGCACATGTGGACGTCTGCCTGCCAGCAGCTAAGAGGGTCTCCAGACAGAGAAGAGACCAGCAACAAGGGAAATAAGCTACCTGAACCTGATCAGCTGCAGGGAAGTGTGTGAAAACAATCTGGTGTGGTGGTGGGAATCTTTGAAGTGAAGTTTGCTCAGCAAATGAGGTGAGTGTAAGTGTGTTGGATGGAACTGTCAGGAGGAGCAACACATGCAGCTTGAATGTCTGATCACAATTTAACGCAGGTTTTCTTCCAATAAACTTTATGTATATCATGATTTGGAACTTGCTGCAGCAGAATGATGTATTGTTCTAATCTGAATGTTTGCTACTGGTGTTACTGTGGGGTGGCATGGCCAGAGCAAAGCAGCAACATGTAATTGATTGTGTGCACCATTGTCTGCGGCGGTGCCCATGGAAGTGACACGGTGTGGGGGGAGGGGTCATGGTCAGGATGAACCGTCCCAGTTTTAGGGCTCAGAAAGTTGGTAGCTTTACTCAGGATATACATAGCACCTGGCTAGCACCCCAATGACTAGAGACGCTTTGCCTCTTCAGAATTTCAATTACAGTTCCACACAAGCAAATGGCCTCTCAGCAGCACCTGTAGCACTCAGATAATCTGCACAGTCCTCTCGACTAGCTCAACATTCTAGAGCAGGGTTTCTGCAGTTTTTACTTTCTTCCATCACCAATAAAACAATTTCTCCATACCTTGGGAATCAGAATCGCAGTTTAGTCTCTTTCTCGCTTTTCCCTTCTTGATCCAATTCTGCCAACAGCAAATCATTCAAATGGGGCCTGGATAATTTTGTTTTTTATTTATTTAACAAATCAGAAAGACCTTTGAGCCAAGGGCTCTTTTACAGATGTTCCGTGTCAAGGCACAAGAATAACAAATTACAATGGTTTCAGTAAGTAGTACAACATGAGGAAAGTAATTACATAAACAAAAGAATAATATGACAAGATAGATATTGTGTCAAGTGCAGCCAGTGGCCTTGTCTGAAGAGGGGTGAAAGGGCTTACAAGGAGAGAAAGTACAGGGGTGAATTGAGGGGTGGAAGGAGCAAAAAAAGAGCAAGGAGGGAGATTCCACAATGAAGCTTGAGCAGGAAAGACCCACGGGGCAGGGGGTAGAGGGAGAGAACAAGGTGAGGAAACGGGGAGTGGGAGTGGAGGGGTAAGGGAAGGGTGATGAGGTAGGATGAAAAGAGGGCAGGAATGGGAATGGGAAAGGGATAAGGGAGGAAGTGCTGTGTGTGCAGTAGCGCAGCAGCAGCATAGGGCTATACAGGGGCAAATGGTAAAAGAGGGAGGTCCCAGTGCATTTAGCTGTCAGCAGAGATTAGGTATAGCAGTCACAAGATGCTCTGAAAACTAGGAATTGATGCAGCTTCCGCTTAAATGGTCCAAAGGTTGCAGTCGTTGCAATCTCAGAAGGAAGGGAATTAAATTAGCAGCTCTAACTGCAATGGATCGCTGTCAGAGCGAGGTTCAACAGTGAAGGACAGTAAAGATTTGGCTCACAGAACTTTGTGTGCTCTGAGTGCCCCGGAAGGGACTGAAAAGCTGAAGGAAACCTGGTGGTAGGAGACCAAGATTTGCCTTCTTAGCCAGAAGACAGGCTTGATATTCAATGCGAGCCTGGAGCTGAAGCCAGTTTGCTTGTTTGTAAAGGTCACAAGTGTGAGTACGATACACTGCACCAATTAGTAGACGGCATGCCTTATTCAGAGCTGTGGTGAGCCGACGTAGGGTTGTGTCTGTGGCGGAACCATAAATGACCAAACCATAGTCAATAATAGACACAACTGAACTTTGGGTAGCCAATCTGAGGGCTTCGGTAGTAAGGCAGTGTTTATGCCTGCGCAGAAGGCCTAGGCGAATGTTAACTACCTTGGCAACATTCTCAACATGGTTGGAGTAGGAGAGCATACTATCCAGAGTAACTCCTAGGTATTTAAAAGACTGAGTCCGATCAAGGATAACACCCACACTGCTTTTAATCACTAATTGTTTGGCTTTGTGCTTGCTGTGGGTACCATGGAAGAGCATAACCTTAGTTTTTTTGCAGTTAAGCACCAACTTAACAACTTAACAACTTAACTTGCAAGGGGACCTGGACACCCTGGAAAGCTGGGCTCACACATGGAAATTAAATTTCAATATCACGAAGTGCAAGGTGTTGCATCTTGGTCGGGGAAACCCTAAACACAGGTACACCCTGGGAGGGGAGGCGCTGGAGGCCTCAATAGGGGAAAAAGACCTAGGGGTCATGGTGGATGCATGTATGAATAACTCTGAGCAGTGCAGGAGAGTGGCTAGCAAGGCAAACAGGATGCTGGGATGCATCGTAAGGGGGATCACCTCTAGGAGCAAGGAAGTGATTCTGCCGCTGTACAATGGACTGGTTAGACCACACCTTGAGTACTGTGTACAGTACTGGAAACCACACTTGAAGAGGGACATACAGCTCCCAGAGAGGGTACAGAGGAGGGCAACTAAGATGATACAAGGGCTAGGGGATTTAACGTATGAGGACAGACTTGAGGAGCTCTGCCTGTTTTCATTGGAGGAGAGGATAGACAGTGGGGACATGATTGAGGTCTTCAAGTACCTCAAGGGAATAAATAGGGTAAACATGGAGGGGATCTTTAGACTAAAGCAGGGAGGTATCACCAGAGGGCATGGTTTGAAGTTGGAAGGTGGAAGGGTGAGGGGGGAAAAGAGGAGGAGGTTTTTCACTGAGAGGGTGGTGGACCCTTGGAATGCACTGCCTGGTGAGCTGGTTCAGAGATCACAGTGGAGGCTTCAAGAGAGTGGGACAGACACAGAAAGTGGATGTATCAGATGATGGCCTGTCCCAGGGGGGTGGGGATGGATGATACGGGTTTCTGGAGCACAAGGGATGGGAGGGTCTCGGCACCCAACTAAGGATCTAGGTTCGAGCAGACTCGATAGACCGTAAGGCCTAATCTGCTGGCAAATAGTATGTTAGTATGTTAACTTATGAGAGATGAACCAGGACTCAGGTTCAGTAAGACTTTTCTGAAGTTGGGCCTGAAGGAGGGTAGGGTCAGCAGTCTTTGAGAAAATGACCGCATCATCCATGTAGAGGAGTAGTGGTTTGGAATAGGATGCCGGAAGATTATTGAAGAAGGTAATAAATAGAAGGGGTCTCAGTATCAATCCTTGAAGAACCCCAGAGCAGACAGGCAGTTTAGCAGAAAGGGCAGATCCTATTCTCACCTGCTGTGTGTGGTTTGCTAGATAGCTGGTGAACCACTTTAGGGCTTCTGAAGATATACCAAGCCCAGCAAGTTGATACATCAGCAAATGGTGATTGACCATGTCAAATGCTTTAGACAGGTCAATAAATGTTGCACTAACAAGTTGATCCTGATCAAGAGTATGGTGAATGAAACCTGTGAATTCCAGTAGGGTTGTAGATGTGCTGTGCCCTTTCCGAAAACCATGTTGTTGGACACATTGTAGGTTGTATTTTTCCAGGTACTCCACAAACTAGTCAGCAATAATCATTTCAAGTGCTTTGGACAGCGGGGGAAGAATTAAGCAATAATGCACGACAGGGTGTGTGTTGTGAGGATAACGTCACGCCTGGGGTGATTAGGCATGAGGTCGCGAGGTCGAAAGCACTAATCACCCCAGAAGTGACGTTATCCCAGCACAACACACACCCTGAGTGCATTGTTGCTATTATACAATGGCTGCTTGTAAAGAAAAGAAAAAGTTAAAAAATCCATAAAATAACTTATTTTAGTTAATTGTTTTACTGAGTACGACACATAATAAGAAAAAGTTCTTTTTCATTGTTTCAGCCAGTGGGTGGAGTTGATGATTGGTGCTTTTTTGTGTTTTGTGGTTCTGTCAGTTGTGTCCAGGAGCAACTGTTTGTCCCCCCCAACCCCCACACACACAGAATGACACCAAGTAGTATACCTGGTAGAATTTTGTTTTTGTAGAGTTTTCCCTTCGAAGTTTCAGTCGCTGTGATCGGAAGAAATGCATAGCGAGTAACCAAAGTGAGCGACTTTACTGAAGCACGTGAGCACCTGTTACAGTCTGCGCCATTCACTAACGTTGCCGGAAGATGTATGCGAATATGCCACTCGGATCGTCAGATTTTTTTTCTTATAAATTTGTTTTCTCTCGGTGTGAGACTACGAAAAGGATGAGCGGAGCACTGTTAATTTTACTGTGACTGGAGACAGAGTCTGAGAAAGGGAGATTTGAAGTGTGACGCCGCTCATAGAGGAGCAGTTGATTGCGAGCATGTGCGACAGTGTGAAGACAGAAAAGGCTGCCAACTAAGCGGGACTTTCAAAAAATATCGGTACGATTTGTTTTATGCAGAGGAAATTACTGCAGCGGGTGATGTTGTGATGTCCTCACTGTCCAGTAATGTTTGCATAATGGTTCTAGATGTACAGGGCAGTGTCGGATTTGCGGTGGCTTGCTGGGGGAAGGAGGGATTTCTTTAATAGTTTTGAGGTGATTTGTGTGCTGGGACTAGACCCGTGATGTTGTACTGGGATAACATCACGGGTCCAGTCCCAGTTTGACCAATGAGAGGCTAGTATTTTTTCTTGCCATTGTATAATAGATGTTAGCCTATAATTCCCAGGTAGTAATCTGTCCCCACTCTTAAAAACTGGTGTAATCAGAGCAGGTTTCCAGATCTGGGGGAATTTTGAAAGTATGAGGGTTCGATTGAGAAGCTTGGTGAGGGGGGATAGGACTTCATCTAGAGTTAGGGTAAGAAGTTTTAGGTTGAGGGAATCACTGCTTGTCCTAGTTCCTCCTAGAACTTTATGTAGGTAGGCCTTGGTCTCACTTTTTGAAATAGCTTTGAAGTAGAAACATGGATGAGCCCCTGAAGTTCAAAGTCCACTCTCACTGGATAGTTCTGACTCGTACAGACCCCGGAACAGACTGAAGAAATCCCAGAAAGCCCACACAGTTTCAGCCGAGAATTCTGGGTACTGGTTGGCTGATGGAGCCTATCAATAATTGATATCCATAGAGATCAATATTTCCTACTCGTTTATTGGGGCATGATCTAGGTGCCTGAATTAAGTCTCCTCCTTTTTCCAGGAGTCCCTCTGTCCAAGGTTTTGGTACCTAGATCACTGATTGGCTGCAATAATGGGGTCAAGTGTCACAAACATGTCAGCTCCCATTCAGTTCTATGGAGTCCATACAGTGTAATACAGTTTCTCCCCTTCAAGAGTCTGGTGCAGCCCCACGCAATCCTTTATGTAATCACACAATCCACCAGATTGTAGCCCCAATTGCCCCCTGTCAAACAAGCCCACTCTCATCCTTTTGATCACAGGGGTTCTTCTGTTGCTGCTGCCAAAACTTGGTCCCCTTATGCGGCAGGCAGCAACCTCATTAATATTCATGGTGCGCTCATTAATATTCATGATGCATGAGTGGCCCTGCTGTGTAATCTCTTAACACAGTTATGGGCTTCTGCCCGATCCCCTTCAGGGTTCCAGTCCCCAATGACATAAAGAGGGGCATCGGGACCATGGACAAACTCCCTGTTTTCGGACCACAATGGCGGTTGTCACATCAAAGTGCTGGGAGCACATGTGTGAGTGCCAGCTGAAATAAGTATGCTGGTAGCCCGCGGCCAAGGACGCACACCCAAATGGGCAGAAAAAAAACATACTGGTGGGGAAAAGAACGTGGGGGAACCAGGGGCACCAGGAAAATGGGAAAACGCCAGGTAAGTCCCCAGAGGGTGGTTACATGTTAAATCTATCAGCTAGTTAGTCAAAAAGCTACTATCTGGGCCGTATAAAGGTTGGTGGGTGCATTGAATGGAAAAGGTGTGAATTAAAAAGAATGCAAATGTTTGTTCCTATGCTGATTTTCTAAATGTAAATCTACATTTTTGCTTAACTTCTACTCCATCTACCCATTCCTAACCTTCCCCATGTAAATAGTGACTTAGCTGTTTTGGAAAATTTTGATTCGTGAGCCTATTTTTGGTGAGCATATTATTAGCTTAAGTCAAAAATTCAAAGTGCTGAAATTGAGTTTTTTGTTTTAATGTTATCCATGTGTTGGGGTGACTCTATGGGAAGGTGGGTTGGTACAGCATTCCAGGGGGTTGTACTTTGGAAAATCTTACCCACTTAAAATGTACTCTGGGTGGAGGCACTGCACTATTTATATTTTCTGTCTTGGAAAGAACCCCCTGTAGCAGCAAAATGGGAACTCAGACCCCTCAACCTGGTTAGTGGCTGCCCAGGTAGGGGTGGTAGCCCTAGCAGACACAGTGCCAGGGCTACATATCAGCCCATCATTATCTGGGATTTTTATTTTCTCTGTGAGCTCTGTTGGTATATGCTGGGATACCAAAGCACTCTCAGTTCATCATTGTCCAGGACTTGTTTTTCCTTTTGGGTATGTCCTGGGATACCCCCATCACTCTCAGACCATTACTGGTAAGGCCTTGTTTTTCTCTGTTGGTATGCGCTAGGATATCTCCACTGCTCTCAGACAATCAGGTTGCTGGACTTTATTTTAGCTATTGTATAACTGAGCATAAACCACTCCCTCTCCTGTGATTGTTTACTTGAGGGAGGTGAAGGAAAACTTAGAAACGATGAACACAGGGAGAGAGAAGGTTAACACGCGAGGCGGGTTAAGTGACTTGCTTAAGGTCACGTAGTTACTGTAGTAAATGAGGGGCTGGTGGTGGTGGTCAGATTGAGACTTAGGTTCCCAGGTTCATAGCTCTGCCCCTCTAACCACACTTTACACTGGTTCCCAGGACCTGGAACCTGATATTCCCCTTACATAGAATCTTGACCTAAATAAAAACAGAAATCTTAGTAAAAAAAAAACCCTAAAAAAACTAAAAAACAACTGTCTATTTTGACTCCACCATGGGCCTTTCTGTGTATCTGGCAATCGAATAAAGGAAGGCATGTGACTTCAAAGGAGTGTTAAATGCTTCAATGGGGGAACAGAGACTTGATAAGCTGGTCGTTTCCTGGTTGAAAGTGACACTGGCAGAAGCCAGCGGTATGAGAGCAATTGTGACACCTTTTTATCATCACACCATTTGATATAGGGGAAGCCTAATCAGAATTATAACAACTACAACAAGATACCTGCCATCAGAACACTAGCCAGTTCAAAACAACTTAAGGAAAAAATATATGTGTGTAACCTGTACTGTGGTTGTCTCCTAGATCTTCTCACACCACCTCTTGTCACCTTGAGCTTTGTTATGGAATAAACCAAGAGAAAGTGATAGGCCTGTCTTGGGGGGTAGTTCCCATGCCTTTTTCCAACAACAGTTGGCTGGCACATCTCTTCATACATGGGATCTTGGGCTCTTGTGGATTGTTTTCTGGGAAGGCATGTTGCTATGAATTTCTATAAGGGATTATATTCCTGCTGGGTTCAATTTCCATAAAATGTCTTAACTGGTGGTACTTTCTGTATAAATTATGGTTTGACTGGTAAATCAGAGGGGTCACACTCAATTTAGAAATGATTTATTGGAAAGATGAGCCCCCAACAGTGATGTGTAAATTGGTTGGGGAAAACTCCAACTCTCTCGAACTGGACTGGTTCTAATGTTCCAAACCGAACAACCACTTCACCCCTTTTCTCAGAGTCAACTCCAGAAGGATCAGAAACATGTATTGTTTCCTTATTAAAAATATTTTTTCACTATTTATCAATGTGTAGTTCTAACCCTCCATGTTCCTACCTCCAATCCAACTGTTGCAGGCATCTCCTGATCTGTAGAAGCACCAGTCTGGAGTTCCAAGCCAGCTCGTCTCACCTCAACAGATGCCCCACAGGAAATCCAATCAAAGAAATGGGGACATTACAAGGATCCCTGTGTGTGTGTGTGTGTGTGTGTGAGCCTGGGGTCTGCACTGCACCTGATGATATGTTAGCCTTTCAGCTGTCATCATTCACCAGCTAAACAGGATTTTCTTCCTTGGCATCTACCTTCCACAGTATGTGACCCCCCCCCCGATGCTGATGTTGGCCTCTGAGGCAATGCCAGGTCACTCCTCCATCTTTCACAGGAAGTGTTCAAGTGACAAAGTAGCACTAACCCCTCTCAGACTCTGAATGCAACCCAAAAACTACAGGCTTGTGGCATGAGAGTCAGGTTAAACCCTTCCCTGGAGCCTGGGTGCACTATCCCAATTGCATCCCTCAAATGCTGCCAACAAACTCCTTACTAGAGAGACATGGCCCTACCTTGCACAAGGATTTGCATACCCATGATGCTTTGCTCTGTGAATGAGGCTGGGAGAATGTGTATGGTTTGGAGAAATGCACAAAAAACAAACTATTTGGATATTTTTTCTCTCTCAGTATCCTATTGTGAAACCCATATATTGCTTTCCTGCAAACTACCACTTGGTATGCTAGCTCTGAGTGTTCTGTATAGTTCTGGATGCCCCAAACAGTTTCTCTGAACAACTTTACCAGGTCTCCCTGGTGCAGAAGGCTTTGCCTCAACAGGATTTTCCTTGAAAGTAATGGTAAAGTACATAAATAAATGCGTAAAGGATTTAGGTAATTTGATAAGAAAATTAGTTCACATGGATGATAAGTCTGTTCGTTGATGATAGGAAGCTCTGTGGGAGGGCTGGCAAAGAAGAAGGGATTAACATCATGAGACAGGATGTGAGGAGACTGGCAAAGTGGTCCAGTATTTCACAGTTGAAATGTAAATGCCAAAAAGTGCAAGGTGATGCACATAGGGGGGAAACGTGCATCATACTGATGGGGTGCAGGTAGTCAGCACACAGCAGGAGGAGGAGGAGCGAGATCTGGGGTGGTGGTCAACAATTACCTCAAGTAAGGGGCTCGGTGCAACAGGGTGCATGTGAGGGCTACCTGAATTCTGGAGTGCAGAGGGAGAGGATTACTAACAGGAAACGGGAGATAATATTGCCTCTGTATAGATCTCTGGTGAGACAGCATGTGGAATTCTATGTCTGTTCTGGGGCCTGCACCTCAGGAAGGACAGGAATAGATTAGAGACTGTGCAACAAAGTCTATGAAAATGAACCATGGCCAACAGGCCAGGATGTATGATGAGAGACTGAAAAGCCTCATCATGTATGCACTGGAGGACAGAAGGCTGAGGCAGGACATGAGAGAGACTATCAAGTTCATGAAAAGGTTCAACAGAGTGGAGACAGCAAGTCTGTGCTAATTAAGAAACACCATGTCACCAGGGACATAAGCTTAAACTGGCAGGGAATGGTTCAAAAAGAACACTAGGAAGTATTACTTCATGGAAAACGGTGGCAGATGGGTGAAAAAAGCTCCCTGACAAAGGTTGTGGAGGCAAAGATAATATGGGACTCAAGAGGAAGTGGGATGCAAGTAAAGGAGTTAGCAGATGGGAAGTGGAGGGGGAAGGGGTAACTCGGAGGGAGGAAAAGACTAGTGTATTTCCAAGTAAGGAAGTGTGGGACAGACTAGCTGGGCTGTTCAGGTCACTTTCTGACCATCACTTTTCTATGTGTCTATGTAGCATGTCAATTATATGGAAATAATATACATGTTTTAACAAGCTTTAAAAAAAAATCTTTCTGAACTTTTTGAGGTTTCAGTTTGAACCATTTCAGATCCAAACCCATGCCAGAAACCAAACCTCAACCAGAACCGGACCCAAGTCTGTTCTGTACCCAGATCAAGTATGAGCCAAAATCCCAACTTGAACATATGAATGTAGAAACAGACACGTAAAGTTTGTTGGCAGAGAAAGGTCAGTTGCCTCACTGTGTTTGAATCCTGAACCCTTCTGAACCCAAACTTGAACTTGATCCAATCGGACCCAAGCCTGATCTTAACCTGAACAGTTTGAACCCAAACCCCAACTGGAACCCTGAACTCAAACCCAAACCTGTACCCCAACAGGTTGGCCATCTCTGGTCCTCGGAGTGTATAAAATGGGTCCTATAAGAAGGGGTTTGCAAAAACAACTAAATGTCAGTTTTCGTTAGCTTGCATGCGCAGAGCGTTTTGGAGATAGCACACTTTGGAGGTGTGCCTCTCCCTTCAATCCACTGCTCAGTTGAGCAGAGCGTGGCCGGTCCCTGCACCAATGGAGTGCGGGAGCTGTATGTATGACAGCGGTGGTCTTCGCTTCAAAGAAAACCACCGCTGTCATACCCAAACTTACCGTCACGCCACCCCAATCTTTGCTGCCACACTGGGACCCCACCCCAGCGTGGCAAGCGTCTATGTCGTCTGCGGCCGGGGTGCCCAATCCTGTTGGCTCACGGCCCCAAGCCATCCTTCTGCCACACTGAGAGCCCACCCCAGTGTGGCAAGCGTCCTACATTGTCTGCCGACGGGGATGCCCAATCCCGTTGGCTCCTCAGGCCCCCCCCAGCCATCCTTCTGCCACGCTGGGAGCCCACCCCAGCGTGGCAAACGTCCCACGTAGTCTTGTTTTTTTTCACCTGTAAAGCAAAACTATCCCAAGGCGCTTCTCCCAGTCCCCCTCCCACAACCGCACCCATCCACTGCGCACCCCAGCCTCCCCCACCCCCACCCTATGCACCCTCCGGGCCTCGTGCGGCAGTCTTCGGTGGACCGGGAACATATCTGCACTTTTAAAAGCTGACCGTGAACTGAGGAAATGCCGGTAAGCTGTATAATGGGCTAGATAGGGGGGTTTCAACTTTATTGCATATCTCAGGCATTTTTGGGAATTTTTGCACCAAATTTTCAACATGGGGTTTTTGCAACCCCTTCTCATGAATGATGTCACTGTCATGGCGTTATTCAGGCCCCAAGGGTGATTTCACAGTCACTGATGGTCACTGACAACACCTCCTTATGAGCAGTACAGCTGTCATTTTTCACATCCTGCCCAAAACGTGTTTCCGCCCATGTAGCGCACAATGGCACAGTCGGTATGCGAAATCAATGTATGGGACGCATTAAGAAAATCACGGTGACACTGTTCATTAGCAGAGGTCTTAAAATGGCTATGTTGAAAATTTGGTGAAAAAATTCCTAAAAATGACTGTTTTACGAGCGTGCATTGCGCAGTTCCTATGCACCCTCGTAGGTTTGTGAATTTTCAATATTTCCACTCCAGATTTTTGACATTGCCATTTTAACACACCTTCTTATGAGTAGTACAGCTGTCATTTTTCACATCTCACCCAAAATGTGTTTCCGCCCATGTAGCGCACAATGGCGCAGTTGGTGTGCGAAATCAATGTTCAGGACACATTAAGAAAATCACAGTGGCACTGTTCATGAGCAGGGTCTTAAAATGGCTATGTTGAATTTGGTGACAAAATTCTAAAATGACTGCTACAGTGTTCCTTGTACACGGTTCTATGCCTTTCGTAATTTCTGCAATTTTCAATATTTTCCTCCAGATTTTCAATATTGCCATTTACCACACCTCCTTATGAGCAGTGTAGCTGTCATTTTCACATCTTGCCCAAAACATGTTTCCGCCCATGGCGCACAATGGCACATTGGTGTTATGTGAAACTCAGTGTATGGGACACATTAAGAAAATCACAGTGTCACTGTTCATGAGCAGAGATCTTAAATGGCTATGTTGAAAATTTGGTGAACAAATTCTAAATGAACTGTTTTCGCGTGCGTTGCGCAGTTCCTCGCACTTTCGTAAGTTTGTGAATTTTCAATATTTCCATTCCAGATTTTCAACATTGCCATTTTACCACACCTCCTTATGAGCAGTACAGCTGTAATTTTTCACATCCTGCCCAAACGTGTTTCCGCCTATGTAGCACACAATAGGGGTAACAAAAAGGTCATGCTGAAAATTTATTGTGCAAATACCAGCAATCGCACAGGGCATTGGGGTAAAGCACCATACGTGCCAAACACCACTGCAAATACCTGCAAGCGAACGTTCGGCATTGACAAATGCTTGTTATTTTTACTACAGCATTTAACATCTTCATTTACAAGAAAGATGTTCCTTATCTCCTTATCTGCTCAAACCGGGTTTGAGGAGACAATGTAGTCTAGTTGTTAGAGCCTGGGAACCAGAAGGTTACGGCTTCAGCCCCCACTAGAGCCAACCACTGACTGTGTGACATGGAACAAGTCACTAAACCATTCACAGCTCCAGTCCACTCAACTGTGGACATAGGGAGAGACAAGACCCCACTGGAAACAAATCAATGCATCTCAGCTGGCATTTTCTGGGTAACTATGTTGGAAGTCGTAGCATATTTTACATGTTGCATCACTTCCTGCACCACATCCTTTGCCCAACAGTCAATATTTCTTTTGGGTTTTGGGAAAATATCTTTAGGAAACAATACATTTTGATGTTTTTAAGGGAGCAGCTAAATACATTAGCTTTTATACTATAAATAGCTGATCAACTGATCAAGAAGTTTATTGTTCAGCAGTTATGCCATTACAAAATACAAAATGAAGACAAAAGTCGTACATACATTATATATAGGATAAAGCATGGGGAGAAGTGTGTTACGAGAATTTAACACACACCCGAGTTGTTGGATGGCACATAAACCCCGAGGGCGAAGCCGAGGTTTATGATGCCATCCAACAGCGATGTAATATTAAACCAGTTCTTCTCCCCATTTCATTATATAATTGAAGGCTCCATTTTTAAATAAACAGGCCTTGAGCTCCAACTGTCCTTGTTTCCATAAAAAGTACTGACGAGAAAAACACTAACTTCTCTGCATTACCTCAGTTTACCAGTGAGCCTAGAAGCACAAGAGTGTGTTTGGGATGGAGGTAATGCAAATAATAAAGTGTTTTTCTCGTCAGTACTGTTTGCGGAAACAGGGACAGTTGGAAGCTCCCGCTCTGTTTATTTGCTTGTCTCGAGCGCGTTGGTATAGAAAGGTAGCGCGTGAATGCCGTAACACCTACTCAGGTGTTACGGTATTTAACATACGGTTTTGTCTATGGCAAAAAACGGAGACCGTTAATTATACATTTATAATTGCATTCTGTAGACAGTTTATCAGGTTTAATTTGTATTATGTCCAAAGTTTTCGGACATTCTGTACTGAAATTTTTTACATAATGCGTTAAAATTATTTACTCATTCCTATTTCATGTAAAATAATGTGTACTGTATTTATCTATTCTTAAGATTTGTTAATACAGTTCCATTCTGTCTATATATATATATACAAATTTTAAATCATTCACAGTTGTAATGTTTCTATACATAACATGAAAAAGTGGCCCAAGATGTTCAGAGAACCTTATTTCAACATGTAGGCCATCATGCGTCCTTGGTTAATTTAAATTTCTGTATTTGTTTTTTCCTTATTTTATTGATTTCTAGTAGCTATAGTGCCAAATTTCTTATTATCTCATCATTTTCAGAGTTAAATTGTAAGTCGAACATAAATCTTGGGGGTATGATGAAGGCTCCAATATGTTTACCTAAATATTTCTCCCGAGGGACTTTGTACCAAGGGCACCATAAGACTACATAGTTCAGATCTTCTTCCTCGTGCAATGAACAGTGACAAACCATTGAGATTTTTTCATTCTTGTTGTATCTTGCGTCTAATACATTACTGGGAAAGGTTTCAAATTTATACTGGGTTAATATATCCCTGTGTTCTGGTATTCTTACACTATTCAAATAGTAAAGAATGTTCTTTTGTATTGAGAATCAACCATCTTGATACTTTGAGGTTTTTTTATATCATTTTGGTCTTTTTCTTTTGATTTTTTTTGTAATTTCTTTGTTATTGTTTTTGTGTATGCTAAACTGAAATAAATATTCTGGTCAACCCAGTTTTTTTAAGTAGCTTAGTCCGTTTTCCTCCAGAAGATTCCTGACTGAATTTAGCCAGTTCCTCCTTTTGTAGGTTATTAATTTTTCTTTTTCCTGGAAACATTTGCCAATAATCGAGTCCCTTTTTTCTGTCGTTGCCTTAACCCAATAGCTGATCATCCTGGCTTCTACAAGGTATTTACATAGAAACATAGAAACATAGAATTTGACGGCAGATAAGGACCGCTTGGCCCACCCAGTCTGCCCATTTTCCTACCTGATGGATAAGTTGCAGATCCTAGTTGACCAGCAGCCTACTTCTTCCTATCCCCACCCCCTAGAATTGCCTTATGACTGTCCCATGCATGCTTGAATTCCACCACTGTTTTTGACTCCACAACCTCCTCTGGAAGGCCATTCCATACATCCACAACCCTCTCTGTGAAAAAATACTTCCTTAAGTTACCTCTGAGCCGCCCCCCTTCTATCTTCAAATTGTGCCCCCTTGTTCTTGCACTCCTCTTTTTTTGAAAGATGCTACCCTCTTGGACTTTGTTGATTCCCTTGAGGTACTTGAAAGTTTCTATCATGTCCCCCCTCTCCCTCCTTTCCTCGAGGCTATACATATTAAGCTCCTTAAGTACTCTCTTCACATGTCTTCCGGTGCAGACCCTGCACCATTTTAGGTGCCCTCCTCTGGACAGCTTCCATCCGGTCTATGTCTTTGCGGAGATTGGGTCTCCAGAACTGCACGCAGTACTCCAGATGTGGTCTCACCAGCTGTCTGTACAGAGGATAATGACTTCTTGTTTTCTACTGGTGATGCCTCTCCATGCATCCCAGTATTCCCCAACCCTCCTAGCTGCCCTCTCACATTGCTTGCCCACCTTTAGGTCATCTGATATGACTACCCCCAGGTCCCTTTCCATTTTGTTGTTGTTAGTATCTCACCCCCATTGTGTACTCTTCCCCTGGGTTTTGTTTCCCAGGTGCATTACCGCACTTCTTAGCATTGAATCTAAGCTGCCATACATTTGACCATTCCTCTAACCTTGCCAAGTCCCTTCTCATCCTTTCCACCCACCTTGTGCATCAACTCTGTTGCAGATCTTTGTGTCATCTGCAAAGAGACATACTTTCCTTCAGTCCCTCTGCAATGTTGCTTATAAAGACTGAAGAGGACCAGTCTAATACTGAACCCTGCGGTACCCCTACTAACCCCTTTATTCAGGTGGACTCCATTTACTATTACTCTCTGTGTCCTATTCTCCAGCCAATTCTTTACCCAGGCTGTCATCTTGGGACCCACTCCCAGGCTGGCTAACTGTATATTAATCTTTTGTGTGGGACTATGTCAAATGCCTTGCTAAAGTCTAGGTAGGCCATGTCCACAGCCCCTCCTGATCAACTACTTTGGTCACCCAGTCAAAGAAATCTATCAGATTTGTCTGGCATGACCTTCCTGCTGTGAATCCATGCTGCCTTGGGTCCTGTGCCCTCTGGCCTCTAGATACTCAACAATTCTTTCCTTCAGAAGTGATTCCATCATTTTCCCTACCACTGAGGTTAAACTAACAGGTCTGTAGTTTTCCTGCTTCTGCCTTGCTCCCACTTTTGTGAAGGGAATCACATCTGCTCTCCTCCAGTCCTCAGGTACCACCCCATCCTCCCATGATTTGTTAAAGAGGGTAGTCAGTGGTGTCACTAGTTCTACCCTTAGTTCTTTTAAATTCTGGGATGAATCCCATCAGGCCCCATTGCTTTGTCCACCTTCAGTTTTAAGAGCTCTTTCAGAACCCTTTCTTCTGTAAATGGGCTGGTATCAACTTCTGTATCCAGAGTGTTTCTACTGTTTGTTTAGGTACCTCCCCTCTTCCTTTGTAAATACTGAGCAAAAATATTTGTTTAGTATCTCTGCCTTTCTGAGTCACCCTCTGCCCACCCTCCCTCCCTTTATTAAGCCTCACTATCCTCCCTTGGTCTTCCTTCACTCCTGATGTACCCTATAAAGGTTTTATCCCCTTCTTAACTGATTTGGCTATCTTTTCCTCGGTTTGGGCCTTTGCTGTTCTGATTGCCTTTCCAGCTTCCTTTGCTTTAACTGATACAGTTCTCTGTCCTGTTCCTTCTGTGATTCCTTGTACTTCCTGAATGCTTTCTTTTCTCTTGAACCTTCACTGCCACTTCCTTTGAGAACCATAGTGGTTTCTTACCTCATTTCATTTTGTTTATTTGCTTTACACAAAGGCTTGTTACCTCTGTGATGGCAGTTTTATTATTCCCATTGTTCTTCCACCCCCCTTCCTGCCCATTTGCTAGTGCATTCCTTAGGCACTCACCATTTAGCAAAGTCATCCTCTAAAATCCAGTACCTTTGTCTTTGTATGGCTTGACTCTATTGCTGTGTTTATTGTGAACCATACTGTTCGATGGTCGTTAGTTCCCAGATGGCTACCACTTCTACAACTGTGATCCTCTCTTCATCTCCATTTGAGAGAACCAGATCTAAGATTGCTCCTCTCAGTGGGCTCAATACTAGTTGTCTAAGGCATGCCTCCTGTGGGCATCTAGAAATAACCCCACTCTTAGAAGTGGCTGCTGCAGCTGCACTCCAGTTAACATCTGGCATATTCAGATCACCCATCAGCAATATCTCCCTTTATCTGCCATTCTAAGTATACTTTCTATCATTTCCTTGTCCATTTCCTCCCCTGAGAGAGTCTGTATACCACCCTATGCGGATTGTGGTGCCATTGCTTGCCTCAAAATTGACCCACAGTGCTTCTTCTCCTCCCTGTTTACCCTTTTGTTCTGTTACTTTGATTTTCTTCTCCTATGTGAGAGCTACTCCTCCTCCTCCCCTTTTACCCTCCTGTCCCTCCTATAGATAGTGTATCCTGGTATGTTTACGTCCCAGTCATGGTTCTGTTGTGTACCATGTTTCTGTGACTGCCACGATATCCAGATCTTCCTCCTCCATCAAGGCCACTAATTCAGGAGCTTGTTACCCAGACTATGGGCATTGGTACTCATTGCTCTCCATTTTTGATGGCTTTACCTTCTGTGCCATCCCCACTGACCTTTCTACCTTGGTCTTTTCTCATTTAGTACCCTGTTTTGTAGGGAGGCTGGTATTTTCCTGCTGCTTATCAGTGCCTCCCCTTGACTAGTTTAAAGGCTTGCCAATGAAGCATTTAAACTGATTGCTAAAAGACTTGTTCCTTCCTGGACAGATGCAGACCATCCTGCCAGTATAGGCTAGTGTCCCTCCAGGTGGAACCCCAGTCCTAATGGAGCCAAGCCCCTGTGCTTCCCACCAATTTTTCAACCATTTGTTAAACTGCATGGTGCAAAGTACCTCGCCTCACCCATGCCACTGACAGGCAGTACCTCTGAGAAAGGATACTGTGTGTGCTACTTGTCTTAAGCCCCTCCCCAACTCTACAAAGTCCTTCTGCACTGCTCTAATCTCATGATGAGCTAAGTCATTTGTCCCTAGGTGGACAATGGCGTCCAAGCTCGAACTTCCGTGCAACTGTTCTATGATCCTAAGGATGCGCTTCCTGTCCTCAAGCCATGGCACCAGGCAAGCACCTTACTTCAGTTTTCCTCTTCCCCAGTTCTATCCCCTAATAATTGGAGTCCCCACCAGGAGCTGCTTTCTTTCCCTGTGGTGCCTCTGCCTCCTTCCTGAGGGCCTCCCTTGTGACAGTTGTCTGCACCTCCTTAGTCTCCTCTGCGGGTGTATCCGTGGGGAGCTATGCTCCCAGATGGTGTATGGATTGTGGTGTGGAACACTGACTGGGTGCTCTGTTCACCAACCTCACCTCCCTGAGCCCACTGTGGTCCAACTGCTGTGCTTTCTTTGCAACCTCTGAGGAAGTGGTGGTGGCTCTGGGGCTCCCTGGATGGGGAGGGTTCCTTCCTACTGTCCAGTGTGGCCTGGGGGAAGGTCCCCATACTACTGTCCAGTGTGGCCTGAAGACGGGCAACTTCCTCCCTCAGGGCAGAGAGTTGTCTGCAAATAGAGCAGCATCTCAGCCTCCAGAAGGACTCCCGGAAGACTGCTGCCCCACAGCCATTACATTGCACTACTCCCCACCTTTTATTTGTGTGTGTGTGTGTGTGTGTGTGTGTGATTGGTCTGTAATATAGAAATAGATATATATTTATATTATACAGTGTGTATGCTTATATTGTCAGTGCAGTGTGCTAGAGAGGATATGACAGTGACATGCACCTTGCACTCTTGAGAAATGATGTCAGAACCCCAGGTATAAAGAACTATTTCCAGGGGTGGGTGGGGTGAGGGTGGGAAGGTTGGGCCTAAACTGTGCCCTTGTAAAACAATCAGCTAAAAGCTCTGACCCACTGCTGCAATGAGTGCCTTCCTGTCAGCAAGATGCCCTACACAACAATTTGATAGAAATACCCTGCTAATCAGACAGAGAAAAATCCACACATCCAAGTCAGACACAGGTAAACCTCCCAGCCCCAAAACAGGCCTGGTGGTTTGTGCTCTGAGAGCTGTCAGTCCCAAAATAAGTCAGCTGTGCTTTAAACTCTTCCTGCACTGAAAATCTTAAAATTGTAACAAACAAATGTAAACCTAGATCCACCACCCTCTGTTGCTTGAAAGACTGTCTTTTCCTGTTTCACACTGCAGGTTTTCTGTGACCACTCCTTAACCCCAGTAACTTTGTTAAAAGAGTTTAACTATCACAAACTCCTAGCACCAGTAAATTATTTAAAAATAGTTTCTGTCCCAAAATCCTAGTAGTCAATCCAGCTACCCCCAAGGGACAACCAGAATGCAGTATTCAAACACTTTTGAGATTACTTCCAAGATAAGCAGAGTTTGCAAGTTTCTTTTTCAACTCCTCAGCCACCTTTAATTCATTAAAAATTAGTTTAACTGTCAGCAAATCCTAGTAGACAATCTAGCTACCTCCAAGGACCTACCCAAATGCAGTATTTAAATCTTTCTGAAGTTACTAACAAGATAAACAGAATTTGCAAGCCCCTTCTTGGTTAAACCCTAAATAAGTATGTGAATAAAAAGCAATTACCAAGGGTAGTTAGTTTCACCTCCCACAGAATTAAGCAAAAGTGCATGTTTGTTGCAGATATCAAGTGCAATATAGAATTTCTCACACAGCTCAGTTGAAGAAAGTAGTGTCCTTCCAGCTCCAGAAAATGTGCTTTGTGTCTTTGAAAATTGCAGCCTTCAGTACTTATAGTAATCTGACCTAGTCTGGATATCTCCACCCAGGGCAATTTGTTGCCAATGGTTATGATGTAGCCCTTCCTGTTCCAATACAACCTGTTTGGTCTGAAAACAATGTCCTGCCCCCTAAGGCTGTCTGTGTTTCAATTCACACTGCAGGTTTTTCTGTGACCACTCCTTAACCCCAGTAACTTTGTTAAAAAGAGTTTAACTATCACAAACTCCTACGTTTCTGTCCCAAAATCCTAGTAGTCAATCCAGCTACCCCCAAGGGACAACCAGAATGCAGTATTCAAACACTTATGAGGTTACTTCCAAGATAAGCAGAGTTTGCAAGTTTCTTTTTCAACTCCTCAGCCACCTTTAATTCATTAAAAATTAGTTTAACTGTCAGCAAATCCTAGTAGACAATCTAGCTACCTCCAAGGACCTACCCAAATGCAGTATTTAAATCTTTCTGAAGTTACTAACAAGATAAACAGAGTTTGCAAGCCCCTTCTTGGTTAAACCCTAAATAAATATGTGAATAAAAAGCAATTACCAAGGGTAGTTAGTTTCACCTCCCACAGAATTAAGCAAAAGTGCATGTTTGTTGCAGATATCAAGTGCAATATAGAATTTCTCACACAGCTCAGTTGAAGAAAGTAGTGTCCTTCCAGCTCCAGAAAATGTGCTTTAATTTAACGCTGGGCTGTCTTAGCTGAGTTCTAACTAAATTACTCAGTGTACTGAGCGGGATTCTCAATACTTGTTTATATATTTTATTTAAAATTGTTTCAATATTTGAGGAATTATCTGTTCCCCAAACCTCTGCTGCGTATAGTGCTTGGTTTATTGCCTCAGCATTTATTGCTTTTATCATTGGTGCCACAGTCCTTCCTCCGTATGCGAAATTAAATCTTTTGAGTGCTTCGACTGTATTTTGTAACTTTTCTGCAGACCAATCAATATGTTTATTCCATCTGAGGTTACTTGAGAACAGTACTCCTAAATAGGGGAATATAAATACCTGCAAAGTAAGCCCTCCATCTACTCTTTGTGACATGTTTATAAAGGAGGCTGTTCTAGTGGGCCATTGGTGTAGGATGGGATGAAATGTTCTCCTCCCCTGCACCTGATACAGTACTAGTCTGCATGAATCAGGCTGTCCTGCCCTCTCCAACATAGTTTCAGAAAGTGCTGGGGGGAGTCAAGTTGTGGGCAGTGGGTTGCTAGATGGAGGGCTTCCAATCCCAAGTCAGTGTTCTGCCCAAATTAGATCCCTACAATCAGTGTTTCACAGGGCACTTGGGCACTAGTTAATGTTTTATGAGGTTTCTTGGGCACTACAGTCACTGTTTCAGGCAGTGTCTTGGGTATGACAATTAGTGTTTCACATGGTGATTGGGCACTACAGTCTGTGTTTCATACAGTGTCTTGGGCACTACAGTTAGTGTTTCACTGGTGATAGGGCACTACAGTCTATGTTTCATACAGTGTCTTGGGCACTGCATTCAGTGTTTCACATTGTGTTTGGACACTATGGTTAGTGTTTCAGATGGTGATTGGGCACTAGTCAGTATGTCACAGGATACTAGGTACAATACTAGATTGATAGGACTAGCAGAAGGCTCTGGGCCCATAAAAAATGGGCACTACAGTTAGCATTTCACATGGTGATTGGGCACTACAGTCTGTGATTTATGGGACGACATGGACACTACAGTTAGTGTTTCACATGGTGATTGGGCACTACTACAGTCAGTGTTTTGCATGGTGATTGGGCACTATAGTTAGTGTTTCGCATGGTGTATGAGCACTACAGTTAGTGTTTTGCATGGTGATTGGGCACTACGGTTAGTGTTTCACATGGTGATTGGGCACTACAGTCAGTATTTCACAGGATGGCATGGGCATTTACAGTTAGCATTTCACATGGTGATTGGACACTATAATAAGTGTTTCACAAGGTGATTGGGCACTACAGTCAGTGTTTCATGGGATGACATAGGCACCACAGTCAGTGTTTTTCATGGTAATTGGGCACTATAGTCAGTGTTTCACATGGTGATTGGGCACTACAGTCAGTGTTTCATGGGATGACATGGGCACTACAGTTAGTGTTTTGCATGGTGTATGAGCACTACAGTTAGTGTTTTGCATGGTGATTGGGCACTACAGTTAGTGTTTCACATGGTGATTGGGCATTACAGTCAGTATTTCACAAGATGACATGGGCATTACAGTTAGCACTTCACATGGTGATTGGACAGTATAGTACGTGTTTCACAAGGTGATTGGGCACTACAGTCAGTGTTTCATGGGATAACGTAGGCACCACAGTCAGTGTTTTGCATGGTAATTGGGCACTACAATCAGTGTTTCACATGGTGATTGGGCACCATAGTTAGTGTTTCGTTGGTGTTTGGGCACTACAGTCAGTGTTTCACATGGTGATTGGGCACCACAGTTAGTGTTTTGCATGGTGATTGGGCACCACAGTTAGTGTTTTGCATGGTGATTGAGCACCACAGTTAGTGTTTTGCATGGTGATTGAGCACTACAGTTAGTGTTTCACATGGTGATTGGGCACTACAGTCAGTATTTCACAGGATGGCATGGGTATTACAGTTAGCATTTCACATGGTGATTGGACACTACAATCAGTGTTTCATGAGATGACATGGGCAATACAGTTAATGTTTCACATGGTGATTGGAAACTACATTCAGTGTTTCACATGGTGATTGGGCACTACAGTTAGTGTTTTATAGGATGACATGGGTACTACAGTTAATGTTTCACATGGAGATTGGGCACTACAGTCAACATTTTACATGGTGATTGGGCACTACAGTCAGTGTTTCACATGGTGATTGGGCACTACAGTCAGTGTTTCACATGGTGATTGGGCACTACAGTCAGTGTTTCACTGGGTATTTCAGAACTGCAGTCAATGTTTCAGAGGCAACAGGCACTACAGTCAGCATTTCACAGGATGACATGGGCACTACAGTCAGCATTATGTGAAACAGCACTAGCAGGACATTTTATGGATTTCAGCACTATAGGTGATGAAACTACCAGTGGCAGAAACCCAGCAGTAAGTGGTCTGTTGGTCTATTCCAAGTATACTGGTTCTCACAAGGAAAGCATTTATATTTTTTCTGCATATAAATGATGAGGGAGCTAGACTGCTAAGGGGGAAGCTACAGGGGTACACAGACAGAATCCTGGTGGATGATTTAAACTAAGGAAGGGGGAAGTACAGATCTAGGGGAGGACTAGGAACAGTGGCTAGTAGGGTTTACCTAACGTGCACTTCCCCAGAACTGGGAGCAGGGGACACTAGTAGGAAGGAGAATGGAATGGGGGGGGATAGATGGAAGGGTCTGCTGGCAAATGTTAGGAGTCTGGGAAATAAGATGGGAGACCTGGAGGCAGTGGTGGGGACAGATGACCTAGACCTAATAACGATAACTGAAACATGGTTGACTGATAACCACAGCTGGGAAGGGGACTCACCGAGGTATAGTCTCCATAGGAGAGACAGGAAAGGAAAAAAAGGGGGAGGGGGTAGCCCTATACATAAGGGATGGGATAAGAGCAATAGTGTGTAGGGAAGGACAGGGCTCAGCAAAGATCCTTTGGGTCACATTAAGTAAAAGGACAGGGGAGGCAGTATGGATACGGGTGGTGTACTGACCACCAAATCATGGAGGAGGAGGTGGATAAAGAAATCCCTGGGGAAATACAAGGGATGGCCAGCAAGGGAGAAATTCTGGTGTTGGGGGATCTAAATCTTCCCAATGTGGACTGGGGATCCCAACAGCAACATCAAAAAGGAGCAGGGAGATGCTGGAGTCCGTGCAGGAAGCACTTATTCATCAGCTGGTCAAGGAACTGACTAGGGGAAGGGCCATACTGGACCTGGTAATGACAAATGGGAACAGTGTGAAGGAAATGGAGGTTGGGGGAAATCTAGGAGATAGTGACCACAGGATGGTAGGGTTTAGCCTTTGGATGGGGTTGGATAAGAGCAGGGCCACCACTGGGGTACTGGATTTCAGGAAAGCGGATTTTAAGAAAATGAAGGAAATTTTACAAAAGGAACCAGAAGAGAAAGAGAACCTGGAGGGCATGGGGGAACTGGGGCGGGGGGGCAATTAAAAAGGGAATTCTGCTGGTGACAGAACAATGCATCAGGAGGGTGAGCAAACACAAGAGAGGGAGGAAACCACTTTGGTTTACAACATAGGTGAGAAAAGCAGTCAGAGAGAAAAGGAAGGTGTTCAGGGCCTACAAAGCTTCGCAGGGAATGGCAGAAAAAGACATTTATAGGGAGAAGCTAAAGGAAACTGAAAAACAGTCAGGAGGGCTAAAGTGGATGTGGAGGAGAAAATAGCGAAGGAGGCAAAAAGGGAGACAGGAAGTTTTTCAGGTATGTGAGTGACAAAAAGAAAAGCAAACTGGGGATTATGAGACTCAGAGGGGAAAGGGAGCTCTGATAGAGGGGGATGCGGAAAAAGCGAACCTGCTGAATGACTACTTCACCTCAGTCTTCACGGTTGAGGAGGAAGGGAAAGGGCCAGAGCTAAGAAGCAGGGGAAGGGTGGGCAGGGAGATGGGCACAAGCCCCTTTACAGAAGATAGGATATTAGAGGAGCTGGGAAAACTGCGGATGGACAAAGCAATGGGCCCCAATGCAATCCACTCCAGGGTGCTCAAGGGGTTAAGGGAGAAAATTGCACACCACCCACAAAGTTATTTAATCTGTCTCTAGACAAGGGGAGATTCCTGGGGGATTGGAGAAGGGCTGAAGTGGTGCCATTACATAAGGGGGAAGGATGAGGCAGGCAACTACCACCTGGTAAGCCTTACCTCTATGGTGGGAAAGCTAATGGAGGCACTTATTAAGGAAAGGCTGATACAATATCTAGAGGAGGAAGGCCTGATAGATGACAGCCAGCATGGGTTCACAGGTGGAAGGTCATGTCAGACCAACTTGATTGAATTCTTTGAGGGAGTAATGGAGATATGCGATCAGGGATGGGAGGTGGTGTAGCCTATCTGGACTTCAGGAAGGCCTTCGACACCGTCCCCCATAGGAGACTAATAAGCAAGTTAGGTAGCTTGGAGGTGGGGATCAAACTAACAAACTGGTTGGAGAATTGGCTGGGGGCTAAAACACAGAGGGTGGTGGTTAATGCGGTGCATGCAAAGGAAGGAGGGGTGATGAGTGGGGTTCCTAAGGGGTCTGTGTTGGGACCCGTACTGTTTAACATATACATTGGGGATGTTTCTGAGGGCCTGAATGGGAAGGTGTGTCTGTTTAGGAGATAGCGATCAGGATGGACACACTGGGGGAAGGTGGAAAGAATGAGGGAGGACCTGGCCAGGCTGGAGGAGGGGTCCGGGAAGTGGCAGCTGCAATTCAATGCAAAAATTCTGAATTATGCACCTGAGTGTATAAACTCAAGGGCAAAATACTGGCTTGGGGGACTGAAGGTACAGAGCAGGAAAGAGACCTGGGAATCACCATTTTGGATAACCTGAAGTTTAGGAACCAATGTGATAGGGTGGTGGGGAAGGCAACCAGAATGTTGGCATGCACAGGGAAGGGCTTTACAAGCAGGAAAAAGGAGGTGATCATGCCACTATACAAAACTATGGTCAGACCACATCTAGAATAGGGGGTCCAGTTCTGGAGGCCACACTTGCAGGGTGACAGGGACAGGATGGAAAGGGTCCAGAGAAGAGCAACCATGATGGTTCAAGGGCTACACGGGAGGTCATACGAGGAATGGCTGGAGGAACTTAACTTGTACACACTGGAGATGAGACGTGAAAGGGGGATATGGTAGAAACCTTCAAATATCTGAAGGGAATAAACAGAGTGAGAGAAGGTAGCATATTCAGGATGAGTGAAAATCCACTAGGGGACACGCATTCAAGCTGGGGGGTAGATTTAGGGGGTAGAAAGGGCAGTTCTTCACAGAGATGGTGGTGGGTCCATGGAATAGGCTGCCAGAATGGGTGGTGGAGGTAGATTCAGTAAGCAAATTCAAGAGGTCTTGGGACAACTACATGGGGTTCAATAAAAATAAAAGCCCATGGAATGGAGGGTGTAAGATGAGTTAGACAGTGGGGTATTCGGGCTGACTGGAAGGGCCAATATGTCCTTTTCTGTGGCAGATTTCTATGTTTCTATATTTTATGAGTAATTAATTACTATTCTTTTGTTTTTGAATAGAGCTTTTCCTTCCCAGCCATGCTCATCTGTCAGGGACTTAGGCTGGTCCAAGCGATATACCCAGTTCTGGCCCATTGAACCCCACTCTTCCCCAGGTCCAACACTCTTCCTACATCCCCCATGGCTTTTGCTCAGTAGCGGTGGCTATGAGGCAGGAGGGACCTCCACTCCCCCAGGTGGCCCACTATGGGGACTAGGACTCAGCTTCTGGGCAGGCATGCATCCAGTTGCCACCTACACCATATGATCACGAACATCCCAAAGACCCAGATGGTGCGAGTACATATAAATTGCAGTGAGAAAACAGATTATGAGAAATGTGGGTCAGAAATGTGTGATAGGTTTGTGGCCCATGGATACAAACAGGAGACTGTAAATCAGGCATATGAGACTGTGAAAAACATAGATCTGATCTCCTCACTGTTAGGGACCTCAGTGCAAATGAGGACAATCAGACTGGGAGAATGAATTTCATTACCACTTTCTCAAGGCACTCTAGGGAAATACAGAATGTATGGAGAGAAATTGGAATATTCTGGAATCCGATCCTGATCTAGCTGATGTGGTAAAAGAGAGACCCAGGATGGTATATGGAAGGGGACACATTTGAAAGACAGGGTTGTGCACAGCTATTTGCCAGTTAATAATGGGGATTGTATTGTACAGACAACGCCATTAAATACCAAGGGAAACATTTCAATGTGGGAACTGTAAATGTTGTTCTCATGTTGTTAGGTGTAAGACATTCACAATATTCAACAGTGGCATGGATTATGAAATTAGGGACTTTATGAACTGTTTGACTGAGAATGTTGTTTATCTAGCAACATGTTGTTGCAGGGCCTTCTATGGGGGAAAATGCACTAGACCTTTGAAATTAAGGGTCGGGGAGCATGTAAGAGCCATACAAAATCAGGATGAATGGAGTGCCTTGTCTAAACATTGTAAGGGCATTACAGATAGCAGGGTTTCCCATGCATTTATGTTCTGTGGCATTGAGAGGGTGCAGATGGGTTTAAGGGGTGGTGATGTGGAGGCTAAGCTGGCAGAAGGAGAATCTGACTGGATTTTCACCCTGGGTGCCCTCCAACCACCGGGTCTGAATGACAAAATTGACCTGATGTCGTATTTGAAAAATAGAAAGTGAAAGTATAGGTTGCCCAGGAATGTTTACAGTTCAAAATATGGTATTTTTCATATTTAGGATATTTAATATATGGATTGTAAAATTAATAACACTGTAAAGCATATAAAAATGTTCTGGTAATACCATCGGTGCCGGACTCATAATAGCACCGTTCACGACTGATAATACTGTCGTTCAGGTACCATAATCAAGGAGGCAGTACAGCGCAGTGGTCTAAGGCTCTGGGCTGCAAATCTGGTGACATCCAGCAGACCAGTCCTGGGTTTGAATCCCACAGCTTCCACTTGCATACTGTGTGACCCTGAGCAAGTCACTTAACCTCCTGTAAAAAAGCTTCCAGCTTAGTGTGCTATACCTGGTTAAACAACTAAATAAAAAAAAAATAATAGTATAGTTCGGGACCTGAACAACAGTATTGTTACTGAAACTCCACAGCGCAACTGCAAGTCTGCTATGCCGTGTCTTCTGATTGGCCACTTTTCCTTTGTGGGGGGGGCAGAACAAGTTTTAAAACATGGCGGCCGTCTCTCGCTTAGTGAGAGTGAATCGTGTCCTGTGCTTGACATTCGCTAGTTTTTTTTTGTTTCCCCAACAAAATTGGAATTATGTTGTTGCTCCTACCTTCAGAAAGGTAAGGCTGCCTACCAAAGTAAACAGATTTAACTTTTATAGTTGTGGGGTGGGGGTGAGAGACCGAGGGGGTGTGAGACCGACAACAAAATACTACTGTGGCGGTCGGCCAGGACCAAGAAACATCTTCAGTGCAGCAGCGACTGCCCCTTACAAAAGGACCAAAATAAAAATAAATCAGATCCATATATTAAAAAAAATAATGTATAATTTCCGGTGCATTATCGGCGAGTGATACCATCTCGAGGTTCTAGACACGGGAAACCTCTCAAGCTTCACTCTCGAGGTTCCTACATGTCCAGAACCTCTCAATGGTATTACTTACCGGCAGTGCACTGGAACCTATACATTATTCTGTTTGCAATGGTTGTTAGAAATATTTAAGTAATACTGAAGAATGTAAAAAAATTTTCCATATCTCTCTAAGGAAATGCTTTCATGCCTATGTTTTATGGCAGCACTAATTTATTTCCCCTTTTTGATGTTCCGTTTAGGATTATGGAGGAACTGCCTTGGGCTGCCTCTCCCTAGAATTTCAGAAAATGATTAGTTTTGGATGGAATTCAGGATTAAACTAATAGTTTGAGCACAGCGGTAAAAATAAATAAGATATAGATGTACATATTAATGTTACACTTTTGTATTGAGGTTGATTGGTGCTTTTTAATGATAGAAAATTATTTAGATGTATGTTGAATATATATAATTATATATAGGTGGGCCATTTGTGGTTATTATATGCACTAAGCACTTTGAACTTCGTTATATGTAATGGTCCTGTACCTTTAAGGGACTGCCCTATTTAAATGAATGCTGTGTGTATGTCTGTACCTCCCCCTGATGACATGCTGAGACACAAAACCAGTCGGGGATTTTTTGTCAAAGGGTGCTTCTATTTTATGGTGGTACTTTTTAAACTTAATAAATATCAGTTATATCTTGGCAGTGGAGTGTGCGGTTTATTGTTGTCCATATTAGTGATTTTTTCACCGTACATCCATTCCAGTGGAGCTGTTTTGCTGTGGAGACTAGTCATATAGATGGCACATGGGTTTTCCTCCCTGGGTTCCCTGCGTCCTCCCTTCCTCCTTCCCCTTTGCATGTGTTCATCTCCCTAATGCCTTAGATGCATGCAGTGATGTCCTGCAGAGGGAGCAAGCTCTCTCAGACCAACACAGGGGTCACTGTGGCTCTAGTTGTACAGCGCCATCCCTCCCCAACTGAAGCCCACTTCCAAGCAGCAGCTGCTGTGGTCAGGCCTGCTCCCAATGTGGCATTGTGAGCTCACCCTCAAACTTGGGTCACCTAAATGGAAGCTACATGTACTGCAGCTGGGTCATCTGGGTGGGCTTAATTACGACACTTTATGCTTAAGACTGTTTATGTAAACAGGAAGTTTCCTGACCCTGGATTTGAACCCTGCATCCTTGGCTTCATAGTCCAGCCCTAGCAGCGAGCTAGCTGGGCTGTAAGACAAGGTGGAATGGCAGTGCAATTACATGGAACACAGGACCTATTGCTAAATGCATAATTGTATGATCTCTTTATTTGGATTTTCTTTTCAAAAGAAATAAATGTGAGACTTTAAAGACCTGTTTCACAGGTGGTTTGTACTGCAGTGCCGTTGACAGAGCCAGCTCACAGCAGGATCTCACATACATAAACAAAGACCTGAGAGAAACTTCCTGCAACACCTCACGCAACACCTTGACCTCGTAATAAAAATCTGGCATAAGTGCAGTGAACTGTGATTCTTTTCCTCAAACACCTATTAAATTAAATAAAATGTGAGAAAGGGAGAGATTTGTAAGATCTGTGCCAAGTAGAACAAGGTTAAGTAACAGGCAACTGCAGCTGAGATAGGCTCCCTGTCTCAGAAGGTGAGAAACCATAGAACTAGGCAGGCTATATTTGCGTAGCTCACATCCTTCGTGGGGTGTGAACAACACTTGTATTTGTTCTTATCAATGATTGCTTCTATTAATATTTCACTTGCTAGTTTTCAGATGGCAGCTATTTATTCTATAACGATTTGTTTCCGACCAGGCTTGCTCCATGGAATTCAGCATCTTGCTTTCAAGGGGTGGGGGGTCCTGGAGAGACAACAGCAGGCAGAAAACAAAAATATCACAGTTACTCTCATTATTTCTTTTTAAATACATATTTCTACATAGATAGATGCTGTAGAAACAGTACACAGATGGTAAAGCATGGAATAAGACTAACAATCCATCACGTCTGCTTCAGGGTTCCTACTTAGCTTTACTCAGCCCTCAGATCTTCTCTTTTTGTTTGTTTATCTCTAAAGGCCCTTTTGTCACACTAGAGGCTGGTTCCCCCAACCAAACACATCGCAAATGCATCATCACACATCACAAACACATACTTGCCTCCCCACCACTGGCAAAAAACATCATGGACCTTTGAAACAGGCTCAAATTGCACAACCGGCTGTGCCACCTTCATGGCTTACTGCGCCGGTCTCTTGCCTGGTGATCCTGGAGCACCACCAAGCAAGAGTTCAAGTCATGATTTCCATTAAATAAAATTCTACAACTTTGCCCACAAGGGCACATATGAGCTACCGTGTGATCTGCAGTGGTTCAGAGATGGAATAATAAATAATACAGAAGAAGGAAGTTCTGGGATAAAGAGTGTGCTGACATCAGCATGAAGAGTTTTGTTTGAGGAACCAGGGCCGTACACATGTCGTGGGCCAGGCCCCCCTTCCTGCCCGGCCCTGTCACCCAGCTCCTCCCCAGAATTACCCATCATGCCAACATTCCCCATGGCTTACACCATGGCAGGGTCGATGGAGCGCCCCATCTCTGCTGCTGTGAGAATACAAACTCCGGAGGAGGGGCTGAGCTCACTAGTGCGGGGTCTGCGACAGGCTGGAACTCATCCTGCCTGCTTGGGGTGTTTTCAGCTCTTCTATCTTTCGCCCACAAGACGTTAGCAATGCTTGTGCAAGAGCATGACATAAGCCAATGTCCATCCCAGTCTTGTAGCCTCTCCTAGCTGCACTGGCACCTGTAGTCACCCAGGTGGTAGTAGAGCAGTGGAGAAAGCTGACCTTCCTAGTGTCCCCTGGAATGCTCAATCCTCCTGCCCTCCCCCAGTTGACCCCCAGTGACCTAGGCTTATTCCTGAACCAGGTCACCGGCACCGTGAGTGGTAGTGCTACGGCTACACCAATGGGCTATCCTCCCTTTTGTTTCTAATCCCCCCCAACTTGAAACTATTCCTGAGACAGTCTTTACATTAATCACATTGCTGGGTAGATGGTTCAACTTGTTTACCTCCCTCTCAGTAAAGGAATATTTCCTGACATCCTTCATGAATCCCCCCCATGCCTCTAGTGGCTGTGTTGTTCCCTTGCTTAAATAAATCTGAGGACCCCACCCTATTTTGTCTCTGCATGTAGTTATAGGTTTCTGCCATGTCCTCACTTTCTCTCCTGTCCTCCAGCAAGTACATGGATTTTCCAATCTTTCCTGATAGTTCTTGCCTTGCTGCCCTGTGATTATTTTCATAGCTCTCCTCCAAATAGCCTCTAGCATACTAACATACTATTTGCCAGCAGATTAGGCCTTATGGTCTATCGAGTCTGCTCGAACCTTAGATCCTTAGTTGGGTGCCGAGGCCCTCCCATCCCTTGTGCTCCAGAAACCCCTATCATCCATCCCCACCCCCCTTGGACAGGCCATCATCTGATACATCCACTTTCTGTGTCTGTCCCACCCTCTCTTGAAGCCCTCCAATGTGGATCTCTGAACCAGCTCGTCAGGCAGTGCATTTCAAGGGTCCACCACCCTCTCAGTGAAACCTCCTCTCTTTTCCCCTCACCCTTCCACCTTCCAAATTCAAACCATGCCCTCTGGTGATACCTCCCTGCTTTAGTCTAAAGATCCCCTCCATGTTTACCTTATTTATTCCTTGAGGTACTTGAGACCTCAGTCATGTCCCCTGACTCTCCTCTCCTCCAATGAAAACAGGCAGAGCTCCTCAAGTCTGTCCTCATCGTCAATCCCCTAGCCCTCGTATCATCTTAGTTGCCTCCTCTGTACCCTCTCTGGGGGCTGTATGTCCCTCTTCAAGTGTGGTCTCCAGTACTGTACACAGTACTCAAGGTGTGGTCTAACCAGTCCATTGTACAGCGGCAGAATCACTTCCTTGCTCCTAGAGGTGATCCTCTACGATGCATTCAACATCCTGTTTCCTTGCTACCACTCTCCTGCACTGCTCAGAGTTATTCATACATGCATCCACCATGATCCCTAGGTCTTTTCCCTATTGAGGCCTCCAGTGCCTCCCCTCCCAGGGTGTACCTGTGTTTAGGGTTTCCCCGACCAAGATGCAACACCTTGCACTTAGTGATATTGAAATTTAATTTCCATGTGTGAGCCCAGCTTTCCAGGGTGTCCAGGTCCCCTTGCAGGGCCAACCTCCCCTCTTCTCCCTCAACTACTGCTCCCATCTTGGAGTCATCCACGAAGAGACTCATTTCACACCCTATACCCTCCTGATGTCCGATATGTATGCATTAAACAGTTGGACCCAGGACTGAGCTCTTGGTGCCCCACTACCAACCTCTCTAGGGTTCGAGAGCTCCCCACAGACCACTACTCTCTGGGTGCGTCCAGCTAGCCAGTTTTCAATCCATTTGACCATCAAAGGGCCTACTCCTAACTCCATCAGTTTCTCCACCAGCCCATTGTGGGGGACAGAGTCAAATGCCTTGCTGAAGTCCAAGAATAATACATCCACAGGCTTTCCCCTGTCCAGTTCTGATGTTACCCATATGTAGAACTCCACAAGATTGGTTTGACATGATCTACCTGGCACAAACCCATGTTGCCAACTATCCAGACCTCCCACCTCCTCCAAGTACACCCCCAATTGTTCCTTTAGTATACTCTCCATTAATTTTCCCACCACGAGGTCAAACTGATGGGTCTATAGTTACCTGGCACTTCCTTCGACCCCTTTATGGATTGGCACCACATTGCCTCTCGCCAACCCCCAGGTACCCTCCTGTCTCAAGTGACCTGTTGAAGAGCTCCACCAGGGGTGCAGCCAGTATGTCCGCCAATTCCCATAGTACTCTCGGATGAATGCCATCCGGCCCAGGAGATTTGTCTTTCTTTAGGGCCTTGAGGGCTAACCACACCCTTTTGGTGGAGATAGCATCATCAGTCCCCTCCACCTTACTGGCCTTTTTATCCTTATCCAGATGTGACACCACTTGGGTACCTCTCCCTCCCTCTTGCTCCATTTCTGTTGCTCCCCTGATCCCACTCACTGCTGCTTCTATCCCCTTCGTGCCTTGCTTTGTAGATATCCCATCCCCCTCACTAGTGAACACAGAGGCAAAATGCTATCGATCAAATACCTCTGTCTGGTCCTCGCCTCTTCCACCCACCCTCCTTCTGATCTCAATCTGCTGAGATGGCCTTAGTTTTTCTCTGCTCCCCAATGTACCGGAAGAACCCCTTTTCCCCTCCTTGTATCCCCTGTAGCAGCTACTCTTTACTGGACTTTGCTCCCCTCACCATACGGGTGACTTTTCTAGATGCAAGATGGTACATTTCCTTATCCCTATCCCCTCTTGTTGTTTTATATTTTTTGTAGGCTGCCTTCTTTTCTCGGACTGCTACCTGTACCTCACTGGACCACCAGCATGGTTTATGTGACCTTGCTCCCTTACATTTCGACTTAGCGCAGATCCTGACTGCCTCATGAAGTCCCCGTTTTATGACCTCCCATCTCCTTTCCACACTTGTCATTGATGTAATCCCCTTCAAGTGATCCTTGAGAATATTTCCCATGCCCTCAAAGTCTGCCCCCCTGAGTCCACTGCCAGTGTCTAGATCTCCCCCTCCCCATGCTTATTTGAAACCAGACAGTATTGTGGTCGCTCCCAGTCAGAGGGGTCCTGTACAACCAGGTCCTTACCAGATCCCCATCTGCCAGAACCACGCCCAGGACATGCACTCCCTTGTGGGCTCCATCACATGCTGTGTTAAGAACACATCCTGGAAGCCGTCCAGTAGCCTCTGCTCCTTGGCCACCTTAGAGGACATGGTTCTCCAGTTTGTACCTGGCATATTAAGGTCCCCATCAACACCACCCTCCCTTTTGGTCCACACTGAAATGATGTTTTCCAGCAAACCATCCTCTAGAACATCACTTCATCCCGGGGACCTATATACTACACCTAGCTTGACCTTATCTCCTGTTAGGGATCGTGAGGTGACCCAAGGCCTCCATGTTCCCTCTGCCTCTTCTACCCTAGCAATTTCTATGTCATCTCTAATGAACATAGCCACTCCACCCCTCTGCCCTCCTTTCTATCCCTCTAAGCATAGTGTACCCCATACGTTTAGGTCCCAGTCATGGTTTTGTTGGCCCACGTCTCCGTGACCGCCGCCACATCCACCCGCCCTCGAACAGCATGGCCTGGAACTCTAGCAACTTGTTTCCCAAGTTCCTGGCATTTATTAACACCAACCCCCACCCCATATCCCTGATCCTCTTTGTCGAACCCCACCCATATTCTTTATACTTCCATCCTCCATCTGCTCCTCCTGAAACCTCCACCCCCAGTCTGTTCCCCCGGACTTGAAGGCTACTCCCTCATCTGTAGAGAGGGCTTCTGGTCAGCCCCTCATTATCCCTTCCCCTCACAAGTTTAAACCCCACCTTTCTTGAGATGTAGTCAGCCATCCCTGTTTAAGGACTTCCTTCCCTAATGGGGGCAAGATGAAGCCTGTCTTGGTATATAGTCCTTATCCTCCCAAACCCATTCCAGTTCCCTAACACCCCTAACCCCTCTCTTCACTCCCACTTCCTGAGCCAGTCATTAACCTCTGTGAGCTCCATTTTTTCCACTGAGGCCTTTGGTACTGGCAATATCTCGAAAAGGAAATGTTGCATCCATTATCCGACAGACTCTGGCAAGTTCTTGAACCTTGCTTGATTTCAAACACTATTTCTCTAGATCGTTAGTTCCCAAATGCACCAGGAACCGTTTCTCCACAATCCTAACCATTTCATACACTATGAACTTTGCTCTGTGCACTGTCAGCCCAGACATACTCACTACCTTCACCTGGCTATGGCATCCCCCCCTGTCCCTCCCTGGATACCCCTAATCATCGAGTCTCCAATCAACAGAACCTTAACACTGCCATCATCCTTATGGTTACCTCTACTATGCCCTCTCAGCCCCCTTCCCCCTTATTCATGATCTCAATTCCATGGGAGTCTTCCTGCCTTATTAGAGACCCTTGTCACCCTCCCTTCCTGCCTCCTCGTTATTTTGCCCACTTAACTCAAACCCTCTGAATAGGTGTCCCTTTAACCTCTCTTATCTGAACCATTTATCCTGGCCCTGATGGTTTCTTCCCCACACCGCCATCCTCCCCTTGTAATAGTACCCCTGCCTCCAGAGACTCTCTGTGGGTCCCTTTAGCTAGGGCCTCATCCTTGGTACTGACTCCTCATGTTGAAGGGGGGCCTGGCCCCACCTCCTTGTCTCCCACCTCTTCCAGCCATGCTCTCTCCTCATGTCTGCAATATGTTGCATCTCCCCATTTGATTAACATTTATGTTTCCTCTCCTCTGGGACTATTTCTATCCTTTCCATTGCCAGTCTGTGATGCCCTATGGGTATCCGACTCCCTCCCAGCCTCTGTATAAGTTCCCTCATTTCCACCAACCCCTTCCTCCCCTCTAGAGTTTGCTTAGTAGCTCAAATTTATTGTGACACTCTCTGTCAGCCTCCATCAAGGAACCCGGTTTCCCCTGACTTGCACCTCTAAACTGCCCCTCTTCTTCCCCTCTTGCTCTGTTCACCTTAGGAGCCCTTCCCTCATCTGCTGTTTTAGGCTTCCTACAACAGCCCCTCCTGACTCTTCCCCTCCCACTCTTTGTATTCAGAATGTTCATCCTGTACGCTTTCCCTTAGCAAACAACATCCCTATCTAAGGTCCTCGTCCCTAATATCCCCTCCTGCTTGCTGTAACATAACGACCTGTAATTTCAGAGCATTGCCCCAGCCTCCCTCAGCCCCACCCTTCTGCCCCATATCCACACCCCTTATCCTTGGACACCCCCCAGCTCCCCCCTTAACCAATATACCTCACTCCTGATGCAAGATAGCTGTCTACAGAGTGGGCAGCCTCCCTCTCTCCAGGCCCAATTGAGAATTATTGCCATCCCACAGCCTGTGCAGCATACAACCCTTCCAAAGATGCCTGCCATGGTGGAATATGGTCACCCTGTTTATCCCCCTCTGTTTGTAATGGCACACCCCTTTCAGTCCTTTCTGGAATACAGTTTCTCTCTTACTGACTGCAGTTATTTACAAACCCAATTTCAAACCCACAACAAAGTTCCCAAGTCTCACAAACACATACAGTCCAGTGTGTGTTCAGTCCCACTAACAGTGTGTGTATGCAGACATCAGGTACCGTATGATGTCACAGGCCCACCAGCTCCTGTTGCTTTGAATTTCAGTCCCAAACAGAAATACCCAGCCCTTCAATCCCAACACATTTAAATTTCACTCTAATTATCACTGCCAAACAACTGTTCCCAAGCCTCCAAAGTTACAATATCACAGCCCAAGTAACAGTTCTAACTCAAGGTATAATTTTTAACACATAAAACTAATTTCACTTACAAAACTATTCAAATATTTCAGTTAAAACAGAATATAACCCCAGACCTCTGTCCTTACCAGCCTTCTGCTTATAACCTCTCCCTGTCTGTCTTCAGATGTGGGGTCAAAACTGTGCAGCATAAATGTAATAAGCAAATGAAAATGGAGACTTTCACACCTGGAAATATGGTGTTCCGGAGCCTCCCATATCCTTCTATCCAGCTGGCCAGCCATACTAGTGGAGTATCTACTGTTATAAAATAGGGGTGAAGGGATATGTAACCACTTACATTTTCGTATCTCCACCCCATGCTGATAACAAACATGTGACATGTACACAGTAGAGAAAGGCACCAGTTATGTATATGGGGTGGGATATTCAGAAGGGTTGCGCATGGCGCAACACAGTTGCACCATGCACAACCCACTGATGCTCCCCGGCACGATATTCAAAAGGGAAAGTGCGTGGCACAAAACCTGATCTTGCGGGGCACGCCGATAGATATGTACAGCGCCAAGTGGGGGAGGCGTGCTATCGGACTACATAATACTAAACAGTACTACACTGTATTACAATACATGGAACTACATTGTACTAAGCATCTACATGGTACTGCATGGTACCACACAGTATTACATGGTACCACATGGTACCGCATCACACACATATTCTTCTATGGATTTTATTCATTTGTTGAAGAGGATCCATCTAGTTGTTGCTTTGAGGGCCCTTGTAACTAGTTGCAGGTATCTTCTGAATTTGCTCACTTCTTGATATTCTGCTTGTTTTTACAGCTCTCTGCAAAAGTCAAGGGGACAGCATGCAGCACGGGTGAGAATGAAGCAGCCACAAAGTTTGCACTTCTCAGTCAAACACTGGACTGCGGCTTCCATGGGCTGCTCTCAAAAATAAAAAATGACTCAAATTTGCTAGAAATGAGCCAGAAGCTACCCTGCTAGAGGAAGACAAACCCAAGTATTTCACAGTTTCATGGTATATAATAAGGTGTGAGAGAGAGGGAGGAGGAGAGAGAGCGATAGCATTAACAAGTTTGTAGATTTTCTCTGACCAGTTTTAAATTCAGTTTTGGCCAGACTTTTTTTGTATGCATCTGTATAATGTCTTGGCAGAAGTTAGAACTGCCAATTGTCTCTGACTGTGAATTGTGGGTAACTGTCTCTTCATGATCACAGTAAAATTCACACTAAATGCCTTTGCCTTAGTAATGCCTTGATTGAGTGATCTGCCTTGGTGGCATTATGTGAGTATAAATTGTTTTGTGTTCAAACTCAGAAAACTTGTCAATGCTTCACCTTAAAACTAGCAACCCGATATTAACTCATTCAGAACTCATTCAAGAGGAGGGACAGCAGATCCCAGGACTTAACAGGGAACTCGGGCAGACTGGATGGACCACTGGTCTTTTCTCGCATCACTGTCTGTGTTTCTGTGCAGTCTGTACTGTACCTACAACCCTTACTCCACCACTGCTTTAGCCATGAGATCCTCTGAAAGACCCTTCTTACAGTTTGTCAAGTCATCAGAGAGGCCAGTCCAGTCTATGTGTTCCAATGTTTGATGTCATGTTCTTATTCTAATGATGTTTGGATGTTGATATCATTATTACAGGTAGGGAAAATGGGCAGACTGGATGGGTCTAGTGGTTCTTATCTGCCAGCAAACTCTATGTTTCTGTGTTTCTATAACCGACTACCCTTGATTATACAATGGCAAGAAAAAATCCTTGACTCTGATTGGTCAGTCTTGGGCTGGACCCGTGCTGTTATCCCAGTACAACATCACGGCTCTAGTCTCAGCCTCACTGTGAACCTGGAGATGATTGTTTGCTTGATTTGTTTCTGCTTGATTGTTTCATCTTCTCTTATAAAACAAAATATTTTCCACACAAAAACATCTTTAAAATTATTTTTTTATTCTATATAACAACGAAAGCCATTGTATAATACAATAATGCCCTCCAGGGTGTGTGTCATTTGGGATAACATCACGCCTCAGTCATTGGACGACTGCCCGCGGTCCTCATGCCCAACCACACCTGAGGTGTGACGCTATCCCAGCATTTCCACACACACCTTTCGGCATTACGTTAATTGACTACTGCTCCCTATTTACTCACACGCATCCTCAGTCTTCCATGTGCGCCTCTGCTCCACGTACAACAACACAGAAAGAAAATACAAAAAGCAGAAAAACATATTTGCATAAAGTAACATACAGTATTAGAGTTTTCCACAATGTGTCATACATCCAATGTCCCCATTGAGCCCATTACAGTTCAAGTTAAACTGTCTGATACATTTTAATTGCCATGTCTTCATCTCGTGTCTGTTTTTGAAGTTATCTCTCAGTATTAGGACAGACAGGTCCGAGAGGGAATGGTCTGGCGGTTGGGAAAAATGCTGTCCTATTGGTGTGCTGATAATCTGGTTTAGTATTGTGTGTCCATGGTGGTTCACCTTGGATTGCAGTGATCACCTTGTTTCCCCAATATAGCATCCATTTGTACACTTTTTTTGCACTGAGTTAAGTATACCATGCTGCTTGATAGAATTGTCTAAGATCCATCTGCTTTTATTGTGCTGCTCTGTCCTGTTTCAATGGTGGTCTGTGTGCACCTGCGGGTGCAGGTCTTATGGCACTGTTCCTCTCATTTCAGTTATTCTGATCTGCTGGGAGTTTGCAACAAATTATTATTTTATAAAGGTTGGGGGGGGGCCGCCTGTAGGCAATGACAGGAGGGTCACTCAGCACGGGTCATAGTTCTTTAATCATTTGCTCAAGGGATGTTAGAATGGGGCTATATGTACCAGCTAGGGGTATGTGATCAGTTTGATTTGCTTTGCCTATATTCTAGTAGATTTTCTCATATTTGTATAGCATGTTCCATTTCTTTGTCAACTTGTTTTGGGGAGTGGCCCTTCTGGATAAAAGAATTAGGAAGTGAGGTGAGCTATCTTTTTCTTGTTATGACATCTGAGCAGACTCGATGGCACTGAATCGCCTGGCTGTAGATCACAGATTTCTTTTCTGTGTGACTTAGGTGGAAGCTGGAATTGTGTAGGTATGGGCAACTGTCGGTGGGTTTTCTGTAAACAGCAGTTTGTATACTGTATGTCCTTCATTAGTGACTCTGACTGTGTTATTCAGGAAGTTTACGATGGTGGTGGAGTATTCAATGGTGAGTTTTATAAAGGGGTGAAAGTTGTTGAAATCCTGATGGAGTTTTTTAAGGGAATGTTCACCTTCTGTCCAAATGAGGATGCAATCATCTATGTATTGGAGGTAGACTAATGGTTTATAGGGGTGGTGTTTGAAAAAGTCTTCTTCTAGACTGCCATGAAAAGATTGGCATATTGCGGTACAATTTTCATGTGCATTGCTGTCCCCGTGATCTGTAAAATTTGCCTGCCATTAAGAACTACTCAGCTGAGCAGTTGTTTTTAAAGGATATTTTCCAGTTTAGTCATTCGGGGTCAGCATGGAGATGTAGAAGCTTGACGGGGTTGTTGATGAAAAATAGCTCGTGGTACCTCCAGTTTCATCAAGGGTTTGCTTTCACCAGTGTGCAGAAAAACAGGGGCCTTGTGCTGTATGGAGTTTGAATTGGGCTGGTGCTATTATCTGCAGTGTTATATTTTAGCAGCAAGGTACTTAGGTACGGCTAGCAGAGTGTACTGCTTCAACAGAGTGAGTGAAGTAAAGTCATGCGGGCAGTATAGCCTAGAAGTTAGAGTAATGAGTTGTGAATGAGCTTGGTACATTCCATAGACAGACCTGGGTTTGATTCCCACAACCTCCACTTGCATACTGTGTGACTTTGAGCAAGTCACTTAACCACCCTAGTGCTCACGGGTCACCCCTGAAAACAGGCTCTTGTGCCTAGTGGGCCTTACCCGGTTACCAAAAGAACAACATAAAATGGTAAAAGTAGAGTTGTTTGTCTCCAAGTATAATTTATTTTTTCCTCCATGATGTTGTGCTTTGTTTTGGATCTATAACCTAAGAATTTAAGCACCGTCGAGCGTGGCCTTGCTTCCAAGGCAGTGGACTTTGGGCTCAGGGCTCTGTGGGCATGTACAATGTTCAGCTGCTCAGTGTCTGGCAAGCCCAGTAGTTATTTAGGTCCACTGCTCTATCCTCAGCTCCTTCTGAAAGTATGTGGATCTGATATTGTCCCATCAGGAATGAAGCTCCAGATCATCTAATATTTCAAGGAGTTCCCATTCCCAATGGTAGAGGAATCTCAAAGCAGTGCTGAGTCAGTCCACAGCCTCTGAGTCCTCTGTAAGACCCTTTCCAGGTCAGTGGTACACTGCAAACTTTAGCTAGTCCTCGGATGTTTCCCCATGACCCTTTCCACATTGTCCACTGTAGTGTTGAGTTTGTTCAGCTCAAAGAAGAGGTGGCTTGAGGGTATGGTAAACTGTTCCTCTCCCTCTTTGTCGCTGTCACAGGCTGACTGGCAGCTGTGGGCCCGTGTGTCACAGGAGTTGGGTACGTTTGAGGATTTGGCATCTCACCCTGTTTCGTCTTTTGGCTTTAGTTTTGTTGGCATGTTGTTGCAGATGCCAGTAGTGTGGGATTTTAGGTGAAATGTCACTGATTTGGGGTGGATTGATTAAGATTTAATCATCCGGGGTAGAGAGCCAAGCAGAGTCACACCAGCAAGGTTTGGAAGCAGAACTGGAAGCCAGTTCAGGCTCTATTACTGAAGCTTTCAGTAGTGCCATATCTGACAGAAGGTTTGAGATGTAAACTACAGCCAGCTATGAGCTTTGCTGAGACCCTCAGATTTAAAAAAATTTGCCACCTGTAATTGGATTTCAGCCCAAGCGTCTTGTGATCATAGCTCATTATCTGTTGCCCTCTGTCATTTAGAAATTTGACTCCCAACTCCAGTGTCAGATCCAGGATTTTAAAAATGGTCCTGTGGTAATGAATTGGGACAGACTAAAAAGGATTGGGCTATCACCAAGCAGGCAAAATAACTTCTGCATGTATTATCTTGAACTGGACATGATAACTCTTAATACTGAGCCATGATACAATTATTTTTTGCTGTGTTGGAAATATGTTGGATGGGTTCTATGCCACGTAAACGTCAAAGCTGGGCCCTGCTGCCACAGGATCTTTAGTAATGCTGAACCTGCCAGTGCCCAACTCTTACTCAATACAGATTTGGACAAAGTAATGTTGTCAACAGGCACTAGACTCCTACAAGCACATCGCAGCCGTAAGCACTGTTTCCCTGCATAGGCCCTTTGTTGCGGATTCCCTGAACTGTCATTTTAACCATTTAATAAAATTAAGAGTAAACCAGATAAAATGCAGCCTTGCAGTTAGCTAATGTCAAGGCTAGACAGCAACCTTAGAAGAGCTAAGCAAACTTAAGGTGGATAAAGCCATAGGGCCAGATGGTATCCATCCCAGAATACTGAAAGAGTTTTGGGAAGAAATAGCTGAACCACTAGCTGAGCTGTTCAATCTATCTCCGGAAAGCAGCAGAGTACCTCAAGACTGGAAAAGGGCAACAGTTGTGCCCTTGAACAAAAGTGGTAGCAAGGAAGAGGCAGGGAACTACCACCCAATCAGCCTGACCTATACAGTGGGAAACATTATGGAGACATTACTAAAGAAGGGGTGTAATAAGACTTGAGGCCAAAGGCTGTGTCTCCTTATGCTCATGGAAAGTGCATAAATAATCCTTTAAGACTTACCCTGATGTGGCTTATTGTGCTTATAAAATGGCTCATTGTAGATAATGAGGTTTTCAAGCCTTCATAATGAGATCCTCTTTCTGACCGTGTGATGTTAGTATTTTAATGCATGGTTGTGTGACAGACAACAAGTAACATAGGGAAGGGGATACAGAGGAACGTGAGTCAGTTTGCAGATAACACAAAGCTTTGTGGGAGGATTGATAATAGTAAGGAGGGAACTGACAGCATGAAATAGGATGTAGAGAGACTGGAAGTGTTCCAGTACTTGGCAGTTGAAATGCAATGCCCCAAAAATTAAGCAATAATGCATGACAGGGTGTGTGTTGTGGGATTTTCACGCACCTTGTGGTACCAAGGAATATGAATATGCATAAGCACATTCCCGGTATCAAAGCCCCACTTTCTGAGCAATTTTAGCGCATTTTTTAGCCCCAGTTTCTAAAATCTGCCTACTTGCCCAAGTTCAGCTTTCTTTCTAGTAGCAGAAAATATATGTAGCTGAACTCGGGCACAATACTGCTCGCATGAGCCTTGGGACCCACCATAAGTAAGTGTGGCATTGGAAAGTAATAGGGATCCCGAGGGTCATGAGACTCTCTGTGGGTTGATTTCAACTCTGGTGTGTAAAAGCATACCATATAGGAGTAATGCAGAGTGGGGCAGAGTGCAACAAAGCCATTGTGGTTCAGTATGGTGCCATGTAAAAGCACCTATTGAGAGAATATAATTTTAGTTATTTCATAAGTCTATTAAAATACTACTGCACTACTGATTTTCATATCTTTACTCTTTAAAAATAAGTGGTTGACCAGGTATTAGCCTGATTTAAAACTGAATTGTCCATGAAGCCATTAACGTTACCTCTTCTGGCATTAAGGTCCTCTCTCTAATAAAATGTCCTAGTCAGGAGTATTTAAATTGTATATACTGTATATTCTCTTAACTGGGACCACATTTCTACTAAATAGTGTCTTGATTCTTTTGGAGGATGTAAATATTGAACAGAATAAACTTTAGTGAAAGTTATTCCAATTGTATTATAGAAATTCTCTGATAAAGTCAATAACTGAACCCTTTAAGAAGCAATTTTCAGATATGTGGCAAGCCCCCATGCAATCTTCCATGCTGCATACTACATACTAAGAAGCCAGCAGAGTCGCCCTATGGTCTATCAAGTCTGCTCGGGATCAGTGCCCATTCAGGGCATCGTTGCTGCCCTCCCTCTCCTCCCTGTGGTTCTCTCCTTCCCTGACCGGGCCGCCCCCAATGCTGACTCTGTTAAGATCGCCCTCCCCTATACATATCCCAGCCCACTTGAACCCCTCCACAGTATCCACAGCCACCAGTTCTGTCAGTAGAGCATTCCAGGGATCCACCACCCTTTCAGTGAAGTAGTGCCTCCTCATCTCCCCTGAGTCTTCCACCTACCAGCCTCATTGGGTGCCCCTGGTGGCCCCCTCCTCCTGTCAGCTGTAACACCCTATCCTACTTCTCTATTGATCCTTAAGATATTTGAATACCTCAGTCATGTCTCCTCTGTCTCTCCTCTCCTCCTGGGAGTACAAGTTGAGCTCCTCGAGTCTGTCCCCAAAGGACTTTTCCCCAGACCTCATATCATCCTGGTTGCCCTCCTCTGAACCCCCTCCCGGACTGCAATATCCCTTTTTAAGTACAAACACCAAAACTGCATGCAGTATTCAAGGTGCAGTCTAACCAGGCAGTTGTACAGTGGCAGTAGTGCCTCCCGGCATCTTGAGGTTATCCTCCTGGCTATGCAGCCCAGCATTTTGTTCGCTCTTGCTGCAGCCCTTCTACACTGCTCTGAGTTATTCATTTTTTTTCATACTTTTCTTATGTTTTCCTTGGGTAGTGGTATAATTCATATCCATTCAAAGTAACATCCTTTTCTTTACTGTCCCAAGTTTCTTTCAAACAGATAATATTATTTAAAGTTTTAAAGGATACCCAGTTAATATCAGGTGGCTTTAAAACCAAGCCTGCCACATTCCATGATAAAAGAAATTTTATTTCATAACTATTTTGTAATATCTAGCTGCACTCTTTCAAGGAGTATTCTAGAGCCACTACAGGACCACAAGGGAGTCATTTTTCGTAACTGACCAATGCTAATAACTAATTAGAGGTAGGAACTGCAAAGGTTTTCCGCACTTGGATTGATGTTTGTACTAAAGATGCCTATTTCCTCTGTATGTGGATTTTTCCTAGCAAGTGATGCTGCACTGATTTCATTATCAACTACAAATCGTCCCAAGGAATCCAATAAATTTTTTTTAATATCCTTTCAGCAGCAAATTTATTTTTAACAGCTATATCTATTTGACCCCATTCCTAAGAATCCTCCTGCTTTGTAAACCCTTTTACTCCTCCCCTCCTAAGGTGATGTGCAAATAATTTTTAAATAAGTTGCACAGAGATTTCAACACATATGAACTACGAAGATGCCGGCTGATAAAGACCTTAGGGTCTATCTTGTCTGCTCGATTGTGTAGTTCACCCATGTCTACAGTGGAACATCCCCCTCCCAAATCCCCTTACCCTTCAGTTCCCCTCCACCTCCCACAGCAACTTTACCCTTCATTCTGTCCCATCTTCTCTTGAAGTTATCCACTGTTTTCAGGAGACCACCTCCTCTGGTAACTTGTTCAATTGGCCACCACTCTCTCAGTGAAAAAGTGCCTCCTCATCTCCTCCTGATTCTTCCCCCCACCAGCTTTAGACTATGCCCGCTAGTGGACCTGTTCTCACCAAGACTAGTGAGTGTGCCAAAACCAAAAGTACAAAACTAAGGCCAAAAAGCCCAGCTGGTTCAGCAGGCAGGTGGCAAAAGTTGTAGGTGACAAGAGGCAGCCTTCCTAAAGTATAAACATACTCAGAAGGAGGAGGATAGTGCGCATCACTGTGCTAAATCAAGAAAGGCAGACAAAGCAGTTAAAGTGGGAAAATCTACAAGGGAAGTGCAGCTAGCACAGGCGGTAAAAAGAGGGGAGAAGCCATTTTTCCAATATATATAAGGAAGAGAAGGTACATGAAGGATGAGATAGTCAAATTAAAGAAGGAGTGAGGTTTGGCAGAGTATAGTGAAGAGAAAGCCGAGGTACTTAACAAATACTTCTGTTCAGTCTTCACTAGAGAGAAAGATGGACCAGTGCCACAAGGGAGCAGGGGGGTGGAGGGGGAAATCATGGAAGGTTCATTCAGCTGACAAGAGTACTTAAGGGCCTAGGGGCCCTGAAGGTGAATAAATCACAAGGGCCACATGACGTGCACCCAAGGCTCCTAAGGGAACTGGCAGAGGCTCTTGCGGGTCCCCTAGCAGACCTGTTTATCATCTCTCTCTCTCTGGAGTCAGGGATCATGCCCCAGGATTAGAGACCTGCACATGTGGTGCCTCTCCATAAGAGTGGGCTGAGAGAAGAACCAGGGAACTACAGGCCGGTCAGGCTGACCTCAGTAGTGGGCAAGCTGATGGAGACCATCCTGAAAGAGAGATTGTTGGGCTTTCTGGAGGATAATGGGCTCCAGGATGTGAGACAGCATGGGTCTGTGCCAAGGAGATCCTGCCAGACTAGCCTAATTAAATTCTTCCACTGGGTCACCAGGACAGCAGACAAGGGCCAAGCAGTTGATGCCCTATATCTGGACTTCAACAAGGCCTTCAACTCTGGACCACACAGAAGACTAGCCAGGAAGCTGGAAGACCTGGGAATAGGGGCTAAGCTTGTTGGATGGGTCAGATTTTGGCTGCAGGATGGAAGCCAAAAGATGGTAGTTGGGGGGGGGAATTCTCAGAAGCTAGATCTGTGACCAGTGGAGGTTCCACAGGGCTCTGTGTTAGGTTCAGTGTTGTTTAACATATTCATAACTGGCATTGCAGATGGGATCATGGGTAAGATTTGCCTGTTTGTGGATGACACAAAGATCTGTCGGCGACTGGACACAGAACAGGGGAGATAGAAACTCAAGGAAGACCTGGCTAGACTAAAGAAGTGGTCTTGCACTTGACAACCAGGGTTCAATGCTAAAAGTGTAAAGTACTTGAGGGCAAAAACCCAGGGACTAAGTACTGGCTGGGCGTGTGCTGGTAACCAGCTCAGAGGAAGAAAAGGACCTGGATGTAATTATCATAAGTGAAAACAGTGAAAAACATACATTAGAGACAGGCACTCATCAAAGTGAAGCATTTCTAATTTCTAAATCACCTTATAGACTATAGTGAGTCTACTTTCAGAAATCCAAGTTACTCTAAATGGGATCTGAAGACACGGGGGTAGGGGCAGGGAAAGGAAAGGAGAGGTGAGGAGAGGAGAGCCTGGTACATTAATCCAATAACATGCTGTTTGGATCTCAGAAAAGGTTTGAGATCCCACCTATCTTTATGATATGTTTGTTCACCGTGTTTTGTAAAATTACCTGTGGATACAATATTTCGGTACAGCTGGGCTCCAACACACCTTTCTGTGTCTCTCTCCTACTCCACAGCTTTAAGACCCTTTTAACATAGTGAGATGTAAATGATAATTATGTAATGTTTTAATAACATGTAACTGATGATTATTCTGGCTGAAATGTAGATGTTGGTGTATCCCTAAGTTTATAGGTGAGCTACTAGCAAAATGACCAAAATTATAATAACAGTTATGAATACAACTCCAAATATCAGGATACAAGGTTTTGAAATGTTACAAGGTGATTAGTTTCCTGTCTGCACTAAGACTGTATGTGAACTGTGTAAACTGTAATGAATTTCTTTAAGTTTTTGACTCATTTTAACATTTAATGTTGAACCTTACATTGGTTCATTGATTGGTTAATTGATTTATGATGTCACGCTAATGAACTGTATTTAAATGTGCTTGAAACTCAAGCTAGATTGTAACATGCCCCCTTGAAGGCACTTTGCCGAGGCACTAGGGCTTCCACAGTGGTGTTTAATAAATATCAACTATACTTGTTGGAAATACCTGACAATGGTCTTCTTTAGTACGGAACGCAATTAATTCAGGATTTTGTGTGTGAGTGAAAGGGCTTGTCACCCTTATGATTGCGAAACCCTCCAAGCTGTGAGCACAGTTGTTTGATTTGGGATTTTTTTATATCATCCATCATTATTCCATTTGTGGCAATATCCTCCCTTTAGTTTCGATTTCATTTCACAGTATTACAGGCTGCTCCACTAACATAAGGTTTGCAGCACACTAACTGTGCATTACTTTGATTATACCCAGACTTACGTATGAGGGGAAATGCTTTGAGATGGGAATATTGTATAGTGTAGCTCAGTAACTCAGAACCTAGCAAACAACAGACATGACTCACTAAGTGCAGTAAACTCACATGCCAGAAATCAGAATTAAAAGCCCAATGTGACATGCATGTACCTGAGAACAAATACAGTCAAACATAACACTTTTGAGCTCTTTTCCTCCTCAGCATGTCCCTACAGGTCCACCACTGTACCTCCATAGTTTTAAGTCAGTAGCAGTACCAATATTGGCCTCTCTCTTCTTATGTTCCAAAGTACTAGTTGAGAGTGGGGGCACATTCTTGCAATGAAAGGCATGAAGCAGGGGATCTACTTTGGGACCCAGAATGGGCATCCGATTCAATGCCCACCTGTGTCCTCTGGTCAGCCGGTGATCGTGTATGCCTTGTACCACATGCCTGTCTGCAACCGTGAAGCTCATGAGCGGTATATGAGAATAACACATTCCTAGCCAATCAATGATATGTAGCCCCCAATATGTATTCTCTAAGGGACAGCAGGGAAAGGGGGATATGATACAAATACAGTGGAGCCTACCAAGATACAACACAATACCGTAGAATTCTGTAGCAGAGTTACTGCAGGAAACAATGCAGTTTCAATGGCAGGTAATCCCTTTTGTCATGGAGTTATCTGTGACACTGCGTTGCTTCCTAGGAGGCTCTACTGTATATCCGGGGATTCAACAATGTGAATTCTGTAAAGCAGCTTAAGTTGAGGTATCGTATATCCACCAGGGGTGCAGTATCAAGTTGGAGCGGGAGATTCAGAGGCGACAGCAGGAAATATTTTTAGCTGGCTGGCACTTGGCAGGTGGAGATATACCTTGTGGCGTGGTCAATGCAGGACTATATCAGGCTAAAACACAACAGGGCGTCTATAACGGGGGTTATCAGAAGCAACAGGAAGGATGGAGGAGGGCATTACTCTGAGGGGGAGGTTAAGTTAGAGTAGTAAACAGTAGGGCAACAGAGCAGACTAGATGGCTCTTAGTCTTTTTCTGTTCTTATTTTTCTCTGTTTCTATTGCTCCATAAATCAAGAGCATGAAACTTTTATGTCAGGATATGTTCAGACTGCAGCGGGCAGGTTCATTTCTGTATGCCTCCCAACCAATCACACTGATTCAGAAGGATCTTTCTCCAGCTGGAGACCAATGGGGATCAGATGATCCTGAAAGTACGATGTTGGCAATGGCAAATATGATACTTGCTGCTGCTCCCGATGGCAGTTTAGAGACTGAAGGAGCTTCCACTGAGATTCACTCATGGCCCAATATTAGGGTCAGCTGATGCATTCAAACCTTCAGTCTCTACATCTCCATGTTTGGCTTCTGAGAATGTAGACATCTACAGGTTCAGTCTATACAAGTGAGTGTCTCAGGTTCTGGTGGCAGCAACAAAACCATCCACAAGACAGGCCTATGGCACCAAGTGGAAGTGGTTGTCCATCTGAAGTCCTTTGATTCCTTCATCTGTCCTTCTGAGCAGTCGCTGGAGTATGCTCTGGACTTTTCTGAATCTGGCTTGTAATACTCACAACTAAAACTCCATGTGCCTGCCTTCTTTGCTTATCATGAGTTAGTGAGTGGGTTTCCAGTGACACACTTGCCTCTTTTCAGGAGATTCCTCCGAGGGATACTACACTTGAGGCAACCAGTGAAGTAATCAGTGGCCAATTGGGACTTCTATTCATTGATTTAGTTAAAATGTTTTGCCTTGAAAGGCCTACTGAGCTGGAGCAGTTAATTTCTAGAGACATTCTGTTTAATGCTACAAAAGTAAGCTCGTTGTTCTCTCTAGCTAGCTGCAACATGTGAACTACCTCACTTCAGGAGGTTCCTACGAGGACAGGACACTTAAAGCCACCAGTGAAGAAACCAGCAGCCAACTGGGATCTCAACTAGTGCTAGAAAGGCTAATCTGTTCCACCTGTGAGCCAGGATCCACATCTAAGTCAAAACTACTCACATGTAAAAAGATTTTCCTGGTAACTATCCCTTCAGCTTGCAGGATCTCAAAACCACAAACCCTGTCGATTGATCTTCCTACATTGTATTCCAAAAGGATAAGGTTGTTCTCCCTACATATGCTTATGTTTCTGCAAAAGATAGTGCTGGAGTTCCATATAAATCAATCCCTGGTACTACCAAATTTCTTCCTCATAACATAATCCTGGGGAAATGTTGTTCTATTCTTTTAATGTCAGAAGAAGCCTTAGATTCTGTCTTGATTAAAGAGCACAGACAACTGTCTTAAGACTCTCAACTGTCTGTTCCCTTTGATCCCAATCATAAATGAGTCACAGTTTCTAAGCAGTGTCTGTTCAACTGGATTGTTGATTGCATCCAACCCAACTATTCCTTGGCAGGAAAGCCATTGAACGACTGTGTTAGACCTCATTCCACTCAAACAGGGGCCCCACGCAGAGGCTTCATTAAGATCAGTTCCTAGTACAAAAATATGTAGGGTCACAGCCTGAAGTACAGTAGTGTTCACAACTTTCAGTACTACAGTCTAGATGTACAAGCCTAGGAAACATGCAGGTTTTGGGTTGGCTATACTACAGGGTTCAATCTCCATGAGCCCTCTTTGTTTCCAACCACCCTCCCCCAGTCTTGGGACTGATGCTGCTAGTCATTCGACCAAATAGTAGGGGTTCTTTGGAGGAGTCTGACATTCAGAAGATAGGAAAATTACTTGCTGTAATTCTTGATCTTCTTAAGCATCTCCTCCAAAGAGCCACATTCACCCATCCACCAGCCCCTCATGAATGTCCTCTGTGTGTTTGTTATTCTTTCCCCTACAGGTGTATGGACTGCAAAGCTAGGTTGTGTTTTTCATCCCTTCATACAGAAACATGTGGGCTATCTTGTTACTTTTCTGTGTTTTACTGAAAAACTTTTCAATCAGTAGCTTTCTCGTTCTTCTCAATAAAAGAAAAGCATGGAGGCAGCTGAGTCTGATGCCACTTTATTTATTTATTTATTTATTTATTTATTTATTAACCAGGTAAGCAAGCTGATCCAGAGGACTGTTTTCAGTCACAACCTGGGCCACTTGGGTGGCAGCCACAGCACACAAATACAATAGATCAAAACAGTAATCAATACAGTACAGTTGCACGAAATGAGACTGCTGAAACAGTCTTCAGCATGAGGTAAAGTACATATCATAGCATGTCAAAGAAAAACAAAACAATACAATACATTGTGTTGGAGACCTTAACATTTTAACAATAGTCACATGTGAACAAACAGTGACAGGGATACCTGGTGACTAGTAAGTAAAACAATGGATCATGTGTTAACAGAGAATAGGTAACTGAAAGCTACAGTAAATCAAAATGTCAGTACAACCTAACAGTTCAGTATGATAGGCAGGTCCTTTAACCAGGGAGGATGGAGGGGCGTTGATGCTAGAGAGTAGTGACTTTGGTAGATGGTGGGTACTAGGGTGGGTTATGGGCCCTGGAGCTGTCTAGGGCAATAGTTCTCAGACTTTGTCACAGTGAGCCTCCCCAAATCCATGGAAAACATTTTGAGCCTCCCCCAAAAAATTGAAATAATCTTGGGCCTCCCCAAAGAAAAACAACATACTGTACTTTGTGCAGTACACCATGAATAAATTGAAACCCCTTTGAGTACTTGGCTCACATTCAGTTCTTTGTCTTATACTGACATGCAACCTATGAAAATGAGCTCCTGTGCTCAAGGTGTTATCTAATAACAAAAAAAAAAAAAAAACAAATATTATTCAGCTTACTGTAACACCCCCCATACACACACACAGGCCAACCTACATACTCTATTTTCATCCTTGAACCATTGTTACCCTTGTTGCAGTACCTCCATGGAGTCAGACTACTTTCTCTGTTCCTCTCTATGTGAAATAATCTTCCTAATACTTTGCCTCTCCCCATCCTTCCCTGCTCCTAGCAACTTCTCAGGGATTACTTTGCCCCTTCCTGCTATTGCTGTGTAGCACTTCTTTGCTCAACCCTGGTATTTGGGCTGTTCTACCATCAGGCTACAAATTGATCAATTACCACCACTCATTATTAGTTCATTGTTCATATTTGTTTGCACTATTGGTTATTGTGTATTTCTTGATCTGTTTTACAGTTGTCCTTTGAAATGTATTCACTCCCTACCCTTTCCTGGGTGCACCTGAAATTAGCCTTTTCATTCACCTTCCTTGTCACTATTAGTAAATAAATACATCAAATTCACCTACTATTATCCTCTTTCAGTTTGCATAATCTCTTCACACAAAATATATAAAACTCAATATTTAAATACAGTACTTTTTCAGACTTGCTTGAGCCTCCCCTGGAACAGGTTGGGGCCTCCCCAGGGAGGCTGGCCTCACCATTTGAGAACCCATGGTCTAGGGAACTGTTACGGGTACAAGTGTGAGTGCATACATTACACTGTATGTTGTTGGTGTACCCCAGCATCACCAACCTTGAACATTCTGGTTCCCACAGGATCCTAATGTCTCCATCTCTAAGACCAAAGATGTGGCTCTATTGAGGTGAAACTCAAGAAGATCATGACTTATGGTAAGTAACTTTCCTCTTTGTTAAGACATTTTATTGTCTCTTGTCCTTATTTATTTTCTGTACAGTTACCAGTATTTCCGTTTGCTGTGCTAGTATAGCCCCGGTCCCCAGGTACTGGCAGCCTGGTAGATGTTGGTTTACAGTTGCAATCAGTGACAAGTTGCAGAAAATCCAAATATATTGTGATATACCACAGGAAATCCTTGAATCGAAATGAATGGGATTTTCTGAGGTATATTGCAGTATATCAAGATATATCTGGATATATTTGCCACTTGTCATTGGTTGCAACTTTATAGCAGACGATCCTGCAGTCAGTGTAGGTCTCTGGGGTCTGGAAATGTTGATACCAGCGGCATGATGATGCCACCGAATGGGATTCTTCTGGCACTTTGGGTGCCAGAGTGCTGCTTACCAAGAAACTAACAATATTACAACCCACCCCACCATGTAAGCCCACCCCTGCCCGTTGTCTAGGGGTATGATGTCGAATGTCCATGGAGAAGGGGCAGCCACAACAGCAGAACACTTTCCAAGACAATTGCATTCACCCAATTTCATGGCATAAAAAAGGGGAGGGGGGCACTGCCGACCCCACTAGTGCTGGGCTGCGAGGAAAACAGTGGTTAAACAACAGCAACAAATCAGAAAGAAAAGCAACTCTCTCTGGCTTAAGAACAATGGGATCTCAAATTTAGTAAACATGGTTCAATAAAAGTACAGTCACTCCATGGAGCAGTTCATAAGTTAACAAAGGGAGCAGCACATTATTCCTGAACGTGGAGGTCACACAGTTGATTTAGTCCCTTCAAAATAAGTCCATTTATCGGGCATGATCGGATGACCCCAAAACCCAGGCAGCTCAGTTCATCCTGTAGCAAAGAAAAACACACAGTACTGCAGAGTTGTTCTACCCACAGTCCTAAAATGCCTTGTCCGCATCTCCTCAGCTCAGCCTGACTTCTCACCTCGGGGCTAATGCTTCACTATCCCACAGGACCCAATCAATCACGGGGTGGTTCAGCTAGCCTGTCACCTCAGGGCTACAGCTCCCTCCTCCCACTGGTTCATACTTTAGGTCGTGGCACTCTGCCTCCCACTCAAGCCACTAACCTCTCTGTCACAGGTTCACCATGATCCTCAGATGATGGCCCCATGGAACCTTGTGGTGACTCATCCCCATCTCCGCTGCCACTCTGCTCTCTCACAAGCATCATCTCTCCTGACCACCTGCCTGCTGCAGGGATTTGCTCTCCTCTGGCTCCTCGGAGATGGGGGGATTCCAATTTGAGCAGCCACCGCCTTGTACCACAGCTGCTATGCCATTTTTCCTTTCCCCAAGAGAAAACTATCCTGCCGCTCAAGTTCGTCTCACTTCCCCCTCTTCTTTCTTGTGCTCTACCTTTATATCCAGCACCACCCCAGGGTACTCCTGCACCAGCAGCTCCCTGGGGCAGCAAAACTATTAACCCTTTGCAGAGACAAAACATCCCTCCTAGAATCCCAAGGGTGCACATCTAAATGCACAAATAAGGCACCTATAACCCCACAGGGATGTTACAGCTCTCCCCTGCTTAAATGCTCACCATTCTCAGCGAGCTTAAAAGTGCCATCAGCCACCCTCCCAGGGGTCCAACAGCAGTATATGCACCCCCCCCCCCGCTTAGCCTCAGAAGAGTTTTAGGCTGCTTACCACGAGGTGGAAACTATGATGACCAAGGGACACTAATATTCCTAGCTCAGCTCTCCCATACGCCCAAGCCTATCTCCATGGCTACCCACCCACCAGACCTTTAGATGTATTGCCTATGGCCTAGGATGGCATCCCACGCCAAACACTAGCCCACACCAAACTCCCACACTAGAAAGCTGCCTGCTGCCTAGTGGGGACCCCTTTATGCGCTACCACCAGAAATTGTATCAAACCCAGAATGGCTACTGTCCCTGTGTAAACTGGGACACAGGGCTCAAAATTCAAACACTTGATCTTTCAGTGACTGAATCATACAGCAACAATGATTTGACCATACAGCAATGATGCATGCACAATAATAATATTCAGCTCTCACTTACTTAAGCGTGATCAGCGTGCACATTGCCCTAACCCCAAAATAAGAACAATAATGATTATGAAACCATACAAAGACAATCCCCCAGCATCTCAGATGTTAACCTTAAACTGAAAACAGTCACAAAAGGGTTCAGCTCACCCACCAAAGTGGCATCCATGAGCATTAAACAACACACCTCTTTCCAGGGCTTTATCATAGCAACATTCTTCCTTGCTGAAGTAATAATCGGGGTGGGCTTTGTGCAAGGGCGGCCATATGAATCAGTGGCTCCCTGACCGTACTTGGTATGGCACCATTGATGTCCTGCAGCAGGGTGTATTTCTTGAACAAAGTAAATCCTTCAAAAGCGCTCTTGGCATAGAAGCCTTTTGCAATCCTCTGAGCCTCCTGCAGGGAAAGTGTGGGGCTGCTGGCATGCAGATTTTGCTTGCGGTACAGTTTCCCTAGGATGCTGTAGAACACCCAGATCAGCCCTCTTCTTTTCTATGATATCCCAAACACATTCTAGTAGTGGGGATAATCATATTGGGAAACTCAAGCACATGTGATGCCTAACATGTCTTTCCACCTGCGACCACTCAAGCAAGCTGTGAATGGTCATCCTCGGGACCTGTTCTTGGTGGAGTTGACTCCATTACTGTTATCGCACTCTTGCCGCTGGCATTCTGTGGCAATTCCTCAGTGCTCTTTGGTTCGACAATGAGGCACCCTTCCTATAGATTCCTGTGGGGTGACATCACCACCGAAGTAAGGTGATGCAGCATCTCTCTCAGAGTCCGATTTTTCTTCCCTCCTCTCCACTTGAGCTTCTGCCACAATAGCCTATGGTTTTCCTTGCTGGACACTCTCGATCTCTGCTGGTTAGTTCCATGATGGGGTGCACTAGAAGATGGGCCAGGGATCATCAATCAGCAGGTTCACTTGTTTTCTCTGGTTTGGGCCTACATAGTCTCTGATGACTCATTGGGCTGCTTCACTTCTCTGCCTAGCTGGGCCAAAATATGCTGGGGTCAGCAATCAGGAGGCGACTCTCTATCGGGGCTGCTCGTCCCTTCCATGACCACAGCCCAAGCGTACTCTCCAGTGGGCTAGTTTCATGTTTGACTGCCATCAGCACAGCCTTAGTACTGCCAGTGGAGTTCAGATGAGCAGCTAGGTCCTCCCAACCTCCCAGGGTGGTATCTTCTGAAGTCAGGGAGGTGATGGATAAACTAGGTGCAAAACCAGATGAAGTAGGACCTTGACACACTTCACACACAGGGAGAAATGTCACTCTAGGGCCCTTACTGTGACACAGGGCTCACGCTGCAGGCACAGTTGACTTTCCCACCAATTCCCACATCCACTGGAACATTTCAGGGGGTACAGTGGCACCTGATGTCAAGGGCTCCTATGCATCCTGACACAAATCTGCTCACACAATCCAAAGGCAAATAGAAAGGGCAGTTACAGTAGCCAAACCTCTGACAATCACCAGTTTCCACTGTGGTCCTTCTGGTAAAAACACACTCACGAGGTAGCAGGAAACATGGACTCCATCCCACCAGAACCAAGCAGTCCAATCCATGAATCTTGCCCTGGCCCTTTTGCCTAGGATTCACATGGGCCAGGCGTAGACTCCCATTCCAACAGACTCTCTGGTGCCCCACAGTCCATAGAAAGGCATAAATTATCACAGTTCACAGCACCATATTAACTGTGCAGCAGCTCAAAACAAACTTTCCAACTCGTCAGACGTCTTCACCCAGCACCAATATTGGGGTCCAAGGAGTCACAGGTACCCCAAAACACATCCTGGACGAGCCCCCATGTGTAAGACCACCCCTCCCTGTTGTCTAGGAGTATAATGCTGAATGTTTGTGGGAAGGGGGCCACCACAAAAGCAAAGCAGAACACCTTCCAAATTGGCTGCATTCACCCAAATTCATGACAGAAAAAGAAGGGGGGGTGCCCCCACCCCGGCTGACTCCACCGGTGCTGGGCTGCAAGGAAAACAGTGGTTAAACCACAGCAACAAATTGGAAAGAATGAATCAACTCTCTCTGACTTAAGAACAATGAGATCCCAAATTTAGTAAACATGGTTCAATGAAAGTACAGCCACTCCATGGAGCAGTTCATAAGGTAACAAAGGGGGATAGCACATTATTCCTGATCGTGGAGGTCACACAGTTGATTTACTCCCTTCACAATAAGTCCAGTCATGGGGCGTGATCCAGACAACCACAAACTTCAGGCAGCTCAGTTCATCCCGTAGCAAAGAAAAACACACAGTACAGCAGAGTTGTTTGTCTCACAGTCCCAAAATGCCTTCTCGCATCTCCCCAGCTCAACCTGACCTCTCACCTTGGGGCCAATGCTTCACTATTCCACGGGTCCCAATCAATCATGGGGCAGCTAGCTTCTCACCTCAGGGCTACAGCTCCCTCCTCACTGGTTCATACTTCAGGTCGGGCATTCTGCCTCCCTCAAGCCACTGACCTCTCTGTCACAGACTCACCATGCTCCTCGGATGGCGCCCCACAGACCTTCGGCAACCATCCCCATCTCTGCTGACACTCTGCTCTCTCTCAAGCCTCATCTCTCCCCACCACCTTCCTGCCACGGGGTTTGCTCTCCTCTGACTCCTCAAACATAAGGATTCCAATTTGAGTGGCCACTGCCCGTCCCTCAGCTGCAATGCCATTTTCCTTTCCCAAGAGAAAACTAGCCTGCCGCTCAAGTGGGCAGCTGCCCGCTCGATCCAGTTCAACTCACTTCCCCCTGTTATTTCCTCGCTCTATCATTACATCCAGAACTGGCCCCAGGTGCTCCATGCCAGCAGCTCTCTGGGGCAGCAAAACTATTAACTCTTTGCAGGGACAAAATGTTCCTCCCAGAATCCCAAGGGTGCATCTAAATGCACAAATAAGGCACCTATAACCTGGGGGAGGGTTACACTGAAGACTACAATACTGTATGCAGCATTCCCAAATTATACACAAATAGGCAAAATGATGAAAGCTGACACAAATAAAGGGCACAGGGAAACAGGTTTATTGTGGAAAAGGATCTAGAGGAGAAAAGAGTAAAGTTGCAGTAATGACAAAACAACAAGGTTCTTAGAAAACATTGCACCAGTGGTGAAGTTCCATTGTGACAGAGACTGAGAGAAAGCTGCAGACAGAGACACAGAATGCCACAAAACCCACAGTCAGGCTACACCTGGCAAGAAACCAAGCCCATATTTTTGGAGAGTTGCAGTTCACTTCATCTCTCTAGCAAGAGCCCACCACAGGGGTACAAACACTGCAGTACTGGATGGCAGTACGAGTCACACCAGAATAAAAGCCACAATTATGATGAGGGGTGAAGTTCATCGACAGCCTCCATAATACCAGATCTTATGCAGCAGCTGGTCGCACAAGACTCAGCCACAGGTGTTGTCTTTCTTTGTTTACAGAACTCGGTCATTTCTTTAGTTCACCCAGCCACCTAATGTGATTCAGTGTTGCCTGCAGTTTCATTCATTATATGAGCCATAGTTATTTAGTAGCTTCTGTCCTGAGAACCAATAAAATTGGTATTGCTCCTCTGTGGAAGCTCAGGATAATGTCGGTAGTGACTCCCAGAAATTGTCAATTTCTTTCATTTTTTTATTTATAATTTAAAAAGATTTAAATCCTGTAGCTCTGCAACAAAATAATCCCCAACACTAACCCAGACAGCCCCTCTCAAGCAGCAGATACCTTACAGTCTCTCTGGGACCTTCCCCGAGTCTGTGTGCACACAGAGCAAGACCAGGGTTGCAGGCCATTTCATTAAGAACTGTGGGGTACCAATGAAAAAGTACAGGTGAATGTGGGTCTCATGTATCAGCCAAGACTCAGGCAAATAAGTATTCAAACATCTATCTGTCTGTCTGTCTGTCTATCTATAGTGTATGGTCAGGGCTTATTATATATAGAAATCAGTGGCTGTTCAAATGTTGTTATGCACATTCTAAAAGTTGCTGTGCATGTTCAATGATTAATATCCATTACTCCCTCATTACTATTAATCACACCTGCACTATCTGCCACCTGCTTGGACGAAACTGACCTGTTCAGATGATGAATCCAAACAAACATGGTAGTGCTGCTTAGCAAGCACTTCACAGGTACGATTTGGACTTGGAGTGCCATGGTGGGCTCCATGTCACAAAACCACAATAATTTAAGGTTTTTGTTTTTCTGTAATATAAATGAAGCCCTGCCGTGAATGTTTCAAGGCTCAGGACTGGAATGGGACTGCAGTGATGATCTGGATCTGAGCTGCAGGCATCAAACGGAACTGATTGATTGAATGATTGATTGATAAAAATTAAATTTTTATACAGGTAATTTTGTTGGGGAAAAAGCATTTACAACAAATTCCTGTGTTTTTTTTAAAGGTTGCAAATTATTAACAAAAAACAATACAAAAGTCATAACATACATCACAAAATTACATAATTAATACATACATCAAACGTACAAAAATAAATCAAATACACCATACAAAATTATCTAAAAACATTGACATTGAACCTTCAAAACATTATGCAACTTGGATTTAAACTTGTGCAAATCAGCAATTTTTAGCTAGACTGTTCTGGAGTGAAAATAAACAGTTCAGAAATATAACATTTTTCTTTTAAATCCTGGGGAACCATATACTACAAAAAATAAAGTATGGGCACCCATACACAACGAGCCTGTGTTTCCATAGAGGGGGTTGAGATACCAGCATGGATGCTCTTAGGGTTGCCACCTGTCAGGTTTTTTACCTGGTGATCAGGTTTTCAGGGTCCCTATCAGGTAATCCGGTTTTGCTCTGTGCTGGTCAGGTATGTGAGCCATTTTGAGTGTTCACATACTTTTGAAATAAATTTTGTCATATCACTCATTGTTTCAGCTACATGTCCAGGTTACAAACAAGTTCTGTTGTCAGTGTAGCCTTTTGTTTGTGAATGCAGTCACCCTGGGAGGTGTAAAGTTATGGCCATTAACACCATTAGCACTTACTTAAGCTAATCTTTCTACTGCATCTTAAAGTGGCACAGCAGCAAAGCTGCCCCCACCTTTTGTAACAGTAACAGAGACAATTGTCCTCCACTTTCATTTGCTGGTAAACATTTTCATCTCAAACAGAATTTAGGTATTTTTAAATGTTTTAAATAATTTTTTCCCACAAGAAAAAAGTATGATCACTTCTTTGGCTTTGAAATAGTGCTATGGACAAGAACAGGAAATGGAGGCAGAAAAGATATAAAGTATGTATACTATTGTATGCTATTTACAGTATTTCCTACTCTCCCCCAGATCATATCTGTAAATGAGATTTATTTATCTCATATGTTTATCTGGTAAAACAATGTCAATAAATACATAAATAAATAATTAGGAAGAACCTAGGAAAGTAACTTTAACAGGTATGGTACAGTATCTTAACATTTTTATTTCACTGCTGCTCTAAGTGTTGCCTTTTATTGGAGGAACAGTGCATGATGAGTCATGAAAAGGGGTGCAGCTAGGGGCGGAGCTTAGGATCCAGTTTTTGCCTCATCCAAAGGTGGCAACCCTAGATGCTCTTGAGGTCCATATGCTGGTATCTCAACCTCTCGTTGGAAACACAGGCTTGCTGTGTATGGGCGCCCATGCTTTATTCCATCTATTTATCTATCAGAGTTGCATGCCAGTCTAACTGGTTTCATTTAGCATGGGGCATAAGGCAGGGCTGCCTGCTCTTTCCACTCACTTTGCCTTGTTATTGAGCTCTGGCGAGGGCACCTGGCAGAGCCCACTTATTCGAGGAGTAAAGTAGGGGGCAAGGAACAGAAGCTCTCCCTATATGCAGATGATTCCATTTTACATGTCCTCCCAAGCATCAGTCCTGGCTGTGCTGGCAGAACTCAACTAGTATGGAGCCAGTCAGGCTATGACATTAACTTCAAGAAGCCGGAAGCCATCCAGTATGAGTGGTAGATGTCCACCAACTTTCAGGACACAGTGCCTTTTAGTTGGGCTCCTAATAATATGGCCCATTATCTAAGAGTGAGGATCTTGCCCAACCTCTCCTCCTTGTTCTCTCTCAGCTACAAAAAGCTGTATCAGGAGGTGAGAGCAGACATTGGCAGGTAGAAGTTGTTACCTCTGAGTCTGGGAGGCTGAGTGGCCACTCTCAAGATGAACATTCTCCCTCAGTTTTAATTTTTTTCCAAGCACTCCTAGTCCGGATCCCAGAGGCCTTCTGCAAGCATCTTCAGTGAATACTCCTCAGTTTTGTATGGACCGTGGGAAGCCATAGGGTAAGCAAGAGGCTCCTCTCCCTCCCTAGGGAGAAAAGAGGGGCTAGCCATTCTGGATCTTTGCCTTTTATTATCTGGTGGCACAGATGGCTAGAGTGGTGACATTGAAAGGACAAGGGATGACTTGAAATAGAAATGGCAGTCTCTGCTAGCACCATTGTTTGTCCTCCTGCACATTCCTTTGATGCCTGGTCTCCTGCAACAATCCAGAACTAATGGACAAGATCACACTACAGGCGCTCAAGAAGATCAGAGCAGTTACCCGACACTCCAAGTGCCCTGGACCCACTGTTAAGTATCATAGGGGACCCCAGTTCCTTCTCCTGAGGTAGACCCAGGATTCTGGAAATCGGATTGGCTGACATTAACATATTTTAACCATTTAATACAGGGGGGTCAGTGCATCCCTTTCCAGAAACTCCAACAAAGATGCAGGTTACCCAAACAAGACTTCTTTTGATACCTACAAGTCAGACACTATAAGACGACAAATAATTTCATAGCCCAACTGGGCAGAGAGATGACCTCACTGGAAGAGTTCCTGTGATGACACCAGGGAAGTGGGGGGTTACAATAGCTAAAGGGTACCAAGTTATTTTGGCTGACTCATAGCTAGAGTAAGATTAGCTCAAGGAAAAATGGGTGGAAGAATTTGAGACGCCGGTATAAACAGAGGATTGGTGCAAAATGCTAGCACTGGGATAGAAGATCACGGTGTCTCCTGGGCAGAGGGAGTTTTGCTGGAAGTGTGTGGTCCGATCTTTCAAACTCCCACTATAACACAATACCTTAATGTGGGTTCATCAAAGTTATGCTGGAGGGAGTGTGGGAAAGTGGGCTCCCGTTCTACATATTTTGGGACTGCCAAGACTTCCAGCCCTACTGGATGGGGGTACAGGAGGCCCTACAGCAAATCTGGAATACTTCAATCCCTCACACATTTGCGAACTTGGTACTAGGGGTTCCAGTGCCACAGGTGGGGAACCACTCTCAACAATTACTTTTCAGGACACTGTGTACCATGGCCATGAAAGGGATCACATCACTATGGCTGAAGTCCACCCCGCTCACCATACAGTCCTGGATAAGCAGGGTGGATGAGCTATGAAGAATGGAAAGAATTATGGCCATACTTCAGTTCACCTTGGAAAAGCACACAGCCTTCTGCTAGAGGTGGGAAACATACATTAGCAAGGAATAATAGGGGAAACTAAGGTTGGTCCCTAGACCATAATTCCACCCTCTCCCTTGTTTCCACAATAACCAAGAAATAAATATTCTTACACAGGAATGCAGGTTTGGTTGGGCTAGTTCTGCTCTAATGGTTTTATTGTAATTCAGTAAATGGGTTTTAATAATACCTCATGGACATTCAGATTATACTGCTTGGCTCATAACATTTGTAACATGTCAGAAGGGCATATGTCATGAAGACATATAATCCTAATTACCATGGTGAAGTGTATACATCTCTGTAGCCTAATGGAACCAAGTTAGAAAAACTATCACTGTATGTGCTCCACCACACAATAAAGCTCAGTTTAAAAAAAAAAGAGTTACATGGCCGAGCCCTGGTTAATATTTACAAACTCAGTGGATGAAGCTACACCACAATCTCTGTAGGGCATCTTCCACTCAAAATCTGCAAGCAGGCTTTGTTGAAAGTCTGGTAAACCTATCATGATCCAGCAGCAAATGGTGTGTGTGGGCCATGACGAATCCTCTGGAACTCCTTGTCTGACCTCTTCACCCTTTGGGGGGGCTCATCTTTACCAACCCAAGGGCAGGCAGTTTACTCAGGGCCTTGGTTGCTGGGCCCTCTACTCAGATGAATCCCTGCAGCAGGGGCAGAGAAAAGCCAGATGGGAAAGCAACATCTGCTCCGAGGGCTGAAGTCGCAGGTAGGTACTCCAATCCTCATGCTCTGAAACTGGTTTCTGAGTTTCAGATTGGAAACTGATGGCACTTACCTCTGAGGCTGATGTGAAAAAAAGCACATCTGTTTCTCTCTATCTCAGTCAGTCTGGTCAATCGGAACTGTTGCTGCAGTGTGCAGCAATCTCAGTCACCAAGCTCTAGTGTCTATTGGCTAACTGGTCGCAAATGGGAGGTTCTCAGGCAAAGGAGCCCTCCATTTTTCACAGGCTTGTACTGGGGAGATTACAAGTACCATCATCCTTCACTGGTGCTTTCTGTTACTCATAGTGCTCACGGGTTGGCTGGTCAAGACTTCGGAGGCACTTGTGTCCTCTGGGTGACATTTGTCCCCAGGTATGTGCTGCTAAAACCTGACTCCTGGTGAAGTTACTGCAGGGAATTCAATGACAAACATGCAGCACGCTGCTTGCCAGGGCTTATGTTAGCTATGTACTGCCCCACAACATGACTTTTGGATGGTTTCAGGTGCCGCTGGGCACCAAAACTACTTCATGCTGTCTGTGGGTGGCCAGCCCACTTTCTGAGTCCGTGAGGGTAGGCAGTCAATGTATGGAGCACCTGTGAGTGTTCCTGTGGGTTCTGCTCCATTGCAGCAGCTTGTCTGCAGCTATCTTGCACTCTCTGGCAGGGGCCAATTGTTTTCATAGAAACATAGAATTGGATGTCAGATAAGGACCACTTGGCCCACCCAGTCTGCCCATTTCCCTACCTACTGGATAAGCTGCAGATCCTAGTTAACCAGCAGCCTAGTTCTTCCTATCCCCACCCCCTAAAATTGCCTTATGACTGTCCCATGCATGCTTGAATTCCACCACTGTTTTTGACTCCACAACCTCCTCCGGAAGGCCGTTCCATGCATCCACAACCCTCTCTGTGAAAAAATACTTCCTGTGCTAGTGTCATGTCATAGGTGAAAGGCCTATCTCAGTCCCTTGTGAGGCAGCATAGTGTGATGTGGTTCTGAAGTACACCTCTTGGGTACAAAGAGGCGAAGGGGCAGCTGGTGTAGACTGATGCTCCCAGTCACTTTTGCTGGTCTTGTGGGGAACCAGGAGAAAGAGTTCATTGGTATAGGACTGCCGTGAAGAAAAGAAAGGCTATTGGCAGCTGGGGGCTCCTGAATGGAGAGCAGAGGCAAGTCTCTTGTCACGGGGGTTTACACTTGTTTATTATACTTATCCCCCAACCCCCGCAGGTCACTACTGTAAATAACATAACTTGATATTTTGCCATCATTGTGTTGTTTACCCAGTTTAAAAAAAATTATGAATGACTGAAAAGTAATAAAGAATGGAACAGCATAAAATGCTGATGTTTGATGAAGGTTACAAGACTGAGTCCAGCATGCTGAAGCCAACGTTCATGGTTTTGCACGGAATCAGAAAATCTCTTTAAACATTTGGGGTAAGATAGTCTGCCTGTAACTATCCAGTGCCATTTTCTCTTAGTTTAGGTCCCAATAATCGTAGCTCAGATGGGCAAAGTTGTTCCCATTTATTCACACAATAAAGTCTAGTTGTTGATTGTTGTGGTAGCAGGTTTTGTGCTGATCAGATATGGGCACAGTCAAAAAGAAAAGTAGATGCAGCATCACAGAAAACATGCTGGCCTTTTACAGAGGTTCTGTAGCATGAGTAGGTGTAAGTGGGGCATTCTCCCCTACCTTCCGGCTGAAAAGGGGCATGCCGCAGGGCTGCCTATTGTCACAGTTGCTCTTTGTACTAGGCATGGAACCTTCAACAGCCTGTATCAGGAACAATGAGAAAATATAAGGCATCCAAACTGTGCCCACAATACACAAAACTGCCTATATGTTGACGATACCTTATTGTTGGTGGAGGACCTTAAGTCCTCCCTTGCTCCTCTGCTAGATACACTTACTGAATTTGGCACACTATCAGATTTTAAAATCAAGTATGACAAAACTAAAGCCTTGCCTTAAGTGGCACATATAAATCACTAAACGGTGACCCTTTCCCATTCCAGTGGGCAGGAGAGGGTTTCCAATATTTAGGTTTAAATATAAGGAAAAATGTACAGATTATACATCAGTTGTACGAAAAATCCATAACCGATCTTAATTGAGGCTAAATGAGATATGGAAAGAAGGAGCACGGGGGCCGGTGGAATCTGCTAGAATGAATATATTATCAGGATTCCTATATGTTTTGCATGCTTCCAGTACAACCCCAATAGTTTCTGGAAACAAGTAGACCAGGCAGTTTGCAAATTTCTCTGGAATGGTAGCTCCATGTATCCAAAGGATGTATTTGTTGGCCGGAGATGCTGAGGATTGAGGTGATGGACGCCACACCCTGTGCCACACAGATGACCCAAGTTGAGGATTGAGCTTGGGTGCCAGGGTTCAACAGGGATGGGAGAGTTGAGCACCCACTGGGCTGCTCTCCTCCCCAGGGGGGAAGGTGGGGGATAGCTCAGCGCACCAATGGCTCTCGGTGGAGATCGGGGGCGCTACAGCACGTCAGCTGCACATCATACCACGTGGATGATGCTGGCAGGGTTGCCTTGTGCCAGAGTATCATGGGTGCACCACGTAGGGAGAGGGGCACTCAGAATATGGAAAAGCCCATCCCTGAGGGGGAGACAATGGCACATGACCCCTATGCCCACCACCAGATCCACCCTACCTGGCCTTCCAGGTCCTCCGACCAGGGGCCCACTCACACAGCCAGAGTGTACAAAGTAAAGAGCACCCAACAAGGAGAGCAAGCCCCACCCTGGAGGGGTTAAGCCAGGGGGTACAAGCTGTGGGAGGGGTGGAGGAGAGAGGAGGCACGGGTTTAGGGGAATCCCATGTGAGCAAGAACAGTCAGGATGTCTGAGAGATGCCTCCTTGGACCGTGACTGGAGGGAAATAGAATAAAAAAAAAAAAGGTATTTCAGAAAGGCAAAGCCAGTGAGGGCTTGGCCCTACTGAACCTAAGGGAACACTATATGTTTCAGCCCAAATCACCCCACTGTTAGCCATTTTAAAATGTAGAACAGACACAGGCTAGATAGAAGGAGAGGGAGAGCAGCTTGCAGGTCACCCCTTAAACTTAGTTCCCTTACTGCCTCTTGTTAAATTTATAACAGTAAAATCTCCAAACCCCTGGACCAGGTACTCAGTACAGTCATGGGAAAAGTTTAGGAGAATGATGGTAAAGGCACATAGGCTGGGACAGTTAACATCTATCAGAGGCAATGAGGAATTCGGCCCAAGGATCTCTGACCTGGACTTTGTACAGTGGGCACAGAGGGCATTCACACCTTAGGAGACCTGCTAGACCAAGGATCCCTAATGAGCTTTGAGCAAACAAGAAATAAATACCATTTGGCACCAATAGACCACTACAAGTTTTCTACGAATTAGAAACTACATACAATCTACAGAAGTGGCATAGGAGATCCATAGAGCTCCCACACTCTTGGAACAATAAGTATTAGTAGAAAGGAAAACAGGGACAGAGTTGCTCCATATCTCCCAATTATATAGCCTGCTGAAAATTAAAAAAGAACAAGAGACTCACTCAGCTTGGGAAAAAGAGCAATAAAACCCCAGACAAGACGCAGAGGCACAAAAAGAACCTACTGCCAGCAAAGGCGGGAATTTCAATGGAAGGTCCTCATTCATTTCTTTAGATGCCCACAATAACAAAGCACTATGCACCAGGGGTGTCAGATAGAAGCTGGTGAAACTGTGGGGGGAAAAGGAGACCATCTTTATACATACTCTGGTCCTGCAGACCTAGGATGGTCCACTTCAAACTATCTCTGAAATGTTGGCATGTGATGTTCCATGAAAATTTGAAAAACCGATCCTGGGCATCCTGTCGCGGGGGGAGCAAGGTCACATCAGAACAGATATTTATTCCAGGTATTTGTGGTTGCAGCCTTGAAATCCATTACTAGGCACTGGCTAACCCCACCATCTTCCCCGAAAACTGAATGGATAGGTCTAGTTAAGGAAATACATATCATGGAGAAGATGTACATTGAACTAAATTTTAAATATGATAGAGAAAACTTTAACTCTCTGATGAAATGGCATAAATAGGAGGAATATTTTGCATGTAAAACTAAAACCTCTCAGCATCGCAATGAACTATGAGCAAGGCCACTGATTTACGATGATTAACCTACTGAATTTAAGTTTTCAAGACTTGAAATTCTGGGAATTACACCAGTGATTCTTAGTCTAATTTCTGGATTTTGCCAGGATTCTACTTTCATCCTTTTAAGATGTGTATAAATAATTAGAACAAAAGAAGGCTTAATACAACGAGCAGTACGTGAAGCAAATTGAAAACAGTACAGGAAGCAATTATCAGCAAAAAATACAAGTTCTGTAGATTTACTGACCTTGTATAAAATGACAAATTCTGTGACATTTGTTGCGTTTACCGGTGTGCAGGCAGTCCCGATTCCTGAATTTTACTGAGTTTTCTGGTAAAAACCAAAAAACAGTGATCCTGACTATGAGGTAACAAGAACACAGATGAATCATTCATCAAACCACACACAGGAAAGGAGACTACACCCACCCCTGGGAAAGTTTATTGCAGGTTATTATGCAAGGTAAAATAAACTCCACGTGGAAGATGATCTATCTTGAAATAGCAGAAACACATTTCTGAATATACAGTGGAATGCTTTTATAAATGACTCTGGTAACCGAATATGTACAATTGCTCTCTTTACTGGTACTGCAGTTTGTTATCTAAGCAGATATGTACAGTCTGTCTGTTTTTGTTAATGAACTAATACTGTGTACTTTGAATAAGTTATCATTTTAAGTATGATATATGGTATTGTATGTTAGAAAATTTTAATAAACTTTGCTATTAAAGAAAGTAGATGCAGTGGCACAATGGCATGGAGAGTTGAGGTGCTGGGTGCCTCTCCTCCTGTCACTTTGTTGACCCGGGGTTCAAGAATAGACACAGGTCGCTCAGGGGCCGGCTGGGGAAGGGAGGATTGAGCATTTCCAAAACAGCTCTCCTCCCTTGGGGTGGAGGGTGACAACGTCCTGCTACTCTTCGGCCACCTGGAAGAATGTGGGAGGCAGCACAGTGGGACCACACAGAGGGCAGGACCCCACACACAGGATGCTGAGAGAGTCTCCACAAAGGAGGAATGTGCACATTGCATCCACTGCATGCACGGTGGGCCCTGGGGCAGAAAATGGCGGAAAATCCAACTGCAGGATGAAGCCTGATCTGCTGGAGGCCAAGCACCAGTGACCAGGCACCTCCAAAGGAAGGTCCTATGGTAGAGTGGTAGATGACAAGTGAAGCGAGCCCCAGAGAAGCTTGGTGATGGATGTGGGGGATCAGTCAGATAGGGTCAGTCAGGCAGAAAGGTGGCAAAATATAAATCAAAAATAAAATAAATTAGTGGTAGCATTTCTGGGAGTCAATATGCTATTATCGAGGTCCACAGAGCAGAGACACAATTTTATTTGTTCTCAGGACAGATGCTACTGAATGACTGTGGCTCATATAATGAATGAAACTTCACGCAGTACTGAATCACATTAAGCAGCTGACTGAAGCTCAGAAAGGACTGACTTCAGGAAATAAAGAAAGACAACACCTGTGGATGATTTTTGTGTGACCAGCTGCTGCATAAGGTCTGGATAACTCACTACCACTGTACACAGCTCAGCACAACTGTACTCAAGGGCCATATCACTACCTATGTACACAGGTCAACACAACTGTACTCAAGGGCTACATCACTATACATGAGCACAGATCAGCACAACTGTACTCAAAGGGCCATATCACTACCCATGTACACAGGTCAGTACAGCTATACTCAAGGGCTACATCACTACTCATGTTGACTGGTCAGCACAGCTGTACTAAAGGACTACATCACTACCCCTGTACACAGGGCGGCACAACTTTACTCGAGGGCCACATCACTACCCCTGTACACAGATCAGCACAGCTGTACTCAAGGACTATATCACTATCCATGTACACAGGTGAGCACAACTGTACTCAAGGGCTACATCACTACCCATGAACACAGGTCAGCACAACTGTGCTGAAGGGCTACATCACTACACATGAACATAAGTCAGCACAGCTGTACTCAAGGGCTACATTACAACCCCGTATACAGGTTGGTACAACTGTGCTAAAGGGCTACATCACTTCTCATGTTGACAGATCAGTACAGCTGGACTCAAGGACTACATCACTTCCCCTGTACACAGGTCATCACAACTGTACTCAAGGACTACATCACTACCCCTGTACACAGGTCAGCACAACTGTACTCAAGGGCTACATCACTACCCATGTTGACAGGTCAGTACAACTGTATTCAAGGACTACATCACTACCCCTGTACACAGGTCAGCACAACTGTACTCAAGGGCTACATTACTACCCATGTACACAGATTAGCACAGCTGTACTCAAGGACTACATCACTACCCCTACACAAGATATGTACAGCTGTACTCAAGGACTGCATCACTACCCTGTACACAGGTCGGCACAACTGTACTCAAGGGCTACATCACTACACATGTACACAGGTCCAGCACAACTGTGCTCAGGGCTACATTACTATCCATGTACACAGATTAGCACAGCTGTACTCAAGGACTACATCACTACCCCGTACACAGATATGTACAGCTGTACTCAAGGACTACATCACTACTCCTGTATACAGGTCGGCACAACTGTACTCAAGGGCTACATCACTACCCCTGTACACAGGTCAGCACAACTGTACTCAAGGACTACCTCACTACCCCTACACACAGGTCAGCACAATTGTACTCAAGGACTACATCACTACCCCTGTACACAGGTCGGCACAACTGTACTTAAAGGCTACATCACTACACATGTCCACAGGCTAGCACAACTGTACTCAGGGAGTACATCACTACCCCTATACACAGGTCAGCATAACTGTACTCAAGGGATACATCACTTCCCATGTACACAGGTCAGCACAACTGTACTCAAGGGCTACATCACTACCCCTGTACACAGGTCAGCACAACTGTACTCAAGGGCTACATCACTACCCATGTACACAGGTCAGCACAACTGTCTCAAGGGCTACATCACTACTCATGTTGACAGGTCAGCACAGCTGTACTCATGGACTACCTAACTACCTATGTACACAGGTCAGTACAACTGTACTCAAGGGCTATATCACTACCCATGTACACAGGTCAGCACCACTGTACTCAAGGGCTACATCACTACCCATGTACACAGAGCAGCACAACTGTACTCAAGGGCCAGATCACTACCCATGCACACAGGTCAGCACAACTCTACTCAAGGGCTATATCACTACCCCTGTGCACAGATCAGCATAACTGTACTCAAGGGCTACATCACTACACATGAGCACAGGTTAGCACAGCTGTTCTCAAGGGCTACATCACTACCCATGTACACAGGTCAGCACCACTGTACTCAAGGGCTACATCACTACCCATGTACACAGAGCAGCACAACTGTACTCAAGGACCACATCACTACCCATGTACACAGGTAAGCACAACTTTACTCAAGGGCTACATCACTATCCATGTACACAGGTCAGCACAACTGTACTCAAGTGCTACATCACTACACATGAGCACAGGTTAGCACAGCTGTTCTCAAGGGCTACATCACTACCCATGTAGACAGGTCAGCATAACTGTACTCAAGGGCTACATCACTACACATGAGCACAGGTTAGCACAGCTGTTCTCAAGGGCTTCATCACTACCCATGTAGACAGGTCAACACCACTGTACTTAAGGGTTGCACCACTACCCATGTACACAGGTCAGCATATCTGTGCTCAAGGGTAACATCACTACCCATGTAGCAGATTAGCACAACTGTACTCAAGGACTGCATTACTACCGCTGTACACAGCTCAGCAAAACTGTACTCTAGGGCCACATCACTACCCATGTACAGAGGTCGACACAACCATACTCAAGGGCGATGTCACTAGCCCATGTACACAGGTCAGCAAAACTGTACTCAAGGACGGAAGCACCAAGTTTTGTTGGCAGCGACAATGCCGACCTCCCCCACGGCGATGGCACAATGCCTGTTCTGTGGGTGTTTTCTGTAAGGGGCTGCACCCCCCCCACACACCCCTGGACTTTAAGATTCCAACTCCAGGTCGGAGTTAGTCCAGGAAGGGGGCGGAACACTGGGGGAAGGCAAAACATGGCAAAAGGACCTTTACTGTGAATGTCGCCATAATGGTCTATTTTCCTGTTTCACTGTTGAGGTGTCGCCATAAAGAGGTGCACCGCTCAAAGACTATAGCACTTCCCATGTACACAGGTCAGCACAACTGTACTCAAGGGCCACATCACTACCCATGTACAGAGGTCAGCACAGCTGTACTCAAGGGCTATGTCACGACCCATGCACACAGGTAAGCACAACAAAAGTCAAGTGCCACATCACTATCCATGTACACAGGTCAGCACAGCTGTACTCAAGGTCCACATGACTAACCATATACACAGGTCAGCACAAGTGTACTCAAAGGCTACATCTTTACCCATGTATAGAGGTCAACACAGCTATACTCAAGGGCTATGTCACTACCTCTGTACACAGGTCAGCACAACTGTAGTCCATGTACATAGGTCAGCACAACCATAGTCAAGGGCCACATCACTATCCATGTACACAGGGTATCACAACTGTACTCAAGGGCTACATCACTGACCATGTACATAGGTCAGCACAGCTGTACTCAAGGGCTACATCACTACCCATATAGACAGGTCAGCACAACTGTACTCAAGGGCCACATCACTACCCATGTAAACTGGTCAACACAGCTGTATTTAAGGGTTGCATCACTACCCATGTACACAGGTCAGCATAGCTGTACTCAAGGGCTACATCACTACCCATACAGACAGGTCAGCACAACTGTACTCAGGGCTACATCACTGCCCATGTACATAGGTCAGCACAGCTGTACTCAAGGGCTACATCACTACCCATATAGACAGGTCAGCACAACTGTACTCAAGGGCCACATCACTACCCATGTAAACTGGTCAACACAGCTGTATTTAAGGGTTGCATCACTACCCATGTACACAAGTCAGCATAGCTGTACTCAAGGGCTACATCACTACCCATACAGACAGGTCAGCACAACTGTACTCAAGGGCTACATCACTGCCCATGTACATAGGTCAGCATAGCTGTACTCAAGGGCTACATCACTACCCATACAGACAGGTCAGCACAACTGTACTCAAGGGCCACATCACTACCCATGTACACAGGTCAGTACAGCTGTACTCAAGAGCTAAATCACTACGCATGTAGACAGGTCAGCACAATTGAGAAAGGGGTGGTAAAGCAAGTAGAAAGAGAAAGATATAAAATCAGAAAAATGGAGGGATGAACAAAGAGAGGGAAGGGACTTGGGAAGGAGAGAAAGGAAAAACAGAGAGAGAGAGAGAGGGAGAGAGAGAGGTGAAACTTTCTAGCAAGACACTTAAAGCAGCACTACAGTCAAAATCTGCAAAAACATATGTTGTGCAGTTTCTTGATTTGTGTGTGTAGTCCTGGTGTGTCCTTCCCTTTGTTTGCAGTTAAGGATTTTGTAAATATGCCTGCTAGTTACATGGTAGTTTTATTGCATGGCCCTCACGGATCTCCATCTTAGCATGGTTTGTTGCTTGTTTTCCTACAATGCCTCCTATCCCATGTGACAGTGATGCGTCAGGGACCACTGATTCAGCAACTACTAGAGGTAGGAGCCTGATGTTCTGGCCTTCACTAAATAGCTCTAATTCAGCATTTTTGTTTTGTATGTGTGTCAGGCCTAGCTAGCTGGACTAAATATTCTGCTTTTAAAATTTCATTTCCTCAAACTACACACAGCTATAAAAAGCACACAAATAACTCCAGATCATCAGTGCTATAATTAAGACTCTGGCTGTTTTCTTACAGAGTAACTCACTCAGTCAGCCCTCAGATATTTGCTAAACTGTAAATGCAGCCATTAGTGCTCACTGCATAGGAAAGTTACTTAATACCATACCTCTGCTGTTGTAAAATCGACTCTAAACCAGTAATTTCTGAATCCATGATCCCAGACACATCACTGTCACATGGGACAGGAGGCATTGTAAGGAACAAGAAGAGCAATAAATCATGCTAAGATGGAGATTCCCAGGGCAGTACAACTACCATAAAACAAGCAGGCTAATTTAGAAAATCCAACTAGCAGAAAAGCGGAAGGACACACTAGGACTACACACACAAATCAAAACACTCTGCACAACATATATGTTTTTACTAATTTTGACTGTAGTGCTCCTTTAAACAAACCACATGAACATCTGAGATGCTGTGCTTGAGTTGGCATATGGCAGCAAGTTATGATCTGCCTGAAGTTGAAGTTTGCTAGTTCCATCTATAAGTAAACCTGCAGCCCCACAAGACATTTCCTGGCCATTTCCTGAGTGCACCTTGCTGTGAGTGGCAGTGCCAGTCAGCTTACACAGGAAGCCCTCAAGACTGAGCACTGAACAATTCATAGTGAAGAAGTGCAGAGACAATTGTACTTTTCAAGGTGTGTGGTTAATGCAGAGTAGCGCTTTGGTGACTGCAGAGCTCAAACCACTCCAGTGCAGAGTGGCCTAAAGCTGTTCTGTCCTCCATGTAACCCTCCTTTGGCTTGTGTCTAGGGGCCTGATGTCAAATTTGACCAGAGGGGGACACAAGACAAGAATCCATCCAAGGAGTAAAAATTGCTTGGTCTACCTAAAGATGACACAGACAGGTGTCCCAAGAACCACTTACTACAAATGATGGCAACCCAGGTGGCAGGAACAACAAGAACAGACCAGCAGGCAGGTACAGTCCTGGAGTTTTCTGGGGGAAATCTTGGTTAGAACAACAGCACAGCACAGAACAGAAGGCACACATAGTTAAAAGAATAAAAAATGTATTTATTTTAAAATGAAACCAAACAGCTCCATGAGGCTGGAGGCACCACGAGGCAGGCACAAAAGCTGGCATTTAGATTTTCCAACTGCACCATGAGGCTGCGGCACTGAACTTAGGGCTGAAGCAGCCTCAATGAATGGACTCCACATACACTGAGCCTCAGGGCTCAAAACCCGAGCAGCGCACCTAGGCCTCACATCCAGGGCTCCCTTGTACATGCTTCTTCCGGGTACCTGTTTTATTCTTTTGTATTTTACTGTTAAGGCACCTTGATTTTAGAAAGGCGCAGTAAAAATAAAGTATATTATTATGGTATGCGTGAGGTGGGTGCCTGAATTATGGCGCCGTCCGGCGGCTGACGCGTGTGGCCGAATGGCGAGGGAGGAGGTGACGGATGTGGTGGGTGGGTGACCATAGCGGCAGGATGTGGTTATATGTACACATGCGTGTGGGGGGGTGAGACACGGTGGCGTGGCCTGGGAGGGGTGGAGGGGATGTAGGGGGTGACGTTGCGGTCAGCTGCCGAGCTGCGCCGTGGCATCCGGGGTTGGCCTCCGCTTGCAGTGCTGGGGTTCTGGGTTCAAGTCTGGGTCGGGCCGCTACTGTGCTTTTATTGCGTAGCCAAAACTTGCATTTTTGCTTTTGCCCCGGGTTGAGAATCTTTAAGTGGGGGGGTGGGTGAAAGCCCCTCGTGGGGGTGTGGGGTGCAGCCTCCCACAGAAAACAAATGCATTATGTCCCTGGCGCCGTTCTTCGTGTACTGAGGATGTCAGGGTGACGAAATTGTTTTCGCCGCCCTGACGTCGCAATAATGTGGGTAGCCGTTCGGCAATCACCATTATCACATAGAAGCTATTATTATTCTTATTATTATTACCCACACTAGGCCGTTCTCATTGCTGCTTGAAATCAATTCCGCTCAGCCATACTCAAACCCAGGGGCTCTGAAAATGCAGGTGGCTTCCCAACGTTGCTTGCACTTCCTACGTGCTGCATCATGCCTACGGCCAGGCCCACCCAGGTCCCAGACCTAGACAAACACGGGAGAGGTTGGCACCAGCCCTCACTAGCTCATGGCAGGCCACCAAAACAAAGACAGCATGCCACATGGGTATGACCCATCGATGCTGCCACCACTATCCAGGCCACGCCATGGTGCTGCCACTGCCGAAGCACCCAGCACCTATCTCCAAACATGCTGGACAGAGTCAGGTCAAACTTCCAGTTTCCTCCAGGCCGCTGCTCCCCTCCCTATGCGGGGTCTCCATCCCACTGACCACACTCCCTGGCAACCTCCCAACTTGATTCCCGAGCATTTAAACAATTCACCACAACGTTTAGGCCACCCTCCCAGGCCGGGGAACATTCCCCTAGCCCACTTGTGACAGTCTCCCACCAGCCTCCTCCTTCCAGAAAACTCTCCCTTTTTATACTTTGGAAGAGCACGCAAACCACACCCAGGAGCAGACACCAGACCCCCCAACCTTACATGGGCAAAATAGAGGGGAGATAGGTAACTTTAGTAAGCCCTAAACTAAAGGGGGTTTATACATGCAATGCAGAATATTCAGACAAGCATATCCCAACAAACCTCACTTACTTACTGCAGCCTCATTCTCATACTGGAAGGCTTTTCAAAGGACTTTAGAAGGAGTACTGGAGCTTCACCACTGTCAGACACAGCTTTGTCTTAGGATTTTAACTCATCATCTTCTGAACAGACAGTTTTCATTGTAACTTATTGAAATGGAAACCCATTTGGGAGCTCCTTTGGGACAGAATTGTCAAACAAAGATCACAGTTTCCCATCCACCACATTACTGATTGGTTCTGTGGCACTGGGCCAATCACTTGATGACATGCATTTCGACATCCCCAGCTTTAAAATTGGGAAGAAGCAGGATCTCACTAAAATGAGATGCTGCGTCTCAGTTGGGATATCTGGGGTAAATTTATTTACTATTTAGATGGGTCTCATGAGCTTCTATTGTCCATGTAACCCTCACAGTGTCTGGGTAACCCTCATGGTGGTGGGTAACCCTCTGGGGCTCAAAAGCAACCTGGGGGTCTGAGTAACTCTCAGGGGATCTTTGTAACCCTCAGGGTCTATATAACTCTCAGGGGTCTGTGTAACCCACGAGGATCTGTGTAACTTACTGAAGCTCTGGATAACCATCAGGGGTCTGTATGACCACTGGGGTCTGGGTAATCACAATGAATCTTGTGTAAATCTCAGGGGTCTGTGTAACTTCTGGGGGTCTGTATAACCCTCAGGGGATCTGTGTAACCCTCAGGGAGTTTATGTAATACACAGGTTCTGGCTCACCCTCAGAGTTGATAGTGTAACTCTTTAGGGTCTGTGTAACCCTCAGTGTGGTGTATGTAATGCTCAGGGGGTCTGTGTAACTCGAAGGGAGGTCAGGGCAATACTCAGGAGTCTATGTAACCATTAAGGGGCTGTGTAAATGTCAGTGGTCTATGTAACCAGCAGGAGCTCTGGGTAACCCTCAGGGGTTTGCACAGTTCTCAGGAATCTGTATAACACTCATTTAGCTGGGTGACCCTCAAAGAGGCATGACATTCTTTTTTAAGTGCCTTTCTCATCACAAGGAAATGTCTAATAAATTAAAAACGAAGCAAAATTTAGCTTTTATTTTATTACCTCCTCTTATACTTCCTTTATTACAGTCTCATGCAAACAGGATTGTTTTGTTATCCGATCACCCTGCTTCTCTGCAAAAAGTGACAACTTCTCCATTTATGACATCACAACTGACTGCTGTAAAAATGATTACGTGTCACAAGTGTGAGAGAAGTAGCCAGAGCAGATGACATGCAAGGAACAGATTCATGTAACTGTCCTCAGGAATAAAGAATATAGGGACAAAAAATACAGGATCAATCTGACTTACATGTAGAATTGGAAAACTGGTTCAAACAGGTCAGAACCTTCCAGAACCTGTGTCATGTTCTGTAAGAGAACTTCATCAGTACTTTTTTCAAGTTCTGATAAGGTTCTGGTAAATTAAAACACACAGATTTTTTTTAGCTTAATATACTCCGCCATAGGTCTTTAGGCTGGTGATGGTGGAGGAAAGACCCAGAAAGAAGGCTGGAGGTTGGAGAAAGGACCCAGCAAGTCAAGATATGTATTAAGTAGTCATACTCACAGTAGCGTTACACAAATGTACTAACTAGCTATATTAAACTAATTATATTTATTGTAGTACCCCTCCAAGTTGTTTTTAGATTCCGTTTCCTTCACTCACAGTTGCTTATATGTGGAAAATTATAATTGAAACTGGTTTTGGACTTTAAACTAAAAGGTTCTAATAGTTCTGTTTAGGCTCTGAAAACTATCAGAACTTTTTTTTCCTTCCCATCTCAGTCGGCCCTCCTTCATGCCAGTCCTCCCAGCCCTGTCACCCCGGCTTCAGCCAAGGTTACCTCTCCCGTAATCCCCACGGCTTTCCCTCCATGTCAAGGGGGCAGGGAGTCCCTTGACCCACTAGAACCAGATCCAGATTCCAGGAGATGCCTGAGTCACCAGGTGTGGGGCCAGCAGAGGCCGATGAATATCCTGCATGACTGGGAGAATTTTCCATTTTCTCCGCTGGGAGACGTGGCATTGCCCTGATGTAAAGGAGCATGCGCTGTCTCCCCACCTCTCTCTTGGCTTGGGCTGCCTCTCCTCTGGCTTCCGCCAGGGGCCAGTCAAGAACTGTGCTCTTCCCCACCCTCCCCCTGGACAGCGGTACTTTAGATGCTGAGTCCTACTCCCTCTGACAGCTCAAGCTCACTGCCAAACCCAGGTTGTCAGCATTACAAGCAGTAGTGTTACCGCTGCGCCAGTGGGCTGGCTGTCAGAACTTTTAATGGCTAATTAGAACTTTTGAAGCACCTCAGAACCTTTTCTGATTAGAAACAGACATTGCCATGAACAAAGTTTTACTAACATATCCTAACAGACCAGTGCAGGATGATGTTACCAACCCTTACACAGATAATTTGTTGAGATGTTGGAGACTCATTTTAGGCTCTAAAAAGATGAACAAGGGTAGGGAAATACTATATTCTTTCCCTTACCTTGACGCTTTTATGCCCTCCCGGCTCTACCATGGATATCATAGGTGGGAGAGGCTGGGACTGCACCTGATGGCACATTTCATAAAAGATGGGTCCTTACTTACATTGGAGGAGTTGGGGAGCATTATGGGATCCCTCCACTGGACCAGTTTTGATATCTGCAGGTACTGAACTTTATCAAAACCTATCACTGGATTTGTGGGCAGGGACTCCCATACCCCAGATAGTGGGCATCCTCAGAGGAGGGTAGAGCACCATTACAGCATATGATCTCATTCTTTATGCAGGGCTGATGTTTATGGAAGGACTTCATCCAGTCAGTTAAAGCTGCATCGGACTCAGATCTGGGCATATTGATACCAGATGAGATATGGGAGAAACACCTAAAAACTTTGCCCTGGGGAACTGCCTCAGTAAACTGGCAGGAGTTTTCATGGGTGGTTACCATTAGGTTGTTTAGAACATCATCCGTTCAGGCAAAATACTTGGAAGGCAGGGGAGCAAGATGTTGGAGGGAATGCGGGCACTCACCTGCCATGCATGGACACATTTTTTGGCTATGTCTGGTACTTCAACCATTTATCCAGGCATTCTAGGATGCTCTCTTGGGGCTGTTTATGTCCTCAGTTTGGCATTCCCCAGCCTTCTTCTTATTTCCAAGTTATCCAGGGGGATGTAGGGATGCCAATACTAAAAAACTGCTTATGATATGCCTACTGGTGGCCAAAAAGGCTGTCACAAAGAAATGGTTATCAAAGGATCCCCCCACATTGAATCAATGGCATGATATAGTTATAGGAATATATAAGAAGGAGAAAATAACGCCAATGCTAAATAAAAGACAAACTCGATTTGAATGAACTTGGAGACACTGAGTACTAGACCTGATTTTATTCTTTGAATCCTTTTACCATGATTAATGTAGTCTAAGCTTCAGCCCTTATTTTAAAAATCTATACATTCTATGTCATGATTTTGCATATATATATATATATAGAGAGAGAGAGAGAGAGAGAGAGAGAGAGAGAGACCTGTGAATATTCTGTATGAAAGGTCAAGCTATGGTTATCTTGTATGTATTGTTGTAAGACTGTTGAAAAATTTTAAAATAAAGTTAAAAAAAAAAGAAATAGACATTGCCAGCAGATGCAGTCTGCCCAAAAAGAGATTCCTACCTCACCCCTTGACCTAGAATGTTGAGGAGTTATCAGCTACAGTCCCCCTCCTAATTCCCCCACCTCCGCAGCTCCTCTTCCTTGTGGAGCTATTAGTCCCTTAACCCTGTGCAAGCTATGTTGGAATCTGTTTATAGTCTCTGCCCCCACCACTTCTACCAGTAATCCATTCCATGGCTCCACCACCCTCTCGGTGAAGTGACACTTCCTCTTCTCCCTCCTAAAGCTCCCACCAACTGGTCTCCATTCATGTCCCCTTGCAACTGCATTCCTATTCCTTTCACTGTTCACTATTAATTCCCCTCAGGAACTTGTATGTCTGTTATATCACCCCTCTTCCCTTCTGGCAAGTACCTGTTCAGGGTTGTCCTATCCCTAATGATAAGTTGAATCTGTCTCAGTATCATGTCTTTCACAGTTTTACTGGCAATGTTAGAAGCTTGCAAGCCTGTTGTGGATTTCTGGACCATTCTAATGGTGGAAAAGATGAAGGAGAATGCCTGCTGTGTATGGCAGGGTGGGAGCCTCCCATTATTTTTTTTTAAATACAACTTTTTATCCCAGTGGGAGGCTCATCAGCCCAGTCCCCATTTCCCCTTGGCCAGCTCCGGACCTACCTGGAGCTGACTCCCCCATGGCTTGCCCCCCCATGTCAGGGCCAGAGGGTGAGAGGCTGTTCTTCCCTCCAAAGCTTCACATTCATAAGGCTCTAGAGGTTTGGGTGGTGGTGTGGGTCATGGGAGATGCGCAGGTCTTCATGTAGCCCACAGCTTCCTTTTTCCCTGGTTTTCTGTCCCACGTCCTTGGCTGCAGCAGCATATTAGGCACATGGTAACGCACACGTACTATGGAACCACAGCCTCCTCTCTTATCTATGTCTCTCATGGCTGCACTGCCACCAGACCGCCACCCGATGGCAGCCAAGGGCCAAGACAGCATGCTTCCCTTCCCCCAGGAGAGGAGAGGAGAATAAGTGATACAGACACTCAGTCCTCTCCCACCCTTGGCAATCCCCGGCAAGTGCAACCCGAGCTCATTCCCAAACTCAGGTCGCCAGCTTGGCAGGAAGTAAGGCACCCAGTGCCTCCACGCCACCATGTCAGCTTTCCCACTTATTTTTTAATGGCTGAATAAGAAAGATCCTGGGGGCTGTTAATAAGAGTGACAACTCCATGACAGTGCCTACCACCCCACCCTGCCCCCAGTACTAAAGTGTACATAATAAAAATAAAAATGCCGTGTAAATGAAAGCTCTCCTGTTCACTTTTTCCACCTTTCTGTATCTGCTGCAGAAGTTTATTCTCCTGTTCTGTTTTTTGCTACACTTTACCCCAAAGCTATTTTCTGGGCTGGCCATCCAGAAGTGTTGAACGGTCTGTATGTTTTATTCTAACTGCTTGCCTTGCAGGATTTCCAAAAGCATTTATTTTATTTTTCTATCTGCACTGCTACCCCCCTCCCCCGTGACTATATGGATAAAGGGTGAGTTTGGGCTCAGTATTAAAACCTAAATGATAGGGTAGATGAAGAGGAGGACAGCTGAGTTATTTAATTACATTTGCTCTAAGCAGATGATAATCTCCGTACTTGCAAACTCTGCTGGGGCTTTATCTACATAGAGTGCCTGCAGCCTTTCCCCTTACAAGTGGTAGGCAAATAAGATTCAGTACTGCTTCAGTGAGAGCAAGTAAGGTAAAACTAAGGTTTCCTGTGCCTCACCCTCTGAAGTGAGAAGGGTTTAGCTTTAGTGTTCCCTGTGGGGGAAAATACAGGGTTTAAAGAATGTCTCTTGGTTCAGCTCCCCGGATGAGGTCCAAGTTAAGAGGGACATGCTATTTAGAGTAAAAGAGTTTAAAAAGACAGAGGATAGCAGTTTTGAAAATTGCACCAGTGTACAAAGTAGCCTGACCTGCTCAGAGTGGTATAGTCGATGTATAACTGATGGTGTTATGGCATAAGCAGGGTTGAAGGAAAACTACCCCTTATATCTTTAAAAATTGTTTATTTGTTTCCACGTCAACAGACAACTCTTTGCATTTAGCTGTTAGAGATGTATGCAATTGTTTTACTTTGTTTTCGCTCTTCATATTAAGCCCTGTAACTATCCTGGGGGTCTTCAGTTGCTGGATGTTGAAATCTCATTGTGCCTGAGAGCTGCATTAACATATGAGAACATGATCTGTCAGCACCCTTTAGACTCCACAGTATGCCTGTCTGCTTAGTTAAACTTCAAAGAAACAAGTTACAGGAAGATGTGAAATACCAAATTCACCTTCAGTTGCCTTTGTAAACTGAGTTGTAATGCAGGGTTTTTTCCTTTAAACTGCATTCAATTTATGTGTTTCCAGGGAGTTGTTGCAGGGTATTTTCTTCTTTCGGCATAGAGATGCATGCTACAAATAGGTGATCTGACATCATGTTCTCATATGCTAATGCAGTTCTCATGGACAATGAGATTTCAACAACCATAAAATGGAGACCCCCACGGTAGTCACAGGAGGCTACCATGAAAAATGAAAACAAACCAAAGCAAACACATATAGCCCAAACAGCTACAGGAAATGAGTTGTCTGTTGACAGGGAAATGAATACATTTTACATGGTATGAGGGTGTAGTTTTCCTTTAAATATTACATGGCTGGACTGTAGCATTGTGGCATGAGCAAGGTTAGAGTTTGCATGGTTTGACCTTACCATAGTGGCATCAGCAGTGTTAAATACTACATGTTTATTTTGCATACTTTGACCATAGCATTGTGGCATAAGCAGGGTTAAATACTACATGTATGATCAATGTTGCCATAGCATAAGCAGGGCTGAATATTGTACGGTTTGATCATAACATCATGGCATGCACACAGTTAAATACTGCATGTATGGCCAATGGTGCCATGCCCAGGTAGGGTTAAATATTGCATGGAAGGACTATGATATGAGCAGGGTTACATACTGCATGTATGGCCAGTGGTGCCATGACACAAGCAGAGTTAAATATTACATGGCTGGACTGTAGCATTGTGGCATGAGTGGGGTTAAATTCTGCATGGTTTGACCATAGCATTGTGGCATCAGCAGGGTTAAATATTACATGTTTATTATGCATAGTTTGACCATAGCATTGTGGCATGAGCAGGATTAAATACTACATGTATGATCAATGTTGCATGGCACAAGCAGGGTTGAATATTGCATGGAAGGACAATGACATGTGCAGGATTACGTTACTACATGTATAGCCAGTGGTGCTGTGACACAAGCAAGGTTAAACATTGCATGGTTTAACCATATCATCATGGCATGCACAGGGTTAAATATTAGGCTTGAGAGAACCACAAAAGGTTCCTAATTTCTACATGAAAAGTTCTGCTAGTTGTCTAAGCCTTGTCAATACTTTCAGTACCTTTTAGTTTAACATGCAAACTCCTTTTCTACCCCCAAGCTATTGTTAGTGATAGAAAATTACTCTAAATACAACTCTGAGTGAAATTAGTGATATGTTATATGTAGTAACTTATATTGTTGAAATGAGTGTATGCATGTTGTGTAACAGGACAACTTTGTAAATAGATCTAAAGATCTAAAGTTTTATCCTGTGTAAAAATAATATTTTAACTAACTAAATCTGGATCTAGTATAAAATCTGACCCATGCAGTTTCAAATCCCAGATTCAAATGGTAAGATCCAAAGTCAAATGATGAGATCCAAGGTCAGATAGTGTGGTTCAAGGTTGGATGCTCACTTCAGATCTCAATCTCATCAGATAGCTGGCATCGGACTGGATCCTAGGTTAAAGGATCCAGTAGTCAGATACTAATATTATCCCATGTCATCTGGAATCTGGGGAAACTGGTGGTTTCTAATGGTATCTGGTTCCATCGGATACTATCTGAGCAACTGTAATGAGAACCTTATCAGAACCTGAAAAAAGTTCCGATAAGGTTTCATTTACAAATAAGGGCACAGGTTCTGGAAGGTTCTGAACTTATCCAAACCAGTTCTCCTACCCTCATTAAATATTTCATGAATTGACCATGGCACAGTGGTATATATAGGGTTAAATATTGCATGGCTAGACAGTAAGACTGTTGCAGAAGCAGCGTTTCATATTGAATGGATGGTCCATGGCTCCATGTCATGACAGGGGTTGTATATTGCAAGAACAAAACAAGGCTCCATGTTATGAGTGGGATTATATATTGCACTGACAAACAATGGAACCATTTCATGAGTGGGTTAAATACTGCATGTAAAAACCATAGAACTGTGTTAGGAGCAGGATTAAGTATTGCTGGGATAAACCATGAAGCCATGTCATAAGTGGGTTAAATGCTGCATAATTAAACCATGGAACCATGTCATGAGCAGTATTATAATTTGCATGGATAAACTATGGGACTATGTCCTGAAAGGGGTTATGTATTGCATGCATAACCCATGAAACTATGTCATGAATGGGGTTAAATATTGCATGGATAACCATGGGTCCATGTCATGAGCGTGGCTATATATTTCATAAATAAACCATGGAACCACACCATGAGTGGGGTTAAATATTATGCTATAGATTCGATAGCTCCATTGTCATGACTGTCTCCATGACCTTGGGCATGAAGCAGAACTCTCTCGGCTCCCCAACACCCCCTCCTTCCATACCTTGGACAGGACTACTCTGGAGGCTTGCTCCTCCTTTAGGTACCTCGGGGTCTGGCTTGACCAGCACCTCAACTTTTCTGTACATGTCAATGCCATCCACAAAAAGCACCACCCTAAGTTGGGTGCCTTATATCGCAACCATAGTTGCATCCCGTTGCCAGCCCACCTCTCACTTGTACAGAAAATGATTCTCCCTATATATGACTACAGGGATGTAGTCTACAGTGCCGCTCCTAAGTCCACCCTAACCAGACGGGATGCACTATCCACTCTTTCTGCTGCTTCGCTCTTGATTGCCTACCCTACACACATCACTGCACTCTCTACCGGACACTAGACCTCCCCTCACTTCAAGATCATAGGTTATCCCACTGCATGAGTCTCTTGGCCAAGTTCTGGTCCCAGTCCCTGCCACCCTATCTCACCTCTGCCCTATCACCCCAGACACCTCTATTGTACCGCCTTAGAAATTTCAGCACCCATCTCCTGGCTGTACCGTGCATGTCCTCCTCTGTTGGCCAGGCTGCCTTCAGACATTGCATGCCTAAACTGTGGAACTGCCTCCCTGCTGATATCCAGCACACACACCCAACTCAGCATCTCAATCAGCTCATCAAAGTGCACATCTCCTTCACCTGTGCCTGTGACAGCTGATTAATATGGGCTTACCCAACTCTTCTGACTGCGTTGTTCATATATGAATAATCCGCTATCTTATTGCTGGAGCTGACTGAATATTGCTTACCCTGTCTCGTTATCATGTGCACTAATTGTGTATGTACTGATAGATTATTCTGTTTCCTTGTGTTATAGTTATGATTGTATATTGAATTTTGTATCTCCACTGTCCCCCTCCCCCAGGATGCACCTGGAATCAATCAATACCCTGTTCAGTGTGCCTTCCTGGTAAAACTTTTAAATAAATAAATGAGTGCAGTTATATATTGCATGAACCATGGAACCATGTCATAATCGGGATTAAATACTGCATGGACAAACTTTGGAACAATGTTGTGAGTGGGGTTAATATTGCATGTACAAATCATAGAACTATGTCATGAGTGGGGCTAACTATTGCATGGATAAACCATGACTCCATGTCATGTGTGTGGTTATATATTGCATAGATAAACCATGGAACCATGTCATGAGAAGGGTCTAATATTGCATGGATAAACCTTGGAACAATGTCATGAGTGGGGTTAAGTTTTGCTGGGATAAATCATGGGACTGTGTCATGAATGCAGTTAAATATTGCATGAATGTTAAATAGCACATTGGGAAATTAATGGAGTTGAATATTACAAGGATGGACAGTGGCATAATGACATTAGCAGACAGAAATATTATATCATGGACAAAATGCGACATTATAGAATAAGAATGTTTAATATTACATGGACACATGTGTCAGTGTGACATGAGCATGGTAAAATATTGCATGTATGGCCCATGGGGCTGTAATATAAATGGGGTTTAATATTGCATAGATGGACTGTGGGGTTAAATATTGCATGGGTGAACTGTGGAACCATGGCATGAGCGGGGCCGAATATTGCATAAATTAGGGTGCTATGCCATGATAGGGTTTAAATATTACATAGATGGACTGTGACACCACGGCAAAAGTGGGGTTAAATATTATGTAGACTGATTGTGGTACATGGTATGAGCAAGGTTAAATACTGCATGGACAGATTTGACACTGTGGTATGAACAAGGTTAAATATTGCATGGACAGACTGTAGCATCATGGTGCAAGCAGGGTTAAATATTGAATGGAAGACTCATTGCACAGTGGCTTAAGTGGGGTTAAATATTACATGGCTTGATCTTGGCAAGTTAGCATGTGCAGGGTTTAGTATGTTGCATAAAGCCCCCAAGCTCGAAAAAGTGCTAAAAATTATGATTAAACAGAAGTTTCTGTAATATTATATTATACTTTGATTGAATACTTTTCTTATTTTTACCTTTCCTGATTTAATAATAATGGTGAGGAGACTCCGGAGAGTGGGTTACTGATCACTAATCCCACCCCTGTGAATAACCACACTCTGTGGTTTGGTAGGCTGGGGGTGGATTAACTCATGATGACCCACAGTCGTTGTTTATTACCACTTAATTATATTCCTGTTGCCAGCTCAACCTGCTTATCTGTTGCAGGGAACCATTTCAGGGAGAAGTCAGTTCCAATAATGGTAAGGAACTACTGAAAAAGCGACTCTCTCACCCAGAGCTTAGAATTTTCACAAATAGCTATTGCAAAATTGATGAAATGTACACCATGCCTGTAAGCCTACCTATGTTTTAGGGTGCCACTCGACCTCTTCCTCAGGATGAACAGGTCATATCTTTATTTCAGCAAAACCTCTTTGTTCTTGTTTCATTAATGCTCCAAATGTGCATATTTCACAATTCTACTTATACTTATACTAGTCATGTGCCTTTACTCAGTGTGATTTCTTTAGCATAGCAGCTCATCCACTGCAATAGTAGATTGAAAAATTACTCCCTCTGTGTTCTCTATACAAGGACCATGGGGCCCAATTCTAAGAGGCATTATGCGGCACAAGGCCGAGTTACACCAGACCTGATGGTGCAACTACACCCATTTAGCAGAATAATGCCATTTGGCATTCTGAAAGGTGCCTGGCGCCATGCCAAATGTGGGTTGTGCCACATGTGGTTTCACCACCTACTACACTGCAACCTGCAACAGCATGGCACAAGGGTGGGTTACGGCAGCAACTGCACCCTATTCTAAAAGGGCGGATGTACGAACTCACTTACACAATTCTAGGAGCCACAATGGTGCAGTGGAGTTAGAACATCCCGGAGATGCTCTAAGGGGCATCCGTCAGTGCCAATCGACAGATGCCCACTCCACAGTGCCACAGCACCACAGCACAGGTCTTATCGTGCTCCCTGTGGCCCCCCACACACACTTTCATGCCCCCAACCCCCTGTATGTTGGGAACTCCTGGAGACCGTGCTAAGGTGCCCCCAGATGCCTGTAGCCACCTGTCCAGCCCCCCCATGTTCCCTGGTGCATACTGTGGTGGTCCAGGGTGGGGGGCTCTGGGGGGGCTGTTTGCAGTGGGCTGCAACTTGCAGCATGCAGGGCACTTGCACCATGCCCATGGTGCATGCCTACGCCTGCCGCAAGTTGCATGTCATAGGTGCCGGGACCCTGCCGCTCTTAGAATACAGCGCAGGAGCCCTGGTGTAGAGGTGAATGTCGCAACATTCATCTTGGAATCAAGTTCCTTATCTTTACCAAATTAAATTTAATGCCAAGAAGTGTGGTGTGATGCACTTGGGGAGTAGGAACAGAAGAGCAGAGTACACCCTAGGTGGGGAGGAAATCAAAGTAACAGAACAGGAGAGGGATCTGGGGATCATAGTCTCCTTGAACCTTAAGGTAGCAATCCAATGTAGCAGGGTGGCGGGAAAGGCCAATGGAATGTTGGCATGCATAGGCAGAGGCATTACTAGCAGAGGGAGGTAATATGCCCCTTTACAAAGCCATGACGAGGCTGCACCTGGAGTATGGGTTTCAGTTCTGGAGGCCATATCTCCGCAAGGATATAGATGCATTGGAGAGGGTTCAGAGAAGGGCAACCAATATGGTGCTGTGTATGCAGGGAAAGTCATACGAGCAGAGGTGTAAGGAGCTGGATCTGTACACTCTGGAGACAAGGAAGGAAAGGGGAGACATGATTGAAACTTTGAAATATGTAAAGGGGCTCAATAAAGTGGGAGAAGAGGGTTTACCTAAGAGGAAGGAGGGGGTCAGAACTGGAGGGCACAGCCTCAGACTGCAAGGAATAAGATACGGGGCAATGTGAGAGGGCGTTTCTTCATGGAGAGGGTGGTGGAGCCCTGGAAGAGACTACCAGATGGAGTGGAGGGGGCTAAATTGGTGGAAGAATTCAAGAGGGCATGGGACAAGCATATGGGGTTAAGTATTGTGGGAGGGCGGGGTTGGCATGGAGGGAAGGTGTGGGGGCAGACTAGATGGGCTGGTATGGTCCTTTTCTGCCATCAAGATTCTATAATTGCGCTGTACAATATTTCTATGTTTACGTTTCTTAAATCATGCTTTTGCTCCACTTTCTCATCTGTGCATCATGTGCACTTCCCTTCCCATTTCGGCCCCTTCCTTGCAGCCCATTGTACATGCCTCCAACCATGGAACTGTCTTTGCTTGCTACCCAGAATCACCCCACAGCCTAACCTATCATGATAAAGCCCCCCCTTGTGAAATCAACTCATATAGACAACAGCTATCCAGCACAGACAGTCAAAGAGATGTGCTGATGTTGGCGCTCTCACCCCTCACCAAACATCAAGTGCAGGAGTAGGCCATAGTTCGTCTCCGTCACCTGTGCCAGCACCTCACTTGATGTTAGGGAGCAGAGCTGCGAGGGTGGTACCATACCATATTACTCCCTCTTGCTGGGTCAGTAGAAGACAACCAGATAGAAGCAGTGGTTGTGAACCCTGCCCAGAAAAAGTGGACATCCCTCAGGGGTCTGCCCTAAGTCTCAGCTGGTCAGACTCAGATCCCTGGACTCCAGACAAGAACCTGTGTCCCTCCTCCATGGAAGACAGATGGGCTGACCCACTATGATGTTGGCTGGATCATTCTGTATCTGTTTTACTGAACTGTTTTATGTATTGAGTTGTTTGGACACAGTGAGGCGTCCTGGCATTTATTATATACATTCTTCTATTAAAGGAAAACACTCATAATCTCACTCTTCCCACGCCCCCAAAGCCTTACCCCATTAGGCTTTTGCAAAGAAAGCGTGTCATAACTTACTTTATTATTGTTGTAAAAGTACCGGATTCCACAACATGGCATACGCTTACCAGTTCTGTTTCATGTGAAAGTGCGACGTGGAACCACTCACTTCAGTACACACTTAAGTAAGCAGTGTGGTACCACACTTTCACATGAAATGAACAGCGCCAACATCCGCAATGTGCGGAATCGATATTCTAACAATAAAATAAAAGTAAATCTACGACTTATATAAAATGTGTTTTGGCGGAAAGTGTAATGGGGGTTAAGGCTTTGGGGGTGGAGAGATTGAGATTATGAGTATTTTCCTTAACAAGATTTAGCCTCTGGCAGCTGGGAAGATAGCAGCCCGATTCTTTTAGCTCTTCCTCCTGGCATGATCAAACAGACTCCTACAGTACTTTGAAATCCTTCTGTACTTAGTTATTTAACCCAGCCATCGATATTATAGACCCCATTTACCTGGTAGATCACTGCAGGAACACAGATTAACCGATTTCACAGCAGTTTGAACCTTCTTTTTCCTTGGCCTGGCACAGCCACAAGTCTCTGCAAGATGGCACTTCCTGGCACAGCTACTCCGAGAAACCAAGTTGGACAACCTGCAGAAGATCAGGAATATGTTTTCCACACAGCTAAATTAAATTGGACATCTGAAAGAGGCAAACTTCAAGATGGGGCAGAACATTATATCCCTTTTTCAAAGAATCAATAGAACAGAGCAACAAATCGACTCTAATGAAGCCTCTACAGACTGACTGGCAATGCATCTTGGGAAGCAGGACAGGACAATCAAACAGCTGTGGGACCGCATTGAAGACCTTAGAAACAGAGGTAAGCATAAAAATCTTTGAACAGTCAGTATCCCTAAAGGAGCAGAGGGCAAGAACATGAATCTTTTTCTGCAGAATCTGCTCCCTATCCTGCTGCACCATCGTGGCCAGCACCTATCGAAACTGGAGTGCTCTCAACACCTCTTAGCACCACAACCAAAACCATGACAAAAGCAAGGCCCAGCCTTGTAAATTCCTCTGCTTTCCCATCAAGGAACACATCATGTAGCTCACACAGGACAGTGGCCCTTTATCCTGGTAAGGGCACAAAATCCATAAATATCCAGATTTCTCACTAGCCTTGACCAAGCGCTGGAGGGTCTACACGGTTGCTCATCACGTCTTCATGAGGCTGGAGGTACCATATAGCCTACAGTACCCAGCCACCCTCCAGATCATTTGAAATGGGGCACCACACTCGTTCAGTACTCTAGCAGTGGCCAAGGAATTTACCAGTCGCGCTGGCCTCAAGCAAACTTGCCAGATCCAAGTCAGCGACATAAGTCCCAGGCCATGGGTACAACTCCAGCACCCCCATAAGAAGCACCATGGACACCTCCACATTCCTCCCGCACCCTTGAAAGAGTACCCTGAGGACTATCCCTGTTGAATGGGATATGGCTGAAGTTAAGGAAATTAGGTTCAGCTGATCCCTAGAGCAATGCTGGTCTCCTCAGCTTTCGCCAAATCGGCAAAAGTGGACCAAACAGAAGGCGAGGAGGAAGTGGGACTCTGTCGGCAGTGGCCAGACTAGCCTTCAGAATAAGTGGAAGTTCATCCTTGCAGAAGCCCCATCCTAACAATGGGAGATGCCATATCCAGCTATTGCTAACAAGTATAATCTGGAATCTTTATATGCATGCTGGTTATAAATGTAATTATGTTAATATGTGAGAAAACTCAAATTAATGTGTGTGTATATGTGGTGGGGGAGGGAACTTTAAGGATGACATTAAATGAATTCAGGGAAGGGAAGGAAAGCAAGTCAGATAGATGTGCATTACTGCTAGGAATGCTGGATGCAAGGGTAGATATGATAAAAACCAATGTAATTAATAGGTACTGCAATTAACTATGTGTAACACCTCTCCCCCCCCCCGCCCAGTCTAGGGGCATACTTTTCAAATCGCAGATGGTCCGGGCAGAAAAGGGAAAGCACTCCTATGCGCTAACATTTGGGATCTGTGCACCTCAGAAAAGTAGGGAAATAGCTGGTCTCCTACCTGTTCGGCGTCTTCCACTGCTGGCCACTTCTCTCTCTCTCTCTCTCTCTCTCTCTCTCTCTCATTTCCTCCCCAAAGCTCTCCACCAGACCAGGACCTCCTTCCGCACCTCAGCTGTCTCAGCAGCCCTCATGACCCCAACCAGGCTGGAAGGATATTGCCACTGGAATGTAACTCATGGAAGAAATTAATTAGACTACAAATGCAGGGGGAAAATAAGGATTTCATTTCATTTGCTTCCCTCTCTCAGGCAAATAATGTACAAACCACTATTTCCTATCCAAACTGGCTTTTATTTTGCACCTGTACTGCAAATGATTCCAGCGATACATAGGTCACATACTTCATTAAAGACAGATAAAGCGGCTCCATGGGGCTGTTCAAACTTTTGTTTACAAATACTGGCTGGAGTGAAATAAGGCAGCAGAAAATGATGGATTTAGATTGACACAAGCAAGGATTCTCCTCTGCCTGCTATCCCTCTCAGGTGCTCTACCCGAGACCTACTTGAACTCAGATCCCTGCAATATCCTGGCTTCTTTGGATCTGGTAAGCAAACATTCTCTTTTTTTGGGTCACTCTTTTTTCTTCTCTGGCACTGGTCGTCCCCCCTTTAACTCTGGCACGGAAAAGCGAGCGGCTTTCCCCACTTGGACCCCTGGGTGCTGGTCCAAGCCACAGGGGCATCCAGGAATTTTCTTGATGACCCAAGCCCTGACCCTCTTGCATCAGTTGGCACTATTCCCGGTGCTAAGGCAACACCTGCCACTGTCACTCAGCTCTGCTTCAGTACCCGCCATACCACACCATGGCCTGAACTCACTCCAGGATTCCGCTGGTCTTACTTCCTCGGAATCCCTGCCAGGCCTTCATCCCTTCTTTCACCGCCTGGGCTTGGGTTAAGCACCAGTACAGGGGCCACTCTCCAAGGTTTGACATTTTGGGCCTGTGACCCACCCGGACCTGTCCCTCTAAACAGGCACCCTGAACATGGGTGAAAGGCTCCCCAGCTCCCTTGGCCCCCCCAGCCCAACCTGCCACACCAGGTATGAGAGGAACCACTGCCACTGGTTCATGTCCTGAGAGGGCCCTGCCACTGCCCTCCCAGCCCTGGTGACCTGGGGGTACTACAAACATAGGCTTACTAAGGGCTCCTACTCTCTCCTGACCAGCTAAGCCTCCTACTGTGCTAGCCCCCAATGACGCAGGACCTGGCTACCTGTTCCCCCACGGAGCTCCATACCCCCACTCCTCGTCAACCATGGCGCATGGAAAAGCCATCCTGACTGTATTTTTTTGGAGAGGGTTCCCCACTGGCCCTCCTGGACCACCGAGCTCCCTCATTTGTCCAACTCATCTGCTCCTAACTCTACACTTCCAGTTTCCCCCCTCCAGCCTCAGGCCTAATGCCCAGACTGGAAAGGCCCAGATAGTTCCTGTCAGTCCCCTTAAATCCTCTCTGAATCTACTCTGCTGCCACCATGAGGCGTCCAGAACAATATCCCCAGAGCACTAAACCCATTTCCTAGCTCGAAGGGAGGGTAGGAGGGAGAAAGGGATGCCTAAATGTGGGATATAAGCCCCGCTTTACAGGGGCTTACATATGTCACATGGAACATTAAAGAGGTCCAAACAGCACCAAAGGGACACCAGATCCTGCGCCACCTAAACCTGGTGCAAGCAGCAACGCATTTTGCAGGAGACACACCTGCCAGTAGACAAAGTTAATTCATTCAGGGAGACAGTGGGTAGCAGTGTTGGAATTAAGGGGCTTGCCAGGGCTCGGCCCCATAGCTCTGAAGTGAGCCCCTATAGCTCATGCATCACTGCCATTGACTTATAATGGGAAGGGGCTCAGTTTAAAGATAGGATCATTAAGGGCACCCTAGCTCCCAAAACTCTCAAATTATAATTTCAGCAATGGGTGGGACAAGCCTTTGGTGCAGGGAGGGACACCAACAAAAAATATGTCATAATACTCATAACCAGAAGCACGAGATTTCAAGTAGGAAAGGAGATGAGGGATCCAGAGGGAAGATATACATTGCAAACATATGAAAAATGCCAGCAGAAGAAGACTGAAAGGTAGATCTTGTCTGCTCATAATGCAGACCCCTCAGTGATTACTGAGGACTCCACCTCCCTTTCCCATTAGGACTTTTCTCTCTCTGATAGGAGTCCCCCACCCCAAGTTTTCCAAGTTTCTGCTTCTACTTACAACCTCCCTTTACTTTGTCCCAACCCTCTTAAAGCCGTCCACTGTGTTTAGGGACACCACTTCATCTGGCAACTCATTTCACTTAGCCACCACCCTCTCAGTGAAAAAGTGCTTATTCATGTCCCTCTTGAATGGTCCTCCCACCAGCTTGAGGCAGTCTGCTCTAGTGGTTTTGTTACTGCTAATGCTGAAGAGACCCTCAGAGTTCACCTTCTTTATAATACTGAGGTATTTAAATGTTTCAGTCATATGTCCCCTCTCCTTTCTGTCCTCCAGGGAGTACATGGTGAGGGTTTCTGAGACTCTCTTCACGTCCTACCCTGCTGATCCAGGATCATTTTAGTTACCCTCCTCTAGACCATTTCTAGAATATTGATGTCTTTCCTTAGGTAGGGGCACCAGTAATGCTCACTATACTCCGGTACGGATGCATCAGGAATCTGTACAGTGGCAGAATGACCTCTGCCTTCCTGCTACTTATTCCTCTGGCTATGCAGCCCCTATTTGCCTTGGCTGCTGCTTTCCTGCAATTCGCAGAGTGTTTCAGGTCACTTGTGATGATCACCCCCAAATCTTTCTCTTCTGACTTGGTAACCTGCACACCACCCAAACAATATTCGGTCTTTGGGTTCTCAGCCCCCAAGTGCATGACTTTACATTTCTTGGCATTGAACCCCAGTTGCCAAATACCTCACCACCTATCAAGCCTGGCTTGATCATCCCTGAGATCCTGTATTTCCTCCTCTGTGTCCACCCTCCCACAGAGTTTGGTGTCATCTACAAACAGGCTGATCCTACCCTTTGCACCATTTGCTACGTTGCTAATAAATATAGTAAATAACACTGGATGGAACACTAACCCCTGTGAGACACCGCTAGTGACTGCTCTAGCACCCGAGATTTCCCCCCCGGGCACTACCCTCTGACTCCTATCTTACAACCACCTATTTACCCATGTCTTTAGCTTTACCCCCACCCTCAGATCCTCCAGCTTCCTGGTTAATCTCCTGTGGGGAACAGTTAACAGCCTTACTAAAATCCAGATGTAGGGGGCTTGATTTTCAAAGGGTGATGCAGGACTTGCATCAAACCCGGAATCAAACCCTTTTTGTGGTACAGCTGCATCAAACACCTTTGCAGCAACTACACTAAATTTTGGTAAGTTGGGTGCAGTTGCAACATTCTTTACCCACTTACAACAGCTTGCACCAAATATTTGCCAAGCCCTGTAAAAATGGTACCTGGGTTTGCCACAAGTTAGACCAGAAAAAGTTGGTCTAACTTGCAGCAATTGGCACACGGATAAAAAATCCCAATCGCCATCCAGGAGAATGCCACCGATGTGCCATATGTTCGGTACACCTGGGGCTTGCTGCATTCTTGACCTTTGAAAATTAGGCCCAGTATGTCCACCACCTGGCCCTTATCCCCTGTTATGTCACCCAGTCAAAGAGATCAATCAGGTTTATTTGGCAGGATCATCCTGCTACAGACCCATGCTGCTTTTCTTCCTGGAGCCCCTCATCTTCCAGAAGCACACCAGTCTTTCCTTTGGCATTGTCTCTATAAGCTTTCCTACTATCGAGGTCAGATTGACTGGGCTATAGTTGCCAGGGTCATCCCTTGGCCCACTTTTGTGGAATGGCACTACATGTGCTATTCTCTAGTCTACGGGTACCTTCCCTGACACCAGTGAACTGTTAAATAGGTCCATTAGGGGACCCACTAGCACATCTGCCAATTTCTTCAGCACCCTCAGATGTATTCCATCTGGGCCAAGGGATCTGTCCACTTTCAGGGCTGTCAAACCTTTCCTTACCCTGTCCTCACCAGCATCCCTGTCAGTGTCATCTCCCACCCATTTTCCCACACCATTCTTCCCTTGAGGCATTGGACCATCCATCTTGCTGGTGAAGACAGAGCAAAAATACTTATTTAATACTTCTGCCTTCCCCTTACTACCTTCTGCCCATCCCCCCCTCCCTTTTTAGCTCGACAAGTTACATCCTTCATATCCCTTTTTCCCTGACATATTGGAAGACCCTTCCCCCATCACCTCTACCAGTTGCAGTTCCTTCCTGCTATGGACAACCGGACTGCTCTACCCACCTCCCTAGCCTTAACACCATACTCCATACTGTCTTCCCCTCTGGGTCCTTAGGAATTTCCTGAATGCTGACTTTTCACCTTCATGGCCTGAGCTACCTGCCTGTCAAACCAGCTGAACTTTTTAGCCTTAGACTTTTTGCTTTTCAGTTTTACACTGTCCTTAGTGGCTGCCACCAGCCTCCCCCTCCCTTTGATTATTTCTTCTTCTTAGTCTTTGATAACCATGTAAGGCCCACTAGGCACAAGTGCCTGTTTTCAGGGGTAACCTGGGAGCACTGGGTGGTTAAGTGACTTGCTCAGAGTCACACAGTATACAAGTGGAGGTTGTGAGAATCAAACTCAGGTCTGGTCTGCCGGATGTACCAAGCTCATTCACACCTCGTTCCTCTAACCTCTAGGCTATGCCCATTTGTTGTCCACCTTCTCTTTTTTAATAGCAGCAAGTTGCCCACTTAGAATCTGTCCCATCCTCTTGTAGTCTGCCTTCCAAAATCTAATACTCTGGTTTTGGTGTTATTTTCCTCCCCATGTCCAGATGCATCCACACTGTGTGATGGTCACTTCCACCCAAAGTTTCCTCCACTCTCACCTCCTGAATGTGTGTGCCATTTGTCAGCACCAGATCCACATTATAGTCATCCAAGGGATGTTATATACTAACAAGGTTACGCTTAGAAAGCGTGCGATCCTAACACAGATTCACCACAATTTTTATGGACATGATGCACATTAAGTCAATTTATAGGAACTCCTCTACTGATAGGAGGTGATTGGAACCTGGTATGCACACTAAACCAGGACAGAACTGGTAACAGGAAAGGAGGTCTCTCCCCAGCCCCAAGGAACTGCAAGATCATGTGGACCTTTTAGATATTTGGAGGATGCTGCACCCCCATATTTACATCAGCAGCACACCACACCAAAGCCAGACTAGATTATTTCCTCGCTACTGAGAATCAGCTAAGAGGCACTAATAGGTGTGAAATAAGGGCCTGAGTACTGTCAGCCCACAGACAAGTCTGCTTTGAGCATCAGTTCTCCACAGCCGCAGAGTAAGGCATGTTAACAACCAGCTCTTGAAAGACAAGAAAATCATAGAAGAAAATACAGATATTCTTAGAGCGGTCACCCCAAAGCAACATAGGCTCTGTGGAAAATGCAGACATAGGATGGGTAGATATAATATGTCATATCATGGGGAACTGCTTAGATTAGACACAAAAAAAAAAGAGGGAGAAACGGACAAAAAAAATTAGGGAAACACTACAAAAGAACAGGGAAAAAGAGAAAACGCTCAAACCCACTACACCAGAAACTGAGTGTCTTGCCCTGAATAATTTAGGGGACAAATATCAAGAATTACTGAAGGACAAGGGCTCAAAAATCACTATTTAGAATAAGAGCCAAGTATGTAGAACATGATCACAGAGCCGGCAGATTGATGGCACTCCACACTAGATAGCAGGATGTAACATGCACTGTTATTGGGGCACAAGGGAGTGAAGAAAATGGCTTAGTCACAAATGTTAGAGAACTAGCCAGAGAATATGTATATATATATATATATATATGCTGAAGATCCCCAGATATGAACAGGAAGATAGAAGCCTTCCTGCCTTCTATGACCTTGCCACACTTGTCACAAGATCAACAAGCCTTCTCAAAGCACAGACTAGTGTAAATTAAGTACTGGCTGCCATTAAACGCCTCACCCTCAATGAGGTGCCAGGGTCAGATGGCTTCATCATCAGCTTCTATAAAGTTTTGTCCCACCATTAGTCCATGTTTAATGAAGGTTTACTCCATACATGAGAAGAGATTAACTGAGCTGTCCTTTACTCTTGCCATGATTACGTTGCTGCTAAGCCAGGGAAGGACATAGAGCAAGTCAGCAACTATCGTACCATCTCCTTGATTAATCTTGACCCAAAAATACTAGCTAAAGCAATGGTCACCAGGTTAACTACGGTATGGGAAAGGCTGATCAGCAACTAACAAATAAGGATGAAACTCTACAGATCATCTTAGAAAGCTAGAATATCTTATTTCGTAACCTGCTGTCTTGGTCTCTCTGGATGCGAAAAGCCTTTGTAGGATTTCATGACCCTTCTCTTCAAGATACTTAAATGCTATGAAATTCAGCTGTTTTTGCTGAGTGGGTTAAGGTGTTGTACACTAGGCCTACTGGTAAAATATTTTGTAACAGAGTGTTTTCGCAGGAATTCACCCTGAAGAGGGAGAAAGTGGCAGGGATGTCCTCTGTTGCCCCTTCTCTTTAATCTATTCTTAGAACCCTTCCTGTAAGATTAACCAGGCACCAGAGGTTATAGGCATACCAGTGGGTAGGAATCAGTACAAATTCTCTTTTTGTGCTGACAATATTTTATTACATGTTAGAGAGCCGAGGACATCCCTGCCTGCAGTACTTGGACTGTTACAGGAGTTTTGGCAAATATCAGCATACAAGCTGAATATATTCAAGACAGTTGTGAGGCCACTCAATTCTGGGGTATGAAAGAGTGTAATAAGTGAACTAGGCCTACACTGATCCCCTAAAAAATTAAGATAACTAGGCATAGATGTTACTAAGAAAGTATTCATGATTTAACACAATAATATTTATTTTAATTTTTTATTTATTTTAAAAAGTTTCACCAGGAAAGACATATTAAGCTGGTAAAAACTGGTTTCCAGATGTGTCCTGGGGGGGAAGGGGTAGGGGTGATACAGAAAAACAATTAAAACTGAATACATAGCAGGTAGAAACATATTAACCATCACCTACATAACAAGCAACATTGAGGCATTAAAACAATTTATGTACATTGGTACAGACAGATATAGCAGGATGCATATTGAAGACAAACAGGAGAATACAGTTAAGTGCACAGTGCAGACATGCAGGCAGACTGAAGCTAAGCTAACCAGTAGATATTAAAAGAGTCAGTTTGGAGCTGGAGAAAGCGGGGTTGGCAGCAGGATAGGAGAGAGGAGTTAGAGTAAAAGGGTAAAAGACAAGGTGAGGGAGAGGAGGAAGGAGTGGAAAAGGGGAAGAGAGGTACAGAAGGGGTCAGGGGCAGTTGCAGGGGTGAGAAGAGAACTTGAGGAGAAGAGGACAGAGAGCATATGGTAGAGGCAGAGCAGGTCGAGAGGGGAAAGAATTCCATAGTTTGGGGAAGCAGTAGGAGAAGGCAGCTGGGTGTCTTAATAGGAGTACAAGGGAGTGGAAAGCAGAGTTATGAAGGTTGTAGTGGGGGGAGCAGGGTGAAATAAGAGGGGAGAGAACCTAGCCAGAATTTAGCAATAGAGAAGGAACAATGAGAGAGGTGCCTTGCTTCAAGGGAGAGAAGGGACATGAAGGTATAAAGGGAGCAATGGTGAGTGCAGGACAGGCAGTCCAAAGCAAAGTGACAAAAGGAGTGGAAGAGGGAATCCAGTCTGGACAGGGTGGACTTAGAAGCAGCACTGTAGGCAATGCCTCCATAGTCAAAAATGGGGAGACTCATTTGCTGGACAATGGCTCTATGAGCCAGCAGGGGGATGCACCCACGATTCCTGTATAATGCCGCTAGTTTAGGATGACAATTTTTGTGGATGGCATCCACATGTCCAGAAAAGTCAAGGTGATGATCGAGCCAGACCTGAGGTACTTAAAGGTGGGAACATCATCGATTGTGGTCCCATCTAGGGTGTGGAAGAAAGGGAGGTCAGTAAGCCTTGTAAGCTTCTGCTTAGTACCAAAGGTCATGGAGACCTTTTTTGGCATTGAGGGACAGCTGATTTGAATGGAACAAGTTCTAGACATTGTCAAGGTCCTGCTGGAGCTTGATCATCAGATTGAGGGGGAGGAACCAGAGTCATAAAGAACTGAGGATGGATGCAGGGATGCATGCAATGGGGAGGTCATTCAGGAAAACTGAAGAGAGTACTGGGCCAAGGACAGAGCCTGGAAGACACCAGTGGTGATATGGAGTGGAGGGGATAAGGAATCACGAGTTCTAACCGACTGAGTTATACCACCAAGGTAGGAACAGAACCAGTTAGTAGCAGATGTAGAAAGCCCTGCTGCTATAAGTTTGTCAAGGAGAAGGTGGTGGGCTACAGTATCTACGGCTTTGGTCAAGTTGACAAAGATGGCAGAGGTGGTAAGGCCCTGATCTATGCTTGAGAGAATGGAGTCAGTAAGTTGTGAGGAGGAAGGAAGAAGTGGAGGGATTTATGGAAACCAGACTGGAAAGGGATGAAGGAGGAGGATAAATCAAGGAAGGGGAGAGCTCAGAAAGAACTAGGTGCTCTCAGAGCTTAGCAAGGGTAGGGTGCAAGGAGATAGGCAGTAACTGCCAGAAAGGATAGGTCACCACCTTAGGAAAGGGTGCTACAATAGCATTTTTCCATCTGTCAGGACAGAGGCAAGGGAGAAGGAGAGGTTTAGAAGGGAGGAGAGTGGTAAGATGGAAGAGTTTAGGATCAAAGCCATAAAGACTCTTGCTTTTGAGCAGGTTTAGGGCTATGAGGGATTTGAGAGTGACAGCATGAAATATAGGAGAGAAGGAGAAAAGGGGAATTGAGGAAGGAAGGTGGGGAAGGGGAGTGGAGGGAGGAATTGAGGAGAGAAGGGAGGATGCACAGGTGGTGAAGAAAGTGTTGAACTGAGAGGCAACAGAGAGGGGTCAGAAATGGTGACATCACTTATCTTGAGGACTGGGTGGGGGGAAAGAAGAGGGCATAGATGACCATCCAGAACTTGGAGGGGTGGTTAATGTTCTGAAGGTGGAGGAGGCACTCCCGCCTTGGAAGCCTAGTGACTTTGGTACAGGCATCATGAAGGGCACGATACTTGAGTAAACCAGCTGGGGAAGCCATAGGACTTATGGGCCCTCCAGGCAAGATCTCGAGCATGGTGGCAGGCCAGCAATTCTGCCGAGATCCAGGGAAGATGGGAACCATGGACACTGGCTTTTCTGAGAGAAGCGTGCTGGTCCCAGGTAGACTGGAATTTGGACTTAAAATAATGGAGGGCAGAATCAATGGAGTTGACAGGAAAGATGGGTAACCAGTCAGTAGCTGCCAAATCCATGTGGAGGGTGATAAATCCAGTGATCAGAAGGACCAGATTTGGAGGAGGCTGGGAGGGGCCTTGAGGCGGTGTAGATTGCGGACACAGTAAACCAGATGGTGGTCACTGAGGGCATCCAGAAGGTTGCAGGCATCTATAATCCAGTGGGGATGGGAGGCAAGAACCCAGTCCAGTAGGATGTGGTTGAGGGATTTATGGTTGTGACAGGTAGGTTCAGTGATCAGCTGAGAAAGAGTAAGGGACTTAATGTTTTGGCAGAATCTGTAATGAGATGGGGAGAGCCAATTTAAATTGAGGTCCCCAAGGATGAGTAATTCATTGGTAGAGATAGTTGTGAGGAGGTCAGTAATGGAAGAGGGGAAAGGTCGGCAGCAGTAGACGCCATCCACAAAGATGGGAATAGAAAAGGAGGAGAGTTTGAGCAGTAAAAGTTCATAGGCAGATGGAGAAGAGACAGAGTATAGAGGTGAACTGGATGGCACAAAATAGGTAAATGGCAACACCACCACACCTCGTGCATGATCCTGGTGGGTAATGGAGTACCCAGGTATGGCAACTGCAGTATCAGGAATCTTAGTGGAAAGCCAAGTTATAATATAGATAAGCAAATTGGGGAATCAAACTAGACCTGGACAGGTGGACCAAACTCCCATTGTCCTTGGAAGTAAGGATCAGTGTGTTTAAAACAAACATTTTACCAATAATTCTATACCTTCTATCAGTGATTAACCTGGTACTTGTTTTGTCGTGGTTTAAAAAAGTCCACACAATGACAGCAGACTTCATCTGAGCTGAGAAAGCTATCAGAAGAGCTTATACCAAACTGTCAGAAGCCAAGAACAAGGGTGACCTCAAGCTTCCCAACTTCCTGCATTACTACTATGCAGCTCACACAGGTAAATACTTGCACTGGTACACGGAACCTCAAGATCTACAAACTAAGAGTTATAGACTGCTGTGGCTGGATATTGAACATGGTCTGTGTATGTCAGAAGAACTGGACAGCAAATCATTAATGCACCTCTGTGGAGGAAAATACCTGAAGGCTTAGAGACACACCGATTGGGGTGTCAGTCAGAGTTCACCAACAGCTAAGTAGAATATTACAACTAGACCCATATAGAGATCCAGGACAACCAATACTTAAGAACCCCAGCTTTTGGATGGGTAACAAAATGATTGCTACAGACCCATGGAAACAATGGAATCTCCAATCAGTAAAACTGCACACCACAGAGGGTAAACTGAGACCATGTAGAACCTTCCTGACCAAAGCTAGTAATGGGAAAGGAACGACTTTTCAGTATCTTCAACTAATCCACACTGTAGCACATCATATGGGACCCCTTCCATGGAAAAGAGACCATAAGGAAACTATGGGTCCTTCAAAATATCTAGCTAACAGTCCCCATTCCATCTCAGCATTATATTCAGCAATCTCAACAAAATGTTACCCTGCAGATTTGGAGACAGGGCACTATTGGAACCATGTATTTCCAGAAAAGTGTGAAAACTGGCTATGAGAAAACATACAGGCAAACCTCTATAAATATGTTAAAGTGGAAGCATTGTGCTAAATGCAGTATAAAGTACTGCACAACCTATACTTTACCCCTTGTAAGTTACACAAAAGGGGGAAGCTTGAAAGTAGTACTGTATGCGTTTTACATGTCAAGAATCAGAAGGTACCCTGGTCCAGATTCTATGGGAAGCTCAAAAGCAAGACTCCTTTGGGGCGCTATTAAAGGAAAAATGAATCCACTTTTGAGCTTAGAAAATGCTTTTCCTCCAGAAGTTTGTCTAGAAGGCCATTACAATGGCCAGCTCCTAATTACTCAAAGAGGGGTAGCAAAAAAAGTTACCTTAAGGCACGAGCTGGATGATGCATTACATTCTTACACAGAATGGCATAATGACATCCTAGCCATGTTAAGAATTGAAAAAAACCATAGCCAGCACTAACAGTCAGTTCAATAGCTACCTCAAATAGTGGGAGAAATTGAAAACTTTTTTGACATTCAGTCCAATCTCTGATTAAATAATACCTAGTACAGGGGGGAAGGGGCTTTGTGTCCAAAGCAAAATTGATGTGATTAATTAAAATATGATATGATAAGATATATAACTGTTGAGTTCTTGTAAGGAGATATTCTATCTGATAGTGTATCCACCAATAAGCTAAAAATGTAAAGGAATAATCCACCCTTGACTGTTTTAATTACAAACCCAAATAAATTATGCCATCGTGGGGATGGGGGGGGGGACATCTTATCTGTTGATTGTACTTTTTCTGTACTGCTCAATTAAGTCAGAAGTTTATCTTCTGACATCATATTGTATATTGTCTTGTGTAGGAATATTAGAACTTTCGATAAAGTACACTTAAAAAAACAGAATTACACTGTATCTCCAACTCAGCCACAAGAGGGATTTCTATATGTATACACAAAATGATTAAATGGCAGGCAACTAAATCTCGTCCAGCTTGGATGGGGAGGTTAGGTGGGTAATGGCAAAATCTCGCACCTGGAAGGACTCCTAATTCTGATTAACATATATGCCCCAATGGTAATGGAGACAAGCCTCAATTCTTCTCCTCCCTCAACCAACGCCGCCCTCTTTAACTCCTCACCCTGTCCACTGATCCTAGGGGGTTATTTTAATGTCATCATTAACCCAGTTCTGGACCACTCCACATACACTGCAGAACCCCACAGGAGGGCTGCAGAGTTTCTGAGACCTCACCCAAGCACATTGTCTTATTGACCCATGGGGCCTTTCTACCCAGTGGCTAAAGATTTTACACACGTTTCACAAGTGCATCACTCCTTTTGCCCAATTAACTACTGGCTAAATTAATCCAGCTGTTACACAGCAAATAACCACAGTGGACATATAGCCAGTCATAATCTCCAGTCATGATCCAGTCACCCTTTCTCTAGCCTAGAGTCCGCCCTCTCTCAAATTCCCCTTCTTTTGGTTCAATCCACTCCTCCTGCTAGACCCAGAATTCATTCAGTGGGCATGCATGGAAATCACAAATTTTCTTTTGACCAATGACAATGGATAAGTGTTGGATAGTACACTCTGGGAAGCCCTAAAGGCATTCCTCAGGGGTAAGATCATTGGCTACGCTACACGTAGATGTCAGCAGAGAGAAGCAGAATACCAGGATCTGGAGGACAAACTAAAAGAACTAGAGGGCAAACATGAAGCTAACCAACTGAAGAACCCAGTGAGAATGATGGCGATTTGTGGTAGCCTAAATTCACACCATTCTAGTAAAGATGAACTAGCCCTTCTTCACTTGCAACATAAATACTGGGAAGGGGTGAAAGGGCCAGCAAAATTCTGGACTATCGCCTCTGAAAGCTGCAAGTTAACCGGCAGGGGACTGACAAGATGGAGGCTGCACGCTATGATCTCTGAAGAGAAGCGGCAGAAGCAGGGCTTGAGTTTATGCTTGTATCACATCTCGTACAGATGTGCCACCGTTGCCTTAAACTCAGTCTTACCGGATTGTCTTGTGCTGAACCATCTTGTTGTGGTGTGTTCCCAGTGTCTTCCATCTCTCTTTTCAGGAGGAAAACATCCTTATTTTATTTTTTTTCTTTTTATTTATTGAAAGAAATCGGAATTACAATCCTTTGAGTCATTGACTCCTTTGCAAATGCTCCACGTCAGTAAGAAATAGAAAGGAAACTACACAGAGGTAACACATGTAAGTTACTGAAACTTAAGCATTTGGTACAGAAATTAACATTTAAATTAACATTTTACACAGTACAAACTGAAACAATTGGTACACAACTTAAAACATTGGGCACAGTACAAAACAGGGTTACATCAACAGGATCATAAGAAGGTCCCGGTCAATACTTTATGTGCATATTAAACAGCTGTTCAGTTATGGAGGGTCTTACAAAATAGGCCCAGAGTCATGATATATTACATTGAGAAGTTGAGGAACCAAACCTTTGGCCAGAGAAGAGCAAGTCCCTATGCGGGCTACGTAATTTTGTAGCACTGGATCCTGCTTGTAACAAGGTATTGTACATAGGACTGGGAACACACCACAACAAGATGGTTCGGCACAACACAGTCCGGTAAGACTGAGTTTAAGGCAACAGTGGCATATCTGTACAAGATGTGATGCATGCATAAACTCAAGCCCTGCTTCTGCCGCTTCTCCTCAGCAAGCATAGCGTGCAGCCTCCATCTTGTCAGTCCCCTGCCGGTCAACTTGCTGCTTTCAGAGGTGATAGACCAGAATTATGGTGGAGGACTGCTGGATTGAAGAGAAGAAAGAGGTTCTTCGGTGAGCCAAAGCTGGGAGAAGCACACCTCAAGAATTGGACAAAGAAGTGACAAATCTGAACCCTGAACCGGTCGTTATGCTTGATACGTAGCTTTGGGAAGAATTTGAACTTGAATCTGAGGAAAGTTTTTTACTTTTCTTTCTCCCTATTGACCGAAAACTGATATTGATACTGGTATTGTCTGCAGCCATTAGCATGCTTTTTGCCAATATGGTTACACAGAGATGATTGTCAGCAGGATCATTTTATCTTCCCTAAAGGATTTCTGTATAACCTGATTGTGAAATACATCTTTTTTTTATGACATAGATTTTAAATAGATTCTAAATAGATAGTGTTGTTTGTTTGTTTTGCCTGTTTGCACAATGTATTTTTTTTTACCTGGGGCAGTATTTGACTAAGAGTGCTTAGTGCTTAGTGTTTAGTGTTTAGCGTTTAGGGCTTATTGTTTGATGTACTAGCGCTGACACTGACATGCATTGGCATTCTCTGGCAGATCAGTCTTGCATATCTGGGTGTTGGATGTGCTTTTTTATCGACTGCCAAACTTTGCCTGTTCGTTTGAATACAGAGTCTGGAGCCTGTTATTTTTTTAACAGTGGTGTAGTGGAGCAGCAATGTAGTCTGATTGGTATAGTTTAATCAACTACCGACTGCTCTGCTAGCAAATTTTACAATGACAATTGATCTGTTGCCTTTTAGAACAAGTAAGTGCTTTTACACATTTTTTTAAATAATTTTGAAGTTTTAAGACATGAGCCAAACTAATTAAAGGCATTAGGGTTAAGTTGCAGTTCTTATTTTAAATAATTATTTAATTTGTTTTGTTAGAATTATTTTTCTGCTGTGGTTGGCTGATCGAAGGAAATTAAAGCCAAATCAGCATATGTTTAATTAGTTAACTAATTGTCTTATTATATTGTACTGTTTTTATATTTGTTGTATTTTCCCTGTGTATTATTGAATATTGTTTCTCTAGCCCACTCACCCCAGTCTGTCTAGTACACCGCTAGATAATATTTATATCCTTCTACCATTAATTTTCTTTTTAGTATGTAATAAGCACTTTAAGAATTTATAAATCAGTATCACTAATTTTAAGGAGATACAGGAAATGTGGTAATGTGGTAATCCCCCATATTTTGTTTCCTCTCCAGTGGCTGTCATTGGGTCTCGACAGGGGTTCCTTGTTAGAGGTTCTTCAACACCCAAATTACAGCCAGAATCTTGGAAGAAATTCTGGAAAGAAATCTGTGCTGGCCCATTTTCCGGTGGACTGCTTGGGGGAAAATTTGGAATTGATTTTTTGCCTCTGTTTGAAGAAGGAACTGGTGACTGCAAGCTCCTGTTATCTTTTCTGTTGGACTTTTGGACTATCTGTGTACTAGTTTGATAACGTGCAGTAACTTATATCACTGATCCATCTCTTCTTGATGAACAAGAAAACTCTGATCCTCTGTACTCTGTTTACAATTGCATTTTAGAGCTGTTCATAAGAACTGGATATTTTCAGTTTTGATTTTTTCTGGGTATTTGAACCCTACGACATTTAAACTTTCTCCTTAAAAGCTTAGGGAATTATTCCTTAAAATGGTGTATACAAGGAATGGGAAGTTGTTGTTACCTAGAGATGTGACCAGGAAGAGTAGGAATGTTGCTCTTTCACTTCCTTGTGCAATAGAAACTCAGAAGAGGCCATATAAGGCTACAAAAGCATGTAAGGAGAAACAACTGAACATTACGGAATTATGGGACTTGCATGCCCCTAGGGTTAATTTACTCTCTACCCCTGCAGAATCCAAATTTAATCAGTTTAACCAGGAGGATCTGTACTAACAGATAAGTGACCATGATATAACTCCAATTCCTAATATCTCACTCTTTCGAAAGGGAGATAGAATTTCGTTGAAGCCACTGAGCGCAATTTAATAAATTCAAATTATGCTCTGACTGGCTTAACAGCTGGATCACAAGTTTTTTCTCTTTGTTCTTCCTATCTGGTGCCAGAAAGTGACTATGGACAGCAGACTATATCTATTACCTCCTTGCCTGATTTGGAAATCATTACATCAGATTCAATAGAAGGGGGAATGAAGGGTTGATAAAAGGCACATCAGATAAATTATTGAAATTGGAAACTATCATGAAGGATTTAGATTCCACTATTGAGGGTCTAAAAAGACTGGATCTAGTCTATGAAAGAGGAAACCAAGAATATGGACAGGCCACAGAATATAGATCAGAGCCATAAAGATGGCCTTAGATCACCCTTTAATAGAAAATATTTTAAAGATGCTGAAAATTTTACAAACTATTCTTCTCTCTCCAGACAGATGCTAGAAATAATTAAAGACAGATATTATGCTGATATAGTTATTTTGGAAAATCTTGCAGCAATTAAAAATGAGATTTCTAGCCTGTGGACAGATGCCTTCCATAATAAAGTTTTACTGGAAGGCTTAAGAGGAGCGATACTCTTGAAAGGGTGACTGAGATGGTAATCAGCCACAATCTCTCAACAAAGTCATTCTGGCTAATTTGTCATCACCATTTGATAGAGAGACTACCTGTAAGGGACTGAAACAACAATAAGGAATAATCAAAATGGAGAAAAGAGAGGAAAAGCCAAGAACAAAGTTAAGAGACAGAACTCCAACTTATTGTTAGTTCCTCCAGTGTATGGGGACACTGGATTAATAAAGGAGTTGAAAAGCTAATTGAAGTTAATGGGTAAAGATCAAGGGTGTGGAATATGATATTAGAGATTTTAATGTGAGGCTTGGACATTATCAATACCTTTAGAAATCAGGGAATTTTGTATTGCAATGGGTTATGATTATATAGCTAGAGACAGGAACTCATAAGATAAAAATCATCTAAAAGAGGAAGAGAAATAAGTAAATTACTAGGAGATTGGAATTTTGTCTTGGTAAATGGTAGAACGAAGGGAGATGAGGATGGGGAATTCACTTTGTAGGAAAAGAAGAGATTCTGTGATCAACTTATGTTGGGTTGATTTGAACCTGATACATTTAGTGGAAGATCTGAATATCGGAATGAGAGCAGAAAGTGAACATTTCCTGGTAGCGATTAATATAAACCTTTTGGAGAATGCTAATATGGGGGATAACAAGAACAAAAATAGGAATTAGATGGGAAAATATAGATAATAACGTTTCTAATAGAATATTAAGTGAGCAGAATAAAAGATAGAATAGAAGGTATGGTGGGGAGAGAAGAGGATATGGAAATGGTAGATTTTGAACACATTATGAAGGAAATTAGATCATTTATAGTAAAAGCATCCTTTATTAAAAGTAAAAAAGGGAGTCAATGGTATGACCTGGAATGTAAAAAGTTAAAAAAAGACTTGAATAGAATAGCAAGGGTGACAAGGAAGTATCCATCTAATGAAAATAGGGATAATTTCACTCAGATGAGGAAAAAATACAAAGAGGTTTTGGAGAAAAAGGAAAAAGAACATAGACTACTGCTCTGGAAAGAACTAGAGAAGGCAATTATAAAAAATGATAAATAATTTTGGCAACTTGTTGCAAATGGGGAAAATATATATTGTGAGGAGGTAGAAAATTATATTGAACCTGATACTTGGCAGAAGTATTACAGACAGTTGTTCTTTGATCAAGATATAGGACTGATAACTGATTTCTTGTTAATTGATTGGGTAAATTTAAAAGAAGAAATTATAGAAGTGAAAATTTGGATAGCTCTGGGTTCAACAAAAAGACACAAAGCACCAGGCCCTGATGGGGTACCCATTGATATATTGTTGAATGATTTGGAACTTTGGATACCTTCTTAGAAAAAATTATTCAATTGTATAGTAAGGGCCAGAGAAACACCTGAGACCTGCAGGGAAAACATAATTATCCCAATTTTTTAAAAAGGGGATAGGAAAAATCCCAAAGATTATCGTCTGATAAGTCTACTGGACACTTCTCAAACTTTTTCTAAAGTTTTACTTAATAGGATAATGGATTGGATTAAGGACACAGAAATTATGGATGAAGCCCAGGCTGGGGTTTTACCCAGACACTCCACAGTGGACCAGTGCTATATGTTGTCCCATTTGATACATAAGAATATCTATAAAAAGAAAAATATTATTGTATTTTTGTTGATCATAAGTCAGCATTCAATAAAGTCAAAAGAAATAAGCTTCGGAAAGTCCTTTATGATTATGGATCAGATCCTGCTATCATAAAATTGATATCACTCATGTATAGTAAGAATAGGACCAGTGTGTGGTATAATAAAGAAGAAGGATTGACCGATAAGTTTGATTCCAATTTAGGTTTAAGGCAGGGTTGTACCCTCACTTATTTTGTTTAACATTTATCTGAACAGTATCTTGGAAAAACTATATGAAGAGGGTTTTCATATGCCAAGAATGGGAAAAAGGTATTGCCCATTCTTGGGAAATGCAGATGATATTGTTCTGATGGCAATGAGTTATATGGGTATTAAAAGAATCTTTGAAAAATTTAGGGAGTGCTGCTCTGAAGCAGCACTGGAAATAAACTTGGAAAATACTAAATATATGATTTGTAATAAAACATTGATTAAAAGAGGAAAAGACATTAAAACGAGGGAGGGTAGACATGAAATAGAGACCGTCAAACATTTCTATTATCTGGAAATAGGTTTTTCTTATAACTTGAAGTAGAATGAGCATAAGAAACATTTAAATAAAAAAATAAATAGATGTATCCTGGCAATAAAAAGATTTGTATATAGATATGGAGGACATTCGATTAGAGGGGTCATGAGGGCCGTAAATTTGAAAATTATGAATAGAATATCGTACGGAGCTGAAATATGGGGATGTGGGAATGTTGTGCAATTAGAAACCCCATTGAATAAATTTTATAAAAACTACTAGGTTTACCTAAGGGGCACCCACAGCTTTAGTAAGAAGGAACTGGAACAAACTACTGTTAGCTGTCAGATTGTACAGAATATGGCTACGTATTGGCTTAAAGTTTATAATATGAAATATGTAAGATTACCTAGAATTTGTCTAGAAGAAGCTATAGTATATAAAGATAACAGCTTTATGTCCTAGTATTGAATTTTTAGAAAATGTGATAAAGCCATTTGGATTGTTGGATAATGTGATATTCCGGTATATAAAATCAATAGATGAAATAAATGGGGATATGAAAAACAGAATTAAGAATATTTACATTCAAAGGGATGTTAACTTGAGTAAAGGGTGTAAAATAAGTAACTGGTTAGCAGAAAATAAAAGAAGAGAATTTGGAATTGAACCTTACCTAAATATAATTAAAAAAGTAGATATGAGAAAAAGTTATACTAGACTACAGTTTGAATATCACAATTCCCAATGCCTGAATGGAATATATTCTAAATTGACTAACGCAAACTGAAAATGTGGTTTTGGTATAGATAATAACTTGTTTCTATTAATACTGTGTCCTCTGTATGAAAATGATAGACAATAAATAATAGGAAACACACTATCTAAGTTAAACATGGAGCCTAGATAGCAATTGAATTATCTATTAAAGACAGATAACGTAGAGGTTTTAAAAAAATGTGGCAAAATTTTGTAATATTATAGAACAAAAGAAATACCATATAGGATAATAATGGCTAATTAATGAATAGAATGTGTGATTTTTGAATATAAGGACTTTTTATTATGTAACCATTGTAAGGCAAAGTTTTTATTGATTACTAAATTATAATGTGTATTTATATTTGTATAAAATATTGTACAGATGTTATATTTTTTGTAATGGTCCTTAGGACTAACAAATAAAATGAACATTGAAGTCATTGTTAGGGAAAGAACATCAGCAGATTACAGAGGGTAAGGAACAAGCGGAAAGTAAGGCACAAAGGAAATCTAGAAACAAGCCTGATAGAACTAAGGAGAATAAAGAAACAGATACTATAACGGTGGTGGATTATAACATTAAGAATGGAATAGAGGAAGATTTGTCTATTGGCAGTTCTATTGAGGTGATAGATGAAGGAAAGATAAGAAGAAGAAAGGATGATAAGTCTGTTTTGTTTTCTGGAAATCAAATGGGCCTCTGTTATCAGAAAAATAAATACTTATTCAACAAACAGTGCCTGATTATCCTTATATGGGAGAAAATGGAGGGTTTGAATACCTGCTGGAATGTTATGGGATTAAGGAACACACTAATGAAATGCAGGATACCTTACTTATTTGGACAGCACAAATATTGGGATATCGGGAAATACCAAAAGATTTTTATGTAATGAGACCACCAAACAAATATTATCAGGACTGTGTTTTAATATATTGTCAGAATGAGACACTTGCAAAAGAAATCTGGCATAAGAACCCTATATTGGGTTTGGGGGGAATTTTTGTTTATCCCTCCCAGAGGGTTCCAAAAGCTAAGGAGACAGTGATATCTAGTATTATAAAATCAACAGAAATAGATAATGATGGGAGGCTGGGTAATCAGACACAAGATAACCTTAGGAACCAGGAAGAAGAAGAATGGAAACTAGAATAATTACAGTTTTGGGCTGGGAAACAACAGAGAGAGAGATGATAAGAAAGATCAAAAATTATTTAATTACATTCTGGGATAAAATCTTACAAATAAAGATCTCTGACACCTCAATGGAATGGATAAAAGTTTATAAAAATCAAAATAACTCCTCGCAGATAGATATCACATTTAAGAACTCCCATATCCCGAAGGCATTATTGTTGGCCGGGAGTAGACTGGACCTTTTGGGTATCTATATGTTAAATCTACAAGGTCTGGTAATCCAACCACAATTAAGAAAGGAAATTGGTCTGGAGACTAATGATAATATCCCTCAAAATAATAGATTCACTGGCCTTGAAATGCCTGACAATGAATGACAACTACAGCAGAAAAATATTCACTTGTCATCTGACATTAACCCAACTGAGCATAGGCCCCTGGAAATTATGTCATGAAATATTGAGGGTGCACACATCAAGTCTGCTGACCCAGAGGTTAAGGTATTCTTGATGTAGAGAGAGACTCTGTCTCCAGGAAACCTGGTGTACAGAGACTTTTCACCCACAACTACCAGGATATACAAGATATCTGATTCCAGCTATCACGGAAGGGAATCTTGGTCAATATAAATCTGGGTTAATGATTTTGTTAGAACCTCACTAAATTACAGAATTGAAGAACTTAAGACAAAGAATAGGGAAACCCTGGTGTAGACGCTAGAAGGGAATTTGGGCAGTTTGATCATTGTTAATGTTTATTCACCTCCTTCAAAGCTTAAAGCTTCTGAAGCTATTTTATATTTAAAGAAGATTCTGGAGAGCATTATACATAGCTGGTCACGTCTTCCTATTGTAATAATAGGTGATTTTAATGCTAGAATTTCAGCAAGTAATGAGAATGTAGACCTTCATGGGGAACTTATATCCTCAATACAGTTTATAAATAATCTTACAGATTCCAGGAGGTCATTAGATTTAGTTATAAATGCAAGGGGGAGGATTTTGAACAAGCTGATGATGGATTTTAATGTGTTTATATTAAATGGTCGTACAATTAGTGATAACATAGGAAAGCCAACTTTTTGCAGCTCTAAGGGAACTTCAATAATAGATTTAGCATGGGTAAATTTAGAAGCATTGAAATTTGTGGAAGATCTAAGGGTATTAGATAGAACTGAGTCAGCTCATTCCCCAATCATAGTGGCATTAAAAATAAAGAAGCCAAGAGAAATCTTAAATCTAGTGACTGAGCCAAATAACATGGAAGTAATAAACCAGCGGAGAATCATATGGAATATTCACTCAATTAATAATTTCACTGATTTATTGGAGAATGATACTTTGCTCGATTTAAGAGATTCCCTAATTGAAGAGATGGACCAGGGCACGATTATAGAGAAATGGAATAAAATTAATATGCTATTAAGACCTCATTGTATGATGAAAAGATCATATAATCCAAATTCTGATGGGAAGTCATGGTTTAATCAATCTTGTAAACTGGTGAAAAAAAGAGTTAAATAATAAACTGAGACAAACCAAAAAAGGATTTACAGACCCTAGAATTAGGGCTCCCATAATGAATAAATGTAGGAAGACCTATAAAGAAATACTGGATAAAGAGAGACTGAAGCATAATGTAGAGAGATGGGAAGCCCTTAGAAAACAATGATTAAGAGGGATATGGGAGCATTTTGGCTCCAAGTTGCATCAGGTTATAATAATTAGTCTTCTAAGTTGAGGCCTATATAACACCAAGTACTTGGAACTCCTACTTTGAAGCTTTGTATTATTCAATTGAAGAACAGAACTTCTTTATACAGGGTAAGGTTACAGCGAAACAGGAGTCTTCCCACAGTGTTGCAAATTACTGAAGAGGAAATACATTTTGCTATTATTTCTTTCTTCAAATAAAGCCCTGGTCCTGACTCAATATTAGGATATTTATAAAACATTTCTTTTGGTGGATCCCATTCTAAGTACTCTTATTAATGGAATACTACAAGGTTTAATGATTCCGGAGAGCTGGTTAGGAACCATAATTTTTCCAATTTTAAGAAAGGGACAGCAATGATCCAAAAATGTATCGTCCAATTAGTTTAATTGATATTTCACAAAAGCTTTTTGCAAAATTATTTTAGAACGATTAACCATCTGGACTGAAAAAATACTATCTTGAGTGAATTCCAGAATGGTTTAGAAAAGATAGGTCTACTGTTCATCACTGTTATGTTTTGAACCATCTTATATGGAAATATGTTAAGGTAAACTCTCAAAACTATATTGCTGTTTCACTGATTTCTCTCAGCTTTTGATAGTAGAAGTAGAGGAATTTTATGGAATACATTGGAAGAGTATGGTCTCGATATAGATTTAATAGATAGATGCAGGGTCAATAATGTGCACGCAGAATGTTAGTACAACATAATCACGTTGCAATTCAATGTTATCTTTTTCTTCTGGGGGCTCTGCCCCACTAAGATTCTAATTCTGGGAGGTCCAACATGGAGAGCGCACAGGTCCAGGTTTTGGCATAATGCTGTACGCTATTAAGCGTACGACTTTAAGACCAGGTACGTAATAGATATAATAAAGAGATTACATTCTAATACTTGGGCAAAGGTCAAATATGACCAATTTGAACATACAACTGATGCTATCAGAACTAATCTGGGTGTTAGACAGTGTTGCTTTTTGGCACCCATACTGTTTAACATCTATATTAATTCTTAGCTGACAAGTCTAGATGATCCTGATTTTCATGGCCCCAAAACTGGAGAAAAAGGGATTCCATTATTAACATATGCTGATGATATTGTCCTGTTGTCCACCTCAAAATTGGGACTCCAAAAAGCTTAATCTTTTTTAAACTTGTCTTCTGATCTGAAATTAAAGATTAATAAGAAAGACTAAAATGCTCATTTTGGAAAAAAAAACCTATTATATGGCTTGGTCTAGAAAAATTGGAAACAGTTAAATATTGTGATTATTTAGAGATTAGAATTTATGACATTGTTTAAGAATAAATGAGAATAGCACAGGAGCATTTTGAATATTTAATGCAAAATTAGGTAAAACAAGTGTCCCAGGAGTTATCAATGTACTAAATACTAAAATTAAGTCCTGTGCTTTATACGCTTCGAGGTTTGGGGCTCAGAAAATAATAAAAACTTGAGATCCTAATTAACACGCTTTATAGAGATCTTCTGGTGGTCTCTAATTCAGTTCCAGCAGCAGTTTTACAACTGGAACTTGTTCAATATTTATTAAGTTCCATGATTATGGAGAGGAGGATCCTCTTCTTTATGAAATTATTCCTTCTTCCTAATGATCGGCTTTCCTCTTGGTGCCTAGAGGAGAAGATGAAATATCTTGATTTAGGTTTCCTCTCCCCTCCATGCAATTGATAAAGAAATAGTACTCTAGGTTTGGGGAATGTCTTAACACATTATGTATATAATATATAATATATATATATATATATATATATATATATATATATATATATATATATATTCAATCATGGGCTGAAGTTAAAAATAAGGTTGTATCTAGAACCAGAGATTTTGATATCTTAAATAACTATTCACACTTGGATCAGCTTAAATGTTTTGGCTGGTATAAGCAATTAAAAACTACAAATTTTTATTGAACCTTATTTGCAAATCCTAACTAAGCCTAGTGAAAGAAGGCTGATATGTAGATTCAGGATGGAGTTGTATAACTCTAATTATATGCATTACTTGCAAAAAAGATTGAATGTTGTAACACCTTTCTACAGATGTGGGAAACTGCAGCCAGATGACTTGAAACATGTAATTTTGTTTTGTCCTTTATACAATAGCAGTAGAGGGAAATGGCTAGGAGAAATTCTAGGTAATCTATACTTACCATCAAATATGATTCTATATAATCTTTTTAACTTAAAGGATGAGACTAAATTAAAGGCATTGGCTGGTTACCTAGTATCTTTACATATTTGAACCTATAATGTTTTCAATCATATGTTATCATAAGACTACTATACTATACTTTGTAGTGTTTAGTTGATCAGAATATATGGTGGTTACTTTGGACAATTATATTTAGCTATATGATTGATAATTATTAAATGTTAAACATAAGATCATTGCTTTGTATAAACGGAAGTTTGACTAAGTGATCAATTGTCTAGTACTTGTTCTCCTGAGAAGTTGATGTTGTTTTCTTTTTAATCTGTATTTATTAAGCCATTTAATATGTTTTTATTGTACATTGGAATTATATATTTTTATATCGATCAATAAAACTAAACTAAAAAAAAAGAAAGTTGACCACCACATCCCAGGTCTTCACACTCCACAGGGTACGACAGAGACTAAACCCTCTGGTATCAAGAATATCATAAAGGAAATTCTACACTAGGGTTTGCTCTTCCCCCTCACCACACTTTCCAGATCACATCTCCTTTCTTGATCCCATGCCACTCCCTCACATCTCACTAAAGCAAGTTTCATTAATAGACAAATCTATAGCCAGGGCAGAGGGGGACTCCATTATAAAACATCTGAACAAACAAATCCCAGAGGGTATGGTTTCAAGTGGATATCTATCAAGCAATGCAGGACCAGGTAGCTCCCTACTTCATCAAGTCATCACCCACTCAATCACAACCATTCCCTCCTCCATCCTTCAAGAAGCAACAATCACAATTCTCCCAAATAAGATAAGGACCCTTCCTCCCTTGCAGTTACCATTTCATCACACTAATCAATGCTAACACCAAGATTATGGCAAAGGTCCTGGCCCAAAGATTAGAATCTATCCTCCCTGTGCTCATACAGCCTTCTCAGGTGGGGTTTATGAGGGTAGACTTAGCTCAGATCATCTCAGAACCCTATTTAACCTTCACTATGCAGCCAGATCCCATCCCACCTCAGCAGTGGCTCTAACTATAGAGTTTGAATAGGCCTTTGATTCAGTTGAGTGGCCCTATTTATTTGCAGTCATGAAAAATGGGGCTTGGTGCCTACTTTATCTCTTGGATCCAAACTCTATACACATCTCCACTCACCAGGGTTCTAACTAATAACACCCTCTCTACACCTACATAAAAACAAATGGCAGGGCTTCCCGCTCTCACCTCTCCTTTTCTGTATAGCTGGTGAACCCCTAATAATAGCGCTGAAACAAAACTTTAACATAACAGGGATTTCACTGAATAACATGGAATTCAAATCCCTATGATATACAGATGACTTACTGCTCTTTATACTTAATGTACCACAAGCGACTTCCTCCCTTCAGCAGACATTGACTTCATTTTCTAAGGTGCCGGGATTTTGCATAAATCACTCCAAATCAGAAATCCTCCCCTTAAACAGATGTGTGATCAGAACCTCTTCAGTAGCACGGGATAGAAATGGTATGCTACTTGCATCAAATATCTGGGGCTCAACATAACTCCCTCCCTACCTGACACCCTGTAAGGCTAACTTCCCACCCATCATAAAAACACTGGACACTGATACAGAGTAATGGAAATCTCTCCACCTTTCTCTCACTGGTAAGGTTGTGACTCTGAAGATGATGTTCACTCCTAAATGTTCCACACCGCCTAGCTCACTTCCCTATACATCCCCTTCTATACATCTATTTACTAAGCCCCCCTGTGCTGTTCAAACACCACCCCATTCTAAGTGTCTCCCTGTTCTACCAGAAAAAAGTGACCTGAGCCCTCAAAATGTGCCCGGTTCCACCTCTTGGGCCCCACTCAGGAACAATGAAAAAATTACAATAGCTAAATAACCCATTTACTGGCCTCTTAGCTGCAAAGCCAGAATCCGGAGAGTGCAAGACATTTGTCTCCCTAGTCAGACCCTGCTCCATTCCTTTTCTGAACTCACCTCCAAATATGATATCCCAAACAAGATTTTTAGTGCTACCTACAAATTCTCTCCACACTGAATGCTTGGCTCAGAGTCTCCTTGCCTCCTACATCCCAACTGAACACACCAAAGGTACAAGACTGGCTAAAAATGCTTAAAAGTAGGGCAGGACATAGGTATAAAATAGAGATGCCAGGCCCTCACTTACAGACTTTAGTTAAATGAAATGGGAGTCTGAACGTAACATCACAGTCCCAGAGGAAACATGGAATACCTGCTGATACAGCGCACATATGGCATGCAGGAACATTAAAGCCCAACTCATATGACTGAAGGTATTGCACTTCAGGTACAGGACCCCACAGGTCCTTTTCACCCTGGGTGCTCCCCTCTGATAGGTGCTGGAGGTGCAATCAGCATTTGGGCTCACTTTCTCATATTATATGGTCATGTTCAAATATCAAAACATTTTGGAACCAGGTTATACAGTTTTGCCAGGCTCGCTTGCCTGCCAGATGAAACTCACCCCAGCATTAATTCTCCTAGGCTTGACAACAAATGGTACTCCTATGAAACTTCTTCCTACTCCGTGGTTATATAGCTGCAACACTAGTAGCAAAAATACCTCTGAGTTGGGAAGAATACCTGATGTCCCAACATTTATGGAATAGCTATGGGTGGGGTCTCTCAACCTGCATCTTTAGAATGCATGTTACACTATGCCATGGGCAAACTCCCTCAATATTATGAAACATGGCGCCCTTTCCTGCAAACACAGAACAACGTATTGCTCAGCATACCGGGGGCAGAAGTAGATGTGGGCTTCCTAGCCGAGCCAAAGGCAGTCCATTGATGTGTATCTCTCATGATATTGTATACCCTCTATAGTGACTCCTGGATGAATGTACTGTATATACTGATGTTTCACAGACTGAACCCCATGTGCATGTATACCTGTACCACTCTACGATGGATTATGATCTAACAATGTACTGGTCTGTTTGTTTGATATGCGTTGTAAAGTTTGATAAAAATTTAATAAAGAAAGTAATGTTAAAAACAAGATTTACCTGGGGGGCATGCACAGCTCAGAACAGCTAGCTTGCAGGTGCATTCTGGAAAAGAATTACAATATAATAGAGTGAAAAGCAAGAATACAGCGCTAATGAAGCTGTGGGCAAACTTGATTAACCTAAAGTCTCTTCCAACTGTAAATTTATTTAGTTTTTCTTTACCGGTAGAACACACAGATACACAGAAGGTGATGGCAGATAAGGACTGTATGGTCCGCTAGTCTATCCCTTTTCCTACCTAATGCACACTAGGTAATTTATTGCCTATTTTCAGGTGTGACCCGGAAGATACAATATAACAAGCTATACACAGGCAAGAAGTACATAGTATGAAATACAATTAACAAGACGTACATTGGCATGAAAGTATATAATAACTATGTTACTATGTATTTCCCACTCACCACCTTTACGTAAAAGAAACTGAAATCAACAAGTGATAGCAGCCATCACTACTCCGATTTAGTCTCTCATTTTTTTCAAAAACATTCACTTAAAACATCAATCTCTTGTTCACTTATCTGAATCCTGCACAATACTTCCCATTCAGCAATCCTTTCTTTCACTACGTGCTCACCACTGCTCCCCTGCTAAGCCTGACACTGCCACCACATCGCTGATCACCCTCAGTACTAACGCAAAGCATGCACCATTTTCAGCCGGCTGATGTTTTTTTTTGATAATGTACCTCTCGGAAAGCAACATTCTCCCATTCTGATTACAGTCCTGCTCCAAACACCTAAAATAAAGAGCTCTCACATCTCTGAGTCGCAGGAAACAGAAAGCAAAGGAGCAACATCATCAGACACACACAAAAATGGCAGCGCCCTCCAGTGGCAATTCCAGCAAGACAGAGATTACTTTCCTATAAAAAGTACCTTTTTTCTTTTTTTATTTACTTAAATATATAAATATTTATTATCATATATATTTTCCAAAAAATTACACCTACACCCCATTTTCTAAGTGTAATAATACCCTCCAGGGTGGGCATGGAATACCCAAACCACCTCCAGACCAATTAGAAATAGACGGTAACATCTCCACGGATCCCCTTTGCATAGCCTGAGCCCTACACTCCGCTTTCACAAATCTCAACCATATTCCCCCCCCTAACTTCTTCGACCCTCCTCCGGCCTGGGCCCACCCACCTCCTCTTGCTCCCCTGTTTTGCCTTCATGTTCTCTCCCCCTCGGATGCCAAACCCTACCTAGTCAAAGCCCTTAGCCACTCAATTAACTACAGTGATTCCTTTAGACCTGAAACTTCTTCGCCTTTACTCTCCCAGAAGTCCTCAACCTCTCACTCACATTCTAAATAGCTCCCTTTGTCAAGGGAAATTTCCTCCCATTGAAGCTGGCCAACATTACCCCATCTTTAAGAGTGGGGACTGCACCTTCACCAACAACTACCATCCTATATCCATTCTCCCCCCCTCTCTAAAGCCTTAGAGCGTATCGTCACTGACCAAATCACTGACCACCTCACAAAATACAATCTTCTCTGTGACCAACAACATGGCTTCTGTAAGGGGCATAGTACCACCACCACCCTCCTCGCTTTCACCTCGCATGCCCACTCTGCCTTGGATCATGGCCACCTCACAGGTACCATCTTCGTGGACCTCTCTAAAGCTTTTGACACTGTCAACGATGCCCTACTGCTAAACACTCTCACCTCCAGTGGCTTCTCCAACAATACTTTAAACTGGTTCGCCGCTACCTGTCGGATAGAACACAACAGGTCAAAGTAGGCACTGTCCTGTCCCCTTGCCTCCCGGTCCGCTCTGGTATTCCACAGGGGTCAATTCTTGGCCCCCTACTTTTCAGCCTATACCTAAACTCCCTCCCGTCGGCCGTCTCCAGAAACCTGCTCCTCTATGCGGATGGCGCTGTACTGTTTGTCTCCGACTCTGACCCACTTAAACTGCACCAAACACTCCAACATAGCTTCCACTTAAGCAGAACATTGGTTCTCCACCAAGCGCCTAACTATCAACTACAAGAAAACAAAAATCATGATTTTCTCCCACCCGCAGAATCCCACAAGAACTTCTGTCCCCATTTCTCACTGTCAACCACACCCCCTGAGCAAGTTAGCAACTTTAAATACCTAGGGATCACTCTAGACCCGGCCCTCAACTATAAACAACACATTCTCCTCCTTGCCTCGGCTCTAAACTCGAGATTAGGTGTGCTTTATAGGTACAAACATTGCCTCATCCCGGAGGCCCTATGGCTCACCGTCAATTCCTCCGTCCTCGCCTTCCTTGACTATGGTATTACCATATACAGTGCTGCCCCAAACTCCGCGTTAAACAGACTCTGCCTTGTACTCAACAAAGCCTGCCGTCTGATCCTCAGCTGTGATCGCCTCACCCACACCTGTACACTCTACAACGCCTCAAAATGGCAAAACCTAGATAGCAGAATCCGGTATCATACATGCCTTATGACAAAGAAGATACTCTTAGGTCTCGCCCCTCCCTCTCTCTCCTCTATTATTCACCCAGCATCCCCAGCCAGATCCACATGAAACTTGAACAAGCCGCTACTATGTGTACATCACCCTCATACCTCCCAACTTCAAAGGACTTTCAGCTACCAAGCCCCTAATTGGACTAACTCTCTCCCTATCCAAATAGCCAAAGAAACAAAGCTAGGACCTTTTAAAGCTAGACTAAGGGTACTCCTCCAAGACTCTAACATATGTGATTGCCCCTGACACAGTCCTGCAGCATGCTGTCCTATTAGCGCCCATAACATTCCCTGCTTCTGGTGCAAATTCTCTCTATCTCACTATTGGACTATCAGCCGTTACAATCTTTTCTGCAACTATGTGGCTGTGCTAAAATGCGACTCAGTTACTATACTGACCTAGACTTGATCAACCCTTGACTGCCATGTAATGAAATGTAATGTAATTCTTCATTATGTATTATACTGTGCTGTCAACTCTGTTAGCAATTGTTTGCTCTGTGCCTTAATGTATGACGTGGAACCTTTGTAAATGAGTCTTTGACTCAAAGGTCTTTCTGAATATTTCCCTATAAACAAACAATAACAGACCTTCCAGGGGCTACAAGGCCCTCCGCCTGCTGCGTCGGGCCTCATTACGCCCCTGGGCGGTCTGTTATATCCCAATAACGCCCACCCTGTCGGGTATTATTACTTACTTCACAGACTCTTTCCCTCTGGGGGATCAGCGCCTACAACATCTCCAGTCCAAGAAGGCACCTGCCTTCATCCAGGTCCTGAGCCTCAGTGAGACAAGCAGAGAGAGAGACAAGTGAAGTGAGAGAACGTGCAGTAAGTGTGGGAGGCTCTGCATCCCAGCTGGGAGCACCGCACCCAGTCAGCTTGTTTTAGCAACTTGTATAAGAGTTATCGACTGAGGCATCAAAACCATGAGTAAAATCCAAAGATCGACTCTGCAACTGGGGAAAAAGTTTACTATGCCAGGGAGAGAGGGAGAAGTCCTGGGAAGAACAGTGCCAGTGTGAGAAATCCAGGCAGAAGACCAGTTGAGTCCAGTCTGACACCAAATCCCAGTTGGATTACAAACAGCGGCCCTTTTTCTGTTTGTAGTACCAGTTGAAAGTTTCTGTTCAGCCACAGTGTATTTTAAAACTATTTTACCTACAACAGTTTAAAGTGTGCCACCGATCTCCACCCTGCCAGCAGCATCAATGCCCCCAGTGTGGTACCCATTGCAACTATTGAGAGATCTCTCACCCTTGGTCTTTGGGGAGAATTAAGATGGGTGCACCCCCACTGGGGTTTGAGGACTGCCATGGGGGGGCCTGAGTTGTGGAGCAAGGTATTGAAATGTTTCTTGCCTAAAGTACTTGCTTATTACCAAGTAGAAAATAGAGATACTGCCACTCCATTGCTTCCATGTTACCCTTGATAAACCTTGTTCTTTCCATACCCTCCCTTTTAAAAGAATTATTTGTTTGAATTGCATTTCAGGGTTTGGAAACTGTCATTGCTTACTGTGTCACGTGTTTAGGGGCAGGACTGTGTAGGCAGTTTATGTACTGTTTCCAGGGGAGTGATTGCCTTGAGTTTCAGCAGCCAGGTACCCCATATTGCCACCCCAGGTACCATGCACCATGTTAGGCCAGTGTGGCACATCCTTAAGTAAACCAGGCCAGCCTCCTTGGGAGGTGTGGAGAAATGAACCCCGAGGGCCCCAGTATGGCAACTGCTTACATTATCTTTACCTAATGTAATATAAGATGGTGGAAGCAAGGACCATGACATCGTTCAAACTGGGGTGGGACAGAGCGAAAGTGAGACTAGAATCTATGGGAGCAGTAGGGGACAAAAATCAGAAGGGGGGTTAGGTCCTGGGATCTGAGTAGATCTCGGGAGCTCATGGGCAGACTTAATGAATCCTTGGTCTCCTTCTGCTGTCATTTTTCTGTTTCTACAAGCGTTCCAAGGGACGGTAGCAGAATGTAGTCGTTCTGGCAGCTGTGATATACAGTGCCTTATTAGAACAACAAAAGCTATATCTTTAAGGGAAAGCACTTCAAGAGGTTAGAAATAAGGCAGCATGTTAGCTAAAAACAGCTGTGGTGGTTTAACTGAAATTATCTGCAGTGCATCTAAACATAAACAGAGACAAGAAACCGCTTCAAAGGTGTGTGAATACTCATCTACCCAACCCTTCTGTGCTCAAACGTCCTCTGAGTTCCATAGTATGACTGGTCAGTCACTGTGCCTAAGTAACTTTGTTCTGGACAAATGGAAGCTGATTCTGTCTCCACAGGAAATTCTTCTCTGACTGCCTGACCCAAAGCCCTAGCTGACTGCAGGATGCCAATTACTCACTTAAAATCAGGGTTTGGAGACAAAATATATAGTCAGTGCCTAGTACAGTATTCAGGTCTGGCAGGTGTGCTGCTAGGAAACTGCTGCATGTAAATTGCAAGTAAAATTTCAGAGGCAAGAACTAGGAGTTGTATTTAAGCAGTTTTACCTTGGAAAGTAGCTGTGTTGAGGTGCAGGGGCTACCAGTCTGAGCATGGCCACTGATGGGCACTGGAGTGAAGCGAGAGTGTTTGCTGCAGCTATAAAGGCACATGAATGTCAAATTCACAAGTGCCTTCAGCCTTGTCAGATGGCACTGCAGAAGCACTGTGGGCTACCCTACCGTGTGGGAGATCCGGGTCTGAGTTGAGTCAGTGGTATCTAGAGCAGTGCTGGGGCAGTGCTCTTGGTCTCCAAAATAAGGAAGATGGCCTTCCCACTGCAGGAACAGTTCACTCAATCTCCAGGGGAGGGACAGAGACAGCTTTCCCACTGATGGGGTAGTGCTCTCAGATTCTACGAGAAGGGAGGAATACAGCCTTCCTACTGCAGGATCAGTGCTCTCAGACTCTGCAGGAGGGAGATAGCTTTCCTTCTGCAAGGTCAGTTCTCTCAGACTCTTGGGGGTGGCAGAGAGACAGTCTTCCTTCTACAGGGGCAGCACTCCCAGACACTAGGGGGCAGCCATCTTGCTGCAGTGTAAGTGCTCTCAGTCTCCAGGAGAGACAGCCTTCCCACTGCAGGGGTACAGCCTCAGGCTCTGGGGAAGGGAGATAGCCATCCTGCTGTAGGTACTATGCACTCAATGTACTTAGTCTGGGGGGAGAGCCTTCTGTTGCAGGGTACTACCACAGGCTCTGGGGAAGGGAGACAGCCTTCCTGCTGCAGGTAGGGTGCACTCAGTCTTCGGGCGGGGAGACAGCCTTGTTGCTGCAGGGGTAGTGCTCTCAGACTTGGGGGCAGCTTTTCTGCTGCAGAGCAGTGCTGTCAGTCTCAAGGGAAGAGAGACAGCCTTCCACTGCAGGACCAGTGCTCTCAGACTCTGGATGGAGGAGACAGTCTTCCTGCTGCAGAAACAGTCCTCTTAGACTCTCGGGAGGAAGGGAGGAGACAGCCTTCCTGCTGCAGAGACAGTCCTCTTAGACTCGGGGAGGGGGAGGAGGAGGAGACAGCCTTCTGCTGCAGGGCATGTGAAGGTGTGGATAAAACAGACACAACAGACCAGAAGTCAGATGCATAAAAATGCAAACGTGCATTATTTTATTCAAATCAGAAAATAAAAAAAATAAAAATAATAGACATACAGAAAGCAAAAGGTTATTCAAAGTCCAGTATCCAGCAAACTTTCTAATTTCAAAAATTTCTGAGGCTTAACTTCAGCCATTGCAAATAGAACAGTGAGGAAATAAGCACACACTTCTGAGGTCCTCCTCACTTGGTAGTCAGTATTCAACTGATTCCCCTATCTATCTTTGTTACTCCGAGTGGTGGGTTTTATACCTTTCATGGATGACATCACAGTCAGGTGATCCACCGCTTTTTGCTAAAACCAGTACAAACCTCTTATTCTCAGGAGTTCCCCATCAAACAGTAAAGACATACATGTTCATACATGTTAATTTTTCTAGCCTAGACCCAGCGCCTCTTTTTTTTGGTTAAGGGGGTTTTATGTTTCCATTTTGTTTCATCTCAAAAGATAGTTTTAATAAGATAGTAAGTCCTTGAGAGTTCCACTGGGTTTGCATGGGGAATGGGAGAACGAGGGCACGCACCTCTTCTCCCTTCTCTTGCCAACCCTTAGAACTCATTATATCTTTTTTTTTATTTACATTAAATTGTTTAATGTGACACCCTAAAATAGACAAGCATACAGCAAACATATTTTATTTTCATTCCCAGAGCAAGCAGCCGTCCCACAGAAACAAAGAGCGAAAGGAATAGGGGAGCACCGGACACCCCACACATGGGCATCCACCCCACACATGGCTCACCCTGTCACACACACACCCCTGCACAAGAGAGCAACAGTCCTTACTGTTGGCAATCACACCACCAGAACCCTGGAAGGGTTGGAGCTTCTGCCCACCCACACTAGAAGCTCTGCCTTTAGGAACCCTACAAATAAAATGGCATCTAAATCCTGATGTGCTAACATCAACTGATATCATTCAATTCCCTGAGGCTTTCTGCACAGGTTTTGCAACACCTGTATAGAAATCATCTTTCATCTACACATCTAAACATTTACTTTCATTCAGGATACAGACATGTGTACAATTCATTTATCATCAGCATTTGCCACATAATGGGACAGAAAGCCAGCATTCTAGTGTTTGGACCCTGCCCTATGTTTCACAGAAAATCAGCAGGGCTGTAGTGCTAAATACCAATGCATAATCCTTGAGTTTTTATCCTTCATCTGGTGCAGCCAGCATAACGGATTATGGTCAGTTAGCATGGTAAATTCTGTACCCCACAGATAATACTTAAGGGCCTCAATGGCCCATCTCATGACCAAGCACTCCTTCTCTATTGTGGAGTATTTTTGTTCCCTCTCATGGAGTTTTCTGCTGATGAATATCTTTGGGTGCTTCTTTCCCTTGCTCTGTTGTGATAAGACAGACCCCATACCTGTGTCTGAAGCATCAGTGTGTACCTCAAAAGGGGTCTGAAAATCTGGCCTGACTAACACTGGGGAGGAACATACAATAGCCTTAATGTTCCTGAATGCCTCATTACGCTGTGGGGTTCATTGGAACTGGTTAGGGCATTTGTTCTTAGTCAGGTCAGTAAGGGGTGTGGCTATGGTGGCAAAATTTGGTATGAACCTCCTATAGTAACTGGCCAACCCAAGAAAGGAATATACATGTTTCTTTGTACTGGAAATGGGACTGTTGGCTACAGCCTCCACTTTACCCACATCTGGCTTAACCATACCTTTACTTCCTGCCCTAACTTTCTCCTTTTGTCAGGTGACAACCTCTGAAGTTTTCAAAGCCTAGGTCTCCCTAAACCCTAACAAAGGCAAATGGCTCTCAGGGCTGGACTCTAAGATGCTCTACCTAGCTGCTCCTGCTATCGCCCCCCCCCCCCGGCTGATCTATTCAATCTCTCCTTCTTATCTTCAGTCCCCTCAGAATGGAAACATGCTACTGTCATCCCTTCTCCCCATTCTGGCAAAACTTCAGGAACACCTAGTCCTCTGTCAACTTTCCTCCTTCCTCAACTCCTCCTCCTCCTTCTCATCCTACCAGTCTGGATTCAGGAAGTCCTACTCCACCACCACCTCACTCCTTCGGCTCACCGACTCCATCATTAATGGCATTGACAAAGGCCAAATCACCTCCGCTATTTTTTGACCTAGCCAAGGCCTTTGGCGTGGTCTCCCATGCTCTCCTGTTTGACAAGCTCTCCATTGCTGGGTTCTCTACCAAGGCCAACAGCTGGTTCCACTCCTATCTGGTAGGCCGATCCCAATCTGTTAGAATCGGAGTTTCCACCTCTTCCCCTACCAGTTACCTCAGGAGTTCCCAAGGCTCAGTTCTCAGGCGCTCCTTTTTCCATCTTCCTAAATGACCTGCCCAAACACATCCATACACATGTATGCGGACGGATACAGTTCTGTATGCTGCAGGCCCTTCAACCACTAATGTAGCAACCAGACTGCAGCAGGACTTCAATGAAGTCCAGCTCTAGTTTTGCACAAACCAGCAATTCCTCAGCACCAAGAAGATTGTCTCCATGACCTTCGGCACAAGGCAGAGACTCTCTCGGCTCACCTCCACCCCCTCCTCCCATACCCTGGACAGGACCACTCTGGAGGCCAGCCCCTCCTTTAGATATCTTAGGATCTGGCTGGACCAGCATCTCGACTTTTCTGTACATGTCGATGCCATCTACAAAAAGGTCCACCCAAAACTGGGTGCTCTCTACTACAATTGTGGATGCATCCCACTGTCAGCCCGCTGTGCACTTGTACAGAAAATGATTTTACCTATCTTCAGCTATGGGGATGTAGTCTACAGTGTCACTTCTAAGTCCACCCTAGCCAGACTGGACCCTCTTTTCCACTCTTTCTACCACTTCATCCTTGATAGCCTGCCTCCTCCACCACTGCATACTCTATCAGACCCTAAATCTTCCCTCACACCTGACCATCAACAGTCGCTGCACCAAGCTCATGGCAAAATACTGGTCCCAGTCCTTGCCTCAGTGCCTAAATGGTGTGTTAGATGACCATCCTACCCACCCGCCTACTTCCTCAGGAATTCTGACACCTGCCTTCTGGCGTTATTGCGCGTGTCCTCTTCAATTGGCTGTTGCTTTCAGACATCACATGCCCAAACTATGGAACTCCCTCCTTGTAAGCATTTGGCTAACCCCCATCTTCACCTCTCCTAGGCCACCTCATCAATGAGCATTTCTCCATGACCTGTACATGCAGATAGATGTGCCTGCAAATGAATTAATGATTCAGCTTCTTATTCTGCAACTGGTATTTTGTCTCTGATCATGATGTTCATTGCTTGCCTCTATACTACTCCTCAATTGCTGTTATGTAATTACTTGTTTGTATGCTGTTAATCTCATATCTGTATTGTTCGGATAGTAATTATTTGTCACTCTATGTATTGTAAAGATTGTTTTCTCTGCCTACCTCCCCAGGATGCACCTGGAATTGACCAGTATTCTGCTCAGTGTGCCCTTCTGGTAAAACTTTAAATAAATAAAACCCAAATACTTTGTTTCAGTTTGGGCCACTGTACATTTAGTGGGGGTTTATAGTCAGGCCTGTGTCTTTGATGGATTGTATCACTGCCCTAAGGTGTCATAAGTGTGTTTTCCAATCTGCACCATAGATGACTACATCATCCAAATAAGCGGCACAGGACTGTGTATGAGGTCTAAGTATTTGGTCCATATAACGCTGAAATGTTGCAGGGGTGCCGTGGAGGCCGAAAGGCATGGTGATAAATTGGTAGAGTCCTACTGGTGTACTAAAAGCTGTTATTTCCTGTGCACGCAGTGCCAAAGAGATCTTCCAATATCCCTTAGTAAGATCTGCAGTGCTAATGTACTGTGCATTCCTTATTTTGTCTAAGATGTCATCAGTGCGGAGCATGGGGTAACCATCAAAGGTGGATAGTGCATTAAACTTGTGAAAATCCAGACTGAGTCAGATACCTTTCTCCTTTTTATCTGCCACCACCGCAGGTGAGGACCAGGCACTACGAGAGGGAACAATAATTGTACCTCCTTCTCCTGCCCTGCGTCGAGCTCAGGATTAACTTGTACCACTACCATTTCTTTATCTTGCTCTAGTCCTCTATCAGCAATATCTAACTTATTGTCAACCTGCTCTGGGTGCACAAACATGATGGGCATAAAGATAGGTTTCTCATACCATTTACGTAAGAGATTGGCATGGTACACTTTTTAATGGGGCCATCGTCCTGGCATCTCCAGTTCATAGTTGACTACTCCTGTCTGACGAAGGATGTTATAGGGGCCCTGCCATTTAATGAGAAGCCTATTCTCAGAGGACAGCAACAACAATAATACTTTGTCCCCAGGTTGGAAAGATTTACCTTTAAGCCCCAGATCATATATTTCTTTCTGTTCTACCTGCCTCTGGGACACATTTCGATGGTCCAGTTCCACATACTTAATCAATTGTTGTTGCAAATTTGTCAGGTAATCGACAATATTAGTTTGAGCCACATTTCTTCCTTCTTCGCAATGTTCCTTTACTACATTCATGGGGCCCCTGGGATTCCGCCCATACAACAGCAAGAAAGGGGGAACCCTCTGGTGGCTTGCGGGCACCTCCCTATAAGCAAATAGAAGATAGGGTAGATACTTGTCCCAATCTCAGCCTTCCTCCTGCACATACTTCTTCAATATTTGTTTAAGGGTCTTATTAAACTGTTCCACCAGACCATCAGTCTGTGGATGATAGGGAGATGTTTTAACTGCTGACACACCTAGTAGATGGTATAGTTCTTTCAGGATGGAGGAGCTGAAATTGCTACCTTGATCGGTTAAGATTTCTTGGAGTATACCCATTCTGCTACAAATTTTGGCCAACTCCTCGGCTATATGAGGGGCAGTAACAGTATGAAGAGGTATTGCTCGGGTACCTGGTGGCATAGTCACCACTAAAATGAACCAGTCCCTTTGAACTTTTGGATAAGGGTCTGCTACATCCATTGTTACCCTAGCATATGGAGTCATGACATTGGGTTTAGGTTGAGGGTACTTTATCCGTTCCCCTCGTGCCACCAACTGGCACTCTGGACAAGTACAGCAATACTCAGCCACATTGTAGTGAATTTTAGGCCAAAAAATCCAATCGGCAATCTACTAAGGGTATGGTCTCTCCCTTCATGGCCAGCCATTGGCAGGTTATAGGCAAGGTGAATCAATCGCTTCCTATATATCTGGGGCACCATCAGGTGATCTATACATTCACTGGTATTTGGGTGGGTACATACTCGATATAAAATGTCATTTTTAATCACGTATTGTGGTTGTCCCTCCACAGCCACTTGATCCACCTGGTAAAAAATGTGGTTAACGTTATGTCCTGCAGTTGTTCTCTTTTAATATTAAACCATTGCAGACTTGTTCCCAACTCAGGTATACCATCCTGGTGTGTCTCTCTCCAAAGTCTTTTCAAAGTCTTTTTTTCCTTTCTGGTCCTTCTCCTCTTCCCTGGCCTGTCAAATAATCCTTCTTCAAAAGAGGGAATACCTGCTGTGATTGTTCTAACTTTGCTTGGGCCCTGGTGGTTACAGTGACCAGATTTTTACTAGTCTCTTGGTTTTTCATCAACTGGTCAAAGCTGGAAGGTTTGATACCTTTTTATTGGACCAACAAGTGTCTTGTACAAAGATGATATAGTACACAAGCTTTTGGAGTCTCACAGGTCCCTTCTTTAGGTGAATAACAAAACTGAACAACATAAGCAGCATTTAAATGTACTGTGAGGTCAAACTGGTCAAAATTTGGGAAGTTTTGGTCTATAATAATGGGTACAGGGAGTTTGGGTACCAGGCCAACAGTCATAGCCTGTTCCTTGTTTTCAACTCTCATCTTGATGGATGCAGTAAGGTACTGAGGGATGTTCCCATGAGCACAAATAACTGTGGCATTAGGCCCAGAAATGTCCAGTTCTTTCATCAGGTCTGCCCTGACCAGTGTCTGCTGACTCCCTGCATCTAATAACCCCAGCATTTGTTCTTTTCCAATCTCTACAGTGGTAACATATCCCCAGTTAGCTAAAGCAGGTTGAGCAGGCTCCCTTCTTTTATTCAGGCAGTTTCCGGTGATATGTCCTTTCATTCTGCTATGTTATAACACAATGCTTTAGGAAGCTGGAGATAGAGAAAGGATACAGGGCTAGTCAGGTCTTTATTGGCAGTTCAAAATATATGAATACACAGGTTTGGTGGTGGTAGCACAAAATATTTTTTTGAATGGTGTAATGAGACATGTATACAATATTGAGATTGTTTTCTGTTTTTATTTATTACAGCTCTGTGCCTTTTATTTAATACAATACATTTTAGGCATAAGTGGCATCTGAAGAGATCATTAGTCAATGGTAACAGCATTTATACTGTGTGAATAAGCAAACTAAGTTTTGTATTATAGCTTGGCAAAATTAATTAATATTTGTTCATTATTATAAATTTCAGAAAATACATGCAGCCCTTTGAAAAAGCACAATAAAGTGCAAACGTCAAGGGTCAGAAAATAAATAAAACTTCAAACTTCAAAAGGAACTTGTCTTTTAAAGATGCAGGATTCCTACAGCACATTTAACCTTCAATATTCAAGCACCTCGGGATCCCCACATACTAAATCATCATTTCCATGGACTTATGTTTTGATATGTCCTTTCCCGGCAGCTGTGGCAAATCGCATCAGCGAATAGTTCCTTCCCCTTTCATTTCTCCAATTATTCCCTGCATAGTTAGGGTTTCTTGGGGTAGAATATTCAAAAGTTCTTGCCAGATTAGGTAGTTGAGGTGAAGATACTTGATATCCTCTGGGCTTGGATGGTCTAGCCGCCAGGTAGTCCTCCGCTAGAGTGACGGTGCGCTCTGCTGATTCGCGTTTATGCTTCTTCATCCATGCCTGGACATCTTGGGGAAGAACCTGTATGAACTGTTTGATGATTATAAATTCCATAATCTGTTCTAAAGTCTTTGTTGTGGGTTGCAACCATTTACAACAGAAATATTTATGTCAGGCATAGGTTTCTCTGGGCTTGTCCTGGCAAGTCATTTCTCTTGAGTGAAACCTCTGCCAGTAAGTTTATTTATGTCATCGCCTTAGAATCTCCTCCTTTCCCAGTCGTAAGTGTTTGCATCCTGTATACTTAGGTGGCTGTAGACTAGTTTATTTATTTATTTTGTAACCCCCTTGTTCCCAGGAGTTACTAGAATCCTGGTTAGAATCAGTGGTATGCAGGGAAGGCAACTAGTGAAATGCCAGTTAAATGGGTTTCACTCTGTCACTCTGTTTTCAGTCTCAGCTGAGCTCTGGAGGGATGATGTCATTTAGAACTGTTGCAGCAGCATAAGCCACACTGGCTAGCAGCTAATAGGGAGATAGTCAGAATGTTCGTGGGAGTCTGAAGTTGGAGTTCTAGGAGGAGGCTGCAGTGTTAGACAGCTCCTCAGTCAGCTCTGTCAGAGAACTACCTTTTTGTTTTCTTTTAGTTTTTACTCTAGTGGATGACAACTGTTCCAGTTTTTGGAAGTGGTGGAGACTTGGGCAATAGTTTTCCTGTGCCCCATCCCAGGAGGATGGGGTGAACTCCAGGATTCAGGGCAATCCCTTGGTCCTTTCTGGACTTTGAAGCTGCCTTGTGACAACTGCTCTGTGAGTACTTTGTGTTTTCTTGTAAACCCAGGAGTACCTGCAATTCCTGTATGGTGATTTCTCTAACAAAGGGACCCTGTCACCTGAGATTTTCTCTGTAAAAGTGTCTGCCTACATTTGACTCCAGTATGTGACCTTCCATGTACAGAACCTTTAACTTGGCACCTCTATGTGGGTGTTGTAGTATGTTAAATGTGATATACATTTGAGACAACATCTACAGTTTTCTACAGTTGTGTGGTGTTATTAACCAAAGGAATGGCTGTGTATAAGCTTGGAAACAAAAGGTGGGAGACCCCCTATCTGGAGTAACCAGTTTACCTCTATGGGTTCTGAAGGGCACCTATTTCTTTTCGTTCAGTGCAATTGGCCAATGCCTGCGGAAAGTGTTTACCCCTGTATGTGGGTTTGTTTCTTCCAATTTACCCCAGTTCAGTGGGTTCTGAAAGTCCTGAGCCAGTATGTGCTCATTGTGGTCATGTGTGCCACATTCATTCCTGTGTAATATGGAAACAGTACCAGTACCTGGACATTTGTGCCAATTTCCAGTAGGAACCAGTGTGTTCACTAGTGTGTGTTTTCTTCATCCTATGCTAAATGGGAATTCAGGAATGTCTTTACCTCAGTAATTTTCATTACCAGTGTGTGTAGTCCTATGGGAGTCCATCTTCGCTTTGTGATTATTCCTACTCTGTTATGTGAATAAAAGCCACACTCTAGAATCCCAGCCTGGTTTGGACAGTAATGTTATTGCTTCCTTGTGTCTGGAGTTACTTGGGTGCCCCTGTCCAGAAGTGAAAAACCTAGCTTAGTCCTGAGCAAATGTTTTCTCCCAAGGACCCGTGTAGTTGGCCATGGCAATTGGTCCCTACCAGGTGTGTGCCAGGTAGTTGCCACACTTGGCTGGCTGTTCTGTATAATAATCTAGTCCACCCTATGTCTTTGGTGGTGTGATTTAAAACTTCTTTGCAAATGTAAACCCCCACCCCTCTCTTTACCCCCTAGATGTTTTCGTGAGAGGAGAAGCCCTACTAGTTAAACAAGTTTGGCCGGTGGGGGGGGGGGTTACAATTTATTCAGTTTTTGTTAACCGGGTGGGTGCCATAGCCAAAAAATGACTATTTTCAGGCACGACCCGCGAGGTTACAAGGTTAACAAGGACTACAGAGATTACAGGGATTTGGAGCAAACAGTGAAAACAAGGTTACAATATGTAAACAGAAAATATAATGAGAACAAGGATGTGCATATACAGGCAAGACAAGGGCAAAGTTCAAACATCAACTTATACAATTCAGGTAGTAACATCCAATCTTGAAATAAAGTGCCATGAATAGAATTCCCAAAAACACAAGTGCAGATAAGGTAACTGTAGGGGAAGTTTTACAGGAATGAAAATGGAGCCTTGGGGTTACAAAAGTGAAGAGAGGGAGACTGCAATCAATGAGGGTTAAAGCATGAGCAGGAGGGCTGACTAATGAGGAAGGAGTGACACTGGGTTTTAAACTGGGCATGGCTGGGCCCTTGATAAACTTCCAGGGGTAGTGAGTTCCAAATATTTGGTGCAGCATGGGAGAAAGCTGTGCTTCCCTTGAGGGTTCTACACCTGGAAACATGCAGTAGAGATCTACCAGCAGATTGAAGGGCGTGGGAGGAGGACTGAGGGAATTGAAGGGTTGCTAGAGAGACGGGGATGCCTGCTCTAATGATATGGTCAGTCAGGAAGCCAAGAGCAAAGCCAGATGGAAGAGGAGATGGCCAGTTAAGGTCAGCATAGAGCTGACAATGGTGTTTCAAATGGGGAAGGCAGAGGCATATCTACAGATACTGTTGTAGGTAGTGTTCCACTTGTTAAGTAAGATATTTGATGTATTTAGGTAATTGACGGCTCCGTGAGAGAGTGCTAAGTAATATACCACGGACAATAGCAAGTCTAGCAGAGGTGTAAGAACATGATTGGTTTTATATGCCACACCAGTTTTGCTGTTGAGTGACAGACTTACAGCTAGCCAAAATGTGCTGATCAAAGGTAAGGTTTTCATCAAGCAGGACTCCAAGGTATTTGAAGGAGTTAACTGAATCAAGAACGGAGCCATCCTCACAGGAGATTTTAAACAGGGCATGGGAAGATTTTAGTTTGGCAGCAGAACCAAAGAGCATAGACTGAGTTTTGCGGACATTGAGTATTAGCTTATGACTACACAGCCAGGACTGAATATAGATAAAGGTAAAGAAAGAGTTTGGTTAATTTGAAGTATATCCTTGGAGCTATAGTACAGAACAAGGTCATCAGCATATAGAATGGATGAGCAGTCGGGGGATATTTATCGAGATCCTGTCAATAAAAATCGAGAAGAGAAGCGGGCCTAGTATAGATCCGTGAGGAACACCGAGATTAATAGATGTTTGCTCAGACAAGGCTGAGTTAAATTTAATGACCTGTGCTCTATTTGATAAATAGCTATTAAACCAAGCCACCGAGTGGTTGGAGAAACCAAGGGCTAAAAGATTATCAAGTAGAAGGGGGATGGTCCACAAGGTCAAATGTCTTGGTAAGGTCAATGAAGGCTGCACCGGTGAGAAGGCTAGAGTTCATGGCACATAGAGTGTCATTCATAAAGTGGAGAAGAGCAGTAGAGGTACTGTGCCCTTTAAGAAAACCATGTTAATTTGGTGACAGGAGATTATGCTTGGATAGGAAGTTGCTAACTTGGGTGGCTGCTAACTTTTCAAGTATTTTACTCAGTACTGATAGTATAGCCTTGGGTCAGTAGTTGACCAAGTCTTTTTTGTCTCCTTTTCTAAAGATTGGAGTGACTTTTGCAATTTTCCAAATGTCTGGGACATGGCCATGACAAAGGGAGAGGGTTAGAAATTTGGACAAAGGTAGGGCAATAAAGGGTGCCGCCAGCTATAAAGGTTTAGGTTGTAGGCCATCAGAGCCAACACTGGTATTGTCCAAGATGGAATTTAGTAGTTTAAGCACCTTAGCTTTAGATATAGCATTGAAGTAGAAGGGTGGGTGCAGAGCCAGAGAAGAGCAGGGAGTAGAATGAGGGGTAGGCAGCTGGGTAGGATGGAAACAGGATGTGAAGTCAGACAGGTCTGAGAAATGCTTGTTGAAAGAGTTCATGATCGTTGCCGGATTATTACAATGGATGCCATTAATGATCATGTTGTTTGTGGAGAGAGTTTGATTGGATCCAAGAAAGGATTTTACATAGGCCCAGAATTTCCTGGAGTCACCAGCTGCATCAGTTAGAAGTCCTCCACAGTATGAGCTTTTAGCTAATCTGATTTGTATTTTGCAAGCGTTTCTCTGAGACCTATACAGTAGGTGTTATAGTCAGCCAGTAGGCCATATTTTTTAAAGCGTCTCCAGCTCTTGTCCCTGACGTGGATAGGAGCCAGAAGATCTTTATGGAGCCATCTAGTGGGTTTGTCACATAGTCTTCGAGTGACGACAGGTGTGTGTCTATCTTGTAGGGCAATAAACTGGGTAAGAAAGTAGTCTAATGCAGCTTGGGTGTCATGGGTCTGGTAGAGATAGGACCAATTAGTGGATGACACATCGAGCAAGAAACTTGTTTGGTTCAGACTGTTGTAATTCCTAAAGGTAATATATTGTGGTGGCTGGGGGGAGCCCATGAAACACAGAAATGTAGAAACATAGAATTTGATGGCAGATAAGGACAGCTTGGCCCACCTACTCTGCACATGGAGTGATTCCATAAACAGTAGATGGGGGAGTGGTCAGATATGTCATCAGGTAAGGTACCAGCAGTTCCAAATCTATCAACACGATTTATCAGAATCCAGTCAATCAGGTGCTGGATGTAGCACTGGGGGTTCCTCTTGTGGGCATGGTTATAACTTGATGCAAGTTGCAACTTTGCACCATGGAAAGGAGGAAGTTATGATTGGGACCAAGCCAGTTGAGGTTTGTATTGCCAAGGATCAATAATTAATTAAAACCAGTGGTATTACCAGAGTGTTCAAGCAGTTTGACGAGGCCAGATGGACCACTATGGGGCAGGTTGTAAACACAAACTATGTGTAGCTTCTTCGCACCCATAAGGAGGAGGAGGGCATGAAGGGATTCACAAGTGGAGATATGGGGGGATTGGGGTAGAGAGATATTTAGATGTGTTTTATAGAACAAAGCAATCCCCCCGCCACATTTTGGAGGTAGTCTATCATTCCTGATGAGATTATAATTATTGAGGGGGGCAGATGGTGTCAGGCATAGTAGGTTTAAGCAATGTCTCAGAAAGGCAAAAGATATCAGTATTGTGGAGAGTAACCACAATACTGCAGTAGTCAGTGTCAGTGGCTCAGTAGGTAGCACACTCGCCTCTGATGCCGGGAGATCAGAGGGCTGTGAGTTCAGTTCCCACATCTGGCACTTGGGTTAATATCCCAGTACTGACACTGTAGTGCAGCATGAGAGGGGTGCTGCACTTCTGAGGTGCCGTCTCTCGGATGAGACATTAAACTGAGGTCCCATCTGCCTGGATTGGTGGTAGTTCAGGTGGATGTTAAAGATCCCATGGCACTTATCGAAAGAGTAGGAATTTCCCGGTGTCCTGGCCAAATTTCCTTCATTCATTAAAAAAAAAGTACCACCAACAGCTTAATCTGGTTCAAGGTCAGTTGGCATTCATCTGTATCCCCTTCCCCCGGGTCGTGCCTGACAATAGGCAGGATTTGTCTAGTGCACTTACCCGGTCAACAAAAAATAAATACAATAAATAACCGATGCCTTGAGTTCAGTGAAGTTATGTAGCAAGCTTCTGATGTTTAGATGGGCTAGGCAGAGTTCTTTCAGATTAGACCATTCTACGTTAAGGCACGACTGTTGAGATGCGGGACCCAGGTTCAGTTCAACGTCACCTGCCAACAAGATAGCAACAATCATGAGGTACCAGAACTTACTATGGATAAAAGGTGTGATAAGAAAAAAGTCAAGGTGAAGACGTTGCTCCAAATGAGAAGCTATTAGATATATGAGGAAGCGTGGAAGGACCAAGGGTGTAAGGTCCTGACTATCAGTAGAGGCAGGTAACAGGTTGGAAAAGCTGAAATCATTGGCTGAGAAAAGCTGACGTTTGCAGGCATGGGAGTATGGAGACAAAGATAGCCGAGTGAGGGCAATTAGTAACATACTAACAGACAGAGACAGCAGGACCAGTCAAGCCACGGTGCTACACAATAAATAGTGGAGATTATACATCAGTTGGTAGGTTCTGAAGGGCCAGACAAGCAGAGAAAGAGTTATCAACCAATCAATCAAAAATTTATTTTTAAAGCGCTTTTCAGCAACCAAAACACTTAACAATATAAAAACAAGTCAGATAAAATATACAAGGACCACAACAATCACAACACTTCAGGCAGTATCCCCAAACACCATTTCAAATAAGTAAGTTTTCAATAATGATTTAAAAGTCTTGGTGGACAGTCACTCTCTGATCCGATGAGGCAGAGAATTCCACAAGGTCGGGGCTACAAAAGAAAAAGCCCTAGCACCAGATGTCTGCAGTCGGACCCTGGGAATCTCCAGCAATCCTGTGTCGGCAGAGTGGAGGGAGCGGAAGGGGCTGTAGGGATGAAGGAGGTCTTGCAAGTTCTTCGGTCCCTGTCCGTGTAGGGTTTTATAGGTCAATAATGTGACCTTAAAGGTGATTCTCCATCGCACCAGCTGCCAGTGCAGCTTGCGCAGTACGGGTGTGATGTGCTAGTTCTTGACAACCCTGTCAACAGCCTGGCTGCTGCATTCTGCACCAGCTGTAGGCAACGGAGATCCACGCCCGCTAACCCTAGGTATACAGCATTGCAGTAATCCAGACAAGAGGACACAAAGTCGTGGACCAGTGTCAGGAGAGCTTCTGGTGGGACCAGATGTTTTATCCAGGCAATGTTCCTCAAATGATAAAATGAGGACTCGACAACTGCTGACACCTGTGCTTTCAGCGTCAGTTTGCTATCAAGCACAATGCCCAGATTCTGCACCCGTTCAGAAGGTCTCAACTGGTTACCCCCTAGCACAAGGCCAGACGGATGTCCAGGAGTCAACTTCTCTACCCGCTGACCTGGATCCACCACCAACACCTCAGTCTTGTCCGGATTCAGTCTCAACCAGTTAGCACTCATCCAATCTTGGATCTCAGCGAGGCAGTTATTAAAGACAGAGACCACATTTACCTGTTCAGGTACAAAGGACATGTAGAGCTGAGTATCATTTGCATAGCAGTGAAAACTCAGCCTATACTGCCTTATAATGACTCCAAACAGCAGCATATACACTGTGAACAATAAGGGGGACAGCACGGAACCCTGCGGAACTCCACAAGGCAGGGGGAAGGGGGCCAAGGAAAAAATCCCCAACACCACCCTCTGTGTCCTGCCTGTGAGAAAAGAATGAAACCATCTGAGGACTCTACCCAACAGTCCACAGAGTAACCTCAGGCATTCCAGCAACACCCCATGATCCACAGTGTCAAATGCTGCAGAGAGATCAGGGAGGACCAGAATCGAACAACTCCTCCAATCCCTCGCTATTAGGAGATCATTAAGTACCTGAACCAACACTGTCTCAGTACTATGCCTCTTCCTAAAACCAGACTGGAAAGGATCATAGACTTCGTGGGTGGTAAGAAAATTCTCGAGCTGCAGCGTGACTACCTTCTCAATAACCTTACCCAAAAGGTAGGTTAGAGACCGGTCTATAGTTTGCAAGAGAGTCTGGGTTGCAAGAACGTTTTATTAACAGGGGAGTCACCACAGCCTCTTTCAATAGGTCTGGAAACACCCCCTGGTTCAGAGAATGCCAGACTATCTCGGTAAGGATCGGTCCAATAACATCCATACACTCCACAAGGAGGCATGTTGGACCAGGATCCAAACTACAGTAAGTCGGTTGCAGACTCTGAACAATCTTCGCGATATTGATGATCGCTGGCTGGTCGAAATCTGTCCAGACAGACCGGGTGCCTGTGCCCTCACATTGACCACCGCCATACTCATTTGAATGAGTCAGACGGATTTCTGACCTGATGGAGGACACCTTACCTGCAAAGAATTGAGTGAACTCATCACACTTTAATTATGAAAAGACTCTCCAGCTCTGGAGACAGGTAGAATTGCACAACCTGTCCCTGGTCTGGAAGAGCTGAGCTGGTTGATTCTTTGCAGCAGTAATCTCCCTGGATAGGAACTCTGCCTTCTTATGGGAGATTACCAATTGATAGTCCAAATAATGGCCCATCAGCCTAAGTCTGTCCTCCTCCCGGTCAGATTTCCACCAGCATCATTCCAACCTTCACCCAACTCTCCTCAACCCCCTCAAAGTTCCATCAAACCAAGGGGACCGAGGACGGAGAGGGAGTGGGCGAACTCGGACAGGAGCTATGGAATCCAGGGCCCCCAGCACCTTACTATAATAGTACCCTACTAGGTCTCCAGGATCCAAGCATTCCAATGGTCTTCTTGATAGGTCCAGTAATGCCATCAGACCCTCTGGGGTAACACCCCTCAAAGGGATGTACTGGACCATCTCCAAAGGGATAGGTCTCAGAGGGGGAGCCGCGAAACTGAACCTTATAGTGTAATGGTCAGACCATCCAACTGGTTCCACCACCAAGTCAGCAGCCTCCATACCCAGGAGGAACACCAGATTCAGGGAGTGACCTTGAGATTGGGTTGCAGCGGTAACTACCTGTGTGAAGCCCAATGAAATCATCAGTTGGAGGAAGTTCTGACCAAAATGAGAGAGTTCATCGTCGACCCAGGCATTGAAATCCCCCAGGACCAACCACCTGTGGGATTCCAACACCATGTCAACAATAAAGTCTGCAACTTCCTGCAGGAATACATTCCCATCTCTGGGTGAACGGTAGATGAGAAGAATCCTGCCGCCAACACCTGCTTCCATAATACACACAAAGGATCTGGTGGTCCCCACTGGAACCTCTACAAGGCCTCTTATGGGAAGAGATCACGTACCAAAACAGCTGAAGAGGAGGCAGGACCCCAGTGATTAGGCGCCCCCAGTGGTCAACGACTATAAGGAGCAAATGTTGATTCAGGCTGTTAGTCACCTGATCAAAAAACACTATAAGAGTAAACACCCAGATAGAGTGGGTGTGGAGCCGGCACAAAGCGCCAGCGGGGAAGGAACTGAGAGCACATAGCTTAAATGATTAAATGCAGACATACAACATAGGCAAATAGAAAGCTGTAATTGAACAGCAGTCTAGTGGTGGTACCTGTCAATGGCCAAGCTGGGAGAAAAAGGCACCAAAGATTTAAAAGTTCAGAGCTGTATGCGAGCTGAGAGTAGTCTCGCAGAATCACTTCAGTCTGACTGTACCTTTGTCCTTCTTCAAACCACCAGTGTGGTTCAAAAGGCTGGCAGCTTGTGTTTGGTCCGAGGAGGAAGGGAGGTCCAGGTGATCACCTGAGATACTAGGACCACAGGAGAGTTAACAGCAGCCAGGCAGCAGCACCAGAGAAGCCACCAGAGGGTCAAGTCGCGCCTGAGGCACGAGCACTAAATAGCCTTTGTCCTGCTTCAAACAACCAGCATGGTTCGAATGGCTGGCTGCTTGCATTCGATCCAAGAAGGAAGGGAGGTCTGGGTGGTCTCCTGAGATACCAGGACCAAAGAGGAGCTAACAGCAGCTGGGCAGCAGCACCGGAGAAGCCACCAGAGAATCAAGTCCCACCCGAGGCACGGATGATGAAGAGCCTGGGGATGAGAGAAGGGGAGAGGGGTTAAGAGGAGAGACAGCAGTAGGGCAGGGCTAGGGTGAACAAAAGAGCAGGCAGGCACAGGAGATAATGGACAGGTCAATAGGAGAGGCCAGGGAAGAAGTTAGAAACGCAGTGGGGGGAGGCAGAGACTAGTTTAACAGGGACAGGTAAAGCAGTAGAGTACAACACAGTAAACAGGCACAGAAATGAGCAGTAGCTAAATTAGCAAATAGACAGAAACTTAATCTATACAAGTAAATGAGCTGTAGTTTAAAAACTTGATTTAGAAGTTAAAATGCACTTTAAAACTTAGCTTTGAATGATTAAATGCAGACATACAACATAGGCAAATAAAAAGTTATAATTGCACAGGGGTCTAGCAGTGGCGCCTGTCAACGGCCGAGCTGGGAGAAAAAGGCGACAAAGATTTAAAAGTTCAGAGCTGTATGTGAGCTAAGAGCAGTGTAGCAGAATCACTTCAGTCCAACTGTACCCTTGTCCTGCTTTGAACCACCAGCGTGGTTCGAATGGCTGGTGGCTTGCGTTCAGTCCGAGGAGAAAGGGAGGTCCGGGCAGTCTCCTGAGATACCAGGACCTCAGGGGAGCTAACAGCAGCTGTGCAGTAGCAATGGAGAAACCACCAGAGGATCAAGTCGCGCCTGAGGCACGGGCAGTGAGGAGCCCTTGTCCTGCTTCAAACCACCAGTGTGGTTCGAATGGCTGTCAGCTTGCATTCGGTCCAAGGAGGAAGGGAGGTCCGGGCGGTCTCCTGAGATACAAGGACTTCAGGGGAGCTAACAGCAGCCGGGTGGCAGAGCTGGAGAAGCCACTGGAGGATCAAGTCACACCCAAGGTGTGGGAGGTCTTGAGCCCGTCCAGATAAATAAGGAACCAGTCTAATGACCTATTGATCGGTGGACCAGGCACACATTTGGGCAATCCATTCTAATGTCATCAGATAGGCCTCAATGTCATCAGCTTCTGTCAATTTAGTCAATTTAATATCTCTGGGTATATTTTGATCTGGCTGACCTGAGTTAAGAGCTTGGATTGCTCGCAGGGTATCCATCCACTTCTCATCCTACCATTGTTGATTCTCTTCCTGTTGTTATCGATCCTCCGTTCTTACCCACTCCATCTCCAGCTGCTTTATACAAAGCCATTATAGGAGGTTGCTGGGAACCTCTGAGGCTCTCTCCTCCATCTGTCCCTCTGTCTCATTTTTTGGCTCCAAGATCCAACCTGGGTCCAGGTTTCTCTCCAGTCTTCTCCACCATGGCACAAGTCAATGGATATGTTTACGCCTCAGCATCCTGATCTTTTTGCATCTGTCTGGATATTGGTTCAATACCCACTGATAATGTCTCCCAGGCAGTCTAGACATACCAGAAATCCCACTTTTAACACCATTGTGAAGGTTTGGGATAAAACAGACACAACAAACCAGAAGTCAGGTGCATAAAAATGCAAACATGCGTTATTTTATTCAAATCAGAAAATAAAAAAATAAAAATAATAAACATACAGAAAGCAAAAGGTTATTCAAAGTCCAGTATCCAGCAAACTTTCTAATTTCGAAAATTCCTGAGGCTTAGCTTCAGCCTTTGCAAATAGAACAGTGTGGAAACAAGCACACACTTCTGAGGTCCTCCTCTCTTGGTAGTCAGTATTCAACTGATTCCACTATCTATCTTTGTTACTCCAGGCGGTGGGTTTTATACCTTTCATGGATGACATCACCATCAGGTGTTCCACCCCTTTTTGCTAAAACCAGTATAAACCTCTTATTCTCAGGAGTTCCCCATCAAATAGTAAAGTCATACATGTTCATACATGTTAATTTTTCTAGCCTAGACTCAACTCTTCTTTACTTGATTAAGGGGGTTTCATGTTAAAGGGGTTTTAAGTTTCCATTTTGTTTCATCTCAAATTATAGTTTTAATAAAATAGTAAGTCCTTAAGCGTTCCACTGGGTTTGCAAGGGGAACGGGAGAATGAGGGTGCACTCCTCTTCTCCCTTCTCCTGCCAACCCTTGGAACGCAGCATATTTTTTTCTATTTCCTTTAAATCGTTAAATGTGTCACCCTAAACTAGACAAGCATACAGCAAATGTATTTCATTTTCATTCTCAGCGTAAGCAGCCATTCCACAGAAACAAAGAGCAAAAGGAATGGGGGGGGTGCCCCGGACACCCCACACATGGGCATCCACCCCAGATAGGGCTCATCCTCTCACAGAGCAGTGCTCTCAGACTCTGTGGGAGGGAGACAGCCTTTCTACTGTAAGGGAAAGGGGGGAAATTGTTGAACCAGAAAAGACACACTAGGCCAGGGCTTGTTTCCAGGTGTGACTTGAGAGCACAAGGAAGTTAAGTGACTTGCACAGGGTCACACAGTATACAAGTGGGGGCTGATATGATTCAAACCCAGGTCTCCAGGTTTGCAGCTTAGTGCCCTTAACCACTACACTATACTGCCTACTATTGTTGGAGCAGTGCTTTTAAATACCAGGGTGGGAGACAGCCTTTCTGCTGTGGGGCAGTACTTTCAGACTCCAGGGGGGGAGAGAGAGAGAGAGAGACAGCCATATCATCTCAGCACCACATGAACCTGCATAAGTAACACTTATGTGGTCTTAGACCAGGGGTGCTCAGCTTGGGGTTCCTGGTTCTGACAGGTTGGGACAGATCAGACAGAGCAAATCAGAATCAGAATCAAATATGTACTAAATATAGATGGTGTACAATCCATAGAAAAACACACAGCAATGTTACAGAGCAGTTCTGAATCTGCTGCAATGAAAAGGGTGGTGTGGGCCACTCCAGTGACCCAGTGGCATCCTGTTGCACAGGTGACCTAAGTTTAGGAACAAACTCGGGTCACCACGTCAGGAGGCAGGCCTGGCTGCAGCAGCTTGGTAGTACTCAGCAGTCGGGGAGGGAAGACGTTGGGCACCGGTGCTGCAGTGGCCCCTACAATGGGCCGGGGAGCTTGCTCCATCTGCAGGATATTGCTGCATGTTGCCAAGGTCATCACAAGGCTAAGTTCACACCTGGAGGGGTGGAAGGAGCTGTGGAGACAACATTGTTAAAAATCCCATAGCCATCTGTATGACAGCCTGGGCTCGGATTACTCCTCTGGGTCCTAGTGCCAGCCAGCATTAGATCCTGGTCCATATGGTGGAGTGCCTTGGAGTGGAGGACAGCCTCCTGGGCAAATCCATGGGAAATGTTGGGCTAAGCTGGGTCCTGAGGAGGACAGGGTGCTAACAGGCCTGATCATGGTATACCACTGTGAATAGGATGTATCCCCGAAGGAAGATGACCAGGGCTGGGAGAAAGTTATATAGCTATATATATATATATATATATATATATAGAGAGAGAGAGAGAGATATATATATATATATATATATATATATATATACACATATAAAAATAAGATGATGTGAACCACTGACTTCCATTTTCTACTCCATCTGTTGCATCCCTCATACCCTGCTCCACTGGTACAGTCTTATACATACCTCTCAACTGTCACACATTATGAGGTACATCACTCATTTTACCTCTCAGAAACTCTTTGTCCATCATGGGGAAGGTGATATTACACATTCCCCACTGAGACTTTAAAGCAGAAATTCATAATAATCTATTATGCTTAGTTATACAAAAACATTATGAACATTAGCGCACCGATAGCTATAGTGTTCTGAGCTTCCAGTGCCATGTTAGATGATGTGTCACACATTTTGCTCATGTGTCACACATTGTGTCACACATTTTGGTGTAGAAAGGTTGAGAGGTGTGGTCTTATAGGTGTGATCTTTTCAGCTGATCAGTCCAACAGATTGCAGTAAGGGATTCTTTAATTAATTCTAGAAATAGTATGATGATTAAAAACAAATTACTCATACTTTGACAACAGCAACTAGTGGTGGCAGGCAGGCACTGCACACACATTTGATGACTGATAGATAACTAGAAAGGCAAACTACATGGCAGGCTGAAAGGCTCCCTCTCACAATACTACCCTGCTATTGAGATAGATAGATAGATAGATAGATAGATAGATAGATAGATAGATAGATAGATAGACAGACAGACAGACAGACAGACAGACAGACAGACAGACAGACAGAAAGACAGGGTTCTGTGTGACTAGAGCGAGTCTAAAATGGCGACAACAATAATAGTGAGTGCACATCGCTTAAAACCAAAACGGCTATGTGCACTACAGTTAACAGCAGAAATAGCAACGGCTCCTTACTTTCTCTCCGGGGGGGTGATATTCAGTTACTTTTTATGCAGGGGGCTACACTCCCCACGCCCCCATTTATTATATACTCAACACCGAGGGAGGGAGAGGGGAGACTGATAATGGGGGAGACAGAAAAACTCAGGAGGGGGCTACCTCGACAGGGGACAGAAGTCAGCAGGGGGAGAATGTGGGGGGACAACCTGTGGGTGGTGCGGGAACACAGTCGGGAGGGCGGGGGATCAGGATTACAGCAACCTAAACTTATAATATTGAAATCCCCCCCTTCAAAAAAACAATCCCACAGCTAGTCCTGAACCCAGGTCTGCCGCACATAGCAGAGTCAGTGTTCCTACCCTTTAAGCCACACTGCCAGCTCGAATCTGGCCTTGCAAATTTCTGCCTACATACTTTCGCAACTAACTGCCTACATTACTCATACCTTGCAAAACATTGCTGACATTTACTATCGCCCTTTAATTCGGGTCGCTCAATTTACATTCGCTATTTATGACTCGTTTAAATTGACTTGCTCTTTTCACAGGATACTGGCAGACAGAGACTGTTGAAAGACATAGATAATGTCTGTAGATAGATAGATAGATGATAGATAGATAGATAGATAGATAGATAGATAGTAGACAGACAGAAAGTTAATAGATAGATAGATGATAGATAATCAGATGATAGATAGATAGATAGATTGATAGCAGATAGACAGACAGATAGTAGACAGACAGAGGGACAATGAAATTTCAACAATCAGAAAATGGAGACCCCCAAGATAGTTACAGTATGACAGGTAAAAATAAATTAAAGCAATCACATACATTCCTAACAGCTGCATGACAAAGTTGTCTGTTGACATGGAAACAAATAAAATTTACAGTTTAACTCGGGGAGGGCAACATCACAGGGGACAGAAGTCGGCAAGGGGAGAATGTGGGGGGGCAACCTGTGGTGGGGGGGACACAGGTGGGAGGGCGGGGGATCAGGAATACAGCAACCCAAACTTATAATATTGAAATCCCCCCCTCCAAAAAAAATCCCACAGCCAGTCCAAAACTCAGGTCTGCCGCACATAGCAGAGCCAGTGTTCCTACCCTCTAAGCCACTCTGCCAGCTCAAGTACAGACAGACAGATAGATAGATAGATGATAGACAGACAGACAGACAGAGCGGGACAATGATATTTCAATAATCAGAAAATGAAGACCCCCCCAGTATAGTTACAATATGACAGATAAAAATAAATTAAAGCAATCACATACATTCCTAACAGCTCCATTACACAATTGTCTGTTGACATGGAAACAAATAAAATTTATAAGATATGAGTGTAGTTTTCCTTTAAAATATTAATGGTATTTTTTTTAAAGTCAGCTCTGATGTCTCATTAGACTGTCTTCTGGCAAATGACACAACTGTCAGCCTTCGAGTTAAGTATTTGTCATGTTTTTATTTGTTTTTGTTCATGTCCAACTTTAACATGGGGAAAAAAAACAATCACATTGTTCCAATATTTTTTCCAAGTGGTTTGTGCAAATCTTTAAACCTTGTAACTTATAAAAATGAAAATATAGTTTGTTCTGAAATCATGAAAAGGCCCTATTTTGGGCCAAGTTTTGTAATGTAAAAACATTTTAGTTTTTCAGCTAGACAGACAGACAGACAGATAGATAGATAGATAGATAGATAGATAGATAGATAGATAGATAGATAGATAGATACTGTCTGTACATAGCTAGGTAGACAGATAGATAGACAGACAGATTGATAGACAGACAGACACAGACAGACAGACAGATAGATAGATAGGTACAGTCTGTAGCTAGCTAGATAGATAGATAGAGAGATAGATAGATAGATAGATAGATAGATAGATAATATCAGTAGATAGACAGACATACAGATAGATAATGAGTTGGAGTATTCATTTAAAATTTAAGTGTTGAATCATGTAATCATTTAGCATACAACATTGTGGAGTTTTTTGAATTTTTCAAAGAAAAAGGAGTTTTTTGATTCTTAGAAGGACAGGATGATTCTTTTGAAATGTTTCCAGCACTTTGTGGCTTTCAGCTCTGAAGCAAATTTTTCACCCGAGTGTAGATTCTTAGAACTGGGTGCAGAGGCAGACAATCCGTGAATCAGAGGAGTCAGGACTACAAATCCCCTTTAATGTAAAACTAAAATCCATTGTATTTATTTATTTATTTTTCAGATTTGGTGCCCAAGATGGGCACTCTGAGCTGAAGCTCATTTCTAGGTGCAACCCCTGGGGGGAGAGAGAGCAGGGGAAATAATACAGAATGCAACAAAACTGAGCACAGAGTATGCATAGTGTGGAAAAAACACAAGCGTGTGCACAAAACAAAGTGCCTAACAGCTAGTAGCACTGAACACAGCAGAGAGAAAAGGTTACCCATTTTTAAAAGCTGTCCAGTCATACTTTTTATTCCGGAAGTACTTTTCTTAAATTAGTAATGGAAGATGAACAAAAAACAGCCAGCCTTAACGATTACTTCTGCTCTGTCTTCCCAAGGAAAGACAGTGGCCCTGCCTGAAAGTGGCATCAAGGGGACTGTCAGGGGCATTCCTGAAATGAGGCGGCAAGTATTTACCAGAGAAAGGGTCCAAAAGGAGCTGAAAGCCCTAAAGGGGTAGATAAAGCCCCAGGGCCAGATGGGATGCACACAAGGGTACTCAAGGAATTGGCTGCAGAACTTTCTGAGCCCCTTGTACTGTTAGTCAGTAGCTCAGTTCAGACACAGGCAGTTCCCAACGACTAGAGGGTACTGGATGTAGCCCCACTACACAAGGGTGGGGGAAGGGGGGACAAGGAGCAATCAGGGAATTACAGACATGTCAGTGTTACCTCTGTAGTAGGTAAACTGATGGAATCACTGATGAAAGCTGATCCTGTGGACTACCTAGACAGCAATGATCTACAAAATTGTAAGCGGCATGGGTTCATGGCAGGGAGGTCTTGTCAGACCAACCTGATAGTGACCTTTGACTAATGAAGGTAGTAGATAAGGGCCATGCTGTGGATTTACTCTACTTCGATTTCAGAAAGGTTTTCGACTCAGTGCCACACAGAAGGCTGCTGAAGAAGCTGTAGGAGCTGGGTGCAGTGGTGTCCAGTAAAAACCGAGACAGCAAATATGCATGGTCAAAATTCGCGCGCTCATAACATTGCCATGCAGTTTTGGAGTTAGTATACCTAATCTAGCACGGTGTTAGACCACATGGTTTTGTACTCACCACATGGCGCGGTTATTGACCACGCTGTTTTTGACCATGTGGTTTTGACATTGCACCAGGTGTGGCTAGGTACATAATTAGACAGATAGGAAACTGGCTGAAGGAGAGACAGCTGAGGCTGCTGGTAAACAGGGTCAAATTGGAAGAGATGGAGATGAGATGCTGCAGGGATCTGTGCTGGGTCCTATCCTCTTCTTTATGTTTACCAAGTGACATTGGAGAGGACATCCAGGGCAAGTTGTGTCTCTTCACAGATGACATCAAGCTCTGCGGTAGGGTAGATAGTGACAAAGGGATCACGGAGATGCAGATGGATCTATAAAGGCTAGAGAAGTGGTCTTAAGGTTTGGCAGTTGAATTTAAGTGCCAAAAAATACCAGGTTATGCACCTAGGGGGAAAAAACAGGACAGAGTACTGTATGGGTGGGGCTAAACTGAACTCTATGGCAGAGGAAAAGGACCTGGGAGTTATTATTGGTGACTCCCTCAAACAATGACGCTAGTGTAACAGGGCCTATAGCAAGGCCAATAGGATGCTGGGGTGTATTGGAAGGGGTATTGACAGCAGGAAAAATGAGGTGGCACAATTTCTGTATAGGTCACTGGTGAGGCCACACGTGGAATACTTTGTTCAGTTCTGGTGTCCTTACCTCATGAAAAAACAGGAACAGGCTGAGGACAGTGCAGCATAGGGTGACCAAGATGATACAGGGCCAACAGGCTAGAGCTTATGAAGATCGTCTCAAGGCACTGAACATGTACTTGCTGGAAACCAGGGTAGAGACCGGGGATATGACAGAAACCTTCAAGTTCCTGAAGGGAATAAAAAAAGTGAACTGTAGGGAACTGGTTAGCATGAGTATAGAGTCAAGAACCCGAGGTCATGAGTGGAAACTGGTGGAGGTGAGGTTTAAGAGGGATGTGAGGAAGTTCTGTTTTACACAAAGAGTGGTGGAGCCGTGGAACAGTCTGCCAGAGGAGGTGGTGGGCACCAAGTCCATACATTGTTTCAAGTGTTAAAGCGTGGCTGGGACAGAGTAAAGGGTTTGGTGGCTGCTCAGTTCAGTGGCAGTAGGGAAAGGGAGCGGGGGGGGGTTGGATGGGTAGGGATAAAACCCTGCACGATGAACAGGTCCTGGGGCAGATAGGGAACTCTGGGCAGACTAGATGGCCCTGTGGTCTTTTTCTGCCATCGTAGTCTATGTTTCCATGTTTCTTTTGCTCATTAAAAAGTTTTCTATTTGATAATAATAGGAGTGATGTGAAGAGCAGTGCTTTACCTGACAGCTGACATATCTAGTTCTAGTCTGCATCATACCTCATTAGCACTGTGTCCGCACTCATTGCGACATCATGAGTGACTGATCTGGCAGCAGGGGAGTGGCTTTTCCCGAGCAGCTGTGATGTCACAGTCCGTGAACTTCCAGTGTTAATGATGTGTGATTTGGTTTGGTTTGTTTATTTAAAATCTGGTAAATCCATGAGCATAAAGCCTGTTTTCATGGGTGGCCAGACATATGTAAAAGATAACAAATGATGTACCATGAGCATAACAACAAATAAAAGGAAAAAAAATCACAGAATAAAGTACAAAATAAACAATAACTAAGAAAAATAACAATCTTAATACGGTGCAGCTAAATTAAGAAAAAAATGGCATAAAACTTAATAACCGTATACATCGACAACCGTCTGCCTCCAGGCAGAAAACCATTAACACACATCTCACTTGGTCCTGGCAGGTAGAAAATCTAGTTAGCAAATGTGAAAAGAAGAACTTACATTACCTCAGATATAGAGGATAGTGTATGAGCAATCATACACAACATAGAAACATGGAAACATAGAATTTGACGGCAGATAAGGACCGCTTGGCCCACCCAGTCTGCCCATTTCCCTACCTAATTGATAAGTTGCAGATACTAGTTAACCAGCAGCCTACTTCTTCCTACCCCCACCCCCTAGAATTGCCTTATGACTGTCCCATACATGCTTGAATTCCACCACTGTTTTTGACTCCACAACCTCCTCTGGAAGGCCGTTCCATGCATCCACAACACTCTGTGAAAAATACTTCCTAAATTACCTCTGAGCCGCCTCTATCTTCAAATTGTGCCCCTTTGTTCTTGCACACCCTTTTTTGAAAGATGCTACCCTCTTGGACTTTGTTGATCCCTTGAGGTACTTGAAAGTTTCTATCATGTCCCCCTCTCCCTCCTTTCCTCAAGGCTATACATATTAAGCTCCTTATGTCCCCCTCTACAACAAGTCTATTTTTCAATCAAGAGGTTTCCATGGTAACATGAGACCAGGAGAGTGCAGCTCAGAGGTCTCATTACCATGGAAACCTCAAGATTTTAAAAATAGACTTCTTGTGTATGGTTGCTCATGCTCTGTCTTGTATAGTGCATGGACAACCATAAAATTAAGAATTTGTCTTTAAACTTTTCATTTTTTCTTAGCGTAACTCTCTTCTGGGATCAGTCTCACCACCACAGCCATTTCGAGAGGAGCGGAGGATCACAGAACACGCATGCATGAATGCGTTCCATGTTATTGTGCTGCAGTAGCTACGTAGCTAGTGCAGCACAACAAACAGAGTGACATAGGTGCTGCAGCACAACAATGCTGTTCTAGATATCCATCTCTGTGCAAAACAGAGTTCTACCATACACTGTATCAACAGTAATAGCTGACTACTTTTTAAAGTTAATAATTTCAGGAAGTACACTAACTGTTTAAGTGCAAGGAGACAACTCACAAAAGCATGGCTATACAAAACTAACTAATGATAATGAATGATTTTGATAAGGAACATCAGCTGGGACTGGGGGCCAGCACTTATACCCATGATGACGGGGGGGGGGGGATATACCTGATATCACTCTGACTTGTAGTTTAACTCTTTCTAACCAAACTGATCTAATCCAGTGTAAACTGGGGAATTATGGCAAATGGCTATACTTTGAAGGACCATTAGCTCTATATTCAAAAGATAGTGCAGTGCGAACCGGGTTAGTACCACAATAACTGGGAATTGTGTACTTGGATGAGGTGTGGTCAATATTCAGAAGCTTCTGGAGCAGGGCGCTAACCCAACAGCAGTGTCTGGGCAGGATATATTACTGCCGCCATGCAAATGAGGGATCCCTTGCATACAGGGTGCAACGGTATATTCAGAGGTTTTATAAGTGCTAAACAGTCTCTGCTAGAGTGCTGTTTAATAGTTTGACAACCCTTCTCTTGTCACAGTGCACAGTGGTGCATGAACACCCCCTCCCAGTCAAGTGCTAGGTAGTGGACTAACAGGAGAAGCTGTCAGTCCCTGCCAGCACCCCTTCCATACCTGATCACTGTACATCTGCCCCCAATTACTGTTCTGAACACCTCCTTCACTCCCCATACTCCCAATCGCCAATCAGATGCCCCTGAATACAGTTATGTCCAAATCCTTGGCTTCTACGTTCCAACCCCTCCCCCCGATTCCTATACAGTGACTGGATACCCCACAAGAGACTGATCAGTTGGAGGGCCTTGGGGCACAGCAAAACTATCAAGAGGGGTGGGAAATTGGTTGGGGAGAAGGACAAGTAAGAGGATAGCTCGCTGATTCAAGGGAAGTCACCAGCAGGGTTTTGCAGGACTTGCTGCCTTATTTTTATTTATTTATTTAATTGTATTTCGGGTGACACCTTTGAGCTGAGGCTTTTTTTTTTTTTTACAAAGGTTCCACGTCAAGGCAATAAGGTCAATAAGGTACAAACATAACATGATCATTACAATGGAACTTACACAAAAAAAGACAAATAAGGTTACAATAATAGCAGCCAAAGGCAATATCAAGGAATTGTATTGCGAGTTAATTATACAATACAAGTCATAGGCGGCTCGGTGAAGCTTTGTTAGGAGTGGGTTAGTGGGAAAAGAGAAAAAAGAGTGGTGGTGAGGGGGTGGTATGGGACAGAGCGAGAGCGAGAGGGAGGAGGGGAGAAATAGGGAGGGCATTGCGTTGGGTATGTGGTAGATGGGAAATAGCAAGGGAGGAGGAATGGGGGGATAAAAAGGAAGAGGAGACAGATTCATCCTATACCCAGTATTGGTGGGTAGGAGAGGAGGAGGAGGAGCTTGGCCCAGTGTTGTTTAACATATTCATTGGCAACACTGGAGATGGCATAAAGGGAAAAATCTGCCTTTTTACAGACAACACGAAGCTCTGTAGGAGGGTAGACATGACTGAGGGGATACAGGACCTTAGGCAAGATCTAATCAGGTGAGAAAGGTGGTTGGGAATATGGCAGCTCAGGTTCAATGTGGAAAAGTGTGAAGTTATGTACAAACAGTAGGAAGTGAACCCACTCCGAATACAGCCTGGGGGGAAGCGGTCCTCATCACCAAATTAGAGAAGGAAAAAGGCTTAGGGGTAGTCATAACCAGTGACTTGAAACAGTAAGTGCATTGCAGGAAGGCAGCAGCCAAAGCAAACAAAATGCTTGCTTGTATTGCCAGAGGAATCACGGGCAGGTGGGAGGAAGTCATATTACCACTGTACAGATCCTTGGTGAAGCCGCACCTGGAATACAGCATACAGTATTGGTGACCCTACCTGAGAAAGGATATAAACCTGATAAAAGCAGTCCATAGGCAGGTGATGAAAAAATTATTTTGGGTCAGCATGGCAAGGCATATGAGGACAGACTAAATGACCTCAACATGTACTCACTCGGGGGCATGATTAAAACCTTCAAGTACCTTAAAGGTATCAACAAAGTAGCTAACCCACTGGCGCTGAGGGTTGAGGCGCTGTACGCCACACCTCGCACCATGCTGGCGACCCGGGTTCAGGAACGGACTCAGGTCATTGAGGTGCCAGCATGGGAGAAGCAGGATTGAGTGTTGGCTCTCCTCTCCCAGATGGGTGGGTCACCCGTCTGTAGTCCCACCATTGTCGGATGGAGGTCTGGTGGCAGGTGCAGGCAGTAACAGACAACTGGTAGGGTGGGGCATCCCATAGGATGTGATGTGCACATGCCTCCACATGCATGTGTCACATTGGAGATGCGCAAGATTGGGACTGGGGAAAAAGGCAACAAAAGCACTTAAGGAAGGAAAAAAGGTATCGACAAAGTGAGCAGGGGGAACCTCTTTAGTCTTAGTGGGAACAGGACCACAGGGGGGAAGAATAATTTATTTAGTTTTTGTTAACCAGGTAAGGTGTCAGCCATAATTATGATTATTTTCAGACATGACCCAGGAGGTTACAGACATTTTAGGCAGTCAAACAATTTACAGACATTCGTACAGAAGATGAGCAACAACATGAAAGAGAGAATCTACAAGACATTTCAGGTAATAGCAGTGATGATATGATGCTAGAAAACAGGTAGGAAAAAATGTACATAGTTCATACAATCATAGGTACTAGAAATTTTGCATACCATCCAAGTGTTACATTTCTTCACAGAACGAGTGATGACAAGGTGAAACAAACTTCCGGAGGAGGTTGTCTCCTAAGGATGGTGGGTGGATTCAAGAGGGTCTGGGACAGGGAGAAAGGGAGGATCAGGGAAAATGGGGGGCAAGAAAGGGGCAAATGGGGGGTCAGGTTTGAAGGGGAGAGAGAGGAGCCTTTCGTAGATGCCGAAAAGGGGGTCCATAATTCGAGTAGACTATAGACCAATTGGTCTTCTTTTGCTGGTTGTTTCATGTTTGTATGTTCATACAAACACCCCCAAATTATGTCTTTATCAACTCCTTGGCATCTACTGGGCTCTCTACCCCCCTGATTGCACCACCAACCCCTCACCATCCTGCCTACAGAGCCCCTCCACCCATTCTCCTTACCCAAGAAGGCACTGGCCCCCTCCCTGCAATGGTGACTGGCACAGCCCCTCCTGTCTCCACTGTGGCAGGCCACTGTCTGATAGGGAGCCAGCATGCACCTACTATTGAAACAGCTATTTCTACAGCAGGCACATACTCACTTCCTGTGACTCAGATGGAAGCCGGCCAAGGTGGTGCGCACATGGGCTGTGCTGGCCACTGTCGCAGAGAGGGGGTCGGTGTCTGTTTGAATAAGTAGGGAGGCTTCCAGAGGGGGTGGAAGGACATGAGTGGCCAGTATGGGGAGGGGATCAGAGGTGCAATCGGAGAGATGGGGTGTTCACTAGATGCCAGGAAGTTGATCAAGATGTAATTCATGGGCATATGCATGCTGATCAGGGTTGGGGGAGCCATTGGAAGCCAAGGATCCAGATATAAGATGCCCTCATCCTTTGGGAAGGAAGGGGAGCTGTGGCAACCACAACACTGCCACCTAGGTGGCAGAAGGTGGCACTGCTGCAATGGCACAGTATGGACTTCAGCTGGGCTCTGCTCAGGCAGGCTCAGTGTGTGCCAGCATGGCATCCCTAGAGTGATGGCATCCCAGTGGTCAGGGTCATACAATCAAGGAAAAGATCTGACTTGCGTGAGATAATCCTGGGCAGGCTCAAGCACTGACCCTGGCCATTATCCATCTGTTGCTGCACCCCAAGAACTCCTGCCTCCCTTCACAAGGAGGACGTGGGAGGTTGGCTCCATTGCTGGACCCACAATGGGAAGGGGGGCCCGTGGGGTTGGACGCAACCACAAGATAAGAGGCAGGGATGCCTGGAGGTGGGGCTTGCCCCATCCGGGGAGAGGGAGGCCATCATAGGAGAGCATAAACAAAGAAAAAGCACTCAACTAATAGTTAACTGTCACACTGAAATAAGTTGAGTGCTTAGCTTTCTGAATACTCAATGGACAGTGCTCTGCTGAGACATTATTTCTGCTGAGAGCTAATTAGCTGCTAGTTAACAGCTAATTGATTACCAACTATACATTTTCTTATGACCTGGAAGTGCTTAGAAAGGGTTGAACATCTCATTCAGACTCTGCTGAGTGAGGCTAAGATACCTGGATAATTTTAACCAGATAATGTTATCTGTTCTACTAAAAATGATCAACTATGATTCTGATCAGATAGTACATTATCTCTAGTTATAAAGTGGGCTACAGAGTCTTATAACCTTATTGGTCAAAACATAACATGGCCATTGATTATCTAAGCATTAATACACGACAGGGTGTGCATTGAGCTCTATTAATGCCAACCTTAGGTGCATTGGGAGGCACGAGGCCGAAGGCTGCATGCCTTCAACCACCCGAGAAGTACATTGATGGAGTTTGATGCATACCCTGGAGTATATTATTGCACTTATAACTTCATAATTATTTAAGAAATTAAGAAGAAGTCAAGAAATACTGTTGTATGGTTAACACAACTGAAATTTATGGTATATCCATCCTTTTAGGAAAAAAAGACTTCCCTTTATTTGCAGCAGCACAGGGTGAGAAAAAGTGCAACAGTGCAGGCGTGCAGGGTGAGAAAAAAGTCCGTGCAGGGTGTGGGTGAAAAATTGTCCAGTACTGGGGTGGGGAGCAAGGTGAAAAAAGTCAAAAAGTGGAACAGTGCAGGAGTACAGGGTGAGAAAAATCAAGTGCAGAGGGCAAGGTGAGAAAAAGTGCAACAATGCAGGGGTGCAGGGTGAGCAAATGTCCAGAGCAGACATGTTTTAAGCCACTAACCACCTCCCTGACTGGTGACCATCTCCCACAAGTCTCACCAGCAGGTTGCCCCATGATTATCCCTGTGCAACTGATAGGAGTGGGAGAGTCTCTCCCCTTCCCCCCCCCAGACCAAATCCAGGAAGCCAGAGTCCTAGGCCATGCCATGGGCTGGAAAGGGTGGGATCAGCTTTATGCAGTCTGCCACGCTTTTTCCACTTTTCTTTCCTGACCAGGCAGCGTGCAGTGACACAGACATACGTGAATGTGCAGGCGCACATGTACTAGGCTCCTGTCACCGGCCACCCCTGCAGAGTCGCTCCATCTGCCCTTCCAGCCCTCTTCCATGTGGTGGCACTGTTATAACGGTGCAGCTTGTCCCCCTTCCCAGGGTAGGAAAAGCAGTAAGTTGAACGCACACTCCTCTCCTCCGGCAGACACCCAGCTTCCTGAGCCCAATCCCGAATCCTGAAACATATTTTGTGAATGATTCAACAGGGTAATCACACATTTTCTCAGATTTTATTTGGTTATCTCATGGTGATTTGGGTGAGTTTTGTCTGTTTGTTAAATGCTAAGCAAATAAAGTCAAGCCACTGTCATTTTTTTATTTCAAAGGATTCTTGAATTAATTTCCTGAGTTCTTCTCAGCCTCATCAGCCGGTACAAACTCTGTGTCAGAAATAATAATTACATTTCTTTTGCTTTTTAGGATATTTAGGTATCAGCTGACAACAGCACGTAATGAGACAGAACTCGAAACCCTGTAGTCACTGCCATTTGTGTTTCTCACCACTGCACAACATTCTCGGAGCACATTATTTAGGTCTGCTTTTGACTTTTTATAAATGTTTTTTCCGCTCTTTGGCAGCAATCTGTTCTAGAAAAATTCCTTTGGCTCATACCGTGCTTTGTGGGTGTTGATTTCTTCTTTCTTGCACTGTAGGATGTCCAGCACATTTAATTTTTTTATTTTCGTACATGATTTGTTTTTGTTTTTTTAACAATTTTTGGCTGGGGAAACTGGGAAAGGCACACCGGGCCAAAGCACATTTCCAGGTGCACCCCAGGAGCACGGGGAGGTTTTTTCCTTTTCCTTCTGCCCTCAGTGAAGACTTGTCTTAACCTATGTTTATCATTAATGTGCACATTAGTTAGATTTTTTGTATGTAGTGTATTAGTTATCTGTAATAATCTAAGTTGTACCTCATCATTGTCATTGCTATTTACCCGTGCTATCCAAATTTGTTTTTGTATAAGATCATGTATGTCATTGTATCGTTTGAAATCTCCAGGACTTGCTTGTGAATGAGCTTGCTCAGTTGAGTAATTCCTGTAATGAACTTGAACTTGAAGTGACTTGTTCAGGGTCACAGTGTATCCAAGTGGAGGTTGTGGGAATCAAACCCAGGTCTGGATGCACCAGGTTCGTTCCCAGCTCATTGCTCTGACCTCTTTTTGTGATGGTCCTCTACATTTAAATAATGTTCTATTTTTCTTCTTTTTTTGTAGCATGCTCATTCACTTTTGAATGCAGAAACAGATGTTCAGGTGGCAGAAGTTGAAAACTAACAGGTATGCCACTAATTGTTATGTAGTTTTGAGATCTATTTCTCACAAGGGAGAAAATAAAATGGCTGCTACATATTTTTCCTGAGGTGTGAGATGGAGTAGCCATATGATGCACTGGTGATGTCAATGATTAGATTGGATGATGTCATACTTGTACATTGGGCTTGATTGATGCATGACCATGTGACAGCATTTAGCCAATAGCAATTCATTATTTTTCTAATTCATTTTCCAATCCCTTACAACCACACACCTTACCTGAACTGTATTATTATTATTTTTATGTTTGTTTGCATGCACGTGCAAGAAACATAGTGCCACCATACGAGTTTTCGTAAGTGTGCCTCCTCCACTTCCAATGCCCTGCTCCCTTTTGCAGGCATGGTTGCACCACATCAATGAATGTCCGAGCTATGACAGCTGTTCAGATGCAATGGTGTACAGTTCTGAGAAAAACACTGCCACAATCGGTGGTGGTAATGTATAGGCAATTTGCATACAGGTCAGCACTGCATCTGAGCTGTCATAGACAGTTTGTCTCCCCAAGAACATCTATGTAGCATGCTGGGAGCCCACCCCAGCATGCTCATGTCTCCCTCCACCCCACATATTGTATGACCGATGGGGGTGCCCAATCCCTGTCCAGCTCCACTGCCCCCAAACAGACTTCCAGGTGCTTCGCTGAGGCCCACCCAGCATGGCAAAGTCTGTATGGCTGATGGGTGCCTAACCCCTGTCAGCTCCACTGTACCCCCAAAAAAAAGCTGAGACTTGGTGCCACGCTGAGCCCACCCCGCATGGCAAAAAGTCAGTATATTGACGGGGTGCCCAATCCCCATTGGCTCCACTGCCTCCCCAAAATAAAATTCCAGCTGCCATGCTGGGAGCCCACCAGCATTGCAAAAGTCCCACGTAATCTTCCTGAATAAGAAAAAAACACCTGTAAAAAAAGGTCCTCGTTGACTGTCTTGCCCCTCCCCAACCCGCGCCCACCCTCTGACACCACTTCCCCACACCCAACCCCATATTACCTCCGGAGCCAAGCGCAACAATCTTCGTAGACCGAGAACATGTCTGCACTTTTCAATGCCGACAGCGAACTGAAGAAATGCCAGTAAGCAGTATAATGGCATAAATGGGTTTTTTTTTCAGCTTTGGTACATATTGCATCACTTTTGGGGAATTTTTTCACCAAATATTCAACATGAGGTTCTTGGGGCCCCACCTCATGAACTCAGTCACTGTCATTTTGTTATTCGGTCCCGAAAAGTGATTTAGTGGTCACTGCGCGGAACCACCTTTTGGGACTGAGTAACAAAGCAACAGTGTCATAGTTCATGAGGTAAGCCCCCCAAAACTCTATGTTGAAAATTTGGTGAAAAAAATTCCCCAAAATGACTGTTTTACGAGCATGCGTTGTGCAGTTCCTATGCACACTCGTAACTTCACAAATTTTTAATATTTTCACTCCAGATTTTCAATGTTGCCATTTTACCACAACTCATTATGAGCAGTACAGCTGTCATTTTCACATCTCACCCAAAATGTGTTTTCATGCATGTAGCGCACAATGGTGCAGTTGGTGTGTGAAATCAATGTTCGGGACAGATTAAGAAAATCTCAGTGACACTGTTCATGAGCAGAGGTCTTAAAATGGCTATGTTGAAAATTTGGTGACAAAAGTCCATAAAATGATTGTGTTACGAGCGTGCATTGCGCAGTTTCCATGCACCCTCATAAGTTCACAAATTTGTAATATTTTCAGTCCAGATTTCTACACTGGCATTTTTCCACACCTCCTTATGAACAGTACAGCTGTCATTTTTCACACACTGGCCGAAATGTGTTTTTGCACTTCCGGCGCAGAAATGCATGGTTGCTGTGGGAAATCGGTGTTCAGGACAGATTAAGAAAATCACAGTGACACTGTTCATGAGCGGAGATCCCAGAATGCCTGTGTTGACAATCTGCTGTAAAAAATCCCCAAACTAATTACATTACGGGTGTGCATTGCGCAGTTTCTATGCACGCTCATGACTTCACCATTTTTTTTTATATTTTCACTCCAGATTTTCAACATTGCCATTTTTGACACCTCCCCATGAACAGTACAGCTGTCATTTTTCACATGCTGTTCAAAATGTGTTTTCGCACCTGTGGTGCCAAATTTATTTATTTATTTATTGAAGCATTTTACCAGGAAGGCATACTGAGCAGAGTACTGCTCGATTACAGATGTATCCTGGGGAAGGGGAGAACATAGGAAGACAGTTGAAAACAGTATAGGCAAGAGAATGCATAGTGGGAGAAACACTAACATTTGGATCTGATTACAAGTCAGTAGTAGCTTGAGAGAGACAATTGGTAACCACAGTACGTACGGTATGAGGTAAACAGTTGAAGTCAGAATAGACAAGTGAATACATTGTGGAAGATCGCTAACATTTGGTTCTTAAACCACGTTCATAGAAGATTGAGTAAGTCAGTTGGTAAAAACAGTTACATACAGCAAGTGTACAATAAAATTAACTTTTGAGCCATATGAGAGACAGTATAAGGCGAGAGAACAATAGTTAGACACTGATTAATTGCAAATATTGCTAAGTGTAGACATACCCAAAGATTTGCCTAGTAATTGGTAGACACCTAGACACAAGCACAGGTATGGACAAAATTATCTTGGAGCATGGAGTTTAGGTGAGAAAGGGAGGTGAAGCGACGAATGTTAGCTGGGAGGGAGTTCCACAGCAAGGGAATCCGGTAGCTGAACCCTGACTGCCCTGTGAAGGTAGACCAGTATGGGACAGCTAGGGACCTGGAATCTGAGTTTCTGCGTGTGTATGCTTGTGCACTATGGTTTGTTAAGATGTCGAATACTTGGCCGTGATTTTTGCGCAGTGGGTTAGCCTGCAGTAGTCAAGTGAGGTGAGATTTATTGCTTGATATAGGGCACAGTGGTGTGTGGAGTAGGGGCTGTTCAGGGCGAAGCGGCAAAAAGAGTGGAAGAGAGGGTCCAGCCTAGCTAATGTGATCTTTGGGCCGACGCCATAGACTACGTCCCCACAGTCGAGGACTGGGAGGATCATTTTTTTTACAATGTCCTTCCTGGCTGAAAGGGGGATGCTGTCACGATTCCGGTAAAGTGCACCAAGCCTAGGGTGCAGCTTCTTGAGTAAGGAGTCAATATGTGCGGAAAAGTTGAGGTGCTGGTCAAGCCAGACACCAAGGTATCTGAAGGTTGTGCAAGACTCCAGGGGGACCCTTCCAGGGTGTGGAATACTAATGGTGAAGGGAGCCTAGAAATTTTCTGCCTCGTGCCAAAGGTTAAGGAGACTGTTTTATTAGCATTTAGGAGGAGGTTATTTGAGCGGAGCCAGTGCGGGACTAAGATGAAGTCTTGCTGAAGTCTGGACGCAACTTCCGAGGACAAGGGGCCGGATGCATATAGCACCATGTCGTCTGCGTACATGTGGATGGCGGAGTGTGTGCAGACAGATGGCAGGTCATTTAGAAAGACCGAGAATAGGAGGGGGCCTAGGACAGATCCTTGTGGCACTCCTGACGTGATTGGGAGGGGATCTGACATGGACGATCTGATATGGACAGCTTGGGATCTGCCAGTGAGGTAGGAATGGAACCAAGATGTGGCCCAGTCAGATAGACCAGCATTAGCTAGTTTGGTCAGGAGAAGAGAGTGAGTCACAGTATTGAAAGCTTTTGCCAGGTCGATAAAGATGGCAGCAGTGATGTGGCCAGCATCCATCCCTGTGAGGATGGAGTCGGTAATCCTGAGAAGGGAGGTGGTAGTGGAGTGGGATTTCCTAAAGCCAGACTGGTAGGGGGAGAAAAAGGAAGAGAAGTCAGGTGGTCAGATGTCTCCCAGGTACATCAGCATGGAGAGACACTGACCGCATTGCTAAAATTGTTCACAAAGCAGGAGAAAACACTGATGTCCTAGTACACAGGGACTAATGATCTCGCCAGCCGGTCAGTTGTGGAGACCAAGGAACACCTGACTAGGCTGGGTGACAAACTATCATCTATTTAGTCTGGCATCTCCTTCTCTGAGATCCTGCCAGTCTGGGAGAAGGGAGCAGATGGACGGAAGGTCAGAGAAGGGAGATAGGGGAGCTAAACACGTGGCTCAGGACTGGTGCCAGGAAAAAGGACACAGATTTGTAGGAACTGGCAACAGTTCTGGGGCGAATTCTTTAAATTTGATGGACTGCATCTGACTAAAGGGAGTCAGTGCATTGGGGCAGAAGTTTGACGTCTTTGCAGAATATTTAAACTAGAATGGGAGAGGTGGCACCCCCATGCGATCGAATGGGAACACCCTCCCCCTCAGCTAGTGGTCAAACAGAAATTCAAGCGTGTTTGCCATTCATTTGCATCACCAGGTAAGAAAAAGGTTTGTCTCCCCATACGATGCACAGGGTAATGCCAAACTTCACCCAACAACTAACACACCAAAATCTGGCCAATGGAAAATCATGTACACAAATGCTCACAGCCTGGGAAATAAGATCCCAGACCTGCAGGCATAATGTCAGAGGCTAAACTGGACATAGTAGCAATTAGTGAGACGTGGTTTACCAGTAACCACACTTGGGAGACTTCAGTACCTGGATATGTATTGTTCAGAAGAGACCGAGGTGCAAAGGGAGGGTGGCCCTGTATGTTAATGAAAATATCAAAGCTACAGAAATTCAGAATACACATAAGGAGCCAGAAGAACTGTGGGTCACCCTGGAAACAGGTAATGGGACAGCCATAAGAACTGGGGTTGTCTACAGGCCCCAGACCAGAGGGAGACATAGACACATTACTGTTAGAAGATATACAAAACATGACAGCTAAAGGGAGGTTCTGATAATGGGAGACTTCAACATGCCAGATACAGATTGGTCAATACCAGCAGGAACATCTGCCAGAACTAGACTCATAGTGGATTCCCTGCAGAGGAGGGCCTCAAACAACTGGTACAGCAACCCACAAGAGACAGGGCTATCCTAGATCTAGTACTGACTAACAAAGAAGGGATCACAGATCTCCAGGTAGAAGGTCACCTGGGGGCCAGTGACCCACATGGTATGGTTCAATTTGGCTACTACATCTAAATCATCCCATTCCAAGGCAAAATATGGGACTTCAGAGGAGCTGACTTTGATAAGATGGCCAACAGAGTTAAGCTAGCCCTGGCAAAAAGAAACACAGGTGAGGAGGTACAGGCAAAGTGGGCAAGCATTAAGGATACAATACTTGAAGCAACATCCCATTGTGTTAGACAGAAAAGGAAGTGCAAAGAAGAAGGAAACCACTTTGGTTCTCAAATATAGTAGCAGAAAAGTCAGAGCCAAAAGGCTGGCCTTCAGAAAATATAAGGGAACACAGCGGGATGAAGATAGGGAGGCATACCAAACTGCCCAAGGAAGCAGGTAAGGCAGTAAGGCAGGCAAAGTCCCAAACTGAGGAAACACTAGCACGAACAGTAAAGAAGGTGACAAGACTTTCTATAGATACATTAGTGAAAGGAGAAAGTCCAGAGGGGTATTGCTAAGCTTAATGGAGAAAAGGGAGCATGTGAGGAGGAGGACTCTGTAAAGGCATCTATCCTAAATAGATACTTTGCTCAGTATTTACTGAAGAGAAGGTAGGGCAGGGCCCACAGCTCAGCATCATGGACACAGGGGGAGGGTGAGCACTACTCCTTCACAAAGAAAGGGTCCTACAAGAGCTTGCTAAGCTCAGGGTGGATAAGGCAATGGGACCTGATGGCATACATCCCAGGGTACTAAGGAGCTAAAGGAGGAACTAGCAGAGCCATTAGCAGAATTGTTTAGTGAGTCTCTGAGCACAGGAGAGGTCCCAGAAGACTGGAGAAAGGCTCATGTGATCCCACTCCACAAGAGTGGTAGCAGGGAGGAGGCGGGAACTACAGACCGTCAGTCTTACCTCAGTAGTGGGCAAGATTATGGAGGCACTCCTTAAGGAAAGGATAGTGCAACACCTGGAATCCATAGGGCACAGGATCCAAGACAGCATGGGTTTACAAAGGAAGGTCCTGTCAAACTAATCTCATAGATTTCTTTGACTGGGTAACCGAGTGGTGGACCAAGGGGAGCAGTTGATGTCGCTACCTTGACTTCAGCAAAGCTTTTGACACTGTTCCACATAGAAGATTGATAAATAAGCTAGGTAGGCTCGGGGTGGGTCAGAAGTTGGTCAACTGGGTGGCAAACTGGTTGACTGGCAGAAAACAGAGAGTGGTGGTAAATGGTATACAGTCAGAAGAGATGCAAGTCACAAGTGGGGTACCTCAGGGATCAGTCCTGGGGCCAGTCCTATTCAACATCTTCATTAGTGACCTCGCAGATGGACTAGAGGTAAGGCTGTCTGTTTGCAGATGACACCAAGATCTGCAACAGAGTAGATAATCCAGATGGGTGGGCAGAATGAGAAGAGATCTGGATAAACTAGCAGAATGGTCAGAAGAGTGGCAACTGGGATTTAATGCAAAGAAGTGCAAAATCATGCACATAGGAAGAGAAACCCTGAAGCCACTTATAGGCTGGGAGGGAGTTGCTAGCAGTCACAAAGGAAGAAAGAGACTTGGGCATCATCATCACTGATGACTAAAATCATCCAAGCAGACCTCTAAAGCAGTAGGTAAGGCTAGGGGGTGTTAGGGTGTATTAGTAGAGGTATCTGAAGTCGTAAGAGGAGGTAATAATCCCTCTGTACAAGACATTGGTTAGGCCCCATCTGGAGTACTAGTGCAGTATTGGAGGCCACACCTTCACAAGGACATTAACCAAATTGAGGCAGTCAGAGAAGGGCAGCAAAATGGTGCAGGACTGCATCAGAAGACATATAAGGACAGATTAACGAGCTCAATATGTATACCCTTGAGCAAAGGAGGGAGAGAAGTGATATGATCGAGACATTTAAACACCTTAAGGGCATAAACAAGGTGAAAGAGTCTAACATGTTTAAATATAAGAAAAATAGCAGGACAAGAGGACACAGCATGAGATTAGAGGGAGGCCGATTAAGGGGAATGTGAGGAAATTCTTTTTCACAGAAAGGTGGTAGATGCATGGAATGGCTTACCACAAAGTGGTGGCTATGAATACAGTGCAGGGCTTCAAACAGGCATGGGATAGGCATAAGGGAGCAATACAAATGACTATGAATAGATAGGTCACTGACAGAGCAAAGGCCGATGGCACATTTATAAGGTAGAAAAAGAAATGGGCAGACTGGATGGGCCTTGCGGTCCTTATCTGCCGTCAACTTCTATGTAAGTCCAGATAGGTGCATAGACGAGAGAGAACCAGGCGTTCTTGTATCTTGGCAAGGGTCGGTAGGAGGGAGATGGGCCGGTAGTTGCTTGGGTTTGAGGCATCACCACACTTAGGAAGTGGGATTACGGTGGCATGTTTCCACTCAGTAGGGACTTCTGCTAGGATGAATGATAAGTTAAAAGGGAGGCAAGGGGCTGAACTATGGCAGAGGCTGACAGGTGGTGCATTTTGGAATCCAACCCAGTGGTACATTTGCCCTTTTCAGGGTTAAGGGCAACCAGAGCATTATATACCTCATCAGGGGTGACTTGCAGGAAGAAGAAGGGATGAGCTGCAGTGCCACAAGATGGGGTGACAGTGGGGGCATGTTGAGCAGGGTGAGGAGTGGCCCTGGGAGTAGCATGGCTGGTAGTGAAGACAGTGTTAAAACAAGGCGGCAACTGCTGAGGGGTCAGTGATGGAGAGACCACCAACCTGCAGGGAAGGGATGGGTGGTTGTGATGGTGGGCAGAGAAGCGATTTGACCACCTTCCAGAAACGAGACAGGAGATGGGAGGAGGAATTGAATGCACATAAGAAATAGTAGGCCTTTGCTTGACGGATTCTTTTGGTACTAGAATTGCGGAGCGCTCTGTAGGTCTGGAGGTCGGCCTGAGATTTGGAAGTCTTAAAGGTTTTCCAGGCCTTGTCTCGGATTTGGAGTCACTGTGCAAAATTAGCTTTTGGCTAACGAACTGATATTGCCACTGTTCATGAGGTGGGGGTTACAAAAAAACCATGATGAAAATTTGGAGTGAAAATACCAACGAATGCCTGGGGTATTAGGGTTTCCAGCCATAACACCCCACCCTGTAGAGACTGACAGGCATCAGGGGTGTGACTTGGGATTGTTGCTTGTAATGCTCATGCCATTCCACTCCCACTCACACACTGCAGCTAGTCACAGGCATTTAGGTGTGCCTTGGACTCTTCGGCCCCAAAGTTCATTCCATTCTCCTATATTGCACCCCTTTCACCGTATTTCCTTATGGAATTGGGTGAGCATAAGGACCAAAGACCCCAAGGCACACTGTGACACTTGTCGGTGTCTGCAGGTTAGGGTGTGGTGAAATGGTGTGCTGTTATGCCTGATGACCCAAAGGCACACCCAATGCCTATCAATCTCTACAGGGTGATGCGTTATGGCTGGAAACCGGGGTGGGGTGGGGTGGGATTGGCTTCAGTTCAATACTTCACTGCCATTCCTATTATGCATCTCTCTAACTCCTATACTACCAATGCCAATGCCAGCAAGCAAACATTCAGCATTGACAAATGCTTGTTTTTTTTTTTACAAACAAAAGCCCATTTTATAAGTGGGACAAAACACTCCAGGGTATGTACAGCCGTTAGGGAATAATGCACGTCTGAGTTTGTTGCAGCACTTGGATACACCTAGGGTTACCATCCTGATTTGGGCAGCTGTGTCCTGCAAAAAAACATGAAAAATACTGCATGTCCTGTCTTTTTAGTAGAAAAAATATTTTCTAACTTTCATCTAAATCTTGTAGAAAACTATAGTACCTTAACTAAACTACAGTAAAATGATATGAAACTATAGAAGCAACCAAGAAACTACAATACTTAGCCTTAATTCTGATTATATAGAGAAAACAAGTCTGTTGCACTAGTCAAGGTTACGTACTGTCCTGCGAAAAATCATGTTTTAGTAAGAAATGTCCCACTTTGGGCTTCTTAAAAGGTGGTAACCCTAGATACACCTCATGCCTAACAACAACCCTAGATGTGCCTTATTAACCTAATGGTTGCACCCTCTGTCATGTGTTGTCCTTTATGTTTGAATGCTTCTGTAGTGTGTGTGTGTGTGTGTGTGTGTGTGTGTGTGTGTGTGTTGCAGTGGTGTGGTATGTGAGTGTATGTGTGATGCGTGTGTGTGTGTGTGTATGTGTTAAAGTGGTGTGTGTGTGTGTGTGTATGTGTTGCAGTGGAGTGATGTGGTGTGGTGTGGTGTGTGGTGTGTGTTTGTTGTAGTGGAGTGGAGTGATCTGGTGTGTTTTTATCTTTGACTGGGATTGAAACTAAAGAATAAGCAGCACTGCAGCTTTAAGTTATGAAGAGGAGGCATGTATATTCTTAATGAGAAACCCACCCACCTATCTACAAAGCAACCAATCAGGCGGCACATAGCCCTCCAGCCAAAGTGCTGTTTCTTTTAATAAGAGGGCGGCATGTGTAGCTATACAAGCAGCAGAGAGTGGAGCAGGTGAACTGACAGAGTGAAGCAAACAAGCAAGCTAAAACAGGGCAGGAAAAGTTGGTGAACTATTTAGCTGTGGCTTTATTTTTGCACTTTGAAACATCAGCTTTCTCTCTGATCCAGAAGACAGGGAGGCTGGGCTCCTGGGCAAGCAGTAAGTGCTGTTTTCAGTTTCAGGAGTGTGACAACTGTCTTTTTTGATGTATCAACTGCAGCAGAAGCTACTTATGATCTGTAAAGACTCACAGTGAATAGCGGCCCCAGCTCCCCTCAACTCCCTCCCTCCCCCTGTGAGCACCAGATGGGAGCACTGGACACTCGCTCCTGTGCCAACGTCAGACACACAATGTTGAATGGGACTGAGAGTCAGGAGTTTGGAAAGGAAAGCGAGAATCACCATGGCAAAGACTTGCAGGAGTTGAAGATGGGCATCCAGGAAAGGCTTTATTACCAGGGGCCAAGCCAGCCCGGCCCGGACAGCTGCTCTTCCAGCTTGCCCTATACCAGCCAAAGTGTGCCAGGATTTGGGGTGGCAATCCCTCCCAGGTTTTTGACCCCACCTTTAAACACCTGTCCCTATAATCCAGTGCGGCCCCAGGCCACAGGGGGTCAGGGGTACAGTGGCCCTACGGTTGACAATTTTGCCCCAGGCAGTGATATTTACTCAAGCAGCGGAGATGGCTACCCTGGCTCAGTTCAGCACATGCTTTCACGGTCACCCTTGTATCCCGTGCTAGGATATCAGGTTTCTGGGAAAATCCAGGTTCTGCTGAATAACTATCCACTCTGGGCCAAATTTCACAAACACCAGACCGAAATGATTATCACGAAACAAGGAAGGTAAGTGCACTATTCAGCTCAGCATTTCATTTAATATTTTAAACATAAAAAGTACAAGGATTTATTTTCTTGCCCATTTAGGGACACTGGCTACTGCTGCTTGGGGAGATTGCCAGGTGCTGTGGGTCATTACTGGTGGGTGTTTACTGGGTGTGTTTTGCAGGAATTTTGGTCTTACCTCGGTAGTGTGACTTAAGAGCTTGTCCTACCAGCGCATAATTAAAAGTTTGGCTTGATTGACTGGGGAATGGATTTATAGGGGGTTAAAGTTTACTGGCAAGGGTGCGATAAACTTCATCCGTAGCTGTGCAGTTATCAATAAAGAAGAATAAAAATCTTTCTTTTGGTGGCAAAAGCTCCTGCGGTGACTGATATTTCATGCAGTGTACAGGATAGGCACCCAAAACCAACTGAGTCATTTATATATTTATTTAGATTTTATTTATATGAAACTGTTTTGCCAGGTAAACATATAGTGATAGACAGTAATCTCATTTCCAGATGCGACCTGGAGTTAGGGGGAGCAAGAGAAAGAAAAATATTACAACTACAGGAAAATCAAAAAAAACTAGGCAAGAAATATACAAGAGCAGCAATGTACAGAATTTACAAGAAAAAAAATTGAGTTGTTAGGAAGTGATTACTGGTAGCCAAGCAATAATATCGGGTGCAGTCACAAATGGATGTTGATGAGCTCCGTGGTCATGTGTGGTCATTTAAGGATAGTTTTTGTGGACTCTGATTTGTAAGTGGTTGTTGGCTGCCTGGTCCTTGAGATGTTCACAGCCTGCAAACTCTAACCCAGATATGGACCTATCTCTGCCTCCATCATTCCTCATGTGGCCGCCATTGTGCAGAGATGAAGTCATAACTTTCCTTAATCTGTCGCTGCTTTTCAAAATTTGTACTTGTGATGCTGGTGTAGCGATATCTGGCCAAGTTATTGGTGTGAAAACTAAAGGTCCAAAGTGTATCGTGAATGTAAGTGACGATTTGTCAGAATTTGAGGTGGCATGGAGGGCCCCTAAACCCAGGTAGTTTAGCAGCGCTATCATTATTTAGAATTGTGTAGCTCAGTGCTGTAAGACAACCCAGATCAAGTCTGTCACTGAGGCTCAGATTCAGAAGTAAACAGATCATTGAGTCTGCCCTCTTTCACTTGAGAACCCCATGGATAAGAGAACTAGCATCTAAAATTAGATTCCAAAAAAAGAAGTTACACAAAAATGAAATCATTTGCCAAATCTCCTTTTCCTCTTTGCCCTCGCTCCAGTGCATAGCCCACTGTTTGTAATCTGTGTCTGTGAGTGCATTTGGTGACAGACTGGGACTGTACCTTTATCATAGAACAGAGTCCCAGGAATACTCTTCCTTTGGACCAGCGATGGACTAACGTTATTGAAGATGTAGAGACACACACACACATATATCTCCCATTATACATCAATAATGTCCAGGTTCACTCCTACTGGCTATAACAGAGGCTGCAAAGTGCCATTTCTCAGTTTGACTGTTTTTATAATCTGTACTTGCTGTAGTAAGTACTTAGGGTGGGTTGGGGGGCGAGCACATGTTTTTTGTTATTGCAAGTTTTTGGAACACTTGACTCTTTAGTTGTTGGATCCCGGCCGCACTTTTCGTTTTGTAACCTTTGGAGTGCAGTTGACTGATGCTGTACTACACACAGAAAGGTTTCATCGTTAATAGCAGCTTACATGCCATGCTACAGAGATAGGGTAATCAGAATTGCTGCTCCTTCACATGGGGGTCTTTACAAGGCAGTGCTGTTTATTTCAAATGTACAGACCCCAGCACACACAGGTTTGGATGGGGGGAGGGGCTCTGGGAACAATGGTGTTTCTTGCTGTGTCGGCATGGCAAAGGAGTATTTCTCTACATTATTTACAAGTGACCCGGTATCAGTTTTACCCACACTCATCACAACCACTCGGTCCCTGGTGCAAAGCCGAAAAAATGGTATAGTTAGAAGTTACTGGTTAGGAGCTTTAAAAAAAAGACGGGAGGGGGGGTGAGTTTACCTGACTAAAAACATTACTGTGCTCACCTCTAGGTTTAAACTGTTTCATGATTTCATTTCACTGGCTTGCACTACTGGTTTTAATCATGTTACCAGCCAGTTCAAAATATCACCAGCGCTAGTTACTAATATGAAACTTTTAGAGATTCAAGGGCTTTCTGATGGCAACTACAGGATGCAAAGGTAATCTCAAATCATACTTTTTCATATAGATATTTTTAAACTTTTAGTATTACTGTAATACCAGGAAAGATCATAGTCTAGGTAGAGAGGCTGTTAATTATATTCCATTCTTATTGCAGTAAGGAAATAAGGTAATAGGTATAGAACCTTAGATCACAGGAAACAAAACACTTGCTGTGTGCGGTGCAGGAGTGGTTAGCTCAGCAAACTACGGTGTCTACCTGTGTAACAGCTGCACACATCACTGCCTTTACAATCCTGACAAGACAGGGGGTTTTGTATTTTGAAGGGGTAAAGAACTACAGCAAATGGTCACCCTCACTGCCGTGGCGAATGTTCATAGTTGTTTAATGGTACTTTTGTGAAACAATACTGGCAAATTATTCACCCATGCTTATGTACACCATAAAGTAGAGAAATAAGTGTTGAATTATGTATCCAAGTTGCTGAAGGCCATGGGCCCATCCAAAATGGATATCTTGTCTGCCTGTTTGTGGGACAATCACAAGGTTAACAAGTACATTCTGGGCCCCTCCTCTGGCATCAGAGCAGTAAGCCAGGGCCCTGAAATAACTGATCTCCACAAATAAAGATTTTTTTTTACTTCTATTTGACAAATAGTTGCTCTTGTTATTAATTTAGAGCCCTGATTATTGATATTAAATTGTCATCCTAAGTTACACTTGAAATTCAAAACTGAAACTATTTCTGTTTGAAGAGATGTTCAGTGATTAATGTTCGGTGTGTTTTAAAAAGCCCCTGACACAGTTGGGAAGATTTTTCAAAAATGACAAATTAGACACATTTCAATGTATGTTTCATCTACTGTCTGTAATTCTTTCCCCCTTTTCCTTTATCACCACGGACAGCTGCATTAAAACAAGCTCACTGCCCCACCAAGATTCTGTCTGCTTGGGCTGCCTGTCTACTTCTGATATCATAATCCCCAGTTTGACAATAATTAAGACCACAACAACAGGCTGTGATGTCACAGATAGAGTTGAGATGTTGGGTACAGATCAGCCAGCCAGAGCAGATAGGGTAGAGATCCTGGGCCCAATTTTCAAAGGACGACGCCGGACTTGCATCAAGCCCTGCTTCCAACCCTTTTGTTTTTTTTTTGATGCAGCCGCACCAAACATATTTGCTGCAACTGTGTCTGACATTAGTAGGTCAGGTGCAGTTGATAAATGTTTTACGCAGCTTGGGCCAAATATTTGGCACAAGCCTCGTAAAAGAGGTACCTGGGATTGCCCCAGGTTAGACCACAAAAACTTAGTCTCTCTTGTGGCAATTGGCACACGGGATAGAAAATCCAATCGCTGGTCGGGAGAATGCCACAAGCCGTGTGCGCATTATGTTTCACACACCTGGGATTTGCAGCATTCAGGGGTGTTTGATAATCTAGCCCCTCGTCTGCATGCAAATGTCCTTGGTAATAAAGAAATAATGGTGAAAATCACAGGAAAAATGTGAAATATAAGCAGAATTGTGATTGATTTGATTTGTTTATTTAATCTGGTAGGTCCATGGGCCAAAGACCCACTTGCATGGGCGACCAGAGTACATAAAAACATACATTTACATTTTCTTTCAAAACTGTCGCTACTGTCAGATGATACTTCTATATTTGCCTGACTGCTGTTATAATTTTAGTGATGTGTTCCTGAGCGACTTGCCAGGTGGGTGGAGGTAACACAATTTATCAGTCGAGTTGCCAGACATTTTTTAATATAGTCTTGTGTTTTGTTTTTTTTCTGGAAATGTGAAACTGTTCTGTACTGCTACTGCAGCCATTCCAGGACCCCTGTTGAAGTGACACATTTTTGTATCACACTAAGTTTCCAGGACAATCATTTTAAAAAGAAAATAAACTGATCAGTGTCAGAGGGCAATACTGATCCCCCTCTTCCTGTAAGTTCTTGCTGCCCTTCCCTAGAGGGCTGCCTGGGATGCAGAGTGCCTGTAACTGATACCAGCTGAAGTCAGCTGTACCAAAATACCACCGGACAGCCTGTCACTGGCTTGTTTAATAATAATATCACAATATTATTTTTTTTTTTAACAATTAGAGTATTGTTTCTTCGATTTACAGAATATACAAAACATATTGTCACACATATAGCATGCTGAATATATAATATTAATTGCTATAATTATTAATTAAAATAATAATCAATGTATTTTTTGTTTCTATAAAGTGTACAGCCAACAGCATCACAAGCTAGCTTCTGTTCTTGTCGTGGTGCTTCATGCTAAACGTTTGCTAAACTTCAACATTAACTACAAATATTATGTTTAGATTATCTAGAACCGGACCTTTTAGTTAACACAGGCTCACGTATGTCCTCCAAGACCACTCTTACGGTTGCAACAGATGTCTCATGTGCAGTATTAGGGTATGAAACCTACAAACTCAAGGAGAGCAGTTCCGACACCTTAACCACATGACAACTGTAAGAGTGGTCTCTAAGTATGTGTTAATATATTACTGATTGAGGGCAATCAGTAATATATTCCAAATGTAAAAATTCTTCCCAAACATGGCTGTTTCCAGGGCACCTGTGTATGAGACACTCTTTACAGTGTAAGAGTGTCTCACGCACAGGGAAAGAGATTGCTTTGATTGGTCATGCGTGCTCCCTTAGTCTTTAAAGCTGTGTATTGATCAATTGTTAAAATATTATGTTTAAACATAAATTCTGAATACTGTCCTTATTCTGCTTTATCATGTACTCCCAGGAGGAGAGTAGTCAGATTTTATTCCTAATTTTCGAAGTATTGGCCTAATTTTGCAATATAATATTTCTGTACAAAACTATCGGAAAGTTATTACATGACTTCAGAATGCCTTATCTACCTTCTCTTCTTGGGTCTAGTTTGAGGAAGATGGGTGCTATATTGTAATAAGCTCTATACTATAACATACCTCACCTTTTATTTGGGTCTGAACATATGAACCAGGTCCAAGAAAGATATGTGATATATTGTAATAAGACTATGCAAATCTCCCCTCTCTCTTTGGGTCCATACATATGAAACCAGTCCATGAAAGATATTGTATATATTGTAATAAGCACCACAAGCATTTTATAATACATTAAATATTCATATGTACCTTGCAATAATCTTGCTATAGCATATAGCTCGCTATACCATAACCATAACCACAAACAGGTACCTCACTATAACATCAAGACACGTACCTCATGGTAACATAACCGTGTTATAATATGTGGTGAACTATCATTGTTGTATAAAATACAGCAATTTATAGTTTTAGAAATTGTTTAATGCTTACATCGGCACTAAATGATTAGAAGATATTACATAGGCAGTGAAGGATTATAAACATGTAAGTGTTCATCATTTATGTCACATTCAAGGTAAGGCCATATACTAGAACAAATAAAATACAACCACCCCCCCACCAACTTCTTACCTAAATTCTGGTTTGACTCTCTTCCCCCATATCTGTCTTGCTCTATCACTCCTGCCCCCTCCTCCCACTCCCTTAGAAACCTCAGCTCTCGTACCATGGCTGACCTCTCCAGGTCTGCCTCTGCTGGTCAGGCAGCATTTTCCCACCGCTTCCTGAGGCTATGGAATACCCTTCCCCTTCTATCTGCCATACCATCTCCCTAATGCCCCCCTCCTTCTCTGAGACTTCTTCTCCCTTTATGCAGCTGATCCTTATCCCCATCTGTACTTCCACTCCCACACTCGTCCCACCCCACCTTTCTTCACTCTACATCTTACCATTTACTTTTGACTCCCTCCAGTCCCAGTTGCTGTTCCCGCTCACTCTGCCCTGCCCACCGCTCTAATCTCTATATTGACCTAATCTTCTTGCACTTAGTTCGTACCTGTTGCATAACCTTTTGTCTCTGGATCTATCTAGACCACTGTATGTAGAAACTGTTCAGGTTGTCTTATGCTACAACCTATTCTGTAGTTGCCAATCTCTCTAGCAAATTGCATTTAATATGGTATACTCTGTATCTATTACTTTCTAGCATATGATCATTAGCTATGTTGAATGCCTGTATTGCTTGCTTGTCACCCCCTCTCCCCCAGGACACATCTGGAAATGAGCAATGCTGCTCAGTACGCCTTTCCTGGTGAAACTTTTAAAATAAATAAATAAATAATAAGCACCTTATAATGTATACCTTACTATAACCTAATGGCCTCTATTCATGAAAGTTTGGCGCAACGTAAGCACCACTTTGGCTCCTTATTAACCTAATGCAGCAATCTCCCATGTTCTTGAGTGATACATTGCCATATTGGGATAATCAGAACCAACTAAAGTGGTACTAACATTGGAATTAATGTTCATGAATACATGTAGGACAATGTCATCGATATAATATACATTGCACTATATCATGCGGCTTATTATTGGAGATGCAAAGAATTCCGACTTCGGGCTGCTAGCACGGTAAGAGGTAAGGCGCAAGATGCCTCAGCTCTCTACACCACCAGAACAGCTTAACATGCACTTTATTATAACATGGACCATAACATAACTGTGTTATAATATGGACATCACCATAACATAATTTTATCATAATTTGGACATCATGATAACATAACGTTATCATATGGACATCACCATAATAAAACTGTATTATAATATGGTCATAACCGTAACTTTTTTTATAACATGGACAACACATTAACATATCTTTACCATGCTGTGGATATCACCGTATCATAAGTATCATAAACCGGGCATCACCATAACTATAACTATTATAGCTTACTGCTCTTCTTTCCAATCCAAATATTGGTTATTTACCTCCCCACCTACTTCTGTTAACCTGTTTCCCCCCTCAGCCTCCCTCATCCTACTCAGTGGTTAAACTGGAAATGTTTAGGTGGGGTAACATTTAGATTTAGATTTCTGATGTGGGTGGTGGAACTGACATCTCTAGGTGGAGGAACTCTCCTATAGAAGTCAATGGAGAAAGATGACAAAGGTGGTGAAACTGTCATACAGCTTTTTAAGAGGTGGTGGAACTGAGTTCCTGTGGGCTCTAGCCCAGTTTAATCCCCGATCCTACTTGCTTTGCTCCTTAGACTCTCTCAGCCTTATTACCCCTCACTGCAATACCTCCATGGGTCAAACTGCCTTCCCTGTTCACTTCCCCTCTAACTGAAATGACCTTCTTACCCTCCTTTGCCTCCTCCCCTCTTATCTTGCTCTAATGAAACTACTCAGGGACCATTTTTCTCTATCCTACTCTTTCTCCTGGTACCGCTCTGCTTAGCCTTAGCATTTTGCGCTCTTCCGCCTGCAGCCTGATTTGATCCCTTCTGTACCTTTCATTATTAGCGTACTTTCTTGGCTGTGTTGTGCTGTTACCTTTGTTTTGTATTCGTTCCCTTGTACCCTTCCCCTGGGTTGTGCATGGAAACAAGCAGTGGCTCAATATGCCTATTCTTTTCACCAGCTTGTAAATAAATAAAAAAATAACAAGGGCATTGCTGAACTATGACTTTATAGTAACATGGACACCACCATAACATACCTTTGTCATAACCTATACATCTCTATGGCACGGGCATCACCATAACATACCTTTGTCACTTATTTATTTAGATTTTGTTGACCAGGTAAGTACACTAGACAAGTTATATGCCTATTTTCAGGTATGACCCGGGAGAGTACAATGAGATACAGATACAGTGAGATACAGGTTCATACAGAGGACAACATGACACAAGTTAGGCAACATACAGAGTCAGAATAGAACCCTGTGAACATAACCAGTAGACAATAAGCAAAGTTAAAATATGTACAGGAATATATATACATAGAGACACCAAGGCTAAGAACAGTACAATTTTACAAGGTGTACACGGCTCCGAGCCACAAACAGAGCCACAGTCTGAGTATCTCCTGAGACAGAGAAAAAATACATGATATACACCTCAGAGTCCAGTTAGACAGGCTGCATCAGCAGGAGCTGCAAGAGGGGTGCTAGGAAGGACACATGAGTCCGGTGTAGGGGACAGAACTAGCTATGGAGGTCTAGGTCACCCACATTCAGAGGAGAGCCTCAAGTGATACCACAGGGAGCTCTGGAGGCACGTGTGGGAGGGGGAGGAGCGGACTTGAGTGGGAAAGAAGTTCCATAGCCTAGGGGCACAGGAAGCAAAATCCCTGTCCCCCATTTGTGTGCGGGTTATAGGTAACCTATACATCTCTATAACTGTATTATAACGAGGACATCACCATAACGTAACTTTGTTATAAAATGGATGTCATTACAACATAACTTTATCATAACATGTACATCACCATAATATAACTTTATTATAATATGGATATCCAGTTACTATAACTGTATTATAACATAGGCCTCACTAGAACATGTACAAAAGCCTAATCCCCATTACTGCGAAAATGTTGTATGAATGCAGCACACACAGGTCAGAGGAAAATTGTTTCACTTTAACCAGTGTTTAATGACTTCTGAAGGTAACTACTGCAGCCATGACAAAGTTTCATGAACCGACTTTGTTAAACAAGATTTTTTATGTTATAGCTCCTCTTATTTAACTTGTGGCTTGGGATTTGGATAACTTAGTAGGTGGCTCATTAAGAATGACTAGAGATTTGCTATCTCTAAGAAATATTGCCCCATCTAGTTTCTGTGGTGGTGGTGGTGAGGTGAGGGATGTTGTAGACCAGAGAATTAGATGGGTGGTTTGCTCCCCACCTCCACCGCGGACGACCCTATACTATGACAAAGAAATTGGTGCCACTGTGCCTTGGTACAGGTAACACGGCCCATCCTGCTGAAGCATATCTCTCAACCTCCTGTCTCCCAGATCAGGGGCAAAAACGTAAAAAATTGGGGACAAATCTCAAACAATAGCCACATCAGCTCAAAACGATGTAGCATCACTTGGCTTAGTGGGAAAGAAACATTTTCCGATGGAAAACTAATCTGTAACATTAATGTGTGGAATTATTTTATGTTTCAAATTCCTATCTCATCCTCCGTGTCAAAACTGCCAATTTTAGGAGGGAGCCAGAGCAATTTCTGAGGTAAAATCAAGGACATCCCTGAAAATCGGGGACACTTGAGAGGCATGCACAGAAGGGTTTAGTGCAAACATTTCTCCTGCATCACGCAGCACACCGCTATGAATGAAAAACACAAAGCAATCAATGCTGTGGCAAGCTGGGCTTTACTTTCATAAGTTTAGTAAGGACTTGGACTCCAGGAGGTGGCGGTTATCATATTAGGGACACCCAGTCATGTGTACCCAAGCACTGCCAAAGGTAGACTGCAGAAAAACAGCAACAGAAAGTCTGGGAGTTTAATATGTTATTTTATCCAGGAAAACCTTGTGAGGTGTGGAAGGGGCTCATCCCCTCAAATCATGTGCTGGGACAGCAGCAGCAGTAGAAAAGCAAGCAGTGTTTTCGCTCCCCTGACTCAAACCTCCCTAAACCAAAAGATGCTGAGCACGTTTTCTGCTGGGTTTTGAAGCTTGCTACACAGATTTTCCTCACCATCCCAGAGAGTGAGAGCAAGTAGGCAGGCGAGAGTGGGAGATGGTGAGTGCATACCTCTCAACGGTCCCTGATTTTCAGGGATGTCCCTGTTTATGCCTCAAAAATGTATTCTGTCCCCCTAAAAATTGTGTTTTCTTGACCAAGCAGTGGGAGTTGTAAGCACAAAATAATGTCAAACCTTAAAGTTACAGACTTGTTCTTCCTTAGAAAATGCATTTTACACTAAGCCCCTTATTCTACCAGCTTCCTGAATCAATATCTCCAATTCTGAAGATGTGTCCCTGATTTTGGTCCTTTGTCCCTGATTTGTTTAAGCCTTGTCCCTCATTTATGAGGCAAGAGGTTGAGAGGTATGGTAGTGGGTATGCAGGTGGAAAGCACTCGGCTGGGGTTCTTGAGCTAAAGGGTAAACTAACTTAAGAAGTGCCTTGGGTGCAGTGGGCATCTGAAATTGAAGTAGCATGTGATTCCTTAGCTGTGAGTCACACATTCTCTGGCCTCCCTTCTCACTGCTCCCTTTCTCGCTCTAACTCTACCCACCTCTTTCTGCTTCTCTCCCTTTCTCCTTTCTCGCTTTCTCTCCATCTGTCTTACTCTTTCTTTGTCCCTTCCACTTACTTTCTTTTTGTTGCCTCCCTCTCTATGACGTCTTATTCTGTTCAGATACAATTCGCATTTTCTGCACTTCTGGAAAAGTTCCTGCCTTTAACTTTTTTATGTGTCGGCCATTTTCAAGACTACTCCTCTAGCCCCTTCCCCTACACACATACACAACACAGCAAATAAACAAGCTGCTGCTTAGAAACAGTTTCAAAGATATTCCCAGTGCAAAAAGCTACAGTATTTTTATATTTTCTTTCTTTTCTTTTAGTACATTTCTGCAAACAATGAACAATTAGCTTTGTAAAATCTGTAGAGAAAATAATTAATTATGTGGACACTATACTGTCGGTATTGTGGCCTGCTGAGTAAAGCACTGACCTGTAAAACAGCACGTCCCAAGTTCAAATCCCATCACAGCCACAGAATAACTGTACATGACCTTGAGCAAGTGGCTTGACCACCGTATGCAGCAGCCCTGCCTGCTGTAAAAGTGAGCATGATCCCCTCTGCTGAAAACAAAATACTGCATCTCAGATGGGCTGCACTGGGTAAATCAGTTTTTAATTACCTCTTAGCTCCCAGCTTAAACAAAATACTGTGTCTCAGATGGGCTGTACTGGGCAAATAAACTATTACTTACCTCTCATCCCCATCCCCCAACTGAAATTAAGATATTGTGTCTAGATGGGCTATATGGAGCAAATCAATTATTAATTACATTCTAGCCCCTCCCTCCATGAAAACAGCATACTGTGTCTCAGATGGGCTGTCTGGTCAAATCAGTTATTACTTAACTCTCATCCATCCTTGCTGAAAACAAGATACTGTGTCTCAGATGGGCTGTATTGGGCAGTCCCACCCCACCCGCCCACTGAAAACAAGATGCTGGGTCTCAGGTGGACTATTCAGGCAAATCAATTATTAGTTACTTCTCAGCCTCCCCCAAGACAATATATTGTGTCTCAGATGGACTATACTGGGCAGTTCCCCTCCCCCCACTGAAAACAAGATACTGTGACTCAGGTGGGTTGTACTGGCTAAATCAATTATTACTTACTCCTTAGCCCCCACCAGCCAAAAAACAAGATTCTGTGTCTCAGATTGGTTGTACCGGCTAAATTAATTATTTCTTACCTCTCAGCCCTTCCCCCCAGCTGAAAACAAGACACTGTGTGTCAGGTGGGATATACTGGGCAAATCAATTGTTGCTTACCTCTCATCCCTCCTTCCATGGTCCACAAATTGGGACAGATGGCCCAACCAGGAGACTCATCTTATTGATGGTAATAATGATGCAGGAAGCTGTTCATATAAAAGCTCTAGTATGAGAAATAGCTTCGGATACAGAACTGGACAGTAATTTCAGTGTTTGACGTTGCTTTACACCTCTGCATCTTATTTGCTTTTACGAACACTTTTCCATATAATGTGGCTGAAAATATTGCTGTTAATAATCCACTATTCAGTGATAGAAACGTTAGTTTTAGCCGAAAATGTGCCTTACATGGGATTTAAAGCATTCTAAAACACTGCAGTATATTATGATGCAATACAATATGATACTTAGAGAACGTAGACCATTAGAATGGCAACTTCATTAGGACGTGGTAATGTGGGCACCACAACCAGTATATTTATTTATTTATTTATTTATTGAATTTTGATGACCGGGTAAGCCCTCTGAGACATGATGCCCCCCTTTTCAGGGGCGACCAGGAATTAGTTACATACACTGAAGAATATTTATGTACAGTATAATACAAGACATAAGTAAATGGTCAATATGCAAAATAGTGCATACAGGTATTGACATGATTAAAGATTGGTTACATGCTATAGTATTACATAAATACAGTCTATCAATTATTGTACAATGGCTATAAATGGCTAAATACAGAGGAGACTTGTCATGCTGGTGAACTGGATTTCGTGGTGCTCACCATGGAGTTCTGAAGGCCGCACCTGCGTAAGGATATTGACAGGGTGGAAACAGTGCAGAGGAGGGCAACTAAGATGGTGCAGGATCTGCACGTCAAGGCATATGGGGATAGACTTAGGGACCTCAATATGTACACATTGGAACAGAGACGGGAGAGGGGGGACATGACTGAGGCTTTCAAACATCTTAAGGGCATAAATAAGGTGGAAGGGGATAGCATATTCCAGTATAAAAAGTACAGTAGAACTAGAGAGCATGACATGAAATTGAAGGGGGGGGTCGCATAAGGGGTAATGTGAGAAAGTTCTTTTTTACAGAGAGGGTGGTGGATGCGTGGAACACCCTGCCTCAGGAGGCTTTGGGAGCCCATACAGTGGAGGGATTCAAGAGGGCATAGAATAGACACAAGGGAATCATACATATGGGGGTTGGCATAGCTGAGGCTGCTGACCTAGTAGAGGCAGTGGGAGCAAATTGGTAAAAAGGGTAGACTGGATAGGCCTTGCTGTCCTTCTCTGCCATTAATGTCTATGTTTCATGGATGGAGCTGTACAGGTGTTGTGCCCCCTTGCCCCATACACCTCCAACGTGAAGGTGATTAGATTATAGTTTTTGAGGGGGTGCAGGGGCCACAGCCCTCCTTGCAATAGCCCACACTTGCCCCAGGCCATTGGCTGCAACTGGAGTTGAGCAGCACAACATCCAGGCACGATATTCACTGTCTGCATTGTGCGGGCACCCTAATGTCCAGTGCCCTTTTTGTTGTCACACTGACATGGGTGACCCCATAGAGAATAATGCAGCATTTTTGGGGCGCAACTTCTTCAGGAGGATGGCGTCAACATGCCCAGAGAAGCTGAGGTATTGGTCTAGCCAGACCCCCAGATTCCTAAAGAAGGAGTTGTCCTCCAGAATTGTCCCATCAAGGATGTGGAAAGAGGGTGAGGTGGGGAGGAGAGCTGAGAGAGTCTCTGCTTAGTGCTGAAGGTGACTGAGACTGTTTTTCTGGCGTTGAGTGAGATCTGGTGGGAGTTGAACCAGAGCTGGAGCTGAAGGTGACTGAGACTGTCTTCTTGGCATTGAGTGAGATCTGGTGGGAGCTGAGCCAGAGTTGGACTTGATTGAAGTCATGCTGAAGTCTGGTTTCCACATCAACAGGGGCCTGGCCCGAGATGAAGAGAACTGTATCATCGGCATACATGTGGATGGAGGTGGTTGAGCAGGCTGAGGGAAGGTCATTTAGGAAGATGGAGAAGAGGATAGGAACCAGTACGGAATCCTGGGGTATGCCAGTGTTGCTAGTGAGGGGAGGAGATACGACATCCACTATTCTCACTGACTGTGTCCTACCTACTAGGTAATCTTTGAACCAACTAGTGGCAGAAACAGGACAGCCGAGGAATGGGAGTCAAGAAGAAGAGTGTGGATGCCAGCCTGTTGGTGCAGTGGTTGGATTTCTGCTTGCGACACCGGTGACCTGGGTTCGGGAATTTATCCAGGTCACCGGAGGGCCGGCCAGTGGTGGGGGGAGAAGGATCAAGCATCCCTTGACTGCTCTCTCCTTCTCTGGGGGTGAGTGGGGTGAAGTGCTCAGTGCAGGAGCGACACCCAGCAGAGGCTAGGCTCATTGCAGGCACTGACACTGGCAGATCTCTCAGGGGTGGGGCAGACGCTGGCCGTCATTGCATGTGCCCGCCCCTGCCTATAGAGGGAAAGAAAAACTTGCAGCCTGGCCCGCCTCCATAAAGCCTCACCTCTGGCTTCAAATCAGCCTCCTAGCCGACTCTCTCAAGATAGTTACTAAGATTGTGGCACCTATGGGAGAAGGTGCTGTGACCCCAAGCCAGGGGTGCTGGGGAGAGTGCAGGCAATGTAGGAGGTGGGAGTCTGGAGGTCCATGACTGAAGAGGATGCAGGCGCTAAAAAGGGCTGCAGCAAAAAGTATATAAAAAAAAAAAAAAAAGAAGAAGAAGGGTGTGGGAGCCAGTATCGAAAGCCTTTGCTAGGTCGACAAAGATGGCAGATGTGATTTAACCATTGTCCTTCCCTGAGAAGATGGAATCAGTGAGCCTAATCAGGGAGGCGGTGGTGGTGGAATGATTCTTCCAGAAGCCAGATTGGAACGGAGTGAACAAGTTAGTTTCAGAGAGATAGGCAGTTAGTTGAGCAAGGACTAGATGCTCCTGGAGTTTAGCAAGGGTAGGAAGGAGAGAGATGGAACGGTAGTTGGCAGGAGTGGAAGGGTAACCACCCTTGGGTAAGGGAAGGGCAGTGGCTTGCTTCCAGATAGTTGGAATGGAAGCTGTGGCAAAAGACCAGTTAAATGCTCTTCCACTCAACCTTCGGCTGTTACAGTCTCACCTTAGTTTTAAAAATGAATATCGTCGTTATCTACACCTGGCTGACTCTTGCACTTGCTTTGACCCAACCTAGACTCCTTAGATTTGCTATTAATACTATCCCTATACTAATTAACTCTAATCCTGGTGCATCTAGTCCATTCCCCCAGTCTCTCCCCCTCTGTGTAACGATTTCTTGCCACCATGTCTTTCCTATCTCGTGCCCTGCTGCTGGCTACCCGCTGCCTTGCCAATTTCCACCCCTGTCTTTCCTTCAGATTCTCATCTATGCTGTGCAAATAAAACCCTCGCTGTCTTTCTCTTTCTCTCTCTCTCTCTCCTTACTCTCTCATGAACTCTTTCTCTCCTCTAGGTCATGCCCACTGTTCTGCATTTATCGTATATTGTACTGCCTCTGCTTATCAATTACTCTGTTTACCACTATGTTACATTGTCTGTGTTACTTCCCTTAAGGTGTACTCCTAATTAATACATTTTTTTGTAGCACTGCTGTACCATTTCTCTATTTTTGTATGTCTGTACTAGTGTATTACCACATTGTTTTGTGTTGCTTCTTGTTGCTTTTTCTTGTACTCTCCCGGGTCATGCCTGAAAATATTCATTTTACAGCTAGTGCACCTACCCGGCCAATAAAAGCTAACTAAATACATAAATAAAGTAGGAAAGATAGTGGAGCAGAAATGGCAGGTGCGGAGAGGTACAGCAGTTTGGGGTCCAGGCCATCTGGTGAACTGCCTTTGGAGGGATTGAGGGCACGCAGTGCCTCCGCAGTGGCATCAGGAGTGATGTTAGAGAAGGAGCAGGAAGGGGATGCAGAGGCTAGGTTGGGAGGGAAGGGGACGGTGATTGGGGTGAAGGGTTAGCAGGAGAGGGCAGAGGCAAGGAGGAGAGAAGAGCCGAAGCACAAGTGGTGAAATATGAATTAAATTCAGAGGTGACGCGAAGGCGGCCGGCAACTTGCGTATTGTTTATTTTAAGGATGGGAGTAGGGGTGGAGGAGTGGGGAGAGAAAAGGGAGTGGATAGTATGCTATAGCATAGCATAGCATAGCATAGTATAGTATAGTATAACATAGCATAGTATAGTATAGTATAGCATAGCATAGCATAGTACATTAAAACAAAATACAGTACAGTATAATATAGTACATTAAAACACAATACAGCACAGTATAAAACAGAGCAATAAAACACAATACAGTGCAATATAAAACATTACAGTATAATACACTACAATAAAACACAACACAGTATACTACAATACAATAAAGAAGAATCAGCAGTTATATAGTGTTTTTCATACACATTGTATCCCAAACTGCATTACAAGCAGTGCTAGTCTGGTAGTGAAGTGACTGAATGTGTAATGGTGGCCATTTTGCACATCAACACCGCACACAGCCTTGGACAACTGCATGAGCCAGTTTTTTTGGAAGAAAAATGTTTGCCAAGACACCAGAGAATATCCCCTACTCTTGCAAAAAGTGCCTCAGGTTCTTTTACTTCCACCTGGACATTCACCAGGACAGCACCAGAGGTAGGTAGAAGGGGCCTCTGTTTAATGTCTCATCCAAAGGACAGCACACCCCAACAGCACAGCACTTGGGTGCCAGCGTTTATGGTACAAGCCCAATTCCTGTGTGGTACCAGAACCCATGACCTTCTGACCGAAAGGCAGATGTGCTGTCAACTGAGCCGTGCTGACACCTACATTACTGTATAATATAGTACAATGAAACACAAACACAATACAGTGCAGTATAATACAGTACAATAAAACACAAACACAATACAGTGCAGTATAATACAGTACAATAAAACACAAACACAATACAGTGCAGTATAATACAGTACAATAAAACACAATACAGCACAGTATGCTTCAGTTCGGAACACAGAAATACAGAATCTGATGGCAGATAAGGACCATATAACCCACCTAGTCTGCCCATTTCCCAACTTAGTGTTGATAGCCCAGATCCTATTTGATCTGCAGCACATCTTCTCTGCCCATCTCCAGGGTACCCTTATGCACTTTTGAATCATGCACTCTTGAACCCCCATACTGTTTTAGCCCCCACCCCTCCGCTGGAAGGCTGTTCCACAAATACACCACCCTTTCTGTGAAAAAGTACTTCCTGACATTCCCCTGAGCCTTCCTCCCTCCAGCCTCTTATCATGTCCCCTTGTCCTTGTGCAATGCTTCCTCTAAAATATGCTTCCCGCCTGTGCTCTGTTTAAACCAAAATAGAGTGCAGTGTTATACAGTACATTATAACACAATACAGCACAGTATAAGTACAAAAAACACAATATATTACAGTACAGTACAATATAACACAATATAGCACAGTATATTACAATACAATAAAACAGTACAGAACAATATAATACAGTACACTGAAACACAATACAGCACCGTATAATACAGCACAATATTATACTGTATAATAAAACACAATATGGCACTGTATAGTTAAAGTTGCCTACTGTTTGATCAAGTAAAAAGATCACAACAAAACAGAGAAACACAAACATACATTCACATACTTGAATGTCCATATACAAACTGATATTCATACATACAAGATACTGCTTAAAAGGTAACCTAATAAAAAGTGCATCTATTTCATACACTAAGAATATTTAGAAGATTGCTCCTCCTATTGTATTTTAGTGCATTCTATTTTTTATAATTTTTTTTTCTTATTTTCATTATGACACTAAATAATTTAGCAGCCCTATGTATTACTTATGCATCCTCTGTGATCAATAAACTGCAAAGAAAAGTATCAAACTCTATACATCGTCAGAGCAAAACAATGGTCCCAACTATAACTGCCTGGCCTTGGTACACCAGAAACATAAACGCACAACATGACTCAAACTCTCCTTTCCCCAGGCTATAATGACAGTTTGTGCTATCCAGCACATACATTTTTCAGTATCTAGTTTGTAGAACATATGTTATCAAACAGTTTGAACCTAAATAATATATATGCTCTTCTCATGAGGGGCTTTTCAAGAATGACCAACTAATATTTAGTAATATAATCAAGAGCAAGTCATGGAGATAATTTTGATTTCTGGATGTTCTCTAAATCTTTCACAGCCCAGATGTTAATTATTTTTTTGGGGGAAAAAAAAATATATATATATATACACACACCATGGGGTTGAGAGCTTTCTCAGTAGAATATCCTGTGTTATTTCCACTGGAGTGAGGATAAATCCTGATGACATCAGCAGAGTTAGGATATCGACAATTATACAATAGGTAACACAAAAGCTGGCTCCTGATTGGTTACTGAACAGGATTTACAACATGTAAATCCTGGTACTACCCAATGGGAAAAAGTGCCAGCTGCACCTTCTTGCCCTATACCCTATCAGAATCCCTTCAACACGCAACATCAAAGCCCTCTGCCGCCATCTTGCATATCGTCGCTACCGACGGTGGTAAATTTAAAAACAAAACAATGGAATGTTGCTTCGAACTAATAGATCAGACTGAGCTTGACGAAATTTTTTTTAACATTCAGAAAACCTTTCTAGCAAAAACAATGTCTCACAACTCTCCTTAGCACTTACCTCACACCACAGTTCAAGCGTTCAACCAGCCAGCCTCTCCGAGTGCTTCAGAACCGGCACCAATAGCAACTACAGTTCTATGACAAACTATCTTTTTTTCTTCAAAGCAATAAATCACTATATCAATCACTTTCTGCTAACAATTAATAAAACCTCTAATACCAACATTTAATTTAAAAAAATCCAAATTGTATAATAGCAGTATCCCACTGAAGGACCAGCAACACACCAGCCATGGGTAAATCCTGGCATCACCAACACCCTCTTGTGGTACTGTATATTGCTTAACTATCCACACTCTGCTGATGTCACCAGAGTGAGACTATCTTCACTGCAGCTTGCATTCTAAATGAAACTGCCTCAGAAAACAGTTTCTCATTCTCACTGAAACTGCAGCTTACGCAATTAGCTTTGCAAAACACTCTCACCTGTGTCTCATAGTCATTGGTTTTAAGAAAGGTGCAGTATAAATAAAGATTTATTATTATTATTATTTTGTGTTTCTAACATGCCTAGCCCATTACTGTGCTGATCTCAGCTTCAAAACAACCTGAATTCTAAATGAAACTCCTTCTCAAAGCAGTTTCTCTTTTTCAGTGCTACCTGCAACAGTTTCTCTCTCACTGAAACTTACAACTTACTCAATTAGCTTTGCAAAACACATTCACCTGTATCCCATTGTGTTTCTGACTCCCCGTCCCTTGAGAACAACACACACACACACACACACACACACACACACACACACAGAAAGTGAAAAAAATGTTCCTAAAGCTCTCCCCCCGATGGTATAAATCGCACACATGATGTGCAGATCATGGGCTATGGAAAATATTCTCACTCCTGCAGAGTGAGCTGTGCAGTCTTACTCGTGCCTTCAGCACTCTTGAGAATACACAGCTCACTCTGCAGGAGTGCAAGCATTTTCCATAGCCCACTCCTGCCCATCATGTATCCCCTATATATATTATACTTTAAACTCAACGTAACGTCTATTTCCACATATTTTGGAAGAGTTGGAAGATCATACTGCTCAAACATACTTACGATATCACTGAACCATTCAGAGGTTGAATGCCCTATTTTTTCCCAGGAAACGGTTTCTCCCCAGCAAAATCTAGGCAGTTGTTCTTTGCGTGTTCTGGAGACTGTTACCCAATAACTATGTTTTTCAGTATCAAGTCTTGCGTCAAAGCTCACTAAGTTGATCTCAGCCCTGGGATAAATAGTAGAGAAAGATAAACTCCCAGGACTGATCTAAGTAACTGATATAGTGGTTTTGCCAGTCACAGCACAGAATAATGCAATACAATAAAACACAATATATCACAGTACAATACAGTAAAATCAAACACAATGCAGTACAGTACTGTATAATACAGTACAATAAAACACAATATATCACAGTATAATACAGTAAAATCAAACACAAACACAATGCAGTACAGTACTGTATAATACAGTACAATAAAACACAATATATCACAGTATAATACAGTAAAAAACACAAACACAATGCAGTACAGTACAGTATAATACAGTACAATAAAACACAATATATTACAGTATAATACAGTAAAATCAAACACAAACACAATGCAGTACAGTACTGTATAATACAGTACAATAAAACACAATGCAGCTCAGTATAATAAAGTACAATAAAGCACGACCACAATACAGTACACTAAAATACTTCGAATGAGACACAGTACAGCACAGCACAATATAATACAATACGATACAATAAAACACAAACATAATACAGCATAATATAATGAAGCACAATGAAACATAACCACAATACAGTGCAGTATAATACAGTACAGTAAAACACAATACAATACAGCACAATACAGTGTAATACAGTACAATAAACCACAATATAGTACAGTATAACACAGTACAATAAAATGCAATACAGTATAATACAGTGCAATAAAACATGATACAGTTATTTGTACTGAAATTATCGACATTATTTTTAGTATTATTTTTATAGTCTGTGTTTAGGGTTTATTGTATATGGAATTTAGTGGCTCCCAGAAAGTTGCTGTGCACAGTTGAAAAGTTGTTGTGCACGTTCTAGAGATGCTGGTGTGCATGTTCTGTCATCAAGTGCTCCTTTCTCCCTGCTTGCACTAAATCCCGCCTGGCAGCCTGCTTTCATTGTCGCTGAGCGCTCCCCGCTCACGCCGACTCCCGCCTGGCAGCCCGCTTTCATTTTCACTGAGCGTTCTCTATCTCTCTGTACCAGCACCGCCTGCACCTGCCTCTCGCTAGTTCACTCTACAAACTCATATACTATAAAGAAAAATGAAATAGGGGTGGCCATGCATTACTCACCTTGTGCTTCCATCTTGGGGTTGAGATAACAGCATGTACCTCTTGAGCTTTGCTCTCGAGGGTCATATGCTATCTTTACCCCTCGATGGAAACACAAGCTTTTTGTTTATGGTCACCAATACACTGCCCCTTATATTGTTATTATTGAAATGCGTATTTATATTAGTGCTATCATTGCTGATATTAGTATTGTTTACATCATAATTGATATAGTTATTAATATTGGCACTCATATTTTTATTATTAACATAGTCATGCTCAAGATATCTCAGCTCCCTGACAGGCTGGTATTTTTAAGATATTTTATTAATTTCTATTTTATTTTGCTCTGGGAACTAACACGTTGGAGTTGGCGTATGCCATTTCATAGAATGCCCTGAACCAGCAGCAGTAGAATTCCAGTGTGTTGCAGCAAGACATTGGTACCAAAAACTCATGCATAAGCTCCAGGGACAGTAACAGATGCTCAGATGTGAAGATTGTTAATGAGGCCAGTTACAATGCAAAAGGATTTACAGCCATGTAGTAGCAAGTCAGAAAAAATCTTTTCCAGTGTATCAGATAAGGGATGTAGGCTTTCTGCAGGAAAAGACATCGTGTCACAAACTATGGGTGCACTGCAGCTGAAAGCCCCTTTTGCCACAGTGATTTTTAATCTTGGCAGAACTATGCAGAATATTTTTCCCACTTTTGCAGAATTTGCCAGTGGGCTACAGAAAATTTAGTGGAATCCTGAAATTTCATGTTATACATTTTGCACACAAAAAATAACACAAAATTTCCATAAAATGCAGACTTCTGCATGAAACAAAACACAAAGCAAACCAAATTGGAGTTATTCTGCAGAATTTTTCTGAAACTTCTACAGAATAAAAATACGGTGGAATGTTGATTCCATCATAACTCCACCAGTGGAATTTTATTCTGCAGCAGCTCTGGATCTTGGGATTTTGTACAGTACTGAAGGCTACAGGAGTCGCATGAGAGAAGCAAAGTTACTCAACGGTATCGCCAGGAAGGACATCTATTCCAACCACCTCTGTATTGTTCTCCAAAGTTGGGGAAACCCAGTCATACAGAACTACATAGGGCTGTTGTAGTCCCATGTGGGGACCCAGAATTGACCCTGTTGTAGTCTCCTGAGGAGGATCCAGGTTCAGCCCTGTTGTAGTCCCATGGGACCTAGGATTGACCCCATTGTAGTCCCTTGTGGAGGACCCAGGTTTGACCCTGTAGTGGTCCCCTGTGTAGGTCCCAGATTCAGACCCATGTTGGGGACTGAGGTTTGACTCTGTAGTGGTCCACTGTTCAGGACCAATGTTCGATCCCACTGTAAGCCCCTGTGGAGGACCCAGGTTTGACCCTGAAGTGGTCCCCTGTAGAGGATTCAGGTTTGACCCTGTAGTGATTTCCTGTGGAGGACCCAGATTTGACCCTATTGTAGTCTTATGCGGGGTCCCCAAATTGGACCCAGTTGTGAATAATCCTGCTTTCATATGCCTTTTATCACAAAAAGATAGGTAACAATAAAAATGGGGTGTGGCTGATTTTTAAAAGTTAAGGGCTTTGGGAGGAAAATGTTGAAAGTGCAAGAATACAATATAAAAGTTCTGTGACTTGATATTAGGTGAGGAAGTTCTGAAACAAAAAACAGATCCTCGTTATAGAAAGAGCCCCCCTCCACCTTCTTTTTAATCTCACAAATATCCATAATTAACTTTAAAACAGAACCACTCTGGGGGAAGTTTCCTTAGATTTCAGGGGCTTTCCATCCTCCTGCTGTCTGGTATGTCACCCACTCTTACTAGCAGACGGCCAAACCCACCATCAACCACAAAAGCAGGCAGTGTGTGGCTGGAATACATAAAAAGAAAGGCCGTGTGTTGCAATGGTGAGTACTTTTGTAGCGGTGATGCAGAATTCTACGGCCTTGCATCAGTGTTGATTTGAGTGCTGTGGAGTAGAAATGCTGCTGCACAGTTTAAACCAAAAACAAACTGGTTCTAAATCAAACTATTCTACTCATTTCCAGAAACAGCTGATCAATGCCAGGGAGCTCTCGGGAATGTGGCTTGAGCCCTTAGATGAACACCACTCAACAGTCTGTGGTTCCCTCCATGCCCCTAGGCAAATGATAGTGCCAGGAGGTGGGTCTGCTTTCAGTTCCATCGCCATGGAATTGGACAACATGGAAGGGCACTTCTGTTTATTGCCTGGTGCCTGTGCCTTTTCACTGACTGTGGCAGGGAGGCAGGGCACTGCTGTTTATTGCCTGGTGCCTGTGCCTTTTCATTGACTGTGGCAGGGCACTGCTGTTTATTGCCTGGTGCCTGTGCCTTTTCACTGACTGTGGCAGGGTGGCAGGGCACTGCTGTTTATTGCCTGGTGCCTGTGCCTTTTCACTGACTGTGGCAGAGTGGCAGGGTGGCAGGACACTGCTGTTTATTGCCTGGTGGCTGTGCCTTTTCACTGACTGTGGCTGGGTGGCAGGTCACTGCTGTTCATTGCCTGGTGCCTGTGCCTTTTCACTGACGGTGGCAGAGTGGCAGGGTGGCAGGACACTGCTGTTTATTGCCTGGTGCCTGTGCCTTTTCACTGACTGTGGCAGTGTGGCAGGGCACTGCTGTTTATTGCTGGTTGGCTCTACCTTTTCATCAACTATGGTAGAACACTGCTGTTTATTGCTGCTTGCCCCTATCTGTTCATTGACTTTGGTCAGGCACTGCTGTTTATCACTGAGTGCCTCTGCCTTTTTATTGTCCGTGGTAGGGCACTGCTGTTTATCACTGGGTGCCTCTGCCTTTTTATTGTCCGTGGTAGGGCACTGCTGTTTATTACTGGGTGCCTCTGCCTTTTTATTGACTGTGGTAGGGCACTGCTATTTATTGTTTGGTGCCCGTCCCTATCTGTGGTAGGGCACTGCTGTTTATTATTGGGTGTCTGTACCTATTCATCGACTGTGGTAGGGCATTGCCGTTTATTGTTGGGTGTTTTTACTTATTAATTTTTTTTATACTTTATATTTATTGCTTTTTTCCAATGAACATACAGTTCAATTCCTGATGTAGTACATATCTAAACGGGTTGTACATAACCATTGAGGGCACCACCCCTCTTAATACACGCAGTTATAAAATCATGCCATATCTATTAGATACAGCGTGGAGGGTTCTCCACATATAACTAAAAACTTTTACATCCAGTAGATTGCTGTTTAAATTGGCTCATGAGCAGCATGGTAATGTCCCAAAATATTTAACATTTAATAATCCCTATTTCTGCTTCCTAAAAAGGAGAATTAATTAAACCATGCACATTACAGGTTGAAATAACCTCTTGCGAGGTTTTAGTTCCTCTTTATAACTGAAGCCCTTGAATCCCAACAACCTTTCTAAAACTGCAAGCGTTTTATCTACTGCAAAAAACTTATGCTTGTTCTTAAGTACATAGAAACATAGACTTTGACAGCAGATAAGGACCGCTAGGCCCATCTAGTCTGCCCATTTCCCTACCTACAGGATAAGCCGCAGATCCTAGTTAACCAACAGCATATTTCTTCCTACCCCCCGCAAGAATTGCCTTATGTCTGTCCCATGCATTCTTGAATTCTCTCACAGTTTTAGACCCACAACCTCCTCAGGAAGGCTGTTCCATGCATCCACTACCCTCTCTGTGAAATAATACTTCCTCACATTGCCCTAGACCACCCTCCTTCTATCTTTAAATTGTGTTCCCTTGTTCTTGCAAGTCTCTTTTCTGAAAATGCTACCCTCTTGGACTTTGTTGATTCCACTGAGGTACTTAAAAGTTTCTATCATGTTCCTCTCTCCTTCTTTCCTCAAGGGTATACATATTAAGCTCTTTTAGTCTCTCCTCATCACGGCTTCTCTTGCAGACCCTGCACTATTTTAGTTGACCTCCTCTGGACTGCCTCTATCTGTCGTCCTTGGGAGATGGAGTCTCCAGAACTGGACACAGTACTCCAGATGGGGTCTCACCAACTGTCTGTACAGAGGGATAACAACTTCCTGTTTTCTGCTGTGATGCCTCTCCCTATACATCCCAGTATACCCCAGCCTTCCCTACTGCCTTCTCACATTGCTTGCTAACCTTAAGGTCATCTGATATGATTACCCCCAGGTCCCTTTCCTTTTTGTTGTTGTTACTACCTCCCCCCCATTGTGTATTCTTCCCCTGGGTTCTTGTTTCCCAGGTGCATTATTTACACTTCTTTGCATTGAATCCTAGCTGCCATGCTTCTGACCATTCCTCCAACCTTGCCAAGTCCCTTTTCATCCTTTCCACGCCTCTTTGTGTATCAACCCTGTTGCAGATTTTTGTGTCATCTGCAAAGGCATACTTTCCCTTCCAGTCCCTCTGCAATGTCACTGATGAAGACATTAAAAGGACTGGACCCAATACTGAACCCTGCGGTACCCACTAGTAACCCCTTTCTTCAGAATGGACTCCATTTACAATTACCTTCTGTGTCCTGTTGTTCAGCCAATGTTTTACCCAGGCTACCACCCTGGGTCCCACTCCCAGGCTGGTTAATTTGGCTATTAATCTTTTGTGTGGGACTGTGTCAAATGCCTTGCTAAAGTCTAGGTAGGCCATGTCCACAGCCCCTCCCTGGTCTACTACTTTGGTCACCCAGTCAAAGAAATCTATTAGATTCGTCTGACATGACCGTCCCACTGTGAACCAATGCTGCCTTGGGTCCTGTGCTCCGCTGGCCTCTAGGTACTCGACTTTTCTTTCCTTCACAAGTGACTCCATCACTTTCCCTCCCACAGAGGTCAGACTGACAGGTCTGTAGTTTCCTGCCTCTGTCTTGGACCCACTTTTGTGAAGGGGAATCGCATCCGCCTTCCTCCAGTCCTCGGGTACCACACCATCCTCCCATGATTTATTAAAAAGAGTAGCCAGTGGTTTCACTAGTTCCTCCCTTTGCTTTGTCCACCCATTGCTTTGTCCACCTTCAGTTTTAGGAGTTCTTGCAGAACCCTTTCTTCTGTGAAAGGACTGGGATCGACCCCTGTATCAAGAGTGCTTCTGTTAATTGGATTAGGCACTTCCCCCTCCTCTTTTGTGAATACTGAGCAGAAATATTCGTTCAGTATTCCTGTTTTTTCACTGCCCCCCTCTGCCCACCCACTGTTCATTCTATTCAGCCTCACTATCCCTCCCTTTGTCTTTCTACGCTCGCTGATGTACCTATAAAAGGTTTTATCCCCCTTCTTAACTGAGTTGGCTATCTTTTCCCCAGTTTGGGCCTTTGCTATTCTGACTTCCCTCCCTGCTTCCTTCTGCCTTAACTGGTACAGCTGTCTGTCCTGCTCCTTCTGTGTTTTCTTATACTTCCGGAATGCTATCTTTTTCTTCCTGACTTTCACAGCCACCTTTTTTGAGAACCATAGTGGCTTTTTCTTTCATTTTGATTTGTTCATTTGCTTCACACAAAGGCTTGTTGCTTCTGTGATGGCAGTTTGATAATTCCCCATTGTTGCTCCACACCTCCTTCTAGCCTGTTTGCTAGTGCTTTTCTGAGGCACTCTCCATCTTGCCAAAGTCGGCCCTCCTAAAGTCCAGTACCCTCACTTTTGTAGAAGCTGACTCTGTAGCCGAGTTTAACGTGAACCACACTGTTTGATGGTCACTTGTCCCCAGATGGCAACCCACTTCTAGATCTAGATTCTCTCACTGCCCCGTTTGACATTACGAGGTCTAAGATTGCTCCCTCATGAGTGGGTTCTGAAACTAGCTGTCTAATGCCTGCCACCTGTAGGGCATCAAGAATGGCCCTGCTCTTGGATGTGGCTGCAGCAAATGTGCTCCAGTTAACATCTGGCATATTCAGGTCTCCCATCAACAGTATCTCCCCTTTCTCTGCCATTCTAAGAATGCCTTCTATCATATCCTTGTCCATTCCTTCCCCCTGACATGGAGGTCTGTACACAACCCCTGTGCAGATTGTGGTGCCCTTTCCAGTCTCCAAGGTGACCCACAGTGCCTCCTCTCCTCCCTGTTTACTCTTTTGTTCAGTTGCTTTTATCCCTTCCTTTACATAGAGAGCTACTCCTCCCCTCTTCTCCCTGCCTGTCTCTCCCTGTAGGTTATGTACCTTGGTATGTTAACATCCCAGTCATGGTTCTCTGTGTACCATGTTTCTGTGACTGCTACGATATCCAGGCATCCCTCTTCCATTAAGGCCATCAGCTCAGGGAGCTTGTTGCCCAGACTACGAGCATTGGTACTCATTACCCTCCATTTTCTGATGGCCTTACTCCCTTTTGCCCCATCCCTGTCCTTCTTGCCTTTGTCACTTTCTCCATTTACTCCTGCCCTTCTCCCTATCGACACCTCTATGTTGGTGTTTGCCGCACTTACTACCGTGATAATTTGGGGGGGGCTAGGATTTTCCTGCTCCTTTCCAGTGCCTCCCCCCTTGGCTAGTTTAAAAGCTTGCCAATGAAACATTTAAACCTATCACCTAGGATCCTGGTTCCCCTTCCGGACAGATGCAGCCCATCATGCCAGTATAGGCTTGCATCACCAGGTGCCCATTTGCCCCAGTCCCCAATGAAGCCAAATCCCTGAGCTCCACACCAGTTTTTCAACCACTGATTGAATCCCATGGTGCGGAACACCCTAGCCTCTCCTATGCCATAGATGGGTAGCACCTCCGAGAAGGTTACCGTGCCTGCTACTTGACTAAGGCCCCTCCCCAATTCCACAAACTCTTCCTGCACTTCTCTAATCCCTTTCTTAGCCAGGTCATTTGTCCCTAGGTGGACAATGACATCCAGCTCCCTCCCCTGTGCAGCTGCTCCGGCAATCCTGAGGATTCGCTTCCTGTCCCTGCAAGCCATGGCGCCAGGCAGGCACCTTACCTCCCTCTCCCCTTCCTCCCCCAGTTCTACCTTCCTAACAATGGAGTCCCCACCAGAGTTGTTTCTTCCCTGCAGGGTCCCCTGCCACCCTCCTGTGGGTCTCCTTTGTGGAGGTTCCCAGCATCCTCCTTGGTCTCCACTTTGGGTGCCTCCATAGAGGAAGCACACTTTGCCAGAATGGCATAGGAATTGTGGAGAGGCACAATGGGAGGGATGCACCTCTGTTCCACCACCCTCACCTCCTGAGCCCACTGTGGTCCAACCGCTCCTCTTTCTTGGCAACCTCTGAGGCAACGGCAGTGGCACTGGTGGTCCCTGGATGGAAGAGGAGGTCCCACAAATCCTGGCCAACTCAGCCTGGAGATGAGCAACCTCCTCCCTCAGCCCAGAGAGGTGCCTGCAGATGGGACAACACCGCATCCTCCAGAACATCTCCCAGAAGACCACCAGTCATTGTGGTTTGAAATCACAGAAAGAGCAGAACCAAACCACACAAAAACACGTATCCTGGATTTTAGGGGGGCAGACTTTGGGAAAATGGGGAGATGCTTGAAAGAGGCATTAAGGGGAATGGGACAGGAATCAGGGATTGAGGAACAGTGGGCAGTATTTAAAATGGGGATTATAAGAACAACAGAATTATGCATTAAGCAGGTTAGCAAGAGGAAAAGAAAGAGGAGACCATTATGGTTTTCAAAGAGGTAGCAAAGAAAGTGAAAGCCAAAAGACTGCATTCAGGCAATACAAAAGACACAGGCAGAAGGGGATAGGGAGAAGTACCAGGAGAAACAAAGGGAGGCAGGGAAGTCAGTAAGGGAAGCCAAAGCTCAGACAGAAGAACACATTGCAAAATCAGTGGTTAAAGGGACAAAACCTTACAGGTACATAAGTGAAAAAGAAGGACAAAGGGAGGATAGTGAGACTGAAGGGGAGGATGGGAGCTGCGTGGAGGATGACAACAGTAAAGCTGACATATTGAATAGGTATTTCTGCTCAGTCTTTACTAAGGAAGGGGTAATGGGTCTGAGGGAGTACAAGGGTGAGAATGGTGCAGAAATGGACACAAGTCCATTTACACGAAAAGAGTCCTGAAGGAACTGGAAGTAATAAGAGCTGATAAAGCAATGGGGCCAGATGGGGTGCACCCCAGGGTCCTTAAAGAACTAAGAGAGGTGGTGGCTGAACCTCTGGCTATCCTGTTCAGCCAATCACTGGAAACAAGGGAGGTACCCAAAGACTGGAGGACAGCAGATGTAGTCCCTTATACAAAAGTGGGAACAAAGAGGAAGCAGGGAACTACAGACCAGTCAGCCTCACCTCGGTAGTGGGAAAGATCATGGAAGCACTACTGAAGGAGAGATTGGTGGAACATCTGGTTGTCAATGGACTACAGGACCCAAGGCAGCATGGTTTCACCAGGGGGAGGTCATGTCAGACCAACCTCATTGAATTTTTGACTGGGTGACTAGGGAGGTGGATCAGGAGGGCAGTGGACATGGCCTATCTGGACTTCAGCAAGGCCTTTGACACTGTGCCACATAGAAGACTATTACACAAACTGGGGACTATGGGTGTGGGCAGGACAGTAGTGTGGTGGGTAGGTAACTGGCTGGGTGGCAGGACACAGAGGGTGGTGGTAAATGGCTGTCACTCCACAGAGGAAGAGTGACCAGTGAGGTACCACAGGAGATCAGTGCTGGGACCGGTCCTATTCAACATCTTCATCAGTGACATTGCACAGGATATAGAAGGCAGAATTTCACTGTTCGCTGATGACACAAAGCTCTGTAACAGAGTAGACACACCAGAGGGTGTAGACAGAATGAGAAGGGACCTGCAGAAACTTGAAGAATGGTCAAGGGTTTGGCAGTTGAAATTCAATGCAAAGTGCAAGATAATGCATATGGGCACAAAAACCCTGGCACAATATATCAGTTGGGGGGTGAGGATATAGCATGCACCAAGCAGAAAGGATCTTGGGGTTGTCATCTCTGATGACCTCAAGGTAGGGAAACAGTGTGACAAGGCATCAGGTAAAGCAAATAGGATGCTGGGATGTATAGGCAGGGGCATCACCAGCAGGAAAAGGAGGTCATAATTCCGCTATACAAGACACTAGTGAGGCCCCACCTGGAGTACAGTGTACAGTTCTGGAGACCATACCTACGTAAGGACATAGACAGGGTAGAGAAGGTTCAGAGAGGGCAACAAAGATGGTGCATGGGTTGCATCACAAGTCCTATGAAGACAGGTTGAAGGAACTGAACATGTACTCCCTGGAGGAGAGGAGGGAGAGAGGATATGATAGAGACATACAAGTATCTTACAGGGAGGAACAGGGTGCAGGAAAACACTATTTTAAGCGAAAAGATGTTTCAGGACTAGAGGCATGGGATGAAGTTGGAGGGAGGACGATTCAGAGGAAACATGAGGAAGAATTTCTTCACAGAACGGGTGGTGGACAAGTGGAACACCCTGCCAGAGGAAGTGGTGGGGGCTGAAACAATCACGGGATTTAAGAATGCATGGGATAGACATAAAGGAATTCTAGAGGTCAGGGGTAAGGGGAAATAGACTTCTAGGAAAACAAACTGAACTTACAAGCTCAAATGGGCAGACTAGGTGGGCCATAGGCCCTTATCTGCCGACACTGTCTATGTATCTATGTATGTATCTATGCTCCACAGCCACTGCACTGCACCACTCCAATCATGTCTTATTTCTGGCCCCTTAACTGTTTGCAATCCTTACTCTTTCCTCTGTTTTTTTTTTCTCTCTCTCCTTACTTTCTGCCTGTGTGCCCTTTAAGCTCCCGATTGTCCTGTTCTGAGATAAGAATATCCTATATTTCACAGTAGACAACTTACTTGCTCAGAGGCAGACCTCTAGCAGCTAGAGGGGGCCGGAGAGCTACTCTTGCCCTTCTAGGATGGTGGGTCCTTGGTGGTTCTGTGATCACTCACTTCCTGCCCCTAAACAGGAAGTTCCTGTTATCAGTCAAATTCTGTGCCTATAAAAATAGAACTAGCTTTGGGTGGGGGTGGAGGGAGGGAAGGAGGGCAATATAGTCCCAGCAGAGAAGTTCAGTCACACAGCAGTCCTTTCTCCTGGTGTCTTCTGCCAAGCTATTTCCTATAAGCTATAAGTACAGTATCTTAATTATAAAGAAACAGATTGCAACACTTCTGATAATGTAGAACTGCTTTACCTAACTGAAACTCCATAAAACCACACGTAATTGGAGTAATCTAGTTACGAGTCTCAAAAATCCCCTCTTCTCTCAGCATATATAGTCATTTTCCAATAACTTTTCAAGTGTAGATTAGTTCTCCTAACCCCACAAATTGGTTCAGTTCTGAATAAAGTCTCGGCAAAGGAAAGAGAAAAGAGTGCAATATTTACAGAACTGGCCTGATCAGGGCCCCACAGTAGTCTCATCTTCCGAATCTTGATCTGACAATATCTCCCGACGACGAGAAGTAGCTGCGTGGTGCTGAACCAATTTCTGGGCTTCTGCTGGATCGGAGAATAAGTATACTCGGCCTTGGTGCAGAATTCTCAGCCTTGCAGGGAAGACCATGCCGTGCACGATGTCCACTTCCCGTAGGAGTGACCTCACTCCATTGAACCGTTTCCTCCTCTGGCAGATCGTATAACTCGTTGTCTTCTTGCCAGTGCTAGAATGCGATCTCTCATTCTTGGTCCATCCAAAACCACTACAATAGCTCTGGGAGCCTCGGAGTTACCTTGTCGACCCCTGTAAGCAACTCTGTAGGCCTTTTGGATATTAATGCTCCCATTTTGCTGCAATTGCTCCAGTTGTGACTCCAGCAAATCTTTTACAAAAGTGGGTAAGTGATCGCCTTTACATCTCTCAGGCATACCGATGATTCGTATATTCGAGGAGCGAGCTTGATTTTCCAAAGATTCAATTCTGGTTCTCAAATGGGTCTTTTCTTTAATCAGGCTGCTCGTAGCTCCAAGAGCAGCTGCAGCTTATTGCTTGGCCTCCAAAGATTCCGTTTGTAATTGGAGCAACTCCATCTCCAAAGTAATAACTCGAATCCCCAAAGAATCAAACTTTTCTGACATGGTTGTTACTGAGAATATCAGTCTATTGAGCATTATTCCGATACTTTGAAGTGTCTCAGTACCTGAGTCATCCGATGTAGATTCCATGCGCCTCTGTCCAGATCAGATAACCGGAGGAGTGGAAGCATTTTTACTTTTTGCTCCTTCCTGCTGTACCTTATCTCTTTTTGGATTGCCCATCTTTGTACCTTATCTCTTCCTACACCTGTTGTTGCTTTTAATATTATAATTATTTTCCAGTAAAATACTTTTATTTTAGTTAATTAGTATACGGAATTCAGAGCCTCAGCCAAAAATCACCATCTTGCTCGGGTTCCACAGCGCCCCCTTCTTTACTTATTAATTGACTGTGGTAGGGCACTGCAGTTTATTGTTGGGTGTCCATCCCTATCTGTGGTAGGGCACTGCTGTTTATTGTTGGGTGTTTGTACCTATTCATTGGCTGTGGTAGGGCACTGCTGTTTATTGCTGGGTGTCCGTGCCTTTTCACTGACTGTGGTAGGGCATTGCTGTTTATTGCTGGGTGTCCGTGCCTTTTCACTGACTGTGGTAGGGCACTGTTGTTTATTGCTGGGTGTTTGTACCTATTCATTGACTGTGGTAGGGCACTGCTGTTTATTGCTGGGTGTCTGTGCCTTTTCACTGACTGTGGTAGGGCACTGCTGTTTATTGCTGGGTGTTTGTACCTATTCATTGACTGTGGTAGGGCACTGCTGTTTATTGTTGGGTGTTTGTACCTATTCATTGACTGTGGTAGGGCACTGCTGTTTATTGTTGGGTGTTTGTACCTATTCATTGACTGTGGTAGGGCACTGCTGTTTATTGCTGGGTGTCTGTACCTATTCATTGACTATGGTAGGGCACTGCTGTTTATTGCTGGGTGTCCGTGCCTTTTCACTGACTGTGGTAGGGCATTGCTGTTTATTGCTGGGTGTTTGTACCTATTCATTGACTGTGGTAGGGCACTGCTGTTTATTGTTGGGTGTTTGTACCTATTCATTGACTGTGGTAGGGCACTGCTGTTTATTGCTGGGTGTCCGTGCCTTTTCACTGACTGTGGTAGGGCACTGTTGTCTATTGTTGGGTGTCCATCCCTATCTGTGGTAGGGCACTGCTGTTTATCACTGGGTGTCTGTACCTATTCATTGACTGTGGTAGGGTACTGCTGTTTATTGCTGGGTGTCCGTGCTTTTTCACTGACTGTGGTATAGCACTGCAGTTTATTGTTGGGTGTCCGCCCCTATCTGTGGTAGGGCACTGCTGTTTAACACTGGGTGTCTGTACCTATTCATTGACTGTGGTAGGTTACTGCTGTTTATTGCTGGGTGTCCGTGCTTTTTCACTGACTGTGGTATAGCACTGCAGTTTATTGTTGGGTGTCCATGCCTTTCTGTGGTAGGGCACTGCTGTTTATTGCTCGGTGCCCTCTGTTTTCATCGACTGTGGTAGGATACTACTGCTTATTGCTGGGTGCCCATGTCTTTTCATTGACTGTTGCAAGGCACAGATGTCTGTACCTTTTCACTGACTGTGGTGGAGCACTGCTGTTTATTGCTGGGTTCCTCTGCCTTTTCACTGACCGGTGAGGCACTTCTGTTTATTGCTAGGTGTCGGTGCATCCTGAGTAACAGTGGTGGGGCACTACTGTTTGTTGCTGGGTGCCTGTACCTTCTGAGTGATTATGCTGTGGCACTGGTGTTTAGCAGTGGGTGCTGTATAATTTCCACTGTGACCCCAATAGCATTGGTTACAGACCCTTCCATCCCTGAAATATGTTTCTCTTAGAATCACATACAACAATGGCGTGTTTGTAGGGTAAGCTGTTCCACCTCATGTGGGGATGGCAATGCTCAGTTTGGGTAGGGGGAGCCTAATGACACTCGTGATAGAATTTATCTTTTCCTCTTTGCAACATGTCAATCTAATCAAACTGCCATCTCAAGTTCATACCACAAAAGTCTTGATTTAAATAATCACATTTAGTAAGGCTCATTACAGGTGTCCATGAAAAGACTGCCACGCAGCCAGCTGTGCATTAGTTTTATTCACGGGACAGAGTTGCACAATTTAGACTCAGATAACACCAGAGAAATAGCCCACATATCTCACTACAAAGCTGCACCCCCACCTCATGATAGGTACTTCAAATGGAGCTGGAGTCAGGTTTGAATTGAGCCAGACTTAGATGTGGCTAAAAACAGTATGAGAAAAGCAGGAGGACAAACCTTTTATTAGAAGCTTAGAAGTTGTGTTCATGTTACACCAGTGCTTGGTGGCAGCATTTTTTTCCATGCGTAGGTTCTGCTTGCAGCTTAGTGCCAATTTGTACTGCTATAAATGGGAACTTTACAGCCTGGGCACAAGGATATAGCACATCCTCCTTCCCCTCATCCCCCCTCCCCCCAACTCTGTCTGTCTCTCCATTTCTCTCTGACTCTGTATGTCTCTGTCTGTCTGTCTCTCTGTCGCTCTCATTTACACTCTCTCTCTCTCTCTCTCTCTCGCCTCTCTCTTTCTCTTACTGTCTCTCTCTCAAACACGCCAGTTCAGATTTAAATAACTCTATTGGCATCACAAGTCATACAGGGATTGACAAAGTTTATACATCAAACTATTCATAAGACATGAATATGCTACTAGGCACTGACATTAATACATCTGTGTTATATTTTGAAGCTGGTGGCACAGTGCTGTACAGTTTGCAGCTATTTCTGTCGCATCGTCCCTTTCCTTCAACAGTATACAAAGTTTAGCTTCTTCTTTCATGAGCTGGAACTCTGATCTCTCTGGGTACCCCCAACATCTATCTCTCTTCTCTCTCTCTCTCTCTCTCTCTCCCCCGTCACTCTGTATCATTCTTTCTCTCACTCTATTTTCCCTTCTTTCTCTGTCTCTCTCTGTCTCTGTCTCTCTCTCTCTCTCTCTCTCAGTTCATCTCCTTTCTTCTTTCTCTCTCTGTCTTTCACTCTTGTATCTTTCTCTTTCTCTCTCTCTCTCTCTCTCAGTTCAACTCAATTCACAGTTGCTTTATTGATATGACTATAATACAAGTATTGCCAAAGTTATCGCATGCTAATAACATTAATACATAAGGCTTGAACGTTACATAGATAAGGGAAATACTGACAGAACATATGCAACTTATCTTCATATATGAGGTGACAGGACCATAACTCATGAGTGGTAGAGCCACAAGTGAGTTATATAAGTCCTGTTCCCTCACACAAGTGATGAAAGACTGTGTATTTTCAGTCAGACCATTGTATATTCAATTTATACAATGTCAATTTTACTAGTTATACCTTTTAAATCTGCTGTTTGTATGAAAATGTAACTTTCTGTTTGATCTCAGCTGACAGCATCAGTGCTGCACACGGCTATTGTTAAGTCATCAGAATTGTGAAAGCTGCTCTCTGATTGGTTCAGTATGAATTATGACACACCCAACAGGGCAAGATATGGGGCCAGATTCACAAAACGATGTGGGATTAAGTCCTACTCTGCAACTCCAGTTGCAGACTGAAATCTCTCCAGCTGCAAGATTTGTATTTTCAGTCCGCCGCAGCTGCGGGAGATGTTACACCTGGTCCCAACAGTAGTAAAATTTTTCCACAGCTGCAGGGAAAAAACACCCACAAGCTGCCATAAACCATGGAGCCAGTCGTAACCCGGCTTCACCTTTGTGAATACCGCAGCTGCAGGAAAAACTGTGGCTCCACAAGTGGCAACCCACTTGTGCCGTTTTTTTTCCCCACAGCTTGGGTTTTTTTTCGGGGACTCTGTGAATCCGGCCCATCATCTGTGACATACCCATCTCCCAAGATAACATGATATTTTGGGAGTTGGATGTAAGATATTGCTTTTTTAGCTTGGTCATTTTTATCTCAACTGGTATTGTATAGAATGTAATGCATACAACATATATCAAACCTGATACTGTTGAGCAAACACAACACTGTTAGGGGCAGACTGTTGCCTCAGAATGTCTGGTATTGTGACATTTTGTTAGATCGCTTGGCTTAACTTTTACTGTTTACTTATTTTCACCTAGAATAATATGCATCTTAGCCTCATCTTTTAACGTATTAAATGTAATAACTTTCTGAGCAAACTTGTAAAATAGTGATATCAGGTATCTATGTATTTGGTATAATTCAGAAGAAACTGTGTCTCCTTTTTAATGTGATTCGCATGGCACTAACTATGTAGCATGCTTTCTTCTGGTTTCCAGTTATGTTTTATGTCTACCTGTTTTTATTTCGAGCTTATGGTCACTGACTCTGTATTTTGTTATTATTTGTCTATGTTTCACATTATAAATATTTATTAGGTTTCCAGTCATAGTGACAGTTTTATTTAACAATCAATAGTATTTCAACTTTTTGTGCATTTTGATCTTCGTGTCGCAGTGCACACTGTACCATTTTTTTTGATTCACCAGTTCATTTCTGGAATTACTGTTCGTTACGTAAAAATGATTAATTTCAGTATTGCTTAGATGTAAACATTTTGTCACAGGGTGGTTTATTGATTTTGCATTTTGCATGACGTTGGTGACTATCCATGGCCTTAAAGCAGCAGTACTATGTAAAACAAAATCTGCACTTTTTTGACAGTTTATTCCATCTGAGCTGCTGAGCATGTACCTGGTAATTTTTGTACCATCACACTGTAATTTTTTCAGTTATCCTTTGTTTTGGTTACATTTCTGCCGCCCACCACATTGAAAGCAGCAGTACTATATGCAGCCGCCATATTTCCTGTAACGCTACAAAACTGAAAACGGATCACTTCCTGATTAGGTTGTATTGCAGCTTTAAATTGATAGGGTTTTCTATCACTCTGGTTTAGGTGTATCCAAGATTTCACAGCCCTTTTCACTATAGAAAATATATACTGTGTATTCACTGTGATTACTGTGTTCGGTTCTGGAGACCACAGTCCTGGACGGACATAAACAGAGCAGAGGTGATCCAGAGAAGGGCAACTAAAATGGTGCAGGTTCTGCATCAAAAGCCCTTTGTAGACAGACTAAAGGACCTTAACATGTACACCCTAGAACAGAGGAGGGAGAGTGAGGATATAATAGAGAGCTTCAAATACCTCATGGGGCAAATAAGGTACAGGTGGGAAGTATTTTTCAGAAGAAAAGGTGTTCGAGAACAAGGGGATATGCTATGAAGTTGGAGGGGAATAGATTAAGGAGAGACATGAGGCAGTACTTCTTTGCAGAAAGATGGTGGAATTCTAGAATGGCCTTCCAGTGAAGGCGGTGGGGCGCAAAAACAGTGGTGGGGTTCAAAAATGCATGGGATAAGCACAAAGGACTCATAGGCCATAGCACCACCACTGCCCTCCTAGAATACTCCTCCTTCATCCGTGGTGCCCTCATATGTGGTCACATTGTGGGATCAGTGTACATTGACCTCACAAAAGCGTTCAACACTGTTAGTCATGAAATGCTTCTATAATCTCCCTGCCCTCCGTGGGGCTGTCAGTTGAAACAATTGCCTGGTTCAAAGGGTACCTCTCTGACAGATCCCAACAGTTGAAAGTCAGTTTCACATTATCAAAAATCCTCCTGGTCTGCTCTGGAGAGTCCCAAGGTTCCATCTTGGGACCCCTCATCTTCAGCCTCTTCTTTAACTCCCTACCCAGCTCCTGCTCTGGTAACATTTTGCACTATGCAAACGATTTTCTGGAGCCATCCGAACCCACTCTCCCTCCAACATGCCTTGCAGGGTTTCTTCACTGAAGTGGAGGCATGGTTCAGTTCCCTCCGCCTAGTTCTTAACTATAAGAAAACAAAGTCAATGATCTTTGCTCACCCTCAAAGCCCTCATGGTGATTTCCCACTGTCAATCATCAATGCTCTAGGATCCACGCTAGAGCAGGTCAAGTCTTTCAAATGCTTAGGTACCACCCTTGACACATCCCTCACCTACCAAGCCCATATCCAACAGCTGTCCTCAGCTGTCAACTCCAGGCTCGGAATCTTGTACTGACACAAACACTGTCTCCCACCATTGGTTATCCATCTAGCCATGTCTTCCTCTATCCTCTCCCTGGTAGATTACGGCATTTTCATATATGGCTCTGCTGATACCGTTGCCTTGCAATGCATCAAATTCACCCTCAACAAAGTGTGCAGATTGGTCACTGGCTGCAACAGATGGATACACTCCTGTGACCTGTATAAGACTGCCAAATGGCTGCCATTAGATGCTTATATTAAATACCATACATGCCTCTTGGACAAGAAGAGTCACCTTGGACAAGCCCTGTCTGGGTTGCACAGCCTCATCCAACCCTCCCCACTTGTCAGAATTCCCCTACTGCTGAACCTCTCTTGGTCAAAGAGCCTTTTTGCACAGAGCCCCCCTTTGGCTCAATGGCCTCCCCCCCATCTCCCAGGAGCCCAGGATTGGCCCTTTCAAGGCTAGTCTCAAAGCTTTACTGCTTGAATCCTCAGCCTGTGACTGTCCCTAACCCTCTCTTTCCCCTCGTTTTATAGGGGCACTGGACTCAATCATCACCTAAGAAAGAAGTATGTTATATCACGGACATAAAACTGTAATCATGCATTTCTTAAGTATACTTGCAACGCTAGGTCCATTTCATCCTAAGTCAATTTTGTTGTTTCCCTCCAAGTTGGAGATTTGTATTTCTTTCTTTCTCTTCTCTGTTTATTGTACAGATAACATTGTATGTATAATTTCCCTTGCTCTGTCTACTTTATCTACTGAACATCGGACAGCTTAATATTATTTGTAAGTCTTGTATTGTTCTCTGACATGGAACCTTTGTAAAGGAGTCTATGACTCAAAAGTTTGTAATTCCGAATGTTGTTAAATAAATAAATAAAAAATAAATGGAGAGTTGTAGATTGGACACAGTCTGATGTAATAGCATAGATAAGGAGAAATGGGCAGACAGGATGGGCCAAGTCATCCTTCTGTGCCATCAACTTCTATGTTTCTGTAGCTAGAAGTAATGGGTATTGCCCTAGCTCTAGTCTACCAGCATTATTTGATGTACTTCGATGAGATTGAAGATTGTGCTTACAAAATAACAAATGCATACTTTTAGTTGCAATTGTTTTCCATTTGCTGTATTCCTGGCTCCATGTTGGGCCACAAATGTTACTTCCATATGGAAGAACTGGTTGAATAACGCAGTCTAATAATTTCATCCAAAGTTTAACGGGTAGAATCACGTCATAGAATTTAGCTCATGTGGCATAAAATGCACAAAGTGCCTTTTCTTGTGTGTCTTTTATTGCCTATTCCCTATTATAATGCTTTAGTGAGTATATAGTTTGTGTGTTATAAGAACACGGCACTGTAACTGAATATATACTTCTTTCTTACTATTTCTCACTTTCTTTTGGAAGATCATAGTTTTAGCTTTGTTCAGGTTTGATTTCAGTGACCCCGTCTTGCAATGTTTTTGTAGCACACTTACATTCTCTTGTAGGTCCTGTTCTGCTGGTAATAGAAGAACCAAGTCAGCAGTATAAAGGAAACAGTTCACGTTAGCATCGCCTAACATCAACTCTGAACCCACAAAATACATAAGATTTGTTGCTAGATCGAAGATGTATAAATTATTAACGCCCTTGCCTCGCTCCAGATTTCCGTTGGAGGAATTGTGTTCTCATGTTATTTCGTGTTACACTGTACTTAACATTAGCGTATATTCCCTTAATAGTACCATATACATTTCCACCTATTCCATTTTGTATACGTTTTAGCCAAAAGCACTGGATGCCAAGTAAAATCAAATGCCTTTTGGAAGTCCACAAAGCAGTCAGATAACATAGTTGTTTATCAGGGTTTGTAGGCTGTAAATATAGTCACACGCTCTGATTAGGAAAAAAAAAACTGACTTCTTTGCAGACTATCTTTATCTCTAATGAAATTTATGATTATCTTATTCATAATAACTGTAGAGTAGTTTGCCCATGTTACCACTTACACAAATCCCCCTGTACTGTAGTTATTTGGGCTGAGTTGATGGCCACTCTTATAAATGGGTGTGATGAGACCTTCAGACCATAGTTCTGGAAAATGTCCAGACTGAAAGATTAAATAACTGTAGTATAGCTTCCTATTGCAAACTGTTAACATTTCATTGAGTATTGTATCTGCCCCGCATGCTTCTCCAGGTTTAAGTTTATTACATTCCCCTTTAATTTCCTTCATTGTACTAGTGGAATCATGGGGAGTTTGATAATCTTTAATAGGTGGGGTGTGTGTGTGTGTGTGTCTCTCTCTCTGTCACTTTTTTGTCTCTATCACTCACTGTCTCTGGGTCTCTCTCTGTCTTTCTTTCTCTCTCTCTCTCTCTCCCCTCTAACTTTACTGCTGTCTGGGTCTCTGTCTCTCACTTTTTTGTCTCTGTCACTCACTGTCTCTGGGTCCCCCTAACTTTATGGCTGTCTGGGTCTCTGTCTCTCACTTTTTGTCTCCCATCCAGTGTTGCTCTTTTCCTTTTCCACCCAGTCTTAGGAGTCACTAAATGGCATTTTATAAATGATCAACCACTAAAGGAACTGAGGATGTAGCCACAAAATAAGCTGAGTCCAGCTACCAGTCACCTGGCCAGCCAATCATGCAGTCACCTAGTCAGCCAATGAAGAGTGAACTGCTTGATGTCTCTCAGTTAGCCCACATTAGCCAGTCCATAGCCTTATGATATTATGACACACATGATGAGGACCGATTGGGTACAGACCATCAAGAAAGTGTTTTGAGAACAGCTGCAGATCCAGCCAGTTAGAGTTATTTCTCATTACAACTGTTTGCATTTGAAATATTTATCAGTAGCTAATACCAGATTCAGACTAAAGATGTTATTTCAACCAGTCAGTGTGCACAGCCGCTATGCACCTTATCCTGTGTACAATGCGCTCTCGTGCAGAAGCATGAAGAGGGACTGTTCCACTTCAGTGCCAGGGAGAGAATGGCATGATAAAATTGGAAACAGAAAACTCTAAACATATTAATCACTTGATCTAAACTAGAATGATTTATAATAAGTCCCACCCACGATTTGCTCAAGTCTTGTTTTGCACTGGGACTCTCCCCTGCCTCCTACCTTTCCTCCCCAGTTATGGGTTTGTTTGTGGCTCCTGTTCAAGTGCAGTTTTATCTGTCTTACACACCTTATTTGTACTGTATTACTTTGCACCAAATATTAGTGTTTACACACCTGTTAATGTATTGTGTTTTTGCACATTAATTTGTTTGCACTGTGTTACTTGGCACAGAATATTGTTGCTGCACAACTGTTAATGTATTTCAAATCTTGCATGTATAGTATTGGGTATCCTACTCCCCTTCCCCCCGGACACAGCTGGAAATGAGCTGTTATCAGCTCAATATGTGCTCCTGGTGGAGGAAGGAAGGAAGGAGGAGGGAGGGAGGAAGGGAAGGAAGGACGGGAAGGGAAAGAGAGTGGATGGATAGGTGGGTGGGTGGGTTGGGGTGTCTGTCATGGAATAAGACAAGCCTTTCCTGAGGCCTGGGTTTGTGGCCCTGTCACCCAAACTTCACCCTCGATGTCTCTTATACCATAAAATATACCCTTCAGAGACATTATTAGCTTATATGATGAAATGGGTAGCAAGAATACTGGATCCTGATTGGCCAAAAGGTACTTTCAGCTGGATCATTTTCCAAGTACACTACCCTGGCTGAAAGGAGCTCAACAAAATTATGTTTTAAAAATACATCCATTTTACTAAAAAGGAATAATTTCATAATCACAATATGGCACTCCAGGGAATGTGTTATGGTGGGCTTATGGCCGGGCCATTATCCCTCCATAATGCATCAAGTGTCATGTCTTATTGTTTAATCATTATCCAGACAATCATTGAGAAATGCAAAAGCTTCTCAGTTCCACGGCTACCCTGGGCTGGCCACAATAGAACACAACAGAATACCATGTGTAATAGAAAACAAGACAAGACAATATAAGGAATGAAGGTAGTCCTACTGAGCAGGCAGGGGAAACAAGTAGAGCACAGATCTGTTGATTGATTGTTTGATTGATTTAGACTTTGGCAACTGGGTGGAGCCCACTGGGACATAGGGTTACCGCCTTCCACTGACTTTCACAGGACAGTCCTGATTTGGGCAGCTGTGTCCTGCAAAAAAAACATGAAAAATACCACATGTCCTGACTTTATAGAAGAAAAAATATTTTCTAACGTTTCACTAAGTGTTGCAGAAAACTATAATATGTTAACTAAAATACCTTAAAATGACAAGAAACAATAGAAGCAATTAAGAAACTACAGTACTTACCCTCAATTCTGATTATATAGAGAAAACAAGTGTGTTGCATTGGTCGAGGTTACATACTGTCCTGCAAAAAATTGTGTTTCAGTAAGAAATGTCCCACTTTGGACTTCTGAAAAGGTGGTAACCCTACTGGGACAGAGCCCATTTACTGGGGTAGCCTAGACATTACACAAGCCAAAATAGAGGTACACTGAATGATAAACGAGTAAACAATTACATTCCAGTTCAAGTAAAACAATTACATTTGCAAAGGTCAAAAAGGTACTATTTGTACAAATGTTTAAAGGAACGAAGAGATGTTTCCTTCCTCAGATAGGCTGGTAAGGTGTTTCAGAGTTTGGCAGCAACATAATCAAAGGAATGCTGACCCAGTGGTCCTCTTTCATTCCTAAAATAGTATGTTCCTTAGAAAGCTCAATAAATCATGATTAGCAGTCAGTGCAAGTATCCACATAGCAGTCTGATCTCTGTCTACCAGCAGTTTCATGAGGAGCTGATGAACTTTTATCACTCTGATGATTTTACACATCTCTTCCCCTCCCTTGCTTAGCATGTGCTCTTCTTTCACCGTTCCCCAGTTTACTGATTTTTTTCTGGGTCTTCCAGCTCTCAGCAGTAAACCAGGAACAGTGTTGGCAAAATGCTAGAGTACCTACTACCTTTGTATTTAGAATATTGCCTTTTGGAGTTTCATTTCCAGGAAACAAAAAAGTACAGTAACTTAAAGAGCAGTTTCTTACTTTCCCACTGCTGCCCCACCCCCACCCAAACACATAACAAAGCTTACGTGGCTCCAAGAACTCTGCAATACAAATTTTCACTTATTTCTGTCATTTTAAAAAAATCCAAAGCATTCTATTTGTCTCTGTGGAGCTGAAAGCCAAAATGGTGCCACTTCCTTTTTGCTGAGACACACCCCTGCACTCACACATTTTGTGATGTCAGTAAATGGAAGGCATGGGGTCACGCTTCATCGAGCAAAATTGGGACAATTTTTACACACTTTTTATAACTATTAAGAGTTTGGATTATAGCAAACCAAGGCCACTGCTCGGCTAACAAGGACCTCGTTAGTCAAGCGGGGGCCTTGATTAACTCTAAATTGTATAAAATGCATTTAAAAAACTTCCCTATGCTACTCTAGGGAGCGTGCCCCTTCCCTCTCCATTTACTGGCATCACAAAACGTGCGAGCACTGGGGCGTGTCTCAGCAATAAGGAAACAGCACCGTTTCAGCTTTCAATTCCACGGAGCCAAATACAAGCCTTTGGATTTTTTTTTTTTTAAACGGCAGAAATTATTTTTATTTGTTTAACCACGTATAGCACACTAAGCTGGAAGCACAAGGAGGTTAAGTGACTTGCTCAGGGTCACACAGTATGCAAGTGGAAGCAGTGGGATTCAAACCCAGGTCTGGTCTGCTGGAAGTCACCAGATTTACAGCTCGGAGCCTTAGACCACTGCGCTATACTGCCTCCAGTTCCAATTAATGGAACTTTGTATTGCAGACCATGTGGGGCCAAGTAAGCTTTGTTATAAGCGTGGGGGCAGCAGTAGATAGCTGCTCTTTAAAGTTTGCAGAAGAGAGAAGTTAAATTAACCAAACATTCACTGAGATACCCTCGCTCAAAAAAGGAAACAAAACACAAAGTATTGCATTTTTTCTACTCGAAAATGCAGTTTAAAAGGAGGGTCCCCTCAGGCTTTTTTCCTGTTTACCTGTGTAGTTTGCAGGCATGAACAATGACTGACTCTACTGCACCTTCCTAGTTTCATAAGGATTCAAATGTAAATGAAGGTATCTAAGTCTGGTATGAAAACATGCTTGCCTCCTTTGCAGAGGTCTTGACCCGATTCATGCAAGGCACCCTGGGATATGATGATGCTTTAAAGTTAAATTCTTTAGTTCTACTATACCAGTCAAAGCTGTTGATGTCCTCTGCAGTCCCATGTTCTTGTCTCGTGCAGGCCATCAACCTTGTTTGGTAGCCCGCACAAGAAAAAAGACTATGAGAACAAAGAGAATGCATGATTAGTCTGCAAAATAAGAACTTGTAAGACAAAACTATTCAACAAAGAAGAAATAAAACTTTACAAACACAAACCTTCTCTAAAAACATTTTTTCCCAGCTCAGATACAATTTAAAACAGCAGTTTCTGTACCTAGTAAAGTTTGATGGCCAGTCCAGCACAAGACAAAAACATAAGGACTACCAAAGCCATGAACAGCACTGATTGATACAGTAGAACTAGTGCAGGCTTTAGCTCTAAAGCATCATAAAATCCCAAGATGCCTTACGTGAGTTGGGCCATGACCTCTGCAATGGAGTCAAGCAGGTTTTCACACCAGACTTCAGTAACTCATTAACATTTAAATCCTGCAGAAATTTGGAGGTGCAATAGAGGCAATCATTGTTCATGCCTGCAAACTACACAGGTAAATAAGGGAAAAAAGGCTGAGGGGACCACCCCTTTAAGATTTGGTGCATATAAAATGTAAACAATTTACTCAATAAGTGAATCACCTGTTCAAGGACCCCAGGTGGGGGAAGCAGGGGACTGCACCAGTGTATTACACAAGCGTGTGTGTGTGTGTTGTATATCTAGTATATATGTGTTTGTGTTACATATTTGTGTGTGTATGACACAATTTGCATGTAAATCTGCGTGTACGTATGTAACATTTGTATATAATTGTGCATGTATGTGTCTATAACAGTATTTGCATGTAAGTGATTGTGTTTACATCTACTATATAACAATATTTGTGTGTGTGTGTGTGTGTGTGTAACAGTACTCAAATGTAATTGTGTATGTATGTAACAGTATTCCACACCCTCTTCTCTCCCCAACCTAGTCCCCTCTCCCTATCCTCAAGGTGGGTGATATTCCTGTTTCTTTCCCCTCTTCTGTCACCTCAGCTTTCTTCTTTTCACCTCCTATGCCCCTCCCTCCTCTCCCCTCACCCCCACCCATCCCCAAACCCCTCTCCTACTGCTCCACCCCATCCCTTCTCCTTGTCCACTACCACTCCTGCTGCATTCCTTAAGGCCTTCTTGTCTCTAACCCCTTCCCCCCACACACACACAAGGGTGTGAGCCCTGATGGTCTTGACCCCAAACTCTTGCATCTCTCTGTACCTGTTACTGCACTGCCTATTACCTCCCTTCTCAACCTTTCCTTCTACTTAGCCTCTGGGTCTGATTCTTGGAAATAGGCTACAGTTATCCCCCTTCCCAAAGGGGATGATTTCACCTCTCTGAGCAACTACGGCCCTATTTTCCTCCTCTCCACCCTGGCCAAGCTCCAAAAACACCTTGTACTACCCCAGCTCCTCCCCCTTCCTTGATTCATCTGCCTTCTTCACTCCTTTCCAGTCTAGCTTCCAGAAGTTCCACTCCATCTCCCCTTCCCTCACTTACTGATTCCATTCTATCAGGCATGGATCATGGCCGGGTCACCTCTTCCATCTTTGTTGCCTTGGCCAAAGCCTTTGACATTGTTGCTCCCCCTCCATGATATAAGTGTATTTGTGTGTGTATATGTAGCAGTATTTAGATAAGAGTGTGCATGTGTACATGTAACATTATTTGTACGTGTGTTTTTGTATATAACAGGACTTCAATGTAAATGTGTAAATGTATTCGTATGTAAGTGTGCATATGTAGCAGTATTTGCATGTCAGTGTACATGTGTTCATGTAATATGTGACTGGTATTTTTCCATAGAGATGCAACAACATTCAAAACCCATCAAGCCTTCACTAACTAGATCAGTTTGACGGTATTATAACTTGGAATATTTTCGTAACTTGTGCTCATGCTAATGAATGATTGAGTCAAGAATCTGTCCACCTGAGCCGGCCCGTCGGCGCGGTGGTTGGATTTCCGCTTGACGCTGGCAGCCGGGTTTGGGAACAGACCGGGTTGTGAGCAACCGGGGAGTAAGATTGAGCGTCCGCTGGGCAGCCTCCCAATCTGGGGAGGGTGTGGGTTGCACCTGCACGCTAGAGACCCTGGTGGAGGCCGAGTACTCAAGTAGCTGAGGCTAGATGTGGGGAAGGAGCGGACATTGACGTCATTGTACGTCCCTGCCTCCTCTGGGAGAAAAAGGAGGAAAAAGATGGTGAGGCAGGACCACCGATAGATGAAGCCCTCCCTGGAGAGCCTCGCATTGCCACCGTCACTGCAGGACCCCAACCAGTTACAGTTCCGGGGTCACGAAGGTGGCCCACAGCCCCACCCTCCGGGGGCAAGCCAGGGGTGACTGAGGGTCCTCAGCATCAATTGGCAGTGTTGGAGGTCTCCGGGGCCGTGACCAGGGTGGAAAGTGTACCGGTGGTCCTGCCAGGGGGAAAAAGCATAATAAATTAAAAAAAAAAAGAATCTGTCACCTGCTGAATACGTACATAAAGAGCAGTCTGTTCTGTCACAGAGTGAATTAGCCAGCAATGGTGAAAGATTTAAATTAAAAAAAAAAAAGTAATAAAATAACCACTTTAGCCAAAAGTGAAAGACAGTGCCATGCGGGTCACCAGGCTGAGAGATTGGGTGGGGTGGACATCATTACAGCGTGATTGTCCATTACCTTGATGACCCCAGCCATAGTCACAGTGAGCAATTGAGAGGGACAGGTGTGCGTGTGTAATGATCGGGCCATTGAGTGCATGCAGTGGTCAGACAGCGGGATAGTCAAGGTGAGTAAGAAACCAAGAACAGAAACTCACTAGTAACAAAAACTAGGAAAAGATAAGTATCAAATTCAGTAAGAAACATAACCGGTACTATCAGAAAGAGTCCTATGTATTACAGAAGACAACACATGGGACTCTATCTGTGTGATATAGGGGGTCAGCAGTTAATGTATAGAGAATAATGCATAGGCAACTGTGTGTTATGAACTTTTTCACACACTCGAGCAATGTGATGACCCATAAACCTCGACAGCGAAGCTCGAGAGGTTTATCTGCTAATCACACACAGATGGTGTGTTAAAAAAATTTTCATAAGCACACAATTGCTTACATTTAATTTTTTTTTTATAATAACTTGTGCAGGGACATGAGCACAAAAAATCAAGTTTCCCAACAGGGAAAGTGAAGTGCAGGTGCTCCAAATGCTGTAATAACTGGGTATAACATTATATCCAGTTATTACGGCATTTGATCACACTGATGATCAGTGTGATACAGGGGGTCAGCAGTTATTACATAACAGTATTTGTATCTAAGTGTGCTTGTGTGCATATAACAATGTTTATATGTAAGTGCGTATATGTGTATATGACTATTTGTATGTAGGTGTGTGTGTGTAATAGTATTTGTATGTAAATGTGCTCATGTGTCTGTATATAACAGTATTAGTATGTAAGTGTGTGTGCGTGTGTATGTAACAGTGTTTGTATGTAAATGTGTGCATGTGTCTGTATATAACTATATTAGTATGCAAGCGTGAGTGTGTATGTAACAGTGTTTGTATGTAAATGTGTGCATGTGTCTGTATATAACAGTATTAGTATGCAAGCGTGTGTGTGTGTATAACAGTGTTTGTATGTAAATGTGTGCATGTGTCTGTATATGACAGTATTAGTATGTAAGTGTGAGTGTGTGCCTGTGTAATAGTATTTGTATGTGCACGTGTGTATACAGTGTATATAACAGTATTTGTAAGTATGCATGTACGTATGTAACAGTTTTTGTATGTAAGTGTGCATGTGTACATATAAAAGTATTTGTACGTAAGAGTGCATGTGTGTATATGACAGCATTTGTATGTAAATGTGTGCATGTATGCATATATGACAGTATTTGAGTGTAAGTGTGTGGATGTCACAGTGTTTGTATGATGGGAGCCAAGAATCCTAGGACAGAGTACTACCTGGGTGGAGTCCGAGTATCTGCTTCAGAGGAGGAGAAGGATCTGGGAGTGATGATCACTAGAGACCTGAAGCACTCCACACAGTGCAAGAAAGCAGCAACAAAGGCAAACAAGATGCTGGGATGCATATCTAGGGGGATCAGTAGTAGGAGAGAGGAGGTTATACTGTCCTTGTACAGGTCACTTGTAAGGCTGCATCTAGAGTATCGAGTTCAGTACTGGTGCCCACACCTCAAAAAGGACATTAACCTGCTGGAGAAGGTCCATAGGAGGGCTACAAAAATGATAGCCGGTCAGCAGGGTAAGGCATATGAGGAGAGGTTGAGGGCACTGAACATGTACTCCCTGGAAGACAGGAGAGAGAGAGGAGACATGATTGGGACCTTTAAGTACTTCAAAGGGATAAATAAGGTTGATAAGGAGAGTCTCTTTATGGTGAGTGGCAACCATAACACGAGGGGGCACAGTCTTAAGCTGGAGGATGGGAGGTTCAGGAGGGAGGTCAGGAAGCACTTCTTCACAGAGAGGGTGGTGGACACTTGGAATGCACAGCCAGAAGAGGTAATCTCATTGAAGACAGTGGGCAGCTTTAAGAGAGACTGGGACAGGCATAGGGGGAAAGTAAGGATCATGGGTAGGGAGGATGGGAGGAGTGGGGAGGGAGGGCAGGGACATTAGCTCAAGCTACGGACCCTGCAATATGAGCAGACTTGATAGACCAAATGGCCTTCTTATGCTGGCTTCTTCATATATTCATATTTTCGTATTATTGTGGATAAAGCACACCTTCTTGCGTTGTCTACCCACTCCCCGACTCTCTCTAGGAAAGCATATTATGTAAATGGGTCTATTTTATCTGATTGTAGCATTAATTATATTATCTATAATAATGTATTATAATTGTTTAGCAGCAGTAGCCATTTTTTTGTGTATATATAGTTTATTTATAGATTGTTCAGTTTAACTTACGCATCTTCTTCAATTTCCCTGTACAGTATTTTGTGATATCCTGCATGAAAGATGCACTATAAAACTAAATTGTACTGTAAATAGAAAGCTAGATATCTAAGGATCTATAGATACACTATATTTTATTTTTTAAAAGACTCTTTCAGTTGTCGCTCCAGTAAGCCAAATAATTTCTGTTTAGTGAGGAAGTGATCGTATTGTATGCCCCCCCCCCACCTCTTTGGAGAGAGATCTCGCTTGGTCTGAAGTAATTAGTGTCTTCATAAATTCACATGTCCCACAAAACCTAAGCACGTGGAAATCCCAGATGGCAGAATAACCCACAATCAAAAGAGAGGCAGCCACTGGACATTGAAAAGAAGCAGGAAACCGTGATGGGGAGGAGCGAGGAGCCAGATTGAAATGTGAACACCTATAAATATAGTCTGCTCTCGAAAGCAGAAGCTCGCTATCCAGTGCCTGGCCTAATTTGGGCCATGAAGAAAATGTTTATCACGTTAAGCTCTAATCCACAAATGTGTTACTCAAAAATGGGTGATCGGTAGATGGCAGGACTGTGTTGTGTACAAAAGAAATGAAAGCAGTTAGATACTCTGTAAAAAGTTAGGGTTACCAGATAAATTTGGTTGACTTCTTCAACTGGGTGACCTGGGCAGCAGATAAGGGACAGACGGTAGACGTGATATACTAGGATTTCAGCAAGGCTTTTAACACCATCCCACACTGGAGGCCAAACAAAAAGATAAGGCTGGGGGTGGAACTGGCAACTTGGATGGAGAACTGGTAGAAGGGAAGAACGCAAAGGGTAGTAGTTAAAGGGGAGTTTTCAGAGGTAAGGGAAGTAACAAGTAAAGTACCTCAGGGGTCGGTGCTGGGCTCGGTCCTTTTCAATGTGTTCATTTGTAATGCAGAAGAAGGCATCAAGGGCACAATCTGCCTCTTTGCAGATGACACAAAGATCTGTGCAAGGGTGGACACAGAGGAAAGGATAAGAGAACTCAGTGAGGATCTGGGCAAGTTGGAGAGCTGGTCAAAGAACTGGCAGCTGGGCTTCAGCACTGAAAAATGTAAAGAGATGCACACTGGGAAGAGAAATGCAAGAGTGCAAAATCTAATAGGAAGAGTGGTGCTGGAAAGTAGCATAAGAGGAATAGGACCTCAGGGTCATAATGTCATAGGACCTAAAAACATGACCACATTGTAACAGAGCTTTCAGCAAGGCAAACAGGAAGCTGGGCTGCATACGAAGGAGGTAAGCATTAGAAATCGGGAGGTGATCCTCCCACTGTACAGGTCACTGGTGTGACCACAACTGGAATACTGCGCAAGATACTGGAGTCCACACCTGAAGAGATACTGTGACAAGCTGGAAGCAGTACAGCACAGGCAACCAAGATTGTCCATGGACTAGACGGCAGGAAACACTTGGAGAAGCTCAGGACTTGAACACGTGCTCTTGGGAAATGGAGGGAAAGGTGAGACATGATTTGAGATGTGCAAGTAGCTGCATGGGATAAATAGGGCGGACACCAAGGAACGTTTATCCTTGAGCGCAAATACAGGGACGAGAGAGAACTCGCTTAAACTCACAGGGACATCGCTAAACGTTTTTTCACAAAAAGATCGGTGGACGAGTGGAACAAGCTGGCGGAGCAAGGGGTATAGGCCAATCAGTGAGTGGCTTCAGCAGGGATGGGACAGGCATGTGGGGTTAGTTAGAAAGGGGGGGCAGAAACAAAAAGGGAGGGATGGCCACTGGGGCCAGTGCAGAGTAATTGGGTAGCAGGGGCAGATGGGTCTTTTTCTGCTGTCATTCTCTATGCGTCTACAGTATGTATTTATATAAGTTTAGGCCTCTGAAGGCTGAATGGAAAGGAATCTTTCCTGAGTGTGACAGTGAATGGCCCTGACACCATTTCCTTGTGACAGAGGTTCTTCTTTACCTCTTTGAGTTGACGGGTTCTGTACATCCCTCTCGGATGACTCTTGGTTCTCTTAGAACAGATCATTCTCTTACTGTGCAGCAAAAATATGGAATGGATTCCCTCTTGACCTGAGGCAAACCTTGTCTGACAATTTGTTTCAGCAAAAGCTCAAAGAACACTTAAGGGTTTATTTTACTTGTACCTGCTATGATTCGTTTGATAACTGAACTGTTGCCTCTGATATATGTGTTTCATGTACTGTGCATGCTGCCTGCATGTATGTAACCTGTACCTAATGTCCCCAGCTGGCTCCTGTAAAAGGCAGTTGTATTCTCCGGTGAGATTACCTGGTCAACGTAATATTTAATAAACCAGTAAATATACTGGCTGTGGCATTTGGACCAGTCTGATTCAAGTGAGCTCACGGGTAGCCCAGACATGGCTTTCGTGGGTAACAGTTGTAGTTCAGTAGAGAATGAAGGCATTTAGAAGGCTGTGAACATGATTTCTGTATTATGTGTAGTTGGGTAGTTTCTGCATGCGTGTGAATGTACATGCATACATCGGTGCATATCCATACTGCATGTGTGCATATGTGTGTGTGTGTGTGTGTGTGTATATCTGTGCACAAGTGCTTTTGTGTTGCTTGTGTGCACATACAGTATGTATATGGTTGGAGCATAGGGATATTTAATATCAATCTGTTTGTATCACTATCCACCATTACCCCACCTCCATCTCCCAGGTGAGGCTGAAAATATGATCTGTTTCTTAGGCCTCCCTCCTGGCCAACAAAACCACATATATAACATTATTCTTGTGTTTTGAGCACATTTCTGCATCAGTGGTTAAACTGGAAACGTGTAGGTGGTGGAACTCTCCTATAGTAGTCAATGGAGACAGATGACAGAGGTGCTGGAACTGTCATACAATTTTTTAAGAGGTGGTAGAACTGAGTTCCTGTGGGTTCCTGCCCAGTTTAACCCCCATTCTATGTGCAGTGATTGTGAGGTCCCGGGAGACTCTGGACTGGCCTTGTTCTGTATATTGCAAGAACAAACTGCACATGTAACTGTATTGCAGGTCTGTTCCCCCAAGCTCTGTAGGTACAGCAGTGTGCACTGCTGGGAAGTGACAGGTAAGAAAGGCAAAGACTGCTCCCCATCTGAACCGAGTTGTTCCAAACCATCCATAATATTCAGGAAGACATGAAGTTCTAAGCTCAGTAAATCCCATCTGGCTGATTCTCACAGAATCTCCACGCAAATAAGTGGGTAAATAATGATGCCGAAATAACAAAAGTTGCTTGCTCAGTGGCATGACAGTACTGCTACTGCCTGACATACTGGCTATCCTGGTTCGGGAGTGAACTCGAGTCACCAGGGATCTGCCAAGGGGAGAGGAGTGAGCTCTGCTCTCCAGGAGTGGGTGTTTTGTCTCCCACAGTGCGCCTGTCACCTAGTGTAGGCTAGGTGGCAAAGTAGTCGTGAGGCTCAGAAGGGGAGGGATGTCAACAATGCTACACGTCATTGCACAGCAACATCCCTGCGGTCACAACAGAACAGAAAAAAACTACCCTGCCGGGGCAGGAAGACGAATGGCCCACCAGCAGGCGCAGCACCACCCATTGGGCACCACCAGATCTACCTCAGAGGCACAAGGATGTTCCTCACAAGCCTGCCATGAGGAGCAAGTCATGATGTGCACCAGGGAAAGTCCCAGAGATGTAGGGTAACCAGGCTGGGGAGGGCTGCTCTGAGGGGGGCTAGCAGGCAGCAGGAAATAAACCTGAGAAACAAAAAATAACAAAAATCCCAATACGAGACCACAGAGGTCACAGGGAGTGAACCCCATTGCAGAATCATTTTGTTTGGGCAGAACTGGTGGATCAACTTTGGGTTTCCACAGGTTTTCATCACAGTGGATTTCCTCTCCATAGTGCCAAATTCTATTAAATATATGTACTGCTTCGTAATAAACAAAAGAGGTCTTCACGCTCAAGCAGCATTACTTCAAACTGAGTGGTACAAAAACCACCAGGCTGGCAGTATAGTCTAGAGGTTAGAGTAATGAGCTGTGAATGAGCTTGGTACATCCAGCAGACTTGGGTTTGATTCCCACAATCTCCACTTGCATACTATCTGACTCTTAGTAAGTCACGTAACCACTCAGTGCTGCTGGGTCACCCCTGAAAACAGCACTTGTGCCTAGTAAGCCTTACCCGGTTACCAAAGAATAAAAAAAAAAAAACCCTGGTACCATGCTACCAATCAAACTGTCAGTTTGACATATTTTTTGTTAACCAGTGTGGAAAACACCTATGGTGACAGCGATTCCTCATAATATTGAATGCTATGGCTGTCACAGTGGTAGGAGGTGAACACCAGAGAATCCTGCAGGCTTTTTTGGTTTACCATTTCCTGTGGTACTATGTGAACAAAAGGAGAGTCTTTACAGGTGAGGTGGATGGCAAACAGAAAAGGGGCAGGGGCCTTGGCACTGTGGCACGGAGGGCTAAGTCACTAGATGCATTATTTGCTGCCACACCAGCGACCCGGGTTTGGATGAGGGCCCAGGTTGCCAGGGGTTAGCCAGGGTGGAAAAGGTGCTTTCTTCTTCCAGGGAGGGGAGACTTTCTTGCCATGCCTGTGAATGCCACCAGGTGGAGACCTGGTGGTAGTGCAGGCATGGGCAGCTCGTAGGGAGGGGAGGTGGTTTCATGGTGCATGCCTCCACACACACACACATCTGGCCATGGTGATGGAAGCAGGGAGAAAATGGAGAACTGGGAGCTGAGGCTTAATGAAGCCATGCATATGTGGCCTCAGCCCTGCACTGCCACCTGGAACCTCCTGGTCCACACTGGATCATGTTCTCGGGGGGGGACAGCCCCCCCTCCTCCAGCCTCACCTTGGGGGGGGGATCCATGGGGGTACTACAGGACCAGGCAGGTCCTCGGACGAGGCAGGCACTAGTTAGGGGAATGGAGGACAGGGCTGCGTGGCTGCCCCTGAATTCCCAGGACAGAAACACCTCTATGGGGGGAAGAAAGAAGAAGAAGGGGCAGGGGTTGGGGAAGGCAGGCTCCCACTGACAACAGCAGGGTTCACATGTGCTAAAGTTCCAAAGGAGAGTTAGGTGCAGCAGATGCCAACTAGTTCTGCCTCATTCAAATCTGTGGTGAAGTCCTCTCAGTAAGAGGTTGGGGCACAAAGAGTTTATCAGAGACTGAGTGGGTGGCTGTTCAATCTCTTTCTTCTATTTCTTAATGTTTAGAGGAAAATGCGAGTGTCTGCCACCTGAGGGATTTCATTTTTGAAACCGGGGGAGTTTGGGTTGCAAACTGACTCTTTCGTGTGTGGTTTTCAGTCTCTTTCATGCTTTTTTTTTTCTTCTGATAAATTGGTCAGGGACTGACTAAAACGTAAACCAAAAATGTACCTGAAGTAGAGGTGCCTTCCATATGCCCAGCCCTGGCCTGCAGAGAAATGTCAGACTGGGGAAACACAAACAGACCCAAAACAGGGGGCAGCAAGCAATAGGGGTTTGTCCCAAGGTGTACAAAACAGAACCTATAAATCAGACATCCTACATGTGCAGGTTAAGGTGAATGGGAGATTTGCCATGAATTCTCTTGACAATATTTCTAGTGGGGTTGGTCCTTACCAACCATTGTGAGTGTCGGCCAATTCTGAGTGGCGGCCATCTTTAATTACTCATGCCATTAATTACAAACTTTGTTATAAAAGCTGTTTTAGAGATATCTGAGGGAATTAAGAATATGCTGATGATGTAAGTAGTTTCCTATGCTTCGGTCATATGTGCCAAAGATATTTCCTTAGAACAGAAATACAGAACATTTACTTTTAATTTCTTAAATAGATTTTTCAGTTTCCATGTGTGCCATAAGTGTAATTTCCTTACAGCAGAAATGCAGAACATTGTCTTCTAAATTCTTAAAGTATTTTTTTGGTTTCCATATGTGCCACAAATATAATTTCCTTATAGCAGAAATACCCAACATTGTCTTTTAAAGAGAAGTTCAAAGATTTTACTAATCAGTTTGTGATACGTTAGGGCATTACCTTATGCTGGCGATAGTCATTTGAGCCAATAAAGAATTTTTGTTGTTATATACGGTACGGGAGGGAAGGGATCGAAAATTGTGTCGAACAAGCAGCTAGCAGATCCCTTCCACTTCCCGATCTGCCGGCCCCACCCCCCATGCTCAGATGTTTTGTGACGTCTAACCAGGGACAGCGCGGGGGTATGCCACATACAAGTCAATGGGGGAAATTTGCAGAACCATTTTATATTAATTAAAGCAACCTTTGATGTAAATAAAAGCCATCACTCAACTAATAGCGGCCCTATTAGTTGAGCGATCGCATTCATTTATATCAAAGATTGCTTTAATAGAAAATTATCCTGAAAATTTCCCCCATTGACTTGTATGTGGTGAGCCCCCTCGCTGTCCCTGCTTAGACGCTCCAAAACGCTTGAGCATGGGGGGCAGGGCTGGCAGATCGGGAAGTGGAAGGGATCAGCTAGTAGTCTGTTCGACACAATTTTTGATCCCTTCCCTCCCGTACTGTACATAACAACAAAAATCCTTTATTGGCTCAAATGACTTCGCCAGCATCACCAGCATAAAGCAATGGCCTACTACTGTATATTAAAAAAAAAAATAAGCAAAATCTTAGAACTTCCCTTTAAATTCTTAAATAGATTTCTCAGTTTCCATATGTGCCATAAATACAATTTCCTTACAGTAAAAGTACAGAAAGTTGTCTTTTAAAATAGATTTTTGGCCCAGTGGTGTACAAGGCTGAGGCACTGATTGCCTTACCTCCTGCCATGCCAGTGACCTGTGTTCAAGAACAATCAGAGGTTGCCAGGGGTCGGTGGGGTGGGAGAGGATCAAGAATCCCAGGGGTTGCTCTCCTCTCCCCGTGGAGGCCAACTACTGGTGAAGGCCCAAGCAGCTCGAAGGGAGAAGCTGCAATCCCGCAGGGCATGCCTGTCTCCATGCAAACATCCTGACATGATGTGATGGTAGGGGACCCAGGGAGAAAATCATTGGGCTGATGTGGGCTACATAACGACCTGCCCACCTACCTCCACCCCGTGGTGTTGGGCAATCACCCTGCCCACCATCTGGATGTGTGTATCTGTGATGTGTGTATCTGGGTGGTGGGAGGATGGCCCTCCACTTTACAGCCCTGTCACGGGGAGGTGGAGGTGAGCATGGTGGTCTGGTGCGGCATGCACCAGGGGAGAGGAGGTAGGGATGAGGCTGAGAACCCACCCCATCACCCACAGCAGAAAATCCTATATGAAAAAAAAAAAAATAGACTTTTCAGTTTGCAGCAAAATATTCACAGCTAACATCAGCAGAACTCAATTAAAGAACCCTCCCCACCCCTGAAGTTCAGGGTCTTCTGTTCTTTATTACTGAAGCCATGTTCATTTAGACAGGATCTTTCTTTAGACTTAATTCATCCATGTTTCTTACTCTGCCCTGAAACCACAGCCCTCTACATCACAACCTGTTACCATGGAAATTATTCTGATGCTACTAGAAGAGGATTATGACTTCGAGGTAGGGTTGTGGGAACTAGCTCTAGAAAGATTAGAACCCAGGGGTTGGAGTTCTAGTTAAGAACTAGAATGCCTATGTGTTCTTAATATTGAAGGTTCTAAATACTAAATAAATAGAGAATAATGGATGGGGAAGGGTTTGATATGAGAATTTAATGCACACCCAAGTTGTGGGATGCTACATAAACCTCGAGGGCGAAGCCCGAGGGGTTTATCAAAGCATCCCACAATGAGGGTGTGCATTAAATTCTCATATGAAACACCCTCCCATCTTTTATTTTTTATAACAGACCAGCAATTTTTCTCCAGCAGTTTGTGAGACTGTTTGGCCCCGCCCACATACAGAATGTTGGCCAATGAGGCAGCAGCACTGTTTGACTGGCATGGCTCATGAATGTCATAACAACCAGCTGGTTGTTATGGAAAATATCAACCTGGTCAGTACATTGAGAGAAATTGCTGACCAGTTATTATAATGCTATAATGTATGGGAGAGGGTTATTAATGATGGAATTCAATGAATTTCTATCCCTGTTATGCTATCATTGTGACATCAAAGGTTGTTATACCCTCTTGAGTACATCACAATGATAGCATAACAACACGAATGTCTTTGCTCATGCCCATCTCTCAAACTTCCGCATTTCGACAAAGCGGCCGCAGTGGTGAGAGCTGGCCCTGGAGGAGGCGGCAAAGCAGAAAAACTGAAAAGTAAGGACAAATCTCATTTAACTGGTGCCCTATACACTATAAAGACAATGAATGGGCACCAGTTAACAAATGTCAGAGTTTCCATCTCGAGACTGTCATGCCAACTGTAAACTTCTCGAGCTTAGCTCTCGAGGTTTATTAGGTTGTCTGAAAAGAACACAGTGTTGGTATTAACTGCTGTCCATCCATTATCCTCAATTTTTTGGTTTAGACAGTTCAGTAACAGAAGATGCCAGCCTGGAAAGCAAACTAATTCTTGGGAATTACATTGTAAAATGTTTGAGAGAGAGCATGAGAACAGGCAGCTCATATGCAGATGTCAAACGCACAGAATTGTGACACTTGGCATTTGTATTTTGAAACACTATATGTTTCGCTTTTCTGCATGTGCAGTGAAATAATGTTACTATATTTCTGTGCTGAGAGGGCATGACTTTCATGTTATTTTTTTCTCCTCTCAGTATCTTTATCTTTTCTTTCTCTTGAGTCCTATACTCAAATGAGTTCAAGTTCTAAAGCTGAGAACCCTAGAACTGTTTTAAAGTTCTAGACCAGAACCAGAGCCCAGATGTTCAGCGAGTTCTAACAGCCAGGTTCAAAGCAGGAAGAGCAGTGGGGACAGATGAAGTCTAAGGAGCAATGAGCCCGTTTTCATGTACCTGTCTTGGGTAATGAAAGATGGAATGGCCAGAAACTAACATTTTTGAGGAGCCTTGTGAGATCTCGCTTCTCTCAGTGCCAATGGCAATGTTTTTGCAGAAACCTATAACATCACTTTCAGCATGGAGGATGCAGCCCAACTCCTAGCCTGTGAGAGAAAAGACACTCATGCCATTGTAGGAGGAGATGTCATGCTGGACTAGCATTAGGGAGAAGAAAGTTCCTTTTAAATGTTTATGCAGAACAGTAACACACAAAAAGGACACATTAGAACCCTCTTTGCTGGTGAGAATTTGCTTGCCCTGCCTGAAATGGACATTGCCAAACTGATGCCCCCAACATGTCAATGGTGGCCCTTTTTTTAACTAAATCAGAGTACGGTGAATGAGTTATTTTGCTTTGTAGTAAAAAAAAAAAAATGTTTCTGTTTTGCATTCTTTCTACTAACTTGAGGCACCGTTTCTGTACCCTTTCACATATTTACTATATGTTTGGTAACCATTATAATAAGCATGCTGCCATGAACGGACACCAAATGTTGGGATCCAAGGGTGGGGTGTTTGTAATATTTGTGTTCAAAGATCAGAGATCAGAGTTTATAGGTTTGGATGTCTGGGTGTTTGGGATCAGAGGTCAAAGGGTTTGGGTTTCGAGGTCAAGGTGTCTGGTTTCAGAGTGGGGTGTTTGTAGGTTGGGGTGTCTGTGTTTGAGGTTGGAGTATTTGGGTTCAGAGGCCATGGTGTTTGGGCTCAGAGGGTGTGGTGTTTGGGTTTAAAGTTTGGGGTGCTTAATTTCAGAGGGTGGGTTGTTTGGATTCAGAAGTCATGCTGTTTGGGTTCAGGGGGTATGGTGCTAGGGTTTGTGAGGTTGAGGTGTTTGGACTGGAGGTCAGGGTGTTTTGGTTTGAAGGGTGCGGTGTTTGAGTTTGGAGGGTAGGTGTTTGGGTTCTAGGGTGGGATGCTTGGGTTCAGAGATTGGAGTGTTTGGATTTGGAAGGTGAAGTGTTCGGTTCGAAGGTTGGTGTGTTTGGGTTCATAAGTTGGGGTATTTTGGTTTGGTGGATGGGTGCTTCATTTTGGATGGTGGACTGTCTGTGTTTGAAGGGTGGAGTTTGTGTGTTCGGTGTTTGGGTTTGAAGGTGGGCTGTTTGGGCTTAAGGTCAAGATATTTTGAGTTTGATGAGCCGGTTGTTGAGATCCAGTTGAAACCAAAGCTTTCATTGAGTAAAGTTATCTAAATTTCTTGATCTGACATACTAAAATGCATTTATTCACCTTATAATGTTTGGAAGAATTTTTTAGTCTTGGGGGCAGCAATTTCCCTTAGGTTGTGGTTCTTTGGCCACAAGTTAGTACACATAAAACCATTTGAGCCACAAGATAATTATTTGTATGTATCAACTCCCAATATATTTTGACTGGGGAAACTCCTTGGATGTATATGCAATATATCAGAGGCCACCCCAAATGGAATGAGTGATATCAAAAACTCATAATACCACGGTTCTGTTGTCAGATCAGGGTATGATAAAAGTTTCTAACTGCGACAGTTCCAAAGTTAGACCTTTTAAAAGAACATTTCTTTAAAATTGGATCATTTTGGCACCATTAGGACTAGAAACTTTTTTTTTTTTAATGAAAGCTTGGACTCAGCTTAGGTGCTGTATTGGTTAAGATACTGCTACCTTACCACAGACTGATATATTAAAAAAATAAACACAAAATAGCTCACTAAACTTTTAAAATCCTGTTATTTTTAACAGCATTACATGAACTTTATGGACATGTAGCAACATGAGTACTCTATCATTAGGATCGATACCGTTGATCAGACTCCAAGCTTTCATGAAAAAACTTACGGTTTTATGATAAAACAGTTCAAATGTTGCTGTTTTTCAAAATATTCTAGTAATTTAAAGCATCATAAAAGATTATTTTTTGAAATGGTTGTAAGAGTCTTTGTCCAGTCTAAGAATAAACGCATTCTTTTCTAGTTCTGTACATTACTCAAGCTCACCGGAATCCCTTGATGGAATTACAGCCTTGTTATTGATGATTTCCTGTTATTCTATACATTAGTCAGGCTCTGCACTCATAGTGTATGATGTCCCCAGAATCCCTTGAAAAAATTACAGCCGTGTATCTAATATTTTCCTATCTGTTGTTCTATTTGTAATACATATTCAAAAGGACTCGACAGGGTTAGGCTGGGAAGAGTGAACAAAACCAACGACTTGAAAATGCAGCATAATGTACATCTCGCCATGTCTAAACATAAATGTGCAGAAATAACGGCAAACGAGTCCAGCACTTAAACTGATGTTGACATCACCCTGGTAACTTTGAAAACATAATTTGAAGATTCATTGCCGTGAACGTTCCATATATTTTCTGTATTCTACTTCACCCTTTCTTTGCAACTATGCAAATTAACATGAAAAAGAAGATTCCTGCCCCCTAGCCACTAGGATTCACTAGGAAAGAAAAAAAGCAGAAGGCTAGAAGCCCATATATTGCCTCTGTCACTCACCCATAATAGTCTATCGTATTCTCCAACAAAAAACTGTCCAATCTATTTTTGAATGCCAGCTTTGAATCCACCATCTACTCTGACAGATTCTACATCTGACATCATAATCCTCTCCAATGTCATAATCCCATCCACAGCAACAGATGATTTTGTAAAAAATCACAATCAGAGGATTGTACTGTCAGGTTTATTTTAAATTATAACATAATTTTTACCCAGTCAGAATGGTCTGAGTCCCCATACTGGAGTTAACTGCACAAAACAGGAGATTAAATCCATTGTAGGGGCTGGGGAGGAATCAAAGGTAGGGCCCATTAGGAGGGGGCACAGTCTTTATCTGCCCACCCAGGACCTGCTTCAATTTACACCAGTTTTTTCCCCTCTCTAACACAATCAAGTGCGATAGTCTACCGCATCATTCCATGGTGTTAGGATATCCTAACAGTGCACGACCCTTCCCCACAATCATCCTGACTACCATGCTCCCTGGGCCACTAGGAGGTATTCAGGTGGCAGGATCAAGATGTCTCCCACTCCAAAGGAGGATAGCATCAGAGCAGATGCTTCTTCTCCCCCAGCTGGTCACTTCCTGAAGTCCCAAACTTAGAGCATGAACGTGCTTAGCGCCATGGTACTCCACACAGCCGGTGCCTTTCCTTGCAATTTTATGATTATTTGTGGTGTTGCATCTTTGAGATAAAGTGCTTATCTGGACATAGCAGACAGGCGTTCTTTTCATTTATTTATTGATTCATTCTGCCCTTGTAGGCTGGTAGGGACTAAAGTAAGGACCTGGCAGACTTACACGCAGGAGAGATCCACAGTGGAGTGCGTGGGGTGGCCAACCTGGTGGCTGTGGTGGAGCCTCACCATGGGTCACTGTTTGGGGGAGAACCCCTGCACATGGCCTGCACCCATGTGTGGCAGAAGGTGGCCACCAATCTGGAGCAGGCCACTGGGCGGTGGAGGACTCCAGAGCAGTGCAGGCACCGGTATGATGACCTCCGCAGGAGGGAGCAGGAACTGCTGGAGCGCCTCAGGTTACGTGCCAGGAGGGGCATTGTGCCTAGGCCAGGTGGGTGTGCTGTCTATGCACCTGTATTGTCCGCATGGGTGACACTGTGTAATGTGACCTGCGCATGGGGGTGGGTTGGGCTATGGTTTGCTGTGACGGTGTTTGCAGGTGTGTGATGTATGGGTCTGGCTGTGTGGGCAGGCACACTCAATAGGGCAGGGGGCTGTCTGCTTTGGGATCTCACTGATGTGTTTCTCATCATTTGTCTCCCACAGGCGTGGAGGAGTGGAGGCGGGCCCGGGCTGAGGCAAGGAATGGCGGTGCAGAGGTGGCTGGCAGAGGTGGCATAGGTGTTGGGCCACAGCAGCAGCAGCAGCGGCTTGATGAGGGTGAGTGTCATTACATCATGGATGCTATTGCATGCTGTGGGGGGGAGCACGGCCACCATCCATGGACAACACTACCATGCAGGCAACAAGTGACAGTCATCACTGTCCAGTGGCACTGCATGTCTGTGAGTGCGTCATTGGTGGTCCATGCATGCACTGGGCACATGGCTGTGGCACTAGCATCCCACCACGTAGCCACGTCACTGGACAGCCTTGGTTGTGCTGTGATGGACATGGGCGGTGTGTGTGTGTGTGTGTGCAGTGGTACACATGGCTGTTGCTGCCTGGTTGGGCATGTCTTGTGCATGGTCACTGTGGGTGGGTGCAGTCCATCACAGGAGCGGGGCACTTGGCTGTATGCCATGCATGATGGGTGGGATTCAGGATATGGACAGTCACGGCCATTGACTCTGATCCCTTGTCCTAGGTATCCAGATCCTGCGACGCATGAAGCGGTCACTGCAGCGGCTGACACAGGTGGCCATTGATTCACTCACCTTCCTGTTGGACCTTCAGCATCATGGAGTGAGGCGCAGGAGGAGGCCCCAGGCCCAGCACCAGGAGGCAGGAGGGCAGGCTGGCAGGCGGTAGCTACCCATCACCTCACCCCACCTTCCCTCTCCCGGTTGTTCACCCCTGCCCCTTACCCATCCCTACCTTATACCCATACCCCCAACCCTGCTTTGTATATATATGTACATAGTTCTATTTGTTGTTCTTCTTATTCTTGTTTATTACAATTATATATTTTGATATGAATACTGTGGTGGTCTCTGATTTGCAGCTGGCTATAGGTGCTCAGTTGCAGTGGTATGCATGGCATCTGGGGTGGTATGGTCATGGGTATGTGTGTGTGTGTGTGGGGTGGTGTCTCTGGTGTGGGTGTGACTTTCAGTCAGTATTGCAGTGTGCTGCCACCCACTGCTGGATGCTCATGGTGGGTCTGGCTTGTGTGGTTCTGTGGTACACGGGGTTGCAGTGTGACGGGGGGATGCGTGGGGATTCCTGCAGTTATGGTCACTGCTCATGGGTGGTGTCTTGGGGTCACAGTGCAGGGTGTGCTGTGCACAAGGGGGGGCTGATGTACACTGGGGTGGTCCACTCCCTTTGTGTGGCAGTCTCAGCTTGCCAGTGGGTGTGCTGGGGTAACACGGCCGGGATGTGCTTTGTTTGCTTGTCCTCATGGGCCAGTGGATATTCCGTACCTCCCCCAGTTATGCTGTGCTTGGGGTGTGGGGGTACATTGTTAGTTCTGCAGTGTGTCCCTGTGCCCATCTGTGGCATAGGTAGTGGGCCCCTCCCTACCTCCCTGGTTGTGCAGTTCCATTGCTCTGCTGCTGGGGATCTCTCTGCTTGCGCTATGGTGCCTCTGGACTGCTCAGCTGGGCTGCCTTTGTTGTGCTATGGCGTATCGTCTCTGCTCAGCTTCCTCTTCCTGATTGCGCTATAGCGCAGGTTGTGCGATATTCAGACGTTGGCTGGTTGAGCAATTTGTTTTGCTCCATGTTTGAATATCGCATCTATTGTGCATGTGCGCAATTGACTTGTGCTTGCTCCTGCTGTTGCGCACTTTTTGGGCGCAGTTTGAATATCCGGCCCCTCATCTCACTTAAAAAAAAAACATTTACTGAACTGGGATAATCCTCCATGAGAAACTGACAGAGCTGCGGAAAGTGCCACATTAATGCCAAGAGAACAGCTACTGCAATATAATACACTACCAACTGGACAGCCTTAGTTGTTACTTGCAACCCAGATGAAGAGCCCAAAGAAAAATCAGAAACCTACAACCAATATTTAATGAAAATGGCATCCTAAAATTCATTTTCCTGCAACCACCTCTACTCTTCTTTCGAACAACCACCTAATTTCTCCAACCTGATTGCCAGGAGAAAAACCTGCACCTGTCCAGAAGAGCAGAGCACCAGGCGGCACTAAATCCTGTGCTAAATGCAAAACATGTCAGCGTATTTCCAGTGCAGATTTCATCAACTCCCCCCTCCAATGCCCCCCAAAGCAAACAACTCAGAATATAGGGAACCTACACACGCCACATACTTTGTATAAAAGGAATGATTAATAAACATGACTTCACGGCTCATTTCAAACAATTTCCAAATAAGGTGACATTTAACACAATGCTCCACTGTCCCCTCATCCCCCACTGTATTACAATTATTAAGAATAGCAGACGGCAGTTTACCGGAGGGAAAACTATAATATAATTATTTTTGTGCATCAAGAAGGCAATGATATTTAGTGGGTGTTTTGGTGGGGGAAAAAACCTAGGCCTGCTACTGGAATTCTCTGAAAGTGTAACATCTCAACTCTGTGTCTTCTGCTATTGCTTGTGATGCCAGCAACCCTTGGGCTCTCCTCTGACTCCCAGCTCCAGCCTTCAACTATCTTGACACCTCTGTCACCCTCACTGGCCCCTTGATGCAAAGAAATACAAAAATCATGTATACCCCAATAATAAAAGCATCATGGGATATATGCAAATCACCACAAAATAATAAAGACTTGCTCTGCTTTTGTGTTGAGGTTATTTGTATTCCTAGATGTGAAGGGTTTACAACCTCTTCCATTCTATGATTACAGACTATATCTATGCACACACAAAAACAATAAATAAATAAAAAATGTCTACTTCAAATGTCAATATCTACACCCCAATAAACACTTTTCACACCTTATCCACAGCACCATCAATTCACATAAAGATCACTATTTATTTATTTATTCATTTATTTCAATACTGAGCTGATAACAGTTCATTTGCAGATGCATCCTGGGTCTAGTTGCCCAGACCTCGCTCAACTGGTCTTTGCTCTGCTTGCTCTCCCCCTTGAATTATGTCCACATCTATAAACAAAATGGCTTGTTCTTGATCTAGTTCCCACTCACATGATTGCTCTCTCCCCGCCCCCTGATCTCTCACCATCATTAACTCCCACTGGTGACCTTGGCTCATGAGTGAACCTGATCTCTCACCATCATTAACTCCCACTGGTGACCTTGGCTCATGAGTGAACCTGATCTCTCACCATCGTTAACTCCCACTGGTGACCTTGGCTCATGAGTGAACCTGATCTCTCACCATCGTTAACTCCCACTGGTGACCTTGGCTCATGAGTGAACCTGATCTCTCACCATCGTTAACTCCCACTGGTGACCTTGGCTCATGAGTGAATTATGAATGGCCTTACACTGTCTAGTGAGCTTGGCTATTTCTCGCTCCTTTGACCTCAGTGCTGTTTTCTTGTGCTGCGACATTACAAGTCTGCCACACCATCCTTGTGTGGTTTCTGCCTCTGGTTTAACAGCCACTTCAGTTGGCAACCTGCTGTTCCACTAATGCTGTTTTTTCGATATTTCTTATCTGATGCAACATCCCCAGATAAACATGATGGTTCCAGCTCCATTTTCATCACCTACATGCTAATTTAAACTCAAACAATCCTCTGTCCCCACTCATTTTTTGACACCAATGTCTTCTCTAGTTCTGCTTGCCATCTTAGTATTGTACCAAATGTCAATACATTTACAACCTCTCATAGTACCCATTTATCACCCACAACATCTGCTTGCAGCTTCACAGTGTGTTTCTGCATCTCCATCCGATAAATCTCACTCACTGTTCTTAATCGCATTCATTCCTGTAGTGACCAGACTAGAAAACATAGGTTTCTGCACTTTCCCTATTTTACAGTGCTCAAACTCTCCCAAGCACATGTTTCTGGTAAATTGCCTAATTCTATTCCCAGAATCCATCCAATATCCTCCAGCAGCTCATCCCAGCATTTTCCAGCTTGCTACATGCCCACTGTGGGAGGGGAAGTTGAGAGTGAGGGCAACAGACATACAAGTTCAGTTTAAAACACTTAAAAAGTGTTGCTTTTATTGCAAGTGTCTTGAAAATAAAGACATAAAATAAAGTTATAAAATCCACTTATTAGAAGCTTGGCCTATTATACCATACAGCCTTACATCACATCACAGACTACCTGGAGAAATATAACATTCTTTGCGACCAGCAACATGGATTCAGACAAAGGCATAGCACCACCACTGCTCTGCTCGAATTCTCAGAAGTAATCCACAAGGCCTTGGATAAAGGTCTCCTCACCGGAACTGTGTTTATTGATCTAACAAAGGCATTTGACACTGTCCACCATGGCCTACTAGTCAGTCAACTACATACGCTTGGGCTCTCCTTAGGCTCTGGTGCCTGGATAAAAAGCTACCTTGCCCAACGCACCCAGGTGGTAAAAATATCTGGAATCCTCTCAGACCCTAAACCTGTCCTCTCAGGAGTTCCACAAGGATCAATTCTAGGCCCACTACTTTTCAGCCTCTTTCTAAACTCCCTCCCTACATCCTGCCTGGAAAAAATCATACTCTATGCTGATGATGCTGTGATTCTATCCTCACACAGATACCCTAACTGCTTACGCCACAGCCTACAACAGGCGTTTACCAGTGTTGAGGAGTGGTTTGTTGGACACAAGCTAGTCCTAAACCACAAAAAAACAAAATCTATGCTCTTCGCTAGTCCGCAGAACAAAAACAAACAAGCACTACTTACTATCAACACCTCCCTGGGAATTGCTCTTGAACAAGTGGCTATCTTTAAATATCTTGGAATCACATTTGATCAAGGCCTTGTCTTTTCATCACATATTGATGGTATTTCCAAAACTATTAATCAGCGGAATACTCTACCATAACAGACAACTTTCACCCATCCAGCGCTGAAGCTAGCTATTCAATCCTCATCATCTCAGTCATCGATCACAGTTTAGTTATTTGGCGGGTCTGCCCTTCAGCACATTGAAACGGGTCACACCCTTCCAAACAAGGCGCATGTCGGCGCTTACTGGTGCTCATCGACTTACTCATACCTGTGAACTATATGCTGATACTGGATGGTTACAGCTATCAAACTGGTTCAAGTTCCTCACCTGCCTAATGGCCAAGAAATCCATCATGGGCCTCACCCCTCCCTGCATACAAGGCCTGCTATGTCAGAACCCAAGTGTACGATCCACTAGAAGATCAGAAACCCAGCTTCTGCAGGTCCCCCACTGTCGGACCACACATGGTCAACGATCTTTTGCCTAGCGTGCCCCCAACTGGCTAACTACTCTCAGCACCTCTATTACTTCCTCTTTCTCATTAGGTGTTTTTAAATCCAGACTATTCTCTCACCTAGCCACCTCAAACTCCTGTGACTGTATTTGTTAATCTCATAATCTATTCTCACTCCTCCTCCCTGCCCTACTACTTGACAATGGCCTAGTAATGGGTCTTCATCTCCTACTAGGTCTGCTCCTGTCCTCCTCACTCTCCACCCTTTTGTATTCTCTTTTCTCCACTGTTAATTCCTACACTGCCAATTACCTCCCTTTCATATCTTTCCCTCCTCATTTGTTTTCTATACTGTTGATAGTGCTTAAGTTATTATCTGCTGTACAGTTATATCACTAGTTTTAGCTATTTGTGCAACCCTGTACCTCTATCTGCCTGTAAATGTTTTTGACGCGGAACCTTTGTAAAAGAGCCTTGGCTCAAAGGTATTAATTCCTAGATTTAACAATAAACAATAAACAATAAACATTCCAGAAGGACTATAGTCTCTACAACTCTACTCCCGGGCCTCCTTTACAGAGCACCGCTAATCAACAATGCAAAGCCCTCAATCATAAACAAACTTAGACAAACAAATCACAGGATAGTCCAATTTGCTGCAACCGCCCAAGCTCAAACCCACCACAGCAATGTTCTTAACACCCTCGGCTGGCCTTCCAACAAAGCTAAACTGGATTTCCCCTTACTATGCACCATGTATAAACTCATCCACCTCCCCTCCCATCCTCTCCAATCTGCTCACATTGAAACCCTTCACCAGGTCCCTTCGATCCTCCCACTGTCCAATGCTATGTCTGCCTAAGACTCACTTAGCCATTGGTAAGAGATCCTTCTCATTTGCAGCCCCTCAAAAATGGAATAGCCTCTCACAGGGCTTACTTTCCTGTACCTCTCTTCCTCAGTTTAAAAAACATTTCAAAGAAATATTCTTTCACCCTCCTATCTGTAACAGTAAATAATATCTACTGTCATCTCTGGTCTTCTCTCTCCACCCACCTTCCTCTCCCATAGTCTTGACCTAATAGCTACCAGTCCTCGGCCATTCCTAATGCCTCATCTCTTATGACTTTATTTTATACCACGTTTTGTAAATGTTTTAATAAATTATACCTACTCTAGGTACTTTAATAATCTTTTGTATGTTTCTTACATGATGCTGTATGTGCTTGTGAAACTAGTTACCACTGCACCAGCTAACTCCTGACAATAGTCTTTGTATGTGTTGTTATCCTATCGATGCATTAATACTGCCCAATAGTAAAAATTCAGAAATGTATGAATACTCTTCTGTTTTGTAACCTATGATCTTACCTGTATTGATATTTATATATCTAAACTATATTTCTGTACACAGGAACTTTAACTGTCAATACTTCTGTGATGCAATGTATTAATTATGGAATGTTTTATGTTCCACAGGTCGCCCCTGAAAAAGGGGACAACTTTGTCTCAGTGGGCCTACCCGGTCATCAAAATTCAAATAAATAAATAAATGAATAAAAGTTACAGTAAGGAAATTAAAGGGATTCATTCTTTAAGATGAAACCTTCAGGCAAGAGCACATGACTTTAGGCCAGGCAGGAAAAAGGTAAGTGTTACTCTATATCAGTCTAGCCTTTTGAAAAGAATTGCACGGTCCCCACCTGAACTGTTTTGTTATGATGGCGCATCTGCTGTCCTGTGCCTTCACAAGAGCTGTATGCTGAGACTGCTGATATTCCTCAGTAAAGGCAACTGGCGGAATCCTAGAATGAAAGTAATTGCTGAAATGTGGCAGGTGAATGGTGACATTTTCATTTATGAGAATGAGACATTTGAATAATGAAGAGACTATTATCACATGCCATTGTTGTGCGATGCCAGGATGAGTCCCCTGAGGAAGTGAACTTTCCACCAAATGGCTGGGGCACAGGAATGTCACATATGGCCAGTGAAGTTCAAATAAATTGTTTGAGGTTAATATTATTTGGTGGGTGAGTGGATATTTTTGTTCCATCTGTTGACCCACACACAACTGTTCAAAGAGTCTCCAGACCTTACAGGCCCATTCGCTGGCACAGTGGTGGGGGTCAGTCTAAACAGGTCCACAGGGGCTCCCCCTACCACCATCCATGCAATCTGTGATATACAAACAAATGTCACTGTCTGAAGGGTGGATCTTCCTAACTGTAGCAGGGGTGCACAGCCACATTATACAACTGCATCCTAGCGTTTTAAAGGAACTTGCTGAATACATATACCAACCCTTGACTCGCATATTCCAGCACTCCTTGGACTCAGGTGATGTACCTTTGGGTTGGAGGATAGCCACTGTGGTGCCCCTCTTAAAAAAAAGGATCCAGAAATACATCTGAGAACTTCAGACCAATCAGTTTGACATCTTTAGTGGGAAAAATACTTGATGGTATAATTAATTCATTAATTATTTAGCTTTTGTTAACCAGGTAAGTACACAGACAAACACATGCCTATTTTCAGGTATGACCCGGGAGAGTACTGGAAATCAAAGAACAGACAGAGTACAATTTGAAGCAAGTAGGGCAGATACACAGATGTCAGAAGAAGCATAACATACATAGTAAGATATACCCCCCAGGCACACTGCCGACATGCAGCAGACTCGGGAGAGCACAAGCGCTCCTCCGAGGAGCTGGAAGGACACCTTTTTCACCTGATTGTCTCTGAGGTAATGAGAACCTCTCCTCACCGTCTGGACTCCTGAAGGGGGGTGCTAACCCGACGACGCTTTGCATCGTCTGCCCCGCCTGCCCCAATCACCCACCCACCCAGGGGCGGTGGTCAATTTATAGATCCACCCCTATGACATCACTTCCTGTTGTCTAGAACCTGTCTAGAACCTATCTCCCCACTTTCCCATTTGCAGGTTATACCTGCTGGCCACTAGAGGGACTCAGTACTCTCTCTCTCTCTCTCTCTCTGTACAACCTCCTGTTCTGATAGCTCCACTGCCCCCTGGGCCCTACTCCAACTCCTCCCACTAACACTATCCACTAGGAGTTGCCGTAGAGCACCCCTTTTCAGGCCAACCTCTGACTGCCTGTCTTGCTGTCCTTGAATTCTTTGGATCCCATCCAGGTTCTTTCCCACTACCCTGGGTTAGTATTTGAACCTGATACCCTCTATTCCCAGAGGCAGTTATCGCTATCGCTGCTCCAATGTAGCCCTTACTCCTCCACTTCTTCCCCCACTTTCCATTTACTCTATAGCTCCCCAGGACTACCACTCTAGGACCATGCTCACCGCACTCCACTGGTCCTGCCTCATGCTCTGCTTGTGCCTGCCACCACTATCTTATCCACCCATCTCAGTGCAATTGCCCACATGCCTGTATGTTACTCCCCTCTGTGCTCTGGCACCCCCCCATGTTCTCGAGCCTGCTCTCACGCTCCTTGGGACCACTGGGTGTCTCAGTCCTCCCTGCCCACCCTCCAGCTTCCTCCTGGCTCCCTCCTCTGACACTCATGGGAGTCTTCTCATTCTTGCTTTCCCTTTCTGTACTACCCTGCCCACCCCCTGCACCCTAAAACTCCCCTCCCCCCCCCTTGTGTCGGTCGTAGAAATACCTTTCACCACCACATGGCCAGGGTGTTAGTTATGCTACTACTCTTATCAGGGAACATTCACCCTAACCCTGGCCCAGTTCCCAAGAGCTCCTCCACTGGCCCCCCTGGTTTAAACATGGTCTCTATGAATATCTGTAGCCTCCTGAAAAAGTTTGACTCCCTTCAATGCCTGGTCACATCTATTAACCCAGATGTCATCGCACTGGTTGAGACCTGGCTGTCGAAATCCACCCCAGACTCCTTAGTCTCCCTTCCCGGTTTCTCCCTCTTCCAGTCTGACCGAGCTGGGAGACGGGGTGGTGGCTGTACTATTTACATCAAGAAATCTCTCAGTGGACTTGCCCTACCTGCACCTGTCCTTGACTCCAGGGCCCAGGCTCTTACTCTGAAACTGACCCCTGCCCCATTAAAGAGACCCCTCTATCTGACTACTGCATACGTACCCCCCAGGGACCAAACGCAGGCCATTGCCTCACTTACGGAGTACCTTTCCTCACTACCCCCCTCCGTGGACCAAATACTAGTGGGTGATTTAAACATCAATTGGCTCAGCCCTTCTTCCTCCTCTGCCCATGACTCCTTTGCTGCAGTAGACTTAGCGCAACTTGTTACCCACCCTACTAGGACTAACTCTAAGAGAAGCACTAGTACCTTGCTCGATGTGGTACTCACCAACCACCCTAATCGGATTCTGAATGTCCAAGTCCTCCCAGACTCTCTCAGTGATCACTCCTCCATTCTATTTCACTGGTCATCCACAGTCTCCAAACCCTTAGCGCAGTCCATACGTCGGCGACACCTGAAACCTGGTGGACTGAAGAAACTTAAGGAACTTCTGTCCCAAATTGACTGGTCCCCTATACAGTTTGCTCCTGACATTGACACGGCCCTATCCTTCTTTATCCAGACATTTAATAAAGCCTGTGATATCTTTGCCCCGCTGACGACCCGCCGTACCAAAGGGTAGAATGCTCCCTGGGTAACTCCAGCCTTGATCCAACAACTCAAACATAGAGACAACTTATGGCACCGTGCCATTGAGACTGGCCGGTCCAGTGACAGGCAGATGTATGCTGCCGCCAGAAACAAGTGCACCTGGGCCCTCAGAAAGGCCAAGGCTGATCATTATCGGTCCTTGCTTACTGCCTCATGGGGGAATCCCAGAACCTTCTGAGATAATATCAAACAGTTAAATGGGAGCACACCTCCCCCCACCCTCCCAGATCAACATCAATGGCACTATCTCCTCAGCCCAGCCCTTATAGCCAACCACCTCAATGCCCCCTTCACGGATCTTAGCCCTATCCTCCCTACTAATTTTTTCAACCCTCCCCCCCGTCACCTGCCATAAGTTTTGCACGCCCTTATTTTCACCTCTGCCATGTCTCTGCCCAAGAACTTAGACCTCACCTAGTCAATGCCCTCAAGAGTAATAGTATGGGCAGTGACACCTTGGATCCATGTATCCTCTGACAGGTTTTAGACTCGGTCCTTACCCCGATCACATGCCTCGTCAATCAATCTCTCTGCCTGGGGAAATTTCCATCTGTCTGGAAAATCGCCACAGTCACCCCCATTCTTAAAGGTGGTGACAGGTTTGTGGCTGGAAACTATCGGCCTATCTCCATTCTCTCTCTCCTCTCTCCAAAGCCTTGGAAAAGGTGGTGGCTTCTCAAATCTCTGACTACCCCACCAACTACAATGCCTCTATCCTGAACAGCACGGCTTCGTGCTGGCCATAGTACCAGCACTGCCTCCCAGAGTTTTCCAATTTCTCCACCCTCCTTAGACACAGGCTCTCTGGCTGGTGCTGTTTTCATAGACCTCTCTAAAGCTTTCAACACTGTCTCCCATCCCTCCTTCTGGATGCCTTAGTCTCTCCAGTTTTGCAACTGGGCCTGTCTCCTGGTGCACCAGTTATTTGTCTGCCCACTCACAGCATGTAAAAATTAACGGGACCCACTCAGACATCTGTCCCATCTGTTCTGGTGTTCCCCAGGGCTCCATTCTGGGCCCCTTACTCTTCTCCCTTTACCTTAACACCCTACCACACTCCTGCTCTGGTAACATATTATTGTACGCTGATGATGCTGTCATCTTTGCCTCAGATCGTAACCCTATCGCCCTCCAGGACTCCCTGCAGAGGTCTTTCAATGAAACCGAGGGTTGGTTCAAGGAACACAGACTGGTGATAAATCTTAAAAAAACCAAAACCATGATCTTTGCTCACTCTCAAAACAAATCCTGCAACTTCAAACTTCTCATTCACTCTGGGTCCTCGTTCCCACTCAAACAAGTTTGCTCCTATAAATACCTGGGGGTCCATTTTGACCCCTCTCTCTCCTTCCATGGACACATATCTGCCCTTGCCACTGCTGCTAATATCCGACTAGGCATCTTACACCAGTTTGAAAACTGCCTCCCCCCTGAGGCTCTATGACTTGCAGTCACCTCATCCATCCTGTCACTAGTGGACTATGGGCTGCCAGTGTATGGTGCTGCTGATCAGACTGCGCTCCATAAAATTCGCACTATTCTAAACAAGGCCTGCAGGTTAATTACTGGGGTGCCTAGGCCAACACACACCTGTCTGCTATACTCTAAAACCCTGTTGCTTGATCTTGATGAGTGCCTCAAATATCAGACCTGTATCCTTACTAAAAAAAAACTCTCCTTGGGCTATCCCCACCAGGACTGACCGCTACTATCCGCCGCTCTATACCACTAGTTCAAACTCGAACCTCTGGGAAATCCTCACTAGCTATTCCTAGAGCTAGGACCTCACACAGCCAAAGAGCTTTCAGCTACAGGGCCCCCTCCTGGTTCAATACACTGCCCTCTTCCATCTCCGAAGCCCCATCGATATCATGCTTCAAAACGTCCTTACGGAATCACCTATTTAATACCCGAAGCTGTAAATGCCACTAGTCTAGGCCCTACTCTATATTTATGACAAAGCTACCTTCTAAGCTGCTTATTGATTGCCTAAACCCTGTTATTGTTGCATCACTCCTGCTTGTATGAACTTGCTGTATTTCTGTACTTATTACTGTCGTAATTTACTGTTGTACTGTGTTATGTCTTCCTGTGACAAGGTACCTTTGTAAATGAGCCTATGGCTCAAAGGTTTTCCCAAACTGCTGTCAAAATAAAATAAAAAAATAAATAAATAAAGATATCTCAGGTCACAACAGTAATCATAGTCAATACGCTAAGGTACAGCGTCACTGACACAACGTCACCAGCAATATATATACAGATATATACAAAATTTACACATTTGTAAGATACATGGAATGAATACACTCAAGTATACTGTGCAGAGGACCAGGCTAATCAGGGAGGGTTAAGACAGTCAAATACTGACGAGAGCTTCAAGTGGTTCCACAGGGAGGTGCATAGGCCCGACTGGGGGGAGGTCCAGACCTGGACAGGAAAGGAGTTCCACAGTCTAGGGGCACATGACACAAAGTCCCTGTCACCCATTTTGGTACGAGTAGGAGGGACCTTAAGGATAGCAGGGCCCTGTGACCTTAGAGGGTAGGTAGCGGGGGCTCCTGGCACAAAAGATTATATACAGCAGCAACAATTGATATTTGGGCATATTGATCCTTATCAGCATGGATTTACTAAAAATAGGTCTTGTTTGACAAATTTATTGGCTTTTTATGAAAAGATTAGTAAGGATTTAGATAAGAAAAACCCAGTGGATGTAATATTTCTGGACCTTGCCAAAGCTTTTGATAAACTACCCCATCTGGATTTAATTAAAACACTAGGGGATCTTAAGTTGTGTACCAACATCACACATTGGATTGCCAATTGGTTGAAGGGGCGCCAACAGCGAGTGGTGGTCAATGGCATATTTTCGGAATGGGCTAGAGTCACTAGCAGTGTGCCACAGGGATCAGTCCTGGGTCCCATTCTTTTTAACATATACATTTCCTCCCTAAAATTAGATTAATCAAGCATCTGGTTGTCAAAATTTGCTGATGACTGTCATCTGGGAACAGCAGTGAATGTACTGGACAGCACCACTGCATTACAAGAAGCATTGGATCATATTTTTGCTTGGACTGAACATAGTAAATTGACCCTAAATGTTAGTAAATGCAAAGTAATGCATTTAGGTACTGGGAACAAACAGCAAAAGTATTATTTGGATAAAGAACTTTTAACTGTAACATATTGTGAAAAAGACCTTGGAGTGACTATTTGCCCAGACCTTAAATTCAATATACATTGTAGGGAACAAGTACAAAAAGTCAACCAAATAATGAATTGCATTTTTAGGCACATTTCCAGCCGAGTAAGTGAAGTTATACTCCCCCGTATGTGGCATTGGTCAGGCCCCACCTGGAATACTGTCTCTTGTTATGGTCCCCCTATAATAAAGAAAATATCAAGAGGGTAGAAGCAGTACAGTGTAGAATGACTAGGTCTATTACAGGCTTAAAAGAGATGCCATACCAACAAAGACTAGAAACAATTTATATTCACTACAATACAGAAGGTACGGGGGGATTTATATATGCTATTTAAAGCAATGGAGGATAACACCCTTAGAACTGAACTCAGCCTAGAGTTTAATCATGGTAGAATGAGTAGTAGGAGACACACTAAGCAACTCCATTTGGAGAAATGGAACTTACTACTTGGAAAGAATTGATATAGTCTGAGAGCAGGTACATACTGGAATGGTCTTCAACTGAAAGTAATCCAAAGTCAAGATAGGAATACTTTTAAAAACAACTTGGATAAGGTTATGGTTATTGAGGCTAAATTAGGGATGTATATTTAGATTAAACTCGGGAACAGTATAATTAAAAGGCAAGTACTAAGGACGCAAGTCTATTGAAGCTTGATTTGAGCTATGAAATCTATGAAACTGTTTGATCCAGATGTTAGTACTTGCATAGAAACTGCGTGATCACTAACATACTGGCATGCATCAGCTGCAGGAATTGCACTATGGCATTGCACCAGGTCATGGCACCACGCCATGGTCCATGCCCCGGCACATGGCATCACCACCTTCCTGTACCTTACGGCCCACTTATAGGCCTAGATGATGATTATTCATACTGTCTCTCAAGGTTGTTCTTCCACCATAGTATACCACAGGGGTCAGTCCTGGGACCAGTACTTTACAGTATGTTCATCAGTGACATTGGAGAAGAAATAGAGAGTAAGATGTGTCTCTTTGCACATGACACCAAGTTCTGTGGCAGGATAGACAGAAAGGAGGGGTAGAGGAGTTGCAGAGGGAGCTGCAACAGTTAAAGAGGTGGTCCTATGTCTGGCAGTTGAAATTCAATGCCAAAAAGTGCAAGGTGGTGCACACAGGGAGTAGGAACCCTGATGGAATACTGGATGGGAGGAGTTAAGGTGGCTTCTACTTTAGAGGAAAGGGACCTAGGGGTCACCATAAGTGACTCTGTAAAACAAACTAGATGATGTAATAAGGCCTACATCAAAGCTGGGGTGTATTAAAAGGGGTTTTGAATTAATAGCAGGAGGAAAGAGGTAATACTACTTCTCTGTAGATCCCTGGTGAGACCTTATTTGGAATACTGGACCCAATTCTAGAACCCTCACCTGAGACAAAGACAGGCTAGAGATGGTGCCACATAGAATATCCAAAAGGATTCAGGGCCAACAGGGCAGATCATATTAGGATTGGTTTCGAGCAATGAACATGTACACACTAGAGGCGGGGGGGGGTGACATGGGGTGACATGATAGAGACCTTCAGTTTCCTGAAAGGAATAAACAAGGTAAACTGTGAGGAACTATTTAGCAGGAAGGGTGGGTGAAAAATAAGTGAATGTGAATGTAAGCTTGGGGGGGGGGAAGTTTAGGAGGGATGTGAGAAAATGTTACTTTACGTAGAGAATGGCTGATCCATGGAACAGCCTTCCAAGCAGAGGAGGAGGACACAGAAACAATAATGTGTATAAGTGCAGCTGAGACAGAATAAAGGGCTTATAAGTTATTCAGGGGGTAACAGTAAGGCAGGGAATGAGAGGGATAGGTGAGGGTGAAATCCCCATCGAGACACAGGTCATGGGGTAGGGTACAGCAAAACTGGGCATACTGGGTGGACCAGTGGTCTTTTTCTGTCAACATTGTCCATGTTTTTATGCTTCCACAGCCTACTCCCTTGATGGGCGTGCTATTCTAGGAAGCAGTCTTTGAAACTGGACAGAAATTCAATCTCAGGCCTGTTATCCTTCTCAAAATACCACTCTATGCCTGGAAGATTGACATCCCCAGTATAAAGGTCTGTTTACATGGCTGCATGGAAAGTCTGCTGAGCTCGGCTTCTGTCTTGCCTCCTCCAACTGCGCCAGTGCTGGAAAGTGCCTACATGACCCCTCTCAGGTTCAATGCAAGCTGTGCTGAGAGGGGCTGTGAGTTCAAGGGGGGGGTGGATGTTCATGTCCATTTCAGGCTACACACAATCACGAATTCCATCCCCCCCAAGCTTGCACTTACTCTGTCTCAGTCCCTGTCCGTCGCCATTAAAGTAACTTTTACACTTTCTTTATACACAATTGGTGCTGTTGTTCCATACGCAATCAGTGCTGTCTTTTGCATAGATCACGCATAACTTTGCTACAAAATAGGTAAAATTGTGCAACTGGTGGGTAGAGAGCATTTTTTTCCCTCAAAAAAAAGGATCAAATTTATGCTTCTAGGACTCCTTACGGGTGCCTAATAGCAGGAACAGTACAACAGTGGGCTCATGTATTCAGCTATTAGCTGAGTAGATGAAGTCTTTCAGCACAACCCAGGCATTAAACAGGAGAAATGAAACTTGTCTTCCTAACAATATTATTTATTGAAAACATTCTTATCAGACGTTCTAAACATAGTGCAAAGTGAAAAACCTACCACACTTTTCCAAAGGGTTGTCCTGTTTAAACTGATGTCCATATTTGTGGCTCAACTGCCTAAACCATCTGAGTAGAATCAAAATGATCTGGTAAAAACCATTCCAGCATAGGCTAAATTCACAGATGCTCCTGAAATTCAGGCTGTAGGATCAAGGTGGGAATGTGTACGCACCCAGTCATGCACACCATGGCACTGCTAACATTTCAGAGAAAACTCCTCCTTCTTCAGAGCTCTTATTGACTCTGCTCAGATGAATTAGGCAACTGAGCCACAAACATGGACCATTTGGAGAAGTGTGGTACAGTTTTTCACTTTGCACTATGTTCGGAAAATCTGGTAAGATGTTTTCAATAAGCCGGCCTGGTGATGCTGAGGGTTGAGGCGCTGGACTAATGATTGCGCTGCATCAGTGATCCGGGTTTGGGAGCGAGCCTGGGTCACTGGGAGTTGGCTGGGGGGGCAGGATTTGGACTGAGCAGCCGTAAGGCAGCTCTCCACTCCCAGGGGAAGGTCTCAGTAGCTCCCACTGCAGGACTGCCCCTGGGTGGAGGCCTGAAGGTAGTGCAGGCGGTGACGGCTAGAATAGGAATGGTGCTGTGGATCGCTGCATGCGTGCCTCCATGAGCTTGGAGTGACCATGGCAACGGGACGAGAAGGAAAAAAAAATGGAGCTGGCAGGCTCACGGATGGTCTGGCTGTGCTCTGCAGCCCCCAGAGTCTAGATGTTGGTTTCTGGGGGTCGACTCCTCGCCCTAGCCCTGCCATGGGGGAACCATGGGGGACCCTTCCAGGAGAGGACTGATGTGGGGATGCCGGGGCCGGAGAGTGAGGCCCTCCAAGGGAGGGGCCAGAGCCACCTGCCAGTCCCGCAGGAAGGAGGGGTAAAAATCTATATAAAAAATGCTTTCATAAATAATATTATCAGGAAGACAAGTTTAATTTCTCCTGATTAATGCCTGGGTTGTGCTGATATACTTTATCTACTCAGCTAATAACTGAATACATGAGCCCACCGCAAAACTGTGCAACCATGAGATGCAGCAAACATTTATTGACATGTTGTAGAACTTAAATACAGTATTTAGTGGTAGCCATTACTACATTGAATCATGACACACCATGGTGTGCCACTGCAAAAACTGATACCACTAAGTCTCTTTCATATGAACGCAGCTTTTCTAGTACTGGGTTTCACACTGTTGTGCCGTGGTGTGCCACAGTTCAACATGATGACGGCTACCACTAAATATATACAAGTTCACTGAGTAGGGAAAATTGGGTGTACAGATAAGTTCTGCAAGTACAGAACTTGGGTATACAGATAAGGTTTGTGAGCACATAAAATTGGGTATACAGACAAGGTCTGTGAGTATATAAAACTGGGTATACGTAAACGTTCTGTGAATACAGTTATTCAGTTATACAACAAGTTCTGTGAGTTAAGTAAATTGAGTATACACACAAGTTCTGTGAGTACAGTAAATCGGATATACCCATATAACTCAGGCGTCATGTACCAGCGGATTACCACCCCTGCCTGATGACCACAATACAGGTTGAGGGGCCTGGGCTCTGTTCTGGTGACAATCAGGGGTTCTCTTCCAAAGACATAAATAAATAGCGTGGTGCCTCCACCCAAAGTAAAATTATAGTGGGACAGATGTTTGCTTACTACACCCCCTGGGATACTAACCTAACCACTTCCCCTACCACTCATCCCCAACACAGAGAATACCACTTTAAACTGTAATACGGTGTAACACATGTAATTAATGACTGTAGCTAATAATATGCTCACAGACAGTTTTAACAATAACAATAGTTAATTTTATTACAGGGAAAGGGGAATGGTAAAGCAGGTCAATAAGCAATGGCAACACTGGATAAACTGGCAAAACCCATCAACAACAACAACAACAGTGCCCACCCATCAACAACAACAACAATAACAGTGCCCACCCATCAACAACAACAATAACAGTGTAAACCCACAACAGCAACAATAACAGTGCCCACCCACAACAGCAATAATAACAGTGCCCACCAACAATAATAACAGTGCCCACCCACAACAACAATGCCCACCCACAACAGCAACAATAACAGTGCCCACCCACAACAGCAACAATAACAGTGCCCACCCACAACAACAATAACAGTGCCCACCCACAACAACAATAACAGTGCCCACCCACAACAATAACAGTGCCCACCCACAACAGCAACAATAACAGTGCCCACCCACAACAGCAACAATAACAGCAACAATAACAGTGCCCACCCACAATAGCAACAACAGTGCCCACCCACAACAGTGCCCACCCACAACAGCAACAATAACTGTGCCCACCCACAACAGTGCCCACCCACAACAGCAACAATAACAGTGCCCACCCACAACAGTGCCCACCCACAACAGCAACAATAACAGTGCTCACCCACAACAGCAACAATAACAGTGCCCACCCACAACAATAACAGTGCCCACCCTCAACAGCAACAATAACAGTGTCCACCCACAAACAACAATAGCAGTGCTCATCCACAAAAGCAACAATAACAGTGCCCACCCACAACAGCAACAATAACAGTGCCGACCCACAACAGCAACAATAACAGTGCCCACCCACAACAGCAACAATAACAGTGCCCACCCACAACAGCAACAATAACAGTGCCCACCCACAACAATAACAGTGCCCACCCACAACAATAACAATAACAGTGCTCTCCAAGAATAACAGCGCCCACCCACAACAGCAACAATAACAGTGCCCACCCACAACAATAACAGTGCCCACCCACAACAGCAACAATAACAGTGCCCACCTACAATAACAGTGCCCACCCACAACAACAATAATAGTGCCCACTCACAACTGCAACAATAACAGTGCCCACCCACAACAATAACAGTACCCACCCACAACAGAAACAATAACAGTGCCTACCCATAACAATAACAGTGTCGACCCACAACAGCAACAATAACAGTGCCCACCCACAATAACAGTGCCCACCCACAACAATAACAGTGCCCACCCACAACAGCAACAATAACAGTGCCCACCCACAACAGTGCCCACCCACAACAATAACAGTACCCACCCACAACAGCAACAATAACAGTGCCCATCCACAACAGCACCCACCCACAACAGCAACAGTGCCCATCCACAACAGTGCCCACCCACAACAGCAACAATAACAGTGCCCACCCACAAAAGCAACAATAACAGTGCCCACCCACAACAGTGCCCACACACAATAACAGTGCCCACCCACAGCAGCAACAATAACAGTGCCCACCCACAACAATAAAAGTGCCCACCCACAAGTGCCCACCCACAACAATAACAGTGCCCACCCACAACAGCAACAATGACAGTGCTCATCCACAACAGCAACAACAGTGCCCACCCACAACAATAACAGTGCCCACCCACAACAGCAACAATAACAGTGCCCACCTACAACAACAACAATAACAGTGCCCTCCCACAATAGTGCCCACCCACAACAATAACAGTGCCCACCCACAACAGCAACAACACATGTAACTTGACCCACCTCCCCACTGGTACCAGTGCCCTCTATGGTCCCTGGGTTCCCAGATTAAGGTGCAGGCCTGATTGTTGCCACGGGCTGTCCAGCACGGTGTTGGGGCTCTTGGAATAAACTTTAAATAAACTGTGACTTGCTGCAAACTTTAAACTAACTCCCCAGGTCAGGGCAGGCCCTGCTTTACACACGGGTCTGGAGTCCCAGTTCACAGGGTCTGAAGCAGCATCTGGAGGCAAACTGGCGGATTGCGGAGCAGCAAAAACGGTTTAGCGGCAGGCTTGGTGAATGAGGTAGGATGATCTGGCAGCTTGACACCTTCTTCCTGCCTGGAGTAAGGGGGCACTGCGCAAGGCTTCCCGGTTCAACAAGAGCCCAGACCTAAAGAGTGACCCCATGGCTCGACTCATCCCAATTGCTCAAGAGTGCCCTAGCACTCAGGCACACGCCCATGGCTCCCTGAGTCCCGATCCACCCTACTTGATAAGGGCTGGCTGGTCCCTTACCTGGTTCCAGCATGGCCTGAGTTCAAAAACTTCTGCAGACAATTTGGGGCAACTTCAGACTGAACGGTACACAGTCTCTCAATGGAGAGCCCCAGGTTTCAAACAGCATGAACTCACAATATTTTCTGGCTCCCAGGCACAGGAGCTCCACAGGCTTCTTTCCACTGCTGGCTTCAAACTCCAGGCCAAACTAGGCAAAACACACTCTCTGGCAAAAACGTTTGGCCGATTTCCAACCCTTTTCTCCCAACACAGTCTGAGCCCTTCTGTCTCGCTGAGAGCCCAAGCCGGACTGCCCCCAACTGTAACTGTCCCTCAGGTTTCACTCAGAAAATGGCAGTTTCTGATTGGCTGAGATTAGCTGTCCATCAGTAAAATTAATAAATATTAAGTTCCTTCAATTACTGATTGGTGATTAGCTGGGCACCAAGAACACTGTTCAAAACTGCTCCCAAGATCCATTTCTTTAAGTTTTGGGAACCTAAGATTATGATTGGCTCTCTCTCTCTGGGGGTCAAAGTATCAATCATGGCTGCTATATAAAACAGTCCCATTCAGTTTTATATAGAGTTCCCACTTTAAAGTACTCTTGTAGCCAAACTGTACAATTTCTATAAACATTTGCCCCATAGTCCTTTAGCAGTCTCTACTCCCTATCATCTGATTGGAGAGTTATAAAATAAAGTGCTCTCCCTAGCCCATCGCTGCCTTTGAAATGCACTGTCCCCCAGTGACAAGCAGAGAGCTCATTAATATTTACAGAGATCCCCCATAACTCCTATTGGCGCTTCTTAAATAAAACATTTTGAGGCTTCTGAGGTGCCTCCTTCATATCTAATTAGCAGATATAGGGGCCTGGGAGCACTGGGGGAGCTTTTGTTTAGCCACAATAGTGGACCAAAAATGGACTTGTGTTACTGTGCATGCACGGACCACCGCTCACACATTCGTGCAGTAAGCCGCATGGCGGTTCCGCTAGTTTGCTCCTCCGGACCCTTTGTACAGGGGAAATGATGTGGGGGCTGGATGGAGACCTCAGAGGTACCAAAGAACCTGGGACCTGTGGCAGAGAGGCAGCAGGAGGACCGGGCTGCACCCGAGGGGTGAATATAAGGTAAAACCTACCCATGGGATGTTACACATACAAGTTCTGTGAGTGCAGTAAACCAGGAATATATACATAGAAGTTCTGCGAATACATTAAATTGGGTATATAAACATGTTCTGTGAGTATGTTAAAATGGGTACTGTATGCATACAAGTTCTACAAGTACAGTAAACCAGGTATACATACAAGTACTCTGTGTGTGTACCCAATTTACTGCACTCACAGAACTTGTATGTATACCCAATTTACTGTAAATACAGAATTTGTATATATTCAGTAGTAGCTGTTGCCATGTTGATCTGTGGCACACCTCGACACACCACTGCAAAGCCTGATACCAGAAAAGCCACATTCATCTGAATGCAGCTTTCTGACTGATACTGGGTTGCGGCATAACAGAAGCTACACTATAACTATGCATAGCAATGGATACCACTGTACCTGAGAAACCACGTAAACATGATGGTTCTTCAGACTAAACAACAAGAATAACAGGTATCAGTGATCAGCTTTAAACAAAAGGTCAGTAGTGTTTTCTCTGTCGTCAGGAGAAGTGTTAGAAAGCGTAAACTGAGCATCTAGAGTTAGAACTGAAAGGAAAAGGTGCAAGTTTGTGTTCAGTAATAAACAAGTTCAGTCAAGAATCCAGACCCTGGATCTAATTCCCAATAATAAGGGTCAGAATGATTGGTATTCTGCCCCCCCCCAAAAAAAGAATTAAAGCCAGGTCTCATACTATAAACCTCTTGGATCAGCACAGTCCTTAATTCACAGCCCTTTCTGGTGGAGTAGTGCTCCGTATCTGAAAAGAAATGGCAACCAGTTCAAAGAGTGTTACTTGCTTTGCACAAAAACCATCGAAAGGTTTATGATAGCACTGGGGACGCTATCCGTCAGAGGAAGATAAATGCGGTGGCCTGATACAGTGCCAATAAAGGGCACATAGATAAAAGATAACTGTGGTGGCCTGATACAGAGCCAAAAAAGGGCACACTGGTGCTACTGCTTAAAGCAACGGCCCCTCCCCTTCCCAAAGTACCTTCTCACAGCAGTTACTAAATGCTGTGAAATACATGTGGTAGCCTGATACACAGCCAACAAAGGGTACACTGCTGCTACTGCTTAAACCAACTTCCCCTTCCCCTCCCCAAAGTACTTTCTCACAGCAGTTACTAGACGCTGTGAGGTACATGTCTCACTATGCATCAGTTGCCTTCCTCACTGGCTGAGCGTGAAGACCCTGATGCTGAGCTTTTCTGACTGCCCAAACAACGTGAGGTACCAAGTAATTTACAGCAAATAATGTGTAACATTTTTCTTTCGAAATACTCACTTAAAAACTCACCTTCTCTGTTATAAAGTGCAACATTTCCCTCTTTACAAAGCTGGGCCAGTGATAATTACTCTTGCTTCCACTGTAATGAGAAGTGATGCTGTTTACCAGGTTGGCAAGCAGATTTCACACCCTAGACTGGGACACCAAACTTATGCGACAGACACTGGGAAAACTTTGACTCCGACATCTCCTCTCCTAGGTAGGGTGGGAAGCTTGCAGTTATTGGTCACTCATGTCCCTTTAAATGGGGGTTTAAGACATGGGATAACAGTTTTCAACCAAATTAATGGCTTATTTGGGGGTTTCATTACCTGAATAATTGAATATTTAAGCAGGGTATTCAAACCAGCCCTATTCTGATCACATCACCCCAGATGAAGTGAGTTTGTTGATGACGTGCTGGGTCGATCAGTCCACCACCTCTGTGTCTCTGTTAATTATTTTTTGATCAGCCAGTTTCTATCCGGCCACAGCACTGTGTTACAGGACCATTTCTGCTGCCAATAGCTGAACGAACTGGCAATTCTGAATGAACTAACTTTTGAAATTTGAGCCTGTATGCTGTGAGTCCTCTGTGTCAGTTTATGTACAGCACTGAGCTTTTGAGTAAAAGACTTTCCTCTGAAATGTACATACGTGCTGTGCTTTACTATTTGAGATTGATGGGAAGTTCCCGACATAGCATAACTGATCCCTGGTGACTAGGGTTACCACCTTTTAAGAAGCCCAAAGTGGAACATTTCTTACTGAAACAAGATTTTTCACAGGACAGTACGTAACCGTGACCAATGCAACAGACTTGTTTTCTCTATTTAATCAGAATTAAGGCTAAGTATTGTGAATTCTTAGTTGCTTCTATTGTTTATCATTTTAAGGTATTTTAGTTAAGGTCTGATAGTTTTCTGCAACATTCAGTGATAAATCAGAAAATATTTTTACTACTACAAACTCAGAACATGTAGTATTTTTCATGTTTTTTTGCAGGACACAGCTGCCCAAATCAGGACTATCCTGCGAAAATAGGGACAGGTGGTAACCCTACTGGTGACTTGCTGGAGTGCAAGCAGGGATTCATTAGTCCACGGTACCACCCTACTGTCAGCAAGGCCTGCAACAACTGACACCTGATGCAGAAATGGCAACATCTAGTTACAGGGTCATTGCCATGTAGTGGTGCTGGTATTTGTGCTTATTACGCACCCTTCAGGGTGCACAGAGTGTGGTACAAGTGAAAACATAAATAACATTAACACAACATAAAATAAGACACAGACATCCATAAAGACTATAGCATCTTTCAGAAAAAGAGATGTGCAAGAACAAGGGGGCACAATTTGAAGACAGAAGGGGGACAGCTCAGGGGCAATTTGAGGAAGTATTTTTTCACGGAGAGGATGGTGGATGCATGGAACAGCCTTCCTGAGGAGGTAGTGGAGTCAAAAACAGTGGGGGAATTCAAGAATGCATGGGACAGACATAAAGCAGTTCTAGTGGGGGATAGGAGGAAGTAGGCTGTTGGTTAAAGTAAATGTAGAAGGTTCCCATAGCAAATGGGAGTGGTAACCTGTAGGTGTTGTGAATCAGTCTCCTACCGTTCAAACTGCCAAACAGTGCTGTTTTCCATGAAAAAAAATATTTTACTTTGGTGCTGTGACTCATTTGCATAACCTGGCCCTTTTGTTCTCAGTACTGTGACAGCATACCAAGGAAACAAAGTTACTGTACCCACAATACCTCACTATGTAAATTAGTATACAGGGTATTATATTTCTGTGCTCACTGAAGAAATAGGAGCCATCATCTCTCAGTATAGAAGTCTTGTAGCTAGATACGGTGTGTACAATGCATTGTTGTGAAAATAAATAAACAAAAGCTTATATTGTTGACACCACTACACAAATATGGGATAGCATCTCTGAGTAAGGAAACTGTAAAACAGATTTGTATTTTATCCACAATGTCTTGCTACAGTTATTTACATATTACTGCTCACCACCAGCAACATAAGGGACTGTATGTTTGAGTAAGACACATTTAAGGCAATATTATAAATTACCCAGAATTCCTTGTTGCTGTTTGTAAAACAATGACAGCTCCTTGGTATGACATCATTTTGGGGATGTGGCCACACCCAGGAAACTGGAGGACAAAATGCTGATAAAACAATATAAAATGACTATGACAGATTTTTGTACAAAACAAATTGCAGCCTCAACATCTGAAGCACGTCTGGCAATGGCATACTATGTGTAAAAGGCATTTGGGGAACCTTACACATTTACTTTAACTAGGATCTGCAGCATATCCAATAGGTAGGGGAAATGAGCAGATTGTGTGGGCCAAGCGATCCTTATCTGCCATCAAAGTCTATGTTTCAATTGAATAAAAGGAACAACAGTGGCATCTGGAAGACACAGAAACAGAGAAAACTGGATAACGAGGGCAGCAGATAAAGGAAAAGCAGTCGATTTGCTCTACTTCAACTTCAGCAATGCATTTGATTCTGTGATGCACGGAATGTTCCTGAAGAAGTTAGAGGATCTGGGAACAGCAAAGGATCTAGCTAGATAGTTGGGAAGCTAGCTGGTGTGGAAGACAGCAGAGGATGGTGGTAAACAGGGTCAAGTCAGAGGAGAGGGAGGCCACCACTGGGGTGCCACAGGGTTCAGTCTCTAGGACGGTTCTTTTCAAAATGTTCATCAGTGACACTGGAAATGGAATACAAGGCAAGATGTGTCTCTTCATAGATGGCACTAAGCTCTGTGGCAAGGTACATATGAACATACAAAGAGGCCAGCAGAAGAAGGCCATTTGGTCTGTCTAGTCTGCTCATATTGCAGGGTCCACAGCTTGAGCTATTGACTATACCCCCCCCACTCCTCCCATCCTTTCCATCCTCCCTACCCATGATCCCTACCTTCTCCTTATTTGGAAACTAGGAACGGAAAAGTTGGACATAGTTTCATTATTTGTTTATCTAGGTCTTACAATGACTCCAAATAGTACATGGAATAAACATATTGGGCCCTGTGCACTATTAGACTGGAATGGCTATGAGCGTGTATCTGGACGCATGACCACTCTGCACCCTACAAACCCCCCTCACGGTGATGCAAGGGGTGCACAGCATCTATGCACCCGATCCCCTTGCCACGCAAAGAACAACACATCGGGGGCAGGCGAGGGGCATGCCAGCACTATACGCCATGCACCAAGGCACGTAGTGCTGGCCACAGGGGGTGCAAGGTACACCAGGGAGAACCCTGCCATAAGCCCCCTATGTGCCCTACAAACGCAGCGGGAGTCACCTGACAACAGGGCAAGTAGCCCACCCACGCACCAGGGCCACTGTATATGGCTGTCCGGTGTCTCCCACCCACCCCAGTACACATTGGTCCCCCTCCCAGGACACCCCACACACAGGAGCACAGGACATGAATGCTGCTCCCACCCCCTGAATGGCACGACTGCCCGCCTCCGCTTACAGCAGGGTACAGTGCCTCCCCCACACTGCCAACTGCCTTCACCCCACCCCATCCCTGTGCACCTCTCTGGTGCCATCGGAGGGCCAGCGGCATTGCCTTCCACACACCACCACAGCTGCTGACCCTTGGACATCTGTGGGGCACACTACCAACGCGCACCCCGCCACATGTGGGATCCACTGTGGGTCCTGGCCAAGGTATTCAATTGGATGACTGGCTAAGTCTGCGACTCCGTGGAGTCCTGTGCATCGGGGAAGGCAGGGCCACAGATAGGTGGTGGCTGGTAGTGAATAGCGGCTAGTGCACACCTGTCCGTGGGTGTGCAGCTATGCGGGTGGGTTACGCATGGTTTGCACATACTCCTGCCCATATAATGCAAAGGCCCAATGTAAGAATACTCTCCCAAACTAAGAAAACAACATTGGCATTAGGACAATTTAGTACTGCATATGGGGGATTATCTAAAAAGCTGATGGTAGGAATTAGAGCAAAATATCTAGCCCAAATTACATATGGAGCTGAGATATGGGATTTGAAAAAAGAGAGCTACTTCCGGTTCCAACACATGACTTTAAGAAAAATGTTATCAGTACCGGGATCATTCCCTGCACCATTCATTAGGGCAGAACTGGGATTAGACAATATAGAAGCTGTCCTGGATGGTAAAAAAATATTTATTGGCTTAGGTTAACAAGACAGCCCTCTGAAAGAATTTCAGAATCACGCTTATTGGAGAAGGAAAACTGGTTTAATAGGAATTGTTATAAATCATCATGGCTTGATGTAGTTTATAAAATGCTGGAAGATATAAATTAACTATCTTGAAAAAATATGTAGCATTTAATATTACTTTAAGTGTACAGTACAAGAAATCTATAAGAAAAAAAGTCAAAGAATACTGGAACAACATAGAGAGAGAAAAAAATCTAAGTATCTAGATTTTCCCATGGTTTGCAAATAATGACAAGAACAACTTCAAACTACAGTTTTATATGGACATCTTGACTGATCCTAAATAAAGAGCTGGTTTTACAACCTACAAATTCGAAAGTTTTGATAGTAATATACAGCAGATAAGATATAGTAAAGATAAACATTTATCAAGCGAATGTGGCTGTAAAGTGGGTGTCCCTGAAAATCTTATACATGTAGTGTGCTTATGTCCTTGGTATATTAGACCAAGCTTAATTCTTAGTAAAACTATCTTTTATGTGGATACTATAGACAGGGTTTCTTAAATGGTGAGGCCCCAACCTGTTCCAGGGGAGGCTCAAGCAAGCCTTAAAATGTACTATATTTAAATGTCAAGTTTTGGATGCTTTGTGTGAAAGGATGCAGCAAACTGAAAGCGAATAATGGCATGTGAATTTATGTACAAAATGGTTACCAGGAAAACACACTCGACAAACACTTGTTTCCTGGTATGACATGGGGAAAGGTGAATGGAGAAAATACAATTCTTGGAAACTGTGCAAAACAAAATGCAAAATAATAAATGAATAGGAACAACATAACGCAGAAAAGCACAAATACAAAGGCTAAGCAGAGAGATACTAGAAGCAAGGCCAGGAGGGAGCAAAATGGTCCCCGAGAAGGTGTTTAAGGGCAGGGTAAAACTGACAAAGAAAACAGTCTAACTCATGGAGGTATTGCAATGAGGGATAAATAGGGCCAAAACTCAGAAGCGTGGAGCGAGTAGACTGACCTGGAGAGTGGGGTTATAGAGAGGGAGAATAATAGCGTTAATAAAATGAGAATAAACTCAGCTACTCAAATGCACTTCATTGTATTCTTCCTCTAATGTGCAAAGTATGATAGTTGTTCTAACTATGGGGAGGCCCCAAATTATTTTTATATTAGGGGGAGGCTCAAGATCTTTTCCAAGGCTTGGGGGAGGCTCACTATGACAAAGTGTGAGAATTAAGCAATAATGCCCGACAGGGTGTATGTCATGCTGGGATAACGGCACGCCTCAGGTGGTTGGGCACGAGGCCGCAGGCCGAGTGTGTCCAACGACTGAGGCGTGACGTTATCCCAAACGACACACACCCATGAGGGCATTATTGCTATTATACAATGGCTCGTTGTTATACAGAATAAAAAAAATAATTTTAAAGATGTTTTTGTGTGGAAAAATATTCTTTTTTCTTAAGAGAAGATGAAACAATCAATAAGATACTCAGTAAAAAAATCATTCTGCAGGTTCACAGTGAGGCTGAGACTAGACCCGTGATGTTGTACTGATTAACATCACGAGTCCAGCCCAAGACTGACCAATCAGAGTCCAAGATTTTTTCTTGCCATTGCATATAATTCCTGCTATAGAACAACTGAAAATTGATAACTTCACATTTTTGAGAAATTTGATTTATAATGAGGACCCTGTGGCAGTGAAGGCTCTAGCTGTATTTTTCAATACTGTTGCCTGAATTAAGAGGAAGATGATGGCTGGTATAAAGGTGTGACAGACTATTTTATGAAATGTTAGTACTATTTGAACGAATGTGCAATTTAAACTGAAATGAATGCTATAGCAACTATTTATCAAGTAATAATTATATCTAGTACTTCTAAATAAGGTGGCTGTAAATGCAATATGTTTTATGAAATGCTGAAAATTGTGCGTAACCCTGTCCAATATGTAAACTGACTTTTAAAACTCTATTCGTGTTTGTAATGACTGTATTGTCAAAAAATAAACAGTTGATGGGGGGCGCTAATGAGCAGCTACAGTGAAGGTCGCAGCTCTCCAGAGCTCCGCAACACAAGGCTAATTACAGGTAAACCTAATTTTCTTACTGTAAAGTTTAACATTTCAACTCCAATAATCGCCTAATATACACCGCTATGGATGAGTACCTGACTCAGGGGAAAACGCTGTGGCAAGGTGGCAAGAATGTGAAGAGAACTGCAGGACAAGACCATGTGGCTGGTGCTGGAATAGGCCCTATCTCGTTCTCTGCCTCCGAGCTTTCCTTGATGAGCCGATCAGTCTTGGACCAGGTGCTAGCAGACCTCACTCCACACTGGGAGAAAGTGGAGAAATCCATTGCGGTGCTCACTAGTGAAGTCAGACAGGCAGGTCGTATACAGGAGGTGGAACAATATATTTCAGACTTACAGGATACAGCAAAAGAAGTTCCTGAAAAGATTGCAAAGATGGAGAAAGAAATAGAAGAATTGAAGGACACACTAGACTACCAGGAGAATTACAGTAGACACAATAATTTGCATATCAGAGGCTTACTGGAGGGAGCGGAGAAGGGTAACCTCCTGGACTTCTGTGCGATTACACTACCCAAGCTGTTAAATTCTACCCCGAAAGCTGGAAGTCTGAAAATTGAGCAGGCACACTGGGTGCTTCCCCCGAGACCACCGCCAGATCAACCTCCCCACCAAGTAATCTTTCACCTGCACCACTATCCTGATCGGCAGGCTCTCATGGCTGCATACAGAAATCTAAATGAACTCACCTTTGAGGGCAATAAGCTAACATTACACCAGGATCTCTCTCTGCGAATACAATGCAAACGGCAGCAGTTCAATGCCTTGATGGAATAACTAAGAGAACGAGGCCTAGAATTTTTTATGGCATATCTGGCAGTGGTCAAAGTCCAATGGGAAGGCACCACATTCTCCTTCAGGGAGCTGAACAAGCTATAGGCGTACATCGCTGAATGGGACAGGAAAAATTAAAAGAATGGCTGAAGGAGCCCCATGAGTACTTGGGGAATAATGTAAAATTAACGGGACTTCCTTGTCTCCTCATGGCCTGCCGTGTCTTTTGTAGCCTGAAGGGGGGTGTGGATAAAAGGGCCTAAATGGGACAATGCTTACAATTGTGGACATTTCCAATCCTACAGCAATGTCCAGCATGTACTAATGAAGACACTTTCATGAGGGCTACTACACTTAAGTTTGTTGTAAAGGAGTGCAGAAACTGTCCAAGTGGTACTACATGCACATGTGGCATAAGCATGGACTCTTGTATGAACTGCAGGTCCAGGTCTGACAATGGGGGTCTTTCTTGACAAAAGGAAAAAAGGGGAGTGTCACAAACATCAAAGATAATACCCAGGGGGGGCATGAGTTAGATGAAGGGTTGCGGCGACCATGGGGGGACTGAGGAGGTTATTTTTCCTGGGGTCATACTTGAAGCTGCCACCACTGAAGATCGAGTTTGGTGACACATACCCTGGGTTACTCGGGGGCACTAGGCCCAATGGAACTTGATATGTTCCAGATAGTGGGAGAAAATGGATTTAAAACAAATGATATACAATGAATGTACTAAAGCTGATGCGGAGGGAGGGGGGGCGTAGGGATCGATCTTACAGACAATAAGAAAGAATAAGAGAATATCTACTGTATATAGAAGAAAACAACAGAAGGGTGGGGGTCAAGTTGGGGAGTGGGGAGGTTACAGAGGGAACTGTTTTAAATGTTCATGTTCAAAGTTATTTTTTCAGCACAAGTTTAAATGTGCCCTTGCTACATGTTATTTTTTATGCCTTATTAAAGACCGAAAGTATAAGAGATATTCATGCAGAGGAAAGTACTGGAAGCGACAACAGGGAAAGAGGGGAGCTTTAAATAGAAAACAATATGGATAGGACCTCTAATACTTTAATTGTGTCTTGGAATGTTAAGGGGTTTTCCTTCCCAGCAAAGCGAGCCAAAGTTCTTATGGCACTTAAACACAAAGGTACAGATGTGGCCATGTTGCAAGAGACGCATCTGTTGCCAAAAGAGCACACTAAGTTAGTGGGAGGGTGGGTGAGGGCTTGCTTTGCTTTCTCATACAGCTCCCATAAGAGAGGGGTGGCGATTCTCATTAAGAAGGGGTTCCCATTTGCTGTGCACCGTATGGTTAAGGATCCAGTGGAAGGACGGTTCATTTTTGTGGTGGGGGGAGGTTAATGGTCAAACTTTAGCCCTGAGAAACATACATGCACCAGCGATGCTAGACCAAACTTTCTATCAACAGATAATAGATTTTATGGTGAGGGAACAGTTTCCTCACCTTATACTGAGAGGGGATTTTAATTACATAGCAAACGCATTCAAAAATTAGACTACTCTGGAACCAGGAGTCGGGAGGTTGCAGCAGTTCAACAATAGCTTCTGGGTCTTGCAGAACTTGATTTGGTAGATGTATGGCACACAGCCAACCCAGGTGCCCGTGAGTACACTTTTTATTCCCACCCACATGCTACATGGTCCTGATTGGATTACTTGTATATCCCCAGGCATGGGTATACCCAGGTGACTAAGGTGGAACACAGCCCCATTTTTTTATCGGACCATGGGATGGTTCGACTGGAAATTACCCTGGGCCAACAAGAGGGAAGGAGGGGAGGCTGGAGATTCCCAGGTTATCTCATGGTGAAGAAAGACTTCAGAGAATTCTTAAAGGGCCAATGGAAAATTTATCATGAAACGAATCAGGGTACAGTGCAGGATGAGGAAATATATTGGGAGGCCAGTAAAGCATATATGTGGGTGGTGATTATTGGTTATACTGCAAAACTAAAAAAAGAGAAGCAAAAAGAAGGGAGGAGATAGAAAGTAACATAAAAATGTTGGAACAAAGGGTTATTAAGGAGGGGGGAGGGCAGGCATTGAAGGATATACAGACGGCCCGGGAGGCATTAAATTAATGCATTACGGCGGATGCCAGGTCTAAATATATGTATGTGAGACAGCAACTATATGAATGGGGCAACAAGTCCAGGGCCATTATTGGTAAATTTAATTAAAGGGAGCAAAACAACTGAAAAATACTGTCCATAAAAGACAGAGGCTAACCTCGACATAGTAGCCATTAGCGAGACATGGTTTACCAGTAACCACACCTGGGAGACTTCAGTACCTGGCTATGTACTGTTCAGAAGAGACCGAGGTGTAAAAAGGGGGGGATGGAGTGACCCTTTAGGTCAATGAAAATATCAAAGCTACAGAAATTCAGAATACACATAAGGAGCCAGAAGAACTGTGGATCACCCTGGAAACAGGAAATGGGATAGCCATACGGACTGAAGTTGTGTACAGGCCTCCAGACAAGGGGAGGACATAGACACGTTACTGTTAGAAGATATACAAAACTTGACAGCTAAAGGTGAGGTTCTGATAATGGGAGACTTCAACATGCCAGATACAGATTGGTCAATACCAGCAGGGACATCTGCCAGAACTAGACACATGGTGGATTCCCTGCAGGGGGAGGGCCTCAAACAACTGGTACAACAACCCACAAGAGACAGGGCTATCCTAGATCTAGTACTGACTAACAGGGAAAGGATCACAGATCTCTAGGTAGAAAGTCTCCTGGGGGCCAGTGACCATCACATGGTATGGTTCAATTTGGCCACTTGAACAAAACCATCCAATTTCAAGGCAAAAATATAGGACTTCAGAAGAGCTGACTTTGATAAGATGGCCAACAGAGTTAAGCTAGCCCTGGCAAAAAGAAATACAGGTGAGGGGGTACAGGCAAAGTGGGCAAGCATTAAAGATGCAATACTTGAAGCAACATTCCATTGTGTTAGTGAGAAAAGGAAGTGCAAAAGAAGAAGGAAACCACTTTGGTTCTCAAACACAGTAGCAGAAAAGGTCAGAGCCAAAGGGCTGGCCTTCAGGAAATATAAGGGAACGCAGCAGGATGAAGATAGGGAGGCATACCAAACTTCTTTAAGGGAAAAAGGAAAGACAGTAAGTCAGGCAAAGGCCCAAACTGAGGAAACACTAGCACGAACAGTAAATGAAGGGGACAGGACTTTCTATAGATACATTAGTGAAAGAAGAAAGTCCAGAGGGGGTGTTGCTAAGATCAAAGAGGATAAGGGGGCATGCGAGGAGGAGGACCATGTAAAAGCATCTATCCTAAATAGATACTTCTGTTCAGTATTTACTGAAGAGAAGGTAGGGCAGGGCCCACAGCTTAGCAGCATGGACACAGGGGGAAGGGGAAGTGCACTAGTCCCTTCACAAAAGAAAGGGTCCTACAAGAGCTTGATAAGTTCAGGGTGGACAAGGCAATGGGACCTGATGGCATACATCCCAGGGTACTAAAGGAGCTAAGGGTGGAACTAGCAGAGCCATTATCAGAACTGTTTAGTGAGTCTCTGAGCACAGGAGAGGTCCCAGAAGACTGGAGAAGGGCTCATGTGATCCCGCTCCACAAAAATGGTAGCAAGGAGGAGGCAGGGAACTACAGACCAGTCAGTCTTACCTTAGTAGTGGGCAAGATTATGGAGACACTCCTTAAGGAAAGGATAGTGCAACACCTGGAATCCATAGGAGCACAGGATCCAAGACGGCATGGGTTTACAAAAGAAAGGTCCTGTCAAACTAATCTCATAGATTTCTTTGACTGGGTAACCAGAGTGGTGAACCAAGGGGGAGCAGTTGATGTTGCCTACCTTGACTTCAGCAAAGCTTTCGATACTGTTCCACATAGAAGATTGATTAATAAGCTGGGTAGGCTCAGGTGGGTCAGACTTTGGTCAACTGGGTGGCAAACTGGTTGATGGGCAGAAAACAGAGAGTGGTGATAAACGGTATACAGTCAGAAGAGATGCAAGTCACAAGTGGGGTACCTCAGGGATCAGTTCTGGGGCCAGTCCTCTTCAATATCTTCATCAGTGACATTGCAGATGGATTGGAGGGTAAGGTTTGTCTGTTTGCAGATGAGACCAAGATCTGCAACAGAGTAGATGATCCAGATGGGGTGGGCAGAATGAGAAGAGATCTGGATAAACTAGCAAAATGGTCGGAAGAGTGGCAACTGGGGTTTAATGCAAAGAAGTGCAAGATCATGCACATGGGGAAGAGAAACCCTGAAGCCACCTATAGGCTGGGAGGGGAGTTGCTGGCAGTCACAAAGGAAGAAAGAGACTTGGGCGTCATCATCACTGATGACCTGAACTCATCCAAGCAGACCTCTAAAGCAGTAGGTAAGGCTAGAGGGATGTTGGGGTGTATTAGTAGGGGTATCTCAAGCTGGAAGAGGGAGGAAATAATCCCTCTTTACAAGACACTGGTTAAGCCCCATCTGGAGTACTGCGTGCAGTACTGGAGGCCACACCTTCACAAGGATATTAACCAAATTGAGGCAGTCCAGAGAAGGGCAACCAAAATGGTGCAGGGACTGCATCAGAAGACATATGAGGACAGATTAACTGAGCTCAATATGTATACCCTAGAGCAAAGGAGGGAGAGAGGTGATACAATTCAAACATTCAAACACCTTAAGGGCATTAACAAGGTGAAAGAGTCTAACATGTTTTAATATAAGAAAAATAACAGGACAAGAGGACACAGCATGAGACTAGAGGGAGGCCAAGTAAGGCGTAACGTGAGGAAGTTCTTTTTCACAGCAAGGGTGGTGGATGCATGGAACGGCCCACCTCTGGAAGTGGTAGATATGAATACAGTGCAGGGCTTCAAACAGGTGTGGGATATGCATAAGGGAGCAATACAGGTGGGTATGAATAGATAGGCCATTGACAGAGCAAAGGTCAATGTCACATTCATAAGGCAGAAAAAGAAATAGGCAGACTGGATGGGCCTTACAGTCTTTATCTGCCGTCAACTTCTATGTTTCTATGAGTGGCCCTCCAGGTGGAAGCACTCATAAGGAAACGGTTCCAAGAATGCTATACTACATTACATACAGATGAGTGCAAAGGAACAGACCTTCTCATGGATGGGTTTATAGAGGGGCTCACATTTCCAATTCTGACAGAAGACCAAAGAACCTCACTTGGGGGCACAGTCACTAAAGAAGAAATACTTAAAGCCATAGAATCACTTAAAAGGGAAAAGGCTGCAGGCTCAGATGGCTTTGGGGCCAAATATTATAAAGAACTAAGGCAGGAGGTGGCAGAATCCTTATGTCGAGTGTTGGAATGGGCTGGGGGGAAGGGAGACTGCCCAAGTCATGCTGTGAGGCTACCATCTGTGTGCTCCCCAAAGCCGAATAAGGATCCCCAAGAATGCTCCTCGTATAGGCCTATTTCTTTATTGAACCTGAATTGTAAAATCATGATGAAGGTTCTAGCTTTGAGACTAGATAAGTTCTTACCCAGCATAATAAATATGGATCAAACGGGGTTCGTCCAAGGTAGAATGTCATCCCACAATATGAGGAGGCTGCTGAATGTGGTGTGGTGGGGATATAGGAATCCAGGGTGGGCATGTATCCTCTCCATGGATGCAGGAAAAACATTTGACTGGATTGAATAGGATTATATGTTTAAATTTGGGGGAAATTTGGATTGGGGGGAAAAATAAATTCAATTAGTAAAAGCTTTCTACAAGACCCCAACCGCAAGGGTACTAGTTAATGGGATGCCTTCAGAGGAATTCCAGCTTGAGAGGGGCACAAGGCAGGGCTGTCCCCTCTCCCCCTCCTATTTGCAATTGCCCTTAGAGATCAAAATTAGGGAGGAACAACACATTCAGGGAGTTCAGGGTAAACCGGGTCAACGGCATACTATCACCCTGTATGCGGATGATAGCCTCCTTTTTCTCACAAATCCAGACCAGACAATCCCAGAACTCTTACAAATAGTGGACTCCTTTGCAACCTTCTCGGGATATAAGTTGCATATTAATAAATCTGAAATAATGTACCTGGGGTGGGGGGGCAGTGTAAAAGGCCTGGGGGCTCAGAAAAGTTTAAAAAGCTATAACATATTTAGGAGTAAAAGTGGGTCAAGATATTAGGGAAATGTATGACTTAAATTATACACCCCTTATGGATACAATTCTGAGAGATTTACAAAGGTGTCAGGCTCTTCCATTGTCCTGGCCGGGCAGAATAAATGCCCTAAAGATGAATGTACTCCCCCAAGTATTATATGTATTACAGACAATGCCTATGGGGTTTTACCATGCCGCAGCGACAGCGGCAATGAAGACGTCCCCATCAGCGACAGCCGCATTGCCGAGTGTCAGCAATGCAGTGTCAGGGATGCCTCCTGCTTCCATCGGAGGCTGTGCCCTCCAAATCCCTCCATGTGGGGGGGCTCCGCCACCCACATCCCCCAGTCTCTAGGATTCCAACTCCGAGTCAGAGTTGGACCGAAGGGGGGCCAAACACCCTGTGAGGCAATCCTCTTGCCGTGCGGAGACCCTCACAGCGACAGGTGGATTTTGGCCAAATCCTGTCGCTGTGGTGGTCTTCACCATCGGGGTTTCAATGCAGTGATGGTATACCACCTAGGGGCCTAAAGAATAGTGATATTAAAAAGCTGGAAAAGGGGTTTGGACAATTCCTCTGGCAGGGGAAAAAGCCGAGAATAAGTCTTAGAACATTGAAAGCTACTAATGAACTAAGGGGTCTCAACTTCCATGATATTAAAGGGTACTATTTAGCAACCCAATACAGATATATCCACAATTGGGTTAACAAGGGGGCAGCTGCTCAGTGGCTCGACTTAGAGGAGGAGAAGGGCTGCAGGGGCCACTTGTCCACTTATTTAGGAGCAACAGGCCTGCAGACTTATAGACGGGTGCGGCACCCCAATCCCATGGTGGTTAGTGGCTTGGAGGCCTAGAGTAGTAGTATTAAGGAAAGACGGGGAAGGGAAGGGATAATACCATCCTGGTCCCAGTAACAGGTAACCTGGAATCCCAACCTGGACTACAGGACGAAGGCTTTGTGACCTGGCAGAAGAGGGGAGTGAGATGTGTGGGAGACCTCACCAATAGAGAGGGAATTTATACATTCCAAGACCTGCAGAGAAGATTGGGGATCCCAGTATCACACTATTATAGGTACCTTCAAATCCGAAATTATTGGAAGTATATCTCCGGTTGAAAAAGAGATACAGGGAGCAGCACATTATGAGAAAGGGCTTATAGGCAGGGTAGCAAAGTTGGATAGGGCCTACTTTCAGGGTGAATCTCAGAAAACTAAAATGTGGAGGGAACAGGATCTAGGAATGGCAATTACAGACTCCAACTAGGAAATATTAAGATCTCACACGGGACTTCTAACTTGTAATAAGTTTAAAAAATGCAATTTAAATTCCTTCACAGGCTATACTATCCCCCAAGAGTCCACTCTGAAGAAAGAGGGGTTACTAGTGGGGTACCGCAGGGTTCAGTACTGGGTCCAGTCCCTTTTAATGTCTTTATAAGTGACATTACAGAGGCACTGGAAGGAAAAGTATGCCTCTTTGCAGATGGCACAAAGATCTGCAAGAGTTGATACACAAGGAGGCGTGGAAAGGATGAGAAGGGACTTGGCAAAGTTGGAGGAATAGTCAGAAGTATGGTAGCTTGGATTCAATGCAAAGAAGTGCAAAATAATGCACCTGGGAAACAAAAACCCAGGGGAAGATTACACAATGGGGGGAGGTAGTAACAAGAACAAAAATGGAAAGGGACCTGGGGGTAATCATATCAGATGACCTTAAGGTTAGCAAGCAAATGAGAAGGCAGTAGGAGGGCTGGGGGTATACTAGGATGTATAGGAGAGGCATCAACAGCAGAAAACAGGAAGTTGTTATCCCTCTGTACAGACAGTTGGTGAGACCCCATCTGGAGTACTGCATCCAGTTCTGGAGACCCCATCTCCACAAGGACATAGACAGGATAGAGGCAGTCCAGAGGAGGGCAACTAAAATGGTGCAGGGTCTGCAAGAGAAGCCATAAGAGGAGAGACTAAAGGAGCTTAATAGGTATACCCTTGAGGAGGGGGGGGCATGATAGAAACCTTTAAGTACTTCAGTGGAATCAACAAAGTCCAAGAGGGTAGCGTCTTTCAGAAATAGAGATGTGCAAGAACAAGGGGACACAATTTAAAGATGGGGTGGGCGGTTCAGGGGCAAAGTGAGGAAGTATTTTTTCACAGAGAGGGTGGTGGATGCATGGAACAGCCTTCCTGAGGAGGTTGTGGGGTCTAAAACTGTGGGAGAATTCAAGAATGCATGGGACAGACATAAGGCAATTCTTGTGGGGGGTAAGAAGAAATAGGCTGTTGGTTAACTAGGATCTGCAGCTTATCCTGTAGGTAGGGAAATGAGCAGACTAGGTGGCCCAAGTGGTCCTTATCTGCTGTCAAAGTCTATGTTTCTATGTGTGGTGAGTAAGTTCCATCCAGGGATTTCTCCCACCTGCTCAAAATATGGTAAGGCCAGAGGTACCTTGATGCACTATTACTGGCACTGTCCGGGGATACAGAGATATTGGAAGGGAGTGGCTGCTGAGATAGCTAAAATAGAGGGCCACCATGTCGAGTTCTCTCCTTGCTCCCTACTTCTAGGCGTTTGCTGGCAGGAGGGGGAGGACTGGGATTTGCACCACAGAAGCATAAGGGTCCTGTTGGTAGTAGCCCAGCAGGGCATACAAAATGTATGGATATCCCAGAATGTTCCCACAGTAGAACAATGGAAAAACCTGACCCTCTGAGCTTTGGCGGTGGACAGATTGATATATGTGCTTAAGGGGGCAGAGGAGAGATTTTTACAGGTCTGGGAGCCCTTTCTGGGCACATTGTCGATGAGAGAAGCAGCCATCGTAAGAGAAGGATGGCTAGCTTAGAGAAGATATAGGGTGCCTTGTGTGCCTGCCTTCTGGAGCTTTGAAGCCCCATAACTACCCCCCTTGTCTGTGGTGTAGATGTTAAGCCTGTTCGCCTCAATTGGTATTCCCCTTTATAGGATACAATAGCACAATGTATGACTTGTCTCTTTTCATTTAAAGAATACTCAGAACAAGGCACGTTTGTTTATTGTAATATGTTTATTTTTTTCCTTTTTATATAAAACATTATCCTGGTTATCAAACAGGGTAAGGAGACCTGTAACAACTAGCTGTCTTTAGTACTAAGGTATCTCCTTTACAAATTATGCTTTTAAACAGTACTAGTGCAACGTCTGATCTCTTATAATATACTTCCGACTGTAATAACTCAATATGAAGTAACTATGTACATAGTCTGAATGACTAGTTGTTACACTACAGTTTCTTGCAAGATTGGTATGTACTGTACTTGGAAAAAACAATAAAAATATAATACAAAAAAAGAACAATAAATTTACTTACTTACCTTCCCCCTATGCCTATCCCAGCCTCTCTTGAAGCTGCCCACCATCTTCAACAAGACCACCTCTTCTGGCAGCGCATTCCAAGTGTCCACTACCCTCTCCGTGAAGAAGTGCATCCTGACCTCCCTCCCTCCCAACCCACCCCCACAGCTTGAGACTGTGCCTCCTCATATTCTGGTTGCCACTTAGCTTAAAGAGACCCTCCTTAGCCACCTTATTTATCCTTTCAAGTACCTGAAGGTCCCAATTATGTCCCCTCTCTCTATCTCTCTCTCTCTCTCCTGTCCTCCAGGGAGTACATGTTCATTGCCCTCAACCTCTCCTCGTATGCCTTACCCTGGTGACCCGCAGTCATCTTTGTAGCCCTCTTCTGGACCTTCTCCAGCAGGTTAATGTCCTTTATGAGGTGTGGGCACCAGTACTGAACTCCTTACTCTAGATGTGGCCTCACCAGTGACCTGTACAAGGGCAGTATAACCCCTTTTCTCCTACTACTGATCCCCCCCAGCTGTGCATCCCTCCATCTTGTTTGCCCTTGCTGCTGCTTTCTTGCACTGCATGGAGTGCTTCAGGTCACTAGTGATCATCACTCCCAGGGCCTTCTCCTCCTCTAATGCAGACACCTTGGGCCCGATTTGCAAAGCCCCGAGAGTGACGCAAGGTGCCTGCGCCAAACATAAAGGTACAAGTGGCACCTTGAGCCACATATTGCCCCCAGAGCTATTCTCAAAGGCAGGCTGCCTGCCTCAAACAGGGCTTGTGCCACCCATGCGCCCACAAATGGGCTGCAACCTGGCGCAAGGAGGAATGTGGCAGATGCAAGCTGCCACATCCCTAATATCAGGATTCTCAGAACTCCCCCAGAAGGGGGAAATTCTAAGTACCCTTAGACCAGCTCACCCGGACTACCCTGCCATGGGAGGGACCCAGACCCTCCGAGCAGCCATTTCTCTCAGTGCTCCCAGATGGCAAATTTTGGAAAGGGGTACACAGCTCCTTGCACCACAGCTCTGTCCAACACATCCTGGGCTTGCATTAAATCCCCACCAGAGGCACCCTCCAAGGCCTGTCTTAAGACCTGCAACCCACCCAACCCTTTAATGTTGGTGCCCCAGGACCTGTCCCTCCACGCAGGCCCTATATGTTGAGTGAAAGGCCCCCTGGTCCCATCTAAACTCAGGCCACCCTGCCACGCCAGGTACAGAGAAGAGCCACTGCCACTGGCCTTCTCCCTGTGGGGACCCTGCCACTGTCCCCACAGCCCTGGTGGCCTGAGTAACAACTACCATGGGATCTCTACGGGCTCCTGCCTATCCTAGCATACCACCACTACCTACACCGTCCCTATCCCAATGACGCCACCGTACTGGCTGACCATCCTCCCCACGAAGCTTCCTCCCTTACTCCTTGGCACCATGTCACTGTTAATGTCATGCCTATCTGTACTTTGGGGGGAGTCCCACCATTGGCCCACGCAGACCGCCAAGCTCCCTTCTTGCCCGCCTTCCCTGCTCCTCCAGCCACCCCCTCCAGCCCCAGGCCTACTGCGTGGGCTGGAAAAAGGCCCAAAACTTCCTGTCTCCCTTATATACCTTCCTAAACCTGCCCTCTGCTGCCACCTTGAGGCATCCAGCAGGTATTAACCCCCAGAGTACTAATGAATTCCCTAGCTCTGGGAGGGGGTTAAGAGGGGGAAAGGGAGTCCTAATGGGATCAATAAGCCCCTCCTTTAAGGGGGGGCTTACACACATGTTCCCGATCCCTGATTGTGCTATTGTTCTTATTTAAGTATATTATCATGCCCCATCCCCGATTGTATCATGCTCTTTATTTAATAAACTTATCATGCCCCATCCCTGATTGTGCCATGATCTGTATTTAATTAACTTTTAATAAACTTATCATGCCCCCATCCCCGATTGCGCCATGATCTGTATTTAATTAACTTATCATGCCCCCGATCCCTAATTGTGTCAATAACGATATTGCATAATAATATACATGCTCCCCCTTCCCGATCCCCGATGCCGCTATTGTCACAAACGACCCCCTTAACTTGGTGCTCTAGAGGTCCCCTGCCCTCCCACCCCAGCAGGTAGTGCCCACCACCCAGCTCCCCCCATCCCATAATAGAGCTCGCACCAGCACAGCTCTCCTCTCACCTCCACGGCCAGTGCTGACTGCACTTTCATTTTGCTTGCTGTATTGTATTGTAAAAGGGTTGTAGGACTCCAGAGGCTTTCTTTCAGTCTGTTGCAACAGCAAAGCTAAATCCTTCTTTCCTAAAATCCTTTTCTGTATTTTCCCATCTACAGGTAGGCCACCTGTCCGATGTTCTTGCTATCCCTTTACTTTTAATTTCCCTATTCTAGCCTCTAAGAGCTCCAAAAACCCTGTGGAAAGCGCTCTGATTAATTCTCCTCTTAATGACTATGCGCACACTCGGCTACACGGATGTACGCACAAAGAGCTCCTCGATTGTGCGAGTGTTGTGTTAGCGAGTCCGCGGCTGTCTGAAACGAAAAGCTTGAGTTTATTATTTGAACGAACCCCCTCCCCCCCCCGAAAAGCCTGGATAGGTTTCTGGAATGTATGTTGAGTTCAACTACTGCCATGCCTGTTTGGTTCTGGTAAAAACAAAAGGTAATTATCTGAGTCCTGCATTGTTTGGTGCTGATTTAAAAAGTAGAAAAAGGAAAGAGAGACTACATCAGGTTTAAGGTCCAGGCGAAAAAGGAGCCCATTAAATAGAGAATAATGGATAGTTCAGGGTGTATTACCGGTCAGTAATACCATCGAGAGGTTTAGGACATGTTAAGAACCTCAAGAGCGAAGCTTGACAGGTTCCTACATGTCCTGAAACTCGAGATGGTATTGTGACTGGCAATAACCCCTGAACTATGTATTGTTTTTTTTAATATATGGATCCAACTTTTTTTTGTGGACAGTCAGCTGCTGACATGAGTGATTCCGTTAGTCCTGGCCGACCGCCGCACTGTCTCAGTTCATCTGGTTTCCTTCCCACTCACGCGCACACACAGGACACTGCCTTCCTCCGTCTCTTTCTACCCTGCCTGCTCGCATACATGGGACAGTAAAAGATAGGTTTTTTTAACTCTTTTATTCTTTTGTAGGGGGGAGCGCAGGATCAGCCAGATAAGTCCATGTGAAAATTAAATAAAAATGGGACGTACCATAGAGAGTATGTGCTCTCGCTAAGTGAGAGATGACCGCCATGTTAGAAAAGCATTTTGGCCACCCACAGACAGAGAGCGGCCAATGAGCAGCTGCATTGTGAGTGTCAATAGTTGATTGACATTTACAGTGAACGATAGTATTATCACTCTCGAGGTGTGGTATTATCACTTCGGCAGTGAAAGTATTACCAAAATAAAATTGTATGCTTTATGATAGTATTAATTTCACAATCCATATATTAATAAAGGAAACCTGCTGCTCAAAAGGGTCTGGTACAAACATAGGAGGAAGCAGGAAAAATACAAATGATGTTGTTGATGATACTCTAGCGGGTGGTTTTGTAGCAGAGCTGTTTAGCGTTGCAGCCCTGCACAAACCCCTCGCTTAAGAAAAACTGGGTGTTTTAAATACTGATTCATATTAAAAGAAAATAAAGAAGAAAACCAGCACAGGGATATTATATGTTACATTAATTCAGTTTTAAGTAAAGTTTAAAACATATTCCCCGGTTTACCTGTGTAATGTTATGCTTCATTTTGTTGGAAAATAAGCTGACGCACTTTCTCATGTTCATAAGACCTCTCAGCCTCTGTCTCATTCACTATAGAGCTGGCCGGCCCAGTCTTCGATAATTTTATAGACAGAGGACTTGTGAGAGGAGTCTGCATGATGTAGAAACTGCTCAGAATACTTTTATTTCTTGATAGCTGATATTAAACATGACTAAGGGTTCATGGGTATGTTTTATCTACATATGGGATGTATATGGTTATGAGGGAATACAATAAAATAAGTGAAATAAAGAGTTGCTATAAGAAATATGAAAGGGGGATAGGCTTCCCTCATCATCTGATTCCCTAGCACTATAAAAGAAGGGAGAATGCAGTTACTAGGCAGTTCGCTGTAGGGTTCAGCAGGGAACTGACCTGTCAAACCCTAGTACTTTCTAGTGGTGTTCCGTTTGTTTATTATTTAAGCTTCTTATGGAGAATTATCCTCTTTTTATTTCTTTGTTGAAAAAGTTTGTTTTCCTTTCTGTTTTACGTTTGCTGAATAAAGTCGATTTCATTTGGTTGTGAAACTTGGTGTCTGAGTCTGAATCCCACAAACCTCTTACATGTACAGTGTACACAATGCACATACACTATATAGTACAGCTATCAAAATGACAGTGCAGTCAGCGCCAGCTGCAGAGGTAAGAGGAGGGCTGTGTCTGTGCCAGCTCTATTATGGGATGGGAGGAGCTGGGTAGTGGGCACTACCTGCTGGTGTGGGGGGAAGAGAACCACTAGATCACCAGGATAAGGGGGTCATTTCTGACAACGGCGGCATTGGGGATTGGGGAGGGGGGGCATGAATATTATTATGCATTATTGTTATTGGCACAATCGGGGATGGGGCATGAATATTATTATGCAATATTGTTATTGGCATAGTCGGGAATCTGGGCATGATAAGTTAATGAAATACAGATCATGGCACAGGGATGAAGGCATGATAAGTTGCTTAAATAATGACAATGGCACAATTGGGGATTGGGGAGGGGGCCATTATGCCACCAACATAGGGGTGTCTGCACATCAGGGAGTGGAGCTGCTAGTCCAACAGGGACTAGAGTGGTGCACAGCCACCCTGCGGCTTGTGATACACACTGCCGGTGCGCCATCTGTTTGGCACCTAGCCCCAGTTGCCGCAAGTTGCAGGACTTAGGCGCCGGGATCCTGCCCAATTTAGAATAGGGCGCAGGGGTCCCTGGCACAGGGACCTTGGTGCAAGCTGCTTTTTAGCCTCAGCTTGTGCCACTCCAGGCCCCATTTGAGAATCGGACCCCTGGACTCCACCCAGGTAGTACTTCATCCTGGGATTCTTGGCTCCAGTGTGCATAACTCTGCATTTCTTGGCATTGAAGCCAAGCTTCCAGATCCTGGACCACCTCTCCAGCTTTCCAGATCATCCTGTAGGTCCTGTATCCTTTCATCTGTGTCCACTCTCCTGCTGAGCTTGGTGTCATCTGCAAATAGGCACATTTTGCCCTTAATGCTATCCTGAATGTCATTGATGAAGACACTGAACAACACCAGTCCCATCACTGAGTCCTGCAGGAGCCCACTGGTGACCTCTCTGGTGCCAGAGAACTCTCCCCCCACAACCACCCTCTGGGTTCTCTCCCTCAGCCAGTTTTCCACCCATCTGGTCATCTTCTCCTCAACCCCAAGATCTGCCAACTTCCTGATCAAACTTTTGTAGGACACAGAGTCAAAAGTCTTGCTGAAATCTCGACAGAGGATGTCTACCACTTGGCTTCTGTCTACTGTCTTAGTGACCCAGTCAAAGAAGTCAATCAGATTCATTTGACACAATCTCCCCACCATGAACCCATGCTACATCGCATCCTGGAGACCATGCTTTTCTAGATATTCTACCAACCTTTCCGTAAGTATGGTCTCCATGAGCTTGCACATGATTGAGGTCAGACTGACTGGTCTGTAATTCCCTGGCTCATTCTTTGCAACCGCTTTTGTGGGGGGGCACCACATGTGCTGTTCTCCAGTGCTGCGGTACTATGCCTGACTCCAGTGAACTATTAAATAAGCCTGCCAGTGGCCCTGCCAGCTCCTCAGCCAGTTCCCTTAGTACCCTTGGATGTACTCTGTCTGGGCCTGGTGATTTGTCCACCTTCAATGCTAGCAGCCCCTCCCTCACTCTATCCTCCTCTATCACTACATCTGTGTTCCCCTCCCCCCAGCTTTTCTTCTTTGTCCTGAAGGCACTGATCTGTCCTTCTCCCTGGTGAAGACAAAACAGAAGTATTCATTTAGCATCTTTGCTTTTCCCCTCATTATTCTCCACCCACTCCACCCCTTTCTTAATCCTAACAATCCCATCCTCTAGGTCCCTTTTCTCGCTTACATAGTACAAGAAGGCCTTCTCCCCCTTCTTAATTACTTCAGCTATCTGCAGGTCCTTCTGTGCCTTAGCTCGCCAGACTCCCTTACTTGCTTTACTAGCCAGTCTTGGGAATTTTCCCTATCCACCTCTCCCTTGGTCTTCCTGTAGGCTAACCTCTTTTCCCTTACTGCCTGAGCAACCCCAGAACTGAGTCAGCTGGGTGCTTTGGCCCTTGTGTTCTTCCCTCTGATCCTAACACACTCCTCTGTGGCAACCGGTATTCCTTCCTTAATGATGAACCACTTTTGCTCCACTCCCATATCTACTCTGATGTCTGCCAGGTGGCTCTTTAGTACTTCGCCCATCTTCCTGAAATCCACCTTCCTAAAATCCAAGACTTTGGTCTTAGTTAGGATGCTTTCCCCTGCCCATATCCAACTGGAACCACACTATGCAATGGTCACTCCCACCCAGGGGTTCCCTGACCATTATTTCCTGTACATGTTCCCCATTCATGAGCACCAGATCAAGAATTGCCTCTATGCACTGAATCACAAACGCACTTTGCAGTCCTTCCAGGATCAGCTGACAGTGATGAAGGGGTTAGGGAGCTGCAGAGGGACCTGCAAAGATTAGAGAGGTGGTCCAAAGTTTGGCAGTTGTAATTCAATTCCAAGAACAGTAAAGTGATGCACATGGGGAACAAGAACCCCAGGATGGAATACTGGATGGGAGGGGTTATGTTGGAAACTTACAATGAGGAAAGGGGTCTGGAACTCCTCATAATCTACTCCCTTAAACAATCTAGCTATTGTAACAAGGCTTACAGCAAGGCAATCAGGATGCTGGGGTGTGTAGGGAGGGGGTTTGACAGCAGGAGAGAAGAGGTGATATTGCCTCTTTCTATACCACTGGGGAGGCTACATCTGGAACACTGTGCCCAGTTCTGAAGCCCCCACCTAAGGAAATATAGACAGCCAAGAGATGGTGCAGCATTGAGTAACCAGAATGATTCAGGGCCAGCAGGGCCGATCCTATGAGGCTCGGTTTAGGGCCCAGAACATGTATTTACTGGAGAACAGAAGTGAGAGGGGTGATATGATAGGGGCTGTCACGTTCCTGTAAGGACTAAACAAAGTAGATTGTGAAGAAATATTCCACAGGACTGGAACATCTACAACACAGGGATATGAGTGGAAGCTGGTGGGTGTGGGGGACTCAGGACGGATGTGAGGAAGTTTTATTTTACAGAGAGATTCATTGAGCCATGGAACAGCCTACCAGTAGAGGTGGTGGGTCCTAGAACCATTAATGGTTTCAAACATGGCTGGGACTGAGTAAAAGATTAATATTTACCCAGACCAGTAGGGCAAGGGGGGAAGGTGAGGGCAATAACCCCAACTAGACATCAGGTCCCAGGGTAGAATAGGGTAAAACAGGGCAGACTGGATAGACCAATGATCATCTTCTGCTGACATTTTCTCTGTTTCTATGCCCTTGCCTGGCCACGGCAAGTATTGCAGAGGGCAGGACTTTTCTTAGTGTCCAACACCATCAGTTTTTTTTTCCAGTCCTGCTGCACCCACTTGAGATGTGAGACATGACACTGCCCTTCTACAGGCTGGCACCACTGGGCACACCTAGCCACCTGTGCATTCAAGCCACATGACATCTAGTTGGTATCTCCTCTGGCCGGAAAAGACATCAATATTATTGGTTGGCTTAGAAAAGCAGGTTATCAGCTCTGAAGAGTGGCCAATTACTGCCCTCCTTCGAGGGGGTTAGACTGTAAGCAGAGAGGGAGATTCATAGTCAGAGAGTGGTTCTTGACGAGCGTCTCTCGCTTGAGTCCCAGGTGTTGGCAGCTGTCAAGAGCTGCTATTTCCCTCTCTGAAATATTACCAGGCTACATCCCCTACTGATCTGATGACCCTGCCACAGGCCTTTGTCCATTTAGGCTACATTACTGTTGTGCTCTGCACAAGGGCTTACTTGGGAATCAACTACTCCACTTGCAGCTGGTCCAGAATGCTGCAGCGAGGCTTCTGACCTCCTCATCAATGTTGGATCATATCACCCCCTCTCTGCAAGCTGTGGGCCGGCTGCCAGTGACATGTTGAGTTGACTTCAATGTTCTTTTAGTGTCCTAAAGTATAAAGCCCTGAATGAGCAAGGATTCCTCAACTCCTCCCTGAACACCTCACCCCCCATGACCCCAGGAGGACTAGAATGTTCAGTCAGGGCCTAATCAGTATCCCTTCATCTCAAAGTCAGAGGAAGATAGGGCATTCTCAGAGTGGTTCCTGTATTATGGAGTGCTCTGCTGTGGGAGGTCAGAACTGCCCGTTTAGTATCATTATTTAAATCTTGGCTGCAGACATCAGTTTTAGAAGTAGTTTTTCCCTGGCCCACAATGGTCATCCAAGTGGCTACTGTTGTTCATTTTATTCAACTGCTGTTGTCTGCATGAAAGTCTTTGTTTCATTATATGTTGTGTTAATGTTATTTATGCTTGGACAGTCGATCTCCTTTTCCGCCTTGGCTGTGAAGCCAAGTTGGAACACTGCCTCGAAGATCTGGCCCTGCTTTAGGGGTCATGTTGTGGGGGGTCAGCCATGGTCATTAATCAGCAAATGAAAGGGACAATGTCAACCCTTTTAGGTCTCAAAGTGTCTAATTTAAAAAAAAAACATTACAATTGCTCAAATTCTGTAGCAACTGCTGTGGTCGCTGTTAGTTTGATTCTGATTCCTTTTTTTAATTTTTAAAAGTGAAAAACAGACTGCCCACCACATTGGTGTTACCATACCATATTTGTTTACTGTCCTTGATCAGCTCCCACCGCATCTTTCCTGGACATGAGAACATCACCAACATAGTCTTGCCACTTAAGGTGCAGTGGGAGAAGAGGAGACTACTGCATCATGAATGGCTGCACTGTTTGAGGATGTTCCTAACTAGGGATGCTAGGAATCAGCCGATTCTGATATGATTTTAGGAACTTCCGAATCTTAATCCGATTCCATTTCAAATCCTAAAAAGACCTAAAAACCTGATTTAATATCTGGATTTAAAATCCTAAATCCTAAATGCCAATGTAAAACAGATTTTAAGATTCAGTTTAGGATTTGCAGATTGCAAATCCAAAATCCGAAAATAGAATTGGAATCTCACAAATCTAATTCCATCTGGCAGATTCCAAGCCACTCCATTCCTAATGTTCAGGAAGTATGTAATAAGAGTAGATCAAGGATTTGAAACAAAACAAGGTTGAGAAGTGGGCAGCCCAATCACCCAGTGGGTAGCATTGCATGTTCCCACGTCGGTGACCTGGGTTTGGAAGTGAGCCCGGGAAGCCATTTGGGTGACCCCGAGGGCTGGGTAGGTGCTGCTGTGCCACAGCACTCCCAGCCAGGGAGGAATGGCGTCAAGTTGCACTCCTCTAAAGACCCCTGCAGTGGGCTAGGGAGCTTACCTTCCCCGCAAGGGCGTGCCACAGCATGCAAGGCTGCCTCAGTGCTTGGCATGGCTTTGGGGAGGAGGATGGCGTCAGAAAACAGAAATACCTGCAGCAAGCCATACACTGATTTCCCAGTCACTGCAGTCCCCCTACCAAATACAAGGCCCTGGGGGAACTCTGAATTGTACATAAGGGGTGGGAAGGACGGCCCTCCAGCCTCTGACCTCACCATAGCGGGTATATCTGTGGGGGATCTCCCTCAGGTACGTCCTTCATACAGTGGGTGACCAGGGAGGGGGGGAGGAAGGCAGCTACATGGGAGGGGGAAAAAGTAATATGTAAAAAACTAGATTGGGTATGATTACACTATCAGCGTGCACTTCAGTTCTAAAGCAGGTGAAACATCCATCAACATCAGTCATTGGGAAGATAAGCAATCATAAAATGTGGGTTTTCAACTAGAAATAATGTGATACAAAAAGGGTTGACAGTGTCCCTTTAAACAAGACAACTGGTGATAACTTGACCCCCAACCATTATTAAACCCCCAGTCTGGGGGCCATGTTATTACCAGTTGTGTCAGACTTGGACAATGACATTTGAGTTTTTTTTCTGGAACTCTAGGGAACTGTAGTTAGCTATTTCTCTCCCTCATACAGAGAAAATGGACACAGGTTTTGGATCAGCAGAAGTGGCAGGCTTTAATGGATTATCCAAGCTTCCCCCACCCCGAATGCTTTCTATTGTTTTATATTATATTATTTTATACTTTCTAGCATTCTGGAATTACAGTGACCTAAGAACCGCCATACATCTTCTTCAGTGTCATTTCTCGCTTGTGGAACTCCCTGGAGACTAATACTTCCTTCCTGCCTTTGCTCACTACTAACTCAGGTGCCCGAACCAGTAACCTGCCCCCATCCCAAATGCTTTCTACGTTTCTATTAAGATATTACACATTTATATGAATGATCATTTCATCTACCTTTGTTTTTCCTCTTTTGGATATCACATCTTGCTACTGCTAATAGTTTTTCTAACTTTGTTACTGTTTTTCTGCATTGTAAATATTATGTATTCATAATTAACTTTGTTTCAGTTGTTTTTAATTTATTGTTTATGCCCCCTTCATTAACTGATTTGACCCCGTCTACTGGATGGTCCTGGCCCCATCACCTACCTGCCCTCCAACCTACCCTTTGCTGCCTTCCTCCATGATTAACCCCCCTCCATGGAAGGGTCATTGGGTGACCTGAAGCCTGTTTCGAAGCCCAAAGTTCAGTGGACATGGGTCAGTGGTGCAGGGCCTGTGAGCCGCTGGCTGCATCCTGCCAAATCGGGTGATTCTCACATTTTTCTGGTCCTCCCCTGCTCTCAGGACACCGGTAACTAGGCAGCACATGCATAAACATACAGATGCATCTCCCTTCTGCTAGGCACACAGGGTTCTTTTGCTCCATCTGTAGTCACACAGGTGGCACACAAGTAGCAACACTGAAATGGCCTCCCACCCCACAGAAGGAGAATGTCCTATGGGACACTCCATCCATATCCCCTAACCAGCCCCCAATGATCCAGACTCACTCCTGAATCCAGGGTGCCAGTGTCACAAGTGGTAACACTAGGACTGAGCTGACAGGAAGTCTTTTTTTGTTTTAGTTTTGAAGATGTGTATTTGGAGAGTCAGTGTGGTCCAGTGGTAAGGGCACTGGCCTGGGAACCAGGTGACTGCAGTTTCAGTCCCTGTTAAAGTCAGATATACTCACTGTGTGACCTTGGGCAAGTCACTTAACCTGTCAGTACTCCAGTCCACCCAGCTGTGGAAATGGGTAGAGGCAGGACCCCACTGGAAATGAGATGTGCATCTCAGCTGGGCTAGCCAGAATAAATAAATAAAAATATGTTTAGCTGGAAAAAAAATCAGTGAATACTATGCATTTGGAGAAATAAAATACAAAATAACATTACATTGTCAATAAAAAAGCTTTCAGAATAAATATATAGGGGATCATTACCTGTCTGAAGTTCCTCAATGTTTGGTTAAAAGGCCCTGCCTGGATTAAAACCTATCAGACCACCAGCTTACTGTATGTATGAAATAATTAGCAGTATCAGTGGCTCAGTAGGTTGCATGCTCACCTCTGGGGCTACAAGCTTGGAAGGTCATATGTTCTACTCTCAAGACTAGTCTCTAGACTCAAGTTCCACACCTGTCTCATGGCCAAAAAGATTTCCCTTGGCCTCTCCCCCCCAGGTCTCTCAGCCCTCATAAAACCAGCTCCTGTTATCAGAAACACTCGGAGCGCCTCCAAACCTTTGCTCTATGTCCACAGGTGCCGGACCTCCCTATGCCAGAGATCCTTTAGCTATAGGGGCCCCCTCCTGGACAAATGCTCCCCCTAACTCTATTGCAACAGAAAGTAAGATTGGCCAGTTTAAATCCCTTCTCAGGGACCACCTCCGCTCAGCCTGTACCTGTGACTGCTACTAAATCTGCCTGTACACCCTGACACCCAGTTCCCACCCACTCCTGTCCCCACCCCTTGACAATGGACTCCGTCCAGCCACCCCCCCTTTTTGTCTTCCTTCTGCTCTGCCCTCCCGACTTTAGACTCATTGTTTCTACTATGTATATTGTACCTCCCATGCACCTGTATATTGTATATTGTACCTCCCATGCACCTGTATATTGTAACTGTTGTGCACCTGATTCAACTATGCATATTGTATATTGTACCTCCTATGCACCTGTATATTGTATCCTGGATCTGTTATACACCTGTATATTGTATCCTGGATCTGTTATGCACCTGTTTATTGTAACCATTACCCTGATGTTCCTGCACTGTATATTGTTCATGTTACTTGTTTCCTCCACTGTTGACATTAATGTTGTACTGTTTCTGTTTTGTTCCCATGATGTGGAGCCTTTGAAAATGAGTCTCTGACTCAAAATGTTGTTTCCAAAACTTAAATAAATAAAAATAAATAAATAGTCCCACACCAGGAACTTGGGGTAATACCCAATACTGAGACTGTAATGTAGCATTAGGGAGTGCTCATCTATTGAGGTGCTGTCATTTGGCTGCGATGTTAAACCGAGATCCCTTCTGTCCATCTTTGGTTGCTGTCCAGATGGACGTTAAAGAGCAACTCTCTACTACAATAAAAAGCTGAAAACCACTAAATTCACAACAATTGTATTTTGACTTCACTGTTTTCTCGTTTGTTTCTTTTGTTTGTTTGTTTACTCCCCCCTTCCCCATTGGTAATCTACTACAAATTGCAGATGCTCCACTACTTGTTTCATTGAGTCTTTCAAAATGTATGTAACGCTCCCCTGCTCACCTCACAGTTTCTGTTTGTGACATCACAGTCTGTCTGTCATGCTGAGCACTATGATGCCACAAACAAAAGCACTGTCAGGTTAACTGGGGAGAGGCACAAGCTTTTTATATAGACGTTTAAGAAAGACTACTAAATTGTGTTGTAAACCTTAGAAAGGAACATTGAAAATGAAAAAAAAGTATTCTCAAGTAAATTATAATAGCTGAACCATCTTGTTTATGAAAGTACATGCTGAAGTGCAGAGCTCCTCTGGCATTTACCGTGAGAGAAGGGGATTTTCCCAGTGCCCTGGTCAACATTCCCCATCAGTAAAAGAGGTGCACGGGTGCCAGCTCTGTGGAGCCCAGTGGGGGTACCTCTGGCATGATGATGATCTGGATTCATGCTCTGTGCCCAGGGCATCAGGAGTGGAGGCTGGCAGGGAGGGAGATCAGAGTGTCTGATAGACACTCTCCTTCTGTGGGGACCATCATTGCACCACTATCATAGTAGCTTTGCTGGGGGTGTGGTGGGGGTGCTTTGGTGTTGTGGGTGATCATGTGTCATCTGGTACCCCCAGGCTACCTGCGCATGTGAGTATGAAGAGGGAGGCAGCAGGAACAAAAAGGTAGAAATGCTGTGCCCATACACCAGATGAAAGCCTGCTTGGTCTTCCCAGCCCCCCCAACAGCGCATGACCAGAGGACCAGTCCAGCCCATATCATCAGGTTAAACTACAGTTCTTCCACCTAGGCCCAGAGGGGCCACCAACAGGAACAAGTCAGAGCCAGAGGAGAACAGGAGCAAGCATTGTTTCTCCACTAGGCTCAAAGCACGTCCTGGCAGAAACAATCTGGCTGTAGGGTGGTGTGTAGGATATCTGGAAGTCTGGATGGCATCTCAGGTGGCAGCAAGGAATGAGTCTGGCAGGCAGGCAGATGGGGCTACTGCAGGGCCTGAAACAGCAGGGTACAACTGAGCAAGAGAAGGAGTAATAAAAACAAAGAGAAAACACATCCATAGAACATCTGGAAATGAACAAAGTCTGTATAGCCCTTCCTGCAGAGATCTGGGCACCACGTTAACTCCTGCGCCAAGTACAAGCAGGCTACTACCCCTGCCTTGTGTGTACAGTCAAGGTTGAGGGGTCTCACTCTGTTCATGATGGTCTTGGAGTTCATTTTCAATTATTTCACAATAAGTCTGGTGCCTCTACCCAGAGTAAAGGTTTTGTGGGCCAGTTGGTAGTTTGGGTGCAACCCCCTGGAATGCTGTACCTACCCACTATCTTCCCAGACACCCCACACATAGAAATACACTTTATTTTGCAATTCAGTGGTTGCCATGCAATTAAAAGGAGATTGCTAATAATATGCTCACATACTCCAACGTGAAAAAGGTTAGTCAAATATTTATTCACTTGGGGTGGGAATAGGTAGGGGATACCTGGAACAGGAATACACAGAACACTAGCCATTCAGTTATATGTCAGCTAAATGCAATGTGAGAATATACCCAATAGGCATTGAACATAAACATTAAACAGTGAGCAGTGAACAACAATGCCCAACCTTCCACCAGCATGCAACCTGGAATACACAGACCGCCCCTCCAGTCTGGTACCAGGCCCCCTTATCCTATGCTGGGGTACCCCAGAATGGTGCAGGCCTGATGTTGTCACAGGTTGGCCAGTGTTGGTGAACTTAAAAAGTTGAAAACAACAAGCTTTAACTTTAAACTGTAGCTGTGAACTTTAACTGTAGCAGGCTGCAATTTCTTAATGGTTTCCCAAGCTTTTTCCTGGTCAGCCCTGCTTACTCATGGTTTGGTGATCAATCTATGTGACGCAGACAAGCTGGAGCTGGGGGTTTTCTGAGTCTAGTCTTCAAATGCACTGTGCTGGTATCAGGGATAGTTGGTGGTACACCACAACAGCAGAATGCAGAAAACAGCAGCACTGGTTGAAGGGATCAAGAATGCTGGTCTTCACTTGTCAAGCCTTTCCAAACTTTGCCCCTGGGGCCTTTGTATACGGTGTTCACCTGACAGATCTCTCGACATCTTCCTCTCTGGTGGTCTTCTGGACCTAGACAACAGTTTTTTCTTTCTTGCTTGCCTTAACAGGAGACTTCAGTCACCCTGCTGGCTAGTAGCGGTGACCAAATGGTGGAAGACACTGGATGCTCATCTCAGGAACAAACAGTCTCTAGCTTTCTTTTTTTTTTTTTTTTTTTTGTTTAGTTATTTAACCAGATGAGACACACTAAGCTGAAAGCTTTTTCACAGGTGCAACCTGGGAGCACAGGTAAGTTAAGTGACTTGCTCAGGGTCACACAGTATGCAAGTGGAAGCTGTGGGATTCAAACCCAGGTCTGGTCTGCTGGATGTCACCAGATTTGCAGCTCAAAGCCTTAAACCGCTGCGCTATACTGCTTTTGTCAGCATATAGCCTGGATGCCTCTGTCTTCAGGCAGGACACCTCTGGTGATGATCCTCAGCAGCCAGGGGACACCAAGACAGGTTGCTCCCCTCATGAACAGACTGCTTCATATAACTTTCCAGTCAGGATCTTGTTTGTTTGTTTGTTTTATTTTTAACCAGGAAGTGGACTGGACACAACCCTTTTTCAGCCACGCCTGACATGACAGTACAATACAACAAAAAAAAAATCTGCTGTGATTCACTCCACAGACAAGCTTTGCTGTTAAGCGGTATATGAAACAGGTAGGGAAAAAGGGCAGTCTAGGTGGGCCAAGTGGTCCCTATCTGCCTTCAAATTCTATGTTAAGCCTGTCAAAACAGTAGCCAGCTGTCAGTCAATGAGTGCGTACAGTATTATACAGTACAGCGCTCAGTGACAGGTCAATCAGCAGTCGACCGTGGTGGTGAGAGGAGGGCTGTGCCAGTTGCTGGCTTGGGGTTTAGGATAGAGGGAGTGAGGTGGTGGGCACTACCTGCCGGGGTGGGGGGTCCACTAGACCACCAGGGATGGGGATTTTATGTACATGTATGTGAGGGGCGACACTGGGGATCAGGGTGGGGGAGGGACACTAGACCAACAGAGGACTTTCTTTACATTTCTCTAGTGGGCGACATCGGGGATAGGGAAGGGGGGGCCACTAGATCACCAGGGATGGGAAGGGACTTCTTTTACTAGGGCATCTGGGATGGGGGTACTGCTAATCTTTGCTGCAAGGAGCCTGCGGCAAACCCCTCCCATGTGCCATTTGTTTGTTGCACAGGATAGGCTGTGGTAAGTGTGGAGACTTAGGTGCCAGGACCCCTCCTGTACCAGAATCTGATGCAGGGTCCCTGGCGCACCAGGCTTCAGTGTAAGCTGCAGTTTGCTGCAGCTTCCGACGATCTAAGCCCTCTTTGTGAATCGAGCCTCGTATTTCAGAGATGGGGAGTACCAGAGATGCATCTGTTTACCTCATGGGAAATAGAAAGCTACGCAAATTATGCTGCAGGCCTCCCTCAGTGGGAACAGTTCCAGGGACTGCACTAGCTCTCTCCTGGAGAAACAGGTTCCTTATGTAATCCCTCCATTCCCACTAGTGCACAACTGAAACTGAGAAGGCAGAAGTCAGTCCAGTGGCACTGAGATTTAATGGGTTTAACCACACCTCTCACCACACCAGCAACCCAGGTTTGGATGCAGACTTGGGTTGCCGAGGGTCAGCCGGGGCAGGAGAGGAGGAAGCATCCAGAGGACTGCTCTCCTCTCCCGGGGAGGGAGGGTGCACCCAGGGAAGCAGGGTGTACAGCACCCGGCTTTTACCTGGTCCCAAATGTCAGAGGGCAGTAAGCCAGCCAGTGACTGCCCAGATAGGGATTGATTGGCGGTTGCTAACATCTCACATGCAGTAATGTCCTTGGGGACATCTGGGCAGCATTGTACACACACTCCTTGGGCAGAGAAAATGGAAAATGGACTCCTGGGAAGCCACTGAGATCCATCCACTCTCTAGCCCTGCACCCAACAAACACCCAGGCCATGCTGTTTTATGCAGAGGTAAGTCCTGGCAGAAAACATGGATTACAACACTCAGATGGCTGGCGTCTCGTGGACTACTTAGGGTCAGGGGAGAAACAGCACTAACTGTAAAAAAGAAATTGAGAAGGTAGCCTTCTACAGTAATTCCGATAGCACCAGACTAGGCAAGGCAGTCTTGGTACTTACTGATGCTGGTGATATCAGAGAATATCACTAGATCTACCACTGAGACAGGACCCAATGACACTGTCCCAGGATGGGGTGAATCACTCAGACATCAGATCCCTTCAGTTGCGAGCATGGTTCCTGAGCCTTTTAACTTGAACCTCTCAAACCACATCATTGAGTTTTTCAAGTTGTTATCTGGTGCAGGGTCCCTGGCACACCGACAAGGGATACATAGGGAGAGACATCCCCAGTAGAAAACAGGAAGTTGTTATCCCTCTGTACAGACAGTTGGTAAGACCCCATCTAGAGTACAGCATGCAGTTCTGGAGACCCCATCTCCACAAGGACATAGACAGGATGGAGGCAGTCCAGTGGAGGGCAACTAAAATGGTGCAGGGTTGGCCCAGTGGCGCTGAGGGTTGAGGCGCTGGACGCCACACCTCGCACTACACCAGCAACCCGGGTTCGGGAACGAGCCTGGGCCGTCGGGGGTCGGAGGGGCGGAGAAGGATCGAGCATCCGTTAGATTGCTCTCCTTCTCCGGGGGTGGGAGAGGGAATGCCTCGCTGTCCTGCCGACTCCTAGCGGTGGCTGGGGGCTATGGCAGGTCAGGGGCAGAATTAGAGGGACGTGCTGTGGCAAGACGCTGGGAAGGGGTGCGTGCGGGCGCACGGGCCCAGTCCCTCAAGGCCATTGCACACCACAGACGTAGGGAGGGAAACGGAGGGAAAAATCCTTGTGGGCTACATGATGGCCAGACGGGCAATCCCCCGCCGGCCTCTGCCTGGATGCTCCCCTGTACTGGAAACCACCTCAGATCCCATGGCGGTGGTTGCGTGCCCACTACGGCAAACAGATTGTGGTATAGGTTAGAAGGTAGGGGGTTGAGCTTGGGATGGGGGGCTGACTAGGGGCTGTCGGTCAGGCCGGACTGGGGGGGAACCATTGGTAACACCCCCCCCAGCCGCATAGGAGACAAGAAAAATATGTAACAAAAAAAAATGGTGCAGGGTTTGCACCAGAAGCCATACAAAGAGAGAGAGAGAGAGACCAAAGGAGCTTAATATGTGTAACGTCAAGGAAAGAAGGGAGAGGGGGTACATGATAGAAACTTTCAAGTACCTCAAGGGAATCAACAAAGTCTAAGAGGGTAGCATCTTTCAGAAAAAAAAAATGTGCAAGAACAAGTGGGTACAATTAAAAGATAGAGAGAGGATGGCTCAGGGGCAACATAAGTGTGAGCTTGCCTAAAATGCTCACTGCCAGGCTGGTGTCCTGCGTCTTAGTAGTTTAAACGTTATTGCCAGAAAGTGCCTGTCTAGCCTCCGTGTACTGCCTCTTTAAGAGCTGCCTAGATTGCAGTTATAATTAACCTGGGAGGGGGCTGAGTGTTTCTATGCTCGAGTCCCACCCAGGCTGCTAGATAATCACTCCATTCTGCCATCGCTATTAGTGCAGAGGGAGCTCTGGTAGAAGATGTACTTATTTGCTGATCATTTGTTAGCATAGTAATAATATTGCAGTTTGTTCTAACCTGTCTTCTTTGCAGCATGGACAGTTCTGTTTGTTTCCACCATCTTGGTCCTGGACTGCCGAAATAGGCCAATCAGTACCTTTGGGGACTCTAAAATGGAGCCTGTCCCCAGGGGTCTTGTGGGGGCAAAATTCTGTAGGGACTGTAGTTTTTGTATTTTGGCACCAAAACAGACCTGGAGGGGGATCCCTTGAAGTGACTGACAGATCAGCCAACTGAACCTTTTGGATCCTGGGAAAAGTCCCAGGCTGCTTGCAGCTAGAGTCAGTCAGAGTTGGGAAGTGAAAGAGGTAACAGCTTGAGTGATTCAAGCAGCAGCCCCTGCATAGTTTGCGTGGGAGAACTGTGAAAGGGCTGAGTTTTGGCCTGCCTGTCTGCCTACTGTCCCTGAGGGGAAAACAGAGCTTATTCAGAATGAATCCAAATTGTGAGAGTGAGATAAGCCACAGAACTGTGACCAGGCTTTAACCTGAAGAAGACCAAAGATTTGCTGAAAGCGATTGGCCTGTCAGGATTTCCAGCCACCTCTGAACTCCCAAGTTTGTTCAGAGACTCTGTAATTGCAACCAGACAGCAATCTGCCTGGTATAGTGGAATCTCTTACATGTAAATGTGCTATGTGCTGCTAGTGGGTCATGATTTTGTTCCCCACTGTGTGTTGAGCTGTGTTCTGCTCGCTGCAGGATGCATCCAGCTCCAACAGACTAAATCCGTATTCATCTCCCTTCGGCCTGGGCCTTGCCACTCTGGCCCAGACAAAATACCCGCTGCACAGAGAAAGCCATCGATGAGAGACCTGCCTGGGGATCAGACCCCTGCTCAGTGCTTTGAACAGGAATGACGCCTTGGTGATTTGTGAGGGCCCTGCTTCACCTGGCACTCCAGCTCAACAACCTGCAGTCTCGATTTAGTCCTGCCTGTGTCCTGCAACAGGTATCATGAGTAGACATCAGGGTACCTTCCCGCAACAACAGCTAAATCTAAAGTGTTGTCATCTGATTGCTTTGTTGCCTTTTCTGTCACAAACTGAGCCCTCTGGCTCCAGATTACAAATAGTGTGTGTTGTGCATGTTGCTTCCTCCAATCACAGGGCTCCAACCAGCTGCAATGCCAGCCTACCTCAGGCAACGATCCCGGCTAGCCCACCTGCTTCCTACCTGGGTACCCAGTGTGTGTGACTGTGCAGGGACTCTGAAGTGCATGCATGACTTGTTTGATTGATATAGCCTTTAAGCAACTCAACCTGATTATGCCCCTGCCTTGTTCAAGTCCCCTGAATAAATCAGATCTAACTCTTTTTTACCTGACTGTGGGTCCAGTTTGTGCCAAAAGTACTGTACTGTTGCTATTTGCTGTGTATAACTTTGTTTTACAGAGGGTTTCCAGGGTTGAACTAGAGGAACCAGCCCTGATGGTAAAGTGCAAACACTGTGGGTAATTGCATGGTGAATAAGGGTCATTGTGAAAGTGATTATTGTATATTATTCAGGCCACTAGAAGGGAAGGGGGAGGGTTACGGAGTCCCGGAGGGCTGTGCCCAGGTTAGCTTGACCACTAACAACCCTGACCTCCGGGTGGAGGCACCCATTTCAGTACCCAGGCCCCTTAACCTGCAACTAGCCACGCATGCAGGGGTAGTAGCCTTTGGGATAGCGCCACCTAGGGGTTGCATCTTGGACGCTCACCACTGGGATTTTGTGTCTTTTAGCGGACGAAATTATGAATTATTGTCAAACATAAATGGCTACCCCAACAGAAGTGGCTGTGCACCAGTTGGTGGGGGTGGTGTACGGGGCAAGAGATTGACCCCCATAATGCTTTGCTAATACTGGATATACCTATGGGCATTTGTAAGGACACTGTTGAAGGGGCACTTTCTAAAAGTTGAATGTTTGAAAAAAGCTGTAGTGGTGGGTCGACAGGCTGATTTAACTGCCCAAACTCTCATGACCTTGGTGGAATGTAGCGACCCCCTTGACAGAGTTCAAAGGTGCCCCAGGCTATCACTCCAGAAGAGTTACCAGCTGCCTGGAGGGTGATGACCAAAGATAGCAAGGATCCCTTAGAGGATGAGCCTCCACCGTTATCTGAGTCTTTTGAGGAGAAGTTTGCCAAGTTGTTACTGGAGGAGGGTAAAACTGTGGAGGAGTTTAACAAATTATTCCTGCCACCTGGGAGTGTCACTTCCCTGCTGTCCACACCTGCCCCAGCACCTATTCTTTCATCAACTTCTGTACCTGCCTCTGAGCCAGTTGGTAGTCATGGCCCTTACCGCAAACTCAAGGTATTCTCTGGCATCCGCCCTACTCCTAATGGGGAAGTCAACCTAGAGACCTGGATAGACTCTGCTACTCTTGCGGTACAGGACTTGCAATGCTCAGAGCCCACCTGGGGGACAGCCTCCAGGGGCCCACCCTACTTACTTTTCACTCCCTGAGGTCCTCTGACCCTGACGCCAAAGCCCAAGAGTACATAGTCACCACTGAAAATGTGTTTGGGGGCACCACTAGTGTTGAGGCCTTGAAGTAGAAACTTAAAGATGTTAAACAATAGCCGGGGGAATTGTTATCTGCCTACATGGATCGATTAGAGGAAATCCTACAAACGATTTTTGGAAAGAAGGCTGAGCCTCTAGTGAAGTGGACCAGGTAAGACTGGATGATATACTCTGCACTGCCTGGCACTCCAGCTGGGTGTTGCTCAAATTGCAACTGCACCAAAGGAAATTTGGTCCCTTGCCCTTCTATGTGTTGATGAAGGAGGCACGGGAAGTTGAGGAAGAGGAAGGTTTTTCGAAGCCCTGCGCAGTCGTAGCTGCCGCAACCCCTGCTCCAGGCATGGGGTCAGTTGCTGATGGTCTAGAATTACAAGAATCACATGATGGAATCTGAGAACTAAATGCCAGCCCTAGAGGGCCCAGCAAAACAGGAACTGCTACGGATGTTTCACCATGGGATGAACTGCTGAGGGAGTTCAGAGAAACAAAAAACAGTCTATTTATGAAGGCTGCTCCTGGGGATACAGGCCCTAATCCTTATCCGACTGCATCTGCTATGGGGGTGGGGGTGCACACCCAGGCATCTCCTGCTGACAGCAGCTCAAAAATTGATGACTTGACTGTGGAAGTGAGAGAATTGATGAGATGTCTCCAAATGCTCGACACACCGCAGAAAGAGGTAGAGCCGAAGTTTTCTGTTGGCAGTACCCCCGCCTCAGCTCCCAATGTGATGCCTAGGCCACACCAGACCCCAGAAGACATATTTTGCCATAATTGTAGGAAGGATGGGCACATGCAGAGAGAATGCCAATCCCCAAAAGACCTAGATAAAGTTCTATACAGACTTCAAGGGGAGCTTCAGAAAGTGAAACAATGGCCGGGAAGCGCAGGAAATGATCACAGTGCAGGATTGAGAAACCCTATCTCAAACTTCTTTGTGGCTAAATCATCTGTCCAGGCCTCTGCTACTGCCACTCCAGACTGGCCCAGAATAGTGGGCCCTTCGATGGAGACTTCTGTGACTGTCACTGTTATCCATGCTCAGGCTGTACTCGATAACGGGTCACAAGTCACCATTGTATTCCAGGACTGGTATGACAAACACTTATCTGATGTGCCACTACAATCTCTGGAAGGTTTGCATGTGTGGGGCCTGAGTGACAAGTCTTATCCCTACCTAGGCTATGTCCAGCTCTGGTTGTCTTTCCCTGTGATTGTAACTGGTGTAGATGAACAAGTAGAGACATTAGCCGTGGTGTGCCCCCCTACGGGACTGTATGATGGGATTCCCTTGATCACTGGAACCAATGCCCACATGTTTGGAAGACTAGTGCAGTTGTGTCATGAAAAACAAGGGAAACAGACTGGGCAGGCACTTAGAATCCCAGCCCTGATAAACAGAGCCTATGATCTGCAAAAATGGACTACCAAAGCTGACGGAGATGAGCCAGTAGGGATAGTGTGGAAGAAAGATCCTGATTCTCTGGTACTCCCTCCCAATGCTCAGTGTACCATTCAAGGAGAGGTTCACATTAGAAAGGAAGTGAAAAATAACATATTAATGTTGGATGCACTGGGTGATGGAGAGTTGCCAGAGGGATTATTGGTTAAACCCAGCATTTTGCCTGCCCATGCCCATGCCTATGCATGATGAGTGATGGTCCAGACTCGGAATGTGTCAGATTGGGAGGTCCGGTTGAACAGGGGGTGCACCCTAGCTACAGTACACTGTGCAGACACTGCCACATTACCTAGCAACAAGTACTCTGGTGAAAAGGAAAGAGTGACCCCGGACTTATTTGACATTGGTGAGTCCCCATTGCCAGCTGAATGGAAGGCTAAAATTAGCAAGAAACTCGCCCAGAGAGACCAAGTGTTTTCGTTAAAAGAATGGGACGTGGGATGTGTCCAGGCAGATGAGCATCACATATGCCTGCATGATGACTGGCCATTTCGAGAGAGATCCCGATGCCTCTCCCCAGCAGACATAGGTGACGTTAGGAGGCATCTGCAGGAAATGGTTCGCTGCTGGCATTGTACAAGAATCAAGGAGCCCATATGCCTCTCACATTGTGGTTGTGCTTAAGAAGAATGGGTCCATGAGGATGTGTTTGACTATTGAACCCTGAACCAACAGACCATCCCAGATCAGTACACCATGCCCCGTATACAAGATGGCCTGAATTGCTTGAATGGGAGTAAATGGTTCTCAGTATTGGATCTTTGCAGCAGATATTACCAGATTCTGATGGCCCCGGAGGACCATGAGAGAACAGCCTTCATCTGTCCTTTGGAGTTCTATGAATTCCTGAGAATGCCATAGGGGATTTCTGGTGCCCCAGCCACTTTTAAGTGACTGATGGAACATGTGGTTGGAGATATGAATTTCCTGGAATGTCTAGTATACCTAGATGATGTCATTGTGTTTGGATGCACATTAGAGGAGCATGAGATCTGATTGTTTAAAGTGCTGGACTGATTGGAAAACTTTGGCCTCAAGCTGTCCATTGACAAGTGCCAGATTTTTCAAACCTCCGTGAAGTATTTGGGGCACATAGTATCTACGGAAGGGATAGAGACCGATCCCAGTAAGGTTGAGTCACTGACTACTTGGCCCCAGCCCCATAACTTGAAAGGACTACAACATTTTCTGGGGTTCTGTGGATACTACCGCAGGTTCATAAAAGACTATTCAAAAGTGATTTGCCCACTCCTGAATCTTACTCAGGCTACCCCCTACCAACCTTAAATACAAAAAAAAGGGTCTGTCAAAGAACCAGGGAAAGTGTACTTCCACACAGGTGAACCTTTTGGGCCCCGCTGGACATTCAAATGTGAAGCAGCCTTCCATGAAACCATATACCAGCTCACCCATGCTCCCATCCTCACCTATGCTGACCCTACCAAGCCCTATGTGCTGCATATGAATGCTAGTCTGCAGGGCCTAGGAGCTGTGCTGTATCAGGACCTTGAGGATGGCTTGAGACTGGTAGCTTTCATGAGCAGGAGTTTGACCCCATCAGAGTGAAACTATCCAGTGCACAAGCTGGAGTTCCTTGTCCTAAAATGGGCCATTGTTGGCCAGTTTCATGAGTACCTCTATGAGGCAAAGATATTGGTGAAGACTGACAATAACCCATTGACCTATGTACAGACTTCAGCTAAGTTAGATGCATCTGGGCACCAGTGGCTTTCTGCCTTATCAACCTATGATTATGCTGTCGGATAATGACTGGGATGGAACCATATTGATGCTGACGCCCTGTCATGAAGGCCCGCTTCCAAGAGTGATTGGGTTAGGCTGTCTGAACCTGACATCTGAACATTTTGCCAAAAGTTTGACAGGGATGAACAGATGTCTGCGGACACAGTAGACTGTGTAGTAGATTGCTTGGGCCTTCCTGATACCTGCATACCAGATGCCTATTGCCATTTCTCTGCTCTAAATATTAGTGTACTACCTCAACTTGACAATGACAGTATTCAGTAGGCTCAATTCCAAGATCCTATGATTCAACCCGCACTTGATGCCCTGCGTGCAGGGAAACATGTGTCTAAGTTGTGTTCCCCTGACTTGCAAACTGCCCTATTGTTTAAAGAAGGTCCCAGGTTGAAGTTACTCAATCAGTTGTTATACAGAGAGACAGTGGATCATAGTGGTCAAGTGGACAAGCAACAATTGGTCCTGCCACAGCCTTTAAACACTTGGTACTAAGGTCCCTCCATGATCACATGGGGCACCTCAGTATTGACAGGACTCTCAACCTGGTATGATCTCGATTCTACTGGCCCAAGATGGGGGCCAATGTTGAGCACCATGTAAAGACCTGTAGCCATTGCCTCCAAAGAAAAGTCCTGCCTCAGAGGGCTGCCCCCCCCTTGTCAATATCACTACCAGTGTCCCCATGGAACTGGTCTGCATAGATTTTTTGTGCTTAGAACCTGACCAATGGAATATTGGCAATGTGTTAATGGTTATGGATCATTTCACATGGTATACACAAGCTTTTCCAACTAAAGATCAAAAGGCCTCTACCATGGCCAAGGTGCTAGTGGAAAAATTCTTCATCCACTATGGTGCCCCCCAGCGGATCCACTCTGACCAAGGCAGAGACTTTGAAAGCAGACTAATCAAAGAAATGCTCTCTCTATGGGGGATGAGGAAGTCAGTAACCACCCCTATCACCCGCAGGGGGACCCTCAACCAGAATGCTTTAACCGCACTCTTCTAGACATGCTGGGCATCCTCCATCCTAATGACAAGCATGAGTGGAGCCAGCAGATTAGCACCTTCATACACGTGCACCACTGCACCAAAAGTGACACTACCAGGTTCTTCCCCTTCCTTTTCGTGTTTGGGAGGGAGGCTCAACTGCCCCTTGATGTCTGCTTTGGGGTCTCTCCAGATGGGGTACGTGCCAGAAACTACCTGCAGTATGTACAGAAATTGAAAGCTTAATTGAACCATGCACATCAACTGGCCCAGACCATGGCAGCCAAGAGAAACCTCACCAACAAAGAGAGGCACAACAAGACAATAAAGGCTCAAAAGCTATGACCTGGAGACCGTGTGTTACGCAATTTGGAAATGCATGGCAAATACAAAACTGCTGATAGGTGGCACCATCTTCCCCATGTAATAGTTGGAAAATTGGATGATCTACCAGTGTACAAGGTGCGCCCAGAGAATAACTCCAAAGCTGTCAAGACCATGCATCGTAACCACTTGCTGCCCATTGGTCAAGTCATCATTGAGGCTGAACCATCAGAAATTTCTTCTCCCTGGCCAGTGACCTGTGCTGCTGCAAGAAGGAGACAGAGTCCATCTGCTTCAGCTATTAAAGATTCGGAGCCCTCCCCCCAGCAGGCTTCGAATGATAGTGACTGTCAATCCACCTCTGATGAAAGTTACTATGGTAATGCCTATTATCCCTCATATGAACCGAGTCAGTTGTTTCGAGGCAATCCTATGCTGAATTATGGGGATGAAGCTGGGCCTTCTGGACTGCCTAGCTCCCCAGCTTCGTCTTTGGAGCCAATGCTCCCTGAAAGTGAAGTGCAAAGTATCACGTCTGACGCTGTGGACTCCCTGTGTTTTGTGAAACTGTATGACTTGCCCAAAGAAGGGGGCTGATGGTCTGAGTCTCTCTGGTGACACACCAGAGCTTGAAGAACAATGTGAGAGTGCTGACAGCCCACCTTCAGTGCCACAAAGCCTAACTGTGCCAGAACCTTCTCAAAATTAACCAGCTGGGTCCTCGTCAGAAAATAATAATGAACAGGGTGTTGTGGAAACTTACAGAGTAAGTAGCTGACAGTGCTCCCAGTTTGGACATCCCCATCCGTGCATCAGCACCCCTCACTAATGACGAAAGTTTCCAAGTTAGTGTTGAAAGTACAGAGACTGTGGCAGTTCTCCCCCAGAAAGACTTGCCAAGCTGTCAAGCCAGTGTTGCGCTTCAGTTATGATTTTCCTGGGAGGTCAGTGGACTTGCCTTTCAATGTGGTTCACAAAAGTGTTTATATTTCTCAGAGCTCACTACCCAAACTGAGCTTAATGACCAATTCCAGGTTGATTGTTCTTCTTTCTCAGTATGGTGCCAATGCCCCATCCATCCCCAAGTTAGCTGATAGGGAAGGACCCCCTCCTACATTGTTTAATGTACAAGAAGTTATAACATGAATCAGTATCACATGTATGAAACAGGCATAAGTATTGTCATTGTGGATAAAGTATTGTGAAGTGTAGTGAATATGTATAGTAAAGTAATAAGTTTATGTTAATTGATGAATGATGGTACAAACTTGACATGGACGCTAAGTTTTCTCCAGGCAGGAAAGGATGTAACCCCCCCTACAAATGGGGGTTCCCAAAAAGTCTTTCTTGAGCTTGCCTAAAATGCTCACTGTCAGGCTGGTGTCCTGCGTTTTAGCAGTTTAAACATTATTGCCAGAGAGTGCCTGTATAGCCTCCATGTACTATCTCTTTAAGAGCTGCCTAGATTGCACTTATAATTAACCTGGGAAGGGGATGAGTGTTTCTATGCTCAAGTCCCACCCGGGCTTCCAGCTAATCACTCCATTCTGCCATTGCTATTAGTGCAGAGGGAGCTCTGTTAGAAGATGTACTTATTTGCTGATCATTTGTTAGAATAGTAATAATATTGCAGTTTGTTCTAACCTGTCTTCTTTGCAGCACGGACAGTTCTGTTTGTTTCCACCATATTGGTCCTGGACTGCTGAAATGGGCAAATCAGTACCTTTGGGGACTCTAAAATGGAGCCTGTCCCCAGGGGTCTTGTGAGAGCAAAATTCTTCTAGGAATTGTAGTTTTTGCATTTTGGTGCCAAAACAGACCTGGAGGGGGAAGCCCTTGAACTGACAAACAGAAAGATCAGCCAACTGAACCTTTTGGATCCTGGGGAAAGTCCCAGGCTGCTTGCAGCTAGAGTCAGTCAGAGTTGGGAAATGAAAGAGGTAACAGCTTGAGTGATTCAAGCAGCAGCCCCTGCGTAGTTCGCGTGGGAGAACTGTGAAAGGGCTGAGTTTTGGAGTGCATGTCTGCCTGCTGTCCCTGACAGGGAAAATTGAGTTGATTCGGACTGAATCCGAGTTGTGAGAATGATTTAAGCCACTGGACTGTAACCAGGCTTTAACCTGAAGAAGACTGAAGATTTGCTGAATGCAATCAGCCTGTCAGGATTTCCAGCCACCTCTGAACTCCCGTTTTTTGCAGAGACTCTGTAATTGCGACCGGATTGCAATCTGCCTGGTATAGTGGCATCTCTTACATGTAAAAGTGCTGTGTGCTGTTAGTGGGTCATGATTTGGTTCCCCACTGTGTGTTGAACTGTGTTCTGCTCGCTGGAGGTTGCATCCAGCTCCAATGGACTGAATCCATATTCATCTCCCTTCGGCCTGGGCTTTGCCACACTGGCCCAGCCAGAATACTCGCTTCACAGAGAAAGCCATCGATGAGAGACCTGCCTAGGGATCAGCCCCCTGCTCAATGCTTTGAACAGGAATGACATCTTGGTGATTCATGTGGGCCCTGCTTCTCCTGGCACTCCAGCTCAACAACGTGCAGTCTCGATTTTGTCTTGCCTGCGTCGTGCATTGGGTATCGTGAGTAGACATCAGGGTACCTCCCTGCAACAACAGCTAAATCTAAAGTGTTGTCATCTGATTGCTTTGTTGTCTTTTCTGTCACAAATTGAGTCCTCCGGCTTTGGATTACAAATAGTGTGTGTTGTGTATGTTGCTTCCTTCTATCACAGGGCCCCAACTAGCTGCAATGCCAGCCTACCGTGGGCAATGATCCTGGCTAGCCCACCTGCCTCCTACCTGGGTACTAAGTGTGTGTGACTATGTGGGGACCCTGACTCCACCCCTCCCTTGTTCAAGTCCCCTGAACAAACCAGATCTAACTCTTTTTGCATGTAACCTGACTGTGGTTCCAGTTTGTGCCAAAAGTACTGTACTGTTGCTATTTGCTGTGCATAAGCTTGTTTTACAGGAGGTTTCCAGGGTTGAGCTAGAGGAACCAGCTCTGGTGATAAGTGCAAACAGTGTGGGTAATTGCGTGGTGAATAAGGGTCATTGTGAAAGTGATTATTGTATATTGTTCAGGCCACTGGAAGGGAAAGGGGGGGTTACAGTGTCCCGGAGGGCTGTGCCCAGGTTAGCTTGACCACTAACAACCCTGACCTCCAGGTGGAGACACCCGTTTCAGTACCCAGGCCCCTTAACCTGCAACTAGCCATGCAGGCAGGGGGTAGTAGCCCTTGGGATAACGCCACCTCGGGGTTACATAAGGAAATATTTTTTTCATAAAGAGGGTAGTGGATGCATGAATGGGAAGACTGGGTGGGCCAAGCAGTCCTTATCTGCCATCAAAGTCTATGTTTTTATGTTAGAAAGCCAGCAACTAGAAAGCATTATAATTCAAACTGGGTGGCAAAGGTGGTAGACAAGGAGCAGATGGCAGACATACTGTACCTCAATTTTAGAAAAGCCTTCAACTCTGTCCCACATGGATGGCTGGTTAAGAAGCAAGGGGATCTCCAGTGCAAAATTTGTCTCAGAGACATACCCAAAATAATCTCATTATATATATGGTGGGAATTTTCTTGGAAACACCTGTCAGATTTTTTATTACACCAGACCGTCAAGCCAAATATATGCCACAAAGAGGAACAAAAATTATGGAAAAATTGTGGGAACCTACTGACAACCATGGGCATATTTTTTTACTAGTGTCCCATGATACTAACTTTTTACAGAGAACTGCAAGAAGAAATGCAGGAATTCCTGGGTGGGGCTGTTCCTTACAGAAAGGATGGTCCTCTTTTGGGGCACCCCAGAGGGGTATAGATCCCCAGATACAAGAAAATTACTGAATGCTGCTATAGTAGTGACTAAAAAAAAAGCAATCACAAAACAATGGTTGACTTTAGTGACCCCCACTACGGAAACTTGGAGAGATCTTATGAATCACATTCATCTCATGGAAAAACTGACTGCAAGTTCAGTAACACCTCTCCCACTTTTGAGCTACGATGGTGGAGACTGGTAGTTCATGTAATGACAAAAGACCAAAACTTTATTCCATAAGAAACAATCTTTATTGAAATGACAGCAGAGGAAATAAGGAAGAAATATTTCTCTAGAGATGGGGTTCTTCCTTGATCCAGAAGAGGTAGAATAGAAACCAGAAAGGTAATCAGAAAACAGAATGCATTAATCTGTGGTTTATGTAAGGGCCTTGTATAGGTATTGAGCAATCTAACTGTATCACTGTTACTTGTTAGTTCAAAGGCTATGCAATGTCTTTAATATATGAAGTAAAATCTAATAAAAAGACAAAGAAGCAAGGGACTCTGGGGTAGGGAATAAAATCAAAAAGTGGGTAGAAAATTGGCTAAGTGACAGAATCCAGATGATTGCCCTTAATGGGAAATATTCAGAGGTTCGGGGTTGTCACCGGTGGGGTTCCGCTGAGATCAACCATGGGATCAGTCCTCTTCAGAATTTTTATTTGTGATATTGGAGCAGGAATACAGAGGGAAGATCTGCCTGTTCACTTATATATATAGACCTGTGGAAGATTTTACAGCATAGAAGAGTTAAAGATGACCTACAAACTCAGCTGCAGCCCGCTCCCATCCCTACATACCTTTCCATGCTGCCGCGGGAGTCAGTGGCTGCTATGACAAACATTATTAGGGCAATATTTATATTTAAAATCACTGCCGAAATAGAGCTCTGAACCCAGACGTACTGCACAGGCCCTGATTGAGCGCGCACAAGGTCTGATGGCTATTCCACCCATTTAGTGATGTAAATAGCCCACTGCTGTGAATGTACCAGTCTTATGCAGAGGGATCACATCAGCCCTCCTCCGTTCCTCTGGAACCACCCCCATCTACAATGAGGTGCTAAAAAGCATTGCCAGAGGGGTGGATAACACCATGCTCAGCTCCTTAAGTACCCATAACTGGATCCCATCTGGCCCCATTGCCTTGTTTTCCTTTTGGGCTTTCAACGCACAATGAATTATCTCTTCAGTAAATGGACTTGTGTCCACCCACCTTCCCCCTTGTGCCTGTTACTGCATGTCAGCCCATCCCCCCCCAACCCCACTGTGAATACCAAGCAGAAGTATTAATTTACAATTTTATCTTTTTCTTGGTCTTCCTTCACACAGTCCCCACCTCCTCCTGATCTCCTAAAATCTTTACTATATTTCACCTAGACTTCCTCTTCTCACTCATGTACCTGAAGAAAGTCTTATCTCTAGTTTCAGTTTATTTTTTATAGTGGAAAGGCATGTGAGCAAAATTGCCCATTTTCGCAAGCATCCAGTTAAGACAAACAGTAAATTACAGGATTTACAGGAAAGTGCAAATTACATAGGGATAATACACTATGGCCCAGATATTCAAAAGGGTTGCGCCATGCGCAACAGGGTTGCGCGTGCGCAACTCCAAAAATGCGCCATTCTGCAATATTCAGAAGGGGCCAGTTGCACCACCGAAAACATGCTGAGCAACAGCGCAATGGAAATGAAGGCATGCGCAACCGAAGGGGGCCGGTCCATGCATAAAGTGCGCAATGCGATATCCGAACACTCGCGCAATGCGCAAGAGTGGCTAGCTGGAAGTGCGAGTGACCGATCGGAGCCAAAAGAAAGGCTTCAAGAAGCGCGCAAGAACCTAGCAGGCCGCAACTGGGGAGAGAGAGAGAGAGAGACAGGAGCTGGAAGGGCAGAGAGGGACAGTGGGTCCAGGAGGACAGAGAGGCCAGTGGGGGTGTCCGTGCAGTGGAAGCAGCAGGGGCAGCAGGGGTAACACAGGAACAGCAGCCGGGGGCAGAAGCCAGGAGATGGACAGTGTCAGCTTCCACATGGAAGCTGTAATGAGGGGTGAGACACCATGCTGCAGGGGAACGTGGCTGCGAGGGGCCCGCCGGGCGGTATGCCTCCGACAGGCGGTATCGCGTCTGCATCAGCTTCGAGCTGTACACAGATGTCAAGATTGTGGCCCGCACGCCTGAACAGGGCAATATTGAGACGGCTCTGCGAGCTGTGCAGTGATGTGATGCAGGCACCCCACGACGGAGTCATGCTCCTGTCCGTGGAGACCAAGGTGACAGCCTGCATGTGCCTGCTCGCCATGGGCACCTTCCAGAGGCCGACAGGGGACACCACAGGCATTACACAGTCGGCCATGTCACGCATCCTCACCCATCCTCAGCACACTGCTGCCTCATGCTGCGGAGTACATCCATTTCCCCAGCACCGCAGAGCGTACAACAAACATGCAGGAGTTCCACAGGGTAGCACATATGCCTGGCGTGCTAGGGGCCATAGACTGCACCCATGTGGCCATTCGCATGCCACCTGGCCCCGACGGTCAGGCGTATCGGAACTGAAAGGGCTTTTCCAGTGTCAACTGCCAGGTGGTGTGTGATGCCACTGGGCCGATTATCAATGTCTGTGCCACACACCTGGCGGAGCACATGATGCCTTCATATGGCACCAGTCTGCACTGTGCCATCGATTCAAGAGTGGGAACATCCCCATGGGTCATCTAGTGGTGAGTACACATGTATGGAATGCAAACTCTGTGCGGGTGGAATGACACAGGTGCCATGGTAGTGGCACAAGGATATGGACAATATGGACCTGACATGACACTGATCTCCACTATCTCACACAGGTGACTGCGGATACCCACTCCTGTGCCCCTGGCTGCTCACACCATACCGGGCGCCCCACGACCCCAGCGCAGCTAGGTTTCAATGAGGTACATGCCGCAACACGTAACATCATAGAGCGGGTGTTTGGGATGCTCAAGGCACGCCTGATGCCTGATACTCTCCGGCGGAGCCTCACAGTACAGCCCCAAAAGGCCTGTGGGATATTCCTGGCCTGTTGCATCCTGCACAATATGGCCAAGGACCATGGGATAGCCTGACAGGTCCAAGACGGGGACAGCGATGGGGACGCCAGTGGAGCCGTGATGTGGGTGATGAGCACCTCCCAGGATGGAGGGACCCCGACTGACCCGGCAGGCCCAGCTGCACCGGGACACCATTGCAGAAGAGCACTATGCCCAACACAGGTAAGTCAAGGGACATGTGCAGGCAACACTGTCCATGCGCAAACCACAGGCACACAGGGGAACACACCTGCATGAAGGTCAGGGGAGTTGAAGGTTCCAGGCATACCAACACACCATCAGAGAGGGGAGCACTATATGGACACACACACACACCAGGCAGCATACATGGCAGCAGCACAGCACTGTGGAAATGACATTGCCAACACACAGCACCACCAACCACCCCACCACCTGACTGTCCATGTGTGTCAGGACCTGGGCACCTTGCACCTTGGTGTACAGTGCAATGCAGGCATCATCATGCACACGCACCTGTGGACAGCAGTTGGGAGAGTGCAGGTGGTCCGTGTGTCAGCTTGGTGAGCAGAGCACCCAGCAGTGCACTGCCCACCATGACACACATTGCACACAGGGCAGCACCAGACAGGGCCTGCACTGGGAGACAGTTCAGTCAGGTAGCACTGTCCCACCGCCACCACAGATGCGTGGGCCCCGCCGGGCCCAGCAGCACTGGTAGGCTGAGCAGGGCTACATCGGGTGCGCTGGTGCACCACCAGGGGTCCCACTGCGGAACGCCGACCTTGCCCGCACAGGGGTCTGCATCCTGCCAACAAACCTGCACCAGGGGTGCTCAGGATGCCCATAGCAGAACCCGCGCCGACAGGCCTGGTGTCGCACGCCAGGGAACGGGAGGAGAGCGACTGTGTGGGGTGTGGTACAGGGCACCTGACAGTGTGGCCAACGCGTCCGTGACAGAAACCACTGCCTGGGTCAGCCTGTCAATGGCAGCGGTCACATCCGTCCGCATAAGGACCAGCTCGGCTCGTCCCAGCACACTCCTGCTATGCCGCCCACGGACACAGACAGTGCCTCCACGGACCTTGAAACCCACCCTGCAGCTGTACCGAGTCCTGCAGCAGGCGGGTGTGGCGTCCAATGGGTACTGTGCCCCAATGGCATCGTGACCCCAGGGTGGACGGTCCTGTGCACAGCACCCTTGAGGGTGGGCGCTGTTCGCCAGGACCAGGTATGGGCGGATCAGAGGGCTGTGACATGTGCCACTGCTTGACACTGTACCCCAGACCTGGTGTGCAACTGCTGCTGCTGCCCTCCAACTGCTGAGCCCACAGGTCCACCTGTTCCACCTCCGTGTTGACAACAGTGCCAGACACCTGCACAGCCACCGTGCTGCCTCACCGCGCGACAGGCAGAGCCTGGGACTGTGCCAGCATGCTGGTCACAGGTGTAACCAGGAAGGCCCAGGGCACGTGTTGGCCCGCCATGTGTCCGTCAGTGGGACACACACCTATCACTGCCCATTGCAGGCCTGATATCATCATGGTGCAGGTGCGTGCCACTGCCATAGGCACAGCATGCTGGCATACCGCGTTGGACTGCTGTGACACAGGCTGTGCACCCCTGCACCCGTAGATACTGGCACCGGAGTTGTTGGCCCAGCGGGCATGCTGCTGCAGTGCCTGCAGGCTGGTGGCGGAGGTGGATGCTCCTCCTCCACGCCCAGCAGGTCTGCCTCACTGTCTGGACCCACCACCACCACCGCCTCCTGCAGACGAACAGGATCTGTAACAGAAAGAGAGTACATGGAGTGCATGTGAACAACAGCCCCCCAACAACATCACCATGTCATACCGTGCAGTGATGGGCTTCCACCTGTCTGGATCATCCGCCTGGACGCCCGCAATGGCACTCGGCTGCATGGCCGACCAGTGTCTCCTCTGTAGGGGTCAGTTGCAACACCACTGGTGGCCCTCACCAGTGCCAGCATGAGCCACCCTGAAGGCTGCCACCTTCTCCTTCAGCCTCCTGCGGTCAGTCCATCTTCTTCTAGCATTCCTGCACGGAGCGCTGGTGGCTGCCTGCAGGTTGATGGCCCAGCTCACCCTCCCATGGCTGCAGCTGCACGCTCCTGAGGGTGCCCCTCCGTCCACTCAATGTTGGCTCATCCTCCAGGTAGGCCTGGAAGAGGGCCTCTGTCTCTGCCGTGGTGAAGTTCGCCTCCACACCCGCCCGCCCACACCCTCAGCTTGGCTCTGGTCAGTCATGGTGATCTGTATGGGTGGAAGTGGACACCTGTCACTGTGCAGTCGACAGCATTTCCCATGAGCATAGCTGCCCGGGCAGAAGCCCCCGCTTCCTCTCCGCATGGCAGATACTGATAGAAAGGGTGCCCTTGTCCCTTTCTATGCCCTTTCATGCTCAGCCCCTCAGCCTTTATCATCCTCCGCCCATGAGCATTGTCCTGAGCATCACACAACATGTAACTCACCTCTCACCTGCAGTAACCAAATCTGGCCAGCACAACCCACAGTCGCATTTTTATAGCGCAACACATGCAAATGAGGTGTGGCTCAACTTTAATGACATGCTAATCGCGCCACTGCGCCTTTGAATGGCTGATCGGATGATTTGCATATGTCGGCTAAATATCACATATTTGCGCTTTGCGCAATACGGAAGGTCCGGCTGAGCCAATGGCGCAGGTTTGTGGCTGCGTGCCACACCGCATTGCGCATGCCCAGACAGCTTACGCATACGCCTATCGCGCTGGAGACCTGCTGAGCGCGAGAGGCATTCCAGCCATGGCCACCATTATGCCAGTGGCGCTACAGCACTGGGCACTATATGGCGCCAGGCACTACCGCGCGATAGTCCACTGTGGCACTGGTGCTCAGCTTGGCAGTCGCGCGAGGATGCCTATACGCCCCATGGTGCTGTGCATAGCCTGGCGCATTGCCGTGACCTTGTGTATGCCCTCTGACCCCTGGCGCTGTTGGTATGCCATGTGTACGTTTCATTGGCGCCGTCCGTGACAGCGCCATGTAGTGATGGCGCTTGTTCGAACAGCGCGATTGGAGCCTGTGGTGGTCTATTGCGCAACAACTCCACGTGAGGTTACGCAGCGGCGCGCATTGCCTGCTGTAAAGTTGGTGCCATGGCTAGGAGGAGGGCGGTTCCTGGAGCCAGCTTGAAGTGGCCAACCTGGTGGCCCTGGTGGAGCCCCACTGTGAGGCACTGTATGGTGAGGCCCTCCTCACCATGCCTAGGACCCACGTGTGGGCAAGTGGTGACTGACCTGGTGGAGGTCACTGGTCGGAGCCGGGTCTGCTGAGCAGTGCCGCACCGTACAGTGACCTCCACCGAGGGAGCCGAACTCTGACGCCAGTGCTCACGCGTCAGGCGGGGCGGTGCCCAGGCAGGTGAGTGTACCATCTATGCACCTATATTATCTGTAGGGGTGTGTGTGCTTGGGTGGCTTGCATAGGTGTGTCAGTGTGCAGCTGTGCATGGTTGGTTATGGCTGTGTGGGCAGGCACTCACTGGGGCAGGGGGCACTCTGCTTTTGAGTCACACTGATGTTTGTCTCAACATATGTCTCCCACAGGCCGGATTGTGAGGACACAGGACCAGGGTGACGTGGGCCATGCCAGGGCCCCGGTGCCGGGGGGTGTTGTGCCCCAACAGCAGCAGCAGCAGCGTCAGACCCAGCTGCTGGAGGAGTGTGAGTATCATTACTTCATGGATGCTATTGCATGCTGGGGGGGCAAGACCACCAGCCATGCAGGACACAACCAAAGGTGAGGTCATAATTCCACTATACAAAACACTAGTGAGTCCCCACACTGGAGTACAGTGTACAGTTCCGGAGACCATACCTACGTATGGACATGGACTGGGTGGAGAGGGTTCAGAGGAGGGCGACATGGATGGTGCATGGATTGCATCACAAGTCCTATGCAGACAGGTTGATTGAACTGAACATGTACTCCTGGAGGGAGGAGGGTGGGATATGATGGGGATACAAGTATCTTACAGGGGGAACAGAGTTCAGGAAAACAATATTTTTAAGCGTAAAGGATGTTCCAGGACTAGAGAGCATGGGATGAAGTTGGAGGGGGACGATTCAGAGGAAACATGAGAGTATTTTCACAGAATGGGTGGTGGATAAGTGAACACCCTGCCAGAGGAAGTGGTGGGGCTGACTTGGTCACGGATTTGTGAATGCATGGGTTAGCCATAACGGAATTCTGGAGGTCAGGGTAGGGAACGGACTTATAGGACAACAGAGTGAACGACAAGGTCAAATGGACAGACTGGGTGTCCCATAGGCCCTTATCTGCGACACTGTCTATGTATCCATGTATGTAGGCATGACACAGGTGACCTGCATCACAGTGCAGTATCACGGCACGCCTGTGTATGCATCACTGGTGGTCCAGGCATGCACTGGGCACATAGCTGTACTGGCATCACACGCTGCCACATCACTTGCCAGCCTAGTTTGTACTGTGATTGACGTGGGCAGTGTGTGGGCGGGTGCATAGCTGGTGCCGCTTGCTCTGTGATGGCCATGTGCATGTCCACTGTGGTGGGTGCATGCCATCACAGGTGCGGACATTGGGCTATATGGCTTGCAGGTTGGGTGGTGTTCAGGGTTGTGGTCAGTCTCAGCCATTGACTGTGTTCCCATTTTCCTAGGCCTCGAGGTACTCAGGAGGATGTCCCAGTATCTTCGGCACCTCAGCCAGGTTGCAGATCAGAACCAGGAGATCCTGCAGGCCATACAGCGCCATGGTGATCGGCGAGGAGCCACAGGAGGGGCGCCAGCAGGGGAGGACCAGCAGCCAGCTGGGCCAATAGCCCACATTCCCTTCCCACTTCTCCCATCCCTATCACCCTGCCTTCCTCTCCAAGTGTTATTCCTCCCTGAACACCCCTGCCTTTTACCTGTCCCCCACTTGTACATAGTTTCACTTGGTTTTGTGATTAGTCCTTTAAATATACATTTCTATTTTGATATGAATACTGTGTTGGTCTCTGATTTGCAGCTGGCTTTGGGTGCTCAGTTGCAGGGGTGTACATGCCATCTGGGCTGGTATGGTCCTGGGTATGTGTGTGTGTGCATGTGTGCATGGGGAGGTATCTCCAGCATGGCAGTGCCTTCGGTTGGTCTTGTGCCTGCTGCCACCCACTGCTGGGTGCACAGGGTGTGTCTGGCTTGTAGGCTTCTGTGTTGCACGGGCTGATGAGTGCTGGGGACTGCATGGTTTCTGAAGTGCCAGTCACTGCACATGGGTGGTGTCTTGGGGCACAGTGCAGGGTGCGAAGCATACAGGAGGCTGATGTGCACTGTGGTTGTCAACCCCCTGTGTGTGGCACTCTCTGCCTGCCAGTGGTTGTGCTGGGGTGTCAGGGCTCTGCTATGCTTTGTTGGCTTGTCCCCATGGGCACGTGGATCATCCGTCCCACCCCCAGTGATGCTGTGCTTGGGGTGTGCGGTGTGGTGTGGGTTCTGCAGTGTGTTCCTGTGCCCATGTGTGGCATGGCTGGCGGTGGGCCCAAGCCTGCCTCCCTGGATGTGCAGTTCCATTGCTCTGGGGGCTGTGCTTTAGCTATGGCAGCTCTGGAATGCTCAGCTGAGCTTCCATGGTTGCGCCATAAGCGCAACATTTTGAACTCAGCTTCTCCTTCCTGGTTGCGATGGCGCAGTATGTGCGATATTCAGACGCTGGTTGCTGCGCCATTTGCTCTGCTCCAGTTTGAATATCGCACCTGTTGCACATTTGCGCAACTGGTTTGTGCTTGCTCCTGCTGTTGCGCTACTTTTGAGCGCAGTTTGAATATCTGGGCCTATGGGTACAAAATAAGCGCCATCTAATGTGAATAATACAATGCATTACAGTAAGGCAAGAGATAATCAATATCAGAGGCCAGTGTTCAGGTAAAAAACAGACATGCAAGGACAATTCAAGGCCTGGGACATTTGAAAGACTGCAAACTGGAGAGGTGACCCTTAAGGTTGTATTTGAAAGAGGCTATGGAGGGACATCGGGCAAGTGACAGGGGCTGGTTGTTGAACAGTTTAATGCCTTTATAGGACAGGGTGTTTTGGCCTTGGGTGATATGGTAGAAGGGAAGGGAGAGGGAGGAGGACCACTAGTGAACCGTGTGGTGGCAGACAATGGGAAGAGGGAGTTGATGCTCCTTGGCAGCAGTCCCAAAAGTGCATTTGAGGAGGAATGTCAGGGTCTTGCTGTCAAGCCTGTCTTCAAGTGTGGACCAGTTGGTAAGATTGTACAGATTACAATGATGGGTCCAGTCTGGGGAGGTCTGTGGCAAACCGAATAACCTTGTGGTAGGTGCTACACAACTGACTGAAATTCTTTTATGGGGGGATAGTGGAGCAGAGCTCCATAGTCAAAGATGGGGAGCAGGAAGCTGGTGGCCAGAAGTATCCTGGATTCAGGGATTAGAAAAGGTTTGACATGATGTAACATGCCAAGCTTTTCTTGGTTAGCTGATTGACATAATGTTCATAAGTTAGGTGACAGTCTAGGACCAAGCCAAGGTATTTAAACTCTGTGACTTGTTCAATGAGGTTCCTATCATTGTCCTGGAGGAGGAGGAGGAGATCAAAGGCTGCCAGTTTTCTGGAGCCAGAGAAAACCATGGACTTTTTTTCTTCAAGTTGAGTACTAGCCCCTGGGAAGAGAACCAGGAGTGCAGCCTGAGGAAGTCCTGCTGGAGTTTGTCACGAAGGGTTGAGGGGTCCTTTTCTTTGCAGAAGAGTGCCACATTGTCAGTGTAGAGAATGATTTCAGTGTGCCTTCAGATTTCAGGAGGGAGTTAACCACGAGGGAGAAGAGGAGGGGTCCCAGAACGGAGCCCTGGGGAACTCCATATTTGATGGGGGAAGTAGAGGAGAGAACACCTTCGATCATGGTTCTGTGGGATCTAATGCTTAGGTAGCTGGAGTACCAGTTTACAACATCTGGGGAGAAACTGAGACTGGTGAGGGTGGAGAAGAGGACCTTGTGGAGAGGAGGACCTTGTGATCAACAAGATCAAAGGCTTTTGTGAGGTCCTCAAACACTGAGCTAGAGTAGAGATCATTATCATTGGCTTTATCAATGAAGTGGAAGAATTTAATCAAACCTGTCTCAGTGTTGTGGCAAGCTCTGAAACCGTGCTGTGTATCTGTTTGCAGATTGTATTTCTCAAGGTATTCAATGGTTTAGCCCAGGATGACTTTTTCCATAATTTTGGACAGAGGGGCCAAGAGGGAGATTGGCCTGTAGTTAGCGACATCATTCTTAGGGCCAGATTTGTGAAGGGGTTTAATGGTGGCAAATTTCCATTTAAGGGGGAAAGAACTGGAGCAAAGGGAGTAGTTAAAGATGTTGGCTAAGGGGAGGGCAATATGCTCACAGACCAGATTAAGGATGTGGTAGTCAATGTTGTCCTGTCCTATGCTGCACCTAGGGTCATTTCAATCAATCAATCAATCCGTATCTTTATTTAGCCAGGTGGAACGCCATTGAGAAGGGCTTATTTACAAGATGGACCTGGTAGTTTAAACAACAACAAGTCAGGAGATCACGTGATGCAGGCGAGCTGTTAGCAGCAGAGGCACTGAGCTCCGACCTTTCAATCGCTTTATCACGTTAAATTTTAGCCCATTTCAGACGTTGGCATTATACCCAAGCACAGAAGAATTCCTGACAAGCTAACAAGCTTGTGGTGTGTACCAGAAATCGGAACAAGAAGGGAGGATGGAGGCTGAAATGCAGGCTGCTTCTATGCGCCATACCCCACCGACCACGCCAGAGAAAAATCCCAAGAAATCTAAAGCCCAGAGCGTAGCTCCAGATAAAAAGGCCTCGCAGACATTGGCCCCAATTCCTCTAACCGAGGATCGCTTCTTACAGGAGCTTCAGCCTTTTAAAGATACCTTGGGAGAGATAGCCTTGGAGCTGAAATCCCTGAGAGGAGACTTGGCAGATTTGTCTAGAAGAGTATCAGACTCAGAGGTCCGTACTACTTCTATCGAGAGGTGGAGGGAGAAACTAGAGCCAGAGATGATGGGGGTGAAACAACAGTTACAGAAATTGCAAAACCGAAGATTTAGAAGGGAGAAGTCGCAGGAACAACATCTTAATTCTTAGGCTACCTGAAGCTGAAGAGGGGCAGAATGTTCAAGCTTTCCTTCAGAAATTTCTGTGCAAAGTAGCTGGGCCATCTCCAATGGGAACCTCATATCAAGTCGAGAGGGCCCACCATTCTCTGCGACCTCGGCCTCAACCAGGAGCTCCTCCTCAGCCCTTAATAATCAAGTTCCTCAGCTATGTTGAAAAGCAACATGTGTTGAATAAAGCAAGAGAAGCGCAAACTATTTTATGGGAGGGGACCAAGATTCACCATATGAAATAAGGAAAAAGCGAGCAGCTTTTCACCCTATTGTCACAAAGCTGATTGCTGTGAGCATTCATTTTAAGATAATACAAAATCACACATGCCCCCACAATGCAAAGCATCATGGGCTGCATATGCAAATACCACAGATAAGAGTGTTGGTCCTTTTTACAGAATTGCATGGTGCCATGCACTCCGCTTAAAGTTGGACCAGCATAACATTCTGTGGTGATTTGCATATGCAGCCCATGATGCTTTGCATTGTGGGGGCATGTGTGATTTTGTATTTTCTTGAAACTTGGCTTCCCAGCCAAATGCTCTTTGGGGTAACCCTTGACTCCGTGTTTGCGCACAGAGGTTCTTTGTCTTTTTCATTTTAAGATGCTGTATCCTTCTCATCTGCAAGTTAAGATAGCGGATACCCGGAACACATATGATACCTCTTCCAAGGCGTCAGATGACCTGGCTGTTAAAATTTCTGATCTATTTCACAAAACATAATATTTTCTGAGATCTGTCCGGACTGGTTCTCAGGGGGCCTTTTTTTTTTTTCACAGCATTGTAGAGTTTAAATTAGGTTCTTTTTTCATAAGGGTTCAGTAGCACTAACCTGAAATCCTTGTTCGGTGGAAGTTCTGATGGGGGCAGGCGGTGATGGGGGATCCAGGTGGTGGGTGAGGTGGAAAGTTGGCAGAGCGGACAGGGCTTCCTCCCCTGTAAGGAGGGGGAACTCTTGGGCCGGAGTTCCAGGGGGACTTAGTTAAAGGCAGATTTTGCACCCGATTATTGTTCCCTCAGGAAACAAACAGTAACCTCGAATAATGGCTTTAAACATGAAAATTCTGATTCTGTAAGTAATCTCCTCGGCAATATGGGTGGGTTGCTGTCCCCAAGTGGCAATCCACAGTAGTAATGAATGGTTTTTTTTCTTTCCTTGTGTTCTGTGGATATTTTCTGGAAGTTGGTATTACCTATCAGAATAGGGGCTCTATCAAATAGCTGCAGCCCAAGCGTGTTATCTAAGGGAGCCACCCTATGGTACTGGGCTCTCTGAACTGGGTAGTGGAGGGGAGGAGCTGCCTCAGAGCGCTAGTAGAAAGCTGCATCACTATCTAGTTCGTGGGGGGGTTGTCCTCTTTTGGTTACTACTGGCTTTAGTAATTGAAATAGCTAAGGGTATGAGGTATGGTGATAAGTCAGAATATTGTCTGATAACTGTAAGGGTGCACTCCGGAGGGGTCCAGTGGGGAACAGTGTTACGACACAGTAGTAAAGGACTCACAACAGCAGGAAAAGTTTTTGTAAATAGTTTTGTACGTTTGGATGGGGGGATTAGATTAGTCTTGGACTGTAGGTGTCAGAAGTTAGAATTAGTAAGGGAGAATAGGGGGCTGGGTTTGGAGCGACTATGGGTGGGCTTGGAGCGACCGTAAGGACCGGGTACAGGAGCTTGGTAACTTTGATAACTACTCAATATGACGGGTGTGAATGTTAAAATAATTTCTTGGAATGTATGAGGAGCTCGTGATCACACTAAACAGATTGCAATTCTAAAACATTCTTCTTTATTGCAAGCTGGTATAATTTTCTTACAGGAGACGCATCTTTTGACACAGGAGGCAGTGGGTTTTAAAAGCCAAGGGGTAAGGCAAGTTTTTGCTGCAGGAAACTCCACCAACAGAGCTGGGGTGGGGATTCTCATTATGAGAGCAATTTCCTTTCATCCCAAATCCATAATTTCAGATCCGTAGGGTAGGTTTGTCTTGGTCAGGGGACATTTAGATAGAAAACCCACGGTCTTGGGTTGTATATATGGGCCGGTGGGGGGTGATCCTGATTTTTTTATGGGGTTAGCGGATAAACTCGCACCCTTCACAACAATCCCTATAATATTGGGGGGAGACTGGAATATCACCCAATCACAATTACTAGATAAATCTATCCCAACCCCCAGAGCTCCGTCGGCATCGCAAAGGGCCCTTATTGAAATGATGGACCTCTTCGGGTTATGTGATCCTGGAGGATACTGAACCCGACTACTAAGGCTTTCTCATTCTATTCACAGGTGCACAAGATGGCATCTAGACTGGATTACTTTCTCATGAGTTCGAACTTATTAGCTGGAATGCTGGAAGGAGGGATAGAACCGATCGTGATATCTGATCATGAGGTGATATGGCTCAATATCACTTTATCTGTTGAATTGTCAAAGGACACCCTATGGAAACTAAATACGCAGTTACTGAAAGATAAATTTATAGTATCTAGGGTTCGTACTCTTATTGGGCAATTTTTGACAGAGAACTTAAACTCTATCCCCAGGTTAGATCAGGTCTGGTGTGCTTTAAAATGTTACTTAAGAGGGGAATTTATTAGACTGGCATCAAAGCGGAAAAAAAACTAGAGAGGCTCAAGCTCAAAAATTATTGGAACAGATCAGGGCTCTAGAATTAACGACCACTTCCACCCCCCCTCCAAAGTATTCTCACCGAGTTATTAGCACTCAGGAATGCGTACTCGGATCTCCTTAAAGAGAAGGCTGAATTTGCCATTCTTAGGACAAAGGCAACTTATATAGATCAGGGAGAAAAAGCCAGTCGTCTTTTGGCATTGCACATGAGACAACTAGAAAGCTCAAGAACTATTCAGGCTATCCAGGATTCAGATGGAACCCTTAGGACCCTTCCTAGGGATATAGCTTTAGTATTTGAAAAATTCTATGTAACCCTTTATGGGAAGCGTTCTAACCCCCCGTCAAAATCTGAGATAAAAGAATATCTGGCCAGTATTCCTCTTTCTAAACATTTGGACACGGATGGGGAAATACTCTCAGCTCCCATTACACTAACTGAGATTTCCAAAGCTATAAAAGCCATGGCTCCACACAAGGCTCCAGGGCCAGATGGCTTTCTTTCAAATTTCTTTAAAGTTTTTGGAAAAGAAATAATCCCAATGCTGTCAAAGTTTTACCACTATATCCTGCACAATGACATTATGGACCACTCCATTTTGGAAGCAACAATCATATTATTGTTAAAACCTGGTAAACCTCCAGAACAGCCCTCCAGTTACCGACCCATATCACTGCTGAATTGCGATCTCAAAATTCTCACAAAAATCCTTGCTAACAGAATCCAAAAGGTATGGATTCCTTTACTCAGCCCAGAACAGGTTGGCTTTGTCCCAAGTAGATCAGCATCAGACCATTTCTGGAAACTGGGGCATATATTCCGAGTAGCCCAATCCACCCCACAACCCATGGCCTTAATTTCACTAGATGCGGAAAAGGCATTTGACAGGGTGGACTGGGAGTTTTTATGGCTTACCCTTGAACAGATGAATATACCCCCGATACTCATTCAATGGATCCAAAAAATCTATTCAGCTCCATCGGCCAAGATATTCTGCAACAAAGTGCTCTCATCTGGTTTTTCTTTATACTCAGGTACCTGACAAGGCTGCCCTCTCTTACCATTTCTGTTCAACCTGTATCTGGAGCCCTTGATAAGACAAATTAAGGCCGCAGTCAACATACAAGGGATTACCATAGGCACACATAATTTAAAACTTTCCGTTTTTGCAGATGATATATTACTCCGTCTTACAGATCCCCTAAGTTCATTAGATGAAGTAATCAATATTATTGGGGATTTTAGCAGGGTGTCGAATTACAGGTTGAATAAGAATAAGTCTGAAATCATGCCACTTAACCACTTTACTTTTCGTCAAAGTTTCAGTAAATACGGGATGAATTGGGCTACCCGATCAATAAAATATTTGGGTCTTCATTTAACTACGGACCCTGTACTATATAAGAAACTTAACTTGGAAGACACAATCCAGAATACACAACTGGATCTTTCGAGATGGAAAGCATTACCGATCTCTCTTTGGGGGAGAATTAATATCATTAAAATGAATGTTCTTCCTAGGTTATTTTTCCCTTAAATATGAGCGACACCTGGTTGCCTCTTTCCTTTTTCCGTAAAATACACACTAATATTTCAAAGTTCATCTGGCTGGATAAAATCCCCAGAAGAGTGTATAATAAACTTATTTTACCTAAAGATAAGGGCAGTCTCAAGTTGCCTAATTTATTATACTACTATTGGGCCAGTCAATTTTGCAAAATAGGTAGGTGGCTGTCTATTCCCACTGCTGGTAATGAACGCACCTATACCCCCACATGGCTCCAGATTGAGTCAGATATTTTCTGTACAACCAAGTTGACCACAACTACAGCATTATGCACATCCTTTAAGATATTACCAGAGACTATTCAACACTTAGTGATGGGCACCTCCATTAAAATTTTCTCTCAGATATGTACCTCACTACATGTACATCCAAGCGAGGATACGGTGTGAAATTTAGTAGAGAATCCCAATCTGAAAATTGAAGGGTCCAGTATTGATAGAGACTGGATTCCTCAGTTAGTGGATATGAGGGTATATGACCTATACCGGACAAACGATCTTATGTCACCCGATGAGATGCTCGTTAAGCTCCAGGCCCCTACCAGTGCTATTTTTAAGATTTATCAATTGCGGCATCTCCTTCTGCACAAGTTTGGGAAAACTATTGTTTCATCTAGTTTAGATAAGTTAGTGGAAAGGCTTAAAATGCTGGTGGCCCAACCACACAGCATTTCGCTCATTTACAAGGAGCTTCTTTCTACCCTTTTCCCGAAAACGTTACCAGGTTCTAGAGTTTAGGACTCCTTAATCTGTAATCATATGGTTAATTGGGCTGATATTTGGAAAGACTTATATACCTATATTACTCAGGAAAGACTGAGAATTACCCAATATCAAATTTTGAATAACATGTAGTACACTCCAAGTAAACTTGCAAAAATGGGAAGGAGCCAATCGCCCATGTGTATTAGATGTGGTAAAGGGGATGGAACAGTATTGCATGTTGTCTGGTCATGTGAGAAGGTTTCACCAATATGGTCTCGAATTAAATTACAAATGGACCCCTTATTGGGATTAGAATCACTTTTCACCCTGAACATTTGTATTTTGGGTGACCTGTCTCCAATTCAGGTCGAAGAAAGGAAATGTTATATTTCTCTAATAGCCATGTCGGTGAAGAAGTTGGTTCTCAAACACTGGCTGGATCAATCTATCAAATCTTACACCGAATGGCTCTATGAACCGTCTTCTTACCTTAGGGTTGAAAAAATGATTGCCAGCTTGTGAAACGAACCAACTAATTTTGATAACAGATGGGGCAAGCTGTATGCTCTGTATCTGCAATAGTAGGTTTACATGCACAAGCTCCCTATGCACGTATGTATGCGTTTATGTATTTATCTAATTATTTGCCTATTTTTTATTTATTTACTTCCTGAATTATCTGTATTCATTTATGCAAGTTATCAGATAAGCAATTTTGCAATCCTAAAGCCTGTTTAGGAGATTTGTTAGTTTCTACTGAGTCTACTGTGCAACATGTGTACAGGTGCATTGTGTAAGGGTCAATAGGTCGCTCCAATTGGGAGGGAAGGTGTAGGGAAGGGGCAGGAGGTGGGGGGAGAGGGGTTATATGGTAATTCCTAATTAATAGTTCCGACATTCTGTATTAAATGTTGTTGTTGAAAATTGTAAAACATACTAAATAAAAAAAAAAACAAGTCACAATACAGCAATTTGGCATAGGCGTAGCAACATTAGCAGCCTATGTACAGTCATTACAAGTGAGAATGGCGTGGCTTGGCACAGTGGTGTTCAATAATTTACAAATAGCAACACAAGACTTGACACTGAGAACAGAACAAGGCAGCATACAGTAATTTACAGGCGTGGTACCAAAGACAGTCAGCATACTGCTATGTGCGAGTTCTGTGCAAGGCAGGTCTCTAATAGACAGTAGGGTACAATATTATATTGCATGAGGTCTAGAACAGCAAAGCTTTAGGTGGCCTAGAAGAAGACTATAAAGCAAGGGCACTGAGGGCACAGAATGCGCCAAGGATAGTGGAGGGAGGAGAGGTTAGGAGGGGTGGGAAGGGGCAATTGTAATACCTTCAGGATTGTCATAACTGCATTAGCCAGCACGGTAGGTCTAAGGGTAAGGGGGAGGGTATGAGGGTGAAAAGGTGCCATTAGTAGGGGGAGGTGACAGACAGGTAGGAGGGAGAGTCATTTGTTCTTATGAGTCTTACCACCTCCTTGGGGAGAGGTACCAGAAATGGAAACTGGGGAGGAGGTTAGGGTTAGGTGGGGAAGAGGTGGGACTGGGGTCAGGTGGATGGTTGAACTTGTACTTTTCATGGTCACCAAAATAGGAGTTGAAGTGGGTGGTACTTGCAAGAGGGTCTGTGACTGGTTGTCCCCCACTGGAGAGGTTGATTTGTTCACTGAACATTTCTCCACCCATCAGGTCATTAAAAAGCCTCCAGGTGTGTTTGGGGTTACCCCTGCTGCTTTGCTGTTTTTCTCTGAGGAAGTTGATTTTTGCATTGTGGACTGCTGCTTTACAGCTATTGTGGAGTGTTTTGTACTGTTGTAGAAGGTTGGGGAGTTTACGTTTATTATATTTCGACCAGACCCTGTCTTTCTTCCTCATTAGTTTAAGGAGATCAGAGGAGACCCATTTGTGGCTGTGCCCTTTAACCTCTAGTTTTTTGAAAGGATTAGGGTGTCACAGATGGCTAGGAAAGTCCTACTGAAGGTGTCAAGAGTCAAGGGCAATGTCAATGTTGTTTATGGATTCAATGAAGGACCAGTCAGTGGCTGGTGAGGCTTTAGTGAATTTGTCTGAGTTGTTTTTTTTTTTTTTAACTGCCTGGAATAAATATATTTGTGTTCAGTTTTGGGAATTTTAGCAGACCAACTGCAAAGGACAGCACATTGGTCACTAAGGGAGTCCAGGAGGATCCCCAAGTCTGTTACATGAGAGGAGTTTGAGACAAGTATCCAGTCCAGGACTGGATCATACCCTGTCCTATTGTTTGTGCAGGTGGGGGTAGAGATTAGCTGGTGAAGGCCTAGGCTGACAATGGTTTCTTTGACTAAGTTGGCCTGTGGGGACAGCCAGTTAAGGTTGAAATCCCCAAGGATTATCCACTCCTTTCCACATTGGAGTGTGTTTTTAATATTAAGGAAAGTATCTAGCTCAGTAAGGGGGGGTGCCAGGGGGTAGATAGGGCATGCTTATAGTGATAATTTTGTTACTCCCAAGGAAGAGATTCACAGAGAGAGATTCAGGGTTGGGTGTCATTAGCAGGGTTTCAAATTCCAAGGTCAAAAGGTGATCAGCAATCCAAAGAAGGCATCCACCTCCTCCTTTTCCTCACCTATCCCTTCTGGAGAGGGAGTACCCTTCGAGGCTGAGTTCACTGGATGAGATCTTATGGGTAAGCCAGGTCTTGGTGAGAGCAATAATATCAAACCTATTAGCATGTAGCCAGGCTTTGAGCTGGGGATTCTTAGCCAGGAGGCTCTGGATGTTTAGGTGGGAAATTTTGTGCAGATTTGTATTTTTGGAGGGTGAGGGCAGGGGGTACAAGGGGATTCCAGTGGAGGTCCTGGGTTAGGGTGAACCAACCCAGAGAGGAGGAGGAGGAGGAGGAGGAGCAGGAGTCATTGCCTGTGCCTGTTGTAAGTATACAGGTGAGCTTGGGAGATCTCAGTTTAGAGAATTATTGTAGAGTTATGGGGGGCAACATAAGGGGTGCACTCATGGAGGAGGCAGAGGAATGCAAGTGGTGATCAGGTCTGGGGAGGACCTGGGGTGGGGTCTCCGGAGGTTAGGAGTGTTCCAGGTGAGCTGGGGTAGGGAACAGTGGGAGGTGATACAGCAAAATGGGGAGTGGGCAGGGTGTGGTGGGGGTGAGGAGAGGGGGGAGTAGGTTGGGTGGAGTGGGGGAGACAGAGGAAGGGAGGGAGATCAGAGAAGCAAGGTGAGCCAGGGCAATAGAATAGAAGATGAAGTTAAACATCATGGACATAGTTAGCAGGAAAGAGCAATGCACAGGGATAAGAAATGGGTTAGGTAAAGCTGGATTAGGATAGTAAAATTTATTGACCAAAAAACTGGTTACACAGGGGGTGTAACACCATTTTCGGCCACTAGGGTAGTGTTGAATAACAGAATTGGAGGAATGGTGTTCCTTTACAGGCTCTATTCTTGACCTCCTGGGCAATCCCTCCTTAGTTTGAGCCTTTGCTGTCCTTACCCTCCTTTCTGCCTGTCTCTGTTTCTCCAGATATAACTCCCTGCCCTTCTCCATTTGGGTCTCCTTGTACTTTCTGAAAGCTGCTTTTTTCCTCCTTTACTGCCTTAGCCACCTCCTCTGAGAACCACAGTGGCCTCTTTCACCTCTTACCCTTGTTTACCTTAAAACAGCAAACATGTACATGCTAAAGGCAAGGCAGGAGATGAGGAACATGAAAAAGAAGTACAAATGCCTCCTGGATTTAATAAATTAATAAAAATGACTTACCCAGGTCCTGCTCTCCATCTACACGCATAATTTTATATGCAGATGACAATATTATGTACACTGCCCACAGTGACATAGACCAGGCAGTTGCTATGTTGCAGCTTGATTTTGATATGGTGCAGAAGGCCTCGGTGAACCTAAGACTGCTGATGAATGAAAAGAAAAATCAATTCCAACTAATATTGACTTAGTTCTTAAATCATATAAAGGTGTGTCACTGGAGAGAGTAATTAACTATAAATACTTTGGATTGACCTTGGATGAACAATTACATTTTGGTAAACATGTGTATTTGCTGTTTATTAAGCTTAAAATATTTTTTTTATAGGAATAGGTCACATTTCTGTTACTTCATTAGGAAATATCTTGCTAATTCCTTATTTATGTCACTCCTTGACTATGGTGATTGCATTTAAAACAAGCATTTGTCAATGCCGAATGTTGCTTGCTTGTATGTGCTGTTTAAGCATTTGGAAGAGATAGTTCCATGCCTTCCTCCCAAGACATCCACTGTGTCTTTCCGTTCAGTATTCAGAAAAGAGTGGGAAGGGCAAGGGCCCTAGCAGTTGCCAAGGGGGTGAAGAGGTGGACAATAGTCCATTCAAAGGCAAGAGAGTCCTGCAGGAGCTCACTAAATTGAAGGCGGACAAAGCGATGGAACCAGATGGCATACACCCAAGGATATTAACAGAACTGCGAAGGGAGATAGCAGTACCTCTGGCAGCCATGTTCACTGAGTCATTCAACATGAGTGAACTGGAGGAGGGCACATGTGGTCCCTCTACACAAGTCCGGCAGCAGGGAGGAGGAGGCAGGGAACAATAGGCCGTTCAGCCTCACTTGAGTAGTGGGGAATATCATGGAGACATTGCTTAAAGAAAGGATAGTGGGGCAGCTAGATGCCATGGGAGCCCAGGACCATAGACAACATGGATTCACAGTGGGGACATTGTGTCAGATAAATCTGGTTGATTTCTTTGACTGGGTGACAAAGGAAGTGAATCAGGGCAGGGCAGTGGACAACGCTTACCTTGATTTCAACAAAGCCTTTGACACCATCTCAGGCTGATAAACTAGCTGGGTAAGCTGGGCATGGGGGAAAGGGTGGTAAACTGGGTTAGAAACTGGCTAATAGACAGGAGGCAGAGAGTGGTGGTAAGTGGTGTGCAGTCTAGGGAGAGGGGGCGACCAGTGGGGTGCTGCAGGAATCGGTCCTGGGGCCAGGTCTGTTCAATGTCTTCATTAGTAATATTGCTGAATGTCTGAAGGGAATTTTTTCACCAAATTTTCAACATAGCCATTTTAAGATCTCTGCTCATGAACAGCGTCACTGTGATTTTCTTAATCTGTCCCAAACATTGATTGCACACAGTGAATGCGCCATTGTGCACTACATGCATGGAAACACATTTTGGGCAACATGTGAAAAATGACAGATGTACTGCTCATAAGGAGGTGTGGTAAAATGGCAAGGTTGAAAATCTGGAGTGCAAATATTAAAAATTTGCGAACTTACGAGCGTGCTTAGGAACTGCACAACACACGCCAGAAAACAGTCATTTGTAGGAATTTTTCACCAGATTTTCAACATAGCCTATTTTAAGACCTCTGCTCATGAACAGTGTCATGGACTTTCTTAATGTGTCCCATACATTGATTTTGCACACTGACTGTGCCATTGTGCGCCATATAGGCGGAAAACATTTTGGATGAGATGAAAATGACAGCTATACTGCTCAAAAGGAGGTGTGGTAAATGGTAATGTTGAAATCTGGAGTGAAAATATTGAAATTGATTTAACTTACGAGCATGCTGGAATTGCACTACGCACGCCGTAAAATGTCATTTTTAGGAATTTTTTCACCAAATTTTCAACATAGACTTTTTGAGAGCCCACCTTATGAACACTGGCAGTTTCATTTCATTAATCGGTCTCGAAAGGTGATTTCATGCAGTGACCGCGAAATCACCCTTTGGGCCCAATTAACGCCATGACAGTGCAAGAATTCATGAGGAGGGGTCCCAAAAACCCCATGTTGAAAATCTGGGCCCAAAATTCCCAAAAATGCCTGAGATATGCAATCAAGTTGAAAAAACCCTATCTATCCCATTATACAGCTTACCGGTATTTCCTCAGTTCACGGTCGGCTTTGAAGAGTGCTTGAAAGGCAGAGTAGAGAAACTTACCAGAGCAAGGGAGAAGGATTAAGACTTAGTTTGGCTAAGCAGATTTACTGTGTGGTGGTGTTTTTATTTTCTACTCACAGGGATTGCTACTGTTTGTTGCTAACATTTCATTGCTTTATTTTTTCTCTGATTCAAATTGTTGTTGCTGGTATACCTTCTTCTGCATTATTACAAGGTGTTATCAGGTGTAAGCTAACAGATTATTGCTGTAATCTTCTGATTCAAATTGTCTTTGCAAGGTATATCTTCGTTACTGCTTTATTTTTCTGGAGCAAAGTGTTTCTTACAGGGTATATCTTCTGAAATTATTACTGGTGGTGCTTTTACAGGTTTTACAGTTTTATCTAACATTAGGATAAGCTTTCAGGGTTACTGCATTTGTTGTTGACTGATTGTTTCTGCCTACCTCCTTGTTCTTTCGTCCTTGGTTCTTCTTTTTAGGCAGGGGAAGGCCCAGCCACCCACCCCATCCCCAACCACCCCACGCCACACTTTTTATAGGGTACCACAGTTGTGACATTTCCTGCAGAGCAGGAAGGGCGGATCAGTGGGGCCCCACAAGTTGATCTCATTTACAGGGCACTAGTAATTTAACTTGTTATAACAAGTTAAACAAAGCACAATTAAACCATTACTTGCATTTTTTCCCTTCTAATTACTCTGACTAGGTTACAAACCCAGCAACTTATTTGGAATGGATTTCATTAACTGCATGTACTGTGGAACAATTTTCAGAAGGGCAGTCTTACAGGATTTAGGACACTGTCCCAAATGCTGGGCCTTTGAGATCTTAGGGCTCAGCTCCGGCAGCATGGGCAGAGATTGCACGCCCAAATTTCATATTGAAGAGGAAATACATTATAAGAACCACCCGCCATTTCCCCAGCATCCAACAGAAAAACCTCAACCGCAGAGGGTAAGTTGGTCCAGGAGGTTGGCAGGTGGTTAGAGGAGCAAATCAGGTGCCCCATCACTTCTGCTCTCCATCACATTGCCTCCAAAACCATATAAACACTACAAACAGGTATCTGCCTCATCTCTGAAATCAAATAAAGAGGCAGAAGACACTGCAGAGCAGGACACTGCGACAAGAGCTAGCACAACAAAACTCACCCAAATCAGGAACCAAAACTAAACAAGCACAAAGGAAATCCAAAAACTTGATCATAGGGAGACTCCATGATTCGGGAGTTGATACCCATCTCCAGCCAGGGTGATGGGCAGATGTCTCCAGGTACATCAGCATGGAGAGACACTGACCGCATTGCTAAAATTGTTCACAAAGCAGGAGAAAACATTGATGTCCTAGTACACATAGGGACTATCGATCTCCAGCCGGGTCAGTTGTGGAGACCAAGGAACACCTGACTAGGCTGGGTGACAAACTATCATCTATTTCATTCGCATCTCCTTCTCTGAGATCCTGCCAGTCTGGGAGAGGGGAGCAGATGGACGGAAGGTCAGAGAAGGAGAGATAGGGGAGCTAAACACGTGCCTCAAGGACTGGTGCCAGGAAAAGGACACAGATTTGTAGGGAACTGGCAACAGTTCTGGGAGCGAAAGTTCTTTAAATTTGATGGACTGCATCTGACTAAAGAGGGAGTCAGTGCATTGGGGCAGAAGTTTGACGCCTTTGCAGAATTTTAAACTAGAATGGGGAGAGGGGTGCAGCACCCATACGCCGAATGGGAAGAACACCCTCCCCTCAGCTAGTGGTCAAACAGGAATTCAGTGTGTTTGCCGCTCATTTGCATCACACCAGGTAAGAAAAAGGTTTGTCTCCCACACGATGCACAGGGTAATGCCAAACTTCACCCAACAACTAACACACCAAAATCTGGCTAATGGAAAATCATGTACAAATGCTCACAGCGTGGGAAATAAGATCCCAGACCTGCAGGCAATAATGTCAGAGGCTAAACTGGACATAGTAGTAATTAGTGAGATGGTTTACCAGTAACCACACTTGGGAGACTTCAGTACCTGGCTATGTATTGTCTAGAAGAGACCGAGGTGCAATAAGGGGAGGAGGGCCTGTATGTTAATGAAAATATCAAAGCTACAGAAATTAGAATACACATAAGGAGCCAGAAGAACTGTGGGTCACCCTGGAAACAGGAAATGGGACAGCCATAAGAACTGGGTTGTCTACAGGCCCCCAGACCAGAGGGAGGCCATAGACACATTACTGTTAGAAGATATACAAAACATGACAGCTAAAGGGGAGGTTCTGATAATGGGAGACTTCAACATGCCAGATACAGATTGGTCAATACCAGCAGGAACATCTGCCAGAACTAGACTCATAGTGGATTCCCTGCAGGGGGAGGGCCTCAAACAACTGGCACAGCAACCCACAAGAGACAGGGCTATCCTAGATCTAGTACTGACTAACAAAGAAGGGATCACAGATCTCCAGGTAGAAGGTCACCTGGGGCCAGTGACCATCACATGGTATGGTTCAATTTGGCTACTACATCTAAATCATCCCATTCCAAGGCAAAATATGGGACTTCAGAGGAGCTGACTTTGATAAGATGGCCAACAGAGTTAAGCTAGCCCTGGCAAAAGAAACACAGGTGAGGGGGTACAGGCAAGTGGGCAAGCATTAATGATGCAATACTGAAGCAACATCCCATTGTGTTAGACAGAAAAGGAAGTAAAAGAAGAAGGAAACCACTTTGGTTCTCAAATACAGTAGCAGAAAAGGTCAGAGCCAAAAGGCTGGCCTTCAGGAAATATAAGGGAACACAGCGGGATGAAGATAGGGAGGCATACCAAACTGCCCTAAGGGGAGCAGGTAAGGCAGTAAGGCAGGCAAAGTCCCAAACTGAGGAAACACTAGCACGAACAGTAAAGAAGGTGACAAGACTTTCTATAGATACATTAGTGAAAGGAGAAAGTCCAGAGGGGGTATTGTTAAGCTTAATGGAGAAAAGGGAGCATGTGAGGAGGAGGACCCTGTAAAGGCATCTATCCAAATAGATACTTTTGCTCAGTATTTACTGAAGAGAAGGTAGGCAGGCCCACAGCTCAGCATCATGGACACAGGGGAGGGAGGTGAGCACTACTCCCTTCACAAAAGAAAGGGTCCCACAAGAGCTTGCTAAGCTCAGAGTGGATAAGGCAATGGGACCTGATGGCATACATCCCAGGGTACTTAAGGAGCTAAAGGAGGAACTAGCAGAGCCATTAGCAGAATTGTTTAGTGAGTCTCGAGCACAGGAGAGGTCCCAGAAGACTGGAGAAGGGTTTATGTGATCCCGCCCACAAGAGTGGTAGCAGGAGGAGGCGGAAACTACAGACCGTCAGTCTTCCTCAGTAGTGGGCAAGATTATGGAGGCACCTTAAGGAAAGGATAGTGCAACACCTGGAACCATAGGGCACAGGATCCAAGACAGCATGGGTTTATAAAGGAAGGTCCTGTCAAACTAATCTCATAGATTTCTTTGACTGGGTAACCAGAGTGGTGGACCAAGGGGAGCAGTTGATGTCACCTACCTTGACTTCAGCAAAGCTTTTGACACTGTTCCACATAGAAGATTGATAAATAAGCTGGGTAGGCTCGGTGGTCAGAAGTTGGTCAACTGGTGGCAAACTGGTTGACTGGCAGAAACAGAGAGTGGTGGTAAATGGTATACAGTCAGAAGAGATGCAAGTCACAAGTGGGGTACCTCAGGGATCAGTTCTGGGGCCAGTCCTATTCAACATCTTCATTAGTGACCTTGCAGATGGACTAGAGGGTAAGGCTTGTCTGTTTGCAGATGACACCAAGATCTGCAACAGAGTAGATGAGCCAGATGGGGTGGGCAGAATGAGAAGAGATCTGATAAACTAGCAGAATGGTCAGAAGAGTGGCAACTGGGATTTAATGCAAAGAAGTGCAAAATCATGCACATAGGGAAGAGAAACCTGAAGCCACTTATAGGCTGGGAGGAGTTGCTAGCAGTCACAAAGGAAGAAAGAGACTTGGGCATCATCATCACTGATGACCTAAAATCATCCAAGCAGACCTCTAAAGCAGTAGGTAAGGCTAGGGGGGTGTTAGGGGGTATTAGTAGGGGTATCACAAGTCGTAAGAGGGAGGTAATAATCCCTCTGTACAAGACATTGGTTAGGCCCCATCTGGAGTACTTCATGCAGTATTGGAGGCCACACCTTCCCAAGGACATTAACCAAATTGAGGCAGTCCAGAGAAGGGCAACCAAATGGTGCAGGGACTGCATCAGAAGACATATGAGGACAGATTAACGGAGCTCAATATGTATACCCTTGAGCAAAGGAGGAGAGAGGTGATATGATCGAGGCATTCAAACACCTTAAGGGCATAAACAAGGTGAAAGAGTCTAACATGTTTAAATATAAGAAAAATAGCAGGACAAGAGGACACAGCATGAGATTAGAGGGAGGCCGATTAAAGGGGAATGTGAGAATTTTTTCACAGAAAGGGTGGTGGATGCATGGAATGGCTTACCACAAGAAGTGGTGGCTATGAATACAGTGCAGGGCTTCAAACAGGCATGGATAGGCATAGGAAGCAATACAAATGACTATGAATAGATAGGTCACTGACAGAGCAAAGGCCGATGGCACATTTATAAGGTAGAAAAAGAAATGGGCAGACTGGATGGGCCTTGCGGTCCTTATCTGCCGTCAACTTCTATGTTTCTATGTGTTCCCGGTCCGCCAAAGATCGTCGCGCCAAGCTCCAGAGGTAAGTATAGGGTGAGGGGGTGTGGGAGGCAGGGTGCACAGTGGGTGGGTGTGGGTTGTAGGAGGGGAGCAGGGAGAAGCGCCGAGGGACAGTTTTTGTATTTACAGGTATTTTTTTCTAAGACGGCGAGGGACGTTTGCCACGCTGGGGTGGGCTCCCAGCGTGGCAGCTGGAAGGATGTTAGTGGGGGGCAGGAGCCGACGGGGGATTGGGCACCCCCGGCGGCCATAACATCATTTTGCCATGCTGGGGTGGGCTCCCAGCGTGGCACCTGGATGCTTTGGGGGTGTGTGCAGCCAACAGAGGATTGGGCACCCCATCAGCCGTAAAACTTTTGCCATGCTGGGGTGAGCCCCAGCATGACACCTGGATGCTTTGGCGGGTGGAGCTGACGGGGATTGGGCACCTGCCGGGTCAGAGCAGTGTGGGGAGGCATGAGCACGCAGTGTACGTGTGTGTGTGTGTGTGTGTGTGTGAGGGGAGCTCTGCTCACTGAAGCGGAGCTCTCCCTTTCAACTGTATGCCACTGCATTTTCAATGCTGCCATAGACAGCTGGAGCAGTGATTGGAGAACTGGGGCCGTGCCTGCAAACACACTGACTGCATTGGAAGATGGGTGTCACACCTCCAAAAATTCAGATGATGGCACTATGTTTCTTGCACATGCATGCAAGCAACATAAAAATGCTACCAACAAAGTTTTGAGCACTTTGGGGCCCCTCTACCACAGTGTACTTAGATTTATTACTGGGCCCCCATGGAGCACGCATCATTGTCATCTGTATGTTGCTGTTGGCTGGAATTCATTGGCTCTGTATACATTCACTGGTATTTGTATATTTATAAATTTATAGCTGGGACCTTACCTAATTATCTTATAGATACCTTGCATCTTAGGAAACAATCTGGTTGTATGTTTATATCATCTAATTTGAGTAACTTTATTATTCCTAGACAAAGAACTAAATATGGGTCTTATATGCTGGCTGTATCTGTTCTTCAAGCTTGGGAGCTGATAAAAATCATTGCAACCTTAACTTGATGCTATCCATTTCCCCAATTTAAAATTATGGCAACTAAACTATTTTTTGATTGTTGTAATTGCTTTGGGTGAACCTATGCCTATTTATGTATTACTTGGATTTTGTATTGTGTTGTACTGTTCTGACTTCTGTTTGTTTTGTGTTCTGGACGCAGTTGAAAAAGAGAGTTTTACTCTAAATCCTGCCTTCCAATAAAAATGAATGAATGAATGAATGAAGTAGACAGCAGAGAATGGAGAAATTGATTAAAGCGCTGGGGACATGGAGCTGATAGCGTTCATGACCACATGAACGGGAAACAGAACAAAAAGCCCACGTGGATTTCTACTTGAAGCTTTTCCCCTAATACTGACTTCCAATTTCTTTTGTATTTATAAACATTTTTACCTGTACATATACAGGACAGCCATTGGAATCACCATGGCCCCTTCCTACGCCATCCTCTATTTAGGCTAGTGGGAGGAGACCATGGTGTTCAACATCATTCACATTTTTGCCTCTTCTGTATGAGATTCTTGGTCATGTCCATACTACAGCAGAAAGAGCAGGATCACTGGCCAAAATTGGCCAGAATTTGTGAACAATGGCAGTTATGTTTAGTGCCAACTGATTATGTTCCAAACAAATATAAGTTTCTCTTATGCCAATTTACCTTTGGTGTGTGATTGTAAAACCTGTCAACATATCTGGCTCTGTTAAGTGCCTTATCTAAGTTACTGGGTGCATAACAACGTTCTACAGAATAACTGGCTTACGGCTTCTGCCTGCTCCTCAAATTTAACAGTATGGGAACAATTTTAATTGTCCATACAGTATTGCTTGTTTTAAGTGCTAAGGATATTCACTTTGTGCCAGTAACAGTGCATTCCCTGATGGGGATTAGTGTATTTTTCAGACTAAAATAATCTGTTCAGGGGTGGCATTGAAACGCAGGCCCAAAAAAAGATATAGTGTTCTGATCAGCTGTATACGTGAACTGTAGGTTGATGTAATTTTGGTTCAGGAAAAAATATTCAGCTGTTTCAGTACCACCCTTCCATATGATCAGGATGTTGTCTGTATACGGTTCCACCACGTTAGTTTGACATCAATCACGTCAACCAACACCACAGCGACAGCAACATGCCAATAGCGATGTCGCCTGGTAATCGTACCACCCGACCACCATCACTGCAAAGTAATGGGACACTTCTGAGCTGTTTGCAAGCAGCGGCAACCCCTGAAAAATAACATAATCACCTCCAGCTCAAAGGTATAAGGGGGAAACAGCGCAACACCCCTTGGGCGGCAAGACATCCAGTGCTGCAAAATCCCAATCAACAGAATGACTATTGATCAGGTTGCAGCACCCACATTGCCTTCAATTTAGAGATTTCACTGAGCTGATGGCACACTTCTATGTACCTGCCCCAAATAAACCTGTCGCAGAAACAGGTTACTGCCATGGTCAAACACCATGGTCTCCTCCCACCACCCAGGAGGTCATGAAATCTATCAGTTCGGTCTCTCCAGCAGTTTAATGGATTGAAATCCATGTCCACTATTATCAATCTGCGTCAAAAGCATTGTGGGGGAAGAAATACAGTATGCCTTGAAAGGCAAAATCAAAAGACGGTCAGACACAACCTCATAGAGCCCCTGACAACATTAGGAAAACACTGAAAAAAGTGAGATTTATATTCAACTCCATTCCATTCTCTTTATTACGTCACATATTTTCAGTAATTAATTTCCCATTTTTTTATTACTGAAAACATTTGAATGAAAACAAGATCCTTGTCCCCTAGACTATATCTAATCTGGCTGCTTCTCTACACGTGACATCACAATTTCTTGTTTATGATGTTATATCTATCTCCACTGCAACATATTTTGATGTTATAAACAGAAATATGATGTCAGCTGTAGGCAGGCAGCCAGAGCTAAAAGGACATAGATATTGCATTCAGGCAAATACCCTTCGTAATAAGGAAATATAGGTATTACAGAATAAAATATCAGTTTCAGTATTTTATTGATCAACTTTGCTGTTATTCACAGTCAAAGTTATTGCAACTTTAAAATTGACTAAATACAAAATATCTTAAAAACTTACCTATACAAAAACCTACATCATACATAAGTTATACACAATATAAATATAAGCCACTTGGAAAGAAACATACTATTGCACGTTATTTTCACTTTCATGTCATTAATTTACAGACTGTTCATTCCAGCACATAGTACAAATCCTAAGTTTGTCTACCATTTAGTATTCAATTCTTTGATTAGGAATATTTTAATTCCAAAGATCAACATAGGAGAAGATGCAACAGGGCACAGACTCTACTCATCAATTAACAGGGAAGAAGATCAAGCACCTGAGTGGACTTATTTTTCTGAGCTCTATAATATTTTTTCTTAATTTTAACAACTGAGGAGATTAATTTGGCTATCACAGAGGCATCAGTCTGGTTCCTACAGTGTAGACGTATGAATACCTTGTCATAGTTACCATTTGCATATACTTTTGAGAAATGCAATAGGAGTTATTTCTGGGTTTAGTGTAGAGCGGACATAAATTAATAATATGTGTAAGTGTTTCCTGATGTCCTTTGTTACATCTGCAATGTCAGCTTGTTTCATTTAAATTAACACTCAGTACATCGCTATTGTTATAATACACATATTTAGATGTTATTAATTCAAATCTTGTCCAAGTGATTAATGTCCTCTCACATGGTGTAATTGGAACTGTTAAATAATTATCCAATCAGTGACTTGTTTTAAGTCTAAATCATTGAGAACACTTCTGATCTCTTATTTTACAAATGCCTAATCTACTTACATTTTCAAACAATTTTTCCCTCATTAAATTCCTATATTTCAATGAAATGTCAATATTTATATTATAGTCTTTCCATAGATGGATCATGTTCACTTTCTTAAGATACTTATCCAAAGCTGTTATCCATTTTGAGTCATGGCCCTCTTCTGACCATACAGTTTTTTCTTTTAAACATATCTGAAGGAGTGTATTGAATTTGTTATTTATCATCCTTAACCAATAGGATAACAAACCCAACTCAATTATTGGTTCAATTGGGATCCTTCCCAGGTCAGCTCTAACCATAGCATTTACAGTAGAGCTGGGAACACCCAGCAAAGCCTTATAATAATAGGAGAGGAGTTTTTCAGACCCATTTATTATTTGATGCCCCCAAACTTTGGCTCCATATGTTAGAATAGGGTTTATTTTAACTTATCCAGCCTTCAAAGCTGGGATAATAGAGTTGCCCCCATATTTAAAATCAAATTTCAGCAACACTCTAGCAATAGTGTTTACCTTCAAATTTTGATCCCTTTGGTGGGAGACCAAGTTAGATGAGTTTGTAAATGTTATCCCTAAATAAAGATAATTTTCAACCTCTTCAATCTTACTTTCCCCAATAAGGAAATTAGTCTGTGCATGATGGTTCCTTCAAGTGTTGAATGTCATAGTTTTGGTTTTATTCAGGTTTATGGATAATTCCAAATGCTCACATTTCCTTCAAAAGAATATCAATTTTCTTTTGCAATCCAATTTTTAACACGGCAAACAAAACTATATCATCAGAATAAAATATGAACTATAAGCTACATTAATGCCTAAATGTTACATTTTTTTCAAAGTTGTCTCAACTGTGTTGGGAACTCTTTAAAGAACTCCTACCCCACTGGATCCTCCAGACAATTGAGCTCGCAGCCATTCGGCCTCAGTTATGTTGGACTTTGTGGGCTGCTACATTGACCACAAGCCTGACAAGACTGGACCCATGCTGTTATCCCAGTACAACATCACGGGTCTAATCTCAGCCTCACTGTGAACCTGCAGATGAGCATTTTATGGAGCTTTTGATTGATTGTTCCATCTTCTCTTAAAAAACAAAAATATTTTTCCACACAAAAACATCTTTAAAATAATTTTTTTATTCTGTATAACAATGAGCCATTGTATAATAGCAATAATGCCCTCCAGGGTGTGTGTCATTTGGGATAACATCACGACTCAGTCACTGGACGCACTCGGCCTGCGGCCTCATGCCCAACCACCTGAGGCATGACATTATCCCAACACGACACACACCCTGTCAGGCATTATTGCTTAATCAAAATTTGTTGATGAGTACATTAAGAAACATGTGCCAAATATGAGATCTTATGTTAAAGACACAAATTATATATACAGAATAGTCAATGATATGAAAGTGGCAGAAAGTGACATTTTGGTGAGTGTGGATGGAGGTTGGAATGCTCTTGCTAAAGGTTTTGCTAACAGACTAGCAGAAATGATGCCACCTAGTAGATTGATTGAATATGCAAGGTTAGCGCTTGAATCCAATGTTTTTATATTTGAAAATAAATGTTACACCCAGATAAAAGGGACAAGTATGGGGACTACTTATGCACTGAATTTGGCTAATCTGTGTGCAAATGAATGGGATGAGTGTTTTGTATAAAATGATTATCATAATCCATTTTTTTGAGAAAGTGAAAGTGTGGAAGCACTATGCTGATGACTGTTTCATTGTATGGTCTGGCACAGAAGAACTGAAGCAGTTTAGAGAACACATAAGTTATACAAGTATACACTTGGAATTCACTTTTGAATGGGACAATAAGCAGACCAATTTTCTGGACTTAACTATTTTTAAGGACAGTGGTCATCTGAAAACAACACTAAACAGAAAAACAATATTGAAAAGCACAGTACTGCATGCCGACAGTTGTCACCCAAAGTCACTTTTTAATAATATAGAGAATAGTGGATGGGCAACCATGCACAACCAACATGTTGTGCCAAAGAGGGGTTCTGATGACATCAGACCTCGAGAGAGAAGCTCGAGAGGTCTTCTGTCATCAGAACCCCAAGGTGGCATAACACGTTGGTTGGGCATCAGGTTGCCCAGCCACTATTTTTTATAGTGTATAGTTTTTTAAAAGTAGGCATGGGTTAGACATTTTTATATTAAAAAATTTACTTTTATATTCTTCTTGTTCCTTGTTTCGGGGTTGCTAGGCTCACTGTATGGTTGTCAGAGGCCAGACGTCCGTTTTCTATAGACATTCACCTATTGTTGTTTTCCTGTGGGGAGGGATTTTAGAAAAAACTTAGCGTCCGCTTTTTCGCTTAAGCAGAAAAGATTTTCCTCTGAGGTGTTCGCTTTTAAATGGTAAGTTTAAAATATCTGGTTGATCCTTTTTTTATTTTTTTAATAAATGTTATCTGGTTGATCATGTTTCCTTTTGGCTAACCCTGTGTCTTCTGATGGAGCATCGGGTTCAGCGATCTTGCTGCCGTAGCTTCAGTATATCTGGTTGATCCTGGGGTTATTATACCGATTTAGTGCTGTGTGGTTCTGGAGGCGTTGGTAGTGACCATGAGCCTCTAGAGGCTTTCAAAATGTTGTTGTACCACAGTGTGATATTATCACGTCCCATGACCTTTGAACTGTAGTACAACAACATTTTGAAAGAAATGGATTTCCATACACAATCACTACACACTATATACTATAATTCAAAAGGACAGTTTTACGGATACAGCATACTTGTGCAAATGATACAGATTTTGAGGACTGCAGTAAAAATATGGCACAGAGATTTTATGATAGAAATTAAAATATGGAATGAGAGAAGTGGAAGCAGCTCATGAATTTGCTAAACACACTAATAGATAAGAACTGATTAATAACACCTATCAGAGGCATGAAACGCAAATACAGCAAAAGAAGCCACCTACATTTGTCACTCAGTTTTTTCCAAGGCACATCGTGTAGCAAACATTGTTAAAAAACCATTGGGACATTTTGAAAAGTGATAATAAATGTGACGCTATTACAAATGAACCACCAAGAATAACATATTGAAGAGGAAAAAATTTAAGAGATTTGTTAGTGCATGCCATTTTGCTGAAAGAACCAAATGGAAACAACTGCTTACCTAAACAGCCACATGGAAATATTAGATGTCGCCATTGTACATAGTTTGCCAATACATATGATACTGATTCATTTGCTCATCCCAGAAGTGGTAAATTTTTTGTTTGTTTGTTTTATACTTTTTACCTCCTGACATACCTGGGCTGCTCCAGTATTCTGGCAGCCACCTTAGGATTCCAGCTGCTGTACAAGCATCCGCACTCTTTAGAGGTTATGCCATGTCCCCTGTGGCTTACCTCCCACAGCGGGGTGGCAGGGAGCCCCCAACTCACCCTCCCTAACGACTCCAGATCTGGCACCCTCCAGAGCTGGTGTTTGAGGATGGCCATCAAGCCGCTCACCCAGGATGCACACTCCTCAATTTTTCTAGGTTTCTCCCCAGAGCTGGGGGTGTGCAATGATGTCAGCAGAGGGAAGCACGCACGCGTCCACACTTACTCCCTCCAGGCATCTGCCCCAAACTCCACCCCTAAGTACAGCACAGTGCCTTCCCCCTCAGCCTCCACCAGGGGGCAAGCAGGCGCTGACTGTTGTGGACCCCCCTTCCCAGAGAAGGAGAGCAGTCTAACAGATGTTCAATCCTTCTCCTCCCCTGCCAACCCCAGTGGCTTGTGCTTGTTCCCGAATACAGGTCACCAGCATAGCATGAGGTAAGGTGTCCAGCGCCTTAGCCCTCAGTGCCACCAGGCTGGCCAGTGGTAAATGTTTTAATATTAATCAGTTTATAATGTGCTACACAAAAGGGGTGACATATCTTAACATGCCCTTGTGGTACTCTATATGTAGGACAGACAAAAAGAGCACTAAAAACAAAAACTGGAGAACATAAGACAGCTGTTAGGATGAATAACGAACATATGCAATGCCAAAGCACTTTAAAGAAGCTGGGCATTGTTCAGTAGTTGTGTTGTGATTTATTGGTATTGAAAAAGTGGAACCTGATGTGAGAGGAGGTGATGTAAAAAAAACTGTTAAAAAGAAAAGCATTTTGGATTACAGTGTTACAAACTGTCAGCCCTTACAGACTTAATGAAAATGTTTATTTCATGGGTTTTGATTTTTTGGATGTGCTACTCTAGATGGTGTGCCATCACTGCAGTGAAACCCCGACAATGAACACTACCACAGCAGCAGGAATCGGGCAAAATCCACACATGGCTGTTGTGATCAGTGTGCCGATCGGGACTGCCTCGCTGGGTGATTGCCCCCCCCGGCCCAACTCTGACTCAGAGTTAGAATCGTAGTGACCGGGGTGTGTGGGGGTGGAACCTCCCCTCAAGGGGGTTCAGGGGCACAGCCCCCTGATTGTGAGTACTGACATCCCGTAGCTACGATGGTCGGCATTGTAGCTGTCGCTGTAGAGGATGTCGGCACTAGCGCTGTCGAAGCGCTATAGGTAAACCACTCTAGATATATGTCTTTTGTTTAATAATCCTGTGTATATAAGTTAGTACACCACTACAATGACATTTCCACAGTGAAGTCCACCACAGTGACAAATCTTGCCAGGTCGCTGTGCTGAGCTGTGGTGGTCCTCTGTGGAACAGCACCACAACTCCCGGTATTTCATCATCACCCCAAACTAACTCCAACTTAGTGTTGGTTATTTAGAGATGGGAGCGGGGGCACAGATCCCTGCAGAAAAACACTTTGTCCCCGACGAGAACAATGCCAACTGTCGGCATTGCTCCCGTTGCTGTCAGGGGTGTCGACAATGACACCATCATTGTTTTGATGTGGAACCTGTATATAATGGTCTGCTCGATTCACTCTGTTCTATTTATTCTATTCTGTTTATTCCAGTCATGCTATTATCATATTTGTTCTGGACTATTTATGTTGATTGTAATTTTAGTGTGTGGGGAGCATTGTCGCTTTAAAGTGTACATTTTGGATATCAGTGTACACATTAGGTCACTCTGAAGAAGACGTCATAGCAACATTGAAATGTAAGTTATATAAATAATGGTAAAACTATAGTATTGGATTACAACAAAGCAAATTTCCAAAAGGTAAAAAATTACCTGAATAATATAAATTGGGAAAATGAACTAAGGGTAAAATGCCTCAATGAAACATGGACAGTAATATATAACCATATTAAATTCTGTATTAAAACTTTGGTTTCTTCTGGATGCAAATACACTAACTCCAGAACCATCCCTGTTTGGTGGACTCATAAGTTAAATAAATTAATAAGGAGAAAGAAAAGGTACTACATGGCCTATAAAAAGAACAAGACACCAGACAAGTGGCTTACATTTAAAACACTAGCTAAAAACATAAAAAACCTAATTAAGAAAGCTAAGAAAGACACTGAACTTAACCTGGTGAACAAGTTAAAGAACAATAACAAGAAATTCTTTAGCTACATAGGTAGCCTCAAATGCAAACAACCATCTATAGGACCTTTAAAAATGGGTGAGAAGATAGTAAATGAAGAAACAGATATTGCAACTGTATTTAATTCATATTTTCTGAGCATACATAATTACACCACTTACATTACTCAACATTATGAACTTAAAGGTAAAAATATAGAATTTCAACTAACTGACATCATTACTGTTATTAATGGTCTCAAAACCAATGGTTCTCCAGGGCCTGATGGCATTACTCCAAGATTTTTGGAAAAACTAGTTATCCCACTGGCAGAGCCACTAACATTCCTTTTTAATAGATCCATCCTCGAGGGTAAGGTGCTCAAGGAATGGAAAATGGCCGAGGTTATTCCAGTCTTTAAAGGGGATTGAAGAACAGAAGTGGGAAACTATCATCCCATAAGCCTGACCTCAGTAATTGGAAGGCTCATGAAAAACTAATTCACAAGCATAACTCTTCTCATTTAGTAGATAATGGGCTGGCTGATCCACTTCAACATGGCTTTACCCCTGGAAGATCATGTTTATTGAACTTAATAAGTTTCTTCAAACCAGTTAGTGCAGCTGTGGATAAAAATGTCTCAGTTGATCTCATTTTCCTAGACTACTCTAAAGCCTCTGATAAAGTTTCTCACAAAGTCTTAATAAACCAACTCATTCATATAGGGTTGAACAATTATCTCATTAGTTGGATTTCTTCATGGTTAAATAATAGAATTCAGTGTGTAACTATTAAAGGTTACTCATCAGACTGGGAGAGTGTTACTAGTGGTGTTCCTCAAGGCTCTGTACTCGGTCCAGTACTGTTTAATATTTTAATATCATCTCTCCCACACTCAAATAAAATATGGGTTTGAAAATACGTTGATGATTGCAAACTAGGTTGTCTGATAAATAATCAAGAGGATGCCTGTGTCTTACAATCCACTTTGAATTCAATAGCAAACTGGGCATCAGAGAATGAAATGTACTTTAACCTTGATAAGTGAAAAGTGATGCACATGGGGAAAAATAACCCCATGTACACATACCAGATTAATGGCACCATCTTATCTACAGTTAAAGAAGACAAAGACCTGGGTGTATTACTTACAGATGACTTAAAATTTGATATCCATGCATTAGTCATGGCTAAAAATGGCAAAAATTGATAGGATGTATACTAGGTAATATCAAAAGTAGAGCGAGAGAGAGGCAGTGGTTCCCCTGTACAGTGCATTGGTGAGACCCCATATGGAGTACTGCTCCCAGTTTTGTGCTCCAACCTCCAAAAGGACTCAGAAACTTTATGAAAATATACAAAGGAAAATAACTAGAAATATAAGTTCTACCAAGAATTTGAGCTACAGGAACAGACTCCTCAAATTAAATCTTTATTCAATTAAATATAGGCAAGAAAGAGGAGACCTTTGTCTAATCTATAAAACATTACAGGATGTGTACATGACAGAAACTCTTGGGTTTAGGAGGAATCCTGGTATCGATAGTACTAGAACTCACAAACAGAAATTGAGGGGTAAATCTAATAATACGGTTAAGCGAAGTAACTTCTACACACAACGTGTGATATCTAAATGGAATAAGCTTCCAAGCTCTGTTGTTGATAGGTCTAATATAAGTATTTTCAAGGCTAACATGGATAACTATATGAAAGGTAAGACATTTTTATCCACCAATGAATTGGTGGTGAGTTCACTAAAGGGCTATATGCTCACTGAACTCATAACTCACTATGAAACTATAAGTGACGTGTTACGTGGTGAACCTAGGATGTGTGACAGTTAGTGGGAACTTAAATATTTGAAGTATGAATGAATGAAAATGTACCGCAAGTGTAGAAAAGACCACACTAGCATTATGGATTGTATCCAGCTGAACCATTGTAACCTGGCTCCAGCTGTGAAGGTATTTGCTGCAGTACTGAAGTAAAAAATGGAAAATGAAAAATAAATTGATATTGGTTAAAGAAATACAGTGGCAAGCTGTTTGAGAGAACTTACTCGGGTGCTGACGTGTTTCCGTCTATGATGGTTGCGTGCTACAGATTAATTTCTTAAGCCTTAGTATGTGCACCAAGGAGCTTGTTTTGCAATATTGAGCCTCTACACATTACGGTGTGTTTAAAACAGTACAAATACACCCAGTGCAGAAAATGCAATTAATACATGCATTCATATACTACATATAGTATATGGTTGGCCTTTGTTCTGTATAAAAATCATCCTGAATCAGCCTGCTCAAAAACCTTGTTGGGCACATTCTAAACTGTTGTGCACATTCCAAGGCACTGTTGTGTGTATTCCGAGCAGTTGTTCAGCACAGTTTAAAAGTCATAACATTTTAAATTCCTCATTCACCTAGTGCCTAGCTGATTACTAACCATCCAGTGCACAAATTTGTACCTTTTAACTTGTAAAGTCTATAAATTTAATTTCAATCATAAAACAGAACAAAGAAGTGGCAAGTTTTTTTGTTTGCTTTGTTTTGATTTAGGGAGGTAACCCTTCTGATTTCGGTGTACAAAACCATATACTATATAAAATAAAATATGGGCAACCACACACAACTCAGCATGTGTTTCCCTCTTGGGGCTGAGATGACAGCACGGACCTCTCAAGCTTCACTCTCGAGGCCCATATGCTGTAATCTCAACCCTTCAATGGAAACACAGCCTTGTTGTATATGGTTGCCCATACATTATTCTCTATCTAATGATAGGTTTGCATATCGTCTTCTATAGATGTTACAATATTGGAAGGTTAACCCTGATTTTAGTGCGTATATAACACAAAAGCTATTTTACACATGAACTGGCATCCCATGCTTATGTATATCAGACAATAAGTCTTCCCAATTGCAGGGATTGTATTCCCAAAATTGTTTAACTGCTCAGATCAGTAGCAGTACTGTACAGCATCACAATCTCAGGAGAAAATATTCATTTTGTTTTGTTTTGGATCTTTACTGAGTATCAGTATAACAAAAGCACAACATATTCCAGACAGTCTACATAATAGAAGTTGATGTCAAGTAGACTCTAGTACATAGGTACTTAAATAATGGGAGGCAATCAGGCTTAAATAAATTACCAGTTCTACAAATAAATTATGTAGGCATAGAAGGGGTAGAGCGATGACCACCGCACTCACTGACTTTACTGACTTAGTGGCAACTCCACTTGGTGAGTCAAGGTCCGTGGGTGCGGTGTTCATCAGCCTATTCAAGGCATTTGATTTAGTTGACCACTCATTACTATTACAGAGGTTGAAACAGATAGGTATAGCAGCTGAACCCCTAAACTGGTTCCGATCTTATCAGGAAGACCGATCCCAAATGGTGATGGTGGAGGAAATCAGTTCAAGGTTTCTTCCAGTGACTCTTGGTGTTCCACAGGGGTCCATATTAGGACCCCTGTTATTTATCATTTACATAAATGATATCCCTCATTACGTAAAATCTACTCATATTAGGCTTTATGCAGACAATATTGTTTGGGTCTCTGATGGAGCAGATCTGGGGGAGGTGGAAGCCAACCTGCAGACAGATTTCAATGTACTGCAGGCTTGGTTCACCTCCTCAGGCCTTGTTTTAAATACAAAGAAGACCCAAACTATGTAATTGGTTCAAATATAACTAAAAATGGTTTACAAAATGATAAACTATACATAAAAACTGTAAATGGAAAGTATTTGACACAGGTTTTGGCCTATAAGTACCTAGGGGTGCTTGTAGACCATAAATTATCTTTCAAACAACATCTAAACATGGTAATAAAAAAGTTCATTCTAGGATAGGTGCACTTAGAAAAACAGTAAACTGTCTGGGCATCAAGGACAGACAGGTTATAGCAAACCAGCTAATAACTCCACTGATTGACTATGGAAGTCATGTATATTCAAGTGCCAATAGAACAATGTTACATAAGCTTGATATATGTTATAATAGGTTAGCAAGGTTTGTATTAAGGTGTAAAATTGATACTCATCATTGTAATATGTATGCTAAGTTAAATTGAGTCTCTCTAGAGATTAGGAGAAAACAAATTTGGTCTATAAAATTTAGAAGACCAGATATCCTACTGGCTTGCAGAGAAACTTATTAGCCCCACTCATCAGTTTAATCTATGTAAAAGTGGAGCTAGAGATCTGATGGTTCAGAAACATAAAAATAGATTTGTAACTTTGACTTTCCAGTACAGAGCTGCTATTACTTTGAATGAACTTTCATTGCCGTCGAAAACTCAAGACCTGACTATAGCTAAATTCAGTGCTGCTATGAAGCAAGCAATATGTTTTTGTTGTGTATGTAACAGATGACCTGTATTGCCTGAAGATGTTTAAGCACCATGATATAAAATTGTTGTCTTGTATTAAGTAATTTATTGTTCTGTTGAATGTGCAGTTTTTATTGCTTGTTTATTTTTATTGTAACTTCGCATTGACATCTAAACAGGTGCACCTTGTAAAGAGGGTTATTGTAACCCTAATGGTGTTTAAAATTGTCTTCATATCCTGTACAAAATAAAATGTTACTACTACTACTACTTATAATATAATTCTCACTTATATCACATACAAATACATACAGTTTGAGAGATCATTCTAAGAAACTGTATCTGGTTAAGTTTTGGAGCCTCTGATAATTTTTTTACTGGGGTCCCAGATATCTATTCAGCATTTCAGTTGTCTTTTATAACATTTTTTTCCCAACTTTATTAAGCCTGTCATAAGAGTTATCCATTTACTACAAGTAGGGGAATTAGTGTTTTTCCAATTTAAAAGGATACATTTATTAGCATTTATCATGCACAGTTGTATCAGTTTTAATTTTGTAGTAGTTCAATTGACATCCTTAAAAAATCCAATTAAGATAATTTCCTTATTCACTACCACGTGCTTACCCAAAATGGATGTTATTATTTCAAACATTTTTTTCCAGAAAAGTTGTAATTTTCTATGGGAACAAAAACATATGTGAAATACTGGCATTTGAAGAGCAGCTCTGAGGATACTTATTCATAATATTGGGGTTCATCTTGTTAAGTTTGTTAGTGGTATAATATGTTCTATATAACATATTGTAGATAATGGGCTGGATATTCAAACTGCGCCATTCTTAGGCGCAAGCCCTTGCGCTGTGCAAAATAGTTGCACGGGGATGTGGCTGGGGCGATATTCAAAGGAGCTGCGCTACTGAGCAACTCCTTTGAATATCACCCCAACCACAACCACTGTGCATGTAAGCGCCAGTGGAACTTGCGCCACAGGATTCATCAGAGTGGAGCATTCAACTTGTGGTGGCGCAAATTGCCGTGCGCCATGTGCAAATCGATATTCAAAGGTGACATGCAAATGGGGCCATAATTCATGCAAGGCGTGGGGGCCATTTGCATCTGATCTATAGCCCATTGCATGCCATTAGCATGTAGGTGTGCCGATCCCTGAGGACTTGCGCCTGGCACCCTGCCAGGCAGCAGCCATTGGGGACCGACGCCCCCTGCAGCCTGATCGCGGGCTGCATTAGTTTAAAAACAACCCCCCCAATACATCCCTGGTGGTCCAGTGGACCAAGAAGCCTGATCGTGGGCTGTATCACTTTAAAATACAACCCCCTCTCCTCCCGAACATAGCCCTGGTGGTCCAGTGGACCAAAACTCCCGTTCGCGGGATGTAAGCAGTAACCCCGAACATAGCCCTGGTGGTCCAGTGGACTGAAACTCCCGATCGTGGGATGTATGCAGTAAATACCCCCAACACTCCCTGATTCCTAGTGTCCCCCCCCACCCACCCATGAAGCCCCACCACCCGCTCCTCCCCGGCAGCGGCGGGTGGCAGCATCCACCACCTGCCACCCGCCACCCACCGACTGACTGCCCGTGGGGCTGCATAGCCCATTAGTGCAGAGCAGAGCCAATGGGCGTGCAGCCCATACCTCTGAGACAGTCCAGTTTTGTGAATGATTCATTCACAAAACTGGACTATCTTGTACAATATAAACTGCACATCCATTGGCTCTTGCTCTGCACCAATGGGCACGCAGCCTACTGGGCAGTCAGTCGATGTGGAATAATGAGCAGCGCGAGTGATACTGCTATCCGCCAGCTGCCGGGGGGGAGCGGGGTGGGGTGAGGGGACACTAGGCACCAGGGATGTGTTGGGGGGTATTTACTGCATACATCCCATGATCGGGAGTTTTGGTCCACTGGACCACCAGGGCTATGTTCGGGGGGGTTACTGCTCACATCCCGCGAACGGGAGTTTCGGTCCACTGGACCACCAGGGCTATGTTCGGGAGGAGAGGGGGTTGTATTTTAAAGTGATACAGCCCACAATCAGGCTTGGTCCAATGGACCACCAGGATGTATTGGGGGGTTGTTTTTAACTCAATGCAGCCCACGGTCGGGCTGGTGGGGGGGACATTTCGCTGTTGCCCGCGATCGGGCCAGTGGGGATGGTGGTGGTGGGATTTTCACTCTTTCGCCCGATCGGGCTGCCAGGGGCCAGGGAGTGGGTTGGGGCCAGCCACAGGTGGCAGCTGCTGTGTTGTGCCCTGCAATGCAGCAGCTCACCTGTGGGTGGCCCTCGACTTGAGCCTTTTTTTTGGCTCAAAGCTGTGCAGGCACAAGTTGGGGGTTGTGCCTGCACAACTCTGCACAGCCTGGCTGAATATCGGGCTGTGCAGTTTATGCATGGTTCCTCCCCCTCCAGTTCAGCATGCATTCATTTGCATTGCGCTGTTGCTCAGCATGTTTTCTGTGGCGCAACTGCCTCCTGCTGAATATCACAGAATGGAGCAAGTTTGGACTTGCGCAGGCGCAACCCTATTGCGAATGGCGCAACCCTTTTGAATATCTGGCCCAATATGTTTGTACTGTTATAACATAACAAAGTATGATAGATTCTAGTTATCAGTTTTGATAGAGGTGGGCTAGATGCGATTAAATCTTAAATATGTGAAAGTAGTAGAGAGTTCAGCAAGCCATTTTTAACACATTCTCATAATCTGAAATACCTGAAAAGGTGAGAATGAGGTAATTTAAATTCTGCTTGTATTTGTGTGAAAGTTTACATAATGCTGGATAGCAATTTACTTGCCAAAGCTTAAATTCAGGGGTCCAAATCGAGTGTTTAAAATAATAATTAGTGACTATAGGTGTAGCAGAGTTGATTTTATGATGCCATTTGATTTTGTTATGGACTTTTTGCCACATGGTATATGAATTAACAGTGGAGGGTAACAGCTCTTTATATATTACTTCGGGCAAGCCAGTTTGCAGAATTAAAGGTAAATATGTGTATGGGGTTTTACTGTTTTCTAAAAGGTAGTTGGGTGAAAGCAGGTTTCTAAACCAATCCACTATCTAATTCAGCTGTGTGGAATAGTAGTAAAGCTAAAAGTCTGGTAATCCAAGACCCCTGCACATTTAGGCAATTTTAGCTTTGCTAGAGAAATTCTATACCTTTTTGTTTCCACAAAAATGTAGTTATCATGGAATCTTAAAGTTTTAAAAAGCAGTCAGGAATTGAAAATGGTAAAGTCTGAAATAAGAACAAAACTTTGGGAAGTATTGATAGTTCAATAACATTGACCCTACCTATTAATGTCCATGGTCATAATGACCATTTCTCTAAACCTTTTGAGATTTTTTATAAAAGTGGTATATAATTTAGCTTATAAAGGTCAGAATTAATTCTGGCTAGATTAATACCTAAATAGTTAACTACCGTAACCTTTTTGGGATGGTTACGGGTCAATATTACCATCAAATTATGATTTGGTGTGCCTAGGTGTAACACTTAAAATTTGCCCCAATTTACCCTGTAACTAGAGGCTTTGCCAAACCTATCTAACACAGTATATAAAGCTGTCAAGCAGGCTCCAGATAGCATGAGTAAAATATCATCCACATGCAAACACATTTTTAATTCCTTATTCTTTATTTTTATTCCTTTCATATCTGGGCTATTTCTTATGGCTATAGTGAGTGGTTCAATTCCCAATGTGAATAGCGAAGGAGAGAGAGAGAGAGCATCTCTGACAGGTTCCACATTTTAAGATAATTTTTGAAGAGAGGTTACAATTAGTCCTAATCTGGGCTGAAGAGTTAGAAAATTATATGTTTCACCCAGGTCTGAAAATTGGGTCCAAAGCCCATCTTGTTATGAATTGCATAAATGAAATCCCATTCAACTTGATTGAATGCCTTTTCTACGCCCACAGATATGATAATGAAGCCAGGCTCAGAAACAAAATTAATCATATTGATGGCTCTGCGAGTACTGTTGTGAATCTGTCTACCTTCAAGAAACCCTGCATGGTCTGGATGTACCAAGTAGGGAATTACTGATTATAGCCAAGATGCTAGAACTTTAGCAAAAATCTTTAAATCAGAATTTAGCAGAGAGATGGGCCTTTGAGATAAACATAGTTAAGGATCTTTGTCTTTTTTTAAGAAAACAATAATATCATCATAAAATGTATCCAGTAAGGAGCCAAGCACAATAATCTTGTTAAATAATGTAGTGAAATGAGGGACCAATTTGGAATCATCTTTTGTATATGTCAATAGGGATCCCATCAGGTCCTGGAGATTTAACAGGAGCTAATGCTCTAACTGCCTTAATGATTTCTAATGGTGTAATATGTACATCTGACTTTAAGCATTGTTCATACATTAAAGCTGGGGGTTCAGCGTCTTTAAAAAATTGATTAATGCCATCTGGGGCCTTATTCCTTTCCAAGGTACATAGGTCTCTGTAAAACATCAAAAAGTCCTGTTTAATCTGTTCCGGTAAGCTTACTTTGATGACTTTCTTATTATACACTGTGCTAATAATTATGTCTATTTGTTCTTGTTTTATTTGAAGTGCCATCAGTTTGTCTGACTTGGAACTCATATTGTAATAATAAGATCTAAATTTCAATAACTGATATTGTACTTTTTCATTAATCGATGTATTCTACTTTACTTTTGTTTGTATAGTATTTTTTCATTATTGTTTCCACAGGATTCAACATGTGAGATATCTCTAATTCTTTTAATTTATCTTCCAAAGCATTTAGTTCTTCATTAACTCATTTATATTTATGAATTGTGTATGGAATAGTTAGTACTCATAGGAATGCTTTCAAACAGACCCATTTTATTAAATCTGAAATTTCTGGTGCTGTATTACTTTAGAAATATGATGGAATCTCTTGATTTATTAATTTATTAAAGTCTGGTTTAGAAATAATAGTTGGGTCCAGTCTCCAAAGGGTTGGGAGTTTCACTATATTTAATCTTAACCTAATCATTATCAAGGCATGATCTGAGATAATTATATTCTGGTACTGGGTTTCTAATATCTGAGCCAGCAACTCTACTGCAGTAAAAAAATCAATATGAGAATATGATTGATTTACATTGGAGAAAAATTAATATTTTATTGTAACTGGATTTAATTGTCTCCATGGATCCACTAGATGTAGGTCTTCCATAAAAATTTTAACTATGGTTACTGCTGAAGAGATTCTCACTGTTGTAGCGTAGATCCATCCAGAGTATTATTTAACATAACATTAACATCCCCACCAATAATGTATGGGGATGGAAATGTAACCAAATTCAAAAAAACAATTCTGTAAAAAAGGATGGATTGTTTTCGTTTGGGCCATATATATTTTTGCAACAGTTAGTTTCTGACCAGGAATTATTATTTCTTGAATAACGTATCTACCATTCTTGTCTGACAGGGCCTAACCTAGTGTAAAGATACCATTCTTCTTAATAAATAATGCCACCCCATGAGAGTTGGGTTCATAAAAGAAAGCAATACCAGGTCCCCATTTTTATAAAGACAAATGTCTTATGAGAGAAGTGTTTCCTGTAAAAGAAGTATATCAGTTTGTTTTCCTATCCACATAATTATATTATTATTTTCTCTCAAACTTTTTACATTCTGAGACAAAATTTGTAATTCTACATCTTTATCCATAGCTATATTACCTAAAAATCTAAATATTGTGCCTAAAAGGTACTCCTACGGCATTACACCTTTTATTCATGCAGTTAGATACTCTTGATCCTTTTATAGGTTTTCTTATCCCTTTATCCTGAACCACATACCATATCCCTTCCACACCCACCAAAAAGTTAAATCCTATAACTAGAGTGTATCCCCTATTCCCCTTAATACAGACCCTTTCGTCTTCCCAATATAATCTCCCCCATGCAAATATTAACAAAGACAGCTAGTGATCTAACTACTTACCCTCCAAGGTGAAGTGAAATCTAGGGTGACATGATGGTCTGTTTAAAAATCAAGACAGTATATTGTGAACATGCAAAGGTGCCTCCAAGAGATAATTCTAACATGTTCCTATTAAAATAAGAAAGAAAAGGGTGCAAGAAAATAATCCAAGTCTACTGTGCTCACCATAACTAAACGTACCACTAAATTGACTTATTAACGAAATGTGTTACGAAGATGTACAGAGCATTCTAAATAACTCACATTCAAATCTTCAGACCAGTATAAACAGTGCATACATAACATCATCTCTGAATATTTCCAAATTACAAGCTCTAGAGGAACCCCTTTACTTAAAAGCTATTTCAAGCATAATGAAGATTTCAGTTAACATTTAACAATATTTCATATAAGATCTGAATCAAACATCAGAGAAGGAAATGAGAAGACAATTGAAGCAGAAGTTGAGGGCAAAGAGTGAGCATCATCAGCTGCAAGTTGAGGTGCTAGCTGTTCAAACAAGCAGACTTGATAGACGGCATGGCCTGTTTCTGCTGGCATTTCATGTGTTTATCTGTTTATGGGTTTGGCTACGCAGACTGTATCTATTTGACAGAACTAATTGTCCTTTGTCTAAAGCGTACTGATAGGTTTGGGCTTGTGCTGTCACAGGTGCAATTTCTGATGTTTCAAGGCCTTGTGAGGCTTCTGCAGGAGTGGTAGAGTAATTCTACTATGCAGGTAGACTTTAAGCTTAGCTGGAGGTAATAAAGAGTACTTAATCACTTTTGATCTGAGAGTTGCTTTAACTTGATTGAAGGATTTTCATTGAGTTTGGGTTGCTCAGTTGAACTTTGGATACACATGAAATCTAATATTTTCATAAGTGAGGCCACTTTCCATTCTTGCTTTTCTAAGAATAGCTTATTTTTCTTGAAAGTGGTGAGGTTTGATAAATACTGTTCATCATGGTAGGGCTTTCATGGAAAATTGGTGTGGAGTGGTTTTATTAGGAGGTCCTCAGTATGCCCTATCAAGTTGTATAACCTCATCTGGGTATTTATGTCCCATAGCAATAGTCAGTGTCTTTTCAAAAAATTGTACAGGATCCCCTGAGCCCTCTGTGCCTTCAGGTACTTTGAATAGTTTGAGGTTTCCTCTTTGGGATATATCTTCTTGGTCCTGCAGTTTAGCAAGTAAGACAGAAGATGGCTTAGCACAGTCTGTAAACAAAGGGGATAAGGCTTTTTATAGGTACATCAGTGAAAGAAGAAAAAATTGGGGAGATTGTGAGGCTCAAAGGGGAGGAGGGAGAGTGTAAGGAGGGGGATCTGGACAAGGCAGAAATACTGAACAAATACTTCTGCTCAGTATTCACTAAGGAGGGGAGGGTCAAGGACCACAGTTGGGATGCAGAGGCAATGGGGGGGAAGGTGGACACCAGTCCATTCACTGTGGAGAGAGTTCTGGAAGAACTCACAAAGCTGAAGGTGGATAAGGCCATGGGGCCAAATGGCATCCACCCAAGGATATTAAAGGAGCTGCAAAGGGAACTAGCAGCATCTCTGGCAGCCCTGTTCACAGAGTCACTCAACATGGGTGTTGTTCCAGAGGACTGGAGGAGGGCACATGTAGTCCTACTGCATAAAACTGGCAGTAGGGAGGAGGTGGGAAGCTACAGGCCAGTCAGCCTCACCTCAGTGGTGAGAAAGATCATGGAGACAGTGCTGAAAGAAAAGATAGTGGTACATATGGAATCCAGCAGTGCTCAGGATGTGAGGCAAAATGGATTCACAGCAGGAAAGTCATGTCAAATGAATCTAATAGATTTTTTTGATTGGATGACTAGGGAACTAAATTAAGGAGGGGCGGTAGATGTCACCTACCTAGATTTCAGCAAAGCCTTTGACATCATCCCACATAGAAGGCTAATTAACAAGATGGGTCATCTGGGCATAGGAGACAAGGTGGTGAACTGGGTTAGGAACTGGTTAACAGACAGCAGACAGGGGGTGGTGGTAAATGGGGTACAATCTTGGGAGAGGAGGATGACCAGTGGAGTACCACAGGAATCAGTACTAGGACCAGTCCTGTTCAATGTCTTCATTAGTGACATTGCAGAGGGGCTGGAAGGAAAGGTCTGCTTGTTTGCAGATGACACCAAGATCTGCAACAGGGTAGACATTCCAGAAGTGGTGCAGAAAATTAAGAGGGACCTGGAGAAGCTTGAAAGACGGTCAGAGATGTGGCAACTGAGGTTCAATGCAAAGTGCAAAATAATGCACCTGGGTAGAGGGAACCCTGGGGAGAGCTACAGGTTAGAGGGGGAGGAACTGACTGTCACCAAAGAGGAAAGGGACCTAGAGGTTATCATCTCTGATGACCTTAAGGTATCAAAGCAGTGTACAAAGGTGGCAGGGAGGGCCAGTAGCATGCTGGGGTGCATAGGCAGGGGTATCACCAGCAGGAGGTGGAAGGTGGTGATGTCATTGTATAAAACATTGGTGAGGCCTCACCTAGAGGACTACATGCAGTTCTGGAGGTCACACCTGTGCAAGGACATAGATAAGGTGGAGACTATCCAGAGAAGGTCAACAAAGGTGGTACACGGCTTGCACCACAAAACATATGAGGAGAGATTAAGGGACCTCAATATGTACTCACTGGAGGAAAGGAGACAGCAGGGGGACATGACTGAAACTTTCAAGTACCTCAAGGGCACAAACAAGGTGCAGGTGGGAGACCTTTTCCAATGTAGAAAAAGTAGTAGAACAAGGGGGCACAATATGAAACTGGAAGGGTGTAGATTAAGAGGTAATGTGAGGACGTTTTTCTATACAGAAAGAGTAGCTGATGCTTGGAATAGTCTGCCGCAGGAGATAGTGGGGGCAAGCACAGTGGAGGGGTTTAAGCATGCCTGGGACAGGCACAAGGGAAGCCCGAGAGGGGAAGGAGTGATGAAAATCCATTGATCACATAGGGTAAGTGGATACATACAATGTATAGGGCCTACGGGCAGACTAGATGGGCCTAGCGGTCCTTATCTGCCAACAGTTTCTATGTTTCTAAAGTTTTTAGTTGGATTTCTTGTTTAGATACCATCTCTGCTGGGCGGTGACCGTATTCTCCACTGGTTTCAATCTTTCCTCTAATACATCAGTCCTTACAGTGAGGGCCTCCATTTTCAAATTAATATGAGCAACTGATGATGCCAGGTCTTCCAAAGTATTGTGAATTGTTTCAACCCTCTTAGTAATCACCTGATGTATCATAGCCAGATCTTGTTTAATACCTGATGCTCATTCTGAGTGTTTATTAGTTCCAGTACATAGATGTGAGTTAATAATATCAAAAAGAACTGGTCCCTTTTCCCCATGACTTTCTTTATTACATTGCACAGTATTATTGCTTTTTATAATACATGGGGATTGTGATCTAACAGGGCAAGTACTTTGTGATGAAGAGTGGTTAGAGGTATCAGGCACATTTGGTGGCATCTGAGATATTGGCAAATGAGTCGGAGGGAGAGGAGATCGCACATTGTTTGATTCATAAAGTAGCCTTATCTCTTTTTCAGCATGCAATAATGGTAGAGGTTTGCTTAGGTGTTTCAAGCTGGGTATAAATTCCCAATATTAAAGGTTGTATTAGTCTCCTTTTTCCCCCATCAGCATTTTTACAGTAACTTCTTTCAAAGGGGTCTGGGAGGTTACAAGCAGGTTACCCGGTACCTTTTCAGCTCCCTCTGTATCCATTTACACCATTTGATTTACTTGTTCCCCTGCAGAGTGATATTGCTTTCTCATGGCCATTTGAATTACACCCTTTGTAATAGCTGTGGGAAAAGACTCAATCAGCAGTTTGTCACAAAATTAACTGTCATTCTTCAGAGTAAGTCAGGCGGTAATATCTATAGTTTCTACTCTAGAGTTGTTAATTGCAGTACTTCCCATATTGACCATCCTAGCGGGGTGCAATTTGTTATTTTTGTGCAAGGGGGTATCATCTGCTCTGTCCTCCCCTTATCTATCGGAGGCTAAGATTTAGCAAGGGAATGAGTAGTTAAATTGCTCAGTGTTGCTTTATTGTGAATGCTTCATCGGTGTTTAAATTCTTACCTGATGTAGGCATAAGAGGCTGAGCTGGATTAATGTCCTGGTCTGTTGAAATTCCTTTAGTTGAATCTGAGAAGGGAGGATCATCCTCCAAGACAGCATAATTGATCCCAAACCCTTCACGCCGCTAGATGTAGTGTTTATGTCTGGGACTGTCGAAAGCCCTTTGCATTTATCCTTGGCTAGAGGTATGTTTGAATCTTCAGTATCTGCTTTGACCCCCTGAATAGGGGTATGTTCAGTCATCAGTGTGACCGGGGCTGAGGCAGTGGTGAAATCCATACCTAAAGCAGGGGTATCATCTGATTCATTTTTATGTTTCAAATCAGCAGCAGCTTTGTGGATATCACTAGATGCGGCAGCGTTTGCGTATAAACCACATTGGGTCTAAAAAATGTGAATTACAAATATGGTGGTAATAGCATTAGACTACTGATTTAAGTCATTTCTTCAAAAATAAATCAACAAGACCTCTATGCTGTGGAAATCTGGGCACCATACATGATCTCAGAACTGGAGAAAATTTCAGTTCAACTTTTTAAACCCTCCCTTAGTTTGAATAAATCTGTTCCTACATCCTACAGTACAGCTGAATTATTATATGTGTACTACTTACTCAAAGACTATCAACTCACCTATCTCCATAATTATTTTAATAAGCGAATTTTTATTAGTCTGAAACATAAGAAATATATAAAGAATAAAATTAGAATCCATAACCAAGGCTTGGATTTGTAGACTACTGTGAGATCCAGGTTCTCACTTTGGTATGCTCTAAATGAGGCTTGGTTTGGCTATAGATTTTATCTGGAACACATCTTGGATCCTAGGATGAGAAATCCTTATATGTGTTATAAGTTTGAGGTTTTTCCTAGCAATGCACTCTTTGCCAGATTTGCTCACACTCCCAACTCTTCTGAGACTCGTTGTCCATGTTCTGTAGGAGGTATAAAGAATCTGCCTCATGTTTTGTTTAAATGCTCATGGTGTGCACGTGCATTTATTTTACCATGGTAATTGCTTATTAATCATTACAATGTAATTCACTGGCTTTCTATTCTGTGCAACCAATTTTTATCTTGTTCTTCCTGTCATGGCTAATCCACATGTATTATGTACTGCTCCCTTCCTCCCGGGTCACACCTAGAAACAAGCCTCGGCTCAGTGTGCCTCTCCCAGTTACCAACTTTAAATAAATAAATAAATAAATATGAGAAGTCACATATTACATGGATACATAGTATACTGTCAGATTTAAGTTATATACCAGATGATCTGCTTAGCTTTCTTTTCGCAGTGAATGATACTATTATTATTATGAATAATAATAAACTTGTCAAATATTTGTATTTTAGAAAAAAGGTTAAGCAGGATAAACCCTGTAGCTTTCAGGGACAAGCTCTTTGATATTATGGATTAATGTTTTTATCTGTATCTCTATTATTAAATAACATGGAAGATTTGATATACTGTAAGTATTTCACTCCTGCACAATGTATGTTAAGATCACTTATTACGTATAGTTGAATGTATATATTTGTACTTTGTTATAAGCTGTAATGGCATATTGTTGATCACTAAAGCTTTTTGACTGACTGATATTCGGAGACGCCTGCCACGGTGCTGGAGTTCAGGTTTCAGCTGCAACCCGTCCTGCCCAGATCTCTCATTTGATGGCATTCAGGGTGCAAGAGATCCATAATGTCCTCAGTCCATCTATAGCTGTAACAGGACATGTCATGGAGTCTGAGCACAATAAACCACGGTTTTTCCATTTAATAATATCTTGTCGGTAACTGTGTAAAAGTTAGACTGATAGCACTACTTAAGCAAAAAAGAAAGAAAAAAGCCAAAAATAAAGTATACAGAGACAAATAAAAGTCTGAATAAACAGCCGTCACAGCAGACCCGACTTCAACTACACCGACCCATCAGCCATCTTGGATCTATCTGGAAGAAAATATTCCATATCTGTTCCCATTCATTTCATATTAAACCCTGGTAAACTCTCGTCAAAGTAGAACACTTTTTTAACAACTGAATTACACATTTTCCATTCAAGCAACTGATAAGCATCATTATAAAATGGGTTTTAAAAATCATTAAACCTGATTGGCTGAGGACCATCTTTGCCAGTGCTGTTATCTTAGCACAACAGCACTAGATAAAGATCCAATATCCTCTTCCCACTAAAATCAATACTAACCACACATCCCTGATTGTCATCACAAGTGTGGCTTTCACCTTTACTCATTAAAAACCTTCAGCTAGGCCCAAAAAATAAAACTGTCCTAAATTTAAAAAATAATAATTAAATGTTATTTGCTCATATAATGTTCTACATACACAAATACATAAATTATAAAAATGAAGTACTACATACAGTACTTACATTTTTCATTTCTGGTGTTTCTTTGCTGACGATGAAAAATTCCCCTCTTGTCCTCACCTTCTTACCAGGGAAACCTATGCTGTTTAACCTGCTACAGATAGAACAGAAGCCCTGGTTCCATCTGATGCCTTCTGTTGTATGAGAGAGGGGGTGAGCATTCTGCCAGTAGAACTGAGCAAAGATTTGAATGTATTCCATGCATAGTATACATTCCATCTCTTGAATGTAGGAAAGACAGACAAGAAACAAAATAGGGAAAAGGGAAGGAATAGTACAAAGAAGGAGAAAGAAAGGTGAGGAAACAGGTAAATGGGGTGGTTTGGGGAAAATAGAGAGTTTAAAGGCTAATTAAAAATAAATGTATTTTGCTGTGCATAATATTTGAACATGAGATGGCATGTCAGTGCTAGGATGTGCTGGGACTGTTTTGCTGGAGTGGATGAATTTTTTTTTTTTTTAAAGTCATAAAAATGTTTCTTTTTTTATTTTGTGCATTTCTTCACCCCTCATCCCCGCCAAAAAAATTGTGAACCGATTTTATAATTGCATTAAGACACTTAATAGTGTGCTTTGTGGTGGGATAGCAGCACTTCTCGGGTGGTTGAAGGCACGTGGTAATGCCTCATGCCTCACAACACACCCAATGTGTGCAGTTATCCTGCCATAATATACACCCTGTCATGTCTTATTGCTTAGATAAAAAAACATAACTATGTAGACAATTATTTCAAAGAGCCAACTACTAGATAACGCTCTACAGTCTTATCTCACAGCCTATTACCTAATATTCCTTTATGTCCATCTCATGCATGCTTGAATCCCCCTACTGTTTTTGCCTCTACCATCACCACTGGCAATCTATTCCAGGCATCTACTACCCTTTCAGTGAAATAGTAATGACGTCAGCCAAGACATCTGAGAACCTCAACTAACCAATCAACCTGAACTTCACCACAGCAGGTGAACTGTGCTGACATTTTGGAGTTAAATGAGATTGACAGCATGACAGATCTTTGACTAAGGTGTGCTGTCTTAGTCGGTTTGTGGATAAGGCAGTTCTTTGACTGTTTGGCTACACAATGAAAGTGTCTCCAAAATGGAGAGGCAGGAGACACAACACACAAAAAGGGGCCAGTTTATTGAACAACTGAACCACAGAAATTAGAATAAGGAAAAGAGGTGGGAACAATACAATTTTCACTTTCAAACCACCACACCTCTATTGTTATTACTACTGTGCTTCCAAAATCACTTTGCCATAATTACTGTGCTAAAGAGATACAGCTGTGAAAATCATCCAAAAACAAAGCAATTTTAGCACACTGTTATGACAAGGCATCTACTAGAACAACAACTGGAGTCCTGACAAATTATACAACTACGAAAAACCGTCCCATTGGGATAACAGCACTGGCAAGAAAGAAGTCCAGATAGCATATCTTTGACAAGTTAATATGTAACCACCCAGTCCCCCGGGGTTACTAGAATCCCATCAGTGCTAGACTAGGATGGTAGTGGGCAGCTGGTAGAGAGTTTATTAGAAGCTCGCTACAGACCTCTCATTGCTTACCTTTTTTTTTTTTTTTTTTGTGGCTAGTTTTCCATTAGCAGGTTATACAGACCTGCCACTAGAGGGATTCTTGGTCTTCTACATAAATCACTGTATTCATTTGTGGGCAATATGGCCTGCATTATCATTCTACTTCTTTCCCGGTGCTGCTACAAGGGGACTTGAGTCTGAAGGGTGGATGGCCACTAACTAAGCTGCTCCTGCTCTCCTTGTTCCCTTTCTGCTGTATTTTCTCATCTAGGTTTTAAGTGAGTGCCTAGGTGGGCAAATTTCTGCCTAGAAAATATTGCACTAATACAAATCACGAGACCACTCAATCTTGGACCATGGCTCTCTTATTGTGTTTTATTGCTCCTAAGGTGCAGGTTTTCAGCAATACAGTGCAATTGAGTACCTCAATGCAATTCAGTTCTCCAATGTACTTTATCAATACCTAATGTTATAACAGTCTACAGTGCAGACACTATGTCATTCTCCTCCCCTTTTAGCCTATTCCCCCGGTTAGCCTACACCCCTTGCTACTGTCCTCACCTATGTCTACCCAAGCACCTACATTGATCGATCCAACTGTCATTACTATTAGTGCCGCCTCTTGCGCAGTACAATATGGGTTGCGCAAAGAAATAAAGAGCAGTCTCCATTCTTATAAGATCCTTAAAGAGAGTTATACTTCTGCTTCTTCTCTGCTCAGGAAATGTGGAGCTCAACCCTGGCCCCCCCCCCACAACTTACCTCGCCTATCAATTTTGCTGAGGCCACAGGTCTCAAAATGATGATGGTCAACATTTTAAGCCTGCCTAAAAAACTTGTACAGCTGCAAGCCTGGGCTGCACACGTTAACCTGGCAAACTGGTTGACAGGCAGAAAACAGAGAGTGGTGGTGAATGGTATACAGTCAGAAGAGATGCAAGTCACAAGTGGGGTACCTCAGGGATCAGTCCTGGGGCAAGTCCTCTTCAACATCTTCATTAGTGACCTTGCAGATGGACTAGAGGGTAAGGCTTGTCTGTTTGCAGATGACACCAAGATCTGCAACAGAGTAGATGATGCAGATGGGTGGGCAGAATGAGAAGAGATCTGGATAAACTAGCAGAATGGTCAGAAGAGTGGCAACTGGGATTTAATAAAGAAGTGCAAAATCATGCACATAGGGAAGAGAAACCCTGAAGCCACCTATAGGCTGGGAGGAGTTGCTAGCAGTCACAAAGGAAGAAAGAGACTTGGGCATCATCATCACTGATGACCTAAAATCATCAAGCAGACCTCTAAAGCAGTAGAGTAAGGCTAGGGGGTGGGTTGTGTGCTTGGCAGGGTATCTGGAAATCGTAAGAGGAGGTAATAATCCCTCTGTACAAGACACTAGTTAGGCCCCATCTGGAGTACTGCGGCAGTATTGGAGGCCACACCTTCACAAGGACATTAGCCAAATTGAGGCAGTCCAGAGAAGGGCAACCAAAATGGTGCAGGGACTGCATCTGAAGACATATGAGGACAGATTAACGGAGCTCAATATGTATACCCTTGAGCAAAGGAGGAGAGGTGATATGATCGAGGCATTCAAACACCTTAAGGGCATAAACAAGGTGAAAGAGTCTAACATGTTTAAATATAAGAAAAATAGCAGGACAAGAGGACACAGCATGAGATTAGAGGGAGGCCGATTAAGGGGAATGTGAGGAAATTCTTTTTCACAGAAAGGGTGGTGAATGCATGGAATGGCTTACCACAAGAAGTAGGTGGCTATGAATACAGTGCAGGGCTTCAAACAGGCATGGGATAGGCATAAGGGAGCAATACAAATGACTATGAATAGATAGGTCACTGACAGAGCAAAGGCCGAAGGCACATTTATAAGGTAGAAAAAGAAATGGGCAGACTGGATGGGCCTTGCGGTCCTTATCTGCCGTCAACTTCTATGTTTCTATGTTTCTATGTTTAACCCAGACCTTATCATAATTACTGAGTCGTGGTTAAAAAAGACGAACACTGATCAACAAATATCACTGCAGGGCTACAATTTATTTAGAGCAGATAGAGAGTCTAGAAGCGGGGGTGTGGTTATCTACGCCAAATCTAAGTACTTGGTCACCAATATTAGTTGCAAATCTCTAGCCAAGGAATTTGAGTTAGTTTGCTGAGCCTTCATCTCCCCTCCTCGGAATGTATCACTATCCTAGGTGGCTATAGACCTCCGTCTGGTGGTGATGAAGTCCTTAATCTTTTGAAATCCATGTTCGTAGATGCAAAAACTGAAACAATATTTCTGGGAGATCTAAATATGGACTGGCTGTCACCTAAATCACACGGCCTCAAATTCCTTTGTGACGAGCTAGGTCTTGGGCAATTAGTCAGTGAACCCACTAGGAACAACACTGTAAATACTGCCAACAGTTCCATTCTAGATGTGGTACTAACCACCCATCCACACAAAATATCTCACTTGGCAGTGTTTCACAACGACATGAGCGATCATGGAATTGTTGCTTGCATAAGATCTCAAATTAAGGCCCCCCGCAACCATCTTTATAACAAAAGATCCTTTCGCAAATTCAGTGCAGTAAACTTCCTATCTGACCTAAGCATGATCAGATGGCAAGATCTTTACCTAGCCAAAGATGTCAACAAGGCAGCTTGCATCCTTAATGACAAACTCACTACAATAATAAATAAGCATGCCCCTTTCATCAAAGTAAGGGTACGGAACAATTCCAACCCCTGGTTCACCTCGGATCTCAAGGCAGCCCTTGTAGCTCGAGATAAGCTCTGGGCTAAAGCTAGACATTCCAAAGAATCTTAGGATTGGCAGGCCTTTAGAACAGCCAGGAATAACTGTGTGAAAAAACTTCACTCTGCTAAAGCTATTATATTTCTACTCTCGAACAAGCTAAAGGTAACCCTCATAAAATATGGAAGACTATCAAAGCTATAGAAGGATGGCCCATGGCCCCCTCTGTCCCAACAAAGATAGTTGTAAGTGGCAAGATTGTGAAAAACAAGTCCCTAATCCTGGAGGAACTTAACTCCCACTTCGCCACAGCTGGATTAGCTTTTGATTCGTCACCTTATGCTGGTGCTGCGGTGAGCCAGCATACCCCTCCTGCTACATCTAGTCCTGCACCCAGCCCCTTCCAACTGCGCGAGATAACTTATAAAGAAGTAGAAGATTCTCTTCTTAACTTAGACACCAAAAAAAGCGCTGGGGATGATGGCTTGGAACCCTTTTTCCTAAGGTCAGGCTACGCCCATCTCACTGCCCCAATTCTCCACATCTTCAATCTTTCCATTACATCTGCTACTGTGCCGTCCTGCTGGAAATCAGCACATACCTCCCTCTATTTAAATCTGGTGACCCATGCGATGTAAACAACTATAGGCCTATCTCCATATTGCCTATCCTTTCTAAAGTTCTCGAAAAACTGATCCATATTCAGTTAAAATCTCACTTGGAAACCTTCTCTCTCATTAACCCAGTTCAATCTGGCTTCTGGGCTAATCAGAGCACAATCACTGCACTAGCAAAAGTAACCAATGATTGGATCTCTGCTATAGATGCTAAGAAGGTAACTGGTGCAGTCTTTTTGGACCTCAGCACAGCTTTTGATACTGTTGATCACAAACTATTAGTCAATTGCCTTGCAAAGTTGGGTGCCACATACAGTACCACCCAGTGGTTCTCTAGCTACCTAGCTGGAAGATTCCAAAAAGTAAAGGTGGAAGGCTTTTTTTCTGCTGCCTTGCCAGTTGCAAGAGGAGTCCCCCAAGGATCCATCTTAGGCCCTATCTTGTTTTCTCTGTACAGTAATGACTTAGATGCTAACATATCTATGTCCAATCTGCACTTTTTTGCAGATGATACTGTGTTGTATACTTCTGGCTCATCGTTATCTGAAGTCAAGGGAGTGCTTCAAGCGGACTTCGCACAACTTGAGCATAATCTAATAAAGGCAAAGCTTCTGCTCAATGCTAAGAAGACTAAAGTGATGATATTCTCCACAGTGCTGTCTCAGGCCCCCAATACCCTTGCCCAAGACTTCATTGTCACCACGCTAAGCGAGCCTCTGGAAGTTGTAACCAAATTTAAATATCTAGGTATCTGGATTGACAATAAATTATCTTTCAGTGACCACGTCGAAGATGTCTCTAGAAGGTTAAAAGCAAGGTTAGGTTTCTTCTACAGAAATAGGCCCTTTTCTCCCTTGAAACTCGAAACAAGTTTGTACAGGCCACTTTTCTCCCCCTACTCAACTATGGCGATGTAATCTATTCCTCCACCACTCTTGCAAATCTAAGTAAACTGGACATCCTTTATCACCGTGCGTTACGGTTCATTACCAACTCCCCTTACCGTTCGTACCACTGTGACTTATATGCAGCTGTTGGTTGGACATCCCTTACTACTAGACGACTGCTCCATGCTGGGCTATGGACTCTTAAACTGCTCCTGCAGAAATTGCCAAGCTATCTCTCTTCTCTTATTAGTATCTCACATAGTGCATACTCATTAAGAAAATCTGACTTTATTATGCTTGACATACCAAGGACCGGACTTCCTTTGTAGCGATGCTATGCATATGCCCTTCCCTCCATTTGGAACCAATTACAAACCATATTGAAACTAACTAGCATAGTTTCAATAAACTTCTACAAATTGCTAAGTTCAGCCAAAATAAAAGACACCTGTAACTGTCATTAAGTCTCTTCCTTCCCCATGTGTGCCATATTTATCCACTGGTAAGGTATAATTGATTTGTCATATTAACTGCTTTCCCTTCCCCTTCTACTCCTGGCTTTATCTTTGCTTACACTCCACTGCTACTCTATCAAATCACTCCTCCCCATATCAGTTGTAGACTGTTGTTTGTTCTAGCTGCCAAAATACTGTATATGTATTGCACACACCAGTCATCATGTTTCATTTATCAGTATGCAACCTGTAAGTCACTTCCCTGTCTCATATCAATGTTTACCACCTGCGGTCACCCTATGTGGTACCCTTGTATGTATATCCAGCCTGTATCATGTAACATGCATTTCATGTATATACTGTTATTACCTATCTGTGTTTGTACTTTAAGTGTTTATGTCACAGGACCTCCTTGTGAATGAGCTTGCTCAATGGAGTTTTCCTGCAATAAACTTGAACTTGAACTTACCTAGCTAGCCTGAGTCAGAAATGAATGAGGTCATTTAGTCTCTTGCAGCAGCCTGAGCCACAGTGGAACCAGCTGCTTGGGGACAGTTTACAATGTTGGGTTCAGCTGAGTGGAGAGTATGAGTGTGGGAGCAGTGGCGAGAGGAGCTTCCAGTGTGGAGGTACCTGCCAGCCTGCTTTGAGGCTGGGTGAAGAACCTCTGATCATTTTTCTCACCGTAGTGTGTGAGACAACAGCAGTACCACAGGAAGTGGTGGAGACCGGTAATTTCTGAGACCCCAGTGGGTCACTTTTGTGAGAACTGATGGGACTGAGAAATCCAGTGGGTCCAAGGAGCAATCCACTGAGGGACTGGATGATTGTTCAGCTGCCCAGATCAGAGATGGAGAGAGTCTCAGTGAAAGCTACCAGAAAAGGGGAGAAGTGTGTTTTTTCCAAGGCCCATATCTGTAATAAGGGGACAAACAAACCATGAGTACAGCTACACTGGAATGTTTCAGAGGGAGCTGACTGGTGGTGTATGTGCCCAGAGATAAGGCTAGATTACACCACTCAGGACCCAGTTTTCAGTACAAAAATGTGCTGAATGTAGAAGTAAATGTGTGGATGCCTTTAACAATCCGAGGGTGTAATACAAATGTTATTTTGTGCTCTAACCCTCAGCCTTCCTAGATGCTGAGCCAGGTATTTTCCCCAGTGCCAGGGGTGATGCCTATGTGTATGCCATCTTGTGGTTTGTTGCCTTGTCTGTGGTATAAGTTGGGGGGGTTCTGGTTGTAAGATGCTGCTCCTGGCCGGGGTAAGGATTGCAAAACTGGGGTCTCATCCAGAGATTTTGGGGAGAGGAGAAAAGTTGCCAAGCCAGTACAAATGCTGATGGTATGTCTAGGGGCTTTCAGTCTGGTGGCAGTGCACCATAACAGAAATCGTTGTGAGGAAAGTTGAAGCTGAGCCAAGGAAAGTGCCATCCAAAGATTTGCTGCCTATGTTTTCTGTGGAAAAAATGTGCTGTTTGAGTGCTTGTGGAAACTGTGATGCCAAGGACTGCTGTGCCAAGCAGTGTGTGCCCTGTTAGATAAAGCACTTAGAAATGTTAAAAGTAAAGATTTCAAAGTTCTGAGTAATTGTGGACAAAGAGAACATTTGTGCCCAAGTTTACAGAAAGTTTCAAGTGTTTCTGAGTTAAACTGGTGGAGTCGCTAGAAGAATTGTATAAAAAACTGTACCAAATTGCCTAAAAAGTGCTTCAGCCTGTTGACATTCCAAGCAGTGGAAAAAAAGTTTGTTTTGCTGTTTAAATTTGCCTACTCGATGATCATTGTGAAAGAGAGCAAGCAGGAGAGAAAGAGAGAGAACAGCTCATTCATACGGCATTGTGTGCTTGGTTCACACAACCAAGCCCTGCCCGTTGCCTGGACTTTCTGCTCGGAGGGAGTGTTCGAGGAGGAGAGAGCAAGGAGCATGCAAGGAGTTCAGACCAGCAGCAGTAGTGAATGTCGCATTGCTGAACATCGGAGTTTGCTTCTAAAAGCTTTTAAAAACCAGCAAATCAGGCTTCTCCCGGGTAGCCACCTCTACAGAGCGTGACAACCCAACTGACCCCAACAGTCCTCAAATCATCAGGAAGGCCGCAAATACCATCAGAGGGAACCAGCTACTTTCTGTAAATACAAAGAATGGCCCCAAAACCAAAAAGACTTTGAGCATTGTGCAAAGTAAAGATCTAGTGCTAAAGTCAGCAAAAGATTGAGTAAGCAAGTAAACTGAGGGTAAAAGGACTGAGCAAAGTAGCTGTGGCTGGTTGCACGCAAACAAGCTGTGTTTTAACTGGACAGTGCCAGTCGCTAGAAAATGTGAAAAGATTTAAAAGACTGTGCTAAATTAAATACAAGTTTTCCTGAGTCAAGTTGCAAGCTTGTGAATAGTAAAAGTAAAAAGCCATGGCAAGGAAACCAAATGCTGCCAGAATCAGTGTGTGTATGACGCAGAAAGTTTCAGTGGCCATGTTGGGGTGTAGTTCAAAGCAAATGTAAACAAACAACAAAGCGCCATGTTCGGGCAGGGTCTAATGGTACAAAACAACCAGAGACTGCACAAAAGGTGTGAGATAAGATGCAATACAGGCAGCAGTTTCAGCAAAAGCAGAAAGAAAAAAAGACCATTTGCAGTTTAAACAAAAGTGCATAGACAGCAGATCAGTAACTTGGACTTGTGTATTTTTGGTTTTGCAGAGAAACAGCTAGCAAAAAGTCAGGGTATCCTCTTCATGCCAGAATCTGGATAGTCCAGCAAGAAAGAGAACTAGAGTAATATGAACAATTGTATAAATGTGAAGGTGAACCAGTCAACACTGTGCTTCCTAACTTTCCAGTAAGCATATGTGTGATCTGCATAAGAACTGGGACAGATGTTCTAATGATTCCACAGTGCAAAGACTGTAGGAAGCAGTATGGGATGTGCGTAGACAATGGCACTGTGCAAGCCAGGGCCGAAGCAATATGTCTGGCTCTGACATGGCCTTTGTGTGAGGGCCCAACCTGTGCCTTACAGAGAGAAGCTACATGCAGTCAGGAAGATCCAGAGGAGCTTGTAAGAGAATGTTTGAGGGTGTGACTTAGGGTCACTTGCAGTGCAGGCAAAAATGATCTTTACAATCCCAGAAAAGGTTGGAAAGGACCTGCCAGAGACTGAGTCTGTATATCTGTGGGCAGCAGGCCCAGGTCCAAGTTTAACCAGTGAAGATGAAATAGAAGATGTCTTTCATTGGGAGGCAACTGCCTCAGAACATAGTGAGGAGTGGACTGTGTCTGGGGCTGAAACAGCTATCAGCTCATAGACAGAGCATGTAGAACCAACAGAAATGGAAAAAGCTAGTAAGACAACTGGTAGTGAGCATAGGCAACCAGTGGCCCTAATCACAAGTGAGCCACAAGAGACTGCACAGGGCTCAAGAGAAGTTGTAGCAAGTACAAGGATGGACTGCTTTTTCCATGTTGTGAACATCCAGTGCTGGCTTGACCAGGTCTGGCCACCCCTAAACTGAGCTGTTAGATTGAGTGTACCCAAAAGCAGCAAAGAGGAACACCTTATCAGATGCAGGGCTGAGGCAGAGTACAGACTAAAATATAAATTTTTTCCCAAGATGGATGTGAGAAGCCATTAAGGACCATAGAAAGGAATGGTTGTGGGAATAAGCCAGAGCTACCGTTAAACCCCAAGTGTGTGAGTTTTTGGGAATCAAACTCTGTTATGACAGGTTGAAGTTTTAGAGATTAGGTAGCACCCTCCATCTAGATTCAGTCCGAATAACTGACAAAGCTGGTCATGAAACAGTCCACACCCAAAGACTTGTTCATCCAGATAAGACAATAGTTTATGGTCCTCATCCTGAGTGGCACTATCCCTGAGTGCCACTACAAGCATTTTGCTGGCTTTAAAGATAGCCATACCAGAAGTGGTGCAACATGGTGGATCCACCACCCAACTCTGCAGGCAGGCAGGCAATCAGCTGAAGAAAGAGATCTGAAGGCCAGAGCCAGCATCCTGCCACTGGGAGCAACCCATCAGCATTCCACCCCTGGGAGCAACACGTCAACATCCCACCACGAGGAGTCAGCTTCTGTGAGGAAAAGTCTCCTGCCAAGCGCCAAGAGGGGGAGACCAACATGGGTTTCTTCTATCCTGGGAAATCTAGCTTGAACTCCATCTATAGCAGCCAGGGCCAGAGGTGGCATGGAAAAGCCAGATCTGAAGATTTGTCTTCAGCCAAGATGAAGAAGAGATCCAGACCAGATCCAGAGAGGTCATGAAGATAGTCAACCTGCACATCTGACATGGTAGGCTAAAATCTTCTCTTACTTTTTATGTTTTGACTGTGCCCACTTAAAGAGAAGATGCCTTTTAAACTGTTTGGTTGAAGAGACATCTGGATCTGGACTGCAGTTTACCAGGCCTTGAGCCTGTTGCAGGAATGGTTTTCAGAAGGCTTCATCCTATAAAAGACTATTCTTGAATGTGAGTGCCTTATGCACTTTGAACATTATCTCTTAGAGCCAGGACTTTGTAGGGACACCTCCCAAAGTTTTGTATGTGTTTATTTTGGTACTTTTATACTGCCTTTTGCAGAAAACCCTTTAAAAATGTTTTGGGATTGTGTAGTATCTGCTGGTGGGAGGATTGTGTAGTATCTGCTGGTGGGAGGTTTGGTTACTGTTTTTCTTGCAGAATGTGTTTTTGAAAGTTTCTTTTACAGGTGCACCTGGGAGAAGAAAAGAAGACAAGAAGAGGATGTTTAGGGCTCAACAGAGTCCTCCTTTGGAGTGTTTTTGGATTTCAGAAATGTGTAACTAAAATATGTTAAACATTTTTCTGCTATTCAGGTTTAGAGTGTGTAGTACTGGGGTTTGGGGAATGCATAGCAATGTCTTATATATGTTTCTAAAGCAGTCTACAGTTTAGAAGTGTGAAATGTGTGTGGATATAGGGTACCCCATAAGTAGTGTAGGTTAGATAGATTTTTCCTAGAGGGCTAAGGGAATAGATAGATTTGTGATCCTGATCTGGACAAGGATCACAAGTGCTGTCTGTTAGGACATGCTTCAGGCAGTCTCTTAGAGCCACAGAAAGAATCCTGAGACAGTTTGTCAGGTAGGAGCTGAAGTTCCTTCAGCAGGCCTCTGTTCTCTGGTGCAACCTGTCTGTATCTCAGCATAGGTAGGGGTGAGCCTGGCCACCTCACCCTCCTGTATGGCACCCAGAGGTTTGATGGCCTGTGTTGCAGACCAAAACCTTGCTGTGGACAGCAAGGATTGTCTGTTGTGGTGAGTGTAACCAACCAGTCCCCTGGAGTTACTAGAATCCCATTAGTGTTAGATTAGGAAGATAGTGGGCAGCTGGTAGAGAGTTTATTAGAAGCTCTCTACAGACCTCTCATTGTTTGCCTAGCTATGCTGAGTGAGAAATGAATGAGGTAATTTAGAACTCATGCAGCAGCCTGAGCCACAGTGGAATCAGCTGCTTGGGGACAGTTTAGAATGTTGGGTTCAGTTGAGAGTCTGAGTGTGGGAGCAGTGGAGAGAGGAGCTCCCAGTGTGGAAGTGCCTGCCAGCCTGCCTTGAGGCTGGGTGAAGAACCTCTGGTCATTTTTCTCACCCCAGTGTGTGAGACAACAGCAGTACCACAGGAAGTGGTGGAGACTAGTAATTTCTGAGACCCCAGTAGGTCATTTTTGAGAGAATTGATGGGACTGTGAAATCCAGTGGGTCCAAGGGACAATCTTCTGAGGGAGTAGAAGATTGTCCAGTTGCCTAGATCAGAGATGGAGAGAGTCTCAGTGAAAGCTACCAGGAAAGGGGAGAATTGTGTTTTTTCCAAGGTACATGTCTGTAACAAAGGGACAAACTGTGAGTACAGCTACATTGGAATGTTTCAGAGGGAGTTGGCTGGTGGCGTATGAGCTCAGAGATAAGGCTAGATTACACCACTCAGGACCCCAGTTTACACCACAAAACTTTGTTGAATGTAGAAGCAAATGTGTGAATGCCTTTAGCAATCTGAGGGAGTTGAAGGATCCAGTTTGTGTAACCTGGAAGGAATGGCAGATGCTGGCTGGGGCCAGGGTGGGCAGAACCTCATCACTAAAACTCTAGTCAGGGCTAACTAGTTACCAGAAAGGCATAAGGTTATCCTATGGATGTTAACTAAGGCCACTGTGTCAGGAGGAATGTGTTTTTAAATGTGTGGCAACCCCCCCCCACGTAATAGACACTTATGGAAAAATAGTGTCCTTGAGATCCCTAGAAAAGAGAGATGGACTGTTCATAGTTCTGTGGAAGAGAAAAATGTGAGAAAGCCCAAACTGTTTGTTCTGGAGAAGGGAAAGTTCTTGTGCCATGTGTGTTCTATAATGTACAGTGCCAACCTGGGGGAACCCCCTTTCTGCTTTTCATCTGTGTCAGAATAAAGCCATACTATACAATCCCATTTCTAGTATTGGACATTCCATCTGTGCTTCCCAATGTAAAACTGTTTATGGGCCCCCTCAGACAGGAGACATAGCATAGCCCTAGCACCTCTCTCCCAGAACGCAGTGTAATATAAATGTTATTTTACACTCTAACCCCCAGCCCTCCTAGATGTCGAGCCAGGTATTTGCCCCAGTGCCAGGGGTGATGCCTGTGTTTATGCCAACTTGTGGTTTGTTGCCTTGTCTGCGGTACAAGTTAGGGGGTCCTGGTTGCAAGATGTCACTCTTGGTTGGGGTAAGGGTTGCAAAATTGGGGGCACACACATCCGAAGATCTTGGAGGAGTGGAAAAAAGTTGCCATGCCAGTGTAAATGTTGAAGGTATGTCTAGGGTCTTTCTGTCTAGTGGCAGTGCACCATGACAGAAATCATTGTGCGGAAAGTTGAAATTGTGCCAAGGAAAGTGCCATCCAAAGATCTGCTGTCTGTGTTTTCTGTGGGAAAAATGTGCTGTTTGAGTGCTTGTGGAAACTGTGATGCCAAGGACTGCTGTGCTGAACAATATGTGCCCTGTCAGACAAAGTGCTTAAAAACTGTTAAAAGTAAAGATTTAAAAGTTCTGAGTTATTGTGGACAAAAAGAACATTTGTGCCCAAGTTTACAGAAAGTTTCAAGTGTTTGTGAGTTAAACTGGTGGAGTCACTACAGGAATTGAAAAAAACTGTGCTAAATTGCCTAAAAAGTGCTTCAGCCTGTTGAAATTCCAAGCCATGAAAAAAAGTTTGTTTTGCTGTTTAAATTTCTCTACTCAATGATCCTCGTGAAGGAGAGCGAGCAGGAGAGAGAGAGAAAGAGAGAGAGTGCTCATTCGTACCTCAGTCACCGGCCGGCCGCGGAGGTGAGAGGAGGGCTGAACCGGTCGCCAGCTTGGTTCATGGGGGGTCCGATTCGGATGGGTGGGGGAGCCACTGCCAGGTGGGGGAACCACTAGACTACCAGGGACATGTCATAGATTTTATTTTCAACAGAAGTCGGGAGTCGTTCTGGGGGGTGGGGGGACCACTAGACTACCAGGGAAAATTATTTATGTTACAGTACACGGAGGTCAGGAGTCATGCTGGAGGGTGGGGGGACCACTAGACTACCAGGGAAAATTATTCTTACTGTACACGGAGGTTGGGAATCATTCTGGGGGGTGGGGGGACCACTAGGCTACCAGGGAAAATTATTTATTTTAAAGTACACAGAGGTTGGGAGTCTCAGAAGAAGCCAGAAGGGGGAAGGAAGGAAACATATTCCATTCAGTGCTTTAGAGTAACTGGTAATTGCTATTTTTCTTTTAAACCTAGATTGTGGTCTTTTAGTGACACTATACTTTCTTTGTTGTCTTTACTTATAATTGTTTTTGGGCTGTTGAGAATTTAAAACATAGTGGTGGTGTAATTCTGTGCTGTCTTTAATTGCTGCAAATTTCGCTCCCTCCTCCTTCCCCCAACTCCTAATTATATGCCCTGTTAAATCTAATTGACAGGAATTAAACACAGGGTATAGTAAAGGGTGTGAAGTAGGAAGAAGCCCCCCTCAGCACGACTAGTGTTTTGACTCATTTATTTATTTATTGGTTTCTTTTCTTTAAAAAATTATCTGAGGATCAGTAGCAGGATTTTTAGTACAGTGAATTAACAAAAGGGAACTAGGAGAGCTCAGTAGCAGACAAGTAGTGGAATTGCAGTATAATGTGGGGAGTGGTGCAATGCAGTGGCTGTGGGGCAGCCATATTCAGGCAGACCTTCTGACACTGAGGTGCTGCCCTATCTGCATGCATCTCTGGACTGCAGGATGAGGTAGCCAGACTCAGAGCGGAAGTAAACTGGGTCAGGAGTACCATCACCCCTATCCAGGGACCACCCAGTCCAATGCAACTGCCTCAAAGGATGCCGAGAACAAGGAGCACTTGGATGACAGTGGGCTCAGGGAGGGTTAGAGCAGTCAGGCAGAGGCACATCCCAGATCCTATTCCACTCAAGAACTCATATGCCACACTGGCAAATGAGGACAACCAAATAGAGGTACCCAAAGAAGTGGAAGGAAAGGATGTGGAGGTTAGCCAAGGAGGTGACCTCAGCAGGGAAAGCAGTGGACCCCACAGGAGGAGGAGGAAGCAAATCCTGGTGGGGGACTCCATCATAAGAGGGATCCAGCTAGGAACACAGGAGGGGGAGGACAGGGAGGTGAGGTGCCTACCAGGTGCCACGGCATGGAGAGATGGAAGGAAGATCCTGGGGCTAACTGGGAAGGCAAGACGGAAGGGTGAGCTGGATGTCATTATCCACCTAGGTACTAATGACCTGGCAAATGGGGAGCCAAAGGAAGTTCAGGAAGAGTTTAGGAAACTGGGGAGGGGTCTCAAGCAAATAGCTACTTCTGTCACTTTCTCAGAAGTACTACCTGTGAGAGGCAAGGGAGAGCATAGGAGTGCATGCACCAGGAACTTTAACTCATGGTTGAAGAACTGGTGCTGTGAGGAAGGGGTTTGGATTCATTGGTGACTGGGGACCCACCTGGAGGGATGGAGGTTTGTTCAAGCCTGACGACCTGCATCCATCCTGGAGGGGAATCCAAGCACTCAATGATAAGTTTAAATGCTACATTGACAAGCATTTAAACTAGCAAAGGGGGGTGGCAGGCCAGCAAGGAGGGTACCTACTTGCTCACCCCCCACAGCTAGCAGTGGAACCAGTGAACCAGAGGAGTGGCTATCTCTGCAAAGCAGTGTGCAGAAAATGGAGATTAGTGCCCAAGAGGTGGATAAGCAGAAAAGGGGCAAAATTCAGCAGAAGGGCAGACAGCAAGGAGAACCAGAGATAAATGACAACCAAGGAAGGGGCTGGAGTAGGAAAGTGAAACAGTCTAGGGAGGTCAAATCATGGAAAGCCATGTGTGCAAATGCCAGGAGCCTTAGCAACAAGATGGAAGATCTTGAGGCTGTTATGGTACAGTCAGACCTGGACATTGTGGCCATCACTTGAAACCTGGTGTAATGATAACCACGACTGGGAGATGGCCATACCTGGCTACAACATATTCAGAAGAGACAGAGCAGGCAGGAAGGGAGGAGGAGTGGCACTGTATGTGAAAAATGACATAAAGGCCACAGAGGTCTGGGAGGAACAAAATGGGGGAGAGATACTGTGGGTTACGCTGGAAAGGAAAATGGGGACAGCCATCCGCACAGGTGTGGTCTATAGACCACCAGCCCAGGAGGAAGAAACAGATAGGGAGCTGATGCTAGCCATCCAAAGGATGGCAGACAAGGGTGAGGTAGTACTGATTGGAGACTTCAATATTCCAGACGTGGACTGGAGCATCCCAGCAGCAGCATCAACTAGGAGCAGATTTATCCTGGACTCCCTTCAGAGTGCCTTCCTCAAGCAACTGGTCATGGAACCAACTCGGCAGAAGGCAATACTGGACCTTGTGCTCACAAACAGGGACAGTGTGGTGGGGGTAACAGTGGGGGAGCACCTGGGAAACAGTGACCACCAGTCATTGTGGTTTGAAATCACAGAAAGAGCAGAACCAAACCACACAAAAACACGTATCCTGGATTTTAGGGGGGCAGACTTTGGGAAAATGGGGAGATACTTGAAAGAGGCATTAAGGGGAATGGGACAGGAATCAGGGGTTGAGGAACAGTGGGCAGTATTTAAAAATGGGGATTACAAGAACAACAGAATTATGCATTAAGCAGGTTAGCAAGAGAAAAAGGAAGAGGAGACCATTATGGTTTTCCAAAGAGGTAGCAAAGAAAGTGAAAGCAAAAGATTGCATTCAGGCAATACAAAAGACACAGGCAGAAGGGGATAGGGAGAAGTACCAGGAGAAGCAAAGGGAGGCAGGGAGGTTAGTAAGGAAGCCAAAGCTCAGACAGAAGAACACATTGCAAAATCAGTGGGTAGAGGGGACAAAACCTTTTACAGGTACATAAGTGAAAAAAGAAAGACAAAGGGAGGGATAGTGAGACTGAAGGGGGAGGATGGGGGCTGCGTGGAGGATGACAACAGTAAAGCTGACATATTGAACAGGTGTTTCTGCTCAGTCTTTACTGAAGAGGAGGAGGGTAATGGGTCTGAAGGGAGTACAAGGGGTGAGAATGGTGCAGAAATGGACACAAGTCCCTTTACGAAAGGGTCCTGAAGGAACTGGAAGTAATAAGAGTTGATAAAGCAATGGGGCCAGATAGGGTGTACCCCAGGGTCCTTAAAGAACTAAGAGAGGTGGTGGCTGAACCTCTGGCTATCCTGTTTAGCCGATCACTGGAAACAGGGGAGGTACCCAAAGACTGGAGGACAGCAGATGTAGTCCCTTATACAAAAGTGGGAACAAAGAGGAAGCAGGGAACTACAGACCAGTCAGCCTCACCTCGGTAGTGGGGAAGATCATGGAAGCACTACTGAAGGAGAGATTGGTAGAACATCTGGTTGTCAATGGACTACAGGACCCAAGGCAGCATGGTTTCACCAGGGGGAGGTCATGTCAGACCAACCTCGTTGAATTCTTTGACTGGGTGACTAGGGAGGTGGATCAGGGGAGGGCAGTGGACATGGCCTATCTGGACTTCAGCAAGGCCTTTGACACTGTGCCACATAGAAGACTATTACACAAACTGGGGAATATGGGTGTGGGCAGGACAGTAGTGTGGTGGGTAGGTAACTGGCTGGGTGGCAGGACACAGAGGGTGGTGGTAAATGGCTGTCACTCCACAGAGGGAAGAGTGACCAGTGGGGTACCACAGGGATCAGTGCTGGGACCGGTCCTATTCAACATCTTCATCAGTGATATTGCATTGCACAGGACCTAGAAGGCAGAATTTCACTGTTCGCTGATGACACAAAGCTCTGTAACAGAGTAGACACACCAGAGGGTGTAGACAGAATGAGAAGTGACCTGCAGAAACTTGAAGAATGGTCAGGGGTTTGGCAGTTGAAATTCAATGCAAAGAAGTGCAAGATAATGCATATAGGGCACAAAAATCCTGGCACAATATATCAGTTGGGGGTGAGGATATAGCATGCACCAAGCAGGAAAGGGATCTTGGGGTTGTCACCCCTGATGACCTCAAGGTAGGGAAACAGTGTGACAAGGCAGCAGGTAAAGCAAATAGGATACTGGGATGTATAGGCAGGGGCATCACCAGCAGGAAAAGGAGGTCATAATTCCGCTATACAAGACACTAGTGAGGCCCCACCTGGAGTACAGTGTACAGTTCTGGAGACCATACCTACGTAGGACATAGACAGGGTAGAAAGGTTCAGAGGAGGGCAACAAAGATGGTGCATGGATTGCATCACAAGTCCCACGAAGACAGGTTGAAGGAACTGAACATGTACTCCCTGGAGGACAGGAGGAGAGAGGGGATATGATAGAGACATACAAGTATCTTACAGGGAGGAACAGGGTGCAGGAAAACACTATTTTAAGCGAAAAGATGTTCCAGGACTAGAGGGCATGGGATGAAGTTGGAGGAGGAGCGATTCAGAGGAAACATGAGAAAGAATTTCTTCACAGAACGGGTGGTGGACAAGTGGAACACCCTGCCAGAGGAAGTGGTGGGGCTGAAACAATCACGGGATTTAAGAATGCATGGGATAGACATAAAGGAATTCTGGAGGTCAGGGGTAAGGGGCAACAGACTTCTAGGAAAACAAACTGAACTTACAAGTTCAAATGGGCAGACTGAGTGGGCCATAGGCCCTTATCTGCCGACACTGTCTATGTATCTATGTATCTATGCTTGGGGGTTGGGGACCACTAGACTATCAGGGAAGTTGATTTATTTTACAGTACACGGAGGTCGGGAGTCGTGCTTGTGGGTGGGGGGACCACTAGACTACCACGGTTTGCAGTGCATTGTGGGGCTACTGGGGGTCGGGGAGCATGCTGGGGGGGCACTAGCCTACCACAGTGTAACAGGCACACAATGGAACTGGGACCATGATGGTAGAAAAGGACTGCATGCCCTAACCAGACTGTCCTGTTCCCTACCTACTGACTATGCTGCATATCCTAGTTCCTAGTGACCCTACAGCCTATGGCCACCTGCCCCCACCAGGTTTGCCTTATGCCTGTCCCATGCATTGTGTCCCCCCACTGTGTTTCACCCACTACTGCAGTGGGGTACCTATGTTGTTGGGGGAGGCATCCTTCAGGACATATATGGCCACGGGCAGTGTGTCTGTGTTTAGCTATCGATCTGTACATGTATGTATGTATATGTGTATACGTGTGTGTGTATATATATATATATATATATATATATATATATATCACATATACATACATACATATATACAGGTCTTGCTTACACAGCTGCATAGGTGTGTTGTATGCACTGACTGTGCCTGGCAACACACAGTTCCTGCTGCTTCCAGCCTGTACTTCAATTCACCACAGGGATGCTGTGGGCATTCCTTGCTGCAGCGTCCAGCCTGTACTTCCATTCCAACCAAAAGGGGGAGCTTTGTACTCCATGCAGTAGCACCGGGCAAACTGCATGGTAATGTATGCTAAACAGCACCTAATGAGATGCAAATATACCTGTTTGCCCATGGATTACCTAAGTAGGCTCATTTGCATGGGAGCTTTGAATATAGCTCCTGTTTGCCCCGGACTCACCAGTTTGCACTGGACTAATGTGTGAGCACTGTGCAATCAGGTTAGCCCCAGGCAAACGTTACTTCAGCATAGCACAGTTCTGCAGTGTGTGGCTTACACTGTTGTTTGCAATTGCAGTAGATGTGAGACATCTCTGTGCAATCACACACAATGTTCTCCACCTGCAACACTGGCTTGCTACAGAGTCTAATGAGCTGCAGTTGCAGTTTGCACTTCCCTGTTGCTATATTCAGTGCTGTCTCATTCCCAGGCTATTTTTGCCCTGCACTCCCAGACCTTTTTGCCCGGCTTCCTTAGACTGCAATATGCAGCAGGATTAGCACCGGGCTATTTCCTTTTCAATATAGCTTGCCTTGTGCTCCGGGCTAAGTTTGCCCACCGGGCAGTGCTAATTTAGCCCCTGGACAAAGTTTTGAATATCTGGCCCCGAGTCTCTTAATGCTAAGAGATGCATATGAGACCCAGATTTTCTGGTACCTGTCCAAGCTTAAGGAATCTGGGTATATCACCAGAACAAAGATTTGCAGGGATGGTAGGACCTTGTGTACCGTTACTTTATTACAAATAGTTAAAATGTCTTTCCACACCCTGCCTAAAGTAGGACAATCCCATAGCATATGTGCAAACCCTGCTTTAGGTTGGTTACACCTCCAAGAGCTGGCATTGTTGAATAACCCATTGCATGCAGTTTATATGGACTGTAATAGAATCCAGGCAAGATTTTGAATTGAATTAACCTACCTTGTATTTCCTTGTAAGATTTGTTGGCTAATTCCCATGCCAAATCCCATTCCTCATCAGATATGCTAACTCACAGGTCTTCTTCCCATTTCCTTTTGGCCTTAATGGTCAGACAGGTAGATGTTAGATTACTAATCAGCATTTTGTAAATGATCCCTGCCCCCTTTTTAAGTAATGATATATGTATCAGTTGATCCCACTCTTCACATTTCGGTAGAGTGAAGTCATTATTTGAGATGTCAGATTTCCTAAGTTGCTCCCTTATCTGCAAATAATAATGAAACTGGTATCTCTAAATACCATGCTTTTTCCTATGGTCCTTAAAGGAAAGCAAAACTCTGCACTTTATGACTATTAAGTGGGTTAATCTGGTGATGCCTTGCTCTCGCCACTCTGCATTTGTTTACCATCTGTTAGTCGAAGATTGCCCCAGATTGGCATTAAGCCTAAAGGAATCCTCCTGTGGTTAATGATGCCATTAATATTTTTCAGCATCAGGACAGAATCTTGTATACAAGGATTATCAGTTAGATATGCATGCTGTGTAATATATAAGTAATCAAAAAGTGAGTTGGGTGTAAGAATATTTTTTTCCATAGCTAACCACAAGGGCTGGGATTCCCCATTTTGATCTATGTGGGGATTCTCTAGGTGTTTCAGTGCATGTTTGAATATGAAAGTCAGCTGATATCCCCCCCACCATGGTAGGACAAAGCCTCCCGTGACACATGGTGCTCTTAATTTTGAAATCCCAAGTCTTGGCAGCTTCCCTTGCCAGAGAAAGTTTTTTATTATGCAGTCAGTTTTTTTAAGTATTTTACACCCCACCAGAACCGGTAAGTTTTGGAATAGGTAAAAGAGTCTATGTGCAACATTCGTTTTATTAGTGTTTATTTTCCCCCAAAGGGACACGTTAAGTTTCCCCCATCTTGACAGATCTATTTCAATGTCTCTTACTACACAGAAACATAGAAGTTGACGGCAGATAAGGACCGCAAGGCCTATCCAGTCTGCCCATTTCTTTTCTACCTTATGAATGTGCCATTGACCTTTGCTCTTTCAATGGCTTATCTATTCATACTCCTTTGTATTGCTCCCTTATGCCTATCCCATGCCTGTTTGAAGCCCTGCACTGTATTCATATCCACCACTTCCTGAGGTAGGCCATTCCATGCATCCACCACCCTTTCTGTGAAAAAGAACTTCCTCACATTACCCCTTAATCGGTCTCCCTTTAATCTCATGCTGTCTCCTCTTGTCCTGCTATTTTTTTTTTATATTGAAACATGTTAGACTCTTTCACCTTGTTAATGCCTTTAAGGTGTTCGCATGTTTCAATCATATCACCTCTCTCCCTCCTTTGCTCTAGGGTATACATATTGAGCTCAGTTAATCTGTCCTCATATGTTTTCTGATGCAGTCCCTGCACCATTTTGGTTGCCCTTCTCGGCACTGATTCAATTTGGTTAATGTCCTTGTGAAGGTGTGGCCCCCAGTACTGCATGCAGTACTCCAGATGGGGCCTCACCAGTGTCTTGTAAAGAGGGATTATTACCTCCCTCTTCCAACTTGTGACACCCCAACATCCCTGTAGCCTTACCTACTGCTTTAGTGGTCTGCTTGGATGATTTCAGGTCATCAGTGATGATGATGCCCATGTCTTTTTCTTCCCTTGTGACTGCCAGCAACTCCCCTCCCAGCCTACAGGTGGCTTCAGGGTTTCTCTTCCCTATGTACATGAGCTTGCACTTCTTTGCATTAAATCCCAGTTGCCACTCTTACTACCATTTTGCTAGTTTATCCAGATCTCTTCTCATTCTGCCCACCCCATCTGGATCATCTACTCTGTTGCAGATCTTGGTGTCATCTGCAAACAGACAAACCTTACCCTCCAGTCCATCTGCAATGTCACTGATGAAGATATTGAAGAGGACTGGCCCCAGGACCGATCCCTGAGGTACCCCACATGTGACTTGCATCTCTTCTGACTGTATACCGTTTATCACCACTCCCTGTTTTCTGCCCATCAACCAGTTTGTCACCCAGTTGACCAACGTCTGACCCACCCTGAGCCTACCCAGCTTATTAATTAATCTTCTATGTGGAACAGTATCAAAAGCTTTGCTGAAGTCAAGGTAGGCAACATTAACTGTTCCCCTTGGTCCACCACTCTGGTTACTCAGTCAAAGAAATCTATGAGATTAGTTTGACAGGACCTTCCTTTTGTAAACCCATGCTGTCTTGGATCCTGTGCTCCTATGGATTCCAGGTGTTGCACTATCCTTTCCTTAAGGAGTGTCTCCATAATCTTGCCCACTACTGAGGTAAGACTGACTGGTCTGTAGTTCCCTGCCTCCTCCCTGCTACCACTCTTGTGGAGCGGGATCACATGAGCCCTTCTCCAGTCTTCTGGGACCTCTCCTGTGCTCAGAGACTCACTAAACAGTTCTGATAATGGCTCTGCTAGTTCCACCCTTAGCTCCTTTAGTACCCTGGGATGTATGCCATCAGGTCCCATTGCCTTGTTCACCCTGAGCTTATCGAGCTCTTGTAGGACCCTTTCTTTTGTGAAAGGACTAGTGCACACCTCCCTCCTCCCCCCCATGTCCATGGTGCTGAGCTGTGGGCCCTGCCCTACCTTCTCTTCAGTAAATACTGAGCAGAAGTATCTGTTTAGGATAGATGCTTTTACATGGTCCTCCTCCTCACACACCCCCGTATCCGCTTTGATCTTAGCAATACCCCCTCTGGACTTTCTCCTTTCACTAATGTATCTATAGAAAGTCTTGTCACTTTTTTTTTACTGTTCGTGCTAGAGTTTCTTCAGTTTGGGCCTTTGCCTGCCTTACTGCCTTCCCTGCTTTCCTTAGGGAAGTTTGGTATGCCTCCCTATCTTCATCATGCTGCATTCCCTTATATTTCCTGAAGGTCAGCCTTTTGGCTCTGTCCTTTTCTGCTACTGTGTTTGAGAACCAAAGTGGTTTCCTTCTTCTTTTGCACTTCCTTTTCTCACTAACACAATGGGATGTTGCTTCAAGTATTGCATCTTTAATGCTTGCCCACTTTGCCTGTACCCCCTCACCTGTATTTCTTTTTGCCAGGGCTAGCTTAACTCTGTTGGCCATCTTATCAAAGTCAGCTCCTCTGAAGTCCATATTTTTGCCTTGGAATGGGATGATTTTGTTCTAGTGGCCAAATTGAACCATACCATGTGATAGTCACTGGCACCCAGGTGACCTTCTACCTGGAGATCTGTGTCCCTTTCCCTGTTAGTCAGTAGTACAGTAGATCTAGGACAGCCCTGTCTCTTGTGGGTTGTTGTACCAGTTGTTTGAGGCCCTCCTCCTGCAGGGAATCCACCATGTGTCTAGTTCTGGCAGATGTCCCTGCTGGTATTGATCAATCTGTATCTGGCATGTTAAAGTCTCCCATTATCAGAACCTCACCTTTAGCTGTCATGTTTTGTATATCTTCTAACGGTAACATGTCTATGTCCTCCCCCTGGTCTGGAGGCCTGTACACAACCCCAGTTCGTATGGCTGTCTCATTTCCTATTTCCAGGATGACCCACAGTTCTTCTGGTTCCTTATATGTGTTCTGAATTTCTGTAGCTTTGATATTTTCATTGACATAAAGAGCCACTCCACCCCCACTTCTCTTCTGAACAGTACATAGCCAGGCACTGAAGTCTCCCAAGTCTGGTTACTGGTAAACCGTGTCTCACTAATGGCTACTATGTCCATTTTAGCCTCTATCATTATTGCCTGCAGGTCTGGGATCTTGTTTCCCAGACTGCGAGCATTTGTGTACATGATTTTCCATTGGCCATATTTCAGTGTGTTAGTTGTTGGGCGAAGTACGGCATTTCCCTGTGCATCATACAGGGAGCCGGACCTTTTTCTTTACCTGGTGATGCAAATGAACTACAAACTTGCTGAACTCCTGTTTGAACACTAGCTGGGGGGGTGTTCTTCCCATTTGATGTATGGGATGCTGCACCCCTCTACCCATTTACTAGGTTAAATATTCTGTAAAGACATCAAACTTCTGCCCCAATGCACTGACTCCCTCCTTAGTCAGATGCAGTCCATCAAATTTAAAGAACTTTCACTCCCAAAACTGTTGCCAGTTCCCTAAAAATTTGTGTTCTTTTCCTGGCACCAGCCCTTGAGCCACATGTTTAGCTCCACTGTCTCCCCTTCTCTGACCTTCTGTCTACCTGTCCCCCTCTCCCAGACTGGCAGGATCTCAGAGAAGGAGATGCCAGATGAAATGGATGATAGTTCGTCACCCAGACTGGCTAGGTGTTTCTTGGTTTCCACAACTGACCGGCTGGCGAGATCATTAGTCACTATGTGTACCAGGTGCTTCTGCTGGATATTGGGTAAATGGCAGGCAGTTCTTATAAAATATTTCCTCTTGAATATGCAATTTGAGGTGCGCAGTCTCTGCCCATGCTGCCTGGAGCTGAGCCCTTAGATCTCCAATGGGCCAGCATGTAGGACAGTGTCCTAAATCCTGTAAAACTGCTCTTCTGAAAAGTGTTCTGCAGTATCTGCAGTTAATGATATCCATTCCAGATAAGTTGCTGGGTTTATAACCTGGGCAGAATAATTAGAAGGAAGAAAATGAAAGCAAAAGTTTGATTTTGTGTTTTGTTTGTTTGTTTTTTGTATAACTTGTTATAACAAGTTAAAGTACTAGTGCCCCTGTAGATAAGGTCACCGTGTGGATACTCCTCTGATCTGCCCCTTCCTGCTTTGCTACAGGAAATATCACGACTGTGCTACCCTATAAAAGGAGTGTAGTGTGAGATGGTTGGGGATGGGGGTGGGGGTGGGTGGTTGGGCCCTTCCCCTGCTAAAAAAGAAGAACCACGGACGAAAGAAACAAGGAGTTAAGAATAGAAACAATCAGCCAGCAACAAATGCAATAGCCCTGAAAGCTTCTCCTAAGGATAGATAAAACTGCAAAACTTGTAAAGCACCACCTGTAATAATTTCACAGAAGATATACCCTGTAAGAAACACTTTGCTACAGAGAAAAATAAAGCAGTAACGGAAGATATACCTTGCAAAAGACAATTTGAATCAGAAGACTACAGCAGTAATCTGTAAGCACACACCTGTAGACACACCCTGTAGTAATGCAGCAGAAGGTATGCCCAGCAACAACAATTTGAATCAGAGGAAATTAAGCAATAAAATGTTAGCAACAAACAGTAACAATCCCTGTGAGTACAAAATAAAAATAACACACAGTAAATCTACCTAGCCAAAAGAAGCCGTAATCCTTATCCTTGGTCTAGTTATTAAATGGTCATAATTCAGAGCTACAAGCTGTTTCAGGTTGGTGGAGATCTGCAATCCTAGATACATAATTTTTGATTTAAACCATTCCTTGTTAAGAATGTTTTCTAAGTGACTCATAACTGTGAGTGTTGTGCCTTTATGTAGCAATTGTGTTTTTTCCCAGTTTATCCTAAGCAACAAGACACCTTTGAAATCTGTTAGTATTGCTTTCAAGCACTGACGTGAGTGTATTGGGTTACTAATTGTTAGCAGGAGATCACCTGCAAAGGCAAAAGTTTTATGTTCTTTTTTCCTGAATGGCATGCCTTTTATCCCTGAGTGATTATTAATTACCTGAATGAGAGGTTCAAATGCTAGAATAAAAAGATAGGGAGAGAGGGGACATCCTTGTCGAGTACCACAGTTTAGCTGGATACGGGGGGATAACATGCCATTTGTTAGCACCGGAGTCTCAGGTCTATCATAAACCACTGCTACCCATTCGGAGAACTCTTTCCCGCAGCCAAACTCAAGCAAGGCTCTTGACATTAAGGTCCAGTTTACTGAGTCAAATGCCTTGAATATGTCCAGCGAAAGTATAACATAAGGTTTTTATTTATGTTGGCCGACCAAAGTAAATTAAGTAATCTACATATGCTATCTGCTCCGGATATGTTCTTAATGAATCCATCCTGTTCCTGACCCACTAATTTGATAATAATATACTGTAATCTTTTAGCCAGTACCTTTTGCAAGAATCTTATAGTCAGAGTTCATTAAAGAGGTTGGTCTTTAGCTGGAACAATCCAAACTTTCCTTGTCTTTCTTGGGGATCAGTGTAAGATAAGCCTGTCTCATAGTGAGTGGCAATGATTTATTGACCCATGCTTCCCCCAATGCCGCATGTAAATGCGGAAGGAGCGTGGGAGCAAACATTCTGTAATACTCTCCTGGGAGCTCATCAGGCCCAGGGGTTTCACCTGAGGCTAACTCTTGTGTGGCTAGCTGTATTTCCTCAAGAGTGATACTTTTTCCCACAGCCTCCCATTCCATTTGTTTAAGAGAAGGTAGCTTAGTATTTGAAAAAAAAAATCCAGCTTCTCACATGACGAATTCCCCTTATTATGATATAGATTTTTAAAGAACTTGAAAAACTCCTTATTTATATCCTTATTTTTAGTAAATAATGTACCCATTTTATCTGGGATGCCTGTTATTACAGCTTGCTGTTGGATTTTTTTTTAACCTCAGGGCTAAGAATCTGCCTGCTTTTTCCTCTGCTTCCCAATATCTTTGCTTTGCATGAAAAGTGCATATTCTGCTTTTTGCGATAATATCGAGTTAATCTCCCCCTTAAGAATTGACATTTTAAGCAATACATCACCTTTTGGTGTCATATTTGTTTTTGATAGGTTGGAAAGCCTTGTCAGCTCTTTTTCTTTTTTCTTCAAGTGCCTTGTTCCGCTCCCTCTTTTTACTTGCGGAGTAACTTATTATTTTCCCCATTATGAAAGCTTTGCATGCTTCCCAGTCAGTCACCTGTGATGTCGCCCCATTGTTATTAATTTCAAAGTATTCAGATGTTTGTTTCGAGACCCACGTCAGAAAATCTTTATTTTTAAGTAGGCTAGTGTTGAACCTCCATCTATGTGACTTCTCTCTTACCCCACCCAGCATCAGATCTAAACTTATCATGGCATGGTCGGAGATTATGATATTGTCTATTTTTGCATCTAAGATGTCTGTGATTTTGGAGTTAGGTAGTAGAAGATTATTCTACTGTATGTTAGATGTCTACTTGAGTAGAATGAGTAGTCTCTGCTGGTTGGGTGGACCACCCGCCAAGCATCTGAAAGTCCTAGATCACTCAGTAACTTTAAAAGAGTTTCCCTGGATTTTGTCAGCATTTGTACTTGGTTATTGGAGGATGTGTCTAGAATAGGGTCCATCAACTTGTTAATGTCCCCACCAATAATGATCTCATAGTCAGGAAAAGCCCTGAGAGTTACTGTTAGAGAATTAAAGGACTCACTCCATCCAGAGTTGGGAGCATACACATTACATAGAGCTATGTTAAGTATATTTAATGCCCCCGTCAAAATATATCTGCCTTCCAGAGCAGAAAAATGTGAGTGTTTGCAAAAATGTATTCCTTTCCTGATTAATATAGCAGCGCCCCAATTTTTGGAGGAAAGACATGCACTTTCAGCTTGGCCCACCCAGGCCCTCTGAAATTTGAACTCCTCATCCTGCATTAAGTGTGTCTCCTGAATGAGAGCAATATCAGCTTTTTTTTTCCATTCAAGTAATGTAAACAATTTTTTCTTTGTATCTGTGACCCCAATCCATTAATATTCCAAGATACAATCCTATGATGTGGCATCTTTAAAAAAAAAAAAAAAAACGGTTTGTATAAAAGTAAGTAGATAGGGACATCTATACTGGGGTGTGTTTCCAGGTTTGCATGTACATTTGTATTAGGGTATGGTTCAGTGTTTGCATGCAAGTTTATACTGGTGTGTGGTTCAGTGTTTTCATGCACATATATACAGGGGTGGGTTTCCATGTTTCTGTGCACATTTATACAGGTGTCTGTTTCTGGGTTCAAATGTACATTTATACTTGGGTGGGGTTCAGTGTTTACATGTATATTTACACTGGGGTGTTCTACTCTGTTTATATGCACATTTATACTGGGATGTGTTTCTCTCTTTGTATGCACATTTAAACTGGGGTATGTTTCTCCGTTTGTGTGCACATTTATACTGGGGGTGGGATATTTAAAGTGGTTGCACCAGTGCAACCATGAAAATGCACTGGAGAGCGATATTCAGCCACGGCAACTGCTCAGCACAAATCGCCATGCGCCAATGCGCAATGGTAATGCATGCATGCGCAACTGCAGGGGGCGTAGCCATGAATATCCGGTGCAGTGCAATATTAAACAGCTGACAGACCGCGCAAGCGTGGAGCAAATGGGAAATGCACAGAGCACACTTGAGCCCATAAAAAGAGGAAGCAAGCAGGGAAGAACACTTGCGCCAGAGGGGAGCAGGAGTGGGAGAGACACAGGGGACAGGCTAAACAGCAGGAGGGGTGCAAGACAGGGAGAGAGTCAGCGAGGGAGTGAGAGAGTGACCGTGTGTGTGTGTGCATGCATGAGAGACAGTCAGGGAGGCCACAGCCCGAGTGTGTGCCCATGACACCTGGCACAGAAGAGGCGGCACAGGCGCCCAGACAGGTGGGAGGCAGAGGCCACAGGTCACAGGCTGCCAGCTGGGAACAGATGAACTAGGTGTGCGACTAGCACAACCACACATGCAGCAGCACACATCTGGGGGGATCTGAGGGGCCTGCCGCCCAGGCGGATCTGGACAGCTGAGGCCATGGCCAATGCAATCTTCCAGATGGAGGTGGTAATGAGGGTAGTTCGGAGGCAGGAGGCAGAGAGGCATGGCCGTGGAAGGGCCCGTCGGTGGTACACTCGGAACAGGTGGTTCCGTGCCCACACCATCTTTGAACAACACAGTGATACAGAGATTGTGGGCTGGTACCACCTGAACTGGGCAATTCTGAGGCAGCTCTGTGAGCTGTGCAGTGATGAGATGCAGGCACCCACTAGATGGAGCCACGCCATGACTGTGGAGACAAAGGTCATGGCTCTCATGTGCCTGCTCACCACGGGAACCTTCCAAAGACCAACAAGGGACACCACAGACATAACCCAGTTGGCCGTGTCATGGCTCCTCACACAATTCCTCAATGCACTGCTGCCTGTGTGCTGGGGAAGTGGATGTATTCCACAGCAGCTGGGAGGAGCATGGGCAGATGAGGGTTGGGACATCGTGGAAACACACGGCACAGTATACCCCACCCACATACACACACACACATATGCACCTGCAAGCATGCACCCAGAGGCTGGCACCAGGCATATGTCAGACACTGAGCACCAGGGCACAGTGGCACCCGGCACTGTGCAGACATCATCGTACACACACTGCAATGGCCAGCAGCTGAGCAGGTTGGCACATGGCCTGTATGCGGAGACATCCACAGATGCCACAACTGTGGAATGCACACACACACACCACACCAATCTGCACACAGGGCGGCAGCAGACAGGGTGGTGGGTAGTTCAGGACCACCACATGGCTGCACAGCTGCTGCAGACATGTAGGCAGCCCCACCGAGACCTATAGTGCAGGGGCGCAATAGGGCTTATGGTGCTCTGGTGCCATGGGGTGTATGGCACATGGGCGCTATTGGCAAGTAGCCTGTGGTGTCCATATGCCCCTATTGTGCACCTTGCATGGCAGTCCCAATAGCGTGGTCGTGCACAGTGCATGTGCTGACCCCTGACCCCAGGTCCACCCTTTGCCCTTCAGGGTGCTCTGCACCATGTGCAAGTGCGGCCATGCCCATAATGCGCATCTCTGGGAATGCGCGATTGCCGTTGGCAGCACATCTCCATGTGAGGGGCGCATCCCCAGCACACGGGGTTCGTGCGCTACAGGGTGTCATTTTGAATTCCCCTACTGTGATCCAGCAATGCTGCACTGCAGCAGAGGCAGGGCACCTAACTGGTCCCAGATAGAACTGGTGAACCTTGTGGCCCTGGTGGAGCCACACACAAGCAGCCTATTTGGGCAGGTGCCCTTGGGTAAGCCACATACAGATGTGTGGCAGGAGGTGGTGGATGGGCTGAGAAAGCCACAGGTATCCAGTGCACTGATGAACAGTGCCACCACTGCTATGGTGACCTGCAGCAGAGGGACCCAGAGATGCTTCAGGCACTGCAGGCACATGTCCAGAGGGGTGCCATGCCATGACCAGGTAAGTGTGCATCACATGTGTATGCATCCAAACAGTGTTCTGTGGGGCCAGCAGGGTGGCACACCATGCTGCGGGGGGGTGCTGGTGCTGCACACACCATAGCTCGGGCCAGTGCACCATTTGTGCACTGTGCCAATACGCTGGGGCCACCCTGGGCCAGGGAGCACATTCAGGGGGCCTTTGGTGATGCCAGGTACTGATGTGTTCATCTCTATGTTACCTTCCTAAACCCTGAGGACAGGAGGAGAGCCTGACTGGTGAGTGCTGCTGGTGGGCCAGGGCGGGCCACCGCAGGGGCTCCTTCGTGGGCTGCAGGCCACATGGGCGGTGCAGCGGGACTGGTGCAGGGTGCGCTGCAGCGTGCAGGTAGGCACTGTTACATGCTACATTGCTGTGCAGGGTGGGCAGCGGGGGTGGGGTTGGGACATGGTCCCCTGTCTGCATAGCCATTGCAGGTGTGCACCACCCACAGTGGCCATTGCACCGTGCTGTAGCTATTGCACATGGGTGTGGCTGCTGCAGGTGGGCTGTGGGTGCATCCGGCCACTGGCTGTGCCACTGCCATCCTGCCGCTTAACCATGCCACCTGCCTGCCACAGTGGTGGTATGTGGTCCATGAGCGGTGGTGGTGTGCGGTGTTCTGCATGGCTGCAGTGAGCCGTGTTGGTGGCATGTGTGGGTGCACTCACTGCGGGTGGCTGTGTACCATCCCAGGGGCACATGTCACCACTGTCTGCTGTGCACGGTGGGTGGACTGGGGTTTACTGGACATACACTGATTCCATGTACCCTCCTTTGTCCTAGGTGCTTGATGGCCGGCTGTGATGACCCACCCTCTGAGGAGGATACTGGAGGTCTCCACTGCCACGTTGCGGGTGGCGAGGATTATGCAGAGGGCCATTCGCACCAGGCTGCAGTGGGACATGGCTGCCCCATAGGGCCCGTTGGCCCATGACTGTTCTACAACCCTGTCCCCCCTTTCCTTGCCCTCCCTTGTCCCCTTGACTTGCCCAGACCCCTGTCCCCGTCCCTCCCTGCCCTGGCTTAGCCTTCTTGTAAACAGCTACCTCATTATCCCTGCTCCCTGTATTTATCTGTATATAGTTGTGTTTTATTGATGTTGTAAATACACATTTCTATGGTTACACATCTGTGTCTGGGTCTGCTTTGCAGCTGACATTTGGAGCCATGCTGCAGTGATGTGCATGGTGGCTGTGGTGTGTGCCTGGGGTGGCCAGGGGGTTTTGCCTGATGGTGTTCGCCCATTGATCAGTGGCTATGCCCAGGGGTGGCCATGGCCTTTCTGTCCCAGTTGTGTGGCATGTGCGTTGTGTGCTGTCTGCCTGTGTGTTGCCAGCTGTGATCCCAGTGGCATGGTGCGTGCGTTCCTGAGGGTGTTGCCAGTGGCTGTTCACCAGTGGCCATTGGTGCCACCCTGCCTCCATGCACCACTGTGGTGCACGTAGGTGGGGGTCTACTGTCTCCCCATGTGCACTGGGCAGTGTTCCATCATGTGCCTGCTGTGCCTCACTCCTGGCACCCTGGCGGCAGGATGTCCCACCCCAGTGGCTTGCTCCTTGCGGTGCCTGTTGCTGGTATGTATGTGTCCTGGCGCAGGCACCTCTTCCCCTTGTGCATCCCTGGTTGCACTGTTGTGCATGTTGGGTTGCTCCCCGGTGCAGCCCTGGTTGCGCTATGGCGCATCTGTGCGATATTCAGCCTGGTTGTGCTGGTGCATGCCGTCATGCGCAACCTTTGAATATCATGCTCGGTGCGCCATGGCACACTGGATTTGTGCTGTGCAAGTCTTGCACCTGGCTTTGGTGCATTTCTGAATATCCCGCCCTGGGTGTGCTTCACTCTTATCTATTCACATTTATACTGGGATGTGTTTCTCTGTTTGTATACACATTTATACTGAATGTGTTCTCTGTATCTTTTTACATTTATACTGGGGCGTGATTCTCTGTTTGTATACACATTTATACTGGATGTGTTCTCTGTATCTATTTACATTTATACTGGGGTGTGTTTCTCTGTTTGTATGCACATTTATACTGAAGTGTGTTTCTCTGAATGCACATTTATAATGGGGTGTGTTTCTCTGAATGCACATTTATACTGGGGTGTGTTTGTTTGCATGCACATTTAGAGTGGATGTGTTTCTCTGTACATATATTTATAGTGGGGTGTGTTTCTAAGTATACACATTTATACGGGGGTGATTCGCTGTTTGTATACCACATTTATACTGGAGTGTGTTTCTCTGTTTGTATGCACATTTACAGTGGTGTGTGTTTTTCTGTTTGTATGCACACTTGTACTGGGGTGTGTTTCACTGTTTGTATGCATATTTATAGTAGGCGTATTCCTCTCAATGTATGCACATTTATACTAGGGTGTGTTTCTCTCTTTGAATACACATTTATAGTGGGGTGTTTTTCTCTGTATGCACATTTATAGTGGGTGGGTAGAATATTCAAACTGCGCCCAAAAAGTGCGCAACAGCAGGAGCGAGTGCAAGTCAGTTGCGCACATGTGCAATTGTCGCGATATTCAAACATGGAGCAAGGCCAATTGCGCAAGCAGCCAACGTCTGAATATCGCACAAACTGCGCCATAGCGCAACCAGGAAGGGGAAGCTGAGCAGAAATGATGTGCCATAGCGCAACAAGGCTAGTCCAGCTGAGCAGTCCAGAGGCGCCATAGCGCAAGCAAAGAGACCCCCGCAGCATAGCAATGGAAGTGCACAACCAGGGAGGTAGGCAGGGGCACCACCTGCCACAGATGGGCACAGGGACACACTGCTGAACCAACAATGTACCCCCACACCCCAAGCACAGCATAACTGGGGAAGGGATGGAGCATCCACTGGGCCATGGGGACAAGCAAACAAAGCACAACCCGGCCGTGTTACTGCAGCACACCTACTGTCAACCTGAGACTGGCACACAAAGGGGGCAGAGCACCCCAGTGTCCAGCGGCCCCCCCGTGCACAGCACTCCCAGCACTGTGACCCCAAGACACCACCCATGCGCAGTGACCAGCACTGCAGGAATCCCCAGGCCCCGGAACACTGCAACCTTGTGAACCACAGAACCACACAAGCCAAACCCACCATGACCACCCAGCAGTGGGTGGCAGCACACAGCAATACTGACTGGAAGCCTCATCCACACCAGAGACATCGCCCCACACACATGCACACACAAACCCATGACCATACCACACCTGATGCCATGCACACCACTGCAACTGAGCACCTATAGCCAGCTGCAAATCAGAGACCACCACAGTATTCATATCAAAATATATATGTAATAAAGATGCATAACAAGAACAACAAACAGTAGCATATGTACAAAGCAGGGGTGGGGGTATGGGTATGAGGTAGGGGTGGGTAAGGGGCAGGGATGAACAACTGGGAGAGGGAAGGTGGGGATTGCCGACGTCTGGCTACCGGCTGGCAGCTTGCCCTCCTCCTTCTGCCTGGCGCTGTGCCCGTGGCCTCCTCCGGCGCCGCATGCCATGCTGCTGTAGGTCGAGGAGGATGGTATGCGAGTCCATGGCCACTCGAGTCAGCCTCAGCACACCCTGCTCCAACATGCGCAGGATCCGGATACCTAGGACAAGGGATCAGAGTCAATGGCTGTGACTGTCCACATCCCTGAATGCCACCCATCATGCATGGCATACAGCCAAGTGCCCCCGTTCCTGTGATGGACTGCACCCACCCACAGTGACCGTGCACAAGACATGCCCAATCAGCCAGCAACGGCCATGTGTACCACTGCACACACACACACCACCCATGTCCAGCACAGCACAACCAAGGCTGCCCAGTAACATGGCTACGTGGTGGGATGCTAGTGCCACAGCCATGTGCCCAGTGCATGCATGGACCACCAGTGACGCGTGCGCACACACACACACACACACACATATGCAGTGCCACTGGACAGTGATGACTGTCACATGTTGCATGCATGGTAGTGTCGTCCATGGAAGGTGTCCATGCCCCCCCCCAGCATGCAATAGCATCCATGATGTAATGACACTCACCCTCATCAAGCCGCTGCAGCAGGTGCTGCTGTGGCTGCTGCTGTGGCTGTGGCACACCTCCTCCGCCAGCCACCCTGGCACCACCATCCCAGGCCTCAGCCCATGCCCGCCTCTGCTCCTCCACGCCTGCGGGAAACAAATGAAGAGAAACACATCAGTGAGATCCCAAAGCAAACAGCCCCTTGCCCCATTGAGTGTGCCTGCCCACACAACCAGACCCAAACAGCACACACCTGCAAACACCCGCACAGCAAACCATAGCCCAACCCACCCCCATGCGCAGATCACATTACACAGTCACCCATGCGGACAATACCGGTGCATACACAGCACACCCACCTGGCCTGAGCACAATGCCCCTCCTGGCACATGACCTGAGGTGCTCAAGCAGAGCACGCTCCCTCCTCCGCAGGTCACTGTAGTGGTGCCTGCACTGCTCAGGGGTCCTTCTCCGCCCAGTGGCCTGCTTCAGGGCAGTGGCGACCTGCTGCCACACATAGGTGCGTGGCACCTGCAGGGGCACTCCCTCAAACAATGAGCCATGGTGAGGCTCCACCACAGCCACCAGGTTTGCCAATTCCAAGGCCCCCCATTGTGGTGCTCTCCTGCGTGCCATTTTCAAAATGTACAGTGGCAATATGGCGCTCTGCAGCTCGGCAACCCCACATGGAAATGTTGCGCAATACAACTCCATCACTGCCTATCGTGCTGTTCGGACAGTGCCGTTGGTCCACATTGTGCTGTCACCGAACAGCGCGATAGAGCCGTACACATGCCAGACGTACAGCGCCAGGGGGCCAAGGTCGGCCACAAGGTCATGGGTCAGTGGCACAAGGCCACGCACAGCACCATCAGACGTCCACACTTCCTGCGCGATCGGTCACCTGCATGCCAGTGCCACAATGGACTATTGCGCAGTACTGCCACAGCGCCATATGGTGACCAGCACTGTAGCGCCACTGGCACAATGGTGGCCATGTCTTGAATTGCTGATCACGCACAGCACGTCATCAGCATGGCAGATGCCTGCGTAAGCTACCTGGGCATGCGCAATGCAGTGTACCACACAGTCACAGAAATGCACCATTGGCTCAGCCGGCTCAACCGTAGTGCGCAAAGCGCAACGGCGCGATATTCAGCCGACACATGCAAATCATCTGATCAGCCATTCAAAGGCACAGTGGCGCAATTAGCATGTCATTAAAGTTGTGTCACTCCTAATTTGCATGCATTGCGCTATAAATACGCGACATTGAGCTGCGCTGGCCAGATTTGGTTACTGCAGGTGAGAGGTGAGTTGCATGCTGTGTGATGTTCTGGCCAATGGTCATGGGATAATGCTGTAGACTGCACAGTGACAGGTGTCCACTTCCACCCATACAGACCGACATGACCGAGCAGAGCCAAGGTGAGGGTGAGGATGGTGGGCGAAGGAGGAGGCCCAACTTCACCACGGCGGAGACAGAGGCCCTCTTCCAGGCCTACCTGGAAGAGGAGCCACTACTGAGTGGACGGCGGGGCACCCCTCAGGCCTGTGCGGCTGCATGGGAGGGGGTATCTCAGGCAGTGAACCTGCACGGAAGCCACCAGTGCTCCATGCAGGAATGCAAAAAGAAGATGGGGACAGACCGCAGAAGGGTGAAGGAGAAGGCGGCAGCCCTCAGGGCGGCACATGCTGGCACAGACGGGGGCCAGCCAGCGGTGGCGGAGCTGACCCTGGCTGAGAACTGACTGGCTGCATCAATGCAGCGGAGTGCTGTAGAGGACGTACCAGGAGGTGGATTCCAGACAGGTGGAAGCCCATCACTGCACGGTATGACATGGTGGTGGTGTTGAGGGGGGGGAGGTTGATCACATGCACTAACATGTCCTCTCTTTTTGTTACAGATCCCGTTGATCTGCAGGGGACAGTGGTGGTGGGACCATGGAGTGAGGAAGACCTGCCAGAGGTGGAGGAGGGTCCATCCACCTCTGTCACCAGCCGGCATGCACTGCACCAGCATGCACGCCTGGCTGCCACCTCTGTTGTCGGTGAGTCAGGTGTGGGGGGTGCACAGCCTGTGTCTCAGCAGTCTGGCATGCAAGCATGCCAGCACGCTGTGACTGTGGCTGTAGCACGTACCTGCACCATTGATGATGCAAGGACTGCAATGGGCAGTGACACGTGTGTGTCCCATGATGGACACACAGCAGGCCAGCACGTGCCCCTGGACCTAGCTGGTTCCAACGTGTGTGCAAGCACATCAGCAAAGTCCCAGGCTGTGCCTGTCCGCACTGGTGGGGCAGCACCAGTGGCTATGCAGGTCTCTGGCACTGTTGTGGCCACAGCAGTGGAATGAGTGGTCCCTGGGGCACAGCAGCTGGAGGGGCAGCAGCAGCAGTCACCCACCAGATCTAGGGGTACAGGGTCCAGTGGTGGTACATGCACACTGCCTGTTGACTTGGCCACACCTGGTCCTGGTGAACAGTGCCCACCCTCAAGGGGTGTTGAGCATCAGGCCCTTCCATACCCTGGGGGACAGAATGCCGATGTGGCACAGGACCCATTGGACAAGCACACCCGCCTGCTGCGGGCATCAGTAGAGCAGCAGATGCGGGTTGCAACATCCGTGGAGGCACTGTGCATGGCTGTGGAGTGGCACAGCAGGGAAAATGCTTTGATCCTTGCAGAGATGGTCCAAATGTGGATGGATGTGACCGCCGCCATTGACAGGCAGACCCAGGCAATGGTCGCTGTCATGGCTGCATTGGGCACACAGTCAGGTGCCCCTGTACCGCGCACCCCACACAGTACACTCTCCACTCCCCGTTCCTGGTGTCGTGCGACACCCAGCCTGTCAACGCCGGGTTCTGATGTGGCCATCCCAAGCACCCCTGGTGCAGGTATGTTTGGCATGCTGCAGACCCCTGTGCGGACAAGGTCACGATCGCACAGTGGGACCCCTGGTGGTCCATCGGTGCCACCCCATATGGCCCATGCTCAGCCTACCAGTGCTGCTGGGTCATGGCGGGGCCACCCACGCATCCGAGGTGGCCATGGCACAGTTTAAATGACTGGCCTGTCTCCCAGTGCGGGCCCTGTCTGGTGCTGCCCTGTGTGCACTGTGTGTCATGGTGGACAGTGCACTGGTGGATGCCCTGCCCAACACGCCGACACATGAACCACCTGCACACCCACCCAACTGCTGTCCACAGGTGCGTGTGCATGATGATGCCTGCATTGTACTGTACACCAAGGTGCAAGGGTGCCCGGCATCTGACACACGTACTTGGACAGTACAGGTGGTGGGGGTGGTCTGTGGATCTGTGTGTTTGACATGTCTGTTCCTGCTCTGCTGTGCACCTGCCCATGTACGCTTTGTGCCTGGTGTGTGTGTGTTTGTGTGTGTGTGTGTCCATATGACTGTTCACCCTCCTGATGGTGTGTGTTCATGTGCCTGGACCTTCACGCTCCCTTTGCCATCATGCACCCTGGTGTGTTACCCTGTGTGCCTGTGGGTTGCACCTGGACAGTGTTGGCTGCACATGACCCCTTGACTTACCTGTGTCGTGCATAATGCTCCTCCGTGATGGTGTCCCGGTGCAGCTGGGCCTGCCGGATCAGTCGGGGGTCCTGCCGTCCAAGGGGGGGCTGCTCATCGCCATCATCACCGATGTCACTGGTGTCCCCATCGCTGTCCCCCTCCTTGACCTGTATGGCTATCCCACAGTCTTTGGCCATGTTGTGCAGGATACAACAGGCCAGGAATATCGCTCATGCCTTTGAGGGGCTGTACTGTAGAGCACCGCCAGAGGTGTCTAGGCATCGGAAGCGTGCCTTAATCATCCCAAACACCCGCTCAATGATGTTGCGTGTGGTGGCACGTGCCTCATTATAGCGTTGCTGCGATGGGGTCATGGGGCGCCGGTACGGTGTGAGCAGCCAGGGACGGAGTGGGTATCTGCTGTCTGACCTGTGTGGAGATAGTGGAGATAAGTATCATGTTCAGGTCCATATTGCCCATATCCCTGTGTGCCACTACCATGGCACCTGTGACATTCCCACCCTTGCCCCAAGTTTGCAATTCCTACATGCGTACTCACCCACTAGATGGCCTGTGGGGATGTCCCCACTCTCGAATAGATGGCACAGTGCGGACTGATACCATATGAAGGCATCATGTGCTCCACCAGGGTGTGTGGCACAGACATTGATTATGCGCCCACTGGCATCACACACCACCTGGCAGTTAACACTGGAAAAGCCCTTCCTGTTCCTGTATGTGGCCCCATCGGGGCCAGGTGGCGTGTGAATAGCCACATGGGTGCAGTCTATGGCCCCTAGCACACCAGGCATATGTGCTACCCCGTGGAACTCCTGCATGTTTGCTGTACGCTCTGCCGCAGTGCTGGGGAAATGGATGTACTCCACAGCATGTGACAGCAGTGCGCTGAGGAATTTGGTTAGGATGCGTGACGTGGTCGACTGTGTTATGCCTGTGGTGTCTCCTGTCGGCCTCTGGAAGGTACCCATGGCGAGCAGGCACATGCAGGCTGTTACCTTTGTCTCCACTGACAGAGCGTGACTCCGTCGTGAGGGTGCCTGCATCACATCACTGCACAGCTCACAGAGCCGCCTCAGTATTGTCCTGTTCAGGTGGTACCAGCCCACAATCTCTACGTCTGAATATAGCTCAAAGCTGATGTGGGCAGCGGTACTGCCTGTTGGGGAGCATACGCCGACAGGCCTTCCCGACCACGTCCCCCTGCAGCATGCCTTCTCACCCCATTACAGCTTCCATGTGGAAGCTGGCACTGTCCATGTCCCTGGCTTGTGTTCCCCCCCCCGGCTGTTCTTGCTGTGCTACCCCCGCTGTCCTGCCTGCTACCTCCACTGCACCGGGTACACCTACTGGCCCTGCAGTCTGTGGCCCGATACACCCTCCTTTGTCCTTCTCCTCTCCTGTGCACTCCCTGGCCTGCACTCTTTCACTGTCACACTCGGTTTCTCCCTGCCTCATGTGGCTTCCCTGTAGCGTTCTTGCGCCTCTTCCTTGAGCCTTTTTATTTTGACTCATTTCCGGTGTGGCGCACCTTCCAGCTCATCCGCTGTTGCGCATTGCGCAAGTCTTTAAATATCGCATTGCGCTGTTTATGCATGGGTCCAGCCCCTTTGGTTATGCATTCCTTCATTTGCATTGCGCTGTTGCTCAGCATGTTTTCAGTGGCGCAACTGCCTCCTGCTGAATATCGCAGAATGGCGCAAATTCGGACTTGCGCATGCGCAACCCTATTGCACATGGCACAACCCTTTTGAATAACCCACCCGGTGTGTTTATCTGTTTGTATGCACACTTATAGTGGGTGTGTTTCTCCCTATATATATTCATAATTATATTTGGGTGCATTTCTCTGTTTGTATGCAGATTTATACTGGGGTGTGTTTCTCTGTATACACAATTATAGTTGGGTGTTTCTCTGTTTCTATTCACATTTATAATGGGGTGTGTTTTTCTGTATGCACATTTGGAGTGGGGTGTGTTTCTGTGCATCTACGTATATACTGGGGTGTGTTTCTTGGTTTGTATCCACATTTATAGTGGGGTGTGATTCTATCTACATATGCACAATTATACTGGGGTGTGCATTTCAACAGAAGTGGGTTTCCATGTTTCTATGCACTTTTATACTGGGGGGTTGTTTCAGTGTTTGCATGTACATTTCTACAGGGGTGGGTTTTCATGTTACTGGGCTCATTTACACTGCGGTGCGTTTCCAGGTTTGTATGTACATTTGTATTGGGGTGGAGTTCAGTGTTTGTATGCACATTTATACAGGGGTGGGTTTCCATGTATCTGTGCACTTTTATACTGTGGTGTGTTTCTGTGTTTCTATGCACATTTATACTGGGGTGCCTTTCCATGTTTTAAGCACTTTTATACTGGGATGCATTTCTTTTTTGTATCCACACTTGTGCTACAATCTCTTTCCATGTTTATCAGAACATTAATACAGGAGGGGGTTTCCCTGTATCTGTACACATTTATGTTGGGAGGTGTTTCCATGTTTCTTTGTACATTTATACTGGGGTGTGTTTCCAGGTTTGTATGTACTTTTTTATTAGGGTATGAGTTCAGTGTTTGCATGCCGATTCATATTGGTGTGTGGTTCAGTGTTTTCATGCACATTTACACAAGGGTGAGTTTCCTCGTCTCTTAGCACATTTATACAGGTGTCTGTTTCTGGGTTTGAATGTACATTTATAAAGGGGTGTGCTTCAGTGTTTATACAAACATTTACACTGGGGTATTTTTCTATGCACATTTATACTGGGATGGGTTTTTCTGTATGCACATTTATACTGGGGTGTGTGTCTTGTCTTCTATTTTCATTTATACTGAGGTATGGTTCTGTGTTTGTACATACATTTATACTGGGGTGTGTTTCTCTTTTTCTATGCACACTTATACTGGACTTTGTTCCTCAGTATGCACATGTATACTGGGGTGTCTTTCTCTGTTTGAATGCACATTCATACTGGGGTGCGTTTCTTTGAATTCACATTGATAGTGGGGGTTGTTTCTGTTTGTATGCTCATTTATACTGGGGTCTGTTTTTGTGTTTGTGTGCAGAGTTATACTGGTGTGTGTGTGTCTCTCTGTTTGTATGCACATTTATACTGGAGTGTGTTTCTCTGTTTGTATGCACATTTATACTGGAGTGGGGTTCAGTGTTTGTATGCACATTTATGCTGAGGTGTGTTTCTGGGTTTATATGTACATTTGTAGTGGGGTGTGTTTCTCCATCATTATGCACATTTAAACTGGTCTGTGTTTCCTCTCTCTCCATTCACATTTATACTGGGGTGTGTGTTTCTCTGTTTGTATGCACATTTATACTGTGGTGCGTTTCTCTGTATGCACATTTATGGTGGGTGTGTTTCTCTGTGTGCACATGTATACTTGGGTGTGTTTCTCTGTATGCACATTTACAGTGGGTTGTGTATCCATGCCTGTGCATGCATATATACTGGGGTGTGTTTCCATGTTTGAGTGCACATTTACAGTAGGGGCTGTTTCTCTTTGCATGCTCATTTATACTGGGGTCTGTTTCCATGCTTGTGTGCACATTTATGGTGGGCTGTGTTTCTCTGTTTGTATACACATTTATAGTGGGGTTTGTTTCTGTTTGTATGCTCATTTATACTGGGGTCTGTTACCGTGTTTGTGTGCAGATTTATACTGGGGTGTGTGTGTGTCTCTCTATGCACGTTTGTAGTGGGGTGTGTTTCTCTATCTGTACACACATTTATACTGGAGTGTTTTTCCTCTGTCTCTATTCACATTTATACTGGGGTGTGTTTCTCTGTTTGTATGCACATTTATAGTGGGGTGTGTTTCTCTGTTAGTATGCACATTTATAGTAGGGTGTGTTTCTCTTTTTGTATGCACATGTATACTGGGTTGTGTTTCTCTGTATGCACATTTACAGTGGGATGTGTTTCTTTGTTAGTATGCACATTTATAGTGGGGTATGTTTCTCTTTTTGCATGCACATTTATAGTGGGTGGGTTTCTCTTTTTGTATGCACATGTATACTGGGTTGTGTTTCTCTGTATGCACATTTACAGTGGGTTGTGTATCTGTGTTTGTGTGTGCATATATACTGAGGTGTGTTTTCATGTTTGCGTGCACATTTATAGTGGGCTGTGTCTCTGTTTATATGCACATTTATGCTTGGGTGTTTCTCTGTTTGTATGCACATTTATACTGGGATGTGTTTCTCCGTTTGTATGCACATTTATACTGGGATGTGTTTCTCCGTTTGTATGCACATTTATAGTGCGGTGTGTTTCTCTGTTAGTATTCACATTTATAGTGGGGTGTGTTTCTCTGTTAGTATTCACATTTATAGTGGGGTGTGTTTCTCTGTTAATATACACAATTATAGTGGGGTGTGTTTCTCTGTTAGTATGCACATTTCCAGTAGGGTGTGTTTCTCTTTTTATATACACATTTATAGTGGGTATGTTTCTCTTTTTGTATGCACATGTATACTGGGTTATGTTTCTCCATATGCACATTTACAGTGGGTCGTCTTTCCATGTTTGTGCGCGCATATATACTGGGATGTGTTTCCATATTTGTGTGCACATTTATAGTGGGTGTGTTTCTCTGTCTGTATGCACATGTATACTGGGTTGTGTTTCTCTGTATGCACATTTACAGTGGGGTGTTTCTTTGTTAGTATGCACATTTATAGTGGGGTGTGTTTCTCTTTTTGTATGCACATTTATAGTGGGTGGGTTTCTCTTTTTGTATGCACATGTATACTAGGTTGTGTTTCTCTGTATGCACATTTACAGTGGGTTGTGTATCTGTGTTTGTGCATGCATATATACTGAGGTGTGTTTTCATGTTTGTGTGCACATTTATAGTGGGTGTGTTTCTCTGTTTGCGTACACATGTATACTGGGGTGTGTTTCTCTGTATGCACATTTACAGTGGGTTGTGTATCCATGTCTGTGCATGCATATATACTGGGGTGTGTTTTTTTTTGTTTGTGTGCACATTTATAGTAGGGTCTGTTTCTGTTTGCATGCTCATTTATACTGGGGTCTGTTTCCATGTTTGTGTGCACATTTATAGTGGGCTGTGTTTCTCTGTTTATATGCTCATTTATGCTGGGGTGTCTCTCTGTTTGTATGCACATTTATACTGGTGTGTGTTTCATTGTTTGTTTGCACATTTATACTGGAGTGGGGTTTAGTGTTTGTATGCACATTTATGCTGAGGTGTGTTTCTGGGTTTATATGTACATTTGTAGTGGGGTGTGTTTCTCCATCATTATGCAAATTTAAACTGGTATGTTTTTCTTTGTTTCTATTCACATTTATAGTGGGATGTGTTTCTCTGTTTGTATGCACATTTGTACTGTGGTGTGTTTCTCTGTATGCACATTTATAGTGAATGTGTTTCTCTTTTTGTATGCACATGTATACTGGGTTGTGTTTCTCCGTATGCACATTTACAGTGGGGTATGTTTGTTAGTATGCACATTTATAGTGGGGTATGTTTCTCTTTTTGTATGCACATTTATAGTCGGTGGGTTTCTCTTTTTGCATCGTTCTCTATATGCACATTTACAGTGGGTTGTGTATCTGTGTTTGTACGAGCATATATACTGAAGTGTGTTTTCACGTTTGTGTGCACATTTATATTGGGCTGTATTTCTCTGTTTGTATGCATATTTGTACTGGGATGTGTTTCTCTGTTTGTATGCACATTTATAGTGGGGTGTGTTTCTCTGTTAGTATACACATTTATAGTGGGGTGTGTTTCTCTGTTAATATGCACATTTCCAGTAGGGTGTGTGTCTCTTTTTGTATGCACATTTATAGTGGGTGTGTTTCTCTTTTTGTATGCACATGTATACTGGGTTGTGTTTCTCCGTATGCACATTTACAGTGGGTCGTGTTTCCATGTTTGTGCGTGCATATATACCTGGATGTGTTTCCATATTTGTGTGCACATTTATAGTGGGTGTTTGTCTGTATGCACATGTATACTGGGTTGTGTTTCTCTGTAGGCACATTTACAGTGGGGGGGTGTTTCTTTGTTAGTATACACATTTATAGTGGGGTGTGTTTCTCTTTTTGTATGCACATTTATAGTGGGTGGGTTTCTCTTTTTCTATGCACATGTATACTAGGTTGTGTTTCTCTGTATGCACGTTTACAGTGGGTCGTGTTTCCATGTTTGTGCCGGCATATATACTGGGATGTGTTTCCATGTTTGTGTGCACATTTATAGTGAGCTGTGTTTCTCTGTTTGTATGCACATTTATAGTGGGGTGTGTTTCTCTGTATACACATTTATACTTGGCTGTGTTTTTCTGTTTATATGCTCATTTATGCTGGGGTGTTTCTCTGTTTGTATGCACATTTATACTGGTATGTGTTTCTTTGTTTGTATGCACATTTATACTGGAGTGGGGTTCAGTGTTTGTATGCACTTTTATACTGAGGTGTGTTTCTGGGTTTATATGTACATTTGTAGTGAGGTGTGTTTCTCCATCATTATGCACATTTAAACTGGTGTGTTTTTCTTTGTTTCTATTAACATTTATAGTGGGGTGTGTTTCTCTGTTTGTATGCACATTTATACTGTGGTGTGTTTCTCTGTATGAACATTTATAGTGGGTGTGTTTCTGTGTTTGCGTACACATAGGTTCATAGGTGATTTCAAGCTAGGTAGACTTTCGTCCATAATGCTTGCCTTATTATTTATAACCCTTTATCTATTCTATCCAAAAGGAAGTTATCGAGTTTGTTTTTAAAGGAGTCCACATTTGTACTAGACACCACTTCCCTAGGCAGAGAATTCCATCCTACCACAACTCTGTTGCTGAACCAATATTTTCATGATAAAGTCTGCCATTTTTGTGTTTCAAACTGGAAAGGGTGCCCCCTGGGTTCGTATCTTGATTTCCTCCAGACTAGTCCAAGTTCTGACAAGAGTGCAGTATCATTTATACATCTGTATAGTAGACAATAGTCCCCCCCTAGTTCTTCTATACTCCAGGGTTAACAATTTCAGCTCCCTTAATCTCTCAGGGTAAGTCTTCTTTTCCAACCCTTCAACTGACTTAGTGGCTCTTTTCTGTATCCGTTCAATACTATGTATATCTGCTTTTTTATAAGGTGCCCAGACCTGAGCACAGTACTCCAGGTTTGGTCTAACCAGAGCACCATAAAGAGGGATTAACACCTTCCTATCCCTACTTGAGATGTGTCTCAGAATACAATTCAAAATTTGATTTCCCTTTCTTATTACTTTGTTACAATGTATACTAAATTTTAAGTCTGAACTAATTGTTACTCCCAAATCCCTTTCCTCTTCTATTTTATTGAGTACAGTATTATCCAATTTGTAGGGGAGAGGGTTGTTGTTTATTACTTTACCCAAATGCATAGTTATACATTTGTTTTTATTTAATTCAAGTTTACTCTTTACAGTCCAATGATGTATGTAATTTAATGCTTCTTGTAGATCCTGCTGGTTTTTTGCTGTATTGGTTATTGCACCAATTCTGCAATCGTCTGCAAATTTTGTCAACCAAATATCTTTATTTTCCAGTTTCAAGGAGGTTATGTAGGTGTTAAAAAGGCAGGGTCCAAGTACTGATCCCTGGGGACCCCTACTAGTCACAGTCTCCAGTTTGATTTTTCTCCTTGTATCACCACTCTTGCCTTCTTTCACATAGCCAAGCATCTATCTAGTTTATTTTATTGGTGTCTAGTGCATACTGTTTAAGGGAAAGTATTAATTCTTGATGTGGGAGTTTGTCAAAAGTTTTAGAAAAATCCCAAAAAATAACGTCAACACAATTTCCCGCATCTAATGCCTTCCCAACCTTTTCGTAAAAAGTCAAGAGATTTGTCAGACAGGAACGTTTTTTTCAGAATCTATGTTGTAGTGGGTCCTGCAGTTTGTTAACCGCAAGGTACTCAACTATATAATTCTTTAGAATGGATTCCATCATCTTACCCATGACCGATGTCAAACTAATCGGTCGATAGTTTTAACTCAGATTTGATCCACTTTTGTATATAGGAACTACCATCACTGCCAATTTTGTGGTACTTGTCCTGTATCTAGGATTTTTGGAATATGTGGGTTAGAGGTGGTGCAAGTTGTTCTACTAATTCATACAGTACCCTAGGATGAATTTCTGTCAGGTCCTTGTGATTTGTTTATATGTACTGTTTTTAATTTATCTAGAACATCTTGTAGTTTAATCTGTATCCTCCCTGGTCTGGAAGTAGTATTGGGAGTAGTATTTAGTAAAGTAACTGGATTAAAGACACAGCAGAAATATTCATTTTGTAACTCTGCACAGTCTCTATTACTAAGTATTTCTCCTGCATTATTTTTAAAAGGTCCAATAATAGTAGTCTTTTGTTGTTTATTATTTATACAAGAATAAAAGGTCTTATAGTTGTCCTTAACAAGTGATGCAAGTTTTAATTCGTAGTCTTTTTTTTGCTTTTTTTATTTCCCATTTGACTTTTTTAACAAACTCTCTATACTGTAAGTTGGGTTGTTTATTTATTTAGTGTTTAATTTTTTTGAACCATCTTTTTTTTTTTATCAATGTTTTAATTCTTGGAGTTAGCCATTTAGGGATATTTTTGTTTGTTGAGTACTTAGGGTACTTTGGTATACATATGTTTATAGTTTTGTGTAGTACATTGACCAAGGAGTCCCACATTTTATGAGCTGTGTGATTTCCGAGTTCTTTCTGCCAATCCCAATTTGTGAGGTATTTCCTCACATGTATACTGGGTTGTGTTTCTCTGTATGCATATTTACAGTGGGTTGTGTATCTGTGTTTGTGCGTGCATATATACTGAAGTGTGTTTTCATGTTTGTGTGCAATTTATAGTGGGCTGTGTTTCTCTGTTTGTATGCACATTTATACTGGGATGTGTTTCTCCATTTGTATGCACATTTATAGTGAGGTGTGTTTCTCTGTTAGTATACACATTTATAGTGGGGTGTGTTTCTCTGTTAGTATGCACATTTCCAGTAGGGTGTGTTTCTCTTTTTCTATGCACATTTATAGTGGGTGTGTTTCTCTTCTTGCATGCACATGTATACTGGGTTGTGTTTCTCCACATGCACATTGAACAGTCGGTCGTTTTTCCATGTTTGTGCGTGCACATATACTGGGATGTGTTTCCATATTTGTGTGCACATTTATAGTGGGCGTTTCCCTGTCTGTATGCACATGTATACTGGGTTGTGTTTCTCTGTAAGCACATTTACAATGGGGTGTGTTTCTTTGTTAGTATGCACATTTATAGTGGGGTGTGTTTCTCTTTTTGTATGCACATTTATAGTGAGTGGGTTTCTCTTTTTCTATCCACATGTATACTAGGTTGTGTTTCTCAGTATGCACATTTACAGTGGGTCGTGTTTCCATGTTTGTGCCAGCATATATACTGGGATGTGCTTCCATGTTTGAGTGCACATTTATAATGAGCTGTGTTTCTCTGATTGTATGCACATTTATAGTGGGGTGTGTTTCTCTGTATACACATGTACACTTGGCTGTGTTTCTCTCTTTATATGCTCATTTATGCTGGGGCGTCTCTCTGTTTGTATGCACATTTATACTGGTGCGTGTTTCATTGTTTGTATGCACATTTAAACTGGTGTGTTTTTCTTTGTTTCTATTAACATTTATAGTGGGGTGTGTTTCTCTGTTTGTATGCACATTTATACTGTGGTGTGTTTCTCTGTATGCACATTTATAGTGGGTGTGTTTCTGTGTTTGTGTACACATGTATACTGGGGTGTGTTTCTCTGTATGCACATTTACAGTGGGTTGTGTATTCATGTCTGTGCATGCATATATACTGGGGTGTGTTTCCATGTTTGTGTGCACATTTATAGTAGGGCCTGTTTCTGTTTAAATGCTCATTTATACTGGGGTCTGTTTCCATGTTTATGTGCACATTTATAGTGGGCTGTGTTTCTCTGTTTGTATACACATTTATAATGGGATTTGTTTCTGTTTGTATGCTCATTTACACTGGGGTCTGCTTCCATGTTTGTGTGCAGATTTACACTGGGGGGCTAGTGTGTGTCGCCATATGCACATTTGTAGTAGGGTGTCTTTATTTGTACACACATTTATACTGGCATGTTTTTCCTCTGTTTCTATTCACATTTATACTGAAGTGTGTTTCTCCTTTTGTATGCACATTTATAGTGGGGTGTGTTTCTCTGTTTGTATGCACATTTATAGTGGGGTGTGTTTCTCTGTTTATATGCACATTTATGCTGGGGTGTTTCTCTGTTTGTATGCACATTTATACTGGGATGTGTTTCTCCATTTCTATGCACATTTATAGTAGGGTGTGTGTCTCTCTTAGTATGCACATTTATACTGGGGTGTGTTTCTCTGTAAGTATGCATGTTTATACTAGGGTGTGTTTCTCTTTTTGTATGCACATTTCTAGTGTGTGTGTTTCTCTTTTTGTATGCACATGTATACTGGGTTGTGTTTCTCCGTATGCACATTTACACTGGGGTGTGTTTGTTAGTATGCTCATTTATAGGGGGGAGTGTTTCTCTTTTTGTATGCACATTTATAGTGGGTGTGTGTTTCTCTTTTTGTATGCACATTTATAGTGGGTGGGTTTCTCTTTTTGTATGTACATGTGTATTGGGTTGTGTTTCTCCCTATGCACATTTACAGTGGGTCATGTCTCCATGTTTGAGCGGGCATATATACTGGGGTGTGTTTCTCTGCTACTATGCACATTTATAGTAGGGTGTGTTTCTCTTTTTGCATGCACATGTATACTACATTGTGTTTATCTGTATGCACATTTACAGTGGGGTGTGTTTCTTTGTTAGTATGCACATTTATAGTGGGGTATGTCTCTCTTTTTGTATGCACATTTATAGTGGGTGGGTTTCTCTTTTTCCATGCACATGTATACCGGGTTGTGTTTCTCTGTATGCACATTTACAGTAGGATGTGTATCTGTATTTGTGAGCGCATATATACTGGGATGAGTTTTCATCTTTGCATGCACACTTATAGTGGGCTGTGTTTCTCTGTTTATATGCACATTTATGCTGGGGTGTTTGTATGCATATTTATACTGGGATGTGTTTCTCCGTTTGTATGAACATTTATAGTGGGGTGTTTTTTCTCTGTCAGTGTGCACATTTAAAGTGGGGCGTGTTTCTCTGTTAGTATACACATTTATAATGGGGTGTGTTTCTCCATTAGTATGCACATCTCCAGTAGGGTGTGTTTCTCTTTTTGTATTCACATTTATAGTGGGTGTGTTTCTCTTTCTGTATGCACATGTATACTGGGTTGTGTTTCTCCATATTCACATTTACAGTGGGTCATGTTTCCATGTTTGTGCATGCATATATACTGGGATGTGTTTCCATATTTGTGTGCACATTTATAGTGGGTATGTTTCTTTGTCTTTATGCACATGTATACTGGGTTGTGTTTCTCCATAAGCACATTTACAGTGGGGTATGTTTCCTTGTTAGTATGCACATTTATAGTGGGGTGTGTTTCTCTTTTTGTATGCACATTTATAGTGGGTGGGTTTCTCATTTTCTATGCACATGTATACTAGGTTGTGTTTCTCTGTATGAACATTTACATTGGGTTGTGTATCGGTGTGCACACATATATACTGGGGGGTGATTTCATGTTTGTGTGCACATTTATAGTGAGCTAAGTTTCTCTGTTTATGTGCACATTTATGCTGGGGTGTTTCTCTCTATGCACATTTACACTGGGATGTGTTTCTCCGTTTGTATGCACATTTATAGTGGGCATGTTTCTCTGTTAATATGCACATTTATCGTGGGGTGTGTTTCTCTGTTAGTATGCACATTTATAGTAGGGTATGTTTCTCTTTTTGTATGCACATGTATACTGGGTTGTGATACTCCGTATGCGCATTTACAGTTGGGTGTGTTTGTTAGTATGCACATTTATAGTGGGTGTGTGTCTTTTTTTGTGTGCACATTTATGGTAGGGTGTGTTTCTCTTTTTGTATGCACATTTATAGTGGGTGTGTTTCTCTTTTTGTATGCACATGTATACTGGGTTGTGTTTCTCCGTATGCACATTTACAGTGGGTAATGTTTCCATGTTTGTGCGGGCATATATACTGTGACGTGTTTCCACATTTGTGTGCACATTTATAGTGGGTGTGTTTTTCTGTTTGTATGCACATGTATACTGGGTTGCATTTCTCTGTATACACATTTACAGTGGGCTGTGTTTCTTTGTTAGTATGCGCATTTATAGTGGGGTGTGTTTCTCTTTTTGTATGCACATTTATAGTGGGTGTGTTTCTCTTTTTGTATGCACATGTATACTGGGTTGTATTTTTCCGTATGCACATTTAGAGTGGGTCAAGTTTCCATGTTTGTGCGCGCATATATACTAGGATGTGTTTTCATATTTGTGTGCACATTTATAATAGGTGTCTTTCTCTGTTTGTATGCAGAAGTATACTGGGTTGTGTTTCTCTGTATGCACATTTACAATGGGGTGTGTTTGTTAGTGTGCACATTTATAGTGGGATGTGTTTCTCATTTTGTATGCACATTTATAGTGGGTGGGTTTCTCTTTTTGTATGCACATGTGTACTGCATTGTGTTTCTCCCTATGCACATTTACAGTGGGTCATGTCTCCATGTTTGTGCGGGCATATATACTGGGGTGTGTTTCCATGTTTGCATGCACATTTATACTGGGCTGTGTTTCTCTGTTTATATGCACATTTATGCTGGGGTTTTTCTCTGTTTGTATGCCCATTTATAGTGGGTTGTGTTTCTCTGTTAGTATGCACATTTATAGTGGGGTGTGTTTCTCTGTTAGTATGCACATTTACACTAGGGTGTGTTTCTCTTTTTGCATGCACATTTATAGTGGGTGTGTGTTTCTCTTTTTGTATGCACATGTATACTGCATTGTGTTTTTCTGTATGCACATTTACAGTGGGGTGTGTTTCTTTGTTAGTGTGCACCTTTATACTGGGGTGTGTTTCTCTTTTTGTATGCATGTTTATAGTGGGTGGGTTTCTTTTTCTGCATGCACATCTATACTGGGTTGTGTTTCTCTGTATGAACATTTACAGTGGGTTGTGTATCTGTGTTTGTGCGCGCATATATACTGGAGTGTGTTTTCATGTTTGTGTGCACATTTGTAGTGGGCTGTGTCTCTCTCTGTTTATATGCACATTTATAGCGGGGTGTTTCTCTGTCTATAGGCACATTGACACTGGGATTTGTTTCTCCGTTCATATGCACATTTATAGTGGGGTGTGTCTCTGTTAGTACGCACATTTATAGTAGGGTGTGTTTCTCTTTTTCTATGCACATTTATAGTGAGTATGTTTCTCTTTTTGGATGCACATGTATACTGGGTTGTGTATCTCCATATGCACATTTACAGTGGGTCATGATTCCAAGTTTGTGCGTGCATATATACTGGGATGTGTTTCCACATTTGTGTGCACATTTATAGTGGGTGTGTTCTTCTTTTTGGATGCACATGTATACTGGGTTGTGTATCTCCATATGCACATTTACAGTGGATCATGTTTCCATGTTTGTGTATGCATATATACTGGGATGTGTTTCCACATTTGTGTGCACAAATATAGTGGGTGTGTTTCTCTCTCTGTATGCGCATATATACTGGGTTGTGTTTCTCTGTATACACATTTACAGTGGGGTGTGTTTATTTGTTAGTATGCACATTTATAGTGGGGTGTGTTTCTCTTTTTGTATGCACATTTATAGTGGGTGTGTGTTTCTCTGTGTGTACATGTATACTGGGGGTGTGCTTCTCTGTATGCACATTTACAGTGGGTTGTGTATCCATGTCTGTGCATGCATATATATTGGGGTGTGTTTCCATGTTTGAGTGCACATTTATAGTAGGGGCTGTTTCTCTTTGCATGCTCATTTATACTGGGGTCTGATACCATGTTTGTTTGCACATTTATGGTGGGCTGTGTTTCTCTGTTTGAAGACACATTTATAATGGGGCTTGTTTCTGTTTGTATGCTCATTTATACTGGGTATGTTTCCGTGTTTGTGTGCAGATTTATACTGGGGGGGTGTGTGTCTCTATATGCACATTTGTTGTGGGGTGTGTATTTTATCTGTATGCACATTTATACTGGTATGTTTTTCTCTGTTTCTACTCATATTTATACAGGGGTGCATTTCTCCTTTTGTATGCACATTTATAGTGACTGTGTTTCTCTGTTTATATGCACATTTATGCTGGGGTGTTTCTCTGTGTGTATGCACATTTATACTGGGATGTGTTTCTCCGTTTGTATGCACACTGATAGTGGGGTGTGTTTCTCTGTTAGTATACACATTTATACTAGGGTGTGTTTCTCTTTTTGTTTGCACATTTATGGTGTGTGTGTTTCTCTTTTTGTATGTATATGTATACAGGGTTGTTATTCTCCATATGCACAATTACAGTGGGGTGTGTTTGTTAGCATGCACATTTATGGTGGGGTGTGTTTCTCTTTTTGTATCTACATTTATAGTGGGTGTGTGTTTCTCCTTTTGTATGCACATTTATAGTGGAGTGTGCTTCTCTGTTTGTATGCACATTTATAGTGGGGTGTGTTTCTCAGTTTATATGCACATTTGTGCTGGGGTGTTTCTCTGTTTTGCATGCACATTTACAGTGGGGTGTGTTTCTTTGTTAGTATGCACATTTTTAGTGGAGTATCTTTCTCTTTTTGTATGCACATTTATAGTGGGTGGGTTTCTCTTTTTGCATGCACATGTATACTGGGTTGTGTTTCTCTGTATGCACATTTACAGTGGGTTGTGTATCTGTGTTTGTGCGCGCATATATACTGGGGTGTGTTTTCATGTTTGTGTGTACATTTATAGTGGGCTGTGTTTCTCTGTTTGTGTGAACATTTATACTGAGGTGTTTCTCTGTTTGTATGCATATTTATACTGGGATGTGTTTCTCCGTTTGTATGCACATTTATAGTGGGGTGTGTTTCTCTGTTAGTATGCACATTTATAGTGGGGTGTGTTTCTCAGTAAGTATGCACATTTCCAGTAGGGTGTGTTTCTCTTTTTGTATGCACATGTATACTGGGTTGTGTTACTCCGTATGCACATTTACAGTTAGGTGTGTTTGTTAGTGTACACATTTATAGTGGGTGTGTGTTTCTTTTTTTGTGTGCACATTTATAGTAGGGTGTGTTTCTCTTTTTGTATGCACATTTATAGCGGTTGTGTTTCTCTTTTTTTGTATGCAAATGTGTACTGGGTTGTGTTTCTCCGTATGCACATTTACAGTGAGTCATGTTTCCATGTTTGTGCGGGCATATATACTGTGATGCGTTTCCACCTTTGTGTGCACATTTATAGTGGGTGTGTTTTTCTGTTTGTATGCACATGCATACTGGGTTGTGTTTCTCTGTATGCACATTTACAGTGGGTCATGCTTCCATGTTTGTGTGCGCATATATACTAGGACGTGTTTTCATATTTGTGTGCACATTTATAGTGGGTGTCTTTCTCTGTTTGTATGCAGAAGTATATTGGGTTGTGTTTCCCTGTATGCACATTTATAAAGGGGTGTGTTTGCTAGTGTGCAAATTTATAGTGGAGTGTGTTTCTCATTTTGTATGTACATTTATAGTGGGTGTCTGTTTAGCTTTTTGTATGCACATTTATAGTGGGTGGGTTTCTCTTTTTGTATGCACATGTGTTTTGCATTGTGTTTCTCCCTATGCACATTTACAGTGGGTCATGTCTCCATGTTTGTGCAGGCATATATACTGGGGTGTGTTTCCATGTTTGCATGCACATTTATACTGGGCTGTGTTTCTCTGTTTCTATGCACATTTATGCTGGTGGTGTTTCTCTGTTTGTATGCACATTTACACTGGGACATGCTTCTCCATTTGTATGCACATTTATAGTGGGTTCTGTTTCTCTGTTAGTATGCACATTTATAGTGGAGCGTGTTTCTCTGTTAGTATGCACATTTACAATAGGGTGTGTTTCTCCTTTTGTATGCACATTTACAGCGGGGTGTGCTTCTCTGTTTGTATGCACATTTATAGTGGGGTGTGTTTCTTAGTTTATATGCACATTTATGCTGGGGTGTTTCTCTGTTTGCATGCACATTTACAGTGGGGTGTGTTTCTTTGTTAGTATGCACATTTATAGTGGGGTATCTTTCTCTTTTTGTATGCACGTTTATAGTGGGTGGGTTTCTCTTTCTGCATGCACATGTATACTGGGTTGTGTTTCTCTGTATGCACATTTACAGTGGGTCATGTTTCCATGTTTGTGCGTGCATATATACTAGGATGTGTTTTCATATTTGTGTGCACATTTATAGTGGGTGTCTTTCTCTGTTTGTATGCAGAAGTATATTGGGTTGTGTTTCTTTGTATGCACATTTACAAAGGGGTGTGTTTGTTAGTATGCACATTTATAGTGGGGTATGTTTCTTATTTTGTATGCACATTTATAGTGGGTGTCTGTTTAGCTTTTTGTATGCACATTTATAGTGGGTGGGTTTCTCTTTTTGTATGTACATTTATAGTGAGGGTGTGTTTCTCTTTTTGTATGCACATGCATACTGCATTGTGTTTCTCTGTATGCACATTTACAGTGGGGTGTGTTTCTTTGTTAGTGTGTACATTTATACTGGGGTGTGTTTCTCTTTTTGTATGCACGTTTATAGTTGGTGGGTTTCTCTTTCTGCATGCACATGTATACTGGGTTGTGTTTCTCTGTATGAACATTTACAGTGGGTTGTGTATCTGTGTTTGTGCGTGCATATATACTGGGGTGTGTTTTCATGTTTGTGTGCACATTTATACTGGGCTGTGTTTCTCTGTTTATATGCACATTTATAGCAAGGTGTTTCTCTGTCTATAGGCACATTGACACTGGGATTTGTTTCTCCATTCATATGCACATTTATAGTGGGGTGAGTTTCTCTCTTAGTATGCACATTTATAATAGGGAGTGTTTCTCTTTTTCTATGCACATTTATAGTGCGTATGTTTCTCTTTTTAGATGCACATGTATTCTGGGTTGTGTATCTCCATATGCACATTTACAGTGGGTCATGATTCCATGTTTGTGCGTGCATACATACTGGGATGTGTTTCCACATTTGTGTGCACATTTATAGTGGATGTGTTTCTCTTTTTGGATGCACATGCATACTGGATTGTGTATCTCCATATGCACATTTACAGTGGGTCATGTTTCCATGTTTGTGCGCGCATATATACTGGGATGTGTTTCCACATTTGTGTGCACATTTATAGTGGGTGTGTTTCTCTGTTTGTATGCACATTTATACTGGGTTGTGATTCTCCGTATGCACAATTACAGTGGGGTGTGTTTGTTAGTATGCACATTTATGGTGGGGTGTGTTTCTCTTTTTGTATCTACATTTATAGTGGGTGGGTGTTTCTCCTTTTGTATGCACATTTATAGTGGGCGGGTTTCTCTTTTTCTATGCACATGTGTACTGGGTTGTGTTTCTCTGTATGCTCATTTACAGTGGGGTGTGTTTCTTTGTTAGTATGCTCATTTATAGTGGGGTGTGTTTCTCTTTTTGTAGGCACATTTATAGTGGGTGTGTGTTTCTCTGTTTGTGTGCACAAGTATACTGGGGTGTATTTCTCAATATGCACATTTACAATGGGTTGTGTATCCATGTGTGTGCAAGCATATATATCGGGGTGTGTTTCCATGTTTGAGTGCACATTTATACTTGGGGCTGTTTCTCTTTGCATGCTCATTTATACTGGGGTCTGTTTCCATGTTTGTGTGCACATTTATGGTGGGCTGTGTTTCTCTGTTTGTATACACATTTATAATGGGGTTTGATTCTGTTTGTATGCTCATTTATACTGGGGTCTGTTTCCGTGTTTGTGTGCAGATTTATACTGGGGTGTGTGTGTCTCTATATGCACATTTGTTGTGGGGTGTGTATTTTATCTGTATGCACATTTGTACTGATATGTTTTTCTCTGTTTCTATTCACATTTATACAGGGGTGTGTTTCTCCTTTTGTATGCACATTTATAGTGGGGTGTGTTTCTTTGTTTATATGCACATCTATGCTGGGGTATTTCTCTGTGTGTATGCACATTTATACTGGGATGTGTTTCTCCGTTTGTATGCACATTTATAGTGGGGTGTGTTTCTCTGTTAGTATGCACATTTATACTGCGGTGTGTTTCTCTGTTAGTGTGCACATTAATACTAGGGTGTGTTTGTGCTTTTGTATGCACATTTATGATGGGTGTGTTTCTCTTTTTGTATGTTCATGTATACTTGGTTGTTATTCTCCATATGCACATTTACAGTGGGCTGTGTTTGTTAGTATCCACACTTATGGTGGGGTGCGTTTCTCTTTTTGTATCTACATTTATAGTGGGTGTGTGTGTTTCTCCATTTCTATGCATATTTATAGTGGGTGGGTTTCTCTTTTTGTATGCACACATGTACTGGGTTGTGTTTCTCCCTATGCACATTTACAGTGGGTAATGTCTCCATGTTTGAGCGGGCATATATACTGGGGTGTGTTTCTCTGTTAGTATGCACATTTATAGTAGGGTGTGTTTCTCTTTTTGTATGCACATGTGTACTGCATTGTGTTTCTCTGAATGCACATTTACAGTGGGGTGTGTTTCTTTGTTAGTGTGCAGATTTATAGTTGGGTATGTTTCTCTTTTTGTATGCACATTAATAGTGGATGGGTTTCTCTTTTTGCATGCACATGTATACTGGGTTGTGTTTCTCTGTATGCAGATTTACAGTGGGTCATGTATCTGTGTTTGTGCGCGCAGATATACTGGGGTGTGTTTTCATGTTTTCTGCACTTTTATAGTGGGCTGTGTTTCTCTGTTTATATGCACATTTATGCTGGGGTGATTCTCTGTATGCATAATTATACTGGGATATGTTTCTCTGTTTGTATGCACATTTATAGTGGGTTGTGTTTCTCTGTTAGTATGCACATTTATAGTGGGGTGTGTTTCTCTGTTAGTATACACATTTATAGTGGGGTGTGTTTCTCTGTTAGTATGCACATTTCCAGTAGGGTGTGTTTCTCTTTTTGTACGCACATTTATAGTGGGTGTGTTCTCTTTTTGTATGCACATGTGTACTGGGTTGTGTTTCTCCGTATGCACATTTACAGTGGGTCGTGCTTCCATGTTTGTGCATGCATATATACAGGGATATGTTTCCTTATTTGTGTGCACATTTATAGTGGGTGTGTTTCTCTGTCTGTAGGCTCATGTATACTGGGATGTGTTTCTCTGTAAGCACATTTACAGTGGGATCTGTTTCCTTGTTAGTGTGCACATTTATAGTGAGGCGTGTTTCTTTTTTTGTATGCACATTTATAGCGGGTGGGTTTCTCTTTTTCTATGCACATGTATACTAGGTTGTGTTTCTCTGTATGCACATTTACAGTGGTTGTGTATCTGTGTTTGTGCACACATATATACTGGGGTGTGTTTTCATGTTTGTGTGCACATTTATAGTGGGCTGTGTTTCTCTGTTTATGTGCACATTTATGCCGGGATGTTTCTCTCTATGCACATTTACACTGGGATGTGTTTCTCCATTTGTATGCACATTTATAGTGGCCATGTTTCTCTGTTAATATGCACATTTATCATGGGGTGTGTTTCTCTGTTAATATGCACATTTATAGTTGGGTGTGTTTTTCTTTTTGGATGCACATGTATACTGGGTTGTGTTTCTCCATATACACATTTACAGTGGGTCATGTTTCCATGTTTGTGCGTGCATATATACTGGGATGTGTTTCCATATTTGTGTGCACATTTATAGTGGGTGTGTTTCTCTGTTTGTATGTGCATTTATAGTGGGGTGTGTTTCTCTGTTTGTATGCACATTTATAGTGGGGTGTGTTTCTCTGTTTATATGCACAGTTATGCTGGGGTGTTTCTCTGTGTGTATGCACATTTATACTGGGATGTGTTTCTCCGTTTGTATGCACATATATTGTGGGGTGTGTTTCTCTGTTAGTATGCACATTTATACTAGGGTGTGTTTCTCTTTTTGCATGCACATTTATGGTGGGTGTGTTTCTCTTTTTGTATGTACATGTATACTGGGTTGTTATTCTCCGTATGCACATTTATAGTGGGGTGTGTTTGTAAGTATGCACATTTATGGTGGGGTGTGTTTCCCTTTTTGTATCTACATTTATAATGGGTGTGTGTTTCTCCTTTTGTATGCACATTTATAGTGGGTGGGTTTCTCTTTTTGTTTGCACATGTGTACTGGGTTGTGTTTCTCCCTATGCACAATTACAGTGGGTCATGTCTCAATGTTTGAGCAGGCATATATACTGGGGTGTGTTTCTCTGTTAGTATGCACATTTATAGTAGGGTGTATTTCTCTTTTTGTATGCACATGTATACTGCATTGTGTTTCTCTGTATGGACATTTACAGTGGGGTGTGTTTGTTATTATGCACATTTATATTTGGGTATGTTTCTCTTTTTATATGCACATTTATAGTGGGTGGGTTTCTTTTTTCGCAAGCACATGTATACTGGGTTGTGTTTCTCTGTATGCACATTTACAGTGGGGTGTGTTTCTCTCTTTGTATGCACATTTATAGTGGGGTGTGTTTCTCTCTTTGTATGCACATTTATAGTGGGGTGTGTCTCTCTTTGTATGCACATTTATAGTGGGTGTGTGTTTCTCCTTTTGTATGCACATTTATAGAGGGTGGGTTTCTCTTTTTGTAAGCACATGTGTACTGCATTGTGTTTCTCCCTATGAACATTTACAGTGAGTCATGTCTCCATGTTTGTGCGGGCATATATACTGGAGTGTGTTTCCATGTTTGTTTGCACATTTATACTGGGCTGTCTTTCTTGGATTATATGCACATTTATGCTGGGGTGTTTCTCTGTTTGTATGCACATTTATAGTAGAGTGTGTTTCTCTTTTTACTGTATGCACATTTATAGTGGGTGTCTGTTTCTCTGTTTGCATGCACACATATACAGGGTTGTGTTTGTCTGTGTGCACATTTACAGAGGGGTGTGTTTCCTTGTTAGTATGCACATTTATAGTGGGGTGTGTTTCTCTTTTTGTATGCACATTTATAGTGGGTGTGTGTTTCTCTGTTTGTGTGCACATGTATACTGGGGTGTTTCTCTCTGTATGCACATTTACAGTGGGTTGTGTATCCATGTCTGTGCATGCATATATATTGGGGTGTGTTTCCATGTTTGAGTGCACATTTATAGTAGGGGCTGTTTCTCTTTGCATGCTCATTTATACAGGGGTCTGTTTCCATGTTTGTGTTTCTCCATTTGTATGCACATATATTGTGGGGTGTGTTTCTCTGTTAGTATGCACATTTATACTAGGGTGTGTTTCTCTTTTTGTATGCACACTTATAGTGGGTGTGTTTCTCTTTTTGTATGCAGGTTTGTAGTGGGTCTGTGTTTCTCCTTTTGTATGCATATTTATAGTGGGTGGGTTTCTCTTTTTGTATGCACATGTGTACTGCGTTGTGTTTCTCCCTATGCACATTTACAGTGAGTCATGTCTCCATGTTTGCGCGGGCATATATACTGGGTGTGTTTCCATTTTTGTATCCCCATTTATACTGGGCTGTGTTTCTCTGTTTATATGCACATTTATATTGGGGTGTGTTTCTCTTTTTCTATACACATTTATAATGGGTGGGTTTCTCTTTTTGCATGCACATGTATACTGGGTTGTGTATCTCTTTATGCACATTTACAGTGGGTTGTGTATCTGTGTTTGTGCACGCATATATACTGAGGTGTGTTTTCATGTTTGTGTGCACATTTATAGTGGGCTGTGCTTCTCTGTTTATATGCACATTTATAGCTGGGTGTTTCTCTTTCTATAAGCACATTTACACTGTGATGTGTTTCTCCGTTTGTATGTGTATTTATAGTGGGGTGTGTTTCTCTGTTAGTATGCACATTCATAGTAGGGTGTGTTTCTCTTTTTCTATGCACATTTATAGTGAGTACGTTTCTCTTTTTGTGTGCACATGTATACTGGGTTGTGTATCTCCGTATGCACATTTACAGTGGGTCATGTTTCCATGTTTGCGCACGCATATATACTGGGATGTGTTTCTCCTTTTGTATGCACATTTACAGTGGGGTGTGTTTCTTTGTTAGTATGCACATTTATAGTGGGGTGTGTTTCTCTTTTTGTATGCACATTTATGGTGGGTGTGTGTTTCTCTGTGTGCACATGTATGCTGGGGTGTGTTTCTCTGTATGCACATTGACAGTGGGTTGTGTATCCATGTCTGTGCATGCGTATATATTGGGGTGTGATTTCACGTTTGAATGGACATTTAGAATAGAGGCTGTTTCTCTTTGCATGCTCATTTATGCTGGGGTCTGTTTCCATGTTTGTGTGCACATTTATGGTGGGCTGTGTTTCTCTGTTTGTACACACATTTATAATGGGGTTTGTTTCTCTTTGTATGCTCATTTCTACTGGGGTCAGTTTCGGTGTTTGTGTGCAGATTTTTACTGGGGGTGTGTGTGTGTCTCTATATGCACATTTGTTGTGGGGTGTGTATTTTATCTGTATGCACATTTATGCTGGGGTGTTTCTCTGTGTGTATGCACATTTATACTGGGATGTGTTTCTCCATTTGTATGCACATTTATAGTGGGGAGTGTTTCTCTGTTAGTATGCACATTTAAACTGAGGTGTATTTCTCTGTTAGTATGCACATTTATACTAGGGTGTGTTTCTCTTTTTGCATGCACATTATGGTGGGTGTGTTTCTCTTTTTGTATCTACATTTATAATGGGTGTGTGTTTCTCCTTTTGTATGCACATTTATAGTGGGTGGGTTTCTCTTTTTGTTTGCACATGTGTACTGGGTTGTGTTTCTCCCTATGCACAATTACAGTGGGTCATGTCTCAATGTTTGAGCAGGCATATATACTGGGGTGTGTTTCTCTGTTAGTATACACATTTATAGTAGGGTGTATTTCTCTTTTTGTATGCACATGTATACTGCATTGTGTTTCTCTGTATGCACATTTACAGTGGGGTGTGTTTGTTATTATGCACATTTATAGTTGGGTATGTTTCTCTCTTTTGTATGCACATTTATAGTGGGTGGGTTTCTCTTTTCGCAAGCACATGTATACTGGGTTGTGTTTCTCTGTATGCACATTTACAGTGGGGTGTGTTTCTCTCTTTGTATGCACATTTATAGTGGGGTGTGTTTCTCTCTTTGTATGCACATTTATAGTGGGGTGTGTCTCTCTTTGTATGCACATTTATAGTGGGTGTGTGTTTCTCCTTTGTATGCACATTTATAGAGGGTGGGTTTCTCTTTTTGTAAGCACATGTGTACTGCATTGTGTTTCTCCCTATGAACATTTACAGTGAGTCATGTCTCCATGTTTGTGCGGGCATATATACTGGGGTGTGTTTCCATGTTTGTTTGCACATTTATACTGGGCTGTCTTTCTCGGATTATATGCACATTTATGCTGGGGTGTTTCTCTGTATGCACATTTATAGTAGGGTGTGTTTCTCTTTTTACCGTATGCACATTTATAGTGGGTGTCTGTTTCTCTGTTTGCATGCACACATATACAGGGTTGTGTTTGTCTGTGTGCACATTTACAGAGGGGTGTGTTTCCTTGTTAGTATGCACATTTATAGTGGGGTGTGTTTCTCTTTTTGTATGCACATTTATAGTGGGTGTGTGTTTCTCTGTTTGTGTGCACATGTATACTGGGGTGTGTCTCTCTGTATGCACATTTACAGTGGGTTGTGTATCCATGTCTGTGCATGCATATATATTTGGGTGTGTTTCCATGTTTGAGTGCACATTTATAGTAGGGGCTGTTTCTCTTTGCATGCTCATTTATACTGGGGTCTGTTTCCATGTTTGTGTGCACATTTATACTGGGATGTGTTTCTCCATTTGTATGCACATATATTGTGGGGTGTGTTTCTCTGTTAGTATGCACATTTATACTAGGGTGTGTTTCTCTTTTTGTATGCACACTTATAGTGGGTGTGTTTCTTTTTGTATGCACATTTGTAATGGGTCTGTGTTTCTCCTTTTGTATGCATATTTATAGTGGGTGGGTTTCTCTTTTTGTATGCACATGTGTACTGCATTGTGTTTCTCCCTATGCACATTTACAGTGAGTCATGTCTCCATGTTTGCGCGGGCATATATACTGGGGTGTGTTTCCATTTTTGTATGCACATTTATACTGGGCTGTGTTTCTCTGTTTATATGCACATTTACATTGGGGTGTGTTTCTCTGTTAGTATGCACATTTATTGTAGGGTGTTTCTCTTTTTGTATGCACATTTATAGTGGGTGTGTGTTTCTCTTTTTGTATGCACATGTATACTGGGCTGTGTTTCTCTGTATGCACATTAACAGTGGGGTTTGTTTCTTTGTTAGTGTGCACATTTATGGTGGGGTGTGTTTCTCTTTTTCTATACACATTTATAATGGGTGGGTTTCTCTTTTTGCATGCACATGTATACTGGGTTGTGTATCTGTGTTTGTGCACACATATATACTGAGGTGTGTTTTCATGTTTGTGTGCACATTTATAGTGGGCTGTGCTTCTCTGTTTATATGCACATTTATAGTTGGATGTTTCTCTTTCTATAAGCACATTTATACTGTGATTTGTTTCTCCATTTGTATGCGCATTTATAGTGGGGTGTGTTTCTCTGTTAGTATGCACATTCATAGTAGGGTGTGTTTCTCTTTTTCTATGCACATTTATAGTGAGTACGTTTCTCTTTTTGTATGCACATGTATACTGGGTTGTGTATCTCCGTATGCACATTTACAGTGGGTCATGTTTCCATGTTTGCACGCGCATATATACTGGGATGTGTTTCTCCTTTTGTGTGCACATTTACAGTGGGGTGTATTTCTTTGTTAGTATGCACATTTATAGTGGGGTTTGTTTCTCTTTTTGTATGCACATTTATAGTGGGTGTGTGTTTCTCTGTGTGCACATGTATACTGGGGTGTGTCTTTCTGTATGCACATTTACAGTGGGTTGTGTATCCATGTCTGTGCATGCATATATATTGGGGTGTGTTTCCATGTTTGAGTGCACATTTATAGTAGGGGCTGTTTCTCTTTGCATGCTCATTTATTCTGGGGTCTGTTTCCATGTTTGTGTGCACATTTATGGTGGGCTGTGTTTCTCTGTTTGTATACACATTTATAATGGGGTTTGTTTCTGTTTGTATGCTCATTTATACCGGGGTCCTTTTCCGTGTTTGTGTGCAGATTTATACTGGGGGTGATTGTGTGTCTCTATATGCACATTTGTTGTGGGGTGTGTATTTTATCTGTATGCACATTTATACTGGTGTGTTTTTCTCTGTTTCTGTTCACATTTACACTGGGGTGTGTTTCTCCTTTTGTATGCACATTTATAGTGGGGTGTGTTTCTTTGTTAGTATGCACATTTATAGTGGGGTATCTTTCTCTTTTTGTATGCAGATCTATAGTGGGTGGGTTTATCTTTTTGCATGCAAATGTATACTGGGTTGTGTTTCTCTGTATGCGCATTTACAGTGGGTTGTGTATCTGTGTTTGTGCGCGCATATATACTGGGGTGTGTTTTCATGTTTGTGTGTACATTTCTAGTGGGCTGTGTTTCTCTGTTTGTATGCACATTTATGCTGGGGTGTTTCTCTGTTTGTATGCATATTTATACTGGGATGTTTTTCTCCGTTTGTATGCACATTTATAGTGGGGTGTGTTTCTCTGTTCATATGCACATTTATAGTAGGGTGTGTTTCTCTTTTTGTATGCACATGTACACTGGGTTGGGTGTCTCCATATGCATATTTTCAGTGGGTCGTGCTTCCATGTTTGTGCACGCATATATACTGGGATGTGTTTCCATGTTTGTGTGCACATTTATAGTGGGTGTGTTTCTCTGTTAGTATGCACATTTATATTAGGGTGTGTTTCTCTTTTTGGAAGCACATGTATACTGGGTTGTGTTTCTCCATATGCATAATTACAGTGGGTCGTGTTTCCGTGTTTGTGCCAGCATGTATACTGGGATGTGTTTCCATGTTTGTGTGCACATTTATAGTGAGCTGTGTTTCTCTGGGTTTTTGTACATTTATAGTGGGGTGTGTTTCTCTGTATACACATTTATACTTCACTGTGTTTTTCTGTTTATATGCTCATTTATGCTGGGGTGTTTGTTTGTATGCACATTTATTCTGGTGTGTGGTTCTTTGTTTGTATGCACATTTAAGCTGGAGTGGAGTTCAGTGTTTGTATGCACATTTATACTGAGATGTGTTTCTGGTTTTATATGTACATTTGTAGTGGGGTGGGGTTCAGTGTTTGTATGCACATTTATACAATGGTGGGTTTCCATGTATCTATTCAATTTTATACTCGTGTGTATTTCTTTGTTTTGTATGCATATTAATACTGGGGTGCGTTTCCGTGTTTTTAAGCACATTTATACTGGTATGCATTTCCATATACCTTTGCGCATTTATGCTAGGGTGTGTATGTACATTTGTATTAGGGCATGGGTTCAGTGTTTGCATGCACATTTATACTGGTGTGTGGTTCAATGTTTTCATGCACATTTAAACAGGGGTGGGTTTCCATGTTTCTGTGTACATTTCTACAGGTGTCCATTTCTGTGTTTGAATGTACATTTATAATGGGGTGTGTTCCAGTGTTTATACACACATTTATACTGAGTTGTTTTTGTATGTTTCTATGCACATTAATACTGGGATGTGTTTCTCTGTATGCACATTAATACTGGGATGTGTTTCTCTGTATGCACATTAATACTGGGATGTGTTTCTCTGTATGCACATTAATACTGGGATGTGTTTCTCTGTATGCACATTTATAATGGGGTGTGTTTCTCATCTTCTATGCTCATTCATTCTGAGGTGTGTTTCTGAGTTTGTGCGTACATTTATACTGGGGTGTGGTTGTTTGTTTCTGTGCACATTTATACTGGAGTGTGAATCTCTGTATGTGCATTTAATAATGAGGTGTGTTTATATGTATGCACATTTAGGGTTGTGTGTGTTTCTCTGTTTGAATGCACATTTGTCATGTGATCCCCTCAGAAATAAAACTCTCTCTACAACTGCTAGTTTGGATGCTCGTGGGTAATAATTTATTTTAGGCATTAATTCATATTTACAGCCATTCTTTTCACTTTTCAGTATCCCTTTTAAAGCAGTATAATATATAAATATATATTATAATTTATTATATATGTGTGTGTGTATGTATATATATATATATATATATATACATACATACATACATACATACACATATATATATATACACACACACACACACACACACAGTATGTATGTGTATATATCAGTCCATTACTAAATCCAGAACCTTCTTCCTTAGTGGTTCTTATCTTCTTGTGCATTGTTCTTCAGGGTCCGGACATTCAGATCTGGCCCCCCACACCATCACCAGGACCCAACTTACCAGGACTTCCACCCAGCTAGGCCCAGACACTACAATCTGACTCCTAGCCCCTATTCCTCCCCTTCTCACCCTTTACTTTCATGCCTGGGTGTCATTTTCCCCCTAGCCAATGTTGCCCTGCCCCTCCTCCTTTCTGCCTACTCCTATTCTCCCCCTCTTGGTCCCCCCTTATCTTTCACTGACCCATCCCCCACCTGCAATTGGAAGATGGGACTCACCCTTGCAGGCTAGTACCTAGGGTCTCTGTTTTCAGTCTCCCCCATTAGGTGCATGAAAGGTCTGAGGAATAGGCACATGCTGATATCTGACAGATGGACCCCATCTAACCTATACACCTCCACCATCTCATAGGAAATGTCCCTATGCTGTATACGTACATTTATACTGGGGTGTTTTTCTATGCACATTTATACTTGGGTGTACTTCTCATCTTCTATTGCTCATTTATACTGAGGTGTGTTTCTGTGTTTGTAAGTACATTTATACTGAGGTGTGTTTCTCTATTTCTATGTACATTTATACTGGAGTGTAATTCTCTGCATGCACATTTAATAGTGGGGTGTATTTCTCTGTATGCACATTTAGAGTTGAGTGTGTTTCTCTGTTTGAATGCACATTTACAGTGGGTGTGTTTCTCTTTTTGTATGCGCATTTACAGTGAAGTGTGTTTCTCTGTGTGCACATTTATACTAGGATGTGTTTCTTTGTATACACATTTATAGTGGGTGTGTTTCTCTGTTTGTATGCACATGTATACTGGGTTGTGTTTCTCAGTATGCACATTTACAGTGGGGTGTGTTTATTTGTTAGTATGCACATTTATAGTGGGGTGTGTTTCTCTGTTTGTATGCACATTTATAGTGGGTGTGTGTTTCTCTGTTTGTGTGCACATGTATACTGGGGTGTGTTTCTCTGTATGCACATTTACAGTGGGTTGTGTATCCATGCCTGTGCATGCATATATACTGGGGTGTGTTTCCATGTTTGAGTGCACATTTATAGTAGGGGCTGTTTCTCTTTGCATGCTCATTTACACTGGGGTCTGTTTCCATGTTTGTGTGCACCTTTATGGTGGGCTGGGTTTCTCTGTTTGTATACACATTTATAATGGGATTTGTTTCTGTTTGTATGCTTATTTATACTGGGGTCTGGTTCCGTGCAGATTTACACTGGGGTGTGTGTGTCTTTATATGCACATTTGTAGTGGGGTGTGTTTATCTGTACACACATTTATACTGGTGTGTTTTTCTCTGTTTCTTTTCACATTTATACTGGGGTGTGTTTCTCCGTAAGTATACACATTTATAGTAGGGTGTGTTTCTCTTTTTGTATGCACATTTATAGTGGGTGTGTTTCTCTTTTTGTATGCACATGTATACTGGGTTGTATTTCTCTGTATGCACATTTACAGTGGGGTGTGTTTCTTTGTTAGTATGCACATTTATAGTGGGATATGTTTCTCTTTTTGTGTGCACATTTATAGTGGACTGTGTTTCTCTGTTTATATGCACATTTATGCTGGGGTGTTTCTCTGTTTGTATGCACATTTATACTGGGATGTGTTTCTCCTTTGTATGCACGTTTAAAGTGGGGTGTGTTTCTCTGTTAGTATGCACATTTATAGTGGGTGTGTGTTTCTCTTTGTGTGCACATTTATAGTAGGGTGTGTTTCTCTTTTTGTATGAACATTTATAGTGGGTGTGTTTCTCTTTTTGTATGCACATGTATACTGGGTTGTGTTTCTCCATATGCACATTTACAGTGGGTCGTGTTTCCTTGTTTGTGCATGCATATATACTGGGATGTGTTTCCATATCTGTGTGCACATTTATAGTGGGTGTGTTTCTCTGTTTGTATGCACATGTATACTGGGTTGTGTTTCTCTGTATGCACATTTACAGTGGGGTGTGTTTCTTCGTTAGTATGCACATTTATAGTGGGGTGTGTTTCTCTTTTTGTATGCACATTTATAGTGGGTGTGTTTCTCTTTTTGTATGCACATGTATACTGGGTTGTGTTTCTCTGTATGCACATTTACAGTGGGGTGTGTTTCCTTGTTAGTATGCACATTTATAGTGGGGTGTGCTTCTCTTTTTGTATGCTCATTTATAGTGGGTGTGTTTCTCTTTTTGTATGCACATGTATACTGGGTTGTGTTTCTCTGTATGCACATTTACAGTGGGGTGTGTTCCTTGTTAGTATGCACATTTATAGTGGGGTGTGCTTCTCTTTTTGTATGCTCATTTACAGTGGATGGGTTTCTCTTTTTGTATGCACATGTATACTAGGTTGTGTTTCTCTGTATGCACATTTACAGTGGGTTGTGTATCTGTGTTTGTGTGCGCATAAATACTAGGGTGTGTTTTCATGTTTGTGTGCACATTTATAGTGGGCTGTGTTTCTCTGTTTATATACGCATTTATGCTGGGGTGTTTGTATGCACATTTACACTGGGATGTGTTTCTCCATTTGTATGTACATTTATAGTGGGCTTGTTTCTCTGTTAGTATGCACATTTATAGTAGGGTGTGTTTCTCTTTTAGGATGCACATGTATACTGGGTTGTGTTTCTCCATATGCACATTTACAGTGGGTCGTGTTTCCATGTTTGTGCTGGCATATAAACTGGGATGTGTTTCCATGTTTGTGTGCATATTTATAGTGAGCTGTGTTTCTCTGTCTATACATTTATAGTGGGGTTTGTTTCTCTGTATACACATTTATACTTCGCTGTGTTTCTCTGTTTATATGCTCTTATGCTGGGGTGTTTGTTTATATGCACCTTTATACTGGTGTGTGGTTCTTTATTTGTATGCACATTTATACTGGAGTGGGGTTCAGTGTTTGTATGCACATTTATACTGAGATGTGTTTCTGGGTTTATATGTACATTTGTAGTAGGGTGGGGTTCAGTGTTTATATGCACATTTATACATCAATGGTGGGTTTCCTTGTATCTGTTCATTTTTATACTCGTGTGTGTTTCTTTGTTTTGTATGCATTTTTATACTGGAATGCGTTTCTCTGTTTGTATACCTACTTATGCTGGGGTCTGTTTCCATATTTATAAGCACATTTATACTGGTATGCATTTCCATATACCTTTGCACATTTATGCTGGGGTATGTTTCCAGGTTTGTATGTACATTTGTATTAGGGTATGGGTTCAGTGTTTGCATGCACATTTATACTGGTGTGTGGTTCAATGTTTTCATGCACATTTAAACAGGGGTGGGTTTCCATGTTTCTGTTTACATTTACACGAGTGTCCATTTCTGTATTTGAATGTACATTTATAATGGGGTGTGTTCCAGTGTTTATACACACATTTATACTGCAGTGTTTTTGTATGTTTCTATGCACATTTATACTGGGGTGTGTTTCTCATCTTCTACGCTCATTCATTCTGAGGTGTGTTTCTGAGTTTGTGCGTACATTTATACTGGGGTGTGTTTCTCATCTTCTATGCTCATTCATTCTGAGGTGTGTTTCTCTGTTTGTGTGTACATTTATACTGGAGTGTGTTTCTTTGTTTCTGTGCACATTTATACTGGAGTGTGAATCTCCGTATGCACATTTAATAATGAGGTGTGTTTATATATATGCACATTTAGAGTTGTGTGTGTTTCTCTGTTTGAATGCACATTTGTCATGTGATCCCCTCAGAAATAAAACTCTCTCTACAACTGCTAGTTTGGATGCTCGTGGGCAATAATTTATTTTAGGCATTAATTCATATTTACAGCCATTCTTTTCACTTTTCAGTATCCCTTTTAAAGCAGTATAATATATATATATATATATATATATATATATATATATGTGTGTGTGTGTGTATATATATGTGTGTGTGTGTGTGTGTGTGTGTATATATATATATATATATATTATGTATGTGTATATATTAGTCCATTATTAAATCCAAAACTTTCTTCCTTCCTGGTTCTTATCTTCTTGTGCAATGTTCTTCAGGGTCCGGACATTCAGATCTGGCCCCCCACACCATCACCAGGACCCAACTTACCAGGACTTCCACCCAGTTAGGCCCAGACACTACAATCTGACTCCTAGCCCCTATTCCTCCCCTTCTCACCCTTTACTTTCATGCCTGGGTGTCATTTACCCCCAAGCCAATGTTGCCCTGCTCCCTCCTCCTTTCTGCCTACTCCCTATTCTCCCCCTCTTGGTCCCCCCTTATCTTCCACTGACCCATCCCCCACCTGCGATTGGAAGATGGGGCTCCCCCTTGCAGGCTAGTACCTAGGGTCTCTGTTTTCAGTCTCCCCCAGTAGGTCCATGAAAGGTCTGAGGAATAGGCACATGCTGAATACTGACAGACGGACCCCATCTGACCTATACACCTCCACCATCTCATAGAAAATGTCTCTATGCTGTATACGCACATTTATACTGGGGTGTTTTTTTATGTTTCTATGCACATTTATACTTGGGTGTATTTCTCGTCTTCTATTGCTCTTTTATACTGAGGTGTGTTTCTGTGTTTGTACGTACATTTATACTGAGGTGTGTTTCTCTGTTTCTATGTACATTTATACTGCAGTGTAATTCTCTGTATGCCCATTTAATAGTGGAGTGTGTTTCTCTGTATGCACATTTACAGTGGGGTGTGTTTCTCTTTTTGTATGCACATTTACAGTGGAGTGTGTTTCTCTGTATGCACATTTATACTGGGATGTGTTTCTTTGTATGCACATTTATAGTGGGTGTGCTTCTCTGTTTGTATGCACATTTATACTGGGGTGTGTTTCTCTGTATGCACATTTATACTGGGGTGTGTTTCCATATTTGTGTGCACATTTACAGTGGGTTGTGCTTCTCTGTCTGTATGCACATTTATAGTGGGTGTGTTTCTCTGTTTGTATGCACATTTATACTGGGGTGTGTTTCTCTGTATGCACATTTATACTGGGGTGTGTTTCCATATTTGTGTGCACATTTATAGTGGGTTGTGCTTCTCTGTATGCACATTTATAGTGAGCTGTGCTTCTCTGTCTGTATGCACATCTATAGTGGGGTGTGTTTCTCTGAATGCACATTTATACTGGGGATGTGTTTCTTCTTTTGTATGCACATTTATAGTGGGCATGTTTCTCTGTTAGTATGCACATTTATACCAGAATGTGTTTCTCTTTTTGTATGCACATTTACAGTAGGGTGTGTTTCTCTGTATGCACATTTATAGTTGGGTGTGCTTCACTTTTTTATGCACATTTATAGTGGGGTGTGTTTCTGTGTTTGAATGCACATTTATACTAGAGTGAGTTTGTTTGTATGTACATTTATAGTGGGCATGTTTCTCTGTATATATGCACTTTTATACTGGGGTGCGTTTCTCTGTTTGTATGCACATTTTTGGTGGAGTGTGTTTCTTTGTATACACATTTATAGGTGGTGTATTCCTCTGTATGCACATTTATAGTGGGGTGTGTTTCTCTTTCAGTATGCACATGTATAGTGGGTTGTGTTTCTCTGAATGCACATATACAGGGGGTTGTGTATCCATGTTTGTGTGCATTTGTACTGGGGTGTGTTTCCATATTTGTGTGCATATTTATAGTGGGTTGTGCTTCTCTGTCTGTATACTCATTTATAGTGGGATGTGTTTCTCTGACTGCATATTTATAGTGGGGTATGTTTCTCTTTCTGTATACACATTTTATACTGTGGTGTGTTACTCTTTGTATGTACATTTGTACTGGGGTGTATTTCTCTGTGTGCACATTTATAACGGAGTGTGTTTCTCTGTATACACATTTATACTTAGGTGTGTGTCTCTGTTTTATGCAAATTTATAGTGGGTTGTGTTTCTTCCTTTTTATGCACTTTTGCAGTGGGGTGTTTTTCTCTGTTTTTATGCATATTTATAGTGGGTGTGTTTCATTGTATGCCCCTTTATACTAAGGTATGTTTCTCTGTATGCACATTTATACTATAGTGTGTTCTCTGTTTGTATATGCACATTTATAATGGGGTGTGTTTCTATGTTTATTTGCTCATTTATACTGGGGTGTGTTTCCATGTTTGTACGCACATTTTTACTGTATTGTGTTTCTCTGTTCATGTGCACATTTGTAGTGGAGTGTGTTTCTCTGTTTGTATGCACATTTATTGTGGAGTGTAGTTCTTTGTTTGTATGCACATTTTTACTGGGGTGTGGTGTGATTCTGTGTTTGTGTGCACATTTATACTGTGGTGTGTTTCCAGGTTTATATGTAGATTTGTACCGTGATGTGGTTCAGTGTTTGTATTCACATTTATAGAGGGGTGGGTTTCCATGTTTCTATGCACATTTATATTGAGGTGTGATTTTGTGTTTGTATGCTTATTTATACAGGGGTGTGTTTCTATGTTTGTATGTATATTCATACTAGGGTTGGTTTCCAGATTTATATGTATTTATACCTGGGTGTGTTTTTGTATGCACACTGGTACAGTGGAGCCCACTTAGAAGAACAATAGATGTAAGACTATCCTGTTTATAAGAATGTCTATTTTGCTGGCCCAGTAGCACAGATGGCTGAGTCACTGGTGCCTTACCTCTCACTACACCAGTGATCCAGGTTTGGGAATCACCTCAGGTTGCTGGGGTGCCAACTCGGGGTGGTGGGTTGAAGCAGGATTGATGCCCGCCTGTCCACAGTCCCACTCCCACTGGGTAGAAGTCCGGTGGGCACATGTGCAGTGATGAAAGTCAGAAGAAAGGTGGAAGGGGCTACCAGATCCTGGTGTGTGTGTGTGCCTCTACTTGCATACACGCACGTGTACACCATGGCCTTGGTGGGTTTGGGAGAAAACCAAAAAAGGAATAAAAGTATATATGAAAAAAAGAATGTTTATTTAATGTCCTGATTTTTGCCCATTACTTTCAAGACAGTAATGCCCATTTATAAGAACAGTGTGTTTTCCAGAGGCAGTGGGGGACAGTCATTATCATTACAGTGTGCTGAGCCAGGCATAAACTGTAATCTAATTCCCTCAGTAATGGTCACTTAAGTTTTTTTGGTTTTTTTTTTAGTTGTTTAACCAGAAGTAGCACATTAAGCTGAAAGCTTTTTTACAGGTGCATCCTGGGAGCATATGGAAGTTACGTGACTTGCTCAGGGTCACACAGTATGCAAGTGGAAGCTGTTGGATTCAAACCCAGGTCTGGTCTACTGGATGTCACCAGATTTGCAGTCCAGAGCCTTAAACCACTGCGCTATGCTGCCTCTGCCTAGTGAATGGATGTATGAAAAATGCCCTGTGAAGAAGGCAGCACACATTCCTCCATGTTTAGCTGTGACACTTAAAACTCTGTGTATGCAAGAGCACTTCTAATAAGCTATATGAAGCTGCTTTTAATATTTTCTCTAAAAACTAGTTTAAGTCCAGTTTTATTGTGTTAAGCATAGATATTTCATGTATGTTCACTGTTTTCAATGAAGCCCTCTTATAAGAACATCTCAGGTATAAGGACATTTTTGCTTGGCATTTAGGGTGTGCTTACAACAGGGCTCCATTGCACTAGGGTGTATTTCTGTGTTTGTATGTATGGAATGAGACACAACAGGGTGTGTGACTATGGGTCAGTAATCACACACCTCTCAAGGGGGTTGTTAGGCATCATGGCCGTCAGTAGATATACACTCAGTATGCCCAAGCGTACAGTTAAAAACTAAGGGAGGCATCAAAAAGAGCATTGGTTCAGTAGTAAAATACTTCTGCGTCTGACTTTAATTTTTTTTTTTTGGTAAGATGTTTGAGGCTGAGTGAGACCAGTCTGAGATGGGGGGGTACACAGTCAGAAATGTGAGTCAGAGACTAGTCAGCAAGTCAGAACGTATTGTAATTATCCTTCTGCCACCGATAATGCTGATTTACCATTTTCATCAGCAAGCCAATCAGCGTGTGACTCTAGTCTAAACTGCCATCTAGTTCTTGTGTGGCGGGATCGGGATTCAGCGAGTGAATGACAAGTGGTTGTCCAACTTGTCAACAGTGGCACAGTCTCTTAGTCAGTGTGTGTAGGTGCAGGATCGTCATAGACAAAGTTCGAGTGACTGGCTAGCAGAGACTTCCAACAACCGACTCCCAACTTTAACCATAGCAGTGTTCACAGACAGCTTCCAATCACTAAAACAGGCACAGTGCAGCAGCAGAACGAAGTTAACTCTGCTAAGGTGAGAAAGCGACTGTTAGCTTTAAGGGGGGAGGGTTGTGGAGTTGACTGCCGGCTGAAAAATAGTGATCAGAAACACGGCTTTGTTGTTGTTCCTGTCCTCTAAGTACAAACTCTCTTGTGGTTGAAAAACACTGTTTCCGACTCTAAGACAAGAAGGAATGGTGTCGGGAAGAGATTCCCTTGGAGGACAGAGTTTAAACCTTACAGAAGAGCAAATAAAGATACTGTAAGAGATAACTTCAGCTGGATGAATCCACTGTTATTCTGATCATTGCTGAATGCAGTCTCTCCAATGAAGACATAGTGGTGAGTCCCTTCTCATACTCTGTGAGGGAAGCCATGCAGTGTAATGCTAAACTGCATAATCAGCACCCTTTTTTGTGCGTGTTAAATGCAGTGTATGTAAAATTCAAAGAAGTGAAGGGAGATAGTGAATTCCAAATATCCTTGCTGTCAGCTTGCTCTCCTGTGAGGGCATTATATATCTGTGGCTGGTAAGGTATCGGAGGGTCCTGCTGTCAGACCCAGTAGTTAAACTTAAGATGCCCAACAAAAACAGTATTAACAAGGTCTTAAACCATTTGGGGATATTTAATCTCAGAAGTACCAGTGCCTTCAGGAACATGCCATGACTAAGTTGTGGATTTATTATATAACTAATAAATTCCAGGGGTTAAATTCGGCAGGAAGTTATTATCCCTCTGTACAGACAGCTGGTGAGACCCCATCTGGAGTACTGTGTGCAGTTCTGGAGACCCAATCTCCGCAAAGACATAGACAGGATGGAAGCTGTCCAGAGGAGGGCACTTAAATGGTGCAGGGTCTGCAACGGAAGACATATGAAGAGAGACTTAAGGAGCTTAATATGTATAGCCTCGAGGAAAGGAGGGAGAGGGGACATGATAGAAACTTTCAAGTACTTCAAGGAATCAACAAAGTCCAAGAGGGTGGCATCTTTCAAAAAGAGGTGTAAGAACAAGAGGGCACAATTTGAAGACGGGGGTGGCTCAGAGGTAATTTAAGGAAGTATTTTTCACAGAGGGGATGTGGATGCATGGAATGGCCTGAGGAGGTTGTGGAGTCAAAATCAGTGGCGGAATTCAAGCATGCATGGGATAGTCATAAGGCAATTCTGGGGGGGTGGGGGCAGGAAGAAGTAGGCTGCTGGTTTACTAGGATCTGCAGCTTATGCAGTAGGTAGGGAAATGGGCAGACTGGGTGGGCCAAGCGGTCCTTATCTGCCGTCAAATTCTATGTTCTATGTTCTAGGAGCCCACTGTAATTAAGTTCCACCATCGCTTTCAATATTGTGTGAGAGTTCCAGCACCTCTTGCAATCTTTGCCCTTAAACACTAAAGGGGAGCTCCACCCCTAGATATGACAGTTCTCCCACCTAAAATTGTAGATGAGAGAGTTCCCTCACTTAAACATTTCCAAGTTAACCACCTCTAAATATCTCATAATGTATAAGGGATATAGCTGTGACCAGCTGAGAAAGCATAACAACTAAGTCCCCAGTTCTAAAGTAATAATGCTAACCTGACCAAAATACCTCAGAATTTGGTAATTGGAATCTGCCCATGTCACAGCAGTCAACTTCATTTCGACTGACCTAGTCCAGGACTGTGCTGTCACTCCTCTCTTGGTGTTGTTCAGCTGTTCCTGTCAAAGGAGAACATTATTTACTAAAAAAACAGCAGTCCCCCCAGAATCACAGCCATATAGCTTATAAAGTGCAGTGCATAGCCGAGGGTATATTATAGAGCCAACATTTAGTAAACCTTGCAAGCCTCACCCTGAAGGTTTTCTGAATTCCTCAGAACCCCAGAGACACAAAATGTGCCCCAGTACACTTTCAGCCACCATGTATTATGCTCTTTAAATGCCACAGACTGACTCAGAATATGCAGTTTCTCTTCACATCAATCAATCAATCAAAGTCTTTATTTAACCAGGCGATCACCGTTGAGCAAGCTCATTTTCGAGGTGGACCTGGGTTTGTTAACAAGGAACAAGGGACAATATACATTGGATGCAACACACCAGAAAATAGTAATAATACAAATAAAGTGAGATATAATAATACAGTATATACAAAGTATCAGCAGGTAGCATTGACAGTAGTATATGTTTGGAACATAAGATACAGCTAGTTTTGGGTAGGACACAATTTTTCATAAAAGTAAAGAAATATGCATGTCAGGTGCACTGAACACAAATAAAACCTAATATAAAAAGATATATAGTGTTATGGTATGGAGACTTTAGAGCTGGAACCAGGGTCAAAGGAATGTGGAAGGGACAGATACGGGGGTAGAAAAAGGGGAGAGGGAAAAGTCGATTACAGATGGGATCAGTCTTTTAACAGTAGTAATTAGAGTGTGCTTGGACTTATAGGAGTCACTATTTAGGGTAGACAGCACAGGACTCCTTATTATGATGTAGATATAGAGATTTAAAAGTTGCTAGGCTGATGGGATGAGTTAATTTCAAAGTTTTTTGCAGCTTGTTCCACAGTTGAGGGAGCGCAAAGCTGATGGCTGCTCTGCCAATATGAGATTTTAGTTTGTAAACATAATGGTAGATATATGAGGTGCTTCTCAGGGCATACTTCCCCAGAGTGCACAAAGATAAACAGACAGAGATATACTGGGGCAGTTTATTTGCTGATCAGCTTTGTATGCCAAACTGCAGCATTTTTTTGCCGTCTGTAAGCAAGGGATGACCATCCCACTGCCGTGTACATTGCACAGTGGTGGGTTGAGTATGGAAGACCCGTGATAAATCTTATGGCTCTGTGATTTAGCGCATCGAGTTTGGCTAGGGTACCTGCAGGTCCCTGACTATATAGAAAGTCTGCGTAATCCAACAGGGAAAGAAAGGTAGCTTGAACCAGTTTCAGTTTAGCGTCTCTTGTGAGGAGATTATTAATCCTAAAGAACAGACCAAGTCTTTGTCTAAGTTTCTTTGCCAGTTCTCCTAAGTGATCTGTGAAAGTAAGTCTATGGTCTAACCAGACCACAAGGTACTTGAACTTTGGTACATAGTCCAACTGCTCACCTAGAATGGTAGTGATCTGCAGGAGCATCCCAGCAATTGCAGGATTTATTCCATTTTGAAGGGACGAGAGGAACATTGTTTGTTTTTTTTGCATTTAAGAGCACTTTCTGGTTTATAAGCTGATGTTGCAGCAGATTAAATTCATTTTGAAGGGCTTTACAGGACGCTTCAGGTGTGGGGCTACTGCATAGAGTACCGTGTCATCCGCGAATAGGTGTATTTGTGCTTCTTTGATGGGGGCATCTACGTTGTTAATATAAATGGTGAAGAGCAAGGGACCAAGAATTGAACCTTGTGGTATACCCCTCAATAGGGGTTTTGGTGGAGAAACTTCCCCTTCTGCCTTTACTTGTTGAAGTCATCCTGAGAGGTAGTTGGAGAACCATTTAAGGGATAGCGAATCCAAACCAATGTTCCGGAGGGACGACAGAAGCAGTCTGTGATCAATGGTATCAAATGCCCTGCTTAGGTCCAAGAAAACTGCATAACTTTTTTTTGTCTAATTCAAGCTGCCAGTCATTTGTCACCTTGGCTAGAGCAGAGAATGTACTGTGCTGTGCTCTAAAACTGGATTGTAATGGGTAGAGCAATTTTTTCAGATTCCAGGTACTTCCGAAGCTGGGAGTTCACTATTTTCTCCAGCATCTTTGACAGGATTGGAAGTAGGGAGATTGGCCTGTAGTTATTGAGGTCAGTAGGATTCTCCTGACTTAAACAAAGGGACCATGGGTGCATTTTTTCAAATGGGCGGTAGGTCACCCTGGGACAAGGATAAGTTGAAGAGGTGAGTAATTGGGACTGCAAGGACATGGTAGCTGACCTTTTAAGAAGTACAGGTCAATTAGGTTGGCCCCAGCACTTTTCCTAGTGTCCAGCTGAAAGAGAAGATCTTCGACTTCTTTCAGGGAGGTAGGCTGCAGAGAGAAGAATGGACTGGGGATGGGTTTTTCTTGTGTATCCAATCTAAGTTGTTGGAGGAGGATATTCGCAGGAGAGGAGTCAAAGACTAGCCCTGCAGTGGCAAAATGATTATTGAGAGCATCGAGGATAGATGGTCTGTCGGAGATGACAGTATTGTCGATCAATAATTTAGTAGGTAGGGAATTTACAGTGGTGTGACCTTCTATGTCTTTGACAGTCCTCCAGAATTTGGAGGCATTTCTTGAGGAGCTCTCCAGCTGAGTGTGGTAGAAATTAGCTTTGGCTTCTCTGACCATTTTGGTGCAGAGGTTCCTCACCCTCCGGAAAGAATTCCAGTCATTTATTAAATTAGTTTTCCTAACAGTTCTCCAGAGTACATCTCTACTCTGCAAAGCATCTTTCAGGTCTTCTGTAAACCACCGACAGGATTTGTTTCTGGCACAAACTTTTACTATGGTAGCATACTTGTTGAGACCCCCTAGCACAATTTCTGAGAAAATATCATAAACCGTAGTCAGGGACTTGGCTAGAGAGAAGTCCTGCCATCGCATGGAGTCTCTTAGGTCTGATATATACCCATGGAGATTAAAGTTGCATATGCACCTTTTAAAGGAGAATTTTGGTATAGTTGTGGATTTAAGAGTGGATCTTACACATGCGATGAAGCAATGGTCGCTAATATCAGAGAAAAAGACACCAGCATGGGAGAGTAAACGGGGTTTGTTAACTAAAATGATATCCAAGAGAGTACTGTTATTAGGGTTGAGCTTGTTAGGATGAGTAGATTCATTTATTAGCTGTGACAACCCAAGAGAATCACAGAACATTTTAAGTGGGGTGGATGCACTGGAGAGCCAGTCTAAGTTGAAGTCCCCTAGTATGATACACTCTGAAGATGCCGAACCCAGGATGTTTTCGAGATGTTTTAACAACTGTAGTCCAGCTGATGGGGGTCTGTAGCATCCTACTATACATAATGAGACACCAGTGGCAATTTCAATCTTTAATGACAAGCTTTCGAATTCTTTTGTGATGGAGGCTGAGTCAATTATGGAGGCAGGGAATTTATCCTTGATGTAAATAGCTACCCCACCACCTCTGGTTTGCCTGTCGGCTCTGAACAAAGAGTAGGAAGGGATGTTAACTTTATTGTTACTGGTCGCCGGTCGGAGCCAGGACTCCATACTCACCAGAACATCTGGAGCAGAATGACATACCCAGGCCTGAATAGAAGTGATTTTTTTAAATAGGCTACATACATTAACATGCAAGAATGCAAGCCCCTTGAGGCTTTGTAGCTCTGCTGGGGATTCCATGGGTGCCAGAGGGCCTGGATTAAGCTCAACATTTCCTGAGCATAGTAAAAGCAGGAACAAGAGTTTCCTGCAGAGTCCTAGGAGAAGTGTGGGTGGCTGGGTCTTGTTTCGGTTATGTGATTGTCTGCGGCAGTATAGGGAGTTCTGTGGCTAGTTCCCAGTTTTCCTGATGCTGCATACAATAATACCCTGAGCAAGAGAGTTAATGGGAGTAGGGGGGAGTATGCAGAAGGTGGTGTAGCCCTGGGGCCAGGCTCTAGGAGATTCCTGTATGCCGGTGCAGGTGAAGGACCAGCAGCGGGCTAGGGGAAGTTACAGTACATACAAGTTCTTCTACTTGATAGGAAAAGTCCCAGTCAGACAATGTAAAAAGAGAGCCATTCTCCACTCTAGGAGTTATTTTTTGATTCACGTTCAGGTCCAATACATGTAAGATGAGCAGAGACAAGCATAGAAGCAGGTACTATGCCCTCATTATGAGACTATCACCCAATGGGTACTACAAGTGCAGGCAAGAGAAGGGATTCTCAATGGAGGAGAATTTCTTAATCCCTGCAGAATACTACTATAGGCAGTGGAGCCTGAAGCAGTAATCCTTAAATACAGCTCCTAGTCAGGCTAATAAGAAAAGAGTTCACCAGACTATAGAGTAGTACTAGGGGCAGAGAGGCTTTGAAGCAAATTTCTTAGCTACTACTCTGGAGCAGACTAAGTACTAAAGAGATCACCTGACATGTTAGGGGACAGGACCATAACTAACGACAGGTGAGATATGAAAGTCCTTCCTTTTTACACGTGAGAATAAACTGCATATTTTATGTCCGAACATTGCAGATTTGAGTTACATGACATCAGTTTACTAGTGATTGCTTTTGCATCTGATTTTTGTATAATGTTATTGTGTTTCTTTGATTTTAGCTGCTTCAGTGCTCTGTATGGCTATTATGATTTCATCATCACTGTGAAAGCTGCTGTCTGAATCAGTATGTAATGTGACAGACCTGATTTAGCAACAGACTTATCTTGCTGTGTGAGGCCAGGATAACACTTTATGTTACTGTTTATCGGTATACCACTGTTGTACAGATGCTGATATTTTTGTTGGTGGCATTTAGTAAATAGCAGCTCTGCCACTCATTATAGTTCTGTCCCCCATGCCTGCAGATTAATTGCATGTTCTGTGTCAGGCTTTGATCCACAAATGTGCAGTGTATCTCCCTGAGTGATGGGGGTTATGAAAGACTCACCCTTCATGAGGGGGATGGATGGCATGTGTATTTTTTATATTTTACATTAAGTAATTTGCAGTGTATTCAACCGATTAGACAGCAAAGTGCAAAACATACAGCTGGGTAATTAATTTACAATTAGTAATAGTAACTTCAATAACCAAACCTATTTATAACTCTGTAAAGCTTAGCATCTGTTAGCAACAGTAGTCCATGGGGCTGTACATCTCATACTAATAAGAGCAGAGCCAGGCCCCAGGAAGTCTGGTTCTGTTAAAGTCAATTGTAATCAAAACAGTGAGGAGTGGTAGGGGATCCCTGAGGAATGTACGGAACAAAGGCATAGTCCACATCCCTAAAATGCAACACATACATATATATTTTTTTTACTCTTTTTCCCCCTCTGGTGACAGTCTGGGGGACCTCTCTCAGGCATCCTGTCTGATTCTCCCCTGCCTGAAGTCCTCCACCTGTGCCTCCTCTCTCCTCCTCTACCCAAAGTCGGTACCCCTGGCTTAACACCTCCGGGGTGGGGCCACCCCTCCTCTTTTGGGCACTCTTAGAGACAGACCCCGGCGTGAGAGAGGATCCAGATGGAGGAACCTGGAAGGCTAGGTAGGATGGACCCAGCACTGGGGATGGGGGCAGGTGCCGTCGCCTACCCTCACAGACCAAGTTTTTCCTTTTTCTTTGCGGTCTTCCCCCCTCCATCCCATGTGAGTGCACACCCCCAACACAGAGTGCATGGCAATCCCTGTCTGCATCAGGGCATGATACACACGTGCCACCAGATGTGTTGCAGCACTCCTGGTCTCCACTAGGAGCCGCTGACATGTCGGGTGGACCCAACCCACTCTCAGGGAGGAGAGCAGCCCCCTAAGGGAGCTTAATCCTCACCCTCCCCCACTGACCCCCCAGCAGCCTGGGCTCATTCCCGACCCCAGGTCGCCGGCATGGCGTGAGGTGTGGGGTCCAGCACCTCAATCCTCAGCACCACTGGCCTGGCTTAATACAACACTTATTGTCTGTAGAATTCAGTGAAGTATTCACTATGATGTGTTGTGATTTTTTTCTCACAGGGTACCACCCTTCCGTCACTGTGGTGAACAGTGGCGTTGCAGTGGGCTGAGTCCAGGGGCTGCAGATGGGTACATGGGTATGCTGGTGCCGTTGGGTCGCCAGTTCCTGAGGACGAGTCGGGAGCCACTGAAACAGCTATCGGTGCCATTTCATTGCCTATTTCCTGGTAAGTGAAATGAGTTATTCATTTTGAATTTTGAGATATTGACTTGCCATGCTAAGCGGCGATTGCAAATGGTGGTGGTTAGTTCAAAGTTTACCGGTGGCAGTGATATTTTTAGCATGGCACGAGTACATGTTGCCTGGCACCTTACCATTGGGTATACTGGGCGATTTATAACTGTTAGAGGGTGCCAGCCAACCAATCAGAATAAAGGGATTTTCTTGCTTTCTGAGCCCCATTGTATAATCATTGTTTTCTAAGCTGCTAACACAAGTATTTCTCTGCTCAGGTAAAAAGATTTATTTTATTCAATATGTCAAAAATAGAAACATAGAAGTTGATGGCAGAAGGAGATTGCTAGGTAACATGTAGTCTGACCATTTGCTTTGGCCCTATTTTAACACTCTGGTTACCCTTTGTAGTCAGGGCTCCCTTGTGTCTGTCCCATGCATTCTTGAATCCCTCCACAGTGTTGACCCCCACAACCTCTTGGGGCAGGCTGTTCCAGGGGGTCGGGGTGGGCATGGGGTTATGTGTTAGTGGGTTGCCACTGGATCACCATGGCATTATGAGATGAGTTGTCACTGCAATCATGGCAACAAGCGGTGGGGTTTCCACTAGAGAACCAGGGACCTCATACTGCCATTTTTCGGGGATTCGGATGGGAGGGGGGACCACTAGACAACCAGGGATGGGCTTGTTTCAAACTCATCGGGGTATCGGGGACTGGGAGGTGGGGCCACTAGAGTACCAGGGTTTACTGTATTAACATATGCCGTGCGATCATGACCACGGGGCGGGAGATGCCCCGGGACCCCCACAGCACACGTCATGCTGTGCAGAGCACCAGGTGCAAGTCGCTGGCCTGCCCTCCATGATGCACGCTAATGGGGCCATAATGACATGCAAATGTCCCCATTTGTGCCTTGCATGTATTATCACCTCATTTGCATGCCCCCCTGCTGAATATCGCAGGTGATGCACTTAGTGCAACTGCAGTTTCACTTGCACAACCTGTGCTTCCTATTAGTGACTTGTGATTGGTGCAGTGCCACTATACCATGCGCAGGTTGTGCACTGACCATGCCATGTTCAAAGTTGCTGTGCCATGGTTTAGCATTGTTGAATATCACCTGGACCTGGCTCCTGTGCATCACAGTTGCACTGTGCCCAGGCTTGCGCCACTGCCTGGTGCAATCTGAATATCCTGGCCACACTGTAATTTACAGAGGGAGAAAAAAAGCCATCTGATGGTAAATTACTGCTGATATAATGGTATCTGACTAGACACACCAGCCTGGTTCGCAGGCACTCTCTAGAAGAAGTTTCATTTAAATATTAACTGGTGTGTGTTTAAGATGATACGTTAAACCACATGGAAGATTTTTAACCCTGTGGTGGCACTCTCACCAATGAGTGGTACTCCTCATATGTCAGATCAAGGAATAGGGTGTGTTTAAAATTAGCAACAATATGGGATATATAGGGGTAAAACTAGGAAAAGGGGTACTTATTTTCAAAAAGTGCAGACAATCATGGGTACCACTTTATATTTTGAGTGCCACCACCAGGAGTTTGAGGGTCATAAAAGTGCGACAGGGTTTTGCACCTGGTGAGGAAAACCCCAGGTAAAACTTCTATTATTCTGAGTCTGAATTTCTGATTGACAGAATGAATTATTCTTTTTTTTACAACTGAAAAGGGTGAAGATTGAATCAGACAGGCCAAACTCTGAGGTAGGTCTCTGCAGTCCAAAAAAAAGTAGAAAAAACTATAGTCTGATTTATGTCTAAGTCTATACTCTACTTTAGTCTGCATACTGTATCAATCAGCCACGGGTCTGAGGTGCAACCCTCAGTCATGTACAGCCTCCCTGTGCCTTCCCTCCATGTCCCCTCCCCTCTTCCTTTGGCACTTCTTGGACATGGGCTCCCTCCTACTACTATCAGACACATATCTCTACTACCCTCTCCTCCCTTTAGATGGTGGCCACTCAGCCAGTCTACTAAATCCTCTGCCCCGCCTATCATACCCTCACTAACTCTATTGCTCATGTGTTATTTTCACTATGTAGCCTGATGTCTCTCCCCAAGTAGAAATGTAGCCTTGGCCTAGCCATTGCCATGCTTAAAGTCTGTCAATCATCAACCTTTGTATGTATGTTTACCCTCCATCCTCTTTTGTGGAACCTTAGTAAATGAGCAGTTCATGCTGAAAGGTATTTGCAATCCTAGAATTCAAATAAATATATAAATAAATCTGCATGAGTGCACACTGAACTCCTCACAAGTGGTGCAGCACAGAGGTACCACAAGTGATATTGAGGTCAGGATACACAAGAGCAGATGATAAGTGTATTACACAGACTGCCAAAAACCTAGTCAGTTCACACACAAAAAGTGAAAGGATATCGCAGTCTACATGTGTTTTGTATTTGTTTTTTGCAGTGTGGTTTTGGTGCATTTAATTTTTATGTACCGGTGAGAAATATGTTTTAGAGGTTTCCATTACTTGGAATGATTATAATAGTGCAGTGTCTCTCTTATCTGTTTGCTTGGTTTTTGGATTCAGATTGTAGGTGTATCTGTGTTGAAGAGTGCTTTCTGAGCTATTCTGAGCAGGTGTGTTGTATTTGATGTCTGTGTGGAGGGTAAGTTCAAGCATTATGAGTTTGGCTGCTTGCTGTGTCATAGCTACTATGTGTATATATGTACCTAGAGAGAAATAAATTGCATCTACATTTATTACCAGAGTATGTATTCACAAAAGGCCCAATTCCAAGTTACATGGCGCAACTCATCGGTGTATGTGAGTTGCACCATGCGGTACCATGCCAGGGACCCTGCACCTTCTTCCAAGTTAGGTACGGTCTCAGGTGTGGGGCATCACTGTGCGGGGGGGTGGCAGGGGTGCACGCCAATGTGTGACTCGCAGTGCTATGAGGGTGGGCATCCATCATTCTGCCAGGACAGATGCCCCATAGACCAGTTAAGTGCTGGTCTAACCACGCAGAGCTGTAAGAGGAACTGGGGTGGTGTAGGCAGGTTACGGCACCTGCCCCTTCAGAATAGAATACAAGAGCTGCCATAACCCACCCTTGCACCATGCCACAGCAGGCTGCGGGAATAGTGGGTAGCATAGTCCACCTTTTGTGCAACCCACATATGGCATGGTGCAAGCCGCCTACTCGAATCATGACTTGTTGAACGCATGATGCAAGATGCGATTTATGCCATAAGGTCTGGTGTAGCTCTCCTTGTGCCATGCATGAGGCATTCTGGAATCAGGCAACAAATTTCACCACAGGTGTTTAGTACACTGCTCTATATAAGCAAAAAGTGACGTACACTTCAATGACGAAACTCAGTAAACAGATCTTATTTGTTTAGTAAAAAGAGATATCAGCTGTACTGGTCCTTGCAAAACAGGAGAAGATGGAAGGTCTGATACCTTTTATTGGACCAACAAGTGTCTTGTACAAAGATGAAATTATACACAAGCTTTTGGGACCTCATAGGTCCCTTCTTCAGGTGAAGAAGGGATCTGTGGGGCCCCGGAAGCTTGTGTATAATTCCATCTTTGTGCAAGACACTTGTTGGTCCAATAAAAGGTATCAAACCTTCCATCTTCTCCTGTTAAACAGATCTTACAAACTTCATAAATGTGAGTGGTGACATCTATTTCTTTTACTGCATTGGTGTATTTTTCAGGCATTAAATGTGTCATACACAAGGTACTGGATAGTTATTGATTCAGCATTTTCATTTGTGTGCCATTTCAAATTTCAGAGGGATACTGGCAACATTTTTTGCATTGCATCATATCACTTACTTGGACCTTAGTAAAGCATTAAATTTGGTACCACAAGGGAGACTTGCATGTAAGCAAAGGGGCTTATGGGCAGGAGCTATTTTCCATACTATTTGGGATATTTATAGCAGACCTCTCGGTTGGAATTGACAGCACCATCAGTCTGTTTGTGGAAGACACCAACACTGGAGAAGTGTTGGATGGCCAAGTTGGGTGGCAGGGTTTGCAGGCAGATCTTAATAGACCAAATGGTCTTTTTCATATTCCTGTACCCGACCACTGTTGCTATTCTTATATTCCAGAGTACACAATGCCACAATTTATTGAATGTGAAGATCTGTTCATACTGCATATAGAAATAGATGGATTACTATGAAATAACGAGCCATTTTCATTTCCAGTACATGATACTTAGTTGTTGCCATCAATGCTGAGTAATTAAAGTACCCTTTAGCTGTCTTGCATTCAGCAGTATATCAAATTGTGGCTGGTTGGCTGGTCGTTTGAGCAACACTAGTAACTGATGTGATGAAATCCTCTTTGTTTAACCCTCCTAATCTCCACTCCTCCTCACTTTCCTACTACTATACCCCTATTTTAGCCCTTTTTCTTCTTTCTTGCTACTGTCCCCCAGTAGGTCCACCCCAACCCAGGACCTGCCCAACCCCCCTCCCAGGTTACTGCTCCTAAGGATCCAATAGTTGCCTCCCTTAATATTTGTAGCCTCCCCAAAAAATTTGACTCATTTCAGGGCTGGGTTGCCCAGAATTGCCCTGATGTCATATCAGTAGTTGAAACTTAGCTCAGCGACTGCACCCCAGACTTCACAGTGTCACTCCCCTGTTTTACTCTACATCGTGTCAACCGAACTGCTAAAAAATCAGGTGGATGTGCACTGTATGTCCAGAACTTATTACTCTGGGCTTACCTACCATGACCACATCCGATAACTGAGCACCGCTGTCAATGTGCATATTGGCTTGTTTCAACGGTACAAGCACTGCCTCCCATTTGAAGCTCTCCACTTAGCTGTCTCAGCATCAGTACCATCACTCATAGACTACAGAATCATTATTTATGGGGCAGCTGACAACACACACCTAAACAAAATTAGGCTGGCCCTTAATAAGGCCTGTAGACTAGCTACTGGCAGTGCCAGACTCACACATACCTGCACCTTTTACACCTCAAGCAACTGGTTAAATTTTGACGGGAGGTGCAAATATCAGACCTTCCTCTTTGTCCAAAAAATAACATCAGGGCTACTCCCACCTGCTCTCACCACCCTCCCTCCAGGCACTATTGTCCACCTGCCACACTCAACCAATTGGCGACAACCCACTTCAGGGTATCTTGCTGCAACACTTCTTCAGGTCAAAGAACCTTTAGATACCTTGCCCCCAGCAGGCTTAACTCCATACCAAACACACTCCTCACAGAACCCAAACGAGGTCAGTTCAAGACCCAGCTAAGAGATCTAATCTCTCATGACTCGGTCTGTGACTGTCCCTGACCTCTAGCCCTACACCCTCCCCATGAATAAATGCTGGTCCAGCCACCCCTGGGCGTGCCTATATTTCACAATGGACACCTCAGTACCTTCCTTGACCTGCTAATAACCATCAGTGCATGGCTGGCACCACCGCCCTTCAGTGTATGTTTTTTTAACCTGCTACCATCTGTACTATGTACCAGTGTTTATTGCTGTATCACCAACTGCTTCACTGTGTTATCTGTAACCATTTTGTTACCATTTCTGTAACTATCATGTATAATTGTTACTATTGTCCTTGATGTCTCTGTTCTCATTGAAGTGGAACCTTTGTAAAGGAGTCTATGACTCAAAGGTATGTTTTCCAATATTTTCAATAAATAAATAAAATAAATAAATGGACATGGTTATGTTTTGAGCCTATTTTTAAAGAATATTTATGAACTTGCCTATAGTTTGACCAAATAACATTATAAATGTGCACAGCATTGTTACAGATAGTCAGAGTGCCGACTCCAGAGTATGTGTGTGTGTGTGTGTGTGTGTGAGGGAGGGAGGCCACCAGTTATGTGCCCCCTAACTGTTGTACTGCATGGTCTGATGGGCACCATGGCAGGAGCAGTAGTGTTCCTGCTGCCTCCTATTGTTGCTGCCCCTCTGGTTGTCATGAAGGAGATCTGCAGGCAGTTGTGATAGTGGTGGTGGTGGGGGGGGTTCACTGTTCACTGCATCTGCAATGGATGGTCACTCTTTCTATTGTGCATGCCGATGTTGCGACACACTGCTGGTATCTGCATGAATACAGGTGCTATGATTGCTGATGATTTTTTCCCTGGCATGGTCCGATGTTGGTACCAGAAGCATAGATGGTTAGAGAGTTGCTCACTAGCCACAAAAGCAATACATGTATTACTGCAATAATTCTTTTTGGATGTCCTGACTGGTACTCCCCCTTTAAAAATGTGTGTTGATGCAAATGATAATTATGAAATTCATGGCTTAAACTTTAATACACAAAATCTGATACAGCACCCATTGTGGATGTTCCATGCAATTTTCTACATACTCTTTAAGAATGGGCTCAAAAAAGATCAGATTCTCATTGCATTTCAATCTCTGATGGCAAGCGCAGGTTATTCTGCATATTCATCATGCATTGAAATTTTTTTGTGGTGCAGATAGAAAGTGACAGCGTGTGAAGTAAGTAATAATACCTGACAGGGTGGGCATTATTGGGATATAACGGACCGCCCAGGGGTGTAATGAGGCCCAACGCCGCAGGCAGAGGGCCTTATAGCCCCTGGAAGGTCCGTTATATCCCATAACGCCCATCCTGGAGGGTATTATTACGCTTAGATAATGGATTACAGATACTATTTTTGGAAAGAAAATACAAGACAAAAATTTATATATAAAAAAATAAGTAAAAACTAAGCAGAAGTAGTGTTTGTTGTAAAATAGTTCCAATGGTGTGAAGTGCTGGAATCACCACCAGAGGTCGCTGCTCTGTATTTTTATGGTCTTTCAGTAGCTTGCCCTCCTGCTTCATATCTGTTTGTGTCTCACATACAAACATTCCCCAATTGAAAATGGTGTCCAAGAACGAGAGAAATCTAGAGTGGTGAGTTTTATTGAGACTTAATTTTGTTTAATGTGCTAGGGATTAGAAGTGTGGCAGGAGTCTGCCCTGTTTTTAAAAGTAAGCACAGGATTTAGAGGGAGCGCAGCAGTGAAGGGAAATGGAAGGCTGGGAAGTTTCTGTTACGTGAGGTGGAGCGAGCTGGAAAGAATGTTAAAATGGATGTTTGGGTTTTTTTTGAGGTAACAGAGGAAGAGAGCGAGTTCAGGAGGCGGTATGAGGCTGTCTGACATTTAATTTTAGTTGCATGCTGGGCTTCGGGTTCAGGCTGCTGTCTCGGTAGCGGAGTAAAAAATCTGCTTCTGGCAAGTTTCGGTTCCAAATGATTGAGCTGGCACTTTTTCTGAGCGGGCCGTTGTTAAGAAATAACGGCCCGGGTGCCAGGCTCTTTCAGCCAATCAGGAAGCGAGTTTGAATTTACCCATTATCTAAGGTGCAGATAGAAAGTCAGTGAATCTAAGTGCATGAAGGTGCAGATAGCAATTCAGTGACAGCGCATGAAGTCGCAGATAGCAGGTCACACTGCATCAAGGTAAACATAGCAAGTGACAGAACATTAAGGTGTATATAGCAGTGTCAGTAGCTCAGTAGGTAGCACACTCACCTCTGAGGCCAGGAGATCAGAGGGCTGTGGGTTCAGTTCCCACATCTGGCACTTGGGTTAATATCCCAGTACTGACACTGTAATGCAGCATGAGAGGGGTGCTGCATTTCTGAGATGCCATCTTTCGGATGAGACGTTAAATCGAGGTCCCATCTGCCTGGATTGGTGGTAGTTCAGGTGGATGTTAAAGATCCCATGGCACTTATAGAAAAGAGTAGAATTTCCCAGTGTCCTGGCCAAATTTCCCTCATTCACTAAAAATACCACCAACAGCTTAATCTGGTTCAAGGTCAGTTGGCATTCATCTGTATCCCCTTCCCCCGGGTCATGCCTGAAAATAGGCAGGATTTGTCTAGTGCACTTACCCGGTCAACAAAAGCTAAATAAATAAAATATACAGCAACAGCAGCATTTTTAGGAAAAGCCTACACTAATTAACATGAATGCAATGGAAAGCATTGCTGTGAAGCGTAAACAGATGTCAGGTGCTCAGCTCAGAAAAATCAAGAGAGCTCAAATGGAGGAGAATCAAAAGATGTCCAAAGCCATGCTATGTTTCTTACGGTGAGTTTATTCATGTTTTTTTATCAAGTAAATGTTATTCATAGTAAACAGCACAATGCACATGTTGCAGAGACATTGCTTAACTTTTACAATTTCCCATAGGAAACAAACTGTGGACAAACTAGCAGAGACAGCAACACCAATTGAATCATCTAGGCATGTTCTGGAGCCCCATGAGCTGATGAGAAGGGAGGCGGTAACACAGTCAGTACATGTTGTCGGCACAGATATGGTTAGGCTGGATGCAGAGGCCATTCTTGATATAGATTTGAATATACCATATGCTTTTGATACAGAAAGGAGAGAGGATTCAGCAGAAGAGAAAGAGAGCTCAGTTTCTGCAACTTCATTGCCGACGGCGAGTATTAAGCTGGATGCAGCAACACAAACCCAAACAAGCAAGGTAGATGTGGAGACACAGGCAATCAGTCGGGAACACACGGCAGATACCAGACAGGAGAGACAAGAGTCACAGTTGCAGGATGACACAGACATCGGCCGTTACCATCGACACTGCTTCATGGACAAGGAAAAGAAGGACATACTTTCCAAACAATAGATACCACCACATGGATTTGTATTCCCTAAAAGAAATATGCAGACTGGAGGAAGGATGGTAGCACGCCAGTTCAATCCAAAACTACTGATGGACTACAAGTTTATGAGGTATTCTAGCAGTATGGATGGTGTGTTTTGTGGACCTTGCTTCATATTCAACATGACGAACAAGACCTCTACATTGGTGTCTGCTGACTGATTGGTCAAACTGCCATAAAATTCTCAAAAGACTTGCTAATTCATAGGAACACCTTGATGCTGTAACCAGAGGAGATGCTTTCATAGGGATTTGTGATGGCAAGATAAAGACAGCATAGTGGGCACTATGCGACTCAGACAGAAAGGTACAAAATCAAACTTGCCAAGCCATGAAGCAAATTATTACTGTCATATTGATGTGCAGAAGACAAGATATTGCATTAGGAGGTCGGTCAAGCAGAAAAGCAAATTTTAATGTAATTCTGTAGCACTTTGCAGTGCTTGATACTTTGCTACTGGAACACTTGAATGAGTCATTAAGAAATGCTCAGTATACATCTGTACAAATTCAAAATGAACTGATCAATCTCATGGGACAGAAAATCCAGCAGAAAATGCTGCAACAAGTAAAGAATGCCAGATGGTTCAGTCTGATAGCTGTTGGAACTACAGATATTTCCACAAAAGAATAGATATCATTGACTGTGCGGTATGTACATCGTGGATCAGATGGAGATGTAGAGATTCATGATGATTTTATTGAGTTTGTAGAGGCTACAGATACAACTGGCAAAGGACTCACAGAATGTTTTTACAGCATTTAACTGCATGGGGACTTGACAAAGAATTGATGAGAGGACAAGGATATGATCAGGGAAGCAATATGAGTGGTCGTTTCAAGGGGGTGCAGGCACTCATTCAGGAAGTTGTGCCAGATGCCCTTTACAGTATATGCAAGGCTCACAGTCTGAACACTGCCATTGTTCATTCCTCTGCTCTAAGACCTGTTGCAACCATGTTTGACACATCTCAGAAGGTGATCAGTATCCTGAAGAGTTCAGCAAAATGGAAGAACATTTATCTAGCAGAGCTAAATGAGTTTAGAAACTTACCAAGTTACTATGATTATGAAGAAGACGATAACCTGCATGACAGAATAACAATTCCTGTGCCTAGAACTACACGATGGGTGAGTCAAGCAGATTCAATGACACGGCTGAAAGATAAATTTGTAGTTGCTGCAAGCACCTTAGAGAAGATTGCAGAATTTGATAGTGAAGCACACCGGTGCCTGACAGCTCTCACCAGATTTAAATTTATTGTGACACTTGTAGCTATTGAACACATCCTGGCATTCACAAAGCCACTACACATGTACCTACAGACTGTCAATATTGATTTGATTCAGGTAGCAGATGAGGCCTGTCCAATAGTACGTGCATTGACATGAACAAGGGAAAACGTAGAGTCAGCCTTTCATGAACGGTATGTGGAGGCTAAATGTCTTGCAGATTCAGTTGGAGTCGAAGAGTCTGTCCCACGAACATGTGGAAACCAGACCCAGCGTGGCAACATTGATGCTGCAAGTCCAGAAGAACGCTTCAGGAGGAATATCTGTGTTCCTTTCATAGACCATGTTCTATCACAGTTAAAAGGATGGCTTCTTGACTGTCGGCCCCGTTTTGAAGCTCAGTACTTAATTCCACGTAATGTACCTTTGTTAGCTGATGAAGAAGACAAGGTGAAGCAAATTTATTCAGCACACAAGGCTGACATATCCAGTTTAGAAGACTTACAAAGAGAAACTGCACGATGGTGTGAAAAGTGGGAAGAGACGCAGGCTGGGAGATGCCCAGATACAATAGTGGGTGCTCTACAGTATTTGAATCCATTGCTATTTCCAAATATAAATGCGGCATTGTCAATCTTGGCCACCATGCCAGTTAGTGTTGCCACAGCAGAACGTTCATTTAGCGTTTTAAGAAAACTGAAAACATGGTTACGGAACAGCATGGGAGAGAACAGACTTACTGCATTGGCACTACTCAACATTCATGATGACATTTCAGTCGACATTGAGCAGGTCATATCAGACTTTGATCCATGTGGAGATCGCAGACTGCCCTTTGTGCAAAGATAGTCTACAAAGTTTAATGAGTTTGGGTTACTTTTGACAATTTTTGGTGCAAGGAGTGATTAGTTGGTTATTCCATAACTTTAACAAAACCTATGCACCATTAAGCACACTCAGTTCCTATTGATGTTCAGTATAATATACTTGAGAAGAACATGATATAAAAACTTACCACTTAACACACACAACCTTTTGTTTGGTTGGCACTGGGCAAATTTACACACTAGTCTCAAGAAATTACACTCTTAACATGCCAAAACATATGTACCATTTATCCCACACCAAGCTGTTGATGTGGTTGGAGGGGGAACTGAATTGTGTGTTTATGGGATGGGGTGGGGGGCACCTGCTCTGTGTGTGTGTGTGTGTGTGGTGTTAAAGAAGTAATGCCTAACATGGTGGGTGTTATGCTGGGATAACAACTTAAGAGAACATGATACTGCAAATGCAATGCAATCAGCAGGGGTGATATCCCAGGATAACATTCCTGCTGTGGTGGCCAACTGACCAATCTGATGCCAGGATTCTTTCTTACCATTGTATAAGGCTGTGTATGTGAGTGTGTTTTCAGAAGTCTGTGTGTGTGTGTGTGTGCGGGGGTGGGGAATGTGTGTGTGTGTGTGTGTGTGTGTGTGTGTGTGCCAGCACACGGATTGGGGGGGTTATGCCTGGATGTGCCAGTATAAGTTTATGGTCAGTTGGTGGTTGTGTCCATCGGGGGATGGAGGAGGAATGTGTGTGTGTGTGTGTGTGCCCGCCCGTGCGTGGGTTGGGGGGGTTATGCCTGAATGTGTGAGTATAAGTTTATGGTCAGTTGGTGGTTGTGTGCATCGGAGGAATGGAGGAGGAATATGTGTGTGTGTGTGTGTGTGTCCGCGTGTGGATTGGGGGGGTTATGCCTGGATGTGTGAGTATAAGTTTATGGTCAGTTGGTGGTTGTGTGCATCGGGGGGATGGAGGAGGAATGTGTGTGTGTGTGCCCACCCGTGGATTGGAGGGGTTATGCCTGGATGTGTGAGTATAAGTTTATGGTCAGTGGGTGGTTGTGTGCATCGGGGGAATGGAGGAGGAATGTGTGTGTGTGTGTTCCCACATGTGGATTGGGAGGGTTATGCCTGGATGTGTGAGTATAAGTTTATGGTCAGTTGGTGGTTGTGTGCATCAGGAGAATGGAGGAGGAATGTGTGTGTGTGATGGTGGAAGATGGGAAGTATGTATATGTGTGTATGTCTGAGGCTGGAGTGAGCCGGGCACTATGCATGCATGAATTCTAGTGTGAATGGACCTCTGTGAGGCTGGCTACCTTGGTGTTGTACAGAGGCTTATCACAATGTTTTCAAAACATTGTAACTAAAAGCCAGCCAACGTCTGTGTAAGATATCATAAAACAAAAATGTAACTCTATAAGACAGTAATCCTTTACTATTTATTGCTAAAAGCATAGTCAACCGAGAAGTGGGTTGGGTAATTATTTGTGTGGCGTGGCATTGCATTTCTTGATTAAAGTTAACATAACAGAGGCAGCATATACATGCACAGGTTTGGTGACCCTACTCCTGGTCCTCTCTGTTAAAAGTCACACAACCAAAATTTAAGATGTATATTTTTTTTAAGTAGGGAATATGCAGCTGGAATCGGCAAAGGCTATCCCTCCTAAATCAGTTAGTCTCACCTACTTGCTACCATTACCCACCCACCCAGCAGATAGTGACACACAACTTTGCTTCAGTACCTCAGTCAGCCGATCAATGTGCTCTGTCTTGGGTGGTCCAATCACAGGCAGATGTACTTTGGCAACAAAATGTAGTCACATGCCAATTCACTGCGATGTTTAAAAACAATCTTCAGGTTCCTGCCCACTTATTGTCCTGACCAGGGTTAACTACTGCTGCTGCTGCTGTGGGGGGGGGGGTTAAGAAATAGGTCATGTCTGGGAATAAACCAATCCCACTCACTATGGACACTGTGACGTGGGTAAATCCTGGCATCACCAACAACCTCTCACAGTATATTGCTTAAGTATTCTTTTCTGTTATTTTCCCCATCCATCTAAATGCTGCCGCAGCTGCAAGGCAATCTAACCTTATCCACAATACATGTTACAAAGTATGGGGCATAGTATTTTATTATTAAGATAAGAGTCTGTTAATTAGCTCTAAAATGCAGGAAAATGCACCATTTACATTAACATTTTAAAAAATTTACTGGGGGGGGCATGCCCCCAGACCCCCCGAGCTTTTAGAGAATTGTTACCCTCTTTATTCATTAACTATGTGCACAGCTATGGGGGGGGCAACATCCTCCGGGGGGGGCAAGTTGCCTAAGTTTTGAGTACAACTTTAAATTCCTGGCTACACCCCTGTTAGGCATAAGGTGCTTGTGCCAAGTGCCTTCAAACACCCAAGAGAGGTGTATGATTATTGACCATATCCTGAAGTGCTTTATTACACTTATAATATGTGTACAACAAATTAATCACTTACAAAGCGTAGATACTCACTGTGGAAAGCATGAACATTTCATATTTTATGTGATGAAGATTATGTAGTCCCTTCACTGTGGGGACCATGCTGTGCACTGGGATGTTGGGGGGGGGGGCCAGAAAATCACTTCCAGGAAGCAGTGGTCAGTGGCATTGAGCTGCTGATAGCAGATAGCCTGATAATGAAACAAGCCCTCATTCTGTGGTAACTGCAGTGGTCTGGGAGGATCCAAGTGATGTTGGGAGTGGGTTCTGTGATGAAAGTGTTATCACTCAACACTTCCATCACTCAGCAAGAGCGACATGCTTCAGTAGCTGTCTGTGTGGCTCGTGCAGTGTGAGCACAGGATTTGTGCTGTGAAGCAACTGACACATTGTAAGAAGTGCAGGCATGTAATTATAGACACATAAATACACAACTGTGCTGGTGCTTCAGCCAATCATAGCACAGGATTTTTATTACACGATTGGCCCTATGCATGAAGCCTGTGCGTCATGCGTAGGGTGTGTGCATAATGCACTGTCATGCATACACACCACATGCACATGCACAACCCAGTGGTGGCATGCACGACATGCACACAAGACATCACACAGGACTGCAGCATGCAGCAACGCAGGCCACCAGTGCACCATGCACATGGGGGTGTGGCTGCGCAACAAGTGTGGAGAGACACACTCAGCACATGTATGAACATGTGTGCGGCACACATACGCATGCTGCAGGGTGTGTACATGTATGTGTGGCCAAGGGCTGCCATGAACAGCTGCACAGAGTATGGAATCCATCAGCAGGCCAAACGGCACCAATGGGGCAGAGCACTACCTGCACACATAGAGCCGGCAGTGGCTGTGTGCACCAGCAGCACCATGGGCACAGTGTGGCACAGTTGCAACATGCCGCCATGAATGGGCATGTATACCAATACCACAGATGTGCAAGCAGGCGGCACACAGGTAGACACACCGTCAGACATACGTGTGGTGCACCGACAGTGGCACAACATCATGACACTGCTGCAGCACGGGACACTCATAATGCCATGACACAGTGCCATGGTACCCCTAGGGTAGATCCGAACAATGCCCACCCCAAGTGCCGGCAGACAAGCCCAATGGCTGTATGCCACACATTCGGCCACAGGCATGCAGGCATGCAAGCCCACCCCCCATCATGCCAATGCCCACCTGAAGGTGGACATGGCAGGGCCAGGTGCAACCCCATCCAGCCCTCATGGTGTACATCACAAGGGCCCCCACCCACTGCCCCCCCAAACTTCTCCACACACACACACACACACACACACACACACGAGACAATGACCACATAGCGGATAGCACAAATGGATACTTTATTGTGTAGTGTGCAAACAAATAGGAAAAAGGCATGACTATATTGAAATGGCATTCTAAACACCCCAGGCCCCCCACAGGTGACCCACACACCCTACCGCAACAGTCACTGACACCCTGCCTGCAACAGCCCCCACACAGGTACAGCCACAAACCTCCCCTCAAGTGTAAGTCTCTCCAGCAGGTGCCCCAGCCTAGGGCGCAACACCCTCCTCCACTGGCTGCCCACGATGCAGCTTCCTCCATGGTCAGTCCTCATCTCCACTGTTGCTGCTGCTGCTCCCTGGAGCTGACTCCACACCACATGGCTGGTCCACCCTCTGCAGCACCATCTCTCTCTCACCAGACCCCTGTAATGCCGTGGAGAGAAATAGATCCATTAGGACTGATCACCTGTCAAAGCACCCCCCCCAGTACGGGCATGGCCACAGGCCACCGCGCTCCACCGTAGACACACACTCACCCTGGATGGAACAGTCACCCTCCACAGCATCCTTGGCTCCATTGCAGCATGCTGTGCCTCATAGTGGATGTCACCCTCTACCTCAACCTGCCAGAGGTAGCGGGGCATAGGCTGCCTCCATCTCCTGTGATACAGCCCCCTGGGATGCACAACATGGACAGCAACCCCATCCAGCTGCACCTGCTGATGTAGGTCCAAGAGCTGCAGCAGTCCCGTAGCATCCTGCATGGGGAAGGGCAGGGAGACACAAGAAGAGACAGTCCATCAGCACACAGTGGCCTGCATGGCCCCCCCACAACACACACACATGCCCTGCAGGTGCTACTTACCATGTGATGGGCCTCCACCACCCACAGCGTCACGTATCCTCCACTGTCTGAGAACTCCCCCTCAGACACACGCCACATCTATTGGGGAAACCGCTCCATGGTGCCTGCATGAATGGCACGTCCATATCCAAGGATATATGATATATATATATATATATATATATATATATATATAGCCACAGGTCACGCTGTGCACGTGCCTCATGGTGCAACACATGCCACCCGTCATGGCATGCTGTGCCATATGGCACGCCCCACCATTATGAAACGCAGTTAATCGTGGCCATGGCTGTGTCTCACTGCAAAGATGGGCAGCATGTGTGCATGTGTGTGTGAGAAACCACATGACTGCAGACAGTGGCTGTACATGCCACACTATGAGGGGACCATGGTTGTGTGTGTTTCACAGTGTGGGTCCATCTGTGTGGATGTACACTGCATAGTATGCAGGGTTCACCCTCCCACTGTGTGCGGGCACCAGGGCATAGTGCCTTGTTCAGAACACTGCTGTGACCTATGCCATATGCCGTGATGTACCAGATACACTGTCCAAGGATGGGGCTGAACTGTGATGGGACATTGGGACATGTCAGGGAGGACCAAGGCACAGTACACATGCAGTGATGGTACCACAGCATAGGTGCTCCTGCATGCCAGTGGCTGTGGACCATGCAAGATGGCAAGGCACAGTATGTACACCCAAACAGACAAGCTGCACGGCATGCTGCCCATACAGGCCAATGACCCCCACATGCACCATGGACTGTGTGTGACCCACACTGACCACAGTTGCACAGCCTGGATGCACCCCTGTGTAATGCTGCACAGTACCATGTTCCACGCATGATGCATACGGTGCACCTCGATTTGGCACACACACACACACACACACACACACACACACACAGTAGGCCACATGCAAGATGCATAAGGAGGCAGATGCCTTCATGAGAAGTCATTCCAAGGGGAGGAGGTCATCATCAGTGCAATGGAGAGATGTGTCCAGGACTACCGAAGAACGTGTATCTGCAGCATGCAGGGCATGCCTGGCACAGGAGGCAACATCCACAGGAGTGCGTGCTTCAGCCACGCATGGCTGGTGATGAGCTTAGGGACATGCACTGCATACAGCATTTCTGAATGCCACGGCACATAATCAAGCAGCTTTGTGACCACGTCCGCCACAGGATTGCCCCACGGATGCGCCACTCCAGGCCCATGACCGTGGAGATGAAGATCATGTTTGCACTGTTGTATTACACCAATGGGTCATTCCAGCATGTGGCTGGTGACGTCATTAGTGTCAGCCAGTCATCCATGTCCCATGCCTTGGCACAGGTCACAGATGCACTGCTGGAACACACACACTTGGGCATATACACCTCCCAATGACAGACGCCGAAGTACGTGCAGTGAAACAGGCATTCTGCGACCTACACGGCATGCCAAATGTACTCGGTGTGGTGGATGCCATGCACATCGCCATTCTGACACCTTCCGTGTCTGAGGAGGCATACCACAACCATAAAGGATACCATAACATGAACTGCCAGGTGGTGTGCGATGCGGCTGGCATCTTCACAGACATCTGTGCCACATTCTTTGGGTTGTGACACAACACCTACATCCTGGACACCTAGAGGCTGGGGGGCATGCTCCGTGCTGGATGCTTGGATGGCTGGCTATTGAGTAGATGGGGTGTGCACATGAGTGGGTGTCCAGCAGGTTGCCAACCAGTGACTAACGTGACTCCCATTCCCTGCAGGTAACAGTGGATATCCACTGCAGCCATACCTGATGACACCATTCCTGGCACCAGGGAATATGGCAGAGGAGGTCTTCAACACTGCACACTGTCGTACAAGGTCCATCGTGGAGAGGAACATCGGGTTGCTGAATATGCAGTCCCATTGCCTGGACCACACTGGGGGCACCATCACGCTGGCACTGCAGCACGCGTGCTGCATCTTCACCATGTGCATGATGCTGCACAACATGGCCATGCAGGGTGGTCTTCCAATGCTGGATTACAACCCACTGGACATGCTACCAGGACATCAGGGTGATGACCAGGGTCACAGGCAGGAGACACCTGCAGGTCATGCTGCACGAGCTGCAGTCATAAACGGGACCTTCAGACGGTAGCATCAGTGATGCATACACACTGGTGTTCGATAGTTGAGTTGTGGTCAGTGGTGCACCAGCTCAGTCATCCGCTGCAGTGCACAGCACAGTTGTATGCCAGCATTGCTGTCCTTGTGACCCATGATGACACACAACTGAGAGTGCACAATGGCAAGGATGCTGATGTGCTGTGCATGCCTGCCTGCTGCCACCAATGGCTGGCATTTGGTGACAGGGCACGTGTGCCACTGTGTTAAGCCCCTGTACCACAGCACGGTAGCCAGCCAGACAGGGGTCAACCCACCACTGCAACGTCCATCCCATAGGGGATGCATCACCACCGCTGCACCACACTGTAGTCATCCACATGCGTGTGTGTGTGTCTGTGCCCTGGCGGGGTAGTGTGTGTGTGTGTGTGTGTATGTTTGTTCATCTGTGTGTGCAGTACACACACCTTCTACCATGCCATTGCCATGCTGCACCTCCCTGGTGTCCATTACAGCCATGGTGACCCAAACAGGGCTGCCTGCTCCCATATCTTGGACTGGGTTCCCTGTCTGCAGGTCTGTTCCAGTGCCCTTCTGTCTCTGCCCTTGCACCAGGGGGCAGGCTACATCGGTGTTACTGCTGCTGGTGGGTTCTCTGCCTTCACATCTGCCGCTCGCTCCTCATCATGGATATCCTCAGGCTGGGTGTCCTCAATGACAGTGTTCTTTGCTGTAAAATAGCTGGTCAATGCAAAATCAGTACAAGAATCAAAAGTTAAGAAGATATCTTCACAACTCACTGAGAGAAGCCCCCTGCTGTATTGCCATGCCCTATGGCTTCCTCTAGGGGTCTACTCTCCTGTGCTATGTTCTGATATATTGCACCCTTAAAGTGACAATGCTAAGAAGCATCATTAACTTTTCTAAATAATTTTCTTTATTTATTTGAGAACTGGTGACCAGGAAAAACTCACTGAGCCAAGGGTCATTTGCTGGTATAATTGGGGGCGCTTGGGGAGGGTTACAGGCGGGAAAGGAAAGAGTAATCAGCTATTCATCCTAGATAAAGTATGAGCTCTAACAATCAGTAGTCTATTACTGGAATTAATTTTTCTTTTTAACTTTATTTTTGTTGATTTTAAGTTTTATTATACAAACACATTTAGATTACATAACAGAAATAAATATTCTAGAAACAAGTACAATTTGACTCAGTCTACTCCAAACATGTTGGGGTGGGAGATTATAGGTTTAACCATCACTGTCTATCCAAATCATGGGAAGCTAAACTCATTCTGGTGTACTTTTATAATAATTTTCTAGGATTATTAAATTATACAAATCATGCTTATCCTATATCCCACATCTTACATATAGAGATAATTGTGTTTGTGTCAAATATTTCACATATTTTCTTTGTTTCATTTGCAGTAATTGGAAAAGGAAACATAAACCAACCATGTGGTCAAATCAGTCTAAGAACAGAAACACATATGATCCTGACCGAGGAAAACAGTCTGTTTCAATTAATAGGTTATCAACTCCTGCAAAGTACAGAAACAAACAAACTCCGGTCAGAGCCAATATGGCTGCTCAGAGCTATTAAGAGCACTGCACCATGTCCCAGCTCTGCACCCCCATCCCAGTCAATCCCAGTCTCACCCATATCTGCAAGGGTCTGTTTGCCCGGAATACCCTGCCTCAGCACTGCTGTCCTCACTATGAGTACCCCAGTCTGTCACTGTGCTGCAGTCTGCCATAGCCAAGATGGCAGCACTGACAGAACTGCACATGCATGATACTCACGCATGCGTGGTTTGAGTCGGCAGCCATCTTGGGTATAGCAACCATAACTTCCGCAGTTATGGAAGAAAAAGAAGTGCCCAACGGACGGTGAGTGTTTATGTGGCCTGTGGAGGGGAAAGGCGATATAAACTGTGCCAGAGCACTGTGGAAGCACACCAGACAAGGGTACAGTTACATGCTTCCACAGGGCACTTTTCCAGACAATGGCATAACGTCTGGGGAACTCCACCCACGCAGCTGTAAAACGAAGTTAACCAACATTCCTATTCAAGTGATACTGAATTACGTTCTAAAAAATGACCTACATACTAAACAAAAAAAAAAGGAAAAAGTGGGAGGCGATAATTTACTCATCCTACTATTGGAATGAATTCTTAATAGACAAACTGAGAAGGCAGTTTATAAGTGCCAGAGTGCTACAAGTATAAAAGGAAAACAGCACATGAAAAAAATAATACCCAATTAATACAAAAAAAAATCATAAAAAAGTCCAATTATGCTAAACTCACTATACTGATTCAATAATATTGTAACAAATTTGTTCACAGTAAAGACAGAAGCAAAACAGACAATTTTAAAAATCACCTTTCCTGCCATTTTCAATAATGCCCTCTAAAACACTGTGGGAACCCTTACCTCCCCCAGAGTTCCTCAAAACCGAAATCATAATTTTTAGAGCCATGGTTTTGGGGAAGGAAGGGATCATATTTTGGCTCTGTGGAGCTGATCACTGATCCATTCCACTTCCCTGTTATAAGGGCCACCCCACGCCAACACGTTATGTGGCATAATTATATGAAGAGCGTAGAAGAATGCTCCATAGACTACTGTGGGGGCTGGATCTAAAGTACTTTAGTTCAGGGCTCTGTAGGACCCTTCCTGAGCTAAACCATACAGACATGTATAAAAACATACATGTAGAAACTACATGCAGGCAGGCTCACAAATTGTTGAGTGATTTTTAAGTGCAGAGGCTGCAGTAAGCTCTGTACAGGCAGCATCTCAGTCACTGAGTCTCGGGGGTGAGCCAGGTGGGTGGCACAGCAGACACATGATTTAGAGTGCCCCTGCCAGCCACACGTGCTTAGGGTGGGAAGACACATCACATTAGGACTTGTGCAGTTGCACATGGCAGCCATTAGGTTTTGTTTTTTCTTTTGGTTCTGGGTGTGGCTGCAGATGCCAGGTTATTGGGTTTCTTTCCCTGAGTCCTGGAGACCTTGTATGAGCAGCCTGAGACCTGTCATGCTGTCCGACTCTGATTTCCAGTCATGATCCAGTGCCGCGACTATGCAATGACTAGTGCACAGGTGTTTCAGGAGGTGTGATGCACTATATTGGGTGGCCAGGCAGCATCAAAATGGCACTTTACAACTTTTTACAAAATGGAATGGTGATTCATCCTATCCTATATCTCAGGACTCCAGGGAGCAGGAATGGCAGCAGTGACTGAAAGAGAGGAGTTAGCATATTGGACACCAGCCACACTGCATTGGTTGGTAAGATGAGTGGAAGTGGCCTGGCCCAGTGACACCACTCAGTGGGAGTTGGGAGGGACTCAGGAGGCAATCCAAAGATACTAGCGCACCCCCCCACCACATAGCACAACATAACATATTTAAACTTTCCTTTGCCAAAGTTGGCTATATTTACTTCAAGCTGCATGGGAGGAGGGAGTCCTCTTGGGTTCAGACTGGAATTCCAATTTGAGTAAGCTAAATCACCAATGTCAAGGTGGGACCCTTTGATTTAGTCCCTAACTTTCCAGTGCCTCAATGGCTACTAACTGACTCCTTTTATACTGTGCTCCCAGCAAGGATTTTACACAGGTGTTTAACTTTCCAGGGCCTCAGTGGCTACTAATTGATTCACTTTATACTGTGCTCCCAACAAGGATATTACACAGGTGTTTTAAAGGGAGCATGCTAAGAAGGAGCACCACAAACTCCCCAAACTCAAACACCTGTGTAATATCCGGTAGTAATTGCCTCTGTCCAAAATTCCAAAAACTTGTAGCCCATATTATTGACAAACCTCTGACTATCATGTTTAACCTTTCCATTACCTCTTTATCCATACCCCCATCTAGAAGCAAACCAGAGTTATCCCCATTTTCAAGTCTGGCTGTCTTCTATTTGTTGACAGTTACCACCCCATCTTCATCCTCTCCCACCCAAGTAAAATTCTTGAAAAGGTTGTGCACCAGCAGATCTCAGGCCCTGTGTCTAAGTACAACCTCCTCTGCCCTCAACAACACAGCTTTAGGAAGGGCCACAGCACCACCACAGCCCTGGCCTGCTTCACTAACCACGTTTTATTAAGCATGGATGAAGGCAAAGTCACTGGTGCCATTTCTGTGCATCTCACCAAGGCCTTTGACCTGGTGGACCACAACATCCTTCTAAGAGCTGAACAGCACTGCATGGTCCACCATGTTCACAGCTTGGTTTTATGACTTCTTCTCTGGGAGAACTCATGCAGTCTGTACAGAGGGTGGAACCTCCAGTGCCTGGGGAGTTCAATACCAGTGTCCCCCAAGGATCTACACTTGAACTCATCCCATTTTCCTTGTTTGTCAACTCCCTTCCCAAAGACAGCATCATGTGCAACTCGTTTTTGTACATCGATGACTAAGACTGTGGACAAACTTTCATCCACATTCATGGGCAAAGTTAGCCCCACCCAGCAATGGTTCCTTGCAAACAGACTCCTGGTAAATGCCAGGAAGACTAAGGCCATGCTGTTCAGATCAAAACCCAGACTAGCTTGGTCATCTGGTGACACTACCTCTCTTCGCATCCATCTCCTGATGGCTCGCCCCTTGAGTTAGTGACTTCCTTCAAATACCTAGGAGTCACCTTGGACCTCCTTGAGTTAGTAACTTCCTTCAAATACCTGGGAGTCACCCTGGACCCCGCCACTGCCTTCCTCTAATCACATCAGACTCACTGTCTGGTATGTTAACCAGAAATTTGGAGTCAGATACAGGCTCAAGGATTATATGTCCCCAGAAGACAGACTCACCATCACCCAGGGCCCTTTACTCCCCCTGCTGGACTACTGCTCTCCCATCTACACACAGACCTAATTCTCCAGACTGTCCATCCTAAACACAACAGGTTTGCCTTGATGGCATCTTATTCTATGCATCACTGCTTCTTCTACTAAGCCCTAAAATGACTCCCCCCCCCCCAGGCCAACCCTGACTACCTCCAAGGCTACCTGGTTGACAAATCCATCTGAGAAAAGGAGGTGTCTCCTCCCTACTCAGGCCAAAGCCCTGCCATTGAGGCCTCCGGACCTCCTCTAGCCTAATATTAGTGTACCAACAAGTTACCACATTTATGGGCCAGAAGGTCTTCTCTTCAGCTGCCCTGCATCTTTGGAGTAGTCTATCTGCTCCTCTATGGACTCCGGGCTCACACCCCCTACTCAAATCTCATTACAAGATTTCTCTTACTGCTACCATCACTGTAAAGTCCCCCATTACCACCACCACCACCATATGATTGACAGACCTCATCCAAGGGAAGCTGGCGTGTCACAGTTGACTCTGGAAATTGTTGCTTTTTTGACATTTTATCACTGGAAATTGTTGTTACTGTAATAAAATATATAGGGCACTGTGCTGCCACTTAAACATGTACACAAGAATTGTTTGTACTGTGGTTACTTTATACCCAATTATGCACAATACTGTACCATATGAATCGTATCACTTAATGCGTCACTTTTGCATTGTAACTACTCACTGTTCCTTTACCTTTTGTACCTGTTTTTACCATGTTAGTTTTGTGCCATCTTTATGACCGCCTGGTTCATGTCTGAAAATGGTCCATGGGATCAGTGCACCCACCCAGTTAATAAATACATAAAATAAATAAATTATACTACAGAATCTTGTGAATGTGGCTAGCTCAATCTCAGATTACTCCACACAATCATGTGAATGTAGTTATCTTTCTTTGAGATTACACCACAGATTACACCACAGAATCTTGTGAATGTAGCTAGCGTCATCTCAGATTACACCACACAGTCACGTGAATGTGGCTAGTTTCATCTCAGATTACACCACACAATCACATGAATGTGGCTAGTTTCATCTCAAATTACACCACTGAATCTTGTGACAGTAGTTGACTGCCTCTCGGATTACAATAGAAACTGTTCAGCTTTCCTGACCAGCCCTAATAATGGGCTACTGCAACTGTGGGGAGAACCATGGCCATTTTCTGACTGTGCATATTACAGTTGCCAGTGACCTTTGTGCCTCTGCAGATTGAGAGTTTAAGGTTTTTGTGACTAGGGCAGTATGTTCTGGGGTGTAGGTAACCTATCTGTCCCAAATCACTTACCTCTCTCTTGTTCAGTTAGTTAGTTATTTTTATACTGGAAAGGCATGTGAGCAATACTACCCATTTGCACAAGCGCCAAGTGTGACAACAATACAGCAATTTTTTTTTTACAATAATTCAGAAAGTATGAAGCATTATAGTTTTTTGGAAATTGCTGCAGAACAACAGGAATAAGTTAACAGATAGGGATTTACAGAGTGTAAACAAAGGGAAAGGGTTAGAAGCAGTTAAATTGGGATTTGTGGAACAGAAATTTTGTGAGATTGCTCTTGAATGCATAGACAGATGTGCAATGGGTCAGAGGAAAAGGGAGGGCATTGAAATGTTTGGGGCTCTGTAGGCGAGTGAGCATTGGCTCATCGAGGTATGGAACAGTGGAATTGAGAAACAGGTGCAGTTTCCAATGACCCAGTTAAGATTAATGACACATTTGAAGACTACGTTAAGGAATTGTATGACTGTAAACAGGGCTTTGATGAAAGCAAATTCTCAGAATTTGTAGATAAAATTGCTCTGAAAAGGATCAATAGTTCAGAGTGTGACGATCTGGGAAAGCCCATATAAGGGAGCAAAATAAAAGAGGTCATTCCGTCTATATCAAACCGCAAATCACCAGATTTGGATGACTTCACCATTGAGTGGTACAAGGTAAATACTGACTGACTTACTTGGATCTTTTTAGAGTTATACAGTTACTCACTGGACCACAACACAATCTCACCAACCATGGAGGAGGTGTTGGAAGCCCTCCCTCAGAGTTATATGCCAGTCTCACTCATACAGACTGATACCAAAAGCTTAGCAAAAATATTAGCAAATAGGTTGCAGTAGCACACTGCCAGCTGTAGTCATCCAGGTGGAACAGTAGGTCCCAGGATACCTCACTTAGGCAGACTCGATGGGTCACAGGTCCCCTTCTGCTGTCATCTTGTTTTTATGTTTCTATGTTAAAAGGTCATATAAAACTTAGTCAACATAGAGCAAACAAGATTCCTTAGAGGTAGATACTCCCCAGATTAAACTTATGCACATAGTATCAGAAGAGAGAAACATATAGAATCCATGCATGTTACTATTCATTGACATGGAAAAAGCATTTGATAGGGTAGAATGGGAATTTCTGTTGAAGATCATGAAATGGGCTTTGGTTGTAAATTTATTAGCATGGTTAAAACACCGTAAGACTCACCCAGGGCACCAGTTCTTGTTTATCAACACCATTTTATTTATTTTTTTTGTAGTTGGTTTCTTTTATCTCCCTCTGGTACAGGCCATCCATCCGAGACTGCCCCTCTGCCCCATCCATGACATCCCCCAGCTTCCCAAGGACTTGCCTCCCTCCCTCATATAGTTTAACAAAATGTTGTCATTGCCCTTCCTGTGACCATCCTGAAGAGTACATCTAGTCTTCTTAATAGGTGCCATCAATTAATACATTCTATGTGGAGCTGGCTTCCTGCTGACAACTCTGTCAACAAGCTTGTGGAGGTCAAAAGGTTTCTCAGGGTCAACCCCCTGTGTTCAAAATTGCTAACTTTTCTAACAAACCCAAGTAGCTGTCTCCATTCATTTCAACAATATAATTATATACATTTGCAAACTAGAGGATCACAGTTTCACATACAGATTCACAGATTCAGAAGCCAGAAGGGGAAGGAAACAGATTAATTTCAGTGCTTTGCAGTAATTGTACATTGCTATTTTTGTTTTAAACTTAGATTGTGGGCTTTTAGTGACACTAATTTCTTTGCTGTCTTAACTTAGAATTGTTTTGGGGCTGTTGAAAATGTAAAACCTAGTTTAGTGTGCTTGTAGTGGTGGTGTATTCCTTTGCTGTCTTTAATTGCTGAAAATTTTCACCCCCCCTGCCCCAACTCTTAATTATATGCCCTGTTAAATCTGATTGACAGGAGATAGTAGGGGTTGTGAAATAGGAGGAGCATAAGGGGGAAGAAGCCCACCCTCAGCATGACAAGTGTTTTGACTCATTTTTTATTTTTTTTTATTTTTTTAAGAAAAGTATCTGAGGAACAGTAGTAGGATTTTTAGGACAGTAAATAAATAAAAAGAGAACTAGGAGAGCTTCAGTAACAGACAAGTACTGGAATAGCATTATAAGTGCAGTATAATGTGGTGAGTAGTGCAATGCAGTGGCTGCGGGGCAGCCATATTCAGGCAGACCTTCTGGACTTTGAGGTGTTGCCCTGCATGCATGCATCTCTCTGGACTGTGGGATGAGGTAGCCAGACTCAGAGTGGAAGTAAACTGGGTCAGGTGTACCATCACTCCTATCCAGAGACCACCCAGTCCAATGCTGTTACATCAAAGGATACCGAGAACAAGGAGCACTTGGATGACAGTGGGCTCAGGGAGGGTTAGAGCGGTCAGGCAGAGGCACATCCCAGATCCTATTCCACTCAAGAACTCATATGCCACACTGTCAAATGGGGGGCAACCAAATAGATGTACACAGAGAAGTGGAAGGAAAGGATGTGGAGTTTAGCCAAGTAGGTGACCTCAGTGGGGAGAGCAGTGGACCCCAGAGGAGGAGGAGGAAGTGAATCCTGGTGGGGGACTCCATCATAAGAGGGATCCAGCTAGGAACACAGGAGGAGGAGGACAGGGAGGTGAGGTGCCTACCAGGTGCCATGGCATGGAGGGCTGGAAGGAAGATCCTGGGGATCGCTGGGAAGGCAAGACGGGAGGGTGAGCTGGATGTCATTATCCACCTAGGTACTAATGACCTGGCAAATGGGGGAGCCAAAGGAAGTTCAGGAAGAGTTTAAGAAATTGGGGAGGGGTCTCAAGCAAGTCACTACTTCTGCCACCTTCTCGGAAGTACTACCTGCGAGAGACATGGGAGAGCATAGGGGTGCATGCACCAGGAACTTTAACTCATGGTTGAAGAACTGGTGCTGTGAGGAAGGGTTTGGATTCATTGGTGACTGGGGACCCACCTGGAGGGATGGAGGCTTGTTCAAGCCTGATGGCCTGCATCCATCCTGGAGGGGAATCCAAGCACTCAATGATAAGTTTAAATGCTACATTGACAAGCATTTAAACTAGCCAAGGGGGAGTGGCAGGCCAGCAAGGAGGGTACCTAATTGCCCACCCCCCACAGCTAGCAATGGAACCAGTGAACAGGAAGAGTGTCTATCTCTACAAAGCAGTGTGCAAAAGATGGAGATAAGTGCCCAAGAGGTGGATAGGCAGAAAATGGGCAAAATTCAACAGAAGGGCAGACAGCAAGGAGAACCAGGCATGAAGGACAACCAGGGAAGGGGCTAGAGTAGAACAGCTAAACAGTCTAGGGAGGTCAAATCATGGAAAGCCATGTGTGCCAATGCCAGAAGCCTTAGCAACAAAATGGAGGATCTGGAGGCTGTCATGGTGCAGTCAGAGCTGGACATTGTGGCCATCACAGAAACCTGGTGTAATGATAACCATGACTGGGAGATGGCCATACCCAGCTACAACATATTCAGAAGAGACAGGGCAGGTAGGAAGGGAGGAGGGGTGGCACTGTATGAGAAAAATGACATAAGGGCCACAGAGATCCAGGAGGAACAAAATGGGGGAGAGATACTGTGGGTTAAGCTGGAAAGGAAAATGGGGCCAGCCATCCACACAGGTGTGGTCTACAGACCACCAGCCCAGGAGGAATAAACAGATAGGGTGCTGATGCTAGCCATCCAAAGGATGGCAGACAAGGGTGAGGTAGTGCTGGTTGGAGACCTCAATATTCCAGACATGGACTGGAGCATCCCAGCTGCAGCATCAACTAGGAGCAGATTTATCCTGGACTCCCTTCAGGGTGCCTTCCTCAAGCAACCGGTCATGGAACCAACTCGGCAGAAGGCAATACTGGACCTTGTGCTCACAAACAAGGACAGTGTGATGGGGGTAACAGTGGGGGAGCACCTGGGGAACAGTGACCACCAGGGGCATTGTTAGGGCTGGGCCTCTGGGGCTACAGCCCCGGACATTTTGACTGGGGCCCCGAACCTTTCCTGTGCTGTCAGCTGCCTCTGACTCCCGTTTCTGTGCACTGCCCATTGCCCCTGATTTTTTACCATTTCTCCCCCCGCTCCCGGAGCCGCTCACATAGCCCCAAGTGACCCGCATTTCAGGGGTCCGTCTGACCTGATTTTAAGCTAAAGAACCAGCAGAACCATTAATCCCTGAAGTCCATGCATGTGCAGAATGACAGCATGGCTGTGCGTTCCTGGTGCTCGTTCCTGGCACCTCTTTAGCTCCCTGCGCAGCCGAGGAATTGTCCAATGCATCCTGTCACTGTGGATGTCAGAGCATGGGCAAATCAGAGTGAGCGGGAGAACGAGGACGAGCCCAGCCAGGCAGACCGAGAACGAGTCGGTTTCTTTTTTGACAAGCCAAGACAAGGAACATAAGTTAAAAATATTTGTCCGGTCACCGCAATGTTGTCGGACATCACTGAATCTCGGAGTTGGGGTTTATTACAGTGAGGTGGAGCCAGAAGACTCGGAAGTCGAGCAGCAGCAAGAATTAGAGCATGGTCCAGGATGTGGCCCTCTGTGCAGCCTGTGAACAGAGGCAATGGGAAAGCCTGGTGTTTGGGTAAGCCTGCAATTTATTGAATTCATTGCTGCCTCCACAGTAAATTTGTCAGGAAGTGAACAGAGTCAGAGCTAGACCACTGTGTGAGAGTGTGACTGCGGATTTGCAAAAGATGAGAGATGGGGGGGTGATCATAACAGTATGCTGCACTTGACTGAGAAAGTGAGAAGTGGCCCAAGTTTGAATGAAAAACGAAGTACATAGAAACATAGACTTTGATGGCAGATAAGGACCGCTAGGCCCATTTAGTCTGCCCATTTCCCTACCTACAGGATAGGCCGCAGAGCCTATTTCTTCCTACCCCCCACAAGAATTGCCTTATGTCTGTCCCTGCATTCTTGAATTCTCCCACAGTTTTAGACCCCATAACCTCCTCAGGAAGGCTGTTCCATGCATCCACTACTCTCTGTGAAATAATACTTCCTTACATTGCCCCTGAACCGCCTCCTTCTATCTTTTAAATTGTGTTCCTTGTTCTTGCAAGTCTCTTTTCTGAAAGATGCTACCCTCTTGGACTTTGTTGATTCCACTGAGGTACTTAAAGTTTCTATCATGTCCCCTCTCCCTTCTTTCTTCTAGGGTATACATATTAAGCTCCTTTAGTCTCTCCTCATATGGCTTCTCTTGCAGACTCTGCACCATTTTAGTTGCCTCCTCTGGACTACCTCTATCCTGTCTATGTCCTTGCAGAGATGGGGTCTCCAGAACTGGACACAGTACTCCAGATGGGGTCTCACCAACTGTCTGTACAGAGGGATAACAACTTCCTGTTTTCTGCTGCTGATGCCTCTCCCTATACATCCCAGTATTCCCCAGCCCTCCCTACTGCCTTCTCACATTGCTTGCTAACCTTAAGGTCATCTGATATGATTACCCCCAGGTCCCTTTCCTATTTTGTTGTTGTTACTACCTCCCCACCCATTGTGTATTCTTCCCCTTGGTTCTTGTTTCCCAGGTGCATTATTTTGCACTTCTTTGCATTGAATCCTAGCTGCCATACTTCTGACCATTCCTCCAACCTTGCCAAGTCCCTTTTCATCCTTTCCACGTCTCCTTGTATATCAACCCTGTTGCAGATCTTTGTGTCATCTGCAAAAAGGCATACTTTTCCTTCCAATCCCTCTGCAATGTCACTGATGAAGACATTAAAAAGGACTGGACCCAATACTGAACCCTGCGGTACCCCACTAGTAACCCCTCTTTCTTCAGAGTGGACTCCATTTACAATTACCTTCTGTGTCCTGTTGCAGCCAATGTTTTATCTAGGCTACCACCCTGGACCCACTCCCAGGCTGGTTAATTTGACTATTAATCTTTGTGTGTGGACTGTGTCAAATGCCTTGCTAAAGTCTAGGAAGGCCATGTCCACAGCCCCTCCCTGAGTCTACTACTTTGGTCACCCAGTCAAAGAAATCTATTAGATCTGTTTGACATGACCTTCCCGCTGTGAACCCATGCTGCCTTGGGTCCTGTGCTCCACTGGCCTCTAGGTACTCAACAATTCTTTCCTTCAGAAGTGACTCCATCACTTTCCCTACCACAGAGGTCAGACTGACAGGTGTGTAGTTTCCTGCCTCTGTCTTGGTCCCACTTTTGTGAAGGGGAATCACATCCGCCTTCCTCCAGTCCTCGGGTACCACACCATCCTCCCATGATTTATTAAAAAGTAGCCAGTGGTTTCACTAGTTCCTCCTTAATTCTTTTAGAATTCTGGGTGAATTCCATCAGGACCCATTGCTTTTGTCCACCTTCAGTTTTAGGAGTTCTTGCAGAACCCTTTCTTCTGTGAAAGGACTGGGATCGACTCCCCTATCAAGAGTGCTTCTGTTAATTGGATTAGGCACTTCCCCCTCCTTTGTGAATACTGAGCAGAAATATTCGTTCAGTATCCCTGCTTTTTCACTGTCCCCCTCTGCCCACCCACCGTTCATTCTATTCAGCCTCACTATCCCTCCCTTTGTCTTTCTATGCTTGCTGATGTACCTATAAAAGGTTTTATCCTTCTTAACTGAGTTGGCTATTTTTCCTCAGTTTGGGGCCTTTGCTATTCTGACTTCCCGCTTCCTTCTGCCTTAACTGGTACAGCTCTCTGTCCTGCTCCTTCTGTGTTTCCTTATATTTCCAGAATGCTATCTTTTTCTTCCTGACTTTCACAGCCACCTCTTTTGAGAACCATAGTGGCTTTTTCTTTCATTTTGATTTGTTTATTTGCTTTACACAAAGGCTTGTTGCCTCTGTGATGGCAGTTTTGATGATTCCCCATTGTTGCTCCACATCTCCTTCTAGCCTGTTTGCTAGTGCTTTTCTGAGGCACTCTCCCATCTTGCCAAAGTCAGCCCTCCTAAAGTCCAGTACCCTCACTTTTGTATGGCATGACTCTGTAGCTGAGTTTAACGTGAACCACACTGATGGTCACTTGTCCCCAGATGGCAACCACTTCTAGATCTGAGATCCTATCACTGCCCCATTTGAGAGTACGAGGTCTAAGATTGCTCCCTCATGAGTGGGTTCTGAAACTAGCTGTCTATGCCTGCCACCTGTAGGGCATCAAGAATGGCCCTGCTTTTGGATGTGGCTGCAGCAATGTGCTCCAGTTAACATCTGGCATATTCAGGTCTCCCATCAACAGTATCTCCCTTTCTCTGCCATTCTAAGAATGCCTTCTATCATATCCTTGTCCATTTCCTCCCCTGACATGGGGTCTGTACACAACCCTGTGCGGATTGTGGTGCCCTTTCCAGTCTCCAAGGTGACCCATACTGCCTCCTCTCCTCCTGTTTACTCTTTTGTTCAGTTGCTTTTATCCCTTCTTTACATAGAGAGCTACTCCTCCCCCTCTTCTCCCCTGCCTGTCTCTCCTGTAGGTTATGTACCCTGGTAGGTTAACATCCCAGTCATGGTTCTCTGTGTACCATGTTTCTGTGACTGCTATGATATCCAGGCATCCCTCTTCCATCAAGGCCACCAGCTCAGGGAGCTTGTTGCCCAGACCATGGGCATTGGTACTCATTACCCTCCATTTCCTGATGGCCTTACTCCTTTTGCCCCATCCCTGTCCTTCATGCCTTTGTCACTTTCTCCATTTACCCCTGCCCTTCTCCCTATCGACACCTCTTTGTTGATGTTTGCCGCACTTACTACCGTGATTATTTGGGGGGGCTAGGATTTCTCTGCTCCTTTCCAGTGCCTCCCCCCTTGGCTAGTTTAAAAGCTTGCCAATGAAGCATTTAAACCTATCACCTAGGATCACCTATCACCTAGTAACATTTAATTTAATAGCACTGTGAATCGTGAAAGCAGAAGTTTATATGTGAGTGGTGACAGACTGATAGGTCAGCTACTAAGCACCATTACTGCATGCAGACTGAAAGTTAAGCAAGGCAGACCACCACTTGGGTGAATCTATGAGAAACCTAACACAGTTAGTGCGTCATCGGCGCACCAGTCTGAAGTGCACCCATCTCAAGTAAGTGCATCCATCAAGATGATATCTTGTAGTGTTTACTCTTTTTTTTAGGTTTTGTTTAGGAACATTTTCCATGGTTTAATGCTGCTCCCCATCAGACAGAATTTTTTAAACCAGCCCCCCCTGCAGTGACCAGCATTCCAGATGGCAAAAATTGGGACCTATGCGCTCACCTGGTGGACCTAAGCCCTGCTGGACTAGTCCTGTAGTAAAATTCCCTATCCTGTTTGAAATTCATATGGGTCACAGATGCCTAAACTCAGTGTCCCAAGATTCGTAGCATCCGTGGAGCTCCTGTGTGCATGTGGGAGGGACACCTGACTCGGCGGGGACGTCATCCTAAAAGAGCGGGACTCGCGAGAGAGAAGCCGCCTGCTGCCACTACGACTAGAGCTGCCTGGAAGTGCGTCTGGCCAGGCATCCTCAACAAGGGTTTAGTAAATCATCACCGAGTAGCAGGAATCAGATTCAGTCTCTGCTCTGTGGGACCGGGACGTGGGTTGTGTTATTCGGGGACTGTGGGGTTCACCTTCTTTGGACTCTGGACTCGGGAGTGGAGTCTTTGGTCTGTGCTAGTGCTGCTGAGATTAGGAGGGGATGGAGTCAGTGTCAGCTGGAGCCAGAAGAGAGGCCTGATGATCAGCGTGGGGACTGCTGGCTGCACAGAGAATCTTCTTCAGTTTGGAACTTTGGACTGAACAAAAAAGTAAGTGCTGCACACACACTCAATGTCGAATTGTCAATCGAACTGTTGACTCTCCAGAGGAGAGCGTGCCTGGCAGCTGCCTGCCAGGCTGGGCTGCCTGGGTCTGGGTGCCTAGTTTTTTTTGGGGGGGGGCTCCTTTTCTGAGCTGACTGTGGGTTATTTTAGGCCTTGCTATTTGACGGGAATTTTAATGGGCTTCTATTAGTGAGAAATGAGCAGATTTTTTGGGCTTTCGGCAGTCAGAACAGGCTCATCAAAATAACAAGGCAAGCTAGAGTTGCTCTGGTGGAGCAAAAATGTGTGGGCCTCACTGACAAATCCAATACCTGCCTGGCCTGCATAAGCAAGAATGATATCAGGACTCTGTCTCACTCTTTGCCACTAGCAAGCACTGCCTTTTTACCACAGTACAGTCCATTAAAACAACAACTTTGTTAGGGGTAAACTACTTGTGCACATTGGAGCATAAGAATTATTGTGTTTTTTTCAAAGATGGGGTCCATAATTGCAATACAGTCCATTAAAACAGCACTGTCTGTGCTTATTGGAGCCCAAGAATTAGTAGGGGCTTTTTTTCTAAGACGGGCCCATAATTACGGTACAGTCCATTAAAACAAAAATAAACTTTGCTTAGGGGCAAACTGCCTGTGCTTATTAGAGCCCAAGATTTAATCAATATCTTTCTGCGATGCCTGGGAAGTGGCCGGGGAGGGGGAGGGAAGGGATGAGGAAGGGGTGGGGAGGGTATGTCCCTTATTTTTGAAATCCAATGTTGGCAACCCTAGTCAGCATGCCATTCGGAAAGGACTGCCTGGAGAAAACTAAACTAAAGCGAGGAAGGGAAGGGTGTGGGCTGTGGGGTCTTAGAGATAGAGACTCTCTGGCAGGCAGCAAAATTCAATAAAGTCAAGTAGTGTTAGTGCAGTAGTGGAGTGGCCGGTGGGCAGTGACACCCGGTGTGTGTGTGTGCCTGTGTGGACTGCACTATGGTGGCTGGCAAGCAATTGCAATGCATTGCATACGATTTAAAGTGAGCACCAGCTGCAGGCCCAGCCCTCCTTCATGCCCCGTGTACTTCTTAAATATCAGTAGATTTAGCCCAGATCTACTGATATTTAAGATGTACACTATTGATTCTATGACTTTTAATCCACAACATGATGTTTTTACCTGACAACTGACAATTCAACCAAAAAAAAGGACACAAAATAATGGAACAGTAGTGGGGGAAAAACAAGGCTAAAGTAGCAGAAAATGTGTTATTTTGCACGAGAGAGCACCAAGATTTTGATAGCTTCTGGGGGCCTAGGTGGCCCCCAGAACCTGAACTTTTGCTTGGGGCCCAAGCCCTGAATAATATCTCATGCTAACAATGCCTCTGGTGACCATCAGTCATTGTGGTATGAAATCACAGAAGGAGCAGAACCAAACCACACAAAAACACATATCCTGGATTTTAGGGGGACAGACTTTGGGAAAATGGGCAGATGCTTGAAAGAGGCATTAAGGGGAATGGGGCAGGAATCAGGGGTTGAGGAACAGTGGGCAGTATTCAAAATGGGGATTACAAGAACAACAGAATTATGCATTAACAGGTTAGCAAGAGGAAAAGGAAGAGGAGGCCATTATGGTTTTCCAAGGAGGTAGCGGAGAAAGTGAAAGACAAAACGATTGCATTCAAGCAATGCAAAAATACACAGGTAGAAGGGGATAGGGAGAAGTGCCAGGAGAAGCAAAGGGAGGCAGGGAGGTCAGTAAGGGAAGCCAAAGCTCAGACAGAAGAGCACATTACAAAATCAGTGGGTAGAGGGGACAAAACCTTTACAGGTACATAAGTGAAAAGAAAGGCAAAGGAGGGATAGTGAGACTGAAGGGGAGGATGGGGCCATGTGGAGATGACAACAGTAAAGCTGACATATTGAACAGGTATTTCTGCTCAGTCTTTACTGAGGAAGAGGAGGGCAATGGGTCTGAAGGAGTACAAGGGGTGGAATGGTGCAGAAATGGACACAAGTCCCTTTACATGAGAAAGGGTCCTGAAGGAACTGGAAATAATAAGAGTTGATAAAGCAAGCAACAGATGGGTGCACCCAGGGTCCTTAAAGAACTAAGAGGTGGTGGCTGAACTTCTGGCAATCCTGTTTAGCTGATCACTGGAAACAGGGAGGTACCCAAAGACTGGAGGACAGCAGATGTAGTCCCTTATACAAAAGTGGGAACAAAGAGGAAGCGGGAATTACAGACCAGTCAGCCTCACCTCAGTAGTGGAGAAGATCATGGAAGCACTACTGAAGGAGAGATTGGTGGAACATCTGGTTGTCAATGGACTACAGGACCCAAGGCAGCATGGTTTTACCAGGGAGGTCATGTCAGACCAACCTCATTGAATTTTTTGACTGGGTGATTAGGGAGGTGGATCAGGGGAGGGCAGTAGACATGGCCTATCTGGACTTCAGCAAGGCCTTTGACACTGTGCCACATAGAAGACTATTACACAAACTGGGGAATATGGGTGTGGGCAGGACAGTGGTGCAGTGGGTAGGTAACTGGCTAGGCGGCAGGACACAGAGAGTGGTGGTAAATGGCTGTCACTCCACAGAGGGAAGAGTGACCAGTGGGATACCACAGGCATCAGTGCTTGGATCGGTCCTTTTCAAGATCTTCATCAGTGACATTGGTCAGGACCTAGAAGGCAGAATTTCCCTGTTCGCTGATTACACAAAGCTCTGTAACAGAGTAGACACACCAGAGGGTGTAGACAGAATGAGAAGGGACCTGCAGAAACTTAAAGAATGGTCTGGGGTTTGGCAGTTGAAATTCAATGCAAAGAAGTGCAAGATAATGCATATGGGGCACAAAAACCCTGGCACAATATATCAGTTGGTGGGTGAGGATATAGCATGCACCAAGCAGGAACGGGATCTTGGAGTTATCATCTCTGATTACCTCAAGGTAGGGAAACAGTGTGACAAGGCAACAGGTAAAGCAAATAGTATGCTGGGATGCATAGGCAGGGGCATCACCAACAGGAAAAGGGAGGTCATAATTCCACTATACAAGACACTAGTGAGGCCCCACCTGGAGTACAGTGTACAGTTCTGGAGACATTACTTACATAAGGACATAGACAGGGTAGAGAAGGTTCAGAGGAGGGCAACAAAGATGGTACATGGATTGCATCACAAGTCCTATGAAGACAGGTTGAAGGAATTGAAAATGTACTCCCTGGAGGAGAGAAGGGAGAGAGGGTATCTGATAGAGACATACAAGTATCTTACAGGGAGGAACAGGGTGCAGGAATACACTATTTTTAAGCGAAAAAGATGTTCCAGGACTAGAGGGCATGGGATGAAGTTGAAGGGAGGATGATTCAGAGGAAACGTGAGGAAGAATTTCTTCACAGAACGGGTGGTGGACAAGTGGAACACCCTGCCAGAGGAAGTGGTGGGGGCTGAAACAATCACGGGATTTAAGAATGCATGGGATAGACATAAAGGAATTCTGGAGGTCAGGGTTAAGGGGCAACAGACTTCTAGGAAAACAAAGTAAACTTACAAGCTCAAATGGGCAGACTGGGTGGGCCGTAGACCCTTATCTGCTGACACTGTCTATGTATCTGTGTATCTATATATACGTCTTTTAACCACGGGGAAGCAAGGGGAAGAAAGAATAGAAAAAGCTAGTGAAGAAAGGGAGATAACAGGGAGAAATTGTGAGACCATTGGAGTGGCCATTTCTCAGGTGCCAAAAGGAAACTTTGATTGCGCGGTCAGATAGGAGATAGTCAAGTGACAGAATAGTGAGGAGAACAGAGTAGAGCCTTGCTTTTAACTCTCTCTGTATAACAAATGGGACAGGGTCTTACCCAACCCTGTCACATCCCTGTATAATATGATAAGAAGGATTTCAGATCTCTACTGAAACTGGATTACAGACTATAAGGTACTCTAAATTGGAACGGGAAAGTCCACATAAAACTAATAATTTATAATTTGGCCAGTGTCGTAATTGTATAAATATCTGAGTATGTGGAACATGGGAAACAGACTGACTAATGTGCTTAGATGGGAGAAATACTTGATAAATGCCATGACAGCAGAAAGATTGGAATAATTCATTTAAGAATGTTAAGTAATCCCCCCAAACTTTGTAATTAAGTATTATCACCCCTATGAACATATGCATATGCCAGCAGATAGCGGCCTTACGGTCTGTCTAGTCTGCTCAAGTGTGCAGTTCCCACTGTGTTTACAGAGGACACTGCCCCTCCCCATATCCCCCTTGCCCCTTATCAAATATCCCCTTGCCCCTCTCTCTTCTTCTACCTGCAAACTGCCCCCTTACCCTGTCCCAACCTTTCTTGAAGCTGTCCACTGTTTTTATAGTTACCACCTCCTCTGGCAAGTCACTCCACATAGCCACCACCCTCTCAGTGAAAAAGTGCCTCCTCATCTGCCTCCTGAACCTTCCCCCCACCAGCTTTAGGCTGTTACCCCTTGTGGTACTGTTTCCATTAAGGCTGAAGAGGCCCTCGGTGTTCACTCTTTTTATACCTTTAAAGTATTTGAAGATCTCAATCATGTCCCCCCCACCCCTCAAGAGAGTCCATGTTGAGCCCCTCCTCATAGGTGTTGCTTGCTAGCCCTGGATCATCTTGACTGTCCTTCTGTGGACCGTTTCCAGCACGTTGATGTCCTTCTTAAGACAAGGGCACCAATAGTGCAAACTGTACTCTAGGTGCGGTCTCGCTAGAGACCTGTACATCAGCAGAATTACTTCCACCTCCCTGCTGGTAATTCCCTGGCTGTGCAGCCCAGCATCTGATCTGCTTTGGCTGCAGCTTTCCTGCAGTGTGTTGAGTGTTTCAGGTCACTCATGATAATTACACCCAGGTACTTTTGTACCTCTGACTTGATTACCTTCCCACCACCAAACCAGTATTTTTCACTGGGTTTTTCACCCCCAAGTGCATAACTTTACACTTTTTAGCATTGAACCCCAGTTGCCAAATGCCAGACCACTTCTCTAGTCTAGCAGGTCTTCCCTGAGCTCCTGTCTGTACTCCTCCATGTCCACCCTCCCACAGCACGTTGTGACATCCACAAACAGCTATATCTTACCCTTAATCCTATCTGTGATGTCACTTATGAACCCCCCAAAAGTGGGGGTGGAGGAATTGCTTTATGTAGATAAACGTCTTCTGCTGTCTTCTAATTCTTAGTATTCCTAGTACGAATCCCTGTATCAAAATGTTGGAATAAAGTTGATCCAGTATGAAAATCAAAATAACTCTAACTATGGGACATCAGCTTAATGCTGGAAGCGTGGTAGAACTAGATGCTGACCTAGAGCATAAATATTGGGATTGCAGATGTGTAAACACCTTATGGGTTAAAACTCTGGACTACATTATGGCTGCTACATCAATGGACAGTCAGAATGAGTTCAATCTGCTGATGCTAGGATGCACAAGTAATTTGCAGTGTAACAAGTCCACACATTTATTTATTGATTTATTGATTAATGTATTTATTTATCTAAAGGTTTAACCAGGAAAGACATACTGAGCTGAGAACAGCTCATTTCCAGATGCATCCTGGGGGAAAGGGGACAAGGACATAACTAAACAATAAGCTGATGAAAATGAAAAGTCAATTACAGTAATATAGTAATACATGAAGCATAAATATAAATAATTAGAGGCAAATTAATAAACAAATACACGTAGAAAATAAAACACTTATATGTACAGAGAAAGGAAATAAGAAAAGGAGAGGGCCATAGACAGTTGCAGGTAGAAGAACAAAAGTATAGGATGCTGGGTTGCATAGGTAGGGGTATTACAAGCAGAAAGAGGGATTTAATATTATCCCTGTATAGAGCACTAGTAAGGCCTCACCTCGAGTACAATGTCCAGTTTTGGAGGCCCCATCTCAGGAAGGACATAGAACAGGTGGAGAGAATGCAGAGAAGGACTACCAAGATGGTTCAGGGCGTGCATCAGAAAAACTATGAGGAGAGGCTCAGGTAGTTAAATATGTACTCACTGGAGGTTAGAAGGGGGGACATGATAGAGGCATTGAAATACATCAAGGGGATAAACAGAGTACAGGAGGGTAACTTGCTACAGAAAAGGAGTTGCACACGGACAAGAGGACATGATATAAAACTGGAAGGGGGAGACTCAGAGGCAATGTGAGGAAGTATTTCTTCAGAGAAAGAGTGGTGGCACCCTGGAACAAGCTAGCAGAGGAAGTGGTGGGTGTGGACAACATTGTGGCATAAAAACATGTATGGGATAGGCACAGGGGAGTTGTGGTGAGAGGAAAGAGGGGAAGAATGACTGCATATCAAATAGGATCTGTAGTGGGAAAGTAAGAACTAATTGTACAGCAGTACAAGGGCAGGCTAGATAGACCAAGGGGTCTTTTTCTGCCAACATCTACTATGTAACTACGTAACTATGTAACTATGTAAAGAAGAGACTTTAAGGAGGAATGAGAAGAGGCAGAATGTATAGAAAGGGGGAAAGAGGACCAAAGTTTAGGAAATCAGTTAGAAAAAGCAGATTGTCCAACAGTAGATTTTCTAGAAGGAATAGAAAGAGAAGGGAAATTAGTGTTGCAGAGAAGATAGGAGAAGGAAGAAGGAGGAGAGGAAAGAAGGGATTTAAGATAGATGGGAAGGGAGTTGAACCAGAATTTGGATATAAAAGATACTCAATGGGAAAGGCACCTATCATCAAGAGAGAGAGAGAAAGTAAAGAGAGCAGTGGTGAGTACAAGGGGGGCAATCTAAAGCAAAATGACAGAAAGAATGGAAAAGATGGTCCAGTCTGGCAGGGGAGGATATAGGGGCACCACTGTACACTAAGTCACTGTAGTCAAAGATAGGGAGAATAATTTCTACTACAATTTCTTGGCAGGCAGGAAGCGGAATACTCACTTTATTCCTGTACAATGCTCTCATTTTAGGGCATAGCTAATGGAGAATAGCATGAATATGCACTGAGAAATCAAGATGCCAGTCAAGGAAGAACCCAAGGTACTTAAAGGAGGAAACCTCTTCTATCTTAATACCATCAAGGGTATTAAATAATGGGAAAGAAGTAAGTCTGGCAAGCCTCTGATAGGTGCCAAAAGTCAAGGAGACTGTTTCTTTTGGCATCGAGGGACAATTGGTTAGACTTGAACCAGCACTGAATGTTGTCAAAATCCAACTGCAGCTGGGAAGTTAGGTCATGGGAAGAGGAGCTAGAAGCAAAAAGAACTGTGCCATCAGCATACATATGAATTGATGCAGAGGAACAGACAGTAGGGAGGTTATTTAAGAAAATGGAAACAAGAATAGGACCCAGGACAGACCATTGAGGGACACCTGAACTAATGGGAAGTGGAGATGAAGTGGATTTTCCAATCTGGACAGCTTGAGACCTCCCACCAATGTAAAAATGAACCAACTGACTGAACAGTCAGAGAGGCCCACTGCTTTAAGTTTGACCAGAAGTAAGGGATGTGCCACAGTGTCAAAAGCTTTAGCAAGATCAACAAAAATGGTGGAAGTAATGAGCTCTTGATTTGTACCTGTGCGTATGGAGTCAGTGAGACGAAGGAGGGAGGTAGAAGTGGAGTGGGATTTCCTAAAGCCCGACTGGAAAGGTGTGAAAAAGGAGGAGCTGTCAAAAAAGGGAGTGAGCTGAGAAAGAACAATGTGTTCTTGTAACTTGGTCAAAGTGGGAAGAAAAGATATAGGATGGATGGTACCAGGAGCAGTGGGGCCACCACCTTTGTGAAGAGGTGTGACAATGGCATGTTTCCAAATACCAGGAACAGCAGCAGAGGTAAAGAAATGATTGAGGAGTAGAGTAATGGGCAGAGCAATGGCACACGCAGAGAGAAGAAGAAACTTAGGGTTAAGGCCATCTGGACTACCTCCCTTCATAGGATTAAGGGCAAGCAGAGCCTTTAGGGAGATAGAGGGAGGGAGGGAGTGATAGGAGAGAAGGAAAAAGAAGGAGGAGATGAAGGCAGAGAAAGGGAGGGAAAGGGTAGAGGAAGAGGGGATAAGAGAATGGGCACAAGTAGTAAAGTAGGTATTAAAAGACATAGTAACAGCAGAAGGGTCAGAAATAAGGAAGTCACCAACCTTGAGAAAGGGAGAGGGAGACTAGGTCTGTGGGGTGAAAAGGGAATGGATAACCTTCCAGAATTTGGAGGGGTTATTAATGTTATTTTGGAGTGTGGAAGCAAAATACTTGGACTTTGCAAGTCTGATGGCTTTGGTACAGGCGTTACAAAAGGCATCTATAGTTGGCCAATGAAGATTGGGAGCCAGAGATTTTAAAAGTATGCCAGGCAAGGTCTCTGGTACACAAACAAGTACCTCAGCCAATATCCAGGGAAGATGAGAACCTCGCACTCTAGTTCTTCTCAGGGGTACGTGACGATCCCAAACAGTGAAAAATTTAGACTGAAAATAAATAAAATGATTTTAACAACATCCTTTGGTAACTAACAAAATGGTACTTCAGCACTGGACAGATAAGGAGCTTCTAGTGTATGCAGCCTGGATAAATAAATTGAAAGACCTCATCATCATCATAGTTAATAAAACATTGCATTGCCACATTATATACAGAGAAACATGGGAAAATGTTTTAGTGTCTAAACAACCATTGTTATATACAGTGCACTCCACTTATAACAGACGCTGTTATAATGGACAATCAGTTATAGTGGACAAACATTGATTTCTCAAACCAAATATATCAAATCCAGTGCATTTTTCCTTGGTAATAATGGACAAAAACATTGCTTATAATGGATACTTTGAAGCTTTTATAGGTATTTGTAGTGCTTTTTTTTGGGGGGGTGCAGATCTGGTGAGGAGATTTGGCAAATGCAGAATTTAGATAGAGGAGCTACAGAGACTAACTTTCTTTCTCCACACGCTGCATAAACTTTTATTAGTTGATTACACTAAAAAGGAAGTGACTTTAATTCTTAACAAAACCCTTACAGTACAATTACCTTTGTTCGTACTGTCCTAGAACCCCAACATCCAGCCACTAGAGTTACTATCTTCTTCTTACCTTCTGCAATAAACTTAGTAAAAAAGGTCATGTTCCCTAACAGTTAAATAACTCTAAATAAACACACATAGTACAGAAACATATATGTTAGGTAGGCTTTTGAGAAATTTGTGAAGTTTTATAATAGGTTTTCACATTGAGGCCCTGCTTACACACATAGCCACATGTAACACATAGGCTCCACCTCCTCTGGATATACCGGACACTGGATAGAATGGACAAAAGTTGGGTGCACAGATGCGTCCATTATAACAGGCTTGGACTGTACTTTTATCTACTTACATCCCTGCACAGCTTCCTTCTATATTATGTACTCTGAATTAAAATTAGGTGGTGGTGTAGATGTTTTTGTGTGTTCATCTTGTGTTGTGACATGTACATCCATAGAACACAGTGGAAGAATTGAACTGGAACCACATGGAGCGCACTTCAATTTTTCACCACTGGACTTCGTGAGCGCTCGTCCACTCATGAAGTCCAACGGAGAAAAACAAAAGTAAGTCTCGAGAGCGCGTGGGTGGCTGGCTGACTGACTACTGTGCTGTGGAAAGGAGGGGAGATTGGTACAGGAGTCAGGACATCACGTCATGGGAGAGTTCAGATCTTGGGGCAGGGATTTTTCATGAGTGTCACTCCTAGGTTAGTTGGATCTTTGGATGATGATGTGACCATCTGACACCGAGCGCTGGGGGGGGCAGGTTACAAATGTGGTCTGCCTCCTTCCACTAGTCCATAAGCCTGCTCAGTTCACCAGGGCAAGGGGTTGGACATGTCTTATTGCCTTGCCCTGTGAGAGGGGACACCGGGACAGGGAGGGACTGGGAGTGACAGCTAAAAAATTGACTTTTTTCTCATATTCATTCTTGTTCTCATTTGCCTTCTCGTTCTTGTTCTCCTTGTTGAGTTGGAAAAACATACAACAAACGAAGCCCCGTTTATACACATGTACCCCTCCCCTCAACACCACCTCTAGGGAGCTGTGTGAAAGCTATTCTTAATACATACTGAATGTAAACTTGGCTACCAAGGACCTAATGTGCAGCAGGGAAGTGGTGCCCAATGGGTCTGGTTTCCTTGCATAAAAAAGGAAAGTTGGCATCCATTATGAGGAGTGGGGTGTGGAGAAGAGAAAGTGGTGGAGGAATGGAGAGATGAGAAGAAAGGAGCAGGTGTAAGTGGTGGGAATAGGAGAAATTTGTGCAGGAAAGGAGAAGGTGGTGAGAGACTGGCGGATCACCCCTTAATAGATGCCTCCTAGGGGCCTTTGTGGGTTCTGTTGCCATGTCTTGTCTAAACTAACTACTGTATGTGTGTCTGTCACTACCATTGCAGCAACTGACAATATCAGACATGTCCAGCTATTCCACGATATTTCCAAAGAGATTCCCTCTGATGGTCCTGCAGTGAGTGGTACTGTAGGCAGGCATGGAGTTTCCGTACAGATATCATTGAAATGTCAGTAAATATTGGACCATGTTAATTGCTGCAACCGTATGAGAGCTCTGGAAAAGGGCTGGTATGGTAAACTGCTGACAGTGATGGGGGAGTTGGAGAGGTACAATTAATTGTTGCACTGCTTTTATCCCCATCCACCTCCTCTACCTGCACCACCGACATGCTCCTTCCATTCAGGTCTCGGCCCTACTCCCAGCTCCACCATTCCTCATGGAGTCATGACCGGGGGGGGGGTCTATGCAAGGTGGGGTCCAAGAGTGCAAGTGACCATCATTTGGACAGCTTGTGGTACAAAGGATTTTAACCCGTGTTTTGTCCCACCCACCATCTGTGCAGCACCAGGCCATGTATCCATGCAGTGTTCCCCTGTGGTGGAGATCAGTTCCCTAGTCCATCACAGGTGTTACTGCAGTGGCAGAATGTGGCACTAACCCTCCCCAGGTGGGAGTGTTGCCTCCACAGCCCCACCCCAAGCTGCCCAGCTGGCTCCCAAAATCCCTCAAACATAGAGCACCAGTGCAGGAGTACACTGTGCAACCCAGTGGGCCATGGGATGGCTTGCTGCACTGCTGTCATAATTTCATATTGTGGTCAATAACTTTATGACGTGGCTTTGAAATCTGGTTTAAGTGTAAACCTGTTGTGCTGCACCTCTGCCCAGGGTTAGTGTATTTTTCCAGAAGTAAATCCTCCCTCAATCATTCTCCCAGTAAATATTGTAACCATCCTGTGGAGAAGAGGTCATATATGCAAAGCAGTAGAGTTGGATAAAAACTAAGAAATACACTATTTTTGGATCCTGTCGATATAATGGAAATCATTCATATGTTTTCTGTTAGTTTCAATGCTCTTTTATTATATTTTAGTGATCGTAATGTCTTATGATTTGGTAATCCTCCAATATTTAAAGAGTTTGTACCTTTTGAGAAAACATTCAAAAACATATCTAGACAACATTCTGCATATATCTGATAGATTTTCCGTATTTTTCTTGCTTTTATTTTTCATTACAAGGTTTTTACATGGAAGAAGGGTCCTTGTTCTGAAAGATGATCTGTTCTGGGGTCCTGTAACCTTCCCAACAGATCTGCTAAGATAATGGTGTTTCTCTATCTGTTGTTCTCTGGGGTCCTGTAAGCTGCCCATCTCAACAGATCTGCTGAGATACTAGTGTCTGTTTTCCTCTGGGGTCCTGCAACCTTCCCAACAGATCTCCTGGGATAATGGTGTCTGTCTGTCATTTTTTTTATCTGGGGTCCTGTAACCTTCCCAACAGATCTCCTGGGATAATGGTGTCTGTTTGTCTGTCTGTCTGTCGGTTTTTCATCTGGGGTCCAGTAACCAAATCTTTCCACATATAAGAAATACAGGTGATGATAACCAGGCTTTTTAAACAACTCTTTCACCATTAAAATGCATGAAAAGTCACCATCCGAAGGTAAAAATGTCAAAATTTTCCATGGGAGCATGCCCTCAAACCCACCCCCAGCTTTTAAGATTTTTATTGTGAGGCATTATGTCCCCAACTTTATACCTTGGTAGCGCTCCTGTAAATAAGCATCAACAAAATGAACAGTTAATACCAAAACCAATGCTTCTGTGTAAATGGCACTTCACAATGCCATATCCCATCAAGTTGCCAAGTACATTTGGCCGCTGCAAGTACGGCACCACAACAAGGGCGACAGTGAAAGGGACGATCGTGATTTCAGATTGCCCCTCACTCACGTCACCCTTTGTACCCACATAGTTTCTGCTTCCTCCAGTGCATGCCTGCCCTAGAGAAGGTTATATTTAGTTTTTCTGGGATGGGGGGGCCAAGTCCCCTGCAACAGTTGACTGTTTCCCTGGAAGGTGCTTTGGTGCTGTAACTCCCAGGAGACATAATGTCTGGAACTGTAATGTCGGCGGCATGTTACCTGCACTGTAATCGGTATCAGCAATGTGTTTGTCACCGTGGCATGGGTGAACCCTACAGTGCAATAAAGGGCAAGAGGACAACAGTTTGTAGTGTGCAAAAAGGCAATACATTGTCTGGTTCAGGGAAGCAGGCAGAAACTAAGAGCAGGTACAGGATGACTGACATAAAACTGCTAAAGTAAAGTAATGATGATTTAAATTGTAGGTGGCTTTGTTTTTAAAATAATGATGCACAATGTTATCTCAGAATCACTTTGCTGCTTTATGCACCTACCGTATGTAGCATGTCCTGACATTTTGCAAAAGGTTTTCGCATTGGTATGTTGTAATACTTGCAAGGAATATTCTGATGTGCCGAACCACTTCCTTTGTAGCAGAAATTAATTATGCAACTCTGCCTCAGATTGTAATTTTGCAAATTGCTTGGCAGAAGTGTCATGCAATGAAAGAACTTGAACTTCATTTATTGGGTGGGGGGGTCCATAATAAAGATGGTGTTCACTAGGAGGAAGGGCTAACAGGGGAAGTAGCACTCCATGTGGAGGTACCTAGCAAAACCGCCACATCCTAGAAACTGTTTCCAAGTATCTGCTGCTGGGGCCTAGCATGACATTCACCCTCCCCCAGATATCAGCAGCAACTCTGATCAGCATATAACACACATCCGCATGACCCCTGGTCCCTCGTAATGACCTCAGCTGGAGCTGGGCTGACCCTGCCTTGAAAATGGTGCATCCTATATTGGGGGTGCCAAGACCAGCGTGAAGTACGTAATAGGGGAAAGACAAGAAAACACCCCCCATTGAGGGGCTGAAACTCTGCCTTGCTTCAGTCCTTGCTTGGCCCACTGTCACTGCTATCTGCATGTGGTCTCAGAGCTTGCCCTTGGGCCAGGAAATAATTCTGTAAATGGTATTCAGTCAGTAGCACTGAACAAGGAGAGTGGTAGTACTGTAGGTGGCACTGACCACCCAGCAGTATCCAGCCCTGGATACCAAGGAGGGGAGAGAAAGGGGTGTGGCCTGCATTGGATCACAGATCACTTTACCTGTTGGGGGACACCGCCTATACCAGTGGTATCTACATCTAACAGATTAGCAGAGATCACCACCGGTAACAGTTTCTACTGCCTGCCACCATGTTAATGCATATAGGAGATCCTAGGGAAACCCTTTTAGGGCTTTAAAGAGGTTGTGACTGCCTTTATTGGGGGTGCAGTGAAATTTATAGGAATCTCAATGGCATTCTCTTCCAGCCTGTCATAATGTTCTTGTCTACAGAAGAGCTAGGCATGGATTGGTAATGTTCCAGTTAATCTGAAATGAAAAGGAAGAATGAACAGTTTACAGCATAACCAAATCAAATTTGGGGAGGGGGAAGTTAAATCTGAAGGAGAGAAATGTAATCAAATGTCAAAATTTAAAAAGACAGACTCAGAAACAATGTGTGAAATACCACCCATCCTGTCCTGAACCACAACAGGGAGAAAAATGAGATGGGTGCAGTGACTTCATCTGCATAAGGGCCTCAGTCCAAGGCTGTCAGCTATTTCAGAAAGGCGCCACCAGTGCACAAAGCTGCTGTGTCAACTCAGAACAGAAATCAGACTGCTCAGAGCCCAGTGTGTCACTGCCACCAACACCCTGCCGCCTCACTCTAGCCCTCTGCTTGCAATGCAAATGAGTACTCTTTCAGGAATCACTCTGTCTACTGTACAGTAGATTAATGTGCCTCTCATGCTCTCCCTCCCCTCTCTCTGTCCTTCTCTTTCTGACACATACCCTCTCACTAGTGTAAGGAAGGTTACTCCAGGGTTACTCAGTGTTCTTTCCTCGTAGAGAAGTCCCACATCATGATCAGCACTACACTGCAATATCCTGTGTTTATAATCTCACTCTGTTCAGAGATTTGTGACTTCTTTTGCTAAACAGAGCAGCTGCATTGATTTATTGTAACCAGATTCAACAGACTCTCTCAGGACTTCACAACACCACCGTTCAGTAGGGATGAAACGATCGTCTGGATCCACTGTTCCATTGGGGTCTAGTCCAGGCCCCAGTGTCCAAGTGTGGCAGCTCTGTTCCCAACCAGCTGCTTTTACCCTCCCTAGACCCCACAAGCCTTCTTAACCATAATCCATGCTGCACATAACTGTCCTGATCCACACAGGGACAAGTCTTCTTAACCCCAAATCCAGCTGCACATAACTACCCCAGTCCATGGTGGTGAACAGTGGTTATGTACTGGCCACCATCACTAGGACCTGGGTGAGGGTGCCACTGGACTCCAGCATTGTTGGCACAAGGACCATGACAGAGGGCCAGCATATTCCAGGGATACATACACCAGGGAGTCAGCAAGGGAGGGGGGTACCACTACAGCCAGGGATTCAGTATCTTGTATATAACAAGGAAATGATTAGAGAAAGTGGTGCCATGAAAGCTAGGGATTCAGTATATTGCACATACTTCTCCTGCTGGCTTCTTTGTATGTTCATGTAAGTTTTAAGTTTGGTGACGGATGTTTAGGAGGGAAGTTAGGAAGCACTTCTTCACAGAGAGGGTGGTGGCCAGTTGGAATGCATTGCTGGAAGAGGTGGTCTCACTGAAGATGGTGGGCAGCTTCAAGAGAGGCTGCAATAGACATGAGGGGAAGGTATGGGCCATGGAAGGGACGGATGGAAAGGATGGGAGGACTGGAGGGAAGAGTCAGTAGCTTAAGCTATGGGCTCTGCAATCCAAACAGACTAGATAGACCAAACGGTCTTCTTCTGCTGGCTTCTTTGTATGCTGGTATGTTCACATACCGGGGATCAGTGAGGGAGGGGGAACCACTAGAGCCAGGAATTCAGCGTAGTACATATAGCAGGGGAGCATGAGGGAGGGAGGAGGTACCACTACAGACAGGGATTCAGTATATTATGTATACCAGGGTATCAGTGAGGAAGGGGGCGCCACTAGAGCCAGGATCCATTACATTACATATAACAGGGGATCTGTGAGTGGGGAGGTGCCACTAGAGCACCAAGGGTTCATTATATTACATGTACTGGGGATCAGTGAGGGAAGGGTATCACTAGATTCAGGGATTCAGTATATTACATATACTGTTCCAGGGGATATGTGGGGGTACCACTAGAGCCAGGGATTTAGTATATTGTGTATCACGGGAGATATGTGAGGGGGTGCCAGTAGTGCCAGGGAGTCAGTATATTACATACTGTATATCTGGGGATCTGTGAGTGGGGGAGGGGTGCCCCTAGAGCACCAAGGATTCATTATGTTGCATATACCCGAGGGAATTAGTGAGGGGAGGAGTGCTGCTGGAACTATTTTACATATACCGAGGGATCACTGAGGGAGGGGGTACCACTGGAGCCAGGGTTTCAGCATATTACATATAATAGGGGATCAGTGACGGGGTGCCAGCCACTAGAGCCGAGGGTACAATACTGTATATTACATTTACTGGGGGATCAGGGAGGGGCGAACTAGAGCCAGGCATTCATTATATTACATATATCAGGGGACCAGTGAGAGAGGGGGTACTACTAGTGCTAGGGATTCATTATATTACACATATACTTGGGATCTGTGAGGAAGAGGGTGCCACTAGAGCCAAGGATGCAATATGTTACATTTACCAGCTACAATATATTATATTTACCAGGGGAACAAAGAGGGAGGGGCGAACTAGAGCCAGGGATTCATTATATTACATATACCAGGGGATCAGTGATGGAGGGGGTACTACTAGCGCTAGGGATTTATATATGTGGGGATCTGTGAGGAAGGGGGTGCCTCCAGAGCCAGGAATCACTGTGTAGAAGACAGGATGAGCAGGCGTGACAGCGGACAGGAACAGAATGGTGCATTGGTACATAATGAGTATTCAGGTGCTCATACTGAGACAGTAAGTAGTTCTGAGTAACCTGCATTTTGAGTGAGGTCACTGACATTTGGTTCAAATATTGTACGTTACCACTGATGTGCTGTAATGGTTTTGCCTCGCTAACTGCATTTATGAGGTGGTTAGCACATCCCACAAGGGACTCCATTTTGTGCTCTGGAACTGTTAAGGTGGTTCTGTGGTGTACCTTGGCAGGAGGTGTACTGGAAAGACCTTTGTGCAGCTGGTTTTCATGCGGTTTCCATTCCAATGTACCTTCCTTTGTGGCTCACTCACATTACCACGAGCACTTGTGCTGTGCTCACATTACGATGCGCACATAGCCAGCAAAGCACTACTGAAAGGTTTTAAACATTTAAATGTTTTTTTTTTCCAGTGCAGCTTTTTGTTTTAATGGTCTGTGCTGACCCCAGATTGCAAGTGTCCACTGGACACCTTATTCTGGGATTTCAGAAGTTCATGGATTTTTTTCTTTTGTTATAAATATAATTTTTTTATGTTAAAAAAATATTTTGGGAATATGCAAGCCAGAGTTATTTGTGCCAGGCTGTGAAACAGCAATCCAGGCACCTCAGTGCTTAATCAGTGCAAGTTTTCCCAAGAAATATTATAATATTATAATTAAAATAATTTTTGGCCATGCCAGACAAGAGTCAATTGTTTGTATAGGGATGTGAAACAACAATCCAGGGTGTCCCAGTTCTTCAGCATTGCAACTGTTTTCCAATTAAGACATATAATGAAAAGAAATATTTAAAAAAATAATTTTTAGCCACACCAGACAAAGGACAATTATTTGTCTAGTGCGGTGAAACAGTAGTCCAGGATATCAGGATCCACCACACTAGTGACCCTGCAGTGGACTAGGGAGCTTGCCTCGTCCACAGGAGCACAGGAGTAGCGTGCAGGATGTACTGGGACAGGCCTGGAATCAGGGGAAGAAATGTGTGAAAATAGGAGCACTCTGCTGGCAGAATAATCCCCCTGCTTTCCACAGGCTCCACACTACCATATGGGCACTGGGTCATCTGGATATGGTCAACAGCATAGGTGCCAAACCTATAGGCGCAGGAGTGCAGCAGCCCCTCCCCAACATTTGCCCATGTGTATTCAAAGTACCCCTTTGCTTGGAAAAACTATGATTTTACCCTGCGCCCTTTTGAACTTCAACACCCCCACTTTTCCTCATGTTGCAGCACCCACACCAGGGTAGGGAGGAAGGACATCCTTCCCATGGCCCGCCACGGGGGGGGGGGGCAGTCCATGGGAGATTTAGGGCCAGGCAAGTCCCCAGGATGGTGGGTGCGAGAGCTGTGCAAGTGGAGGGCAGAGGGGGACAGCAAAGTAAGGGGCCATAAAAATCACATGATAACAGGCAAGTCAGTTATTCGCCTATAGGTACGAAGCACACCTATAGAGTGGGACAACCCAGTCCATCAAAGATGTCCCCAAAAAATGCACACACAGCCAAAAGCCACAACACCAGTGAAAGTAGTTGAGTAGCTGTAACCCCCCACACACACACACACTCTTGCGCAACAGTGAGTTACCGCCACCCATCCAAATCCTTTCTTTGGAGAATATTTTGTTATTGATCCACCAGCTGTAGCACTTGTCAGTTTGTTATATTAATAAATACAATACTGACAATAATAACAATAAAGCATTTATATGAATGCATTGCAAGCGACTTTGTTCATGCCACATTTCTTTCACTTTTTGTACGCTGATGCTGAGTGCTGTGACAGCAACAGTCCTGCACCACAGCAGAGGCTGCGACACGTCCCAATTTTTCAGACTATAGAAATGTAAATAATTAGTAATATTTACAACAATAATATAATTAGTAATAATTTATTACAATGTGCAGTAGCGTCCTTATAGTTAGGGTTTGGTAGGCAGTTTAATGTTAAACCCCAAATTTTGCACCTTAATAACTTACGCAACCGTTCAACAGATTTGCAAGAAATTTGAAATACACAGTCTCGGGTAGTAGATCTCTTGATATGCCATACAGTGAAGGGTCAAAAAATGCATTTTTTGCTTTTTTGACAAAAGTCAGGGTCCTTTTTCGACATCACACTGCACACACACTGTTTGGAATTTTGTCCTGATATTTTCAGGTGAATAAAGAGGTTATCCTAAGGAACAATCCTGCATTAGTTTGGTGAAAAAATATGAATCCATTCCAAAGTTATTAAATTTTGAAATTGTGGGTTTTGACCATGCTCAGTTCAGTCTTTGGGATAGATGCACAGTTTCGATCTAGGATTCCTGGTCGTGAACGGCTGGCAAAGAGGTATTGCGAAGAGGGATTCAGAAATCTCACAAAATCCCTCTTCATGAGAAAAATCAGTCCTTGTCAGCCGCCATTTTGTTTTCTCACTTAGCAAGGGGAGAAAACAAAATGTTGTGATGCCTCACATTTTTATTATTTTGTAGCTGAAAAAAAGAAAACAGTCCCCCGATGTCTTTCTTTTCAATACAGAATCCTGCATCTAAATTTCATCGAACTGCCCCTCTATGGTCCGACGACATCTAAATGCCTAATCCCTATGTCAGCATGTACCCCCTCCACTATTGTAGCACACTGGGAACCCACCCCAGTGTGCCGAAATTGTTTTATATTAAATTAATTTCTGTTTCTGACACTGGGATGCCCACTCCTGGTGTCAGATGCCCCCCCCAACCCATATACATTCATTGCCGACACGGGGTGCCGATCCCGTGTGACATGTATCCCCACTAATGTGGTACACTGGAAGCCCACAGTGTGCCCAAATGTGATTTAAAAAAAAAACCTGTTGAATGAAGAAAACTGTCTCTGGCGTCTTTTTTACCTGTTTAACCCCCGTTACCGGGGTTACTAGAACCCTAGTTTTTTTAAAGTAAGTCAACTTACTTTAAACCCTAGTTAGATCTAGTGGCAGGCAGGGACAGGCAGCTAGCAAAACTCCAGTTAAATGGATTTCACTGTGTCTTGCTCTGGTTTCAGTCTCTGCTGAGCTGGAGCTATGACATCATTTAGAACTGTAGCAGCTGCATAAGCCACACTGGAATGTTGCAGCTAGGGAAGTTAGGATAGAATGTTGGGGAATTTGAAGTCAGTTCAGTAGTGGGCTCTGAAGAGGGAAGAGGTGTGCTGCAGCTGCAGGCCCTCATAGCCCTCAGCTCTGACAAAGAGCAATTTTTTTTATTTTTTTATTAGAGGTGTATGTTCTCACCTGAAGAGGAACACAAGAAGAGCCAAGTGAAGTGGTACAGACCGCTTCCAGGGGTTCAGGGCCCCATCCCTGTGGGGATGGGGGGAATGATTCAGCCTACTTCCAGGGGCAATCCCCTGGTCCGGCTAGGGGAAGAAGAAGCTGCCTAATTTAAGTTCATGCTGAGGCACCCAAAGTTCAAGGATGAGATTTCTTTGAAGAAGAAAAAAGCCTGTGGGGCACCTGCAACCAAGGGGTGAGTCTGCTCTGATAAAGGGCCAATGTGGTTTCACCTGAGACAAGATGAAGTCAAGTGACTGTTACTGTGGGGTCAGGAAAAGACAGCCAAGTACAGTTAAAAGTTGTGGGAACTGGACTGCTTAACTCTGTGGGGGTCTAGAGAAATGGACACAGCCACTCATTAAGTAGGTTTCAAGTTCAGCACATGTGGGATGGAAGAATAGATTAAATGTGACATACATTTAATGAGACTCTACACAGTAAAGTGTTTTCAGAGGATGAGGTGTTAAAGTCCAGAGAAATGGCCAGGTATGAATTATGGGAGCAAGAGGTGGGAGACCCCCCATCAATAGTAACCAAATTCACCTCTACGGGTTTGCTTTGGGACACCTGTTGCTTTCTCTCAGGTACTTGGCCAGTGCCTGAAAAAAGTACCCAGACATGGGATTGATGAAAAAGATTCCCTGATGGAGCCAGAAGGGCTCAGAGGTGGTTTAGGGAGCCACCGAAAAATGTTCCATGCTACATGGAAAGTGTCCAAGGGCTGGCATGAGAGCTGAGCTATGGAAGAAAGGTAGTCCATAGGGCTGGCAAGTGAGCCGAGCCAGGGAAACTGAAAAAGAGTTGAGTTAGGGCCAAATGCCCAGAGTGTTTCGAAACCTGAGGGTTTCAGTGTAAAGAGGATGTGTTCTGATCTCCAGAAATCTGCATTACCAGGAGTGTAGCCCCTTGGGGTCCATCTATGCTTTGTTATTCTGTTGGATGTGAAGAAAAGCCACACTTTAGAATCCCAACTTCTGGTATTGGACATTACAGTTATTGCTTCCTGTGTCCGGAATTATTTGGGGGCCCCTGTGCAGAGTCATACTAAGGTTCATACTAAGGTAAGTGCAAGAGCGAGAAGGCGGAAACCCATGATGCTCTTATGCTAATCCAATATATAATAGGAAAGATCATATCCACTGCCTATCAGGCCATCTAATCTATTTTTAAAAATACTTTTAGTTTCGCTAATAACAACTTTGAGCAGTAATCTATTCCATGGACCAACAATTCAGAGTGAAAAAATATTTGCGACTAGATCTCAAGAATGGTTTTCTGACTAGTTGCAAGGGATGCCCCCTAGAGTTATGGTTATAATTTTTGAATTCTAAACCAAGTTCACATAAGAGATAGGGGTCATGAACGATATCATATAATAACATGAGATCGCCTCGAAGACGACGTGTGGATAAGGGCATACGTTTTAAGATGTCTAACCTTCCCTCATAAGAGACATTATATAGCCCAGAAACTTTTTTAGTAAATTTCCTCTGAACTGTTTCTAATAAAAGGCCTTCAGATTTTTTATACGGACACCAGAGCTGGGAAGCGTATTCCAAATGTGGTCTTGCATATGCTCGGTACAATAGTAGCAACACCTCATGCTCCCGTGATCTGTTGTTACGTAGAATAGACCATACTACTGTGTTGGTTTTATTAATAATGCTGTGTACGTGTCTGTTGTAAGATAAATTATCTGAAATTATAATGCCTAAATCTCTTTCATCCGATGTTGTGTCAAGTGGTATGCCATCCAAAAAGTAGGAATATGCAAATTTCTTGAACCTACATTTTGAGATATTCAAAGTCATGCCCCAGTTCTTAACCCATGTAGTAATGTGATCAAGATCTTTTTGGATGATGTTAGCCTGAAGGACAGAGGCACAAGGGCCACCTATTTTAACATCAACTGCATATTTAATGGTAAAAGAAGAACATTCTAAGGTGAGATCATCAATAAATGCCAGAAAAAGGCAAGGGCTCAAAATCGAGCCCTGTGGCACCCCGCTTGTCACTATACCCTTAGCTGATTTACTCCCATTGATCAATACCTACTGCAAGCCATTTTGAAGCCAGTTATTTATCAATTCACTATGAAACTGTTTATTTTTAACTTATGAAGTCTAATAATTAGGGACCAATGTGGCATGATGTCAAAAGCCTTACTAAAGTCAATAAATATAACATCACAAGGCAAGTTTTTGTCAAATAAGGCACAAATATGTTCATAGAAGCATATTAAGTTGGTTAAACAGCTTCTACCTTTTTTAAAACCATGTTGCTCTACATCATGAGAATCAAGGACAGGAGATAGCATGTCTTTAATTAGACTTTCTAGCAATTTACAGATAGAAGTTAAACTAATCGGCTGATAATTTTCCCAATTGTTTTTTGGGCCTTTTTTATGAATAGGGATAACGTCTGCCTCTCTCCAATCCTGTGGGACAACGTTTGTGGCCAAAAAATAGTCAAACATCAGTTTTAAAGGGATAGTAATAACATCTACTAACAAAAATAGTAAGTGACCAGCTATGCTATCTGGGCCAGGGCTGTATTTACCTTTAAGTGTTAATATTTTTTTCCTAATGATGTCTGTAGAAAATCTAACTGGTGGAACATTGGTAGTTTCTAACAAGGCGGCATCATAAGTTGGTGTGACAGTACCAGAAACAATTTTGCAAAAATTGTTATTAAACAATTCAGCCATTTTTTTAGGGTCATGAATCAAAATGTCATTGTCTAATGGACCAACTTGACATGTGGGTTTCCTCAAATAATTAATATAAGAGTAAAAGTGCTTACTGTTTAATTTGTTAGCAGTTAACGCTAAATTATGTTCCCAGTTGGATTTAGCCCTTTTGATAATGGTCTTACATTTTCTTTGTGTTTGAATATAAGAAGTCCAAATAGAGGATGATTTAATTTTTTGATATCTGATGTACTTTTTGCGCTTTAATCTAATAATACTTTTGATAGACTGGTTCATCCATTTGGGGACTTTATTTTGGTTAGCATTTTTAATTTTAGATGGAATATGTAATTCCCTAGGATGACAGATAATATACTTGAAACTTTCCCAGCAAAGTTCTGGAGTAGAACCTGTCAATAAAAACTCCCAATTGATCTTCCCAATTATATGTTTCATCGTATCCAAATCAGCTTTGTCATACAAATATATTTTGGTAAGATTAAAGTTATAAACATAAGTTTGTATAATATTAAATGTGATAGTGTTATGGTCGCTATTCCCAATTGGGTCGCTAACCAAAATATTATCTACTATTAGATCATCATCACAAAGTACGAGGTCCAGAATATTATTTCCTCTAGTTGGGATAAGTACATTCTGCTTAAGACCCAACTGAATACATGTATGCAATAGCCTATTCCCCTGACAGAGTAGCCAAACTTAGTCAACATGCCGAGTGACACCTTTCTCCCCAAGTTTCAACTTATAAAAATGGAGGCACCGCGTCATAGGGGACCCTCAACCTGTTCACTAGCTACACAGGCATGGGTAGTAGTCCTCTCAGTTAGCGCCAACTGGGGGTTACACCTGAAAAAAAGAAAACAGTCCCTCATCGTCCCCACCACCACCCTCCCCCATCCAGACCCTCCCTCTGCACACCCACCTCCCCGCACACCCCCCTTACCCTATACTTACCTCTGAAGGTTGGGCGCTGTCATCTTCTGAGGACCGGGACACGTCTGCAATTTTCAAAGCAGAACCGCAAACTGAAGAATCAAGGTAAATGCTGTACAATGGCAGTCAATGGGGTTTTCAACTTATGTTGATATCTCAGCCATCTTTAGGAATTTTGGCCGCTAATTTTCAACATCAGGTTCTTGGGATCCCACCTCACAAACACTGGCACTGTCATTTTGTTACTCAGTCCCGAAAGGTGATTTCGCAGTTGCTGCATAAAATCACCTTTCTTGATCAATTAATGAAACGACGGTGCCAGCGTTCAAGAGGTGGGGTCCCAAAAAGGCCATGTTGCAAATCTCGTGAAAAAATTCCAAAAGATGACTGTGTTATGAGTGTGCATTTCACAGTTTCTATGCACACTTGTAACTTCCAATTTTTTATATTTTCACTCCAGATTTTCAACATTGCCATTGTTTCACATATCCTTATGAACAGTACAGCTGTCATTTTTCACATCCTACCTGAAATGTGTTTTCATACCTGTGGCGCAGAATGGCACAGTCACTGTGCGAAATCAACTTTCGGGATGGATTAACAAAATCACAGTGCCACTGTCCATGAGGAGAGGTCCGAAAAAGCCCATGTTGAAAAGCTGGTGAAAAAATTCCAAAACATGACCATGATAGGAGTGTGCATTGTGCAGTTTCTATGCACACTCGTAACCACCAATTTTTCCTATTTTCACTCCAGATTTTCAACATTACCATTTTTTCACACCACCTCATAAACAGTACAGCTGTAATTTTTCAAATCCTGACAAAAATGTTTTTCCACACCTGTGGTGCAAAACGGCATCACTGTTGCGCAGAATTACATTTTGACGGGGATTTTAAAGTTTTCTGTACTGGGTACATGCAGTGAGGTGATAAGAAGGCTATGGTGAACATTTGGGGTGAAAATTATTTAAGATGGCACAGTTATGACTATTTGATGCAATTTCGCTATGCCTGTTCGTAACAATGTGTGGAAGCACAGGGGCCAGATACCCACGTCTTTCCACATCTAGATACATATGTGCAGGGATGAGAACACAGGGTCCAAGAGACCCTGCGCTCCCACAGTAAAATAGAGATACTATTATATTATCTCAGAAAGTGAGGAAATAAATTGCAAAAAACTTAGTTAATGCATCAGTTAGGGCTGAATCGTCAAAAGTAGGGCAATGAGATGCTAGTGTTGAGCCCCTAATACCCCCCATCTAACCCCACCAGCCCACCCCACACCCACCCTCCACAGACCAACAGGTGTTGGGGTGTGCCTTGGGGTCACTGGGCCTAACTCTCACGCCATTCTATTTATTTATGTCTTTGGTGACTGGGTAAGAGAATTGATCCAGAAAACCTTTTTCAGTCTCGACCCAGGCCACACAGCAGCAGGCAAAAAAATCACAACAGAAATACAATAAACGGGTACAGGCAGCAGTAGAAATACATGCACACAAGGAGATAAACACCCCAATATGAGGTTAAAATACATAGTAAGTAGATCAGTCAGTACATTCAGTAAGAACACAAATGCAGGCACAGGACAGTTGCATGAGACAGGATTTGCAGCTATGAGACAGCTTGAACAGCAGTTTTTGAGCTGAAAGAGGTGCAAATATTCAAGATAGGAATGCAGGAAAAAAGTTCAATCATAGTAAGGCAGCTAGTACAGATATCAATGGCTGCAAGTTATAGTGTCCTATACTGTACCATGTCAAATTTCTTACACATGGAATGGGGTGAGAGTTAGGCCCAATGACTCCAAGGCACACCCCAACACCTGTTGGTCTGTGAAGGGTGGGTGTAGAGTGGGCTGGTGGGGTTGGATGGAGGGGGGGCGTTAGGGGCTCAACCCAAACATCTCATTTATACTTTTGTCGCTTCAACCCTGACTGATGTATTAAGTAAGTTTTTTGCAATTTATTATATTAAACCAATTTAAATAAAAGCACTGTGAGTTTACTTGGTTCAAATTTTTACATTTCTTCCATCTTTCTTAATCATTGCCCCCAATTGCAAAAAACAGCTACTCTTTCCTCATCAGTTGTCAGCCAAGGATCCAGGAATAACCAAAAAAAAGAGCGGGGAATGCATTACAGCAGGTAAAAGATCACGTGACTGTGAAGTGCATGGAGTGCAGTGGATTATCATATCCTGTCAGCCTAAGGTACACATGTGCTGTGAGCTATTTAGTGTAGCAAACATGCATCTCAAGCCCCAGTTTTGAAAACCAGATGCTCTTCCTTTGGAAGCAGAAACAGCACCAATACCTCCACGGCCAACGGCCTGTATCCTCGCCTCCGCTCCAAGTACTCCACAGCTGTTCTAGCCAGAAGCCCCTGACCGGGCTGACACCCACTGGCGGTTGTGGCTGGGAATCCAAGTGCCACCCTCCCTCCCTTGGAAGCAGAAACAGCACCAGGACCTCCGCAGCCAACGGCCTGCGTCCTTGCCTCAGCTCCAAGGACTCCACGGCTGTTCCAGGTACGGTAGCTCCTGTGCTACTGGTTTGAATTCCTTGCACCAGGATTGTACTCTCCCATGACTGGCCTGCAGTTCTCTGCAACTGCTGCTTATTGGCTAGTGCAGAAACCCCATTCACAGACTGAAGCTTAATTTCTCCTCTCAGTTACGGCTTCCAATTTTTTTCTCCTACAAAAGTACTGCACTGCTTATGAGTGAATCATAGAATCATAGAAGCTTTGATGGCAGAAAAGGACCATACCGGCCCATCTAGTCTGCCCTTTCTTTTCCCCTATACCTCCCCTCCCCTTCCCTTCCCTGCCAGTCCCTGCCCTCCCCCGATACTCAGACCCATATGCTTGTCCCATGCCCTCTTGAATTCTTCCACTGATTTAGCCCCCATCACTTCATGCGGTAGTCTGTTCCAGGGCTCCACCACCCTCTCTGTGAAGAAATGCCATCTCACATTGCCCCTGTATCCTTTTTTCTTGAAGTCTAAGGCTGTTCCCTCTTGTTTTGACCCCCTCCTTCCTCTTAAGTAAACACTCTTCTCCCACTTTATTGAGCCCCTTTACATAATTAAAAGTTTCAATCATGTCTCCCCTTTCCCTCTTTGTCTCCAGCAAGTACAGATCCAGCTCCTTACACCTCTGCTCGTATGACTTTCCCTGCATACCCTGCACCATCTTGGTTGCCTTTCTCTGAACCCTTTCCAACACATCTATATCCTTGCATAGATGAGGCCTCCAGAACTGAACCCCATACTCCAGGTGCAGCCTCACAATGGCTTTGTAAAGGGGCATTACTACCTCCCTCTTTCTGCTAGTAATGCCGCTGCCTATGCATGCCAACATTCCATTGGCCTTTCCCACCACCCAGCTACACTGGCTTCCTATCTTATGATTCGAGGAGAATATGATCCCCAGATCCCTCTCCTGTTCTGTTACTTTAATTTCCTCCCCTCCTAGGGTTACCCTGCTCTTCTGTTGCTATTCCCCAAGTGCATCACAGCACACTTCTTGGCATTAGATTTCAGCTGCCACATACCAGACCATTTTTCAACCATCTTAAAGTCCTCCCTCATGTCCTCCACCCCCCCCATGGTGTCCACCCTATTGCATATTTTCGTATCATTCACAAATAGGCACACCCTCCCCCTCAAACCCTCAACAATATCACTGATGTAGATGTTGAAGAGAAGTGGACCCAAAACCGACAGCCTGTGGCAGTCCACCCTTCATCCTCGCCATCCCAGAGTGCACCCCATTGAGCACCACCCTCTGAGTTCTTCCTGACAGCCAGACCTCCACCCAGCTTGTTATTTTCCCACCCAACTCCAGGCTTTCCATCTTGCTCACCAGCCTCCTATGGTGGATGGTGTCAAAGGCCTTACTGAAGTCCAGACAGTGTATATATATAGGCCATGTCCACCCCCCCGCCCGGTCAATCACCTGAGTCACCCAATCAAAGAACTGAATTAGGTTTGTCTCGCAAGAATTCCCCTTCGTGAAGCCATGCTGTCTGCTGTCCTGCAAGTCACTCTTCTCCAGGTAATCCACCACCCTCTCCTTGATTAATGTCTCCATTACCTTCCCCACCACTGACGTGAGGCTGACTAATTCTTAAATAGTTTTTGCTACTGTTTCAGTTTGTCTAATGCTGTAATTTAAAGTGGATTTTTGTTAGAAAATCACTGATGCAAATGTTTTAAAGTCCATAGTGACTGAGGTTTTAATATTTCTACTGTTCATTACCTGCTATTCCTCTCTCCCCCTCACTACTTAACTGCTCTTTAGCCTTAATTGCCTGACTCTGTGTACTATCCACCCACCGATTTAGATTGCCTTTGTCCCCTTACTCTCTGCTGCCATTCTGTCTGCCCCTGCCCCCACACACTCCGATTCCCGCTATATTAATTTGTCCCTGTCTCTATTGTCTCCCAGCCAGAAGCCCCTGACCAGGCTGACACTCACCGGTGATTGCAGCTTGGAATCCAAGGGCCACCCACCCTCCCTTGGAAGCAGAAACAGCACCGGAACCTCCACGGCCAATGGCCTACATCCTTGCCTCCACTCCAAGGTCTCCATGGCTGTTTCCCACCTGCCCTATCTGGTGCATTACTTATACAGTCTGGCTGGATCACATGCTGCTTACTGAAATATATACCAAGTGGCCATTTCACCATAAGATGGTTATACAGAGTAACTGCTTGAGGTGGCTGCTGCAGATTGCATTACTAGCCCTCTCCTGTTGCTTCCATTAGTGTTTTTGTATACAACGGATGTACAGACAAAATACTCCCAACATGTTCAGGTCTCAGCCTGCATTTCCATTACTTCTTCTAGTGGCCATCCTATACCAAGACGACGTACAAGGAATTAAACAGCAAACTCTCCAAAAAATTGATCTTGGCTACAGCCTTCACTATGACCCAGGGTTTTGAATGGGTAACTTTTTGATGTTAGCAAATGGTATCTGGTCGCAACACTGGATCCTGACTCTCCCACTGGGCTGGACAACTCCCAGGGTCCATGTCTCCCACCCTCTCCAGGCACTACCCATCTGCCTCCCAGTACTGGGTACTGGCCCAAGGAGGTACCCTAGCCATAAACAGTCATGAAAAGTGAATTTCAGGCTTCTGAAAGGATACCTTATCAGAGTCATCCTCATGTTACTGCTTATATCAGGCAATGTTCACCCCAACCCTGGCCCTGCAAGAGATGCACTTCCCATGGGCAAAGTAAAGACTGGGTCCATCAAAATGGCGACAGTCAATATCTGCAGCCTACTAAGTAAATTAGGCAGCCTTAAAGTTTGGATCACTGTACACAACCCGTATATACTATCAGTGGCTGAGACATGGCTTTCCCCAAAGATTCCAGATATGGCAGTTGCTATACCTAGTTACACCATTTTCCAGCAAGATAGGCAATCTAAACATGAAGGAGGCTGTGCCATTTATCTTAAAGAGACACTAAAGGGTCATATCTTACCTATGACAGACCTTGGGTGCTCCTCACAAGCACTTGCAATAAAAGTTCTACTCAGTGTTCACAATAAGGTACTAATGATTTTATCTGTCTACGTCCCCCCTAAAGAACACTTGACTGGCATCCACCAGATTTTGGCCTACATCCGGAACCTTAATCTAAACTCTGAAACTATAGTCCTTGGCGATCTCAATGTAAATTGGCTTCCCCTGATGCTGGTCCTTTCAAGGACGCTATCTCTGCACTCCACTCCTCCCAACTTGTTACCTTTCCTACAAGGACCAGCTACAAAACAAGGACAAGTACACGCCTTGATGTGATTCTCTCAAACCAACCTGATCAAATTTACAACATGATAGTCCACCCTGATTCATTAAGTGATCATTCCCCCATTTCCTGCAGCTGGACTAACAAATTCCAAAAGCCCCCTCCACATACTATAAATTGCAGGGTGCTGAAACGTGGTCACCTCGAGCCCCTCAAACATCACCTGAGTAGTTTAGATTGATCAGTACTTGATTCCACCAATGACATCAGCCTAGCACTGGACCAATTCATCAAGCATTTCAACACTGCCTGTGACATCCACACTCCCTACAGAAAGATGAAAGTTTGTAGCACTATTAATCCCTGGCTAACCATTGAGCTCATTACCAGGATGAAACTTAGGGACCACCTCTAGCACCAAGCAAGAAATACGGGCACCCAAGCAGATGTGCAGGAATATCAAAAGATTAGACATGAATGCACAAAAGCAATACATCTTGAGAAAGCAAAATTCAATAGGGAAGTGCTTGCTTGCGAACTCCTGGGAAGACAGTAAGAGTTTCTGGAATAATATTAAAGATATTACCGGCAAAGTCCCTAAAACCTCACCTTCAATGCTAAACGTTGATGGTACCCCTACATTGGACCCTACTACCATTGCAAATGTTTTTAATAACGCCTTCACCAATCTGAGCAGCGCCCCCCAGACTTCTTTGGCGATACCCCTCCTACACCTATACACATCACTGAAGAGAGATCAACAGTTTCTCCACCTTTCTACTTTAGGCAGGTTTCACTGTCAATGGCAAAGAAATACATAAGCAAAGTGATAGGGAAGTTTAGAACCAGTGGAGATTCACTGGATCCAAAGATTCCCACACACTAGACAAACTGCTTATACCCATTACTAAGATTATCAACCTCTCTCTAAATCTGACACAGTTTCCTCAAATATGGAAGTCTGCTCTAGTTACCCCTGTACACAAAAGTAGGGACTGGGCCTTACATGCAAATTACAGACCAATATTGATCCTCCCACCTTTATCTAAGGTAATTGAGCATATAGTGGCCGACCAGATGATGGATTACCTCGAAAAATACGCTATCCAATACCCGCAGCAACACAGGTTCCAGAAAGGACATGGCACCACCACAGCTTTATTAGAATTCACTGGTTTCATCCATCAATCACTTGATAAAGGTAACCTGGTGGGTACAGCCTTCATAGACCTAACAAAGGCCTTTGATACCATTCACCATGCTCTTATTCTCAGGCAACTAACCTCCATTGGTCTCTCCCCCGACACGCTACATTGGTTTGAGTTATTTAGGGAGTCACTCCTAGCAAGTGAGAATTTCAAATGTAACCTCGGACAAGCAGTCAGTTCACTCAGGAGTGCCCCAGAGCTCTATTCTAGGGCCTTTACTTTTCAACATCTTCCTTAATAATCTTCCTCGGGCATGCCACCAACAGATCCTCCTGTATGCAGATGATGCTGTCATCTTTACTAGCAGCCCTGACCCCCTAAAACTGGAACATCAACTACAGCATAGTTTTAAAGAAGTAGAGAACTGGTTCAACTGTCTCAAATTGATACAGAACTACAAAAAAACAAAGGTCATGATGTTCAGTGGATCTTGCAGCAAACACAAATCTCAACCCCTCTCATCAGAAATCACCTGAGAGTTCCTCTGGAGCAAGTCCAACAGTTTAAGTATCCGGGTGCTACCCTTGACTGTGAATTTTCTTATTCACAGCACATTGATAATGTTGTCTGTGCTGTCAACACCAAGATTGGTTTGCTCCACCATTACAACACTGCTTAATGCCTGAAGCACTTAAAACTGCAATTACCAGCTCTGTCCTACCCACAGTCAGCTATGGCTTGGTTATCTATGGTGCTGCTACAACTTCCACTCTGTAGAATATCCGTTGCCTTAAATAAGGTGTGCAGACTTCTCACTGGTGCTGCACAACTCACCCACACTTGTGGCCTGTATGCTCATACTGGGTGGCTTCAACTAAATGGAAGGATACACTACCAAATGTACTTGCTAGCAAAAAAAGTAGTTCTTGGTCTCTTACCGCCTGGAACCATTGACCTCCTTAGCCCACACTGCAGTTCCCAGTACACCCAAAGCTTGGCCCACCAATCCTCGCACTTACCTAGATGCCAGACATCTCAAGAGCAGCGCTCATTTGCATACAGAGCACCACTTGGGTTCAATGCACTTCTTAAAGAAATCTCATCCATACCAAAACTAGGTCTATTCAAGTTCAAGCTCCGTCAGCATCTCACGGTAAACAGTACCTGCGACTGTTTCATATGATCCAACTTCACGTGTGATTCAGCCTCTTACCCCCCCTCTCCTCTTTCTCTGCATCTAAAAGCACTACCTTCTCTTTGCTCTACCCCTACCCTTGTTCTCCTCTCCCTTCCCACCTCAACCCCCACCCCTAGTTCCCCCCACCACTCCTAGAATCCTAGCCACTATTTCTACCCCACAATTCTGACAAGGCCTGTTGGCTGCTGCTCCTTATTTTCTTTATTTCCCTTGCCCCTTTCACCCTGTTTCAACTCCCATCTATGTAGTTTTAAATACAAACTATGTACTATTGCTTTTGTTTTAAACTTGTCGTTGTATTACCACTTTTGTATGTTTGTTTCCCCTTCCCCACTGATGTGGAACCTTTGTAAATGAGTGCCTGTGCTCAAAGGTATTGTAATCCGAGATTGAATAGATAAATAATTTGTCAACAAATGGTATAGAAATAGTCAAAAAAAGGGGCATTCTAGAAACTGACAGATCAATTATATGATTATGCATGGGGTTCAGTGAATTACCTGGAACTGTCAGCCTAGGGTGGATAAACATAATTCATACGATGTAGGAGAGTGTAGCTCAGGGCATGTAAGGGCATTGCAAATTGCTTCATGGTCAACTTAACATGGTTTGAAGCCACATGTTTCTCTAAGAAATTGGGATGCCCAGCCAGGGCCACATAACTGTATAGTCTTGCTCAGTATCAAAACTAACCAGACAGATCACTCCGCCAACTAAGAACAGCCATGTACCACCACCCATAGAATAGAGAAAGAGCTATCAATCCTTTCTATGTCTGGGTCCAGTGAGTTACCCACCTCATTTTTATGTTTGCTTGCACGCATGTGCAAGAAACATACTGCCATCAACGGAGATTTTGAAGGTGTGTCACCTCCTCCTCCAATTCAGGCAGCCAGCTGGCAGGCGCTGCCCCTGTAAGCCAATGCATTTTGGAGCTGTCTATGACACGCTCCAAAATGCAGTGGCATACAGTTGAAAGGGGGAACTACGGCTTGAGTGAGCAGCGATAAGAAGCTGCTCGCGCGCAGCTCCCAGCCGCAGGCGTGCGCGCCCCGCCACGCCAGCGATACTGGCAGCGTGGCCAATCCTGCCGGCGCTGCATCTCTCCCCCTTCCCAGTATTTGGTGCCACGCTGAGGCCCACACGCCAGGCGTGGCAATCAACTCTTTGCCACGTGAAGTGCCCAATCCCCCATCGTGAGCGCCCAAAGTCCTTGTGCGCTGGGAGCCCACCCAGCTGGCAAACATCTGAATGTTTTTTAACGACGGGTGCCCAATCCCGTCGGCTGAGCGCCCCAAGTCGTTGTGCCGCTGAGGCCCACCCCAGCGTGGCAAGCAATCCAGCGGCGTTGTTTTTTTTCACCTGTAAAACAAAAACTGTCCCACGTCTCCCAGCCCTCCACAACCCGCACCCACCACTGCGCACCCAGCCTCCCCACACCCCTCACCCCATACCTCCTCCAGACTCGTCGCGGCGATCTTGGTGGACGGGAACACGTCTGCACTCTTCAAAGCCGACCGCGAACTGAAATGCGGTAAGCTGTATAATGGGCTGAGATAGGAGGGTTCAACTGTGCATATCTCAGGCACTTTTGGAATTTTGCCAAATTTTCAACATGGGGTTTTGGGACCCCTTCTCATGAATGATGTCACTGTCATGGCGGTATTCCGGGCTCGAAGGGTGATTTCGGCGCAGTGACTGCGCGGTGACTGTGAAATCACCCGCGGGACTGAATACCACCATGACGGTGACATCATTCATGAAGGGCCACTATGATGATATATGATCCGTCAAAAAATAGACTGTTTGACGGCGTCGTTGCAGTTCCTCGCGAGCTCGTAAGTTCGCGAAATTTCAATATTTTCACTCCAGATTTTCAACATTGCCATTTCACCACATCTTGCTAGGTAGTACAGCTGTCATTTTCACATCTCACCCAAAATGTGTTTCCGCCCTTGTAGCACAGAATGGGCATGATCGGTGTCTTGAAATCAATGTACGGGACAAATTAAGAAAATCACAGTGACACTGTTCATGAGCAGGGTCTTGAAATGGCTATGTTGAAAATTGGTGAAAAAATTCCTAAAATGACTGTTTTCTGACGTGCATTGCAGTTCCACGCTCATAGGTTTATAATTTCAATATTTCCACCCAGATTTTCAACATTGCCATTTTCCACACCTTCTTATGAGCAGTACAGCTGTCATTTCACATCTCACCCAAAGCGTGTTTCCGCCCATGCTGTCTCACAATGGGCACGATAAATGCGAACTCAGTGTATGGGACACATTAAGGAAATCACAGTGTCACTGTTCATGAGCAGAGATCTTAAAATGGCAATGTTGAAAATTTGGTGACATGATTCCTAAAATGACTGTTTCACAGTGTGCATTGCACAGTTCCCATACCTTTCGTGGGTTTGAATTTTCAATATTTCCTCCAGATTTCCAACATTGCCATTTTCCACACCTCCTTATGAGCAGTACAGCTGTCATTTTTCACATCCTGCCCAAAACGTGTTTCCACCATGTAGCGCACAATGGCGCTGTCGGTGTTCAAGCTCAATGTATGGGACACATTAACAAAACCACAGTGACACTGTTCATGAGCAGAGGTCTTAAAATGGCTATGTTGAAAACTTGGTGGAAAAATGCCTAGAAATGACTTTTACGAGCGTGCGTTGCACAGTTCCTATGCATGCTCGTAAGTTTGCAAATTTAATATTTTCACTCTAGATTTTCAACATGTCCATTTTATTAAACTTCCTTATGAACAGTACAGCTGCAATTTTCATATGTCACCCAAAATGTGTTATCGCATGGCGCACAATGATTGCTGTTGGGTCATGTGACAATCTTTAGGACAGACTAAGAAAATCACAGTTAACTGTTCATGAGCAGAGGTCTTAAAATGGCTATGTTGAAAATTTGGTGACAAAGTCCATAAAATGACTGTGTTACAGTGAGCATTGTGCAGTTCCACGCATCCTCGTTAGTTCATGATTTTGTAATATTTTCAGTCAGATTTTCACTAGTGCCATTTTCAACACTTCTTTATGAACAGTACAGCTGCCATTTTTCACAACATGGCCGAAGTGTCTTTTCACACTTTCAGTGCAGAGATGCGTGGTCGCTGTCGGAAAGCATTGTTCGGCACAGATAAAGAAAATCACAGTGACACTGTTCATGATCGGAGGCACCAAAATGTCTGAGTTGACAATCGGCTATAAAATATCCCCAACCTACTTATATAACGGGTGTGCGTTGCACAGTTTCTATGTACGCTCGTGACTTCACCATTTTCAAATATTTTTACTACACAGTTGCAACATAGAACATTTTACACCTCCCATGAAAGTACAGCTGTCATTTTTACAGCCTGTGCGGAATATTTTACACCTGTGGTGCTAAATCCGTAGTCACTGTGCATAAGCAGCTTTCGGCTACCAAACTGATATTCCCCTGTTCATGAGGTGGGGTCACAAAACAAGCATGTTGAAAATTTGGAGTTAAAATACCAACAAATGCCTGAGGTATTAGGCTTTTCAACTAAATCGCCCAACCCTATAGAGAATGATAGGAATCAGGGGTGTGACCTGGGATTCTTGCCTGTGATGCTCATACCATTCCACACCCTGCAGTCACTGAGAGGCATCAAGGTATGCCTTGGACTCTTCGACCCCAAACTTCACCCCATTCTCCTATATTGCACCCATCTCACCCATATTTCCTAATGAAATGGGGTGCCCATAAGGGCCAAAGACCCCAAGGAACACGTGACACTTGTCAGTCTCTGCAGAGTGGGGTGTGGTGAAATGGCGTGGCCGTTGCCTGACGACCCAAATGCACACCCCAATGCCTGTCACTCTCTGCAGGGTGGTGGTGGGGTTGGCTTCAGTTCAATACTTCACTGCCATTCCTATTACGCAGCTCTGTAACTTCTACACTACCACTGCCAATGCCAGTAAGCAAACATTCGGCATTGACAAATGCTTGTTTTGCCTGTGTGAGATAACAGCCAGTTTATTTTCCTGGAAGCTGTATAGTGAGTCATGGGGAATAACACCACTAGAGCGCTAGTCAGCATCATTTTATAATTGGAACTGCAGTGGCATCTGATTGTCTCTGAACCTTCAATTTATATGAAGTGTTGTTTAGTCAGTGTCACTCTGTCTCCTCTTTCATGGGGGAATAATTCAAACCCCCAATCCCTTTAAGGAATGGGGCTCAACAGGTTATCTGGACCTGTCAGCCTATCTAAAAGCACTGATCACACTTAAGCATTTTCTCTTTCAAACTTTCATCAGCACAACAACAATGCAGATGTGCCTGACCATCCTTATTACTATCGCCCCAGTTCCAGTAACCCATCAAACAGAACCCAGCTCCTGATTCAGTACCACACAAACACTTGATGAAGAAGCTGGAGGATCTGTGCATAGCGAGCTGCATCGTTAAGTGGGTGGGAAACTGGTTGGACGGAAGGAGGCAAAGTGTGGGGGTCAATGGGGAGATGTCGGAGGAGGTAGAGGCGATGAGTGGAGTCCCGCAGGGCTCGGCCTTAGGCCCAGTCCTGTGTAATGTGTTCATCAGTAACACAGGAGTAGGTATCCAGGGCAAGATTGCACTGTTCACTGACAACATTTAATTAGGGGGAAGGGTGGACAGGGAAGAAGCAGTGAGAATCGTACATAATGACTTGAAAAGGTTAGAACAATGGTCTAGTATCTGGCAGCTGAATTTTAATGCCAAGAAATGTAAAGTGATGCATGGTGGCAGGAATAACCCTAGAACAACCTATTGGCTAAACAGGGTCAAACTCAGTGACTCAAAGGAGGAAAGAGATCTAGGAGTTATTATTAGCGACACCCTTAAACTAACTAGCCAATGCAATGCAGCATATAGTAGGGCCCACAAAATGCTGGGATCTATAGGGAGAGGATTCGACAGTAGGCACAGGGAGGTGATACTTCTACCATACAGCTCTATGGTGAGACCCCACTTGGAATACTGAGTACAGTTTTGGAGACCATAACTTAAGAAGGATAGGGACAGGATAGAGACCATTCAGAGAAGGGCAACCAAAATGATACAGGGGGTTCGGGGGCTGCTGTACAAGGGGCAGCTGGAGGCATTAAACATGTACTCACTTGAATCTAAGAGAGAAAGGGGGGATGTGATAGAAACCTTTAAGCACATGAGGGGTTTAAATTCGGTACCCTACGCTGAACTATTCACCAAAACTCCCAACTCAAACATGAGGGGGTATGGATGGAAACTGAGGGGTGGAAGTTTCAGGAGGGATCTTAGGAAGCACTGTTTCTCAGAAAGGATTGTGGAGCCATGGAATAAACTACCTGCGGAGGTGGTAAGAGCTAGGACTGTATCAGCATTCAAAAGGGGTTGGGATAAGGAGCATGCTAGAATCAAATCTGCAAGGGAATCTACCGGCTAGGACCCAGTATCACCTAGGATCTCGGGATCTCAAGGGCAGAATTAATGGACCTTTGGTCTCCTTCTGCCATTACCTTTCTATGTTTCTATGTTGTCCATTATTCATAGCTGAAATATTCAAGATCACATGTCATACTCTTTATCATCTTTCTCACAACCTTTTATGGAGTCCCCATCATTTATGCATAAAAACATAGACTTCGATGGTAGATAAGGATTGCTTAGCCCATGCAGTCTGCCCATTTTTCACTGCCTACAGTATCACTGTAGACCCTAATCGATCTCCGGCTTTCTCCCACCCCTCTTCCTTTCCATTAAGATATCCTTATGCCTGCCCCATGCATTCTTGAGCCCCCCACACACACTGCCTCTGCCCCCACCACCTCTGCTGGATGGCTGTACCAGGAATCCACCACTCTTTCTATGAAGAAGTACTTCCTCACATATCTGCTGAATCTACACCCTCCGGCTTCATAGCATGTCCCCTTGTTCCTGATCTCCTTTTTTTCTGAAAAATACTTCCTTAAGTACCTTATTTACCCTGTGAGGTATTTGAAGGTTTTTATCATATCCTACCCCTCCTTTCTCCTGTGGTGTACATACTGAGGTCCTTTAGACTCTCCCTGTAGGGCTTTTGATGTAGATCCTGCCCTATTTTAGTTGCCCTCATCTGGACTGCCTTCACTGCATCTCCTTATGGAGACGTAATCTCCATAACTGGACACAGTACTCCAGGTGGGGTCTTATCAGTGATCTATAAAGGGGCAACACCACCCCCTCTTTCTGCTGGTGATGCCCCTTCCTATGAACCCCAGAATTCCTCTAGCCCTCCAACTGCCCTGTCACACTGCCTGACCACCTTTAGGTCATCCGATGGGATGTCCACAAGGTTTCTTTCCTGCTTGGTTGTTGTCAGTACCACTCTAACCATTTTGTACTCCACCTCTGGGTTTCTGTACTCTAAGTGCATTATTGTGCACTTTCCCGCAATGAAACCCAGCTGCCATACCCCTTGACCACTCCTCGAGTTCTCAGGTCACTGGTCATCCTTTACACACACACACACACACACACGAATGTCCACTCTATTACAGTTTTTGGTGTCATCTGCAAAGAGGCGGAGCTTCCCTTCCAACTCTTCTGTGATATTACTTATAAAGACATTAAAAAGGACCAGTCCCAGCACCAATCCCAGAGGAACCCTTCTGGTAACGCTCCCTTCCTTTCTTGGAGTGAACTCTGTTTACCACCAACCTCTGATGTCTATCTCATAACCAACATCTTGCCCGGTTTATTACCTTTGGTCCCACTCCTAAGCCACCCTGCTTGCTTACTAACCTCCTATGAAGAACGGTGTTGAAAGCCTTACTGAAACGTAGGTAGGCCACATCCACTGCTCCACCCTAATCTAATTTCTTGGTCACCCAGTCAAAGAAATCTATCATATTTGTTGGACATGACCTCCCTGCCAGTGAATATATGCTGCCTCGGGTCCTGTAATTCGTTAAGATTCAAGAAATTCCATAATCCTTTCCTTCAGCAGTGTTTCCATTAACTTTCCCATCACCGATGTGAGGCTGACTGGTCTATAATTATCAGCCTCCTCCCTGCTACTATTTTTGTGATGTGGGACTACATCTGCCCTCCTCCTGTCCTCTGGAACCACTGTGGTTCCCAGTGATCTGTTAAATAGGACTGTCAGAGGTGCAGCCAGTTCCTCCCTGAGCTCCTTCAACAGTCTGGCCACATTGCTTTGTCCACTTTCAGATTTGTGAGTCCCTTCAGGACTCTCTCTCTACAAAAGGACTAGTGTCCACCCCACCCCGTCCTTAAAATTCTGTTATTCTTTTGTGGCCCTTCCTTCTTCTTCCTCTGTGCACACTGAGCAGAAGTATTTGTTCAAGATGTCTGCCTTTTCCTGGTCCTCCTCTGCAGTGCCCCCCCATCTCTAACCTTGCAATCCTTCCCTTGGTCATGAGTCCAAAATGCATTAATAAAAAATCAATATAAGTATATAATAACATTAAATAATACTCTACTTTTTTTCCTTCATTATTTCATGGGATACAATCACTCTGAACTTCACCTGGTTTTATGTGATAAGGATCATTCTTGAATATCGCCAACCACAAACAGCAAAATACATAGTGCCCACATCAAATGGGTAAGCAGCATATCAGTAACCACCTCAAACAGCGACGGTTGCTTATTTTCCACACACAGGGAAAAAAAAGATTATTTTCATGCAGGGGACAAGTCCCCCGCATCCCCCAAAATACAGATTATCAACTCCAGGGGGAGCAGACTTAGGAGAATGATGGGAAAAAAAAATTCTCTTACAGCCAGACCCAAGATCCGAAACCAGGTCCAGCAGCTCAACCGGCAGTGGTTCTAGCCACTACACCAAACGGCAAGCTCAGCAGGGCTTGACCAAACAAATGCTGATATCCTATTCCAGTGAATGTAGTAGTAAGCTGCACTCGCTGTAACCTCCCAATGTCTATTCTTTCATACTCGCTCTCAGTAGGAATGGTATTATTGAGTCGCTCAAATTGAGCCATCAATAATATTCGCTCACATCACTGTACACCCTTCACCGTCACCCTTCTCAGAGGCCTACTCCATTATGCCTAGCCACAGTCACTCTGAAGGCTAAACCATATCCTCCTCATCTTAATACTATATAAACAATTATATTTACAGTAAATATATTACATTATCAAATATTCAACTTTGCATCACAAGTTCGCTGTCACATGCAGAGAACTTGCGTTCATTTCTGTTGTGCCAATTCAAGAATTTCAAGCACACAGTAGCAGAACAATCATCATTATAGTCTATTTCACTTGCTTTATGCTCATGATTTGATTATTTAAAAAAATCTATATATTAAAAAATAAGTAATAAAATATCAATTCACATTATAATAAACACAACATACTGTAGATACACTTTTGTTTCATGGTTTCCTAGGCTACAGTCACACAGAACCTTATCCTTCATCTTAATATGAATATAAACAAAGCAATAAATACAAAAACATTTCTTAATATATTAAACAATAATAATGCAAAAAGAAAAGAAAAATACCTGTGCAAAAAAAACCTTTTTGAGCCTTTTGCACACCATGTGACCTCTGTAGCTATTCACCCTTCATGAAGTGGAGTTGATTTTGGCAGTGAAGCACCGCCTGTGGTTTCATAAAGTGCACTATGCCCCTGTTCACAAAGGGCAAAGGTCATGACTTGCCAAATCTGCCCCAGTGACAGAAGGCTTTGCTACATTTTGAATATGCATGCTTTGGGTGTCTTTGTCCTCTAGTACATGTGTGGTTTAGCAACATACTAGAAAACATAGAACAAAGGAAAACATCTGCGGTTCCTTCACTCTGCCTAGAGACCCCAACAACCAGCAGTGACATGGCCCAACACTCAGTTTTCAATGGATTATCCAGTAGATGCTTCCTTATTTTGTTAGGACCATGATCTTCACCCTTGACCCCTTCCCCTGCAGCCAAAACCAGCCCCCCTGAATCTATCCCAGCCAGACTTGAATCTGGCTACAGATTCAGCGTTTACCACACTGCCAGGCAGACTGTTTCATTTGTTTACCACTCTTTCTATGAAGAAGTACTTCCTCACTTCCTGCTTGAATCTACCTCTACCAACTTGTAATTCTGCCCTCTGATGTACGAGCTTCCATTTCTTGCAAACAACTCTGAAGAGTCTAGCCTGTTGATCCCCTGTAGAAACTTGAAGATTTTTACCATGTGCCCTTTTTCACATAGCTTTAAGCATGACTGGGACAGAATGAGGGGTACAGTGGTTGCTGAGGGTGTAAGAATCGGGGAGAAGGAGAATATGGGGGGTAGGGAAGACTAGGACCCTAGAGAAACAGTAAGCCCCAGAGCTAAATAGGGAACTTGGGCAGACTAGTTAGGCCTTTGGTCTTTTTCTGCCATCATTGTCTACGTTTCTGTGTTTTCCCTTCTGGCTTCCAGTGAGTACTTTAAATACTTAGGTTTTGCAGTCCTACCTGGTACATTTAACCATATTGATCCTGTATCATTTTTGTTGCCTTCCTTTGGGCCATCTCCAGCCTGTCACAGTCATTCTTCAAATGTGTACCCAAGAATTTTTCAAACTACTCTAGGTGAGGCCTCACCAGGGACCAATACAAGGGCAATCACTCCCTTCCTTCTGTTGGCAAAGCTCCTCCCTATACACCTCAACATTCTGCTGGTTGTCCCATATGCCTTGCAGCACTGGGAAGTGGACTCTGACTCCAGGGGTCACTGTTGGCAATTCTCAAGTTGATATGGTGTAATAGCCAGAAAGTTTTCGAGCATTGTGAAGGATCTACCACAGTGGGGGCATGGGTGTTAGCTGAAGGGAGGCAGGGTCTGGAAAGCATCTTAGGAGGCATTGCATCATGCAGAGGATGCTGAATGGGTGGAACGGTTTGCCTGTGGATGTGGTGGAGATATAGACTGTGGCGGGCTTTGGGGGTGGGCGGGACACATATACAGCATGGGGCTGACATGACATGAAGGGACTGGTGGGAGGGAAGAGAGGTTGAGCTACTACAAAGGGGCTTGGCAGTGAACACAAGCAGCACTAGGCTGGTGTGGCCAAGGTAGGTAGGAATAGAGCAGACACGACGGAGTCTAGTCCTTTTCTGACTGTAAAATATCTCTGTTTCTAATAAATCCCATGCAGTGCATATGCAGGGGCATCTTGGGATACGCCTGGTCTGCAGAGAGGATTGCAGTCTCCACTGCAGAAGGACAAATTTATTAAAATAAACAAAATACACAGCAATTGCTGGCACTGTGCCCCCCTTCCCCACCCTTCTATGGCACAGAGGGGGGCAGGGTACAAACTAGGAATTGGCATCGGGTCTGCTCCTGGCCACAATATATACTGCACTGTGGAGGTATTTATGGCAGTATCCCCTTTGGCATACTATACTCGTCCCCTCCAGCTGCCCAACACCCTGGGTAATTGGTTTCTTGCATGTTAGCTGCCAGGACCTCACCATGTCCCTGCTCGGCCATCCACATAGCTCCAGAAACAGCCAAGATGATGTAGGAGCAGCATAGAGAGGTGGGAGTTGGGTGAAGTCACTGTTGAGGGTGGACCACCCTGGCCCCTCAGAAAGGAGCCCACATACTACATGGGCAACATAAATAGTCATACTGAGCTCCTGAAGAAGTGGTGAGACCTGACACCATGAAACATTGACTGATAATATTTCTTGTTGATATGTTAACATTTGTTTTTTGAGGAACCAGTTTCTGCTTACTCTTGTACATGAAGGGGATAAATAAAGTGAGGGAAGGAAGTCTATTTGAAAGGAAAGCTGTAGTTAAAACAAGAGATCATACTTTAAGATTGGAAGGAGGAAGATTTAAAAGTAATATAAGGGGGTGTTATTTCACTGAGAGGGTGGTTGAACCCTGGAACAGATTAGTTGAGGAGGTGGTAGGTGTTGAAACAGTGGAGGGATTCAAGAGAGCGTGGGATAGACATATGAGGTTGGTTAGAAGACAGGCTCCTTGTGTACCGGCGACAAGTGGGGGGGGGGGAGATGGGCAGACTGGATGGGCCAGGATGGTCCTTTTCTGCTGACACATTGCTATGATACTATGATTCTCCTGGAAGGGTTTGTTCAAACACCTGCTTGTGAAAAACCTAGGACTTATCATCAGACCCTACTAACAAAAATTCTAGGAACATTTATTTTTATGCTAAAAAAATATCTGCTCTGCTGGAACCCTGTCATGAAGGCAAACTTTCTATGTTGGCTATGATTAATTACAGTATATGTTTTCTCTTTGGCTTCCATGTTGCCTTTGTGGGAGAACATGCCACCGGAGGACAGGGTACATATTGTTCAGGTTGTGAAGGTCAGTCTGTCAGCTTCAAATGTCTCTTGAACTGAATAACACTGCAACCAGTAAGTACTGTGAGTAATGCAGTAGTCATGAGATTTGCTTGGCTCAGGACAACTAATCTCTGTCTGCTGATCTACAGGAAAGAGCTTCTGATTTTCTTTTTGATAGGGACTCTGGAGACAGAACAAAAGTCTACATGGAGACAGTCAACAAACAGAGAACCACATACACACCCATCACCAAGCAGAAAAGCAGAGGTTGTAGTTATTTTAGGCCCTACTCTACCCTACTCTAGGGAACGTTACGGGAGGGGTGCCCCAAAGCAGCCCCCATTTCCAGTCTGATTATTCTATGGCAAGGGGTACTACTTGAGGTAAAGCTAGGGGAGGATGTACAACAGACCACAGGCTTCTTCTTTTACTACAGAAACTAATCCCTGATCGATTTGTCCATGCTGTCCCTCCCCTAGCTAGCCAGTAGGGGTTCATCTTTCTATCTGTTCAAATGGGGGGGGATCACCACAGAACAGTAAGTACTGAAGATACAAAGTGAGGGACTGACCCTATCATTTATAAAAATTGCAAAGTGTCAAGTCCTTACGTTATTTTCTTTTTTTGTAACGTCATGTTTATTTGAGTCAGTACATAACAGCAGCGCCTTCGGTCATGCACACTGTACCTTAGTTACAACATACACTGGAAGAGTATGGATTCTATCTGCACAGCTGGATTAGGATTGCAATAAATTGTTCGGTAGTGGGGAAGATCATAGAAGCACTACTGAAGGAGAGATTGGTGGAACATCTAGTTGTCAATGGACTACAGGACCCAAGGCAGCATGGTTTCACCAGGGGGAAGTCATGTCAGACCAACCTCACTGAATTTTTTGACTGGGTGACTAGGGAGGTGGATCAGGGGAGGGCAGTGGACATGGCCTATCTGGACTTCAGCAAGGCCTTTGACACTGTGCCACACAGAAGACTATTACACAAACTGGGGAATATGGGTGTGGGCAGGACAGTAGTGTGGTCAGTAGGTAACTGGCTGGGTGGCAGGACACAGAGGGTGGTGGTAAATGGCTGTCACTCCACAGAGGAAGAGTGACCAGTGGGGTACCACAGGGTTCAGTGCTGGGACCGGTCCTATTCAACATCTTCATCAGTGACATTGCTAGGACCTAGAAGGCAGAATTTCACTGTTTGCTGATGACACAAAGCTCTGTAACAGAGTAGACACACCAGAGGGTGTAGACAGAATGAGAAGCGACCTGCAGAAACTTGAAGAATGGTCAGGAGTTTGGCAGTTGAAATTCAATGCAAAGAAGTGCAAGATAATGCATATAGAGGCACAAAACCCTGGCACAATATATCAGTTGGGGGTGAGGATATAGCATGCACCAAGCAGGAAAGGGATCTTGGGGTTGTCATCTCTGATGACCTCAAGGTAGGGAAACAGTGTGACAAGGCAGCAGGTAAAGCAAATAGGATGCTGGGATGTATAGGCAGGGGCATCACCAGCAGGAAAAGGGAGGTCATAATTCCGCTATACAAGACACTAGTGAGGCCCCACCTGGAGTACAGTGTACAGTTCTGGAGACCATACCTACGTAAGCACATAGACAGGGTAGAGAAGGTTCAGAGGAGGGCAACAAAGATGGTGCATGGATTGCATCACAAGTCCTATGAAGACAGGTTGAAGGAACTGAACATGTACTCCCTGGAGGAGAGGAGGGAGAGAGGGGATATGATAGAGACATACAAGTATCTTACAGGGAGGAACAGGGTGCAGGAAAACACTATTTTTAAGCAAAAAGATGTTCCAGGACTAGAGGTCATGGGATGAAGTTGGAGGAGGATGATTCAGAGGAAACATGAGAAGAATTTCTTCACAGAACGGGTGGTGGACAAGTGGAACACCCTGCCAGAGGAAGTGGTGGGGACTGAAACAATCACGGGATTTAAGAATGCATGGGATAGACATAAAGGAATTCTGGAGGTCAGGGGTAAGGGGCAACAGACTTCTAGGAAAACAAACTGAACTTACAAGCTCAAATGGGCAGACTGGGTGGGCCATAGACCCTTATCTGCCGACACTGTCTATGTATCTATGTATTTAAAGACAGTGGAAGCATTATACAGAGTTATCACAGTTGGACACGTTTCAGCCTGGGTACAAAGACCTGTAGCCTGCATTGTATCTATAGCATATATCTTACAGTTTGCACACAATGTCAATACATATACAGTATTTCACATATAGGACTTCCTACAACTATATCTGCAGTACTGTGATGACTAGTCTGGGGTGTTAACAAAAACCTCTGTATTTAAACCATTTATAATAAAACTGAACAAGTTTTTGTCTGTGTTCTTTTTATTGTTTCCTGAGAGTTCTTGCCTAGGGTGGGGGCGGGGCTTACCGCTGGTTTCTATATAAATTCATTTGATGGGGTTCAGTATCCAATTATATAGTTAGGAGACCTCTTCCTTTCTTCTATAATCTTCCACCCTCATGTATCTGCTTCTTGGATCTCAGGTGGGAGCTGATAGGCATCTCATACTCCATTTCTTGATAAATTTCTCCTGAGTGAGCTGCAGTACAGTGGTTATTTGTTCCATTTCTATTATCATAGTGATTTTCTTCTTCCACTCTGACACTGTGGCCAGGGTGGGTTGGAGGTTACACCTTTTAGGGTTGCCAAGCACATGGTCGGAAAGACCTCTCTATGGCCTCCGGAATGCAGACTTTTGGGGGAAAGTCTCAACACACAGGATCGGGAATTCATCTGTACCACTGAGCTCCAGATCCCACATAGCTCTCTTTGGATCTGGGCCCAGTATTCCTGAATTTTAGTGCATCCCAAGAAGATGTGGTAATGGTCCCCCTTTTCTGCACATCCCCTCCAGCACTGATCTGTATCGCCCCTTCCAAAGTGAACAATAATAGAGGGGGTATGAAAAACATTTCATCAGTGTCTTCCAGCGATACTCATGGCATGCCAGGTGGGGGATGCTGTTACTCACCACCCATCTTCTAATAATTTAAATCACACCTGATTCAGTATCAGCTTCTCCATTTTTGTCTCCCATTTCTCTCTCACCCCTGTTGGCTCTGGGTTGGTGGCATCCAATAGTAACTGGTACAGTATCGAGATGTATCTGCTCTGTGTGTTAAGTCTAGCAGTCCAGTAGAGGAAGTCTCCCCATTTGGTTAATTATCTAGAGACCCATGTCAAGTTCTGGGCCGTGTGTGGGTAATGGCTGATCTGCAAGTATCTACTTACAGTACTCTTCAGTATTTTCATTTACGATATATGATATGGGAAGCCAGAATAAGATGTGTCTTATTGCTGATGACACTAAGATCCGTGGCAAAGTGGACATTGAGGAGGGAAGTAGAGAAATGAAAGGAAACCTGGAAAAATTATAAAAAGTTGTCTCCCAGAATGGGCCAGATGATGGCAACTAAAGTACAACACAGAAAGAGTGCCATGTGATGTACATGTGTAGTATAGACCCCTAAATGGACTACTGGATGGGGGTGTAAGGGTGGTGCAGACAATTGATGAGAGAATGACCACCTCCAGTCGAATTCTCAGTGCAACAAAGCATACTGAGGGGCAAACAGGATAATGGGAGGTACAGGTTGGGGATTTAATAGTAGGAGGAAAGAGTTGTTACTACCCCTGTACAGGTTCCACATCCTTGCAAGACTGCACCTGGAGTACTGCACACAATTCTAGAGTCCACACCTCAACAAAGTCAAGGACTGCATTGAAACCATACAAAGGAGGGCCACAGAGATGGTCCAGGGGCAGCAGGCAGGATGTATGAGGAAAGGCTAGCAGACCTTAAAATGTATACACTGAGGGCTGCCTGGTGGCCAGTGGGTTGTGCTTTGTGCTTCCATGCCAGTGACCCAGGTTCAAGAGCAGACTTGGGAGATGGATTGGGCTGCCTTAGAGCTAGATAGGTGCTGTTGTGTGGCATCGCTCCCAGCTCAGGGAGGTATGGCATCAGGATCCTCAGCTCTGGTGACCCCTGATGTGGGCCAAGAAGCTTACTCGTCCACAGGGGCATGTCAGCAGTGTCCGTGACCAGTTGTGGGCTGTACCCAATGTCAGGGAGGCGGGCGAGCCAAAAACAGAAAATGGAGCCAACGAATGAAGCCTGACTCATATTCTAACTGCTCTGCCACCCAGGCCCAGCAATTCTGGATGTGTATACCAGGTGGGAGGAGGACAGCTCTCTCCTTCCTGGCCCCACCATGGGGTGCAATCCATGGGGGACTCCAGTCTGTAAGTCCTGGGGGAGGTATATGCAGCCGGGGATGGGTTGGTGCTGAAGGTAAGGCGGCTCTGAGGACACCTTTGTGGAGAAAATGTATACATTGGAGGCCAGGAGGGAAAAAGTGATATGCATAAGATATACAAGTTCTTGTGAGGAAACAACACTGAATGGATGGGATATTACCACTCAAGTGTGAGCCCTAATATATTTCCTGTCCCATTGATTCTTCTCCTGTATTGATTCATCCTGCTCAATCAGTAAGTACGGATGCTCACAGTTTGTTTTATGAATGCATTCAGTCCACATGCTTAGCTCATATTATCATTGTATACTCTTGCAGTAGTCCACCTCACCTTATGCCGGAATATTTAGTCTGATTCATAGCACTGCTTACACTCTTATCCCACATTCATCTGAATTCTCTGATGTAACCTACTCATGGATGATTTACAAATTATTGCCTGTGTTGTGCATCTCACTCTGCATCTCCTCCCACGGGCTGATTTTGCTCCTGTAAATGACCAAGGGAGCCCCAAAATATACCCCTCAGCAGACTTATCTATGTTTCATGTCTTGCTCACAAAAAAAAAAAAAAACCACAATAGACTATACATGGCTACCTCACTCAAAAGTTATACAGTGTATTGTTGATAATCTGAAATGCTTTACTTGGTATACAACCCCTTAGTTACTACATGTGTGTACTAGTACTCTACTCACCACCCTGCCAAGGTGAAGTACTCTAGCAACACCCTCTCTAGGTACAAGTACTCTAGCAACACCTTTTCCAGGTGCAGCCCCAATCAAGTTACTTCTTGCAGTAGTAAGTTAACTTAACACGTACTCTAGCAGCATCCTTACTAGGTGGAACGCTAGTTCTTGGTTCAGTTTAAGGATGGAGTACAGTGGGGAGATAAATAGTTGTGGCGATTGCAGGGTGCCCTTCACCAGCGGTGTACTCTTGGGGGGGGCAATGCCCCATCTGCAGAACCTTTGCGGCACTTCATGCTCAGCTGTTAGCAGCAAGAGATGAGATACCTCTGCTGTGTTGCCAGCTCAGCTGGAGCCAGCACCCCTCACTTCCACTCCCCCAGAGGCCCACTGGTCTGGGGGGTGGAGTGTGGTGGGGAGAAGGTGGGGGAAGAGAACCAGGACTAGCCACAAGGAAGTTGTCCAGCCACACACCATACAGATGGCAAATCACCTTGCACCCCTGAAGGAACCTCACGTTCCTGACTCCACTGGGGAGGGGGACTGAGTCAGTCAACAGAAAGGGGCAGGACAACTTGTTGGCACTTGGGGGAACAGAGAGGAAGAAATCAATTAGGAGAGTCTTGGCGGTCAGGGATTCAATGATCAGGGTGGTTTAAAGGGTGGATTGGACAGGAAAGGGATGGTCAGGTGCCTTCCTGGGGCAACAGCCATCCAGGGTGTAGACAAGACAGGGAGGTTGGCAGAGAGGGAGGGGTCACTTAGGGTTGCTGGCACACCTGGTTACCAATGATTGGGCAAACCAGACTGTGGAGATGGAGAAGCAGAACTTTCATAGTCCAGCAGACAGCTTAAAGGCACACTCAACCTCCCTGGCCTTTCCAAAGTTCTCCCTGTGTGGGGCAGGGCTGGGGGAGTTAGAATTAGAAGGGGGGAGATAGAGGAGTTTAATGCATGGCTAAGGAGGTGGTGTCAGGTGAAGGGGCACTACTTTGTGGTGGATGGGGGGATTTCTGAGACAGGAAGCTTTTCAAGGATGATGACCGTCACCTGACAAAGAAGGGGCAAGTGCACTGGTGCAGAGATTTGACGTCTGTATCGGACCATTAAACTGATTGCAGGGGAGACTGAGTATAGGGCATCCATGGTGGTAGGAGAGAGGAAATGGAACCTAGTTAGTAACTCCCCCCCAATCTTGGAGCATATAGAGCCATAACAGGCAACAATAGGGTTGAAGTCCAAATTGCTGGGGAAAAGGACCATGGGAGGGATCACAGTGCCAGAAATCAACAGGAAAGGAAAGAGACCAAGCAGGGGTGTAGCCAGGAATTTCAGATCTGTACACCATATGGACTCACTGCTACCCCCCCCCCCCCGTTAGGGTGGCCTACCACCCAATATAGCCAGACAATATACAAACGTACACCAAACCATGTTTGTTGCCTCATTTGGCACAATAGATACAACTTTTGTATCTCATGACAGTGGTTGTTGCCACGCATGGGGAAATACAACTACCATCCATTGTTCCCTATGACACCCACATACACGTATATTGTCCTTGGGATGCAAGGAGAGTATTAGTGACCAGTCCTTCTAGTTTTGACTCCTATGAATGACATTACAGAAGGGTTCAGTATTTTCTTTGTTAGGTCTCATGGGAAAAGGTAGCAGTTCAGAGCCTATTTGCTACCCCTTTATATAATATTGCACACCATGGGGTGCTTGGAGTATGCCTGCCTACACCCATGAGACCAAGGAAAAATAAGGAAATATGATAAGTTAATAGCAGGGGATCAAGGGTTAGCTGGAAGGGGGGGTTCAGTCTCAATGCCAGGAGTCTAGGAAATAAAATCAACAAGTGCTAGGCAATGAGGTGGACCTTGTAGCCATTACAGAGACTTGGGCCTCGGAAAATAACCCTTCGAACCTAACAGTTTCGGGCTACACCATGTTTAGGAGGGATAGAGGAAAAGGTAGAGGGAGAGGTATAGCCCTCTACATCAGTAAAGGCATTGAGGCTGTGGAGAAGGGACACATCAGGGGAAGTAATGGGGAGACAGAGTCACTGTGGGTGCAACTCGCAGCATCCTGAGGCAAGAAAATATGGGTGAGAGTGATCTGTAGACTGCTGAGGCAGGCAGAGGAGAGGGATAAGGAGCATTGGGAAGAAATAAGGGACTGGCAAAAAGGGAGGTGGTGGGTGACCTAAACCTGCTGGACATCGACTTGGAGATTTCGGTTGCCAGTAGCACCAATAGTTAGGCCTTGCTGGATTCAGTTCAGAACTGTCTTCTGGTGCAGCTAGTTAGAGAACACACCAGGCAGGCTGCCATCCTCAATGTGGTGCTCACTAGTTTGGAGACGGTTGGAGCAGTGCAGGCACAGGCGCTACTAGGGAACAGCAACCATAACCCTGTCTAGGTTGAGCTAGCCTTGGGAACCAGTAAACCCCAACTGAAAAGTGAGGTTATGTATTTTCAAAGGGGGGACTTCATCAGGAAAAGGGAGCTCATCCAGGACAAGTTAGTAGGGTTAGACAGCAAAGGAGGGGTGGAGAATAGATGGGAGGCAATAAATGGGGGCATTCTGGTGGCGTCAGGGATAAGCCTCAGGACTGTAACCCAGAGCAGCAGGCACAAGAGACTAGTGCTGTTCTCAGAGAGGGTCAGAGATGCAGTGAGGCGGAAGTAGAAGAAAGGCCTTCATCAGGTTCAAAGAACGGCAGAGGGGGGAGGAATGGGGAGAACCAGGGCAGCAAGGAAGGTGATTAGGGAGGCTAAGGTGGACACTGAGCTGCATATCGCTGAGGGAGTAAGGACTGGACGAAAACAATTCTTCTGGTATATTAGGGAAAAAAGAAGAAAGGAGGGGAAATTGTCAGGCTTTTAGAGTTAGGTAGGGTAATAGAGGAAGACAGTCAAATGGTAGCCATCTTTAGTGACTACATTTGTTCTGTCTTCACTAGGAAAGACAGTGGGCTCTTCTCATGGAGTGGAATCAAGGCAGCCATCAGGGGGGTCCCAGAGATGGAGCAGCCAGTATTTACCTGCGAAGGAGTCCAGAAAGGACTAGCAGCCCTTAAGATAGATAAGGGACCGGACGGGATGCTCAAGGAGTTGGCATCGGAACTGGCTGAACCCCTGGTAGGGTTATTCAATAGCTTGTTAGAGTCAGGGGTAGTTCCAAAAAACTGGAGGGTGGCGGACATGGTTCCACTCCACAAGGTGGAGGGGACAAGGAGCAAGTGGGGAACTACAGACCTATCATTTTTACTTCAGTTGTAGGGAAACTTATGGAGTCCCTAGTCAAGGAAGACCTAGTGGACTACATGGAGAGCAATTGCCTCCAGGATAGTAAACAACATGGGTTCATGGCAGGAAGGTCTTGTCAGACTAACCTAATAGTTTTCTTTGATAGGGTGATGAGGACATTGGATGTGGGACATGCCATAGATTTACTCTATTTTAATTTTAGCATAGCGTTTGAATCAATACCTCACAGATGTTTGCTGAAAAAGATGGAGGATCAGGGTGTGGCAAGGGACATAGTAAGGTGGGTAGGAAATTGGCTGAGGGGAGGCAGCAGACTGTTGTGGTGAATGGAGTTAAATCTAAGGAGAGGGAGGTCACAAATGGGGTGCTACAGGGGTCTGTCCTTGGGATGGTCTTCTTCTAATATGTACATGGCACTGGAAAAGGAATCCAGGGCAGATTGTGTCTCTGCAGGTCACACAAAGCTCTGTGAGAGGGTGGACAGTGACGAGGGAATTAGGGTGACACAGAGTGACATGCATAGACAAGAGAGGTGTCCTAAGATCTGGCAGTTGAAATTCAATGCCAAAAAGTGCACCTTGGGAGCAAGAATCCTAGGATGGAGGACTGCATGGGAGGGGTTAAGCTGAGCAGTACAAGTGAGGAAAGGGACCTTGGAGTTATCATTAGTGACACCTTCAAACAATCAAGCCAATGCGGTAGGGCCTTTAGTAAGGCCAAGAAGATGTTGGGATGTATCGGGAGGGGCATTGACAGTAGAAGAAAAGATGTAATGCTACCTCTTTATAGAGCAATGGTAAGGCCACACCTGGAGTACTGCACCCAGTTCTGGACTCTGTACCTCAGGAAAGATAAGGACAGGCTAGAGGTGGTACAATGAAGGGTGACCAGGATGAAACAGGGCCAGCAGGGCAGATCTTACCAGAATCGTCTCAAGGCAGTAAACCCGTACTAGCTTAGGACCAGACAGGAGAGGGTTGGTATGATAGAGACCTTCAGATTCCTGAGAGGAATAAATAAGGTGAACTGCAAGGTGTTATTTAGCGTAAGCATGAATTCGAGGTCACAGGGGCATGAGAGGAAGTGGAAAGGAGGTAGGTTTAAGGCAAATGTGAGGAAGTATCATTTTATAGAAAGGGCAGTGGAACCTTGGAACAGTCTACCAGCTGAGGTGGTGGACGCCATAACCATATATGATTTCAAGCATGGTTAGGACGGTACCAGGTCAATATAGTGCTACAAAAACAGCGTGGAAATAACCATGCTGTGTAAAGCGCTAAAGCATTTAGAGTGACAGAGGTATAATAGCAGTAGGGAATTACCGCTACCCATGTCGCTGTGCACTGTAACTAGTGAGGGATCAATTTGCCATGTGTGTGGTGCCTGGGCAAGGCTCTCCCATGGAGGAGTGGCTAAGGCACCAGAATACGGCAGGGTTGGAGACCTGGGACCATGGTTCGGTTCCTCCCAGGTCTCCCGGTGTTGCACCTCTTTTTTTTGATAATTTAATTTTTCCCCCTCCTTAGGTTTTTTGCCATCCCTGAAGTCCACACTCCTCAAAGTTTGTTATTTAAAGTCTGGTGGATGTGGGGAACAAAGCCATGCATGTCGGGGGGTGCAGGGGACTAAAAAAAGAAAGTCCCATTATTTCCAATGGGGTGTGCTGTTTGTATTGCGATTGGAATTGTTCTGACCTTATTTTAGCACACGCTGTGTTGCTTGCGGCATTTATTGCTGCACTGTTTTTGTCAACGACATTATGACCTGTGCCGTTAGGGCAGAGTGAAAGTTATTGGGCTACTCAGAACAGCAGTAGCTGGGAAGAGAGCAGGGTGGGAGGTAGTGAGGTCTAGTACCCTGGATGACACTTAGGTCCCAGGGATAACTAGGGAACCACAGTCAAACTGAATGGACCATCAGTCTTTTTATGCCAGCATTGCCTATGTTTCTATGCAGTATGTGCTGCTTCAGCTTGACGCCTCTTTCTCATCTTTTGTCAGGTGTTTTTGAGACAAACCATGGCCCGACTGTCGCTTTTATCTCTTACTCCGTATGCTATACCCAAATAGCGCAATATGAATGGGCCCAGTACTGCACATATTACTATATGTAGTCTCCTGGCTAATAAAACTGAACTGGAGTCTTGGGTTACCGTCTGTAGCCCTGATATGCTAGGAATCACGGAGTTCTAGTTAACATGTCTGTCCCAGACTCAGCATGCTTCTTGTCTACATTTAACTTCAACAGGTGCAACCGCCCTTTCCCCACAAAATGGTGGTAGGGTTTTAATCTATGGTATGACAAGTTTCACTTGAACCTAAAGGAAGTTTAGGGAATTCAGTATCTCCTTTAGAATGGTGTCACATTGCATTGTTGTTGGGAAATCTGAAAAAGCTGCATCTGATTTGTGCTTACAACCCCTCGTCTCATAGGCTGGCATGCTGGCCTTTCCTCCCTTATTTAAATATGTGTACTTCCATTATAAACGGTGAGCTATATCTGGCCCAATGGTGTGAGGGCTGAGGTGCTGGACACCTTACCTCCTGCATGCTGGCAACCTGGGTTTGGAATGAACCAGCATCACTCGGGGCTGTTTGGGTGAGGGATACTGAGCATCCCAAGTACAGGTCTCTTTCCTTTGGGGAAGGGGTTACTGAGTTCTGCCACTTACCTGCCACATGCCGGAGGTCAGGAGGCAGATGTGGGAGGGAATCTGACAATGCAGCACCCAAGTGTGTCAGTACACAAGTACACACTTGAATCATGCAGACACCTGAGGGCTGTAAAAAAAAAAAGGGAAAAGCCATTGTTTGCTTAGCATCTCCTTCAGGAACTTCACTACCCTACGAGGCATGCAACCCACCAACACTGGCTGTAAGTGGTGGTTAAGCTGTAAGTCCATGAGATGGGTCAGGACTGGGAGGATGCTGCTGGGTACACAAGGACTGCAGGAGGGAAACAAAATAAGACAAATAGAAATGAGCTACACCAGCCCAGAGGCTCAGTGGTAGTGCAGTCACCCATCATGCTGGCAACCAGAGTTCAGGAGTGGATTCGGGTCACTGGAGAAAATCCATAGGGGAGAGATTGAGGGTCCCGGAGACTGCTCTCCTCTCCCAGAGAGCAGAGGCACACCAACCTGGCCTCTGACTGCCACCAGGTGGAGATCTGATGGTAGTGCAGGTGTGGGAAGTGTAGCTGAGAGGGGCCATGGTTATGTGGTGCATGCATGCCTCCATACATACACATGCCTGCAAGCTGCCATGGGAGGGGACCTAGGGAGGAAAAGGAAAGGAGGCCATGTGGGCTTTGTGAAGCCCTGCTTGCTCTCTCTGCCAGCCCGCACCATGCCCAGGTCACTGGAGACCTGGATTGTGAGCACTTGGTGGGCAGCCCTACGCCTACTGGCTCTGCCATGGTGGACAAGCAATACTACTCCAGTAAGTACTGGGGAGGTGATTACCAGTCAAGAGGAGTGGGATCACGGCCGAGAGCCTTCCAAAAAATATTATATTAAAAAAATGAGCTAATAATTTCCTAGGATGTAAACCTAGACTGGCAAAATAAAGAGCTATGAGTCACTCCTAAGTAACATCAATGTAATGCAAATAATAACTGAGCACACTAGGCTGGCACCAGATCACAAGCTTAGCAGGCCGTAGCATTCATGGACACGGACTGCAGGCTCCCAGACAGACTTGTATCTTGCTGCCCTCCAGAAAGGGATGAAACAAGACTGAAAGCAGAGTTTGTTAATGTTTTTGCCCAAATTTCCCATCTACAGCAAACCGCAGAAGCCTGACTCACAGAAGCCAAGCAGCAAATAAATACTTTCGAGGACAAGGTCCTGATCTACTGCAGGACTGATCTACTGCAGGACCTTTCCAAACCCTTGGAATCAGTCATCCAGCTATAGTCCAAGGCTGATATCCAGTAGAGCCATGAACACTGGTCAAGCACCTGAGTGGTCAGTCACCCTGAAGACTGGGAGGGCCAGGATCAGGTAGCCTTTATCTAGTGGTGGCTGGGGGAATCACTTGGACTTCATCACTGTTATTAGGTTGTGCCTCGTGCTTGACCACTCTGGTGTCCCACATAAGTCGCCTGCTACTGGGACCTCTGCCTGGATCTCCTTCTAGAGCTTCATCTTGTCCTTGCTTTGCACAAAATGATAGAACTAACACCACTACAAAAACAAAGAATGATAGCACTGTGCTGCTACAGAATACCACCACAAAAACATAAAATAACAGCTCTGCCGCCACATAATATCAGCACAAAAGCATAAAATGACAGAACTCTGCCTCCACAGAATACCACCACAAAAATGTAGAAAGAGAGAACTGTACTTCCACAGAATACCAGCACAAATATGTAGAAAGACAGAATTCTGCCTGCACAGAATACCACCACAAAAACATAAAATGACAGAACTCTGCCTCCATAGAATACCACCATAAAAATGTAATAGTACTACAGACATGTAATGCCATAGAATACCATCACAAAACATAAAAGTACCACAGAATATCACCACAAAATAAAGACAGAACTCTGTCTCCACAGAATACCACCAGAAAACATAAAATGACAGAATTCTGCCTCCACAGAATACCACAACAAAAACATAAAATGACAGAACTCTGCCTTCACTGAATACCACCACAAAAACATAGAATGACAGAACTCTGCCTCCACAGAACATCACCACAAAAGCTTAAAATGACAGAACTCTGCCTTCAAAGAATAACAGCACAAAAATGTAAATGACAGAACTCTGCCTCCACAGAACATCACTACAAAAATGTAATGCCATAGAATACCACCATAAAATCGTAGAATGGCAGAACTCTGCCTCCACAGAATACCAGCACAAAAATGTAATGCTGCACACTCTCACCACAAAATTGTAGAATGACCGAACTCTGCTTCCACAGAATACCTCCACAAAAAATTTAAAATAACAGAATTCTGCCTTCACAGAACACCAGTACCAAAAAGCATAGAAGGACAGAACTCTGTTCCACAGATACAAGCACAAAAATGTTAAGACAGAATTCTGCTTCCACAGATACCAGCACAAAAATGTTGAAAGACAGAACTCTGCTTCCACAGAATACCACCAAAAAAATGTAAAATGATAGAACTCTGCCACCACAGAACACTGCTACAAAAATGTAATGCTACAAAATGACACCATGAAAATGTAATAGTACTACAGAAATGTAATGCCACCGAATACCAGCACAAAAACATAAAAAGACAGAACTCAGCCTCCACCGAATATCAGTACAAAAACATAGAAAGACAAAACTCTGCTTTCACAGAAAACCACTGTAAAAGTGTAAAACGACAGAACTCTACTTCCACAGAACACTGCTACAAAAATGTAATGCCACAGAATACCACCACAAAAATGTAGAAAGACAGAACTCTGCCTCGACAGAATACCACCACAAAAACATAAAATGACAGAACTCTGCCTCCACAGAATATCACCACAAAAACATAAAATGACAGAACTCTGCCTCCACAGAATATCACCACAAAAACATAGAATGACAGAACTCTGGTACCCGGTTAGATTAGTGCTACATTAATAGCACCAGTCAAGAGAGCGCTAGTCCATATAGCGCTATCACAGACAGCAAGCGGGGATTTACAGTGCTTGATATATGCGCTCCCCTAGTCACTGCCCATGATGCTGCCACAGGACAATGGCAACAGAATACCAGGGACTGGCTGAGTTGCTACTGTGGAGTGGAGGGTAGGGGCATGGAACAGCTCGGCTAGGAAATGGTGGAGACAAGGTTTCTAATCTTGATCTTTTAACATTTTACCAGATCAGGACTTGTGTTTTGCTTTTCACAAGGGGTTGTGGAGACAGCATTCCATGGCCCCACAAATTTCATCTTGCCCTGTTATCTGCTCCTCCCCCTCCTTCCTGGAGTTGGTATATTTTAGTTCAAGGGGTGCGGGAGCTTCTCCCCCCCAACAAAAATTAAAATGGCAGCATTTTTGCATCTATTTCTTACTAGCTGGCATTGTGAGTCAGCTATGTTGTGACCCAGTGCCCAGAACTCTGCATCCACAGAATACCACCACAAAAATGTAAACTTACAGAACTCTGCCGCCACATAAAACCACCACAAAAACATAGAATGACAGAACTCTGCCTCCACAGAATGCCAGTACAAAAACTTAATGGTACAGAATACCACCACAAAAACTTTAAATGATAGGACTCTGCCTCAATTGAAAATCACCACAAAAACATAGAATGACAGAACTCTGCCTCCACAGAATATCACCACAAAAATGTAGAATGACAGAACTCTGAGACCCGGTTAGATTAGTGCTAATTAATAGCACCAGTCAAGATAGCGCTAGTCCCTATAGCGCTATCACGATCAGCGAGAGAGGGATTTACAGCGCTTGCTGTATACACTCCCCTGGTCGCTGTCCGTGGTGCTGCCACAGGAGAAGGGCAGCAGAATAGAAGAGGCTGGCTGAGCTGCTGCTGTGGGGCAGAGAGCTGGGGCATGGAGCAGCTTAATTAGAAGGCAGTGAAGACCAGGATTCTAATCCTGGGTTCCTAAAATTTTACTAGATCAGGGCTTCTGTTTTTGTTTTTTTTTACAAGGAGCCATGGAAACAGTATTCCACAGCCCCACACATTTCATCTTGCCCCATTATCCACTCCCCGAGTTGGTATATTTCAGTCCAGGGGTGCGGGGGCTTCTCCCCCCCAAAAAAATAAAAATGATGGCATTTTGCCACGCTGTTCTTGCTGATGGCATTGTGATCGGCTATGTTGTGACCCAGTGCACAGGACTCTGCCGCCACAGAATACCACCACAAAAATGTAAACTTACAGAACTCTGCCTCCACAGAAAACCAGCACAGAAACGAAGAAAAACAGAACTCTGCCTCTACAGAGTACCACCACAAAAACATAAAATGACAGAATTCAGGCTCCACAGAACACCAGCACAAAAACATAGAAAGACAGAACTCTGCTTCCCCAGAATACCACCACAAAAATGTAAAATGACAGAACTCTGCCTCTGCAGAATACCACCACAAAAATGTAGTGTAACCCCCAGGGGGCGCTACCCTTGGGGCTACTACCCCTGCCTGCCTCCCCAGAGACAGGGTAAGGGGCCCAGATCCGTTGGCGGGTGCCTCCACCCAGAGGTCGGGGTCGATGCTGTTGAGATTGTCTCGGTCACAGCCCTCTGGGCTACTGCAACCCCCCTGGTGTCCCACTAATGGCTCACACGAGGTACGAGCAATACTTTTCCCCAGTACACTTGCCCCCCGGCTGGTACCTCTCAGCTCGCTCAGAAGACACCCTGTAAAATAAGGTGCAGTTATATCACAATCACTAGACAGTAGTACACCATAAATGCACAAGCTAGCCAGAGTGTAGTTGCAAAACAGACAATCGGATTTATTCTAGGGGGGAGTAACAAGGACAGGGGCAAGATCAAGTTGATTAGCTTATCACTATACTTATCTACCTAGGGCTCTGTGCACAGGCCTGACCCTAATGTTTACCGTCCCTGGGTACCCAAGCCCTAATGGCTACAGGGTTTTATTTAACTCTAAAAATTGATTAGCGTTTTGTTCATAAAAGTTTTAAAACATTGTGAAAATGCATAGCACTTGCCTCACTGTGTTTAACAAACATAACACTTCTAGAAAACCTATATAAATGCTTTCTATACAGTTAGTATTGTCCCAAGAAAAAACTGCTAATCAATTATTTAAAACCCTGGGCTAGTCCACCATGGCAGCTGGTTGGGGTCCTGACGCAGATAACCTTTAAAACTATACTGGTAACAATCAGGATGGACAAGAGAACCAGTTGGCCAGTCAGCAGAATAATGGAACAACTGGAAACTACAGTTGCAACTAAGCAGGGAGCTACCCTGATTCAGTACTCATGAATCCAGCAACTAACGGATGCTGCACCACTGACAGGGTTGAGCCTGAAGTTCACCAGCCTCCTCACACATTTATATGGCAAATCCAGAGGGGTACCACACCAGGCAGCAGCTTCCAAGGATCACCTGACTCTCAGCCGACTACAGGGCTGCAACAGCGGCTTCCACTTTCCCGAGGACCAAGCGCGATTCAGCAGATTCTCAAATCCTCAATAACAGGTCGAGCCTGGTGGGTAGCTGGGCTGGTACCAGCCTCCTCTGACCGCGCGTAGCGGATTCAGTCTGTCTCGCTCAACGGCGGCCAAACGCAGGCCTTCACGCACTTCCCGCACGAACACTCCACACACGCAGAAGCACAGAGCTCCTCTCTTTTCACCAGCCACAACGCATCTGCCCCTCCTCAGTCTGGGGCTCTCCTTAAACTCTCGGGTGCTATCCGTATCCATTTGCTGGCACACCTGTCAGTCAGACGATCCTCTGCCCCTCAGTGGTGCAAAAAAGCGCTATAGCCCATAATGCCTTCTCCACTTTACAAGCAGGTCTCCTATCGGTCAGACAGCTCTCCAGAGTCCCGAAGTACTAATTTGTCCAATTCGGCAGTTCCGGACCAAATTGGAGGAGGCAACCGAAACAGTCCTCACTGCAAAGGAAGGCAGGTTAGAACAACTACATTACCATTATCAGTTTACGTTATTTTCAGCAGACAATCACATCCCCCAGCAAAACTCCCTCTGGGCCACTAGTGACCCCAGAAGTGAGCTACTTTGCAGCGGCCCGGGCGGGACTCGGGCATACAACCCATAACCCATCCATTTCAATAAGTCACGACTGCAACAGGCAGTTCTTAAAGAAGGTTTTAAAACACTCCCTGTTACCCATTATTCAGCTAAAGAGCAGGACACTAGCCTGGTAGGGAGCACTTAAACAGGCTCTGAGGGAGTTTCAAAGAACCCCCATTTGCAGGGGGGTTACACGTAGAATGACAGAACTCTGCCTCCACGGAGTGCCAGTACAAAAATATAATGCTGCAGAATACCACCACAAAAACTTTAAATGACAGGACTCTGCCTCCATAGAATATCGCTACAAAAACATAGAATGACAGAACTTTGGTACCCGGTTAGATTAGCGCTACATTAATAGAGCCAGTCAAGAGTGCGCTAGTCCCTATAGTGCTATCACAGACAGCGAGAGGGGGTTAACAGCGCTTGCTATATGCGCTCCCCTGGTCGCTGTCCATGGTGCTGCCACAGGACAATGGCAGCAGAATACCAGGGACTGGCTGAGCTGCCGCCGTGGTGGGGAGGGCTGGGGCATTGAGACCAGGGTTCTAATCTTGGTCTCCTAACATTTTACCAGATCAGGACTTGTGTTTTTTTTTTTTTTTTTTACAAGGGGCTGTGGAAACAGTATTCCACAGCCCAGCTCCCCCCCCCCAAAGTTTGTATATTTTAGTCCAGAGGTGATCTCCCCCCCTGCAAAAATAAAAATGATGGCATTTCTGCTTCACTGTTCTTGCTGATGGCATTGTAGTTGGCCATGTTGCGACCCAGTGTCCTGAAACTCTGCCTCCACAGAATACCACCACAAAAATGTAAACTTGCAGAACTCTGCCTCCGAAGAAAACCAGCACAGAAACATAGAAAGACAGAACTCTGCCTCTACAGAATACGACCACAAAAACATAAAATTACATTATTCAGCCACCACAGAACACCAGCACAAAAACGTAGAAAGACAAAACTCTGCTTCCACAGAATACCACCACAAAAATGTAAAATGACAGAACTCTACCTCCACAGAACACTGCTACAAAAATATAATGCCACAGAATACCATCACAAAAACGTAAAATGATAAGACTCTGCCTTCATAGAATACCAGCACAAAAATGTAGAAAGACAGAACTTTGCTTTCACAGAATACCACCACAAAAATGTAACAGTACCACATAAATTTAGTGCCACAGAATACCACCACAAAAACATAATGCCACAGAATACCACCACAAAGATGTAGAAAGACAGAACTCTGCCTCCACAAAACACAAGCACAAAAATATAAAATGACAGAACTCTGCTTCCACAGAACACCACTACAAAAATGAATCAAAGTACTGAAAGGCGCCAAACTATAATTCTTATGGGAAACATGATTAGAATCAGCTGCTGAATATCTCAATGGAAAGAAACTATATAGAGGTGGTTGTTACACTAGTATAAATGAACCTACATGTCAATTGCATATGATATGATATCATCACTTTTTTACTCAACTATTGCTGATTTCCCAAAACAGATGATTTCTTAAGACAATGGAGTGATTTATTGCTTACAAAGATGGTGCATGGGGGAGTATCTGATATGGCCCGCTGCAGTGTTGCGTCAGATATTCAACTAAATTTGCGGCTGTATATTTTCCAAGTGTCAAGTACTTGCTGCCCATTGATTCTGTTATTCATTAAGAACTGCATACATTTTCTGGTTGGGGAGGTATATCTGTCTTCAACCACTGCAGTGTTTCACCCCACCCAATATTTACCCTTGCTGTGGTGAAGTGTACTGGAAGTCCATTGATTGGATTATTTCATGCCATTGTGCGACCCTGGGATGCCTTGCATCTTTCAGCACCTTCACCCATTGTACAGATCTGTATTAACTCGATCTGAAGTTTTTTTTTTCTTTTTTCAATTGTTTAACCACACTAAGCTGAAAGCTTGTTTACAGGTGTGACCTGAGAGCACAGGGAGGTTAAGTGACTTGCTCAGGGTCACACAGTATGCAAGAGGGGGCTGTGGGATTCAAACCCAGGTCTCCAGATTTGCAGCTCAAAGCCTTAAACCACTGCGCTATAGTTCATTTCATAAATTATGGACAGTGTGGCAGTTCCTTCTTTGACTTAAATTTTTGTCACACATGTAATGCAAGTCATAGGCTGCCAGGGATCCCTTCACACACTAGCTGCCCCATTTATTGATAGATTCTTTTTTTTGTTGTTGTTATTTATTTAACCAGGGCTAGCACACTAAGCCGAAAGGTTTTTTTTACAGGTGCAACCTGGGAGCACAGGGAAGTTAAGTGACTTGCTCAGGGTCACACAGTATGCAAGTGGAAGCTGTGGGGTTAAAACCCAGGTCTGGTCTGCTGGATGTCACCAGATTTGCAGCTCAGAGCCTTAAACCACTGCGCTATACTGCCTCCCAGACTCGGAATAACTATGCAGTCAAAAAATAGACACAGCACTGGTGGCTAGCAGGTGTGACACTGCAGCAAACAGAGCCAGTGTCCCCTCCAGAAAAAGTGTCTGTTATTCCAGGTAAATCTGTCAGCAAATGGATTACTAGTACTCCCTACACACCAACAGCACCAACACAAGTTTTTTTTCCTATTTTTTGTGAATATTTATAATGTGGATTGTCAGTTCTGCAGCTTATATCACCCTCATTTCCTAATGCCACTCCCCTCTCTAATGCTCGCTGCTCTTATGTGATTTAGCATGCTGTATATAGAACAGGGTAAGGGCAGATCCTGGAGGAAAGTTTTTTCTAGTGATTATAATCTGGTTTCCGTTCTGATGTCTCCCACTTACTGCTTTGCCCTATATCTCTTCTGCCATGTCCTGCCTGCCCAGACTCACTCAAGAGGCTTACTTCACTTAAACAGTTCTTTCCTGATGTTTCATAGAGGCCATTTTAGTGCAGCATTCCTCGCAGTCTTTCATCCCCCAAATGTGTGACATACTACATGACAAATGGGCAAAATGTGTGAGACATCATCATCACACAACAGTGCAAGCTTAGAACACGGTGTATCAGTGCACTAATATTTATGTTTTCTGATGACGGCATCAAAGATTATTACAAATTTCTTGTTTAAAGTCTCAGTGGGCAATGTGGGGTTTTTCCTCCTTTGTGTGAAACAGAGGGTTTCAGAGAGGCAAAATGAGTGACGTACCCCCATAATGTGTGACTGTCAAGAGGTATGTGCAATATAAAACCGCATATCTAGTAGTAGTAGTAAAATCTTTATTTTTATACCGGATATTGTTGGTAAAAATCACAACATTAGGGCCGTGGGCCCTATTTACAAGGTGGTCCTGTGCAAAATTTGTTATATTAAAATTAATTGCATACATATCTATCGCTATTCAGGAATTTAATTACCCACGCTAGATAACATCATGACCTCTCTCTCTCTCCCCTCTGATTTTCCAGTCTAGTCCTGCCCTCCTGGCAGGGTTTCCATGCATCCTGAAGGGGGATCCCAGGACCAGGCTTTCTCCCACCCCTCCACTCCCTCTCCCCTGCCCCTCACTCTTTCCCTATGTTTTTCACAAGCACTTACTAAGCCTTGCTTCCAACCCTCTTAGCAGTTCTGTGCCTTTTCACACCCTCTGGTCCCATGGTCTTCGGCCCTGGGTGGTACCATGTAAGTTCTCCTGGTGGCTACCCCAAGGTTCCACTACTCTTTATGAAACTATGTTTCCTGTATTGTGTTATCATGTAATATTGCACTAGTTTAAGTTATGTGTAATTGTTCTCCCAGCCGCTGTACCCCCTCCCCCATGTCGCTTCTGGAAACGAGCTGTGCCTCAGCTCATGTTGTCTTTCCTGGTGAAACATTTTGTAAATAAATTAAAAAAAAAATTCACAAATCCCAACATTCATTTACAGACTATAACAGGAATTATACCACAATTAACATTCATTTACACATTTAACTATAATTTGCAGACTTTAAAAAGTTTCTATAATTCATCCTTCACACATGCAGTTTACCTTGAGTTCTTGTTTTAAGCGTGCAGTAAAAAGTTTAGTGTTTCCCTTCATATTTTTAATTATATGGTTTAAGGAATCCCAGTAATCTCTGACTATATGTGGGAAGGTGATATTTGTTCATTATGTTAGGAAACTGAAATTCACCTGAGTGGTTCTACTTGATATGTATTCACGTTGCAACTGTTCATGTAGGTAAATGGGCTTTTCATGCTTTAACACCTTATGCATATAGCAAACACTCAGTATCCAGCTGTGGGCGTACTTGCCATTTTATGGTGCCAGTCCTTTTATTGCACTCATCATTCCTTACTGTTCCATGGTGTTAGCTTTATGTGTGCAATACTCTCCCCCACTCCTTCTACACACAAGCACACGTGGGCCACATTATCAAATGACATTTCTTATCAGACTGCACGCACAACTCTTTTATTTCCCTCCCTCTGCCCACAATATTTTACCAGGTCTGATGCAGAGGAAGTTTTTGGTTCCAGGATGTTTTTATTCTTACCTCTTACTTTATTCTTTCTGTACCTCAATCAGAAACACAGCTATAAACCTCACCCATATCACAAACACTTAGTAAAATGATGAGAAAGCAGGTTATGGAGATTACAGTAAACAGGCCCTACACATACCACTACGCAAAAGTTGAATACTAGCCTTCTCAACCAAACAACTAATTAAAAAGCAATGAGGACCATCTCCTTCGTGCACCAAACTGCGGTCAAAAAGTTTGGGTGGTAGCAATAGACAACAAACTTCATTTGGCATCTAAAATAACAAAACTCTGCTTCTGCAGAATACCACTATAATAATAATAATTTCCCTGAAATGAGGATGATTAGTGGGAAATCACCATGCTGCACATGTTCACAAACTGCACATGGAAAAACAAGCATCAAAAATCCATAAAATTACGCAAAATGTTGCCGCATCCCATGTTGTGAATTTCGATTTCCCTAATTTGCTCAATATGCAGATTTTCTATGAAATTCCACAATGATAAAAAAAAATACAACCCCTTCAGTTGCTCAAGTGTACAGAAACCTCTAAGCTGTTACAGTCTGAACAACTTTCATATTAAAGTTATTTCATTACTAATGCAAGTTGCTGGTACAGTTTAAGGAGAGGCTTGGTTTGGACTGGACTGGGCTCGACAGAGGAAGTGGCAAGGTGTGGGGGTTGGAACACTGCACTATGAACCAGGAGATTGCAAGTTCAAATCCCACCACAGCCACTGGCTCACTTTGTGAACCTGAGTAAGCATCAATAGGTGCATCAGTCATTAGGCAAATGAAGGAGAATCTGGGAAGACTGAGGGCTACTGAGGGAGATTGAGGGAGATTAAGGGAGACTGAGAAAGGTCATAGGAGACTACAGGATGTCAAGGAAGACTGAGGGAGGTCAAGAGAGGCTGAGGGAAGTCATAGGAAATTAAGTAAGATCAAGGGAGACTGATGGAGGCTGAGGGAGGTAACAGGAGACTGAGGGTGGTCACAGGAGATTGGAGGAGGTCAAAGGAGCTGAAGGGAGTTTAAGGGAGACTAAGGTTTGTCAAGGAGACTGAGGAAGGTCGAGGAATACTGGGGGTGTGGCCATGGGAGACTGAAGGATGTCAACAAAGACTGTAGGAGGTTAAGGGGGACTGAAGGAGGTCACTGGAGACTAAGTGAGGCTAAGGGAGACTGAGAGAGGTCAAGACAGACTGTGACTGTGGAAAGTAAAGAGAAACTCAGCAAGGTCAGTTGGGTTTGCAGGAGGTGAAGGGGGACTCAGAGAGGTCAACCGATCTTGAGAGAATTAAGGGAGACACAGGGAGGCCAACAGAGACTGAGAGATATAAAGGGAGACTGAGGGAGGTCAACAGAGACTGAGGGAGGTTAAGGGAGACTGAGAAAGGTCAAGGGAACTAGAAGAAGCTTATGGGAGACTGAGAAAGAGTAAGGGAGGTTAGAAAAGGAAAACTGAGGAGGTCATGGGAGACTGAAGGAGGTTAAGGGAATATGAAGGAGGTTAAGGGAGATAGAGGGGTTAATGAAGACAGTGGAAGGCCCCCAACAGCCCAGTGAGTAATGTTTCATGCTCCCCCGCTTGTATCTGAGGTTTGGAAGCAAGCCTGGGAAGCCAGCTGGGTAGGCCTGAGGCCAGGCAGGTGCTGCCATGCAGCAGCGCTCCCAGCCAGAGAGGAAGGGCTGTGGATTCTGCCATTCTGTTAACCCCCACAGTGGGCCAGGAAGCTTGCCTCTCAATCAGGGATATGTTAATAGCGTGTGAGATTGTGCCGGACATGGCCCAGCATTAGGGAGGTGGGCAGGGCAAGGGAGAAAATGAAGGAAAAACCAAGATGGCAGCATGATGGCAGCCAGCCTGCCATAGGCCCAGAATCACTGATGAAGCCCTGGCTCCAATCGGAATTGGGTCACTGGGGTGGGGATGATGGTCATCACTCATCTAGCCCCACCGTGGGGATGAGGGGTAATCTGTGGGGGATTGTTGGAGCCAGGTAAGTCCCCAGGGATGATGAGTAATGGGGCTGGACAGGCAGGGGCAGAAGGAGGCATAAACAAAGGATGAAAATAAATAAAAGGGAGACTGAGGAAGGTGATGGGAGACTGAGGGAGGTGATGGGAGACTGAGGAAGGTTAAAAGAGGCTGAGGGAGGTGATGGGAGACTGAAGGAGGTGAAGGAGACTGAGGGAGATGAAAGGAAACTTGAGGGAGGTTAAGGGAGCTGAAGGGAAGAGAAAGTAGACTGAGGGAGGTTATGGAATACTGAGAGAGGTGAAGGGAGGTGGAAGGGATACTGAGGAACATTAAAGGAGGCTGAGGGAAGTGATGGGAGACTGAAGGAGGTGAAGGAGACTGAGGAAGGTTAAGGGAGACTGAGGGACATGATGGGTGGCTGAGGGAGATGAAGGGAAACTGAGGGAGGTTAAGGGAGCCAAAGGGAAGAGAAAGGAGACTGAGGGAGGTGAGGTGAAGGGTGACTGATGAAAGTTATGGAATACTGAGAGAGGTGAAGGGAGACTGAGGGAGGTTAAGGGAGGCTGAGGGAGGTTAAGGGAGGCTGAGGGAGACTGAGGGAGGTGAAGAAAAGTGCAGATGGTTAAACAGAAAGTGGAGGTTTAAGCAAATTAAGGTAGACTGAGAGAGGTTAAGGGTAACTGAGGGTGGTTAACGGAGACAGAGGGAGGTTAAGCAGAGAGAGAGAGAGAGAGAGAGAGAGAGGAGGTTAAACATGAGGAGATAATGTGATTTTCTTAGGACCACAAAGTAAGTAGGTGGTGGGATTCAAAGGTTGATCGTTGGTTTCACAGCTCTCCACTCTAACTCTTAGGATGGATTAGACTCCCAAGCTACTAGCATCATCATGGTGGGTGTGGCTCCACAAAGGAGAAAAGGTACTCAAAGAGATCGCTGACAATATTCACAAGAGCCTTTAATGCTGAATGTACCCCCTTGAAGTGCTAGTGCCGCTTGAAGTGCTGGAGTGTTAGTCGCCATCTCTCATGATGTGGTTTGTGGCATAATATGCACTTGGAAACATGGAACAGATTGCCGTATGAAATTGTAGGAAGCGACACAAAAGACGTGTTTAAAAACAGGTTGGATCAATACATTGAACAAGGAGGAAATATTAATTACTACATGGAGATATGAGGAGCTACCTGTGGGCAGCCTGCCCTTTCAACTCCCACTAAACATTTAGTGACACTTTTGTTGTAACGTGCGCTTTTTTGTCAGCGCATTTAGCGAATAAACACTTATTTTAAACATTGCCACTCCATGAGTGCCGTTTCTCTTTTGTGGATCCTGATACTTATTTGGCTGGGCACCCTGAATTGTCACTGGACTGCTGCTGTGTTCGCATCGGATTTTTGCTTCTCATCATGGTGGCTTTGTGTGCTGCTATCAGAGACACAGACCCAAAGGGATCTAAAGCAGTGCTCCAACAGTACTCATTAAGATAAAGGAGCAGCTTCATCTCCCGGCAGCTCACCTCATGCCAGATTCTCAACTAGTCTGGATGACTACATGCAGAAATGATGGGGTGGGATGCAGGGAATTAACAATAATGAACCTCTTGGGAGTGAGATACCCCAGATCGATGTACAAAAATTAGGGGAACCAAAGTAAGTGCAAATGAATGCATCATAAGCAACACAATGTTGGTAGTGTCACCAGTTCCATATGGAGTGGCTCCTGCCTTGAAGGGTGCTTGGAAATTAATATGGTTTAATTATCCCAGTGAGCTGACTTACATTCACGCTTCATATATAAACAGACATCTGATACTATCCCACACTGCATATATTTTATTAGCAGGCAACAAAATCTCCCTCTCTCTCTCTTTATAGCTATATTTTTACTTTTCTCTCTCTCTCTTTATAGCTATATTTTTACTTTTATTTACTTGGCAGCATTTCCCACTGATGAAGCCTTTCCCAGGACAATAGGTTGAGAATGGTTTGGAAAGTTTAAACAGGCCCAGAACAAAGGCACATGTTCTTTGTTAGGTCAGAATTATGTCAGGGGCATCTGTAATGCCCTACTCAATCATTGCATAAACTAGAGAGTCAGCAGAAGAACTGGGACACATTGTCACAGTGCACTTTGAGTACATGTGTTGTGGTTTACCAATTTAACTCTGAAACACAGTGCACTATCTGCAAAGGGACACTTCAGGTCAAACTGACTGCCATCATGGACTTACTAAAACTCTTCAATAGAGGCAGCCAGTCAACAAGCAGTGGTGTGTGAGGAAATTGCACTGCACAGCAACTTGAATACTTTTAGTGCATTTGAAGGGCACTGTAATATGTGCATAATCCCACAAAGGTGTCCTCATCTTCCAGGTGAAGATTATGAGGTTAGTCCAATCTGGTAGGATACCTTAAGGCTCAAACAGTGCCCGGTCTGAATATGACTGATCTGTGCAGCCCTAAGAATGGACTCTTATTAACACAGTATTGTGATAGAAGAATGGACTTCTGACCCATCCTGTAGGCTTGTTCTGTCCCAAATTAATGAAAATACCCAATTTGTCTATGGACATATATCCAAGCTTAGCATCCAGAACAGTATCCCCACTCGTGCTGTGTAACCCTCAATTCTGTTCTCCCTCAGAAACCTGTCTAGTCCTGCCTGAAAACCTAAACAGTTCTCATTTCTACAACTGCACTGGGCAGGCTATTCCACATGTTAACTACACTATATGTGATGTAATGCTTTCATATGTTTCTCCTTTTCCCCATCCCTTAGTCTAAGAATGAAAAGGTGATCAAATAGGAGGATAGGGCAAGGTGAAACAAAATAGGCAGACACAGATTCATATCCAGTCCAGGTTATATTTTGGGGGATTGGGCAGTCTGGCCTGGCATATTTTGGTGGGGGTTGGGAGTGCTGTCCTGGCATGCTTGGACTGTGTGGGGGTTGAGAGTGCTGGCTTGGCATGCTTGGATTGCATGGGAGTTGTGTGGACTGGCCTTGCATGCTTGGATTGTGTGGGGGTTGGGAGGACTGGCTTCACATGTTTGGATTGCATGAGGGTCTCATGGGCTGGCTTGGCATGCTTGGATTGTGTGGGGGTTTGGAGAGCTGGCTTGGCATGCTTGGATTATGTGGGGCTTGGTGAACTGTCTTGGCATGCTTGGATTGTGTGGGGGTTGGGTGGGCTATCTTGGCATGCTTGGATTGTGTGGGGGTTGGGTGGGCTATCTTGGCATGCTTGGATTGTGTGTGGGTTAGGAGGTCTAGCTTGGCATGCTTGGATTGTGTTGGGATTGGGTGGACTGGCATTGCATTCTTGGATTGCATGGGAGTTGGGAGCACTGGCCTTGCAAGCTTGGATTGTGTGGGGACTGGGTGGACTGTCTTGGCATGCTTGGACTGTGTGGGATCTGGGAGGTCTGGCTTGGCATGCTCAGACTGTGTGAGGGGTTAGGCAGGCTGGACTGGCATGATTGGATGGTGTGTGAGGGGTTGGGTGGGCTGGCAGGGCATGCCTGGATTGCATTGAGGTTGGGCAGGCTGGAATTCTTGGACTGTGTGGAGGTTGGGCCAGCTCACCTGGCTTGTATGAATTGTGTGGGGGTAGGGCAGGCTGGCCTGGCATGATCTTTATTCCACTTTTACCTCTGTTTTTATTTCAAAACTGGAAACTGGGTGCAAGTGAATGTTAGACGGATACATTTAAATCTTTCACAAGGTTTGCTAATAATTTAAAACATTTAGTGATGTGAGATAATTCCCTATTTTTAGAGCTGTGGATGGAATCTACAGGCCTAATGGGATCACTTAGTAGCTCTAAAAATGGCCTATCGTGGAACCTTCCAAAAGTCCAATGGAGCTTAAAACCGTCCGCAATGATCAGCGGCTATGGAATAACAGCCGCACTATTTTGGTTGTTACTTCTGCATCTGTGGCATGAACTATGCATGCGCACAGTTCGCACAAATGCAAAGCTCTGTTGGCACCGTCATGTTGTGAATGGCAAAATTCCATTCACCGTAACTGCGCATGCATGGGTGCTGTGCATGCGCTGTTGCATTGCCACTGCCAGCTCCACAGCATTCTGAGCCCCTCCAACAACTCAAGTGGCACACTGGAAGCTCACCCCAGTGTGCCCAATGATTGCACCCCCCCAACTCATGTGGCACACTGGGAGCCCACCCCAGTGTGCCTAACTTTTTTTTTCTTCCCCCAACCCCCAGCTGATATCGGGGTGCCCAATCACCATGGTCGGCATCCTGAATATTCCCCCCAACATGTGGCAAACTGAGAGCCTACCCCAGAGTGCCCAAATGTTTTATTTTTCTGTTTCCTGTAAAAAAAGAAAATGGTCCCTCATCATCACTCCACTCGTTTTTTTTCCCTGTAAAAAAGAAAACAGTCCCTCATCATCACGCCAGTCTCCATCCTCCATCCCCAGCATCCCACTGAGCACCCACATCCCCACACACCCCCTTACCCCATATTTACCTCCGGAGGTTGGCACAGTCTTCTTCTCTGGATCGGGACACGTCTGCACTCTTCAAAGCCGAACCACGAACTGAAGAATCTAAGGTAAGCATGCTATGTCATTCAATGGGATTTTCAACTTATGCTGATAAATCAGACATTTTTTTTGAATTATTGCCATAATTTTCAACATGGGGTTCTTGAGACCCCACCTCGTGAAAACTGTCACTGTCATTTTGTTACTCAGTCGCGAAAGGTGATTTTGCACTTGCTGCCCAGAATCACCTTTCAGGAACGATTCATGAAATGACAGTGCCATTATTCATGAGGTGGGTTCCCAAAAAGCCCATGTTGCAAATTTGTTAAAAAAGTTCCAAAAATGACTGTGCTACAAGTGTGCATTGAGCAGTTTCTACGCATGTTACTAACTTCGCCAATTTTTTATATTTTCACTCCATATTTTCAACATTGCCATTTTTGCACACCTCATTCAAAACGGTACAGCTGTCATTTTTTCACAATCTGCCCAAAATGTGTTTTCGCATCTGTGGCACAGAATAGAGCATTCGCTCTGCTAAATCACCTTTCAGAACAAGTGAACAAAATGACACTGGCACGTTTCATGAGGAGGGGTCCCAAAATGGCAATGTTGAAAAATGGCCAAGTTACACCCAGGCGTTGAATAATTTCTACGCACATGTGTAACTTTGGTCACTTGGTAGCTTTTCACAGGCTTATCTGCTCTGGCTAGAACTTGTTTTATCATGCTAAGTAATGGGGAAGCAGACACACATGTTAAGTTGCTAATGTGTTAAACTTATTACTAAAGAGTGAGGCAGTTTGGTATACAATAGCCAGAGATATAGAAATGTATTAGCACCCATCTGATTCTGGGGTCTTTTGTCTCTCATACTCCCTAGACATTTCTGTTTGATATATTGAAGATGGGAAACCTTAGGATTATGAGTTTGTTGTTGTTGTCAATAGGTACGCTAGTTATTGCAGTCTGATGCACAGAAAGTACAGCCTATACAAATGTACACTGTATTGCTAAGGAAGTTAGAGTAAATAAAACACACAGGAGAAATAGAGGTTCAACTACCAGGAAAGATTATATAAAAAGTCACAACATGGCATAACCATAAGACTGAACAAAGATTTAAACCTTCAACTAAATAATAGAATGTTACTCCTATTACTGTTTTTGTGCAACATTAAGAGTAACCCTGATCCAAAGACTCAGTTTCAAAAGTAGCTGAAATACAGTAGCTCAGGACAGTTGTCAAAAAATAAATACGTTGAGAACCTGGGTAAAAAAATCTATTAATGTAACCTCCTTGTCACCCGAGGTTACTAGAATCCCATTTAGATCTAGTGGTAGGCAAGGAAAGGCAGCTTGTGAGACACCATTTAAATGGGTTTCACACTGTCTCACTCTGTCCTTGGTCTCAGCTCAGCTGGAGGGATGACATCACTTAGAATTCTCACAGCAGCATAAGCCACAGTGGAATGTTGCAGCAGGAAGTTATGTTAGAATGTTGGGGTTTTCAAAGTCAGTATGTAGAAGTCTAGTGGGAGACTCAGTGGAAGGAGGCGATGCACTGCAGTTGGCAGCCCCTCGGAGCCTAGCTCTGTAATAGAACTACAACAGGAAGAGGGTGTGTGTTCTCACCCTAGAAAAGGACACAGAAGAAACCAATAGAAGTGGTTGAGACCGTTCGCTGGTTTCTGCCATAACCCGTGACAACCTGTTACCTAACAATTTTGGAAAACATTTTAAATCAGTATTGAGCAAGGTAAGAGGTCTCCAATTTCCAATACCTTCACGGTCCCCAGATTTATATATAAAAAAAAGACATCAACCCTTCATAAAACTGTGTAGGTAAATAGCACTCCACTACAAAAAAAATTATAAAGCTGCACCAATTCCGACTGCATAACCTCCCACAAAACTTTATATAATTCGTTAGGTAAACCATCAGAACCCAGGGATACATCATTATGCAAAGAACATATCACTACATCCAATTCAGAAATCATAAAGGGACCTACTAAAGATTCCCTCTGAGCATTCGTTACCTGCGGAAGAGCGGCAGCTTGCAAAATGTGTGACGTATACAGGGAATCAGTCATAGGAAAACCAAAAGTTTCTTGTACAAACCTATCTAAAACTCCCATGATACCCTTATTATCCCCCTGTACTACCCCATCTGGAGTAATCAGGCCCGTAAAAACGTATTTGTCTGTCCTAGCACGACAAGCCAAAGAGGGATTAACTTGCTCAGCTCTTCCCTGTGTACCAAACATTTGTTCTTTTTGGAGCAAACAAAATCTATTATACTGATAATCCCCCATCTCCTGCTGAATTTTGTCAATTTCCTCATGAAGGTTAACATCCTCCATGACCTGCTGTGTCAATAAGACGCCAAACTCATAACGAAGATCCCTATATTTATCCAAATAAGCCAAGGCTCGAGTTCGCCCAACCATAGAAAAAAAAACACTCAGACAAATTTTGAAGTCTTCCCATCATTGACTAAAGTTATCATACAAAAAAATAGTTGACAGCCTATCCTGTATAACAACATGGAGATCAAACATGACATTCTCGTCGTCCAACAATGAAACATTCATCCTCCAAAACCTCCTTCCAGTCATACGTTTTGGGGAAGACTCAATGTACAACCCGAGTAACTGATGATCAGAGGTTTCTATCTGTAAAACACATACTTTATCGACATGCAATGTGTTTTTTATAAAAATAAAATCAATCCGTGAGGAAAGCGACTCCTTAAAAAAAGTAGGCTTAGGTGTAAGTATCACACTATTCTGAACATCTGGCAAACCTGTGTGGTGTAAGATTTGTTTAAGGAATGATTTATCACAATACCATTTACCCTGGTCCATTTTTGGAAGGAAATTAATGTTAAAATCCCCCAAAAATCTGTCAACTTGTATGTAAAAACAGCTGAATTTTTTTTACAAGACTATTCTTAACAGTTTTGTTTGTGGATTATATACATTCAAGAGTCTACAGGGCAACCCTCTAAGTTCCACATAAGGCAAAAAAGCACACCCATGAACAGTATCCACCATTCTATGTAAAATTAACTCCGTAGTAGAGAAACAAAACCCCACCCCACTACAGGTCTCGTCTCCCAAAGATCAATACGAAGACGCCCATCCCCCAATCCTTGGAAGCTTGATCACATTCCCCCAAAGTGTGCAGTCGAGTATCTTGCAGAAATATAACATCAAAATGTAAATATGTAAGATACCAAAAGTCATCAAATGTTTCTTAGGGGATTTAACACTATTCACATTGAGACTGGCCAATGTCAAAGTAAAAGGCTCAGGGAGGTGGCTTAATAATTTTACCACTAAATCTGGTAACTCTTCTGCACCACTAAAACACAAGGTTTATGGGTCGGTAAGGCTTCACCCTCATTCATTAAGCCTGGGACTTTCTATTTTAAATATTCCTCTTCCTCCATGGGGTGTTCATGCTCCACTTGCTCCCCCCAAGACTCAAAAGGGGCAAATCTATTTGAAAGTGGCAAGGGGGATAGAGGAACATTGGATCTTACCTCACCCTCATCTCCATGCATAGAGAGAACTCCCTTATCATGAACCTTTTCCAAAGGTCTTGAAATCTCCTCGTGACAGTCTAAATCTGAATCATCCAAATGTAAGCTACAAGGGGAACCATAATGCAAGATACCCACGGTCCATTGAGGAGAACCTTGTGGGCTGGCATACGGAGTCACCTATGACTCAGAAAGGACCACTGGGGGACTCATTCCAGTTATATCACCTGCATCTTCCTAGGGGCCTGAACCGGAACTAACATAGGTGAAACAGATCTATGAAGGGGAACCTAGGTTCTAACCCCTACTCCTCCCCTCATACCTCTCCCACTATGCCTACCTTGGGACCCAAAATCTGTTGTGGAGTGAGGAGGTTTATCAAAAGGTCATCTAGCTTGACTCAAAAAATACTCCTGATCTGAAGCCTCATCTCCATCGTGCATGGCCCATGGACAACTAGCATAAGAATGGTCTGTATCCCCACACAAATTACAGACTTGTGGAGCCTCACACTTAGCCATAGTATGACCCAACATACCACAACAAAAACATTTCACCTGATCACAGTCATTATTCAAATGATCGAGAGAACCACATTTATAACAGCTCTTTGGCTGTCCTGTATAAAAAATAATTCCTCTATCACGCCCCCCAAAAAAAGAGCTAGGCAGGTGGTGAATGCCCAAATCAGTATGTGGAAGTTGAACACGAACAGTCCACCCCCCAGTACAAAACCCATTGTCATCCATAATTGGCTTCGGGTGGTCAAATAGAGTACAACGTTTCTCTAACCAAAAAATAATGTTAACACCTTCGTTACGGAACAAAATCGTAACTGTCTTAATGGTAGGTTTTGTGATGGGAATAGCTAAAAATTCTCACCAGTTGTCCACATCTTTAATGTCATAATATAGTTTCAAAATTTATTCAATGACTGCATCGTACAAAAACTAATATGATAGTTAATGGTCTCCCGAGGAATGAATGAAGGCATAGACTTCAGCTGGTATGAAACCCATACTGTCCAGCAACAAAGTTTTCCCCACCCAAAGTTGGTCTGGAACCATTGGGGCCTTACCCCGGTATCGCAACTGAAATAAGAATCTCCGCTTGGCCACCTCAGTGGGTTTCCGAAAAAGACCAGCATATGATTTCGGACCATGAGGCCCAGGCTGTGGTCAAATCCCGTCTCCCTCCACAGATGTAGGCAAAGATGTACCTGAAATAAAACCTGACACAGTCGCAATATTAACCTCTAATTGGTGTCTGTCAGCACTGTTCTGAGCAGGAGGGAGAACCCTGAACAGTACAGAACCCTCCACAGGTAGACCTACAGTATCGGAGTCTACAGAACCCGCATCTGGCACAGCAGGAATTCCAACCACTTCTCCACCATGTCGCTCTGCCGCTGAGGGGTCAGATATGGACTTAGAAGAATCTACACCAGGGAAACAAGGCACACCACTGCCAGCAGACTCTAATTCAGCTTGTTTCAGAAGAAACCGCCCTGGGGAGCCAGGAAGTGGAACAGCAGGGTCCAGTATCCAAAGATCATTCTGCAAAAGCCAACCAGCCCGTTGCAACGCATCTCCCGGGGACCAGTCTGGATCAGTTCTATCAGGTACCATAGCCACCTCAGGCTGTAAAATTCCATCAACAACCAGCTCCAATATTTGCACAACCATAGTATCACATTCTGGCAACATACCCACCGGTAGTCATTTATGACCAGCAGGTAAAGGACTGGCCCCAGACCTCTTACGTTTCTTTTTTTCATCCTCCAATTTTTGTTGGCACAATGCAAAATCACATTCAGCCACTTTTATCATCTCCAACAACTGGTATTTTTTCAGTTCCAACTCCTTCTGTAAATTATCAGCATCATCCGGCACATCCATATCCTGTTGCAAAGTAGCAGCCATATCTCCAGAATCCAAAGCAATATCTTGGGCCATACCCAGCATAACCATGGGTGGTACCATAGACAGCTCACCCAAGAGCTTTGGGACTCCAGCACCAGGTCCTCCTCCTCCTCCAACAGTCAAAACCAAACTGGAGACCTCCACCCCTTCTGCCGCACAACAGCACTCCAACAGGAGAGTTGTGGAATTTCCCCGGTGTCCTGGCCAAATTTCCCTCATTCACTAAAAATACCATCAACTGCTTAATCTGGTTCAATTTCAGTTGCTAACCATCTATATCCCCACCCCATCCCGGTCACCCCTGAAAAAGGGACTTCTAGGCCCAATGGGCTTACCAGGTCAACAAACAAACAAAACAGGTTCCCTCTTAAGGAGGGGGGTGTGTGTGACAGGGCTGAATAGGACCCTTTCCCTGTTGTTATGCAGAGTTTGAATGCAAGGATCTGTTCTGTTCTTTCCTGGCTCTTGTCTGTCTGGTTGAGCAACCACATTTTCCTGTGAGACCTAGGATTTGATCACCCCAGCAGTCTCGCGATTCTCTGCCTCTCACGGTCTCTCAGTCTTCCCTTGCTGTTTCTGTCTTTTCCCTCCCTTGCATATCTTCTGATATAAAAATATATGCAAATCATTATGTGTAAATGTGACAGATATTGGGATCCCTTTGTTTAGAAATTATATAGTGTTACTGTTTAAATGTATAGAATGATTGTTTGAGATAATATGCAAAAAGCTATTGGGAACTCAAGGGGTTAACCTGGGAGCAGTTTTTAAGCCCTTATTCAGAAGCTCTGGAGAAGGGGCCTCAGTTCTGGGATATTGTGTTCTTGCTGCACCTGCCTGAAACATACAAGAACATTTTAGAAAAAAAACAGGATACTTGTTAAGGAGGGGGGTTGTAAAGTCTTATGAGAGAGAGAGAGATGCAATGTTTTGAAAGACACAGATATAGAAGAAAAAAGCTGATGGATCTTTTCTATTTATATTGCCTTTGTAAATAGTTATTCTGAGCAATTTTTTTTTTATGTTACTGCTAATACTAACAAACAGTTTTTGCAAATTCTACAGTTGTTCCTGGTTTTTCCTATGCTTCCTGACCTGTGCCTCGACGACACCTAGTCCTAAAGTGGACAGGAGACCTGTGGCCTGTTCTAGATCTCAGGGAACTGAACTTTTTCCTAGAGTACAGAAAGTTCAGAATGGTCACTCTGCAATGCCTACTCCCACTGCTGTAGGCAGAGGATTGGATCTGTTCCCTAGACATGAAGGATGCCTACTTTCATATCAAAATTCAACAGACTCACAGAAAGTACTTGAAGTTCCTATTTCAAGGGGAACACTACCAATTCCAGGTATTTATTTAACTCCAAAAATTGATTAGCGTTTTGCTCATAAAAGTGCTAAAACATTGTGAAAGTGCATAGCACTTGCCTCACTGTGTTTAATAAACATAACACTTCTAAAAAACATATATAAATACTTTTTGTACAGTTAGCATTGTCCCAAGAAAAAAACTGCTAATCGATTATTTAAAACCCTGAATTCAGAGTATTGTTCTTTGGTTTGTCTTCTGCACCATGGGTCTTTACCAAATGCTTAGCAGTAGTGGCAGCAGCCCTTTGCAGGGAAGGTCTCTTTGTTTTCCCCTACCTGGGCAAGTGGCTCTTGAAAGCTTGTGCCAGGGATCAGATCCTGCAATACATTAGCTCAAACCACGCAGATGTTAGATGCTCTGGGGGTTGCTGTCAACATACCCAAATCAGTGCAGACTCCTTGTCAATGACAGCAATATATATATATATATATATATATATATTTTCCAATTGTTTAACCAGGTGAGACAAACTAAGCTGAAAGCTCATTTACAGGTGCAACCTGGGAGCACAGGGAAGTTAAGTGACTTGCTCAGGGTCACACAGTATGCAAGTGGGGGCTATGGGATTCAAACCCAGGTCTCCAGATTTGCAGCTCAGAGCCTTAAACCACTGCGCTATACTGCCTCCACTATAGGAGCAGTCCTGGACATCACTCAGGGCTCAGGCTTCCTGCCCCTGGACAGGGCACAATACCTGATTTCACAGGCACAACTGGTACACAACAGCCAGTATGTCTCAGCCAGAATATTCCTGTGGCTCCTGGATCTCACGGCTGCAGCTGCTGTCACAGTCCCATTGGCCAGACTGCACATGAGGATACCCTAGTGGACCCTAAGAGTCCAGTGGCATCAGCTCACGGATGATCTAGAACAAAATGTTCAAGTCACTTCTCCTGTGTGCAAAGTGCTCAAGTGGTAGATGGAACCCAGCAATCTGTTAAAGGGGGTTCCCTTCCTAATCCCCTTCCCTCTCCAAGTTTTCACAACAGATACTTCAGAGCTGGAGGACACAGTTGGGCCCCCATCAGACACAAGGTACATGGACTCCAGTGGAGAGCACCCTGAACATAAATGTTCTACAAATTTGAGCTGTTATGTACAGACTACAGGTCTTCCAGACTCATCTGTTCCTAGGCCCTCTGCTAGTGCAGATGGACAATGTCGGTGTGATGAACTACATCAACAAGCATGGGGCAACTCACTCTTACCCCCCTATGCAGGGAAATAATGAGAGTTTAGTATTGGGCTCTGGAACAAGGTCCAGAACTGTCAGCAGTATCTGTTCCAAGCATCCAAAATGTCTTAGCAGACAGGCTAAGCAGGTCACAGTCCAGGATGCATGAAAGGAAACTACTGACCTCAGTCGTCAATGACCTGTTCAACAGATGGGATCATTCAGAGTTAGACCTTTTTGTGTCTCCACACAATGCAAAACTGCTGCTTTTCTACTCACTTGCTCACTCCGGGGCCAAGAGTTTTCCGGCAAGACACATTGTCTGTGTCTTGGAAAGAGAAGCTCTTGTGTGCCTTCCCTTCCATCCCTCTAATTCCGAGAGTGCTACAAATGGAGGGGGAAAACTCTGATACTCACTGCTCCCCCATGGCCTTGGCAGATCTGGTTCCCCCTACTACAAAGATGGTGGTGGAACCACCAGTTCCTCTGCTCCTGTGCAAGGGTCTACTATCACAGGAACAGGGAACCCTGGTCCATCTGGACCTCAAATTTCTTCATCTTCATGCATGGCTCCTGAAAACACAGCCATAGCCCAGTTTGATGTTTCCCAGAAAGTGACTGATGTCCTGGTTCCCTTCCACCAGATTAACTTATTCTATGAAGTGGAAGCAGTTTGTTCTATGGGCTGCTTCTCATTCCCTGGATCTGGTTACCTGTCCAGTTAATCAAGTTCTGGAGTATCTGCTGCCCTTCGGATGCAGGCTTGCAGTATTCCTCAATCAAAGTGTATCTGGCTGCGATTTCGGTTTTCACGTGCTTATTGAGGGTGATACAATTGCCCAGTTGGAGGTGTCCCATACGTTCTTGAGAAGCATTAAACATCTGAAGCCTAATATCCATAATCCAGTTCCAGCTTGAGACCTCAATTTTGTTTTGGAACAACTTACTTTTGCTCCTTTTGAGCCAGCCATGACTTGTGGCTTACGCTTTCTTTCTTGGAAAGCTTTATTTTTAGTTGCAGTCACTTCTGCTTGAAGGATTTCAGAGCTGCAGGCTCTAATGTGTGAGCTTCCTTATTTGATTTTTCACAATGGCAAGAAGTCTTTGCATACTAATCCTACGTTTCTACCAAAGGTGGTATCGGAGTTTACTTTAAATCAAAACATCCACTGCCAATGTATTATCCAGAGCATGCCAATCCAGGGGAAGCATTGCTCCAAACTCTAGATGTGCATAGAATACTTGGGTACTATATAGACCGTATAAAGGACTATAGAAAGTCCTTGCAGCTTTTTGTTTCGTTCGCCACTGGGAAAGAGGGCACCCCAGTTTCTAAACAGTACTTGTCCAAATGGCTAGCAAACTGTACCACTTTCTGTTACAGGAAGTACAGTGAGGAACTTCCTGGGGTGGTCTGCAGCCATTTCACAAGAGGCATTGCTACCTCTCCTGCTTGTTTCAAGAATGTGTCTGCTGTACACATCTGTGCAGCTGCCACCTGGAGCACTGTCCACACTTTCACTAAACACTACAGTCTTGACATTATCTCTTGAAAAAAGGGCTTTCTTTGGCCTAGCTGTACATCAAGGCCTGCTTTCTTAGGCCTGTAGGCTCCAGCCACCCTGGCTGTTCATGGTGAGTACTGCTTCATACTTGTTCTGTAGGTGTGGCCAGATGAGAGATATCCTCGAAGACAGAACCATTATGTTTATTTATTTATTCGTTTTCAGAAATACCTTTGAGCCAGAGGCTCATTTACAAAGGTTCCACATCCTGAAACAAAACATAGAACATAAGAAATAGTACATTTAACAACTAGTACAGAAAAAAATTATTCTATTATACAGAGTAGTTACAGGTCTAGCAAATTCAAGAGTCAGGAGTTACATATTCCTGGAGACAAAAAAGGGGAGATGTAGGAAAGAATTATAACAGTAGGAAGACACAGCGAGGCATGAGAGAGTAAAATTAGTTCCAGGAGACCTATGCAAGGTTAGGTATCGTAACAGTAGATCTTAAAGAGAATCTTTTTTATCAGGCCATGCTGTCTCACCCACCTTCCTCCCAGGAGTCCTGAGGCTCTAATTTGTGCTGTCTCCATCTCTGTGATGGTGTACCTGTAGTTCTCTGCCTTGCCTGGTTCACAAAGCACTGCGTTTTCTCCTGGTTCCCTACAGAGAGGTCCTCTGAGCATGATCTCCAGTGGAAAACTGAGGAGAGGAGAGGGGGGTTATGTGAGAGACAAAGTCTGATGTCATCGTGGGCAGCCCCTGGTGGACTGCTTGCAGAAGTTTCCATGTGGTTCTAGCACCTGGCGGGCTATAATTCCATAGGTGTGGCCTGATGAAAGAGTGTCTCTCAAAGACCTACTGTTATGGTAAGTACATAACTGTTCTCTGGTCACAGTTCAAAGGTCAAGAAAAGTTGCTCACACTTCAAAGGTCACACAATGTTGCTGTGTATGTTTACCACCTGTAAGCCTCCCTGCCGACATAATAATTTATCTTTAATATACTTACTAAGAGCAATGAAAGGTAGGTGGGAGGGGAGCAGAGGCCTTCTGCTTACTATTGTATATAAACTGAAATTTTCACTTTTTACATACAGTAAAACCATATACTATAAAAAAATAAAGCATCAGCAGCTATGCACAACTCATTATTCCATCTGGGGGTTAAGAGGACATCAAGGGCTTCTCGAGCTTCATTCTTGAGGTTCAAATGATGTCATCTCAGCTCCTTGATGGAAGCACTGTTTCGCTGTGTATGGTTGCCTGTGCATTATCTTCTGTGTTGTGTGCATTCCATATAATTGCTATGCACGGGTCAAAGGTCATAATATTTTAAATTCCTCATTCACCCTACACCCAGCTGCTTACTTAAAGAGCCGCTGATACCAAAAGTGCTACATTGCAGAATCCAAATAAGCATACCCCCAATAAATCTCATACTAAAAACTAGATTTCTACATTACTTCATTTTAAAGTTATTAGCCATTCTGTAACCCTGATTTCACTACCTGTACAAAAAACACTAGGGACCTCACAGTCCAGTATTCCCTGTCAGCAAACTTATAGGACCTGTTTCTCCAAAGTTGTGAAGATCATGTGCAATAGTTTTCACATGTAAAACAGGCAGCACCATTCAAAAAACATTGCTATAAAAACCACATGAGTGTCAGGTTTTGTAGCAAAGCTAATTCCATAGTAGAACCATGCTTTGGAGTGGTTTAATGCGTTTGTAACATGACAAGTGCAGAAACTGGGAGTCATGCTTTATAAGAGACTGTAACATGACATCCTATATTAGCAAGTACAATAAAACACAGATAAAGTGGAATCGTCTCTGTTTTTCTGCTGTGTTTGCTGTTTGGGATTTTGCTGCTGTGCATTTTGGGAAATGCATATATTGAACTGCATTTTGTATATTGTGGGTGCAATGGTGAACAGTCATCCAATTACTGATTACATGCAGATGTGATCAGCATTTCAGAATATGTGTTTATTTTGGCTGATTTACTTTTGTGAATTGTGGAATCATCTCTGTTTTTCTGCTATGTTTGCTGTTTGGGATTTGGCTACTGTGCATTATGGGAAATGCATATATTAAAGTGCACAGGAGATTTCAGCTCTGGTAGTTGTTCCTGGAATTCCCTTGGCAGGCCAACAGATGGCTGTGAAACAATGCTAGCAGCACTGCTCTGTTCTACAACCATATTTAAATCAATTTCCAAATGTACTGAACTGAGTCACTTGGGGAAAAACCTTTACAGAACAAGTAAAAAAAAAGAGCCCACATAGTGTACTGACTGGTGCTGCCTGTTCTGCTTGTGAAAACCACTGCACATGATCTTTACAGCTTTGGAAAAACAGGTCCTCTAAGCTTGCTGACTGGGTCTACTAGACTATCAGGTCCCTAGATGACATTAGCAGCAGCTCTTCACTGAAACAGGTTTTTTTTGAACAGCTAGTGAAATCAGGGTTACAAAATAGCTAATAACTTTAAAATGAAGTAACACCGAAATCTAGTTTTTGGTATGGTGTTTACTGGGGATATGCTTATTCTAATTCTGCAGTGTAGCACTTTTGGCCAGATGGTGTCAGTCGCTCATTAACCACCCACTACCCAAAGTTGTACAATTTAATATGTTAAAGTCTATGGCCTGGATATTCAAACTGCGCCAGGCTGTGGCGCAAGCATGGGCGCAGCTCAACTTGGCTGCACAGGGGTGTAGCCTGGGCGATATTGAAAGAAGCTGCGCCATGGCTCAGCAGCTTTGAATATCGCACCCTGGCCACCCCCAGTGTGCAAGGCGCAGTGGCACTGCGCCAGCGCAAGTGGCCAGAGTGGAGCATGGAGATGCGCTAGCGCAAGTGCCATTGTGCCATTCACAGCACCTGCGATATTCAAAAGGTGACATGCAAATGGGGCCATAATTTTTGCAAGGCGCACAGGGGGCCATTTCAATGTCATTATTGCCCCACTTGCATCCCATTTGCATGCAGGTGCGCCGATCCCTGACGACTTGCACCTGGTGCCCTGCCAGGCAGCAGCCATTGGAGACTGACGCTCCCTGCAGCCCGATCGCGGGCATTTGTTTAAAAATAAATTCCCTGTCCTATATCCCTGGTGGTCCACTGAACCGCTCTCTGCCTGATCGCAGGCATATGTTTAAAAATATATTCCCCATCCTATATCCCTGGTGGTCCAGTGGACCGCTATGTGCCTGATTGCGGGCATCTGTTATAATAAACCCCCCCGTCCAATATCCCTGGTGGTCCTGTGGACCGATTGCTGCCCGATCGCAGGCATCTGTTTAAATAACCCCCCCCATCCAATATCCCTGGTGGTCCAGTGGACCGCACTCTGTTTGATCGCAGGCATCTGTAAAACATAACACATCCTATTACCCTGGTGGTCTAGGCTACCCCTCTCCCCACCGCCCATTGACACTGCCCCACTCCCCCCAGTCTGGAATGTGTAGTATGGTTTGGGCTGCCGCCCATTGGTTCATGGCGTGAGCCAATGGGCATGCAGCCCTACCAAGGTGTCAGTCGGTGGAAGGCGCGGATGGCAGGCGGGTGGGTGCTGCCACCACCTGGCTGACCAGGGAGGGGCGGTGGGGCTCAGTGGGCTGGTGGGAGGGGTATTGGACAGGGGGTTATTATAACAGATGCCCGCAATCGGGCACATAGCAGTCCACTGGACCACCAGGGCTATTGGACGAGGAAGTCTTTTTTTACACATGCCCGCGATCTGGCACATAGCGGTCCACTGGACCACCAGGGCTATTGGAAGAGGAAGTCTTTTTTTACACATGCCCGTGATCGGGCACATAGCAGTCCACTGGACCACCAGGGATATAGGACAGGGAATATATTTTTAAACATATGCCCGCGATCGGGCAGAGAGCGGTCCACTGGACCACCAGGGATATTGGATGGGGGGTTTATTTAAACAGATGCTCTCAATCGGGTATGGGGGGGCGCCACCAGGTGCAGCTGGAACTAGGGTGGCCACCCACAGGTGGCAGCTGCCGTGTTGCACCCTGCAATGCAGCAGCTCACCTGTGGGTGGCCATCAGTTGTCCCTTTTTTTTTTGGCTTAACTTTGTGCTAGCACAGGTAGGGGTTGCACATGCATGGCTCTGCACATCCCGGGCTGAATATCAGGCTGTGCAGGTTATGCATGGGCACGCCCCCCCACCTGTGCCTGCATACGTACATGATGCGCTCACAGTGCATCGGGATTTGTGCAGAGCACTTTTCCCTTTTGAATATCGCCCCAGGGCGCATCAGTGGGTTGCGCATGGCACAACACTATTGCGCCACGCACAACCCTTTTGAATATCTAGGTCTATAAATTTAATTTCGATCATAGAACAGAACAACAAAATGGCAATTTTTTTGTTTGTTTTTCTTTTACGGGGGGTGGCTTTTATGACTCTATATAAACAAATGTATATGATATTAAATAAAATATGAGAAACCACACACAACTCAACATCATTTTTTTTCTATGTAAGTTTTTATTATTTTAACACTACATGACACAGAGGTCATAATACATTGCTAAGACGACTTGGCCAGAGGGAATTACAAAGGAACCCCTCCTTGGAATTACAGTACTATGTTGTTTTAGCTCACAAAACATTGGTCACACTTTCTAATCATGATATATTCTGTATATGAAATCACACTATTAGACATATTTGTTTTAATTACACACATGGGGCATGGACTGCTGGATACCACAACTGTTGGAATTGTTGTGTAAGTTGTCTTTCATTATTCCCTTGATGTGGTACCCTGGAGCTAGTATTCACCGGCCTTTTGTAACGCATTTCTGAGCTTCCCCTTTGTACTTATTTATTAATTATTTATCATCTTGGAGTTTGAGCTAGAAGCTGGTTTACAAAGGCTCCAAGTCATGACAAGTACAAGTACAATTACAGGTAATGATAGACAAATTAAGTACACAGTAGAAAACAAAACACATTAACTAATCCATTTATATACAATATGTATGCACTGAGAAGCAGTCAGGGTTGACTTTGTCAAGAGGAGAGGAGGTAAGGGTAAGCAGGAATAGGAGTGAGTGAGGGGGTAGTTGTAAACAATTGGGGTAGGGGTAGGATGGGAGGGGACAGGTGCTTGGGCAGCCAGTGCATGGGGGGGGACTGAGCTGGCTGGGTAAAGTGATGTGGGTTGGTAGTCACAACTACTTACAGAAGTAAGGTGCTGGAGGAGTTTTTTCTTAAACAATCCCAGCTTAGGCTCGCTGGTTATGTCAGGGGGAGATCATTAAGCTAGGACGGCGCTCTGTGGGCAAAGGAGTGTTGTGTTTGTGACATGTAGCAGAAGGAGACATGTAGAGAGTTTCTAGCCATTCCTCTTGTCCGGTGAGGGTTGGTCTATGCATGTCATATTACATATGATGCTACAAATAAAAAGTTAACAAAATGAAAAGATTCCCCTACCACATGGCGTGCAATAGAAGTGCCTCATAAACTGTACCTGGATTAAGTTGCAACCACAAGTTGGCCACGGAACTGTTGAGAACATACTGTGATGTGGGGGGGGGGTTGTGGTTTTTTATTTGTATTGTGATCGCTTGTTTCCAGGTCGGTCCTGGGGGTGGATTACATGGACCTGTTTTATTGACGGGGAAATGCTGGCCATGACACCCAGGGAAACTGCTCTGTTCTTTATTGATAAATGCCATGGATGGGATCTTTAACTTCCAACTGGGCAGTGACCAGAGAAGGGACCTTAATTTGACCCATCATCTGAAAGACAGCAAAACAGTGCAGTACCCACGTCAGGCTGCACTACAGTGTCAGTTAGGTGTATTACCCCAAATACCTGGTGCAGTGCTGGAACCCACAATCTTCTGGCCCCAGAGGCAAGTGTGCTACCTCCTGAGCCACTGACACAGATTCTTGTTTTTACTCAAGGTCTGTGTATATGATTACTAAATCACCCAAGTAGCGTACGCCCAGAAGTAAGGGCTATTTAAGAAGTTAATAGAGATCCCGATGCTATGGGGTCTTAATTCATTATTCTTTTTCAGACGTTTTTCAATTTGAAAACAAAAACTGCATTCTGTGTTGTAACAGTTTCTTGTGGGGCTTCAATGGAGGGCACAAAACTACCTTCAAAATCGTCAGTCTTATTTGTTCCAATGTAGTCTCAGGGGCTGCAGTAGAGAACATTGTAGTAACTCTGATTATATAACATAAGGTTTGAAATTATTATTGACATCCATGAGTGTAGGAAAGCATACTCCAAGTAAGCTGCAGCTTAGAAGCTGACTGGAGAGGGGGCTGCATTCTATGCCCTGACCATTGATTTTAGTTACTAGTACTGTCTGATATCCACAGTGTTGTGCTCTCTATGAATTAAACATAATTATACAATGGTGTGTGAAAATCCTGTAACCTCATTGGTCAAAGCATGTCACATGACCGTGGGTAAATCCTGCATAACCCACGTCAGAGGAATGGCATTTATAAAAAACATAATTAAACACGTTTTAAATTTATTGTGCACATGGGTCCATTGTATAATCGCAATAAGGCACTCCAGGGTGTGAATTAGTGGGCAATTTATCCACTTCTTGTGTGGTTAAGTCACTTGGCTGCGCCTCGTGACATCCACACAAGGCGTGGGTAAATCCCCAATAACCCACACCCTGTTGTGCCTTATTGCTTAATGCTAAATACATAAAAGTAAGCAATATTGGCTGTACAAGGGATCTGGGGAACAAATATGTATGTCTACAATGGGGGAGGTGCTGCACAGAGACACAGAGTTCTGGCTTACAAATATTATTTTCCCAGCTATACCACTGTCATCAGTTCATCTACAAAAGCTCTCCTTCATCCTGACTACTTGGTGTAAAGATGCCAGGGCTAAATACATTGAGAGTTCAAATATTTGGTTCTTGTGCTGTATCCCGATTCCTTTTTTGATGGAATTGTTTTTACTGTGAAAAAATAAACAAAAAAGATATGTAACACTGGATTTTTTTAAAATAAATGCAGTATTTATATCTTTTGTTATTTTACCGAACTGCATTATACTTGATGTGGGACTCTGAACATTTCCTAAGCCTGCCTCTAATTAAGCAGTACTGTTTACTTCTAATTACGTGGATGAGGATGATTTTGCAAGAACTAGACTTTCCCCTCCTGAAGAGACCCTAAGGAGGTGGTGGATCAACTCCATAACTTGGATGCTTTACTGAAGGGGGTGCAATACCACACTGCACCCTCACTGAGGTACAAAGGTGAACTTGAGTATGCATTAGAATATGAATTGCAGCAGGGGAAGGGGTGGCTTTCCCCTCTGAGTTAAAAACTGTGGAAATGAAATAAGATTTTGACTGAGGTTGTTTACTTTTAATTTATGTGTCTGCTCTTTTAAATTGTCAGTGGTATGCCTACGTTGTACTGATTGTTGTAATTACCTGCAAATGTTGAATAAAATATTAAAAAGGAAGAGTCCCTAAAGCTTGTAAATCAGAGATAAGGTGATACATTTTATGAAGGGGAACATTGCAAAGCTGAGGGTAGCGTCTGTCCAAATAAGTGACATCACATGCCATGAGGTGGCTGTGTGAAGGACATGCCAAAAATGTGCCCCCACCACCACCACCAAGTACTGCACTAAAGGGTCAGAACTGAATATTTTTTTGTAGTTTTTTTTTTATTTTACCAGGAGGAGGAGGACTAGATCATGTGATCTATTTTCAGTCACACCTAGGCATAAAATACAGACAAACAGAATCGGGCAAGGGAGGCAGTATAGCACAGTGGTTTAAGGCTCTGAGCTGCAAATCTGGAGACCTGGGTTTGAAATCCACAGCCCTCACTTGCATACTGTGTGACCCTGAGCAAGTCATTTAACTTCCCTGTGCTCCCAGGTCACACCTGCAAACAAGCTTTCAGTTTAGTGTGTCTCTCCTGGTTAAACAATTGAAAAAAAAAAAAAACAACCAGAATGCTGGGCTGTATTGTTAGAGGGTTCACAAGCAGAAAGGAGGAGGTTACCCTACTGCTGTACAAATTCTTGGTGCAGCCACACCAGGAGTGCAACGTGTACTGGAGTTCTTACCTGAAGAAGGATGTCAGCTAGCTAGAGGCAGTTCAGAGGAGGGAGACAAAGATGGTGCAGGACGAGCAGGACAGTGAGTGTAAGGACAGACTGGGAAAGCTCAATATGTACTCATTCAAGGAGGGGAAGGAGAGAGGGGACATGACTGAAACCTTCAAGTACTCCTGGACCAGAAAGGTATAAACAAGGTAGATAGTGGAGGGGGGGGGCTTTCCTATCTTAGTAAAAACAAGACCACAAGGGGGCACTGTTACAAACTGCCAGGGGGGAAGGTTCAAGAAAGAGGTCAGGAGACACTTCTTTGCAGAGTGGGTGGTGTCAGAATGGAACAAGCTCGCATCTCAGGTAGCCAATCAGAAGACAGCTGGGGGTCAAGAAAGGGTGGGACAAGGTGATGGGGAGGGTCATGGATAGAAGGAGGGACAGGGCCCACTGCAATCTGTGTATCAGGGACTGAACAATCAAGCAGATTAGATAGACCAAACGCTCTTCTTTTGCTAGCTAAGTCATATGTTCATATGCAATATTAAACATCTGCAGTGCCAATTTTACATATTTTTAACAAGCACAGGTAAAGTTGGATTACCCAGTGTGGGTCTTGAACAGAGAAATAATGTTCCCCAAATGTCGTCGTTTGTAGCACGATTGGCAAACTGGATGGTGTGAAACCTTTTTTCAGACCAAAGTAGGTATTGTACCTTGATATTACTGTTCTGCTTTGTTTTTTACTGATGCCATTTAGGCTCTGGACACACTACAGAACTTTTTTTGAAAACCGTTTTTAAAACCAGTTAAACTAAACCATTTCAGTGCAGCCACACTATTCAGTAACCATTTTTGATAATGGTTTAGTGTGGCCACACTGCTGTTGTTAAACCTGTTCTCCTTGTAACTATTTTGTGTTAAGTCCAACACACAGAACTGTGCTTGCCTGGACACACTGCAGCTAGAACTGTTTTAGTTAAACCATTACAGCTTAAAACGTTTTTACTCCTGGACAGACCTGTGAGTAAATCCATGCTAGCTCCAAACCATTTTTAAAACTGGTTTTAAGACTAGGTATCTAGCAGGGTTTAAAAACACTTTTGTTAAAATGTTTTAAGGGGCTTGTAGTCTGTCTGCAAACAGTGCTAGGGGGATTTAAGCCATTTTAAGGCACTTAAACTGTTTTAAGTTCCCCAGTGTGTCCAGGGCCTTATGGGACCAAGACAGGGTAGATAGCACAGAGATGTTACAATACACAAGTTGCTAGGGCCACACCAGTGCCGGGGACAGAGCACGGTATTTAAATACTGTATAATACAAGGCCAGTATGTTTTTTAGTGGCTTTCTAACAGTTGTTCTTAACATACATTAAGAACAGCTTTTAGAGAAGGCTAAGAACAACTTTGAGTGTTCAGCGAGAGCTCAGCTGAGCTCATTAGCAGCACACGGTCAGAAACAGTGCGATTGCAACAGTGTGGCAAAACAGAGTTTCGTTTTGAACTTTTGTTTCTTGTTGGACTGGACCTCACAGCACTGATCTTCAGAAGTTAAGTGCTTAAAAACATGTTAGCCAATATGTTATAGAAAAAAAAAAAACTAAAAAACTCGCTGGTTTACACACCTCATGGGTGCTATGACATCAGTGAAACACCTGAGCTTTGCCCTCATGTCCAGTGAGATCACAGTAACCACTTGGTGCGTGCATCAGCTTGTTCTTCACAGCCGGGGGTTATATTTCTCTATATTTTTATTTACACAGAGCCTTGTAACCCAGACATTCAGGGCACTTCACGGTAGAAATAATAAAAAAAAAAAAAACAGGTCATAAAAACACATACTACTTTGGTCCATTAAAGCACGTCATGCTGTCTGAGCCCCCTGGTTTCCCAGCACCAACACCTCTGCCGGTAATACACATCTCTGGCCATCTGAACACGTTCCTTTTCTGAAATGCTTAACTGCAATGTGGTTCAAACAAATAATTCAACATTTTTTTAATAGCTTGTCTGCTTCTATTTTTGATGTTACAAAGAACTCTCAAAGAAGACAGGAGTTTGTGGAGCACAGGAAGACTTTTTTTTTGCTTGTTTGTTTTCTTATTTTCACACCATCAGAGGAAGCCAGCTAGAAAAAGGCTGGTGTTAACTTATTGAAACCACAGCAAATGCTAGTAATTACTAGTATTTCTCTATTTAATTACAATTACATTGTGTATGCAGCCGGACTGGATCTCTTGCACAACACACACGCATGTACCAACGTGTCTTTACACACATTTGAGCACATGAAAATCCTTGCATGTACAAGTGCACATGCACACACGTACACACACACAACACACATTTGTGAGCACATACACAATCACTTTCAGGTTACACAAGTGTGGTGTACACACACACACACACATTTGTGAGCACACACACACAATTACTTGCATACACAAGCGTGCACATACACACACACATTTCATTTCTATTCTTTATATTGGACAGTAAGATGATCTACACAGCCCTTTTTCATAAGTGAAGTTGTACAGAAAGGTACAGGGTATAGGGTACATAGCAGACATCACAATAAATAGAGGGTACGATATGAGATTAACAAATGGATAAGGTACAGTTTTACCTGGACTGGTGGTGCAAAGGGCAGAGGCACCCATACCTCACCTGCCACCATGCTGGCAACATGGGTTCTGGGACAGACTCGGGTCATCTGGGGCTGGCCAGGGAGAGGAGGACTGAGCATCAGAGGGACTGCTCTCCTCCGCTGGCAGAGGCTTGGAGGTAGGCAATCAATGCCGGCAACTTGGGGATATGGTGGGTCAGTGGCCATCAATGTCACACGCATGGTAGCGTGTGTGGGTACAGCTGGACAGCATTGCATGTCCATCCTCCAGGGCAGAATTGGGAAAATGGCCAGGTGCAGCACAGGATGACACTAACCCCTCGCAGGCTCCGCACCGGCTACAGGATCCCCTCCAGAACTGGATCCATCTGTTGGCAGTAAGGCACCAGCCGTCAACCCCTGTCACAGGGGGTAAGCCTTGGGAGAAGCACCAGAGGAATGTAAGTCCCTGGGATGCAGGCTGACGGAGGTGAGGGGTGTCAGTGAATGGCTAAGCCTGCACCATGGTGGGGGATAAACAGCACTAATGGGAAAAAATGGTACAGTTTTAGGGCATTGTAGAAGAAGGTTATAACTTAAACCTAAAGATATACAGCAGGCAACATCACAATGAATACAGGGTACAATAAAAAGAAAAAGAAATAACGAGCGGATAAGATGCAGTTTTAGGACGTAGAGAAACAGTTGCACTGCAAATTATCTGACACATGTTGGTGAAGTCTAAAGCTGAAGGAATGAATGTTACCAACATCAATGAGACGGGTGGCTAAGTGGTAATAGGGGCCAGTGGCTCTGTAGGTCACTGCCCTCTGTCCAGCAGTGGTTTAGAAACAAAATATTAAGACAAGCACACACACATATTTATTTATATATGTACTGACTGACTGATTGATTGATTGACTGATTGTGACACACTGTGTCACAAGCACCTAAGCCTTGCCCACGCAGTTTAGGTCAGAAGAGATATTTTGATTTTTCTATATTTCCTCAAGGCAGAACAGTATGGGCCTGAGAAGGCAGCTGGCTGTAGGCTCACAGGAGTAAGGGTGTTTTTGATTGAAACTTATTTGGGGGACAGCAGGAAACTTAACCAGCAGGGGGAGGCATGTAATGTAAAACAGAGATACAGGAGAATTTAAACTTAAAAAAGATTTGTCACACCTTTTCTGGGACAAACAGAAATAAAGTTAGATTTACATTAGAGAGAGAAAGTCAGTCTGAATTTGGGAACTGGTGGGAAGCATTGTTTTAAGAAGAGTGTGCCCTGTACTGTCTGTGTCAGCTGAGAGCACAACAAATTCTGTCTCCATCTGCAAACTTGTACTGGAACCAAGCTCTGTAAATAGCTAATAAAGATACTGTATTTTCATACAGTAGCTGGGGTATGTGGACTTAATTCCATACCTAAGATAGTGACAACTGCTAACCAAAGACTGGACTACTGAAGGTAGCCTGGGATGTCCAGAGGAGAAGTGTTGTGATATTGTGTTGGTAACTTTAAAGGGTCACAGCCTTTCTTGCATCATATTATTTCTAGTTGAAAACCCACATTTTATAATTGTTCACCTTCTCTAAAATTAATTGATTTTGCTGGTTGTTTAATTTTCTTCCTTTTTTTAATAAAACTGAAATGCATGTTGATGGCATAGTTATACCTAACCGTGTTTTGTTTCAAGTCCTTAAAGGGACACTGTCAGTCCTTTTTGTATTGTGTTATTTATAGTTGAAAACCCACACTTTATGACTGTTTACCTTCTCTGAAGTTCATTTATGATTCTGGTTATTTTATCTGCCTCCTTTCTTAGTAAGAATGAAATGCATGCCAATAGCGTAATTACACCCAACCTTGTTTTGTTTCAGATCCTTGATCTGCTCTTATTGCATACTTCGGAAGCGTTAGGAACAACCCCAAACAGCACAGCCACTCATGACATAATAATCTCCTCTCCTTTCACTGCATCATGGCTGTCTAGACTGCACAGGGAGTGTTCCCAAGTCCAGGAAATACGCAGTGGGAGTTGATCACGGAATGTAAACAAACATGTTTTGGTGTGGTAACACCAGTATGGTGGGCAGTCTGTTTTTCACTTTTAAAAAGAAAAAAGGTATCAAACTACCAGCTACATCAGCCGTCTCTGCAGAATGTGACCGATCATAACGTGTTTTTTAAACTAGGGAAACTGTGAGGGGGTTGACAAGTGTCCCTTTAAACTGTAACTCATCCACTCCTTTTCCTTTTACTTCAGTTCAGTGTGCCTTTCCCAGTTACCAATTTTCAATAAATATAGTAACCTCCCAGGCCGTGCCTGAAAATGGACACTTTTGTGTCTCATGCACACACTTGGTCATCAAAAACTAAATAAATAAAATAAATTTATATCACAGAGTGCATGTACAACAGCAGAAAAACATTTCGCAGAACAGCTCATGTGTAAAGTGCATTTATCGATTGAACGTGTAATACAGTATAGCACTCACAAGTATGAACAGTCACACATTGCCGTAGAGCTAATTAGCCAACTGCACATTTTCAATAAGAGGTAATCAGCTAAGTATGAAATTAAATGTGTGCAATTTGGTCAACTAACACCATACGCAAAATAAAGCTTGCATGAAAATAAATATTTCTACGTTATTTTTTTTTCTTAGTACAGTTTGGGTTTTGAAATGCTTGGCAGTGGATAACTTAGCACACATGATTCACTGCCATTTCAACCGATTCCTACTTCAGGATTTTCAGTTTGAGACTAAATGGGACTGCAGGAAGCTCTGACTGTTCAGTTGACCCAATTAATCTGCTGGTAGAGCACAAGGGCAGCATTCTGGGGTAATGGGTTCAGATCACATCATTTCTTAATCTCGACAAATTATATTTCAAAACACATTAGTTATTAATAATAATGCACCAAAAATTCCTTGCAGTACTCATATAAACATATAGAGACATGCACATACATGTGCAGTCACACACAGAAAGATGCACATGCATATATGAACACACATACATGTACACAAGACACATAGAAACATGAAAACACCTACATGTACACACAGAAACATGCACACATTTACACACAGAAGCATGCACACACATACATGTACACAGATACACACACAGATACAAATAAACATGCATATACCTACATGTACATATTCAAAGAACGATACACGCACATACTGTACATGTGCACACAGACACACTGAAACATGAACACATACATATACATACAGAGACACACAGAAACATGCACATATATATATATATATATATATATATATATAAAAACACAAAACAATGGAAACATGCACACACATGTACAGACTCAAAGTCAAGTAGAAATATGCAAACACCTACATGACAAAGGCACAGAAGCATGCCCACCAAACACTTACACATAAACACAGACACACACACACACACACACACACAAAATTGCACACACACATACACAGATACAAGTACACACACATACACAGAAAATGCACGTACATTTATACATACACAGAAATATGCACACACAGACATGCACAACAATGCACACACATACATGTACACACACTAAAACATACGTACACAAAGAAACATGAACACACATACATGTACACGTACACAGAAATATGAACACACATACATGTACACAGTGACATACAGAAATATGCACACAAATACATATACACACACAGAAACAGGCACATCTATACCTAGACCAGGGAGGGGCTGTGGACATGGCCTACCTAGACTTTAGTAAGGCATTTGACACAGTTCCACACAAAAGATTAATAGTCAAATTAACCAGCCTGGGAGTGGGTCCCAGGGTGGTAGCCTGGGTAAAACAATGGCTGGACAACTGGACACAGAAGGTAATTGTAAGTGGAGTCCACTCTGAAGAAAGAGGAGTTACTAGTGGGGTACTGCAGGGTTCAGCACTGGGTCCAGTCCTTTTTAATGTCTTTATAAGTGACATTGCAGAGGGACTGGAAGGAAACGTATGCCTCCTTGCAGATGACACAAAGCTCTGCAACAGGGTTGATACATAAGGAGGTGTGGAAAGGATGAGAAGGGACTTGGCAAAGGTTGGAGGAATGGTCAGAAGTATGGCAGCTTGGATTCAATGCAAAGAAGTGCAAAATAATGCACCTGGGAAACAAAAACCATGGGGAAGATTACACAATGGGGAGGCGGTAGTAACAACAACAAAAATGGAAAGGAACCTGTGGGTGATCATATCAGATGACCTTAAGGTTGGCAAGCAATGTGAGAAGGTGGTAGGGAGGGCTGGAGGGATACTGGGATGCATAGGGAGAGGCATCACCAGCAGAAAACAGGAAGCTGTTATCCCCCTGTACAGACAGTTGGTGAGACCCCATCTGGAGTACTGCATCCAGTTCTGGAGATCCCATCTCTGCAAGGACATAGACAGGATGGAGGCAGTTCAGAGGAGGGCAACTAAAATGGTGCAGGGTCTGCAAGAGAAGCCATACGAGGAGAGACTAAAGGAGCTTAATATGTATACCCTTGAGGAAAGGAGGGAGAGAGGGGACATGACAGAAATGTTTAAGTACCTCAGTGGAATCAACAAAGTCCAAGAAGGTAGCATCTTTCAGAAAAAGAGATGTGCAAGAACAAGAGGACACAATTTGAAGATAGAGGGGGGACAGCTCAGGGGCAATGTGTGGAATTATTTTTTCACAGAGAGGGTGGTGGATGCATGGAACAGCCTTCCTGAGGAGGTTGTGGGGTCTAAAACTGTGGGAGAATTCAAGAATGCATGGGACAGACATAAGGCAATTTTTGTGGGGGGTAGGAAGAAACAGGCTGTTGGTTAAATAGGATCTGCAGCTTATCCTCTAGGTAGGGAAATGGGAAGACTAGGTGGGCCAAGTGGTCTTTATCTGCTGCCAAAGTCTATGTTTCTACATCCATGCATGCATACACACATATGCGCATACACACACCCCACAGATGTGCAAGCACACAGACATGTAGAAGCATGCAAATACATACATGTATGCACAGACAGAAATATGCACACACATGTAAAGACACACATACAGAAGCATGCAAACACAGCTACATGTACACACACAGAAGCATGCACATCACATTTACACACACAGAATACATACATATGCACACAGAAACACATTGAGAAAGATGCACAAAACATGCACACACATACATTATCACATACACAGAAACATGCCCACACAAACATACACACACACTCAGACACATAAAACTATTCACTTGCATACATGTACACCCAGATACACTGCAAGATGCATACATGCATGAATAGAATAACACACACAGAAACATGAACATTCATACATGCACGTATACTGGCACACAGAAATATGCACACAAATACATGTATATACTCACACATGCACACAGAAACATGCACATATTGCATATACATACATAAACACAACACAGAAACATGTGCACACATATAGTGATGCCAGCCAGGATGCAATGTAGTAATGCTGCAGTATATCACAAAATGCAACAGTATGCTGCAGGGAACAGGGGCATTCAATGGCAGTTAAACCCCCTTGCCATGCTGTATTTTGTGGCATGCCATTTACTACAAGTTACTGCATTGCATTATGGTTGGCTCCACTGTACATGCACAGACGCACAGAAATATGCATATATATGTACATGGCCACACACAGAAACACAAACACAAAAATATGAACACACACACACAGAAATATGTAAACACATTTACAAACAGAAACATGGACACATACATTTATAAACATACGGAAGCATGCACACACATAGACGTAAAAAAACACAGATACACAGAGACATACACACACACTTACATATACACAGATGCTTGTGTACACACACACACAGATACACAGAAACATGCACACACCTACATATACACACAGAACTATGCACACACATACACACTAAAACATTCATACACACCTATATACACACAGAAACATGAAAACTCCTACATGTACACATACAAACATGCAAACACATGTATACACAGACATAGAAACATGCACACACACATTTGTACACAGAGAAACATGCACATACATGTACTCAAATACATGGACACACAGAGTACACATAAACATGCACACACCAATATAGTCACACTCACAGACACAGAGAACTATGCAACACATACAGGTATGTTCCATCTCACTGAAACAGGAACACACATACCTGTACAAACATATATGTACTCACACAGGCACACAAAGTTATACACACACACATATATGAATGCCCTCATACATACAGACATACAGAAACATGTACACACAGAAACATGCACACATATACATGTACTGTACTGACACACAGCAAAAAAACAGTCCATCATGGCCAATCTGAGTTAAATTTCCTAATGAACTCAGACAATATCTTATAAACAAATCAGGTAACATCATGGGAAAAAATAAAGCATGAACAAAGCAGTAAACGGTGAAGTATAAAATGAAGTGAAAGGTTCATACTGATCTCTGAGCCAGTAGAATAGCACCAGGATCTGCCCACCAGAGGGCCATCTACAAAGTACAGAAGCAGGACACATGAACTGGTCCAAAGTATAGATTTTAAAACTCAATTAAACAGTTATAGTACCAGTCCATCCCCTCAAATGCTGCTCAGAAGGACCTGCAAATCGTTCAGTTATTCGATTTTCATACTCACTTTCTGTCTTCATTCTATCATTTTTAAAGGAGTTCTTGGTCTCATTATTTGGCCAAATCATGATTAGCCTGGCCACCGACAGCAAGGTGACCCCTCCTCATAGGTCAGGTACCCCTATACTTTCAATTGTAATATGCCAGTGTAAGCTTGGGTCCCACTGCTTTCTCTGTCTTGAGTGGAAGCTAGTCTCTGGCTGCATTTTTTATACTGTGTACTGGCCCATAAGACGCTCACAGGTGGGCAGTGGTGAACTTACTATTTAGGTGTAAAATGATGGAATGAGGACAGAAAGTAAGGAAATGGAATACCCTTAAGTGATTTGCAGGCTCTGTTGAACACCACTGGGGGAGGCGAACTAGTACTATAAATGTTTAATTCTGATGTTGGCCACACAACAGTAGCACTCCTACAGAATTTAAGAAACATGTATAAGAAGAGTGATTAGATCTCAGTGAATTAGCCAGGGTTGAGCTTGCTACACCCTAAACAATATAGATGTTAACTCTTAGTCTTCTAGCTCCCCCCCATTTGTTGGTTATAGTACTTATTTTATTGTCCCCATATGTATGTCTGATATATGCATTATAATACACTCCCAGGTGTGGTACATCATGGGATATTTGATGGTAGAAGGTACTTGGCATTGCCTCATGCCTCATAACACACTCAAGGTGTGGCAGCATCTCATGATATACCATACCTGGTTGTGTATTACTGCTTACTTGTATTCTCCATAGTGCCAGAGTCCATAAAATCTACTGGTATACTGACCATAAAATCTACTGGTATATGAACACACAGGCATACATAATAGGCAGCAAAAGAAGGATTTCTGTCAAGTCTGCTCGATTCCAGCACCCCCGATCCAGCGATTACAATGGGCCCCAACCCTCCTCCCCACCAACCCTCACCCACCCCTTCACCCTGTCCCACCCTTTCTCAACCCCCCCACCACCACCATCTTTAGAGTTGTGAGTTCATTTCAGCCTAACACCACCCATTCTGTAAAGAAGTGTTTCCTGACTTCCTTTTTGAACCTTCCTCCCACCAGTTTACAACTCTGTCCCCCTGTGGTGTTGTTATCACGGAGACAGAAAAGTTCCCCGATTTCCACCTTGTTTATGCCTTTCAGGTATTTGAGGGTTTCAGTCATGTCCCTTCTCCCCCTCCTTTCCTCGAGTGAGTATATGTCGAGTTCTCTCAACCAATCCTCATACGCCCTGCTCTGCTGTCCCTGAATCAACTTTATTGTCCTCCTTTGAACTGCTTATCAGGGGTTGACCATAACCTTTTTTTTTTTGCACTCACCAGCACGACAAGTTGATTCAAAAATGCACTAGCCAGCAGCTGGTTGCAGTAGTCCACGATTATACCAGAGAATTCTGCACACTTATACAGCAGAAAATGCAAGTGAAGAAATATTTTAATGCTGTACATTTATCCTGCTCCTACAATGCTTTCTGCCCCAGCAAAAAAAGATGTGCCATGCACTCACAGTCTGCCCTCATTGTGCTGTACCGTGTTCTCCCTCTCTTCCTCTTTCTGCCCCTTCCCTCCCAAACCAGATGATCCCACAGCAGTTGATATTCAGTTAAGCAGGTATGGCCCTGCACACAGTAGTCAGTATCATCATGCACCTCACCACACTCTAACCACTACCCACGATGAACAGAGCTACCCACAGTGACCAGAGCTACCCACAGTGACCAGAGCCACCCACAGTGAACAGAGCTACCCACAGTGACCAGAGCCACCCACAGTGAACACAGCTACCCACAGTGAACACAGCTACCCAGTGACCAGAGCCACCCACAGTGACCACAGCCACCAACAGTGAACAGAGCTACCCACAGTGACCAGAGCCACCCACAGTGAACACAGCCACCCACAGTGAACAAAGCCACCCACAGTTACCAGAGCCACCCACAGTGAACACAGCTACCCACAATGAACACAGCTACCCACAGTGACCAGAGCCACCCACAGTGACCAGAGCCACCCACAATGACCACAGCCAACAGTGAACAGAGCTACCCACAGTGACCAGAGCCACCCACAGTGACCAGAGCCACCCACAGTGAACACAGCTACCCATAGTGACCAGAGCTACCCACAGTGACCAGAGCTACCCACAGTGAACACAGTCACCCACAGTTAACACAGCCACTCACAGTTAACACAGACACCCACAGTGACCAGAGCTACCCACAGTGACCAGAGCTACCCACAATGAACAGAGCTACCCACAGTGAACAGAGTAACCCACAGTGACCAGAGCCACCCACAGTGACCAGAGGCAGGCACAGAAGACATGCTCAGCCTCAGACCCCGTTCTATGACCAACCAGAGATCTGTACTTCTGGAAGTGCTCAAGCTTCATTAGGTGAGACGGGCAGATATAGGATTTCTTTTTTGTAGGGTAGACAATCCTAGGGACTTTTATAGGGACTAGGATGTTTTGCAACATTGACACCATTTTTTTTTTTAAACATTGCCTTTTCCTCATGAAGCTCAGCAGTAGGGTACATAGTAACGAAGGGATCAGGGAGGTTACAAAGATTAGAGAGGTGGTCTAACGTTTGGCAGTTGAAATTCAGCTCTGTCATTATTGTCCAGTAACAAAATGTGAGTAAAAAAGTATCTTTTACAGTATATACTTTCTTACTCACATCTTGCCGCTCCACTATTTTCAAAATGGGTTTCTTAGTCTTCAGATGCTAGCTGGTATGTGAAATAAGTCCATCCACCGAAGGCAAGGTTGAACCCTTGGATGGGAAGCTGTGCTAACATTTTAAATATAACTCGCTTATCTGAGCTGGGGTACTCACTGCTTCTCTTTACGAGACTCCTCTTGAGCTTTCCCGTGTTCGCTTTTGTAAAGAGAGCAGATACCGTGCAGTTTATGGCTGATGTGTGGAGAGCTTGCTAGTAGAGATGGCCACAAATATGAAGATATGAACAGCCAGCAGATGAAGGCCAAATCGTCTGTCACGTCTGCTTGGTAAATGATGCAGGGCTGCGACAATGACCACGCCCCTTCCCTCATGGCTCCGCCTCCCTCCCTTCCTTGTCCCCCTCATTGGTCCCATGGGTTCCCTTTGTGTTTGTCCCAGGCCCTCTTAAAGGAAAGCTGTCCTTTATTTAGAAACCCCCACCCAAGATTTGCATTGTGCTTTGGGCAGCATATAGCATTTTTCCCATCAAGAACTTACTTTTTTATTTTGTAAAGTCCACGATCCCCAAACATGGTGGATGCTGTGCGGGTCCATTTCCTGTAAGAAGTGCGGCAGCGCGCACTTTCATAGGAAATGAACCAGCACGTCTATGTTTAGAGATCCTAATTTACAAAATAAAATAAAGTCTGCGAGAGAAATGTTTTATTATTGCTGAAAAGCCTAATCAGGGGTAAAGGTTGGGGGGGGGTTCTATATAAGGACAGCTTTCCTTTACAGGCTCCCACTGTCTTTACTGAGACCCTCTCTTCTGGCAGCTCATTCCAGGTGGCCACCACCCTCTCCATACAAAAATATTTCCTTACATCCCTCCTTAACCTCCCCCCCCCCAACCATCAACTTTTAGCTATGGCCCCTTGTGGTTCTGTTGTTACTCATTTTAAAGAGACCTTCTCTTTCCATTCTCTTCATCCCTTTCATGTATTTGAAGGTCTCTAACATATCACCCCTCCCCCTCCTCTGAAAGGGAGCACATCCTTAGGGCTTCCAACCATTCCTTGTGGGACCTGTTCTGTTGCCCTTCGATCATCTTGGGTGCTCTTCTTTGGGCACCCTCCAATATGTTGATGTCTTTCTTATGGCATGGATGCCAATACCTTACCTCATATTCTAAATGTGGTTTTACCATTGACCTGTACAATGGTAAAATGACTTGCTCCACCTACTATCGGATTCCCTTGCAATACACCGCAGCATTCTGGTAGCCTTTGCTGCAGCCTTTTTGCATTGTATTGTGTGGTGTGTCTTAGGTCTCCTGTAATCACCACCCCAGATCCTTTTCTTCCTTTGAAGCAGCCCCCCCCCCGTAATACTGTCTCCCAGGATTCCTGGCCCCAGTGTGCATCGCTTTGCACTTTTTGACATTGAAGCCAAGTTGCCAGATCCCTGACCATCTCTCGAGTTTACTGAGGTCCTCCCTCAGGCACTGTATCCCTACCCTTGTGTCCACCCTCCCACAGAGTTTGTTGTCATCTGCAAACAGGCACGTCTTGCCTGCAATGCCTTCCCCAATGTCACTTATCAAGACATTGAACAACACTGGCCCCAGCACCGATCCCTGCGAGACCCTGCCGCTGACTTCCGTGGTGCTGGAGAACTCTCCTCTCACAACTGCTCTCTGGGTTCTGCAGTCAACCAATTGTTTCACCCACCTTACCATACTCTCCCCCCTAGATCCATTAGTTTCAGTATCAGCCTCCTGTGTGGTACAGAATCAAAGGCCTTACTGAAGTCCAGGTATACCACTCTGGCCACCTCATAGTTAAACCAGCTTGGTGAGCTGGCCCCCAATTTCTTCTCTCTCTCAGCTTGATACACACTTCTCCCAAATAATAATAATTACATAAGAAGGATAGCTCTACCCCATTTCATTCACCAGATTTAATCACATTTCTTATAAATTCCCACATATTTTGGGGCGTGCTACTGGTTTGTGGCCTATATCAAATTATTAGTGTCCAGTACCCCCCCAAAACTGCCCTAATCTGGTATATAAGTGCCATTCTTGCACAAAGGCCTTGTTTTTAGGGTGAACAGATATGCTGGAGGTGCATGGGTGGCATTGATTAGTGTAGTGCACTGTGAAGAGTTGGAGGCCCCTACACCTGCAGTTAACAGCTGATACAGGCCTATGGATGATCATTCCAGGGCCCTCTGATGTCATCGGCCTACAATGGAATCCAGGGAAAATACAGAGCTGGGAGATTTTTTTTTCTGTCTTTGGTAACCAGATAAGGCCCACTAGGCACAAATGGCTGCTTTTCAGAGGCGACCTGGGAGCACTGGGCAGTTAAGTGACTTGTTCAGAGTCACAGAGTAAGTGGAGGTTGTGAGAATCAAACCAAGGTCTGGTCTGCTGGATGTACCAAACTCGTTCACAGCTCATTACTCTAACCTCTAGGCTATATTGCCAGCCCAACCTCTAGGCTATACTGCAGATTGGAAAGGGAGAGGGAGCAGCTGTGGGGAGGCTGGGATAAAAGCTACAACCTGTAGGGCAGATCCTGTATACATCTTAAAATTCTGTCGCTGAAATGTTAAATGTAAAGAAATGATAGGCAGTGGCCTTAATGATGTAGGAAGCATCATGACACAGGAGGCGCTTTTACGCTGTATAACATGCATCATTCATTTTGTTCAGGCTCTGATGTAGTGCACATTCTTTCATTTTAGTACTGTATTTACACATACGGGCTAATACCGAAATACCCTACCTTCCGGCATTTTGGTAGATCTTCCAGTCATTTTGCAAGCCCAATATTTCTTTTTTTTTTTTGGCTATCTTTTTTCTGCTGGTCCCTACCTTGATCTGCGCCCTGTTCCTGATAACTCTGAGGGATTTTGGCTGCTGTCTGACATCTCCCATGCTCCCTTAGGTTCCCTGCCTGTTCCTCTGTAGCTTACCCCCCACAGCGGGGTGGTGGGGAGCCCCCTCACTCACCCACCTTGCCCTGATCCAGTCAGGCAGCTTCCTCCACAGCCAGTGCACCATGGGACAGCCATCAAGCCGCCCGACCATGAGGACTCCACTTTTCCATTTTCTCCCTGGAATGGAGGCGTGTAATGACGCTGGTGGAGGAGGAGCACGCATGCATCCACAAGCTCTCCCTCCTGGCATCTGCCCCCAGCTCCTCCCTGATAGGACAGTGCAGTGCCTAGCCCTCCAGCCTCCGCCAGGGGGCAATCAGGCACTGACTGTCTTGGACCCCCCTCCCCAGAGAAGGACAGCAGTACAGTAGACGCTCAATCCTCCAGCAATCCATGTTCATTCCCGAACATAGATCACCGGTGCGGCCTGAGTTAAGGTGACCAGCGCCTCAGCGCCACCGGGCTGGCTACCAGCCCAATATTTCTAGTGAACTTCATGTGGTTTCTGAAATGATAGGAGTGAAAATTACTGTAACCCCTTGGCGGCGCCACCCCCCAGTGTTACACCCCTGCCTACTACCCTGAATATAGGCTAAGGGGGTTGGGTTCGCTAACTTATAACATTTTTAAAACCTTTGCGCAGTGCCTCCACTCAGGGTGCTTTACATGGGTGAGATGGTACTGGGTGTAGCCCCCTGAGCTGTTACACCACCCACGGTGACCAGTTACCTTCCCTAGACATGCCCCAATACACAGTTCCCCACATTTTGAATTAAAGGCTCTTTCTAATAATATGCTCACACAGGATTTCAAACAACAAGATATTTATTTTGGGGGAATAAAGGAGCTAGGAAAGGGAAACAGGAGGAGTAGAGGTTATCTTACTGTATTTACACTTGTACAGAGATCATTTTGGATTTTACTGGTGAACCCTCCAGCTGGGTGGCTACATATTAACAAGCAGACATAAATCACATTTTACCATTCAACTTAAGACATCCAGAGCCCTGGCTATCTAGCTGCTGATAAATCAGATGTTAAACACAATTATTATTAATACCCGCACTGGTACCAGTCCTAGATACAGCAGAAACCCCGCAATCTCATACCATACTGGTTAAACAGGTACCACAGTCCAAGATGTTGCAGGCCTGATGGAGTTGCAGCTGGTCGAGGTGGCGGCTATTAATTTGAGGGTGGGGGCAACTTGGAAACAGATTTGTGTAAAGCAGCAAATTACTATTTACAACCACAGCAGGGATTGCCCTGCACTCACAGACTTCTGAACATTCCAGAACAAACTATGTGGATCTTACATCCAGAACATTCAGCACAATACTTGAAAGTCCATCCAAAGCAATACTGGTGATACTTTTGTCAAGCATCCTACATGCAATTCAAATACGGTCACATCAGTACTTATATACCAAAAATCATCCATCCAGAGTAAATTGGCAACGACACTTTCAACAAGCATCCCATATACTTTAGTCACAGGCAGATGCAGTCCAAGAGATGCTGGCTGTGACTTCCAGCTTGCTGCACAATTTGTATGTGCACAAAACACTACCAGGCAAGCAGCTGGTCACCTCAGGAGACTGAGCCTGGCTACTGAGGCATTCTTCTCTGACTCAAACACGGATTCAGATCGAACCCTGCTAGGGAATCAGACTCCCAGCACAGCACACAGTTCACAACATGGGGAATTACTCGGTCCCCACAAGCACTCACACATTTATGTGTAAAGGTCACTTACTGTACCAGACCACAGAGTCCTGACAGGCCGATTACAATTCTGCACACTTTCGGTCTTCTTCAGGTTAAGTCTGGTCCCAAAATGACTTCGCTTCTTCTCTCCTCCGAAAGCTCAGAATCGCTGTCGACTAATTACTCACTAATGAATGCAGGCCAACTTTATGGCCTCTGCAGCTTCATGAATCTACTGCTGCTTGACTGCCTTACAGAACCTCCAGGGCAGTTTCCCCTCAGCTTCCAACTTCAAACACAGTTCTCTTCTGCCGCAAACCTCAGGGCACTTCAGCATCAAGGTTTCCACTTCAGAATCTCTGTCTGAAAATCAAGGCTCCTCTTCAGAATCTCTGTCTGAAAATCAAGGTTTCCACTTCAGAATCTCTGTCTGAACACTTGGTTTCCCAATATCTAGGCCATAACGACTGCTTTCCTTTTTCACCCATGTTCAGATACTGGATCCAAAAAAACACATTCCTTTTCTCTCCCCTCAGGAGAGCTGACGCAAAACTGACCTTTTTCACGGTTCCCGCGCTGCCCCATGGGCAGCAGCCCCACAAGCTGCTCACTCTTCCAGCCGACAGTCCAGGCCTTTCCTCCAAATCCAAAAGGTTGCAGTTGGCTGATTCTCCTCGTCAGTCACAACAGGCTCCCTCTATTGGCAAAAAATGGTGCCACGGTCCAAACTACATTTCCCAGAGGCTTTCTCTCCATACAAGCCCCTTGTGGCTGGCTCCATTTGAGAGTCCAAGTGCTGATTTACCAGCAGGCTCCATTTTAAGGAGCCCCTCCCCATTAATTGGACCTATTCAGCAGTTCAAATCAGAAATGGAGGGGCTAAACACAGAGTCCCAGCTGCAAGAAAGGCAGGTTAGACAAACTGTACAGTCATTATCACTCTAACAAATTCCCAGCAGATAATTATATCTTTTGAAAGTGCTCCCCCTGCGCATATAGCGACTGCAGAATGGAGCGATCTGCTCAGTGGCCCAGGCGGGACTCGAGCAAGGAAACACAGTCCCCCCAGTTCAAATTAATTATACTGCAGATTAGCAACTCTTAAAGTGACAGTATATGGAGGCATTAGGCACTCTCACTAAATTATTTTAAATTGGATGGCTTTTTAGTGACCCCCATTTGTAGGGGAGCTACATTACTATTTACACAGCAGGGTATAATGACACATCTTGGTGAACCATGCAAAAAACTGTTCACTGATCAGACAAATGCTCACTTATGTAGCAAAATGGACTGCATTTACACACAAGAACAAGAAACGTTACCATGGCTCTGTGACGGTCATTCCGTTACAGTGCCCACAGTGTAAAAGCGTCTATGGAGACAAACTCAGAACACTGGAAACTAGGGACTTAACAGCACTCCACCCCTGATCACAACCTAAACATTAACTGCAAGCCATATCAATGGAGCGACAATGACTCACATTGTGTTTTTTGTGTGGTCCCCACCTTGCACTGGCAGGCAGTTGCAGCCCTTATAGAGCTCTTAATCACACCAGTCCATCTGTAACACTGAGGGAGATTAGCATAATGACCAGAGCCTCCTAAAGTAGGAGCTTTTTTAACTTCTTTAGGTGTGTTTACACTACCAGATCTGTACCATTGCCAGTGGAGCAGATGAGCTCCACTGGTTCAAATCAGACAGTGTAAACAGCTGCCGGAGCATTGCAAGCCGCTCCGTTGCAGCACAGAGCATTCCCTATTTTGGTAGGAATGTGTTCTGGTGCAGGCATCTTCATAATTATGTAAACACACTGCTTCGCCTGCACCGCTGCACTCCACATGACGCATTGTGTCACTCCTGCTCTCTTGTTATTTGCATGACGGATTGATGGAAATGCACTCAACATACAGGAAAGCTGCACAGTTGCAATGTGCAAACATAAGATGGCAGCGGTGCAATTGGAGCGGAGGGACCTGAGTCACACATCAACACTCTAGGTAAGTTGCATATAAATGCACCTATTGACAGCCATGGAGGACCTACACTTGCCCTGATGGACAGGTAGAGGGTTAGCTGTTCCTGTCCTGGTTAGTTTGCACTATGCCCCAGATAAGTGAAACAATGTTAAAATTGACCCCAGCTGACTACACTGGCCATAGAATCTACTGGTACACTGTCCATAAAATGTACTGGCATTATGTCCCATTTACAGAAAGCTGCAGGTACACCACATGATGCTGAATGCTGCAGCTGCCTTGATGGCAGGAAAGGAACATGATGGACCCTCGTTTTTTTTCATCCAGCATTTCCTATGTTTGTATGAGGCTGTGTGTCTTTCATAGAGTCCTGCAGTGCCTTTGCAGTGGAGGGTCACTGAGCAGGCTCGTCACTCTTTAAATGTCTTTCTCAGAACATACTGGAATTCCCCATTTAAGGAACCAAACTCTCCAGATTTCAGAATGAACAAACATACTGTCTGATGCAAAAGAGCCAAATGAGGGCAGTTCATTCCGAGAACATCAATGCAGTTTCCATTTCTGATGACTTTCTGTTGGAATGGGCCATACACAGTATATAGGATTCATAGGATGTTTAGAAATCCATTAGCTTTAGCCACAGTGACTTGTTTGGAGGATAAACACACAGCACCACAGCAGTTTCAAGAGCTGGTCCCTGGTCACAGGAGCCTCGAAGAGAATGGCAGGTCACTGCCTATTTATTTTGGGAAAGGAGGCTTCTGACATTTCAAGAGCTGGAAAGAAATTTGAGGGGAGTGGGAGTATAGACCCTTATCCCTCCAGGTTGGTCCCCAGTCCCCAATGTAGCCAAACCCTTCCTCTTTACACCATTCCTTCAACCACCAGTTGAAGCTTCTGGAGTGATGATCCCTATCCTTGCCCCCACACCCACCATAGACAGGCAGCTCCTTAGCTAAAGCTAGAGTGTGCTACCTGCCTAAGGCCCATCCCCAGTTCCCTAAAATCCTTCTGAAAAATCCCAGTCCTGTCATTTGTGCCCAGGTGGACAATGACATCCAGCTCTCCCTCCTGCCCCGCCACTATAGCGATCCTTAGGATCCACATTCCATCCCTCTGAGCCACCAGGAAGGTACCTCACCTTCCTCCTACCCTCCCTTCCTGTTCCTAGATCGACCACATGATAATCAAGTCCACCACCAGAAGTTGCTTCCTCCTCGGCTAGGGTCCTCTCCCTTTCCACCTTGAAGCCTTCTCTAGGTACAGCCCCCACATCCTCCTTGGCCACTGCTATGGGTGCCTCCTCCTGAGAATCTGGTCAAGCTAGAGCAGTGAATGAGGTTTATAGTGGCACCGACTGAAAAATGTGACCCTGACCCACCACCCTTATTCTCCCAGAGCCCACCACAGTCCAGCTGGCCCTGTTCTTTGGTATCCTCTGGGGCAACAGTGGTAGACTCGGTGGTCCCTGGGTGGGGGAAGAGGTCCCTCAAATACCAGCCGACTCAGCCCAGAGTCCAGCAACCTCCTCCCTCAGCTGAGAGAGGTGCATGCAGATGGGGCAGCACCTCAATCTACACAGATACATAGAATGTGCTGGCAGATGGGGACCATGAGGCCCATCTAGTCTGCCCATGTTTTTCCCTACCTCCCTATTTAGAATTGCTTGTTAACTTACCGACATATCTGTCCCATGCTGTTTTAAACTGCTTGACCATCTTTTCCTCTACCACTCCCGAGGCAGTCTGTTCCATGGGTCCACCACTCTTTCAGTAAAAAATAACTTTCTACTATTACTCCAAAACCTTAGTCGCTACAAACCTACCTCCAAAACCTTAGTTGCATGTCATGCCCTTTTGTCTTACTGCAACTGTTAATCTGGAAGAGGTCCTGTGATTGTACCCTATTGATTCCCTTTAAATATTTGAAGGTCTCAGACATGCCTCCCCCACCCTCCTTTGTTCCAAGGAAAAGAGGTTTAGTTCCCTCAGTCTTTCACCATACATCTTATGGTGGAAGCCATGAATCATCTTAGCTGCCCTTCTCTGCACTCTCTCCAACCTACCGATGTCCTTTTTGAGGTGGGGCTCCAGAACTGGACACAGTACTCCAGGTGGGGCTCACCAGGGACTTATACAGTGGCATTATCACCTCACATCTCCTGCTAGTGATGCCTCTCCCTATACAACCCAGAAGGCCACTTGCCTTCTGTGCTGCCTTCTCGCATTGCTTCCCCATCTTTAAGTCATCAGAGATGATGACTCCCACGTCACACTCCTGCTTTGTAGCTGTTAACTTCTCCCCTCCCAAATGGTACTCCACCCCTGGATTCTTCTTTCCCATTTTTTTCCACACACTGCAAGCTTGCTAGGAGTTCTAAACGGCTCAGGCTGTGCTTCTGTGGTATCCATCTTGGGATAGATCTTGTTTCTTCTTGGTTGGGCATGCCCAGTTAGGAGTCTTTTGTTTTAGTTTTCTGCTGAAGCCACCACCAGCACCAATTCCTTTTTTGTCTCTCTTCCTCCACAGTACTACATGCTCTTGCTGGACCCTCCCTCACCCCTCACAGCTTCATCAGGGAGAAGACGGAAGAACAGCTCTAAAGATAATTTGTGTGCAGAGCTGCACTGTTACCTTCAGCTTCATATTTGTTCGGGGTGTTTGCCTGTCGATGCAAAGCATTGACTGCCCCTCCCTCACCACCCACTCACTCACGCACGCATGCACGGCCATCCCTACATTTATTGGGAGGCACTGATCACATGATCTATCATGTGGCTCTCTGATGTTTTTAAGTACCCATTCTCTCATAAGCAGGTTATACTATTCAACCACTAGGAGTCACTAGTGAGTCTTCTAACCCTGTCTTACGTCCCTGGAGATTCATCTCACCTGCTGTTCTAACCCACCTGTTTTTGCCTGCTGACCCCTAGTGTAAGCCTCCAATAAATCCCCTTTCTATATCTAGGCTTGAACCCTCAACCTTCTACACTAAAAGCAGTCTCCTTACCACTGTGCTATTCTGGCAGCCTCACTATTTTCTGAACTTTTCCTAACCTTATAGTATTTTGCCCCTAACCTGACTATATAAAAGCAAATATAAACCTAGTCTGCTTGTAAGTTGGTTCTCTCAACCTTAAAGAAAGCTTCACATTATCTGTAAGTGTTTTTTGCTGTTGCCTATCCACCCAGTTGATGAGTGTTCATTTAGGTCACCCCTTTGCCCAGGCTTGAACCCTCAAGTCTTCTGCACTAAAGGCTGACTCCCTAGCTGCTGCACTGTTCTGGCAGCTTCATTACTTCCTGAACTTATTCCAACCTAATAGTACTGTGCCCCATATCCTGTCTATCTATACAATAGCAAACTCTTGTGGAGATGCCAATGGGGGAGACTCAGTCCTTTGACTGTATCATGGGCACAGGTGTGGGGTGCAGGATTCTTCTCATCTACCGTCCACCTGGGGGTGAGAAACAATTCCTGCAGGAAGTCACGGACTTCATCATCGACATGGTGTTGGAGTCCCCCAGATGGATGGTGCTGGGAGGACTTCAATGCCTGGGTCAACGACGAACTCTCGCAGTTTGGTCAAGACTTTCTCCAGTTGATGAATTCTCTGGGTTTCTCACAGATGATTACCTCTGTGACCCATAGGCACGGTCATTCCTTAGACCTTTTCTTCCTTCTGGATATGGAGACCTCTGATTTGGTGGTAGAGTCAGTCAGTTGGTCGGACCATCACACCATAAGGTTCAATTTCCAGGCCACCCCCCCATAGGCCTACCCCTATGGAGATGGTCTGGTACCGTCCTTAAGGGGTTTATCCTCTGATGGCCTGTTGGTGGTGCTGGACCTATCGGGGCTGCCAAGGGATAGTGGTGACCCAGATGCCCTAGTCCAGGGTTATAATGATGCCGTGACTGGGGCTCTGGATTGTCTCGCTCCTGTCCATGTTCGTCCCCTTACCCAGTGCCCTCGGTCCCCTTGGTTTGATGGAACTGAGGAAAGTGGGACAAAGACTGAAGCGTTGCTGGTAGAAATCAGGCCTGGATGCTGACAGACTTAGATTGTTAGCCCATTATTAGGATTATCAATTGGCTATTTCCCGAAAGAAGGCAGAGTTCCTGTCCAGGGAGATTGCCGTGGCACAAAATCGACCAGCTCAGCTCTTCCGAACTGTAGACAGACTGTGCAATCCAGTCTGTCTGCAGTCTCAGAGAGCATTGTCGCAAAGGAAGTGCGACAAATTCGATCGCTTTTTTGCCAATAGGGTTGCCGATATCAGGTCTGAGATCTGCACGGGATGCCTAAATGGGGCAGACTGTGACTGGTGGGAGGTTGCAGCTCCTCAGTCTGTCTGGTCTAACTTCGGCCAGCCGGCGATCAAGGATGCCGCGAAGATTATCCAGTCTTTGCGGCCGACCTGCTGTGGTTTGAACCCTGGCCCAATGCGCCTCCTTGTGGGGTGTGTTGAGACCATCAGCCAGTCCTTACTGAGATAGTCTGGTGTTCGTTAGATTCTGGGGTGTTTCCAGACACCCTGAAGGAGGCGGTAGTGATACCCCTTCTTAAGAAACAATCTCTCAATCCAGACTGTCTTGCTAACTACAGACCCATCTCCCTTCCCTTTGTGGGTAGGGTTATCGAGAAGTTGGTCGCGCTGCAGCTGGAGGATCATTTGACCACCCACGACATCTACGATCATCTCCAGTCCAGTTTCCGGAAACGGCATAGTACCAAGACGGCTCTCGATCGGATTCTCAATGATCTCCTAACAGCAAGAGATTGGAGGAGCCGTTCCATCTTGGTTCTTCTTGATCTCTCGGCGGCATTTGACACTGTGGACTATGGGGTATTGGTTGGGCACCTGCAGTCAATCTGTGAACTGTCTGGTACAGTCCTCAGATGGTTTCATTCTTTCCTCACTGGCAGGTTTCAGAGAGCTGTCTATGGGGTCTACTCCTCTGACAAGGTCTCCCTGCCATGTGGGGTTCCACAGGGCTCTGTACTGTCCCCCATGTTGTTTGCAGTGTACATGCTGCTGCTGGGAGACATTGTAAGGTGGTATGGGTTGAGTTTTTACTGCTATGCAGATGATACTCAGCTCTCCCTGTCCTTTGTGCCCAATTGGGGGGAGCTGTCTCGAGTTTTAACGACTGCCTTTCCATGACTGAGGACTGAATGAGTGCCAGTTGGCGGAGGTTGAATCCGGACAAGACTGAGGTTTTGGTGGTGGCCCTGGGCCATCGGAGGGGGCGAGCCTCAGGGCTTTGGCTCGGTGGTCACCAGCTGATGACCTCTAAATGGGTGCGGGATCTGGGTGTGATTCTTGATGACGGACTGACACTTAAATACCAGGTGTCATCCATTGTCAAGTCTGCCTTTTACCATCTAAGGAATGTAACCCGGATCAAGCACCTAGTTCCGCCTGATGATCTACTAGTTTTGGTTCACACCTTTGTAACCTCATGCCCTGATTACTGTAATGCCCTGTACCTAGGGCTACCAGGGGTTGATATCCACCCACTTGCAGCTGGTGCAGAATGCAGCAGCTAGGCTGTTGACTGGGCTCCCACGTAGCTGTCACTTCACGCCAGTGCTGCGCGATCTGCACTGGCTGCCTATTCAGTGGCGGATCACCTTTAAGGTCGGTTTACTGACCTATAAGGCCCTACATGGACAGGGAATGAGTTATCTGCAAGATCTTCTTCATCCCTACTTTCCCTCCTGGCTGCTTCACTCCACCGACGAGGGATTGCTAGAGATTCCCAGGGTTTGTTTAAAGTCATCTGGGGCCCATGCGTTTGAATTTGTGGCCCCCGTCCCTGTGGAATCCTCTACCTCATCGGATTCAACAATGCCTGACAGTGGAGAGTTTTAAATCTGCATTAAAAACTCACTTATTTATTCTGGCATTCCCTGATTTTATTTGATCTGCTACAGCTGTTTTTACATGGGGAGTTGTTTCCATGGATTTTATGGTTATGTACTAGCGCTATGGTTTTGGAATAGTGCTTTTTTATAAATGTATGTTGATTGATTGATAAAATTAGTACTGCTATTGCAAGTCGATAGGGACTTTTAGGGGGGTTTAAAGCTGTGTGATCTGTACTGCGAATCTGTTAAGAGGTAGTGGAATTTGTAAAATTATTTTTTTTTGTTTGCTTAACCTTAAGCAGGAGTAATATTAGGAGCCTTGGGCATCTTTGATAGGTGATTGGGTAATTGGCATCCAAGGTGTCAGTTTAGAAGTACAAACATACAGAGCCGAAATTACTGCTGAAATATTAACAGCATTGACTGTATTGCTAAACTGTATAGGTTACGTATCTTACATTCTACCAAAATTATTGGTAGGACTGACATTAACATGGAAAGGCAGTGCAGCTGGGGGGCAGCCAAAGTGGAGGAATCTTTGGTAGGGTGTAGTGAAGGCAGAACGGCCATGGTCTTAAATTGGGCTTGTAGGATGCATGGTGTGCAGACAGCTCACACAGCTAAGGGAGGAAGTGGGGTGGTTGAGGTGGGTAATATGCAGGGGGAAGACAGTGGGGAGGATTGGTGGAGGAACAGGGACAGTACCAGCTGGGTGGGGGTGAGGGAGAAAATAGTGAGGACCACTGGGGGATCAGGCACATGGGTTGAGAACATCATGGTATGGAGGAATGAGGACGGGAGGAGGTCCAGTGGATGCATCAGGGCACATAGAGAAGATAGCGGCAACACAAGGGGGGAGGCAAGGGACCTAGGGACAGGAAGTATAGAGGAAACGAGGGGTCAGGAGGTGTGGAAGGTGGTAGGTTCAGGAAAATCAGGCAGACACCTGCAACTTGGGGGCAGAAATCAACAAGGGGCACAACAGACAAAGGAAAGAGAAGCAAGGGAGCAGAGCAGGAAAACAGATTTATAATAATAAAAATAGTAATAATAATCTTTATTTGTTAAGTGCAATACATAGTGTACCAAAACACTGTACAAAAATAAGATAATTTAAAATTGGTAGGAATTCTGAAACATAAAAACACTCCAATTCCTAACCTTATCTTAAAACCAATAAAAATACTTAAAATGTTAACATCTTACTCCTCATCAATTTAAATATATTAAGCAAAAGCAAGTCCAAAAAGATGTGTTTTTAAAGCAGTTTTAAAGCTCTCCACTGTCAGGCACTCTCATATCCGACGAGGTAGAGAATTCCACAGGGTTGGGGCAGCAAATGCAAATGCCAGAGCTCCAGAAGTTTTATTTATTTATTTATTAGCTTTTGGCAATCAGGTAAGTGCACTAGGCAAAAAAAAACCTGCCTATTTTAAGGCACGACCCAGGAGAGTACAATTTGAAAATACAGCAATGACAACAATCAGGTACCCTGGGAATCTCTAGCAATCCCTCATCAGCTGAGCAGAGCGGTCAGAGGGGACAGAAAGGATTCAGAAGATCTTGTAGATAACTTGGACCCTATCCATGTAGGGCTTTATAGGTCAGCAAGTCGACCTTGAAGGTGATCCACCACTGAACGGGCAGCCAGTGCAGTTCGCACAGCACAGGTGTAATGTGACTGGATCAGGTCGATTCAGACAACAACCTGGCCGCAGCATTCTGTACCAGCTGCAAGCGATGGATATCAACCCCCGGAAGCCATAAATACAGGGAGTTACAATAGTCAAAGCACAAAGTCACAAAGGCGTGGACCAAAGTTGGAAGGTCACCAGACAGAACAAGGTGCTTAATCCAAGTGATGTTCCTCAAATGGTGAAAACAGGACTTGACCACAGCTGACACCTGCGAATGAAGTGTCCACTTGTCATCAAGTATCACACCCATTCAGAGGTCGGCAACTGGGCACCCCCAAGCCAAAGCCCTGAGGGACATCCCACTGCTAACCCCTGTATCCGGTGACCCAGTTCCACCACCACCTCAGTCTCATTGGAATTGAGTTTTAACCAGCTGGTATTTATCCAGTCCTGGATTTCTGCGAGGCAGTCATTAAACACCGAGAACGCACTATTCTGGTCAGGCATAGAGGACAGGTAGAGCTGAGTATCATCTGCATATCAGTGAAAACTCAACTCATACCACCTTACAATGTCTCCTAATGGCAGCATATACACCGCAAACAACATGGAGGACAGCACAGAGCCCTGCAGGACCCCACATGGCAGAGAGAAAGAATCAGAGGAACAAGTCCTCGATACCATTCTCTGCGACCTGCCAGTGAGGAAGGAATGAAACCATCTGAGAATCGTGCCAGACAGGCACTCAAGCAGCACCCCATGGTCCACAATGTCAAAGGCTGATGAGAGATTAAGAAGCACCAAGATGGAACGGCGCTTCTGTTCTCTCGCAATCAGATCATTGAGCACCAGAACAAGAGCAGACTCTGTGCTATGTCTCTTATGAAATCCGGACTGGAGAGAATCGTAGATATCATGGACGGTAAGATGGCTCTCTAGCTGCAGCGTAACAACTTTCTAGATAACCTTCCCTACAAAGGGAAGGTTAGAGACTGGCCTTTAGTTAGCAGAACAATCCAGGTCAAGAGAAGATTTCTTTAGAAGGGGTGTGTTGCACCCCTCAAGGCACTAGTGGAGGATGATATGGAGGAGAGTGGCTGTGAGGAGCCAACAGAGGAGGGAGCAGGGGCAGGGAACTTGAGAGAGATGGGGATAGACCATTTGGGGGCAAACCAGGGAGGCAATAGTGGAGGATGGTCTTAGGGTAAGAGGCAGCGAGGAGCCCATAGAGGTAGGAGCAAGGACAGGGAAAGCAAAAGAGCAAGAGATAGCACCTTTGGGGGCCATCCATGTAGACAAGTTCATAGGGAAAGGAAAAAAGGAAAGGAAATGAAGGAAATGGCAGGAACGCCTGGGGGGGGGCAAACAAAGACAGAATTACCCAAAAAGAGCAAGTGGTGAGGAAGAAAATTACCTCAAGGGGGACACAGAACACAGAGGAGTCAGGAAACGAGAACATATCAGGAGAAAGTAAGTTAACACAAGTTCCAGTGTATAAATATTTAGGGGTCACAATAGATCAAAACTTATCTTTTGAACAACACATAAATGTATTAATTAGTAAAGTTAACTTTAGAATTGGAACTCAAAGGAGAGTTGCAAATTGTATTAGTAAAAGAGACTGACTAACCATAGCCAATCAACTGATTCTTCCGTCAATAGACTATGGAAGTCATGTCTATTTACATGCAAATCAAAATTCACTTCATAAATTGGACATCTGTTACAACAGGTTGGCTAGATTAGTTTTATGATGCAAATATGATGCTCATCATTGTCTGATATATAAAGCATTAGCATGGACATCTTTGGATTTACGTAGACAAGAAAGTTGGGCAAATGTCTTCAAAATCTGTAGATCTGGTCTTCCGATTTCATTAGTTGGAAAGTTAACTTGACCTCTACATCAATTTAAACTAAGGAAAGCAAAGGTCAGGGAATTTGAAGTTCTTAAAGTAAAACACAAATTTGGGATGATGTAATTTAAGTATAAAGCATCTAAAACGTGGAATAATTTTCCGATAACTTAAAATTCAAAATGTGACAGGGGGAGTTTAAAACAGAAATTAAACAGGAATATGTTTTTCATTGCAACTGTAATTGATGAACTATGGCATCTTTGGATTATTTATAGTGTTTAATTCTATATATCTTTTGTCTTGATTGTATTGTAACCTTTTATGAAACAAATGTTGTATAATGTCATCAAACAGGAGCGCCTTGAAAAGAAGGCCTTATAGATACTAATGGTTTTTGTTGTCAAAAAATGTAAAAACCTTTCACTTATTTCCTGTATAAAGCAAGCTTTTTTACTACTACTACTGCTAGTAAGGAAAGTGTCAGTGGGGAGGTGAAAGGGGTAATGCATGCTCCAAAAGAAATGCAGGCATTAGAAGTGTAACCACAGAGCACAAGGAAGGGGCAGAGCTAGTGAAGAGGGTGGATAGGAGAAGAGGGACTGCGGGAAAGTCCACAGGGGAGGAGGAGAGGAAATGGAAATGGGAGAGAGCGAAAATCCAAATGGGGCAAGGATAAGGTGGAAAATGGAAACAGGGTAGCCAAGGGGAGGCATGAACTAAGGTATAAGCTGGAATACCAAAAGAACATGCAGGAAGATGGGGCTACAAAGGTGGCACCCATACGGGACTCAATTATAAAGGGACTCTGATGGTGGAGGAAGGGAGCAAGGAACAGTGCAGTATGGGTTCAGTGTATGCTAGGAATGACAGCACTAGCGGTGAGGCACAATATATCATCTTGGGGCAAGCATCAGGATGGGAGGACTCACTTGGTGATTCACCTTGGCACCAATGATCTGGAGGGGAACAGTCTGAAAGAGGTACAAGCAAGGTTCAAGGAGCTTGCTATGTTCTGCAGTGGCATGGTTTTCCCTTCCATTTCCTTCTCGGAGGTGTTGCCTGAACCTAGAGCAAGCACACCTAGGAGGGAAAGGGTAGTGGAATTCAATCAGTGGCTAAAGGGATGGTGTAAGCAGATGGGGTTTGGATTAATAGGTGACTGGGGATCAACATGGGAGGAAGAGGGACTATATGCCCCTGACAGGCTGCACCTGTACTTAGAAGCGACAGCTGTACTACCTGAGCTTAGAAGCGACAGCTGTACTAAAGGGCAAACTGGAGGACTTTATAGTAAGGAAGTTAAATTTAAACTGATTCCGGGGGGGGGGGTAAAGAAAAGATCACTCATACAGGTAGAAGAGTTGGAAGGCTATCAGCCTAACCCCCCCCCCAGACAATGAGGAAAAGCAGGGAACATGCAACAACAGGGAGGGGTTGGAAGGGGTTAGACAGGGAAGAGGGGGTTACATCGTGGAGGGGATTAGTAGCAAATGCTAGGAACTTGGGGAATAAACTGCGGGAACTGGAGGCCACCATGGTGGAAGGGAGTCTCGACATAGTAGCAGTGAGACTTGGTGGACTGAGCATTATGTCTGGGAGACAGTCATACCTGGTTACTGACTGTTTAGGAAAGACAGGGAGGGGAGGAGGGGTAGCATTATATGTCAAAGAAGAAACTGGGGCCACCGAGGGAACTGGAAGAGGAAGGGGAGACTGAGATAATGTGGGTCACTTTAGACAAAAAGAATGGGAAATCACTGAGGAGTGGGGGTGGCTTAAAGACCTCCTATGTAGGGGGAAGAGGGGGATAAACAATGTATACAGTCAGTGATAACAATGGCACAAAAAGGGGAGATTCTGCTAGTAGGGGACCTAAACCTCCCTGACATCGACTGGGAGATCCCAGCAGTGGTATCAGCTAGGAGCAGGGGGCTCTTAGAGGCAATACAAGGCGTATTCCTGCAACAACTGGTAAGAGAGCCCACTAGGGGAGAAAATCTGTTGAACTTAGTCCTCACAAATGGGGACAGTGTGGAGGAGGTGGAGGTGGAGGAAGGATTAGGCACAAGTGACCACAGGGCTATAAGATTCAAGGTAAGAACAGGGAGGGAAGTAAACAGGTCAAGAACTAGAGTAATGGATTTCAAGAAAGCAAACTTTAACAGAATGAAGAGGATATTTGGGGAAGAAATGTCAGGAATGGGGAATATAAAGGATGTGGAGGAATTATGAGCAGCTATTAAGGGAGGGTTGCTGAAAGCCACCGAAATTTGTGTCAAGAAGGTTAGGAAGAACAGAAGGAGGAGAAGACCTCTATGGTCTACAAGGGAGGTTGCAGGGGTGGTCAGGGAAAGGAAAAGGGCATTCAAGAGGTATAAGATGACACAAAGGGAGGAGGATAGGGAGGCATATAGAGAGTGAAGAGGAGGGAGGCAGGGCTGAATATAAGTAGGGCTAAAGAGGTCACTGAGGAGAAAATAGCAAAGCAGGCCAAGACAGGAGATAAAATCTTTTTTAGGTATGTGGGAGAAAGAAGGAAGGCATGGCAGGGAATAGTGAGGTTGGGGGGGAGGGAGGAATAAAACTGGAGGGAGACTTTGAAAAAGCAGAGGTATTAAATAGCTACTTCTGTTCGATCTTCACGAAAGAAGGTGAGGGTCGAGGACAAGAGTTGGAGGGGAAGGGAAGGGAATGAATTCTAGAATGTTCACAATCGGTAGAGTAAAGGAGGAACTGGGCAGGCTAAAGGTGGATAAAGCAATGGGGCTGGACGGCTTGCACCCAAGTGTACTCTGGGAGCTGAGGGAGGAGCTGGCAGCACCTCTGATAAGACTGTTTAACTTGTCCATGGATACAGGGTGGGTGCCTGGGGACTGGAAGAGGGCAGATGTGGTTGCACTACACAAGGGGGGAAGCAAGGAGGTGGCCCTGTCAGTCTCACCTCAGTGGTGGGAAAGGTAATGGAGACACTAATAAAAGAAAGGGTGGTAGACTACCTGGTGGCCAGTGGTATGCAGAATAAAAGGCAGCATGGCTTGAAGAATGGGAAGCCATGTCAGACCAACCTGATAGAGTTTTTCAATTGGGTGACGCAGGTAGTGGACCAGGGAGGGGCAGTGGACTTGGCCTATCTGGACTTCAGTAAGGCCTTTGACACCATCCTGCACAGAAGGCTAGTAAATAAGTTGGAGAACTTAGGGGTGGGCTATGAGGTAACTAGGTTGGTAGAAAACTGGTTGATGGGAAGGAGCCAAACAGTGGTGGTAAATGGGGTACATTGCAGGGTAAAGGGGGTAACAAGTGGGGTGCCTCAGGGGTCAGTACTGGGACCCCTACTTTTTAACATTTGTATCAGTGATCTAGCAGAAGGACTAGAGGGTAAGGTGTGCCTATTCACGGACGATATGAAGGCAGTGACAGAGGCCCTGGATTTCATTGCTCCTGTTCGTGTTCACCCCCTTACTCTTTGCCCCAGGTATCCTTGATTTGATGAGGCCTTGAGGGAGTTGAGGAGAGTGGGTCGAAGGTTAGAGAGGTGCTGGTGGAGGTCCGGCCTGGAGTGTGACAGACTTAGTTTGATGGACCATTATTTGGCCTATCAATCAGCAATTACCCATAAGAAGGCAGAATTCCTGTCCAGGGAAATTGCTGCCATGCAGAAATCGACCAGCCCAGCTTTTCCGGACTGTGGACAGATTGTGCAATCCACTCTGTCTCCAGCCTGGAAATGCTTTTTCCCAAGAGCGTTGTGAGGAGGTTGCTCGATTCTTTGTGGATAAGGTTGCCACAATCAGGTCTGGCATCCGGCCGACCCTCTCTCAAGTGAGTAACAGTGGTCGGCAGATGTCGGATGCACAGTTTGTATGGTGTGACTTCAGCTGGCCCACAATCAATGATATTGTGATGGTCATCCAGTCATTGCTTACAGCCAACTGTAGTTTGGACCCAGGCCCCACACGCCTTTTAGTAGGTTGTGTGGATAATATAGGCCTTGTCCTTGCCGAGATAGTCTGGTTGTCCTTGGAGAGGGGGATCTTTCCAAATCCCCTGAAGGAGGCTGTGGTTTGGCCCCTTAAGAAATCCTCCTTAGACCCAGACTGTCTGGCTAACTACAGACTCATCTCTAACCTGCTCTTTGTGGGTAAGGTTATTGAGAAGGTGGTGGCGTCACAGCTGGATGACCATTTGACCAGCCACAAAGTCTATGATTCTCTCCAGTCCAGATTTAGGAAGAGACATAGTACTGAGACAGCCCTTGTCCGAGTACTAAATGACCTTCTAATGGCGAGAGATCGAAAGACCCATTCCATCTTGGTCCTTCTTGATCTCTCTATGGCATTTGACACCATGGACTATGGTGTGCTGTTGGATCGCCTGTGATTTATCTGTGGACTTTCTGGGTTGGTCCTCAGTGGGTTTCAATCGTTCCTCGAGGGTAGTGTTCTTTTTTTTTTCTCGGCTCCATTCTCCCTATCCTGTGGGGTGTCGCAGGGATCCATTTTGGCGCCCATGTTGTTTGTGGTGCATATGCTGCCATTGGGAGTGATTATTAGGTGGTAAGGCATGCGTTTTCACTGCTATGCAGATGATACTCAGCTGTACATGTCCTTTGTACCTGGTCAGGGTGATGCTGTCTCAGTCTTTAACAGCTGTCTAGCCAAGATCCAGGACTAGATGAATGTGAGCTGACTGCATTTAAACCCCGAAAAAAACTGAGGTATTGGTCATGGACCCTGGTCATCATGAGGCAGGTGTGTTAGCTGGTTCTCCTTTGGCTTATGGTGTGGAGGTGTTCAGCTAACTACTTCAGAGTGGGTGCGGAACCTGGGCATTATGATTGATAACTGCTTGACCCTAAAATCGCAGGTGTCGGCAGTTGTCAAATCCTTTTTTTTACCATCTGAGGAATATTGCCTGGGTAAAGCACCTGGTTCCCCCCAATGACCTTCCCACCTTGGTCCATGCCTTCGTTGCCTCTTGCCTTGACTACTGCAATGCACTGTACCTAAGGCTATCGTGGGTTGATATCCACCAACAGCAGCTAGTGCAGAATGCAGCAGCCAGGCTTTTGACTGGTACCACTAGGACCAGTCATATAATACCTGTGCTCCGTGGACTGCACTGGCTGCCAATACAGTGGCAGATCACCTTCAAGGTTGCTTTATTAACCTACAAAGCCCTACATGATCAGGGACCCAGTTACCTGAAAGATCTCCTTCATCCCTATTGTCCCCTCTGCTCTCTCTGTTCCACTGATGAGGGATTGCTAGAGATTCCCAGGGTTCAATTACAAACATCTGCTGCAATGGTGTTTAGTTTTGTTGCCCCAACCCTGTGGAATTTTCTGCCTCATTGGGTGCAAGGTTGCCTGACCATCTATAGTTTTAAAGCTGCACTAAAAACGTATCTCTGTAGCCTCGTAGTTCTTAATTATTAGAGTCTGTATTGTAATTATTGTTTTAAATTGATTATAATGTTGGTTTTATTGTACAAGTGCCTTGGTTTTGGAAAGGCGCCTTTTATAAATAAAGAGATTGATTGATTTGCAATGGGGTGGACACCCAAGATGGAGTGGAGGCCATAAGGCAAGACCTGGAGAAGCTGGAAAGGTGGTCGGAAACCTGGCAATTAAAATCCAATGCGAAATGTATGCAGTGATGCACCTGGGGTGGAAAAACAGAGCAGCTTATACCCTTGGGGGGGAGGAAATCAAGGAAACAGAGCAGGAGAGGGATCTGGGGATTATTATGTTGAGCAATCTTAAGGTGGGGAATCAGTGCAGCAAGGCAGTGGGAAAGGCAAATGGTACGTTGGCCTGCATTGGAAGGGGCATAACTAGCAGAAGGAGGGAGGTGCTAATGCCGCTGTACAAAACAATGGTGAGGTGTCACCGGGAGTACAGGGTACAATTCTGGAGATTGCACCTATGTAGGGATGTTGAGGGGATGGAGAGGGTTCAGAAAAGAGCAACAAAGATGGTGCATGGGATGCAGGGGGAAAACATATGAACAGAGGTGGAGGGAGCTGAATCTATACCCACTAGAGACTAGAAGGGAGAGGGGGACATGATTGAAACTTTTAAGTATTTGAAGGGGATCGATAAGGTGAAGGAGGGGAGTTTGTTCAAAAGGAAGGAGGGAGCTAGAACAAGGAAGCATAGCCTCAGATTGGAAGGAGGGAAATACAAAGGCGATGTGAGGGGGAGGTTCTTCACAGAGAGGGTGGTGGAGGCTGGAACAGGCTACCAGAGGAGGTGGTGGTGGGATCTGAAACAGTGGGGGGATTCAAGAGGGCATGGGACAGACATATGGGGTTGGGAGGATGTGGGAGAGTTCTGAGCCAGTAAAAGGAGAAGGGGAGAAGGGGTGTATATAAGGGCAGACTAGATGGTCCGGAGTAGTCCTTTTCTGCCATCAAATTTCTGTGAATACACACCACCTTGCACTTTTTTCATGTTAAACTTCAGCTGCCAGTCTTGTGACCATCTTTCCAATCTTAACAGGTCCTTTTTCATTTCTTGCAACCCCTCTGGTGAATCCACTCTACCACAAAGCTTCATGTCGTCTGAGAACAGACACATCTTTCCTTCCAGACCATCAGCAATGTCACTGATATACACACTGAACAAGATTGGTCCCAGCACTGACCCCTGTGGAACCCCATTTGTCACCATCCCCTTCCCTGACAATGCTACATTGACCAATACTCTGTGCTACTGCCATTTAGCCAGATACTCACCCAGGCTGTTATTTTCTGGCCAACTCCCATGTGCTTGAGTTTGCTAATCAATCTTCTGTGGGGCATCGAGTCAAAGGCCTTGCTGAAGTCAAGCTAGATCACATCAACTGTGCCCCACTGGTTCAACGTTTTAGTGACCCAGTCAAAGAATTCCACTAGGTTGGTTTGACAGGACCTTCATGCAGTAAAACCACTTGGGCTTTTGTTCCACTTGCCTGCTCACTTCTAGGAAAGTCAGAATTCGCTTTTAGAAGGGATTCCATCATCTTACCCACTATCGAGGTGAGGCTGACTGGATGGTAGTTTTCAGCCTCATCCCTGCTCTTGTGCAGAGGCACCACTGTAGCACTTTTCCAGTCCTCTGGGACTACCCTACTTTCCAGAGACTTGTTGAAGAGTGCAGCTAGTGGAGCCGCTAATTCCTTTCCAAGTTCCTTGAGTATCCTTGGATGCATGCAGTCAGGTCCCATTGCTTTGTCCACTCGCAGCTTGTTGAGCTCTTCCAGGATGCTTTGTTCTGTGAATGGACTCTTGTCCACTCTCTCAGCAGTGACTTCCTTTCTGGTTAGTGTTGGTCCATTGTTGTCTTCCTCCTGCATAAAGACCGAGCAGAAGTACTTGTTTAGGATTTCCACTTTCTCCTTGTCATTTTCTGCTTGTGTGCCATCCTCCTTCTTCAGTCTACGATTCCCCCTTTGCTTTTTCTCTTCTCCCCAGTGTACCTGTAGAAGGTTTTGTCCCCTTTGGTTGCCCCTGTGCTATCCTTACTTCTGTTTGGGCCTTTGCAACCCTTATAGCTTTTCTGGCCTCCCTCAGCTTCTCCCTGTATGCCTCTCTATTGAGGTCACTGCCCGAGTTCTTGTATCTTCTGAAGGCTTTCCTCTTTTCCTTAACTCTGACTGCTACTTCTCTTGAGAACCAAAGTAGACATCTTTTTTTTCTTTGTCTTGCTGATCTGCCTGATACAATGTGCTGTGGCAGTGGTTAGTGTCCATTTTAATCTGGTCCAATGCTCTTCCACCCCCCCCAATCTACCCACATTTCAAACTGTCCTTCAGTTATGCTGTCATGAGACTAAAATCTGCCTTCCTGAAGTCTAGGACTTTCTGCTCTGTATGGCTAGCCTCCTCGACTTTATTGACTGTGTATCATACCATGTGATGGTCACTAGAGCCCACGTGACTACCCACCTCTATGCCTGAGACCCACTTGCTGTTGGTAAGTACCAGGTCAAGGATTGCCCTCTCCAGTGTAGCTATCTTTACTAACTGCTCAAGGCCTGCCTTACGCAGTGCCAATAAGAAGTTGCAGCTCCTTGTTGATGTCGCTGTGTAGGAGCTCCAGTCTACATCCGGTAGATTAAAGTCTCCCACCAGAACAATCTCCCCTTTTTCTGACATCTTTAGGATGGTTTCCAGGATATCTTTGTCCCTCTCCTCCTCCTCCTGTGATGGCGGCCTATAGATCACTCCCACCCTTATTGGAGCCTTGCTACCGGATCCAATAGTGATCCACAGGGCCTCTGCTTCGTTTTGTGCTCCTTGGAGCTCTGTTGCCTTTATCCCCTCATTCACATAGATTGCTATGCTTCCCCCCTTCTTCCCTTTCCAGTCTCTTCTGAATAGGTTGTAGCCTGGGATTACTATATCCCAGTTGTGACTGTCATTGAACAAAGTCTCAGTCACAGCAACACAGTCAAGGTCAGCCTCCAAAATTGTGGTTGTGAGTTCTAGGATCTCACCTGCAATTCTGCTTAAAGTTGAACCAACATAACATTCTGTGGTGATTTGCATATGCAGCCCATGATGCTTTGCATTGTGTAAGCATGTGTGATTTTGTATTTTCTAGGATCTTATTTGCCAGACTATGTGCGTTGATAGACATTGCTTTCCATGTCTGGGTAACACATTTGTTCACATACCCACCCTCTGTAGTTTTAACTTTCATCACCATTTTTACTCCTCCTTGTGCTGGTATTTTCTACCACCATTTCATATCATTTGTCCTTAACTTTCCTCTCCGAGTTTAGTTCCAAAGTAACGCTCCAGGGTTGTGGGGAAGAGGTAACCCGATTCCTGCAATAGGGCACAGGCGTGGTTTCCTTCTCCCCACTTATTAGTTTAAACCAGCATAAACATCAAATTTCTGACCGAGTGCCAGGGCCACTTGCTTTGTTAGGTGTAGACCGTCAAAGTGGAAGTACTCCCTTTCCCAGAAGTCATTCCAGTCACCGATTAAGCGGAATCCTTTTATAAGGCACCATTCCTTTAGCCATGCATTAAATTCATTGATGATCTTCTCTGATTTTCTGTTTGTTGCCCCCCTTCCTTTTCCCAAACAGGCAACACTTCAGAAAAGGCTAAGCTGGGCAAAACAGAAGACAGTTTTCCCATAGGAAGAACAGGTAGTCTTTTGTTTCATCCACTGATCTGCAAGCCAGATCATGTGCCCCTAGTCTCCAGGTCTTTCAAAACCACCACCCCCCCAACATTCCCATTCCTTCACACACTATGTTAACCAGAAAAACATTGTTTCCTTACCCCTGATAGGGTGTTTCTAATTTTCCCCTTTTTTGGTCTTGCTGAACGCCTCTGTTACTTGACCCAAGATAAAGTGTTTTAAGTTTTCCCTTTTTAATCCTCTTTTTATCCTGACCCTAGATAAGGCATTACCTGTACTCCCACACTATAGCTACTCTTAGATTGACCCTTTTAACTTTGCTTTTACTCCTCTGTGTGTCTACCCTAGATAGGGTGTTTCTTCTCCCTTACCACACAACAGGTAATATGTGTTTCCCCCAGCCCTTACACAGGCAGTAGCAAGCAAACAGGTACTCTACCTTACCTCAGTAAACCAGCAGAGTTTCCTGCATGCCTACTGTCAGCTGCAGAGCCCTGCTGATGCCTAAGATGCCAGTCCTTTCAGCTGTTCCACTCCTGGTCTGTTCCGCTCACACTCTGAGAACACCAGAGATGGGCAAAAGGGACCTCGGTTTAACATTTTTATCCAAAGAATGGCACGCCCCAACAGTACGGCATTCTCCTAATACTGCACTTGGGTGCCAACATTTATGGTATGAGCCCAAGTCCCAGTGTGGGACTAGAACCCACAATATTCTGTCCCTGAGGTGCATGTGCTACCAACTGAGCCATGCTAACCCCTGATGCACTCACATAACTTACCTAATTTACAGCGCCCCTGCAAAGTCCTCCCTACCCCCTAATTCCTTCTCGATTCATAGACGTGTTGGTAGAAAAGGACCCTCCTGACCCGAGTCTGCCCATTCCCCCCTCCAAGATCCGTCCCCCACAGCAATCTCTTGTGCTTTTCCTAGGCCTTCTTGAAACCCTCCCAGGTACTGGCCCTCACTACCTCCTCTGGCAGTCTGTTCCAGGGCTCAACCACTCTCTGTGTGAAGTAATACTTCCTAACATTTCTGCTAAACCTTCCCCCCTCTAATCTCAATTCATACACCCTAGTTCCTAATCCCTTTGAAACTGCTGCACTCTATTTTGAACCCTGAGATAGTCTCAGCATTGATCCTATTACTAGACATACAGTTCTACCTATTCACAACCCACTCTGTGAAAAAATACAGCGCTTTCTGATGTCCTTTTTTGAATTCCACCATTACATCTTGAAGTTGCGCCCCCTGGTGGTTGCATGGTTCTTCAGCTTGAACAACATGTGGAGTCCATCCTTTTATTTCCCATATGTATCTGTATGTTTCAGTCATGTCCATCTTTTGTTCCTGTCTTCTGGGGAGTACATACTGAAGCTGTGAAGTCTTTCCTCACAAGACCTATCCTGCTGCTCCCGGATCATTTTGTTGCTCTCTGCTGGACAGTCTACATGTTATGTTCTTAAACACAGAAACATAGACTTTGACGGCAGACAAGGACCGCAGCCCCTCAGTCTCATTCCCCTACCTGATGGATAAGTTGCAGATTGTAGTTAATCAATAGCTTACTTCCTCCTGCACCCACTGGAATTGCCTTATGCCCGTCCCATGCATTCTTGAATTCTCCCACTGTTCCTGACTCCACAACTTCCTCAGGAAGGCTGTTCCATGCATCCACAACTTTCTCTGTGAAAAAATACTTTCTAACATTACCTCTGAGCCGTCCCCCCTCCATCTTCAAATTGTGCCCCCTTGTTCTTGCACATCTCTTCTTCTGAAAGATGCTACCCTCTTGTACCTTGTTAATTCCCTTGAGATACTTGAAAGTTTCTATCATGTCCCCCCCTCCTTTCCTCAAGGGTATACATATTAAGCTGCTTTAGTCTCTCCTCATATGTCTTCTGGTGCAGACCTTGCACCATTTTGGTTGCCCTCCTCTGAACAGCCTCCACTCTATGTCTTTGCGGAGATGGGGTCTCCAGCATTGCACGCAGTACTTCCGATGGGGTCTCACTGTCTGTAGAGAGGGTTAACAACTTTCTGTTTTCTACTGTTGATGCCTCTCCCTGTGCATCCTATCCCCCCCAGCCCTCCTTACTGCCTTCTCACATTGCTTGCCCACCTTTAGGTCATCTGATATAATTACTCCTAGGTCTCTTACCTCGAATGGAATAGTTACTTCTTTGCTCGTTATCCTAAGACACATCCAGTGTGCCACCAGGGTGCATTTTTAGACATTCATAGTAAAACAGGATATTTCTCCACTAGACATTATTAGGTCATTTTGCTTATTCATTTTTTTTTTTTAAACTGTAGTTTTCTCCCCTCCTCCTCTTCACCTGTTAGCCATCTCCCTCAGAATCCCCAAAGCACAATAGCCGGGCTGGTGGTACAAAGGGCTGAGGTGCTGTAAGCTCATTATCTCTCACCATGGTGGTGACCCAAGTTTGGGAATGAGCTTGGGGCACCGGGAGTTGGCAGAGGGGAGGGCCAGGAGAGGACTGAGGGGGTGGCCTGTCTGCTCTCCTCTCCCACACTGGGGTGGTAGGTCTTGGCCACCCCCAGGTAGAGGTGATGCACAGGAAGCAAGACATAGGTTGGGAGGGGGTTGCACATAGCTGTGGTTGAAGAATGCATGCATGCATGCCTCCACGCATGTGTCCTCCGAGCTGCCATGGCTCTGGGATGTAGATGGAGAAAACAGGAAGAAAAATTAGAATACCGGGGCTTTGTGAAGCCCTGCCCGATGCACCTTGACCCACTTTTCCACTCCTGCTGTGGGGCACATTCTGGATGTGAGTACTCTTAAGGGGAGGACGGCCCTTCCCTGCCTGCCCACGCTGTGTGTGGGGGAATCCATGGGGGAACTAGCCCCCCCAGCATGGAGAGCAGCATTGGATGATCAGAGGTGCCTGGAAGAGGGATAAAAACCTATGTGGCAAAAAAGAAGCCCCAAACCACATCCCCCCCCCACCCCTAGACCACACTCACCTGCATACATGCTGAATTTGGACAGCCCTCAACTGGGGATGGATGGGGGATTTACCCCCAACAGTGGCTAGTGTCAGGCGGTGGGTGGTGGAGGCCTGCAGCTTGGATTGACAGTGTTTATTGTTGCAGGGATCCATTTTCCTCCTTTCCTCCTCTCCCACAGGGATGCCAGCTCCACGATGCCAGCACACACATGCACGTGATTGTGTAGCTGCGTAGCTTCAGCCCGCATTCCCACTCCCCTGTGGTGTACCCTTACTAGTAACACCACATGTGGTCACACAGCTGGTGTTATAGCAGCAGCTGTGCACAGCCACCCTCCCCAGAAAGGGAGTGCATCTCTGGGGATGCTCGATCCTTCTCCTCCGACTTAACTCCAGTGGCCAAAGTCCGCTGCTGAACCTGGTCAGTAGCATCACAAGCAGCAGTACTACCATTGCACCAACAGGCTGGCACACGCAGTTTATTCCTGCCAGAACTCCTCATTCTCTTCTTATGACATTACAACTTGTTACCACGGAAATTATTTTTTGATGTCACAAGCAGAGGATTATGACTTCATAACAGGAAGAGCAGCAGGAACAGAGTGGGCCAGATATTCAAAAGGGTTGCACCATGTGCAATAGGGTTGCGCCTGTGCAAGTCCGAACTTGCTCCATTCTGCGATATTCAGCAGGAGGCAGTTGCGCCACAGTAAACATGCTGAGCAACAGCGCAATGCAAATGAATGCATGCTGAACTGGAGGGGGAGGAACCATGCATAAACTGCACAGCCCGATATTCAGCCGGGCTGTGCAGATGTGCAGGCGCAACCCCAACCTGCGCCTGCAGGACTTTGAGCCCCAAAAAAGCAGCCGGTAATAACGCACAGGTGAGCTGCTGTATTGCAGGGCGCAACACAGCAGCTGCCACCTGTGGCTGGCCCTCAACCCACTCTCTGTGCCCCCTCACCAGCCGGATCGCGGGCAGCAATGTGTCCCCAACACATCCCTGGTGGTCCAGTGGACTGATAAGCCCGATCGTGAGCTGGCGTAATGAAACACCCCCCCACCTCCCGAATATATCCCTGGTGGTCCAGTGGACCAATGAGCCCAATCATGGGCTGGAGTTTTCAAACACACACCCCCACCTCCCGATCATATCCCTGGTGGTCCAGTGGACGATGAGCCGATCGCGGGCTGGAGTTTTCAAACACATCCCCCACCCCGATCATATCCCTGGTGGTCCAGTGGACCGAAAATCCGATCGCGGGATGTGGTTATCACCCCAGACACATCCCTGGTGACCTAGTGGCCCACCACCCATGAAGCCCACCACCCGCTCCCCGCAGCATCCCACCGCCTGCCGCCCTGCCGACTGACTGCCGGTAGAGCTGCATGCCCATTGGTGCAGAGCAAGAGCCAATGGGCGTGCAGCCCATACTATACAAGACAGTTCAGTTTTGTGAATGAATTCATTCACAAAACTGAACTATCTTATACGTATAGACTGCACTGGCTCTTACCTGCACCAATGGGCGGCAGCTGTACCGCCAGTCAGTTGGCGGGCGGGGCAGCAGGCGAGGATGCTGCCGCCCTACCGCTGCAGGGGTGGAGCGGGTGGGGCTTCGGTGGTGGGCCACTAGGGTCACCAGGGATGTGTTCGCGGGGGTGACAACTACATCCCGCGATCGGGATTTTCGGTCCACTGGACCACCAGGGATATGATCGGGAGGTGGCGGGGTGTGTTTGAATACTCCAGCTCACGATCGGGCTCATCGGTCCACCGGACCACCAGGGATATGATCAGGAGGTGGGGGGTGTTTAATTACTTCAGCCCACGATCGGGCTTATTGGTCCACTGGACCACCAGGGCTGTGTTGGGGAGAGAACATTGCTGCCGCGATCGGGCTGGTGGAGGCGGGGTATTTACTGCTATGCTCGCGATTCAGGCCAGTGGGGGGTGATGGTGGGGTTTTTATGCTCTTTTGCCCGCGATTGGGCTGCAGGGGGCGTCCTTCCCCGATGGCTGCTGCCTGGCAGGGCGCCAGGCGCAAGTCCTCGGGGATTGGCGCACCTGCATGCTAATGGCGCCATAATCAGATGCAAATGGCCCCCCCGTGCCTTGCATGAATTATAGCCCCATTTGCATGTCACCTTTTGAATATCGGGATTTTGCGCATGGCGTTATATTTCGCGCCACCGCAAGTTGAATGCTCCACTTTCATCAACTTATGTAGCAAGTTCCACGGCGCCATGCACAGTGGCTGTGGCTGGGGATGATATTCAAAGAAGTTGCTCAATAGCGCAACTCATTTGAATATCGCCCCGGACACACCCCTGCACAACTATTTTGCGTAGCGCAAGGGCTTGCGCCTTTGAATGGTGAAGTTTGAATATCCAGCCCAGTAAGTCTGAGGTACAGTTTCTTTTCATGCAACTGTCTTAAAGTAGCAGTGCAACAAAAAACATTTTCCTAAAACAGCTAGTTTGAGTTACAATTAATAAAAATATTTGCATACCTGTCAAATCTACTTTTCTAGGTACCTCCTATGCAGCGCACCAAACTTTCTTTTCATTTTCTCTATCCTAACCATTGCCTAGTTTACAATGGTTATTTCTAAAAGAAATGTGGCAGCCATCTTTTTTTCTTCAGAAGAAACTAAAACATTGACAAAATACTCACATTTTAGTGGAACTAGAACATTTTACCACCAAATGAAACTGGAAGGTGTCTGAAATCTTTTATAATGAAAAGGGTAGGGTCAAATTGTTGGCCCATTTTCGCTACACTGCTGCTTTAAGTAGTAAAGAATGGAATATACTGAAATGCTGATACTTTTAAGACAATTTTAAGATTTAAGACCAGCATATACCAACTGGCTTTGTTTTGCAGGACCTGGAAAATTACTTAAATTTTCAATAATCTTTAAATATCCTACAAAAAATAATTAAATTTTGGATTGAGGCAAAGCCAGTTCAGGGATTTGGCATCAAAACCCATGGATCTCTAAAGTTAACCCATTCCTACCCCCGATGTTCACACTGGGAGAAAGGAATACTGACCACCTGATCTCCATGTCTAAATTTGGAGGTGGGGACAGGAATCATCCTTCTTTCATCTTACACCCAGATCATCAAGAAGGTGAATGCCTCGCCTCTCACACCCATGCTGCTCTTCTGACGCAGGGCAGGAGAATGTCTGCTTAAATGCCCCTGCCAGTGCTGCACTTTGGGCAGTGGGTAGGTGACTGTCTCACTGCCCATGATCATGTAGCGCTCTCTGGTCGGGAGGTGGGGGGGGTTGGCTGCCTCACTGAATACACTCATGCTGCTCCTTGGGCAGTGTGCAAAAAAGTGACTGCCCTGCCACCTATGCACACAGTACTCCTAGGGTGGTGGGCAAAAGGGTGGCTGCCTCACCACCTGTGCCCAGCTTACTTCTTGGGCAGCAGGCAGGAAGGTGGCTGCATCACTTCCTGCCTTGCGTCTTGGGTGGCTGCCTCATCACCCGCACTGCTCCTTTGGTGGTGGGTGGGTGGGAGGCAACTGCCTCACTCCTCGCATTACTCCTTGAGTGGCACAGCACCAGTACTGCTCCTTAGGCAGCAAGGGGCAGGGCAGCTGTCTCACTGATCATGTCCACCCTGCTCCTTGGTGAAGCAGCACTGGCATGGGCTGTGAAGCAGTCGCTCTCCCACTCACCAACCAAGGAGCAGCATGCACACTCTCCTGCCTGCCGCCCAAGGAGCAATGCTACCACAGCCAATGAGGTAGGTGCTCTTCTGCCTGTTGCCCAAGGAGCCATGCTGCTGCTGCATCTTAAGAGGCAGGCAAGAGGGCAGCTGCCTCACCCCTGTGCCGCCACTGCGCCTTGGGCAATGGACTGGTGGTGACTTCCTCCCCACCCACTCTAAGCTTCAGGGGCCCATTTCTCATCAAATCTAATGTAAAACACCAGATGCAATGTCCAGTCTCTAATGTGTGAGAGGAAGACTGAGAACAAAAAGTTAAAGGCCAGAAAAGCACCATTCAGGGGCCATAGCAGTATGACTCAGACCACAATACATGCCCATGAAAAGGACCAGTCCCCAGCAACTCTTAACTGCGCAACAGTTTAATAGCAAAAACACAGTACGAAGGCACAGAATGACATAAAAGTTTAATTCGTATTTTGTGTTCTGTACAAGTTCGTTAAGGTGATAATCTCCATAACTGTACATTAGTGTCAGTTAAAATTTGCTTAACCCAAACCTGTTCACAGAATTGTATTAACTTCAAAGGGAACATACAGAAGGACATCATGACAGGCATTCTTGGTGGACATCAAAGCCCCATTCCTCCTCAATACTGAAGTACTCACTCAAGGTATTTCTCTCTCTCTCTCTCATAGTAATGTGGGCAATAGCACGTAACAGAATGTAAATTTGTTGGGAAATAGAAGTACTACTCGTGTGTGTTTGTGTGTGCTGTGGAGGTAGTATGCCTAGGTCTTCGAACGGATGCAGCTTCCTGGAATGTTATTGTTCTGCTAGGAAACATTCTTGACGTAGTACCTGTGCATTTATGAGTAATGTAGGCAGGCAGGTGATCATGTTTCGGCTAATTAGAGAGCTGTAATTGTGGCAGCCAGCCTGACAGATTTTTATTGATAAATATACACAGTATTAATATAATATAAGCAGTGATAAATTCACTTTGGTAAATTTGTTTATATAACAGGAGGGGTGTGAAAATGACAAGATAAATAATATATTGGCTGATGACAACACTACAAGCGACCAGAGTTTCATCATTGTTGACCTTCATGTTTTTATCAGTGTAGTAAAACAATTAAATGTAGCCGTGCGTTATTTAAATCTTTAAAAAATGGTTAGAGCTTCTTAAACTTTCACAAGATCAGCATGAGATAGTTCAGTTCATTTGGCTTTAGCTGAAATAGAAGCCATGGGTTTCAGCAGGTAACCGATGGTGAGCCAGTGAGTCTCTGTCCTCTACAAGCGTTCCAAATCAGGTGTGAACTGTCTCAAGCAAGCAGAAAAATAGTCCTCATTAACCTTTATATTAACACTGTGCTAATAGGGAGGGCAACTGCTTCAATGGAAATGTCCCTTTAAACTGGACATCCCCATGACTGGCATCCCTATTAAATGGATTCTACTGTAAACAAATTTATTTGGCCAATTTATCATGAGATAGATAGATAAGATACTGTTTGTAGAAACAAGCATATGGACAGACAAGACAGATTGACAGATGTATTTGTGTATAGTCATATCAAAGTTAAATTCTAGCTCTGCTCCCACAGTATACATTGGTACTGACATGGGGGAACAGCTCTCCGGTGTAAGGTATCATTCAGTACACAGACACTCACTCTGCTTCCTCAGTGTATATTACTATTAACATGTGAGGAATCATTCAGTAAACAGGCCCCCCACACTGCTCCACCTGTGTACCTTGATACTGATATGGGGGGTCAACCTTGGTACTGATATGGGGGAACAGCTCTCTGGTGTGAGGGGCCATTCAATACACTACCCCCCAACACTGCTCCCACATAGATACACAGAAACGTGACGGTGGAAAAGGCCCACCTAGTCTGCCCACTTGCCTAGTTATCTGCTAGGACATGTCCTTCCCCCCAACCTTCAACAGTCCCTTGTGTCTGTCCTATGATTTTTTGAACCCTCCCACTATTGTTTCTCCAACCAGCTCCTCAGGGAGCCTAATTCAATTATTCACCACCCTCTCTGTGAAATAGTACTTCCTAATGTTCCCCTTGAACTGTCCCCCCACAATCTGCAATCCATGGCCCCATGTCCTCCAATTTCCTTTCAGCTGGAAGATGCTCTCCACTGGCACTTGAAAGTCTCAATCATGCCCCTCCCCTTCTCTCCTCTGCTCCGGGGAATATGTGTTCAATTCCCTTAACCTTTCCTCATAGGAGAGGTGGCTGAGCCCTTTTACTATCTTTGTTACCCTCCTCTGAACACGCTCCAGCCTCCCCACATCCTTTCTAAGATATGACCTCCAGAACTGGACCTCATATTCCAACCTACTAGTAATCCCGTTCCTGATGCAGCCCAGCATTCTGTTGCCTCTAGCTACTGCCCTCTTGCAGTGCTTTGCCACCTCCAGGTCTCTTGATATGGTGATGCCTAGGTCCCTTTCCTGTTCTGTTACTGCCAGGTCATGGCCACCCACACAGTATACCGCCCTCTGGTTTTTGTTGCCAAGATGCATGATCTTACACTTGTCCATGTTAAACGAAAGCTGCCATTCTTTCGACCATGCCTCAAGCTTCCTTAGATCCCTCTGCATTCTTTCCACCCCTTCTTGAGCGTCCATCCTATTGTAGACCTTAGTATCATCCACAAACAGACACACACACCCCCTTCAAGGCCCTCCACAATGTCCTCCGTGAATAGATAGAGCAGTAGTGGCCCCAATACCGACCCCTGAGGAACCCCACTGGTGACTATGCCCTCTCCTAATGCCACCCCTTCCTGCCCCCCAGCCAATTTCTCACCCATCGAATCACCGTCTGCGCCACACCCAGGCATGTCAGCTTGCACAAGAGTCTCCTGTGCAGTACAGAGTCAAATGCCTTCCTGATATCCAGATACGCGACATCCACCGATCCCCCCAATCCACTACCTTGGTGACCCAGTCAAAGAACTTGATCAAGTTTGTTTGACAGGATCTACCACTTGTAAAGCTGTGTTGCCTTTGATCCATTAGGCTACATGCCTCCAGGCAACTGGTAATCCTGTTTTTCAGTAGCTTTTCCATGAGCTTGCCCACCACAGATGTCAAGCTCACAGGCCTGTAGTTTCCCACCCCCTTCCTGCCCCCACCAGTGCAGGGAGACTATATCCACCCTTTTCCAGTCATCAAGTACCACTCTGGACTCCAGGGACCTGTTGAAAAGTGCAGTCAAGGGTGCTGCCAGTATATCCTTTAGTTCCCTCAACACCCTGTGGTGCACCCCATCCAGCCCCATTGCCTTGTCCACCTTCAGGCAGTGTAGTTCTCCCAGAGTCTCCTCCACCCGGAATGGACTCTTATCCACTCCTGCCCTGGCTTCTCCTGCACCACTACCCTCCTCTTTGTTTTCCCTAGTGAACACAGAGCAGAAGGAGCCGTTTAGTAGTTCTGCCTTCTCCCTATCCCCTGTATCAGCTCTCCATCACTCGCTCTTAGTTGGGAGTATTCCCTGCCTAGTTTTCCTCCTCTCACTGACATACCTAAAAAACATTGTGTCCCCTTTTTTGACCACGCTTGCTATGTTCTCCTTTGTCTGTGCCTTCGGCCTCTTTACTTCTATCCCTGCTTCTTTCTGGCTTACCTGGTACCTTTCCCAGTCCTCCTCTGTTTGCGTTACCTAGAACTTCTGAAAAGCCCTTCTCTTTGCCCTGACCTTTTTGGCTACAACACCATTAAACCACAGGGGTCACCTCCTCCTCTTGTTCTTACTTAACTTCTTGGTGCATAGGTCTGTGGCCCCCACAACAGCCCCTTATCTTCTCCCACATGTCCTTCACCTCTATTAAATCCTCCGGCCCCTTTAGAGTCCTTTCCACGTACTCCCACATTTTCCTGAAATCCATTCTTCTAAAATCAAGCACCTTTACCTTGGTCCAGTGAACATCAGCAGTTTTCCATATTGTAAACCAAACGGTGCTGCGGTCACTCGTACCAAGGTGTTCCCCCACCGACACATCTCCTACCCTGTCCTCATTTGTCAGGATCAGATTGAGAACTGCACCCTCCCTGGTTGGTTCCCTGACCAGCTGCCTTAGGAGGGCTGTTTGCAGGGAGTCTACTATTTCCCTGCTACTGGCGGACGATGCCGATAGGGTGTCCCAATCCACATCTGGTCGATTCAGGTCTCCCATCGGCACCACCTCACCTTTAGAGCTTCTTAAACTTTCACAAGATCAGCATGAGATAGTCCAGTTCATTTGGCTTTAGCAGAAACAGAAGCAGTGTACATCAGTACAAACATGGATAACAGCTCTCTGGTGTGTGAGGTCAGTCAGTACACCGCCCCCCCCCAAATACTGCTCCCACAGTGTACATCAGTACAGACATGAATAACAGCTCTCTGGTGTGAGGGGTCAGTCAGTATGCTGCCCCCCCATACTGCTCCCACAGTGTAGATCAGTACAGGCATAGACAGCAGCTGTCTGGTGTGAGGGGTCAGTCAGTACACAGATGTCCACACTACTTCCGCAGTGTACATCAGTATGGACATGGGGGAACAGCTCCTGCTCTTTTGTGTGGGGGGGCATTCAATACACAAGCTCCCCATACTGCCCCCACATTGCACCGCAGTACTGACACTGGGTAACAGCTCTCTGATGTGAGGGGTCATTCAGTACACAGACACCCACACTGCTGCCCCAGCGTACATTAGTGCTGATATGGGGGAAACAGATCTCTGGTTTGAAAGATCATTCAGTACACAGGCCCCCATACTGCTCCCTCAAAGTGTACATCAGTACAAATATTGGGGAACAGCTCTCTAGTGTGAAGGGTCATTCAGTACACCGGTCCCCCACACTGCTCCCACAGTGTATCACTGTACTGATATGGGCTAACAGCTCTCTGTTGTTAGGGGTCATTCAGTAGACAGACCTACACCCTACTCCCTCAGTGTACATCAGTACTGACTTGGGGGAGCAGTCATTCAGTACACAGACACCCACACTGCTCCCCCACTGTAGATCAGTATGGACATGGGTACCAGCTGCCAGTGTGGTGGGGTCATTCAGTTTCCATGCTTTTTAGGAGGAAATATTGCCAGCCTAGTGCTGAACTGTGATGGTGGTCAGAACTGAATCAAGATGTCTACACTCATCGTGCTTGTAAGTTCATCTGTGATGCGACTCTTGACCTTCTGTGATGAAGAGCCAGTGCTGGAAATACCAGGCCAGTCTAGTTGCAAGTATCATGTTTTCATTCCAATACCTACTTTCCCCAAGCACTCTCTATACTGGGGTCGGTGGTGCTTTTAAAGTAGCCTGCCCTGCCTGCTGGGTCCTGCATTGCCAGTAGTGGGTACTCAACCCATCATCTTTGCTAGCTCACACCCTGGGAGCCTGTACCTGTTCCATAAACAATCAGAAGCTGCTGTCTGCAGTCCCATTGTAGAAGGGTGCCCCTCCTGTTGGGGTTCTATTTTGTTGTACCCAAATCAAGCATGTGGGTTCTAAATAAACATTTTTCAGTAATCATTGTGTCCAGATACTTTGTTGCTTATTCACCTGCCGGGCTGCACTGCCTGCATTGCAAGTAGTGGGTCCTCAACCCTTCATCTTGGGTTCCAACCCAGCTTCTCACCATTTCCAGTCCAACCTTGACACACTGTGAACCTACTGGACCAGCTGAAAGTTTGTAAACCATTTTTTACCTTTTCAGGTCTCAAAGCCTTGGCCCCGTTGAGAGCAGAGCTGGCCTTAGCATGGTGCAAACTGTGCATTCACAGAGGGCCCCAAGAGCAGAGCGGCCCCCAAAAAGCCTCAGCTGTCCAGCTGGCCTCCTTTCTTCCTGGTCTTCTATGTTTTAATTCAGTAAAGTGCAAAAATCACACAAAAACAGCTGAAAATGACAATATAGGGGGCCACAGTAGGGATGATGATGTTCCTTGGGGGCTTTGCAACTTCTGATATGGGGCCCCAGCAAGGAGGCTTGCCCAGGGTCCCGGGATAGTTAGGGCCAGCACTGGTTAAGAGGGATTTGTAGTCTTGCAGTGGTTGGAGGATTTATGGGTACAGACACTGGCTGGTCACATGACCCCTCTCGATGAGGGGTAGGTGGTGTACTGGCATGCAACAGGCAATGAAATCTGATTCCAAAACAACTCGAGAGGGCTGTCACTGAGCACGCCGCGCCATCAGCAACAAGGAGGAATCTGGGCGTGGAAATACTGGGTGTCCGCCACACTAACGCACCAAACTAAGACCAATATGAGACGAAGCCAAAACTCCTTTATTTTAAAGGGAGTAAACTTAAAGAAAACACATGTGAAGGAACTGGCCATAGGAGCCCCCACCAACACCCATTTTACTTAGGAAGCTGGGCTTTGTCGAGGGGTCAGCTATCATCTGATCCCCTGTTCAACACTGATGATGCTTGGAGCATTTCTTCTGAGGGCAAATCATATAAGAAATGGCCATTTAAGGCAGGCGCCATTCCTCTCTTGCCTCTGATGAAGCTCTCAGGATAATGTGCAAGACGGTAGGAAATACTGAACCAAAATGGCAGTGGAAACTCAAAAGAAAGGGCCAACTCTGGTATTGGGATTTCTACCAAATGAATCAGTAAATATTGTGGTTAACTGTAGCGCTTGCAAGAGGTGCTAGATTAGTATCACTGAGAAATTTTAATTCTGTCCGTCCACAAGACAGATACAGCATGGGCAGTCACAGTACTGGCTTGGCAAGACACTGCTCCACCAATGTGCCTCAACCCTGTCATGGAGTGACTGCCTTTACAGTAATATGTAAGATGTCATGTCAAAAGAATTTCTTGGGGGGGGGGGGGAGACACGATTGCAAATTGTTTGAGGGAGGTCACCAAATCTAACTTTCATGGCCTTTCTTCTGCTCAAATGCAATACTTTTTTTTTTTTTTTGGTTGTTTAACCAAGAGTAGCACACTAAGCTGAAAGCTTTTTTACAGGAACGACCTGGGAGCACAGGGAAGTTAAGTGACTTGTTCAGGGTCACACAGTATGTAAGTGGAAGCTGTGGGATTCAAACCCAGGTCTGGTCTGCTGGATGTCACCAGATTTGCAGCTCAGAGCCTTAAACCACTGCGCTATACTGCCTCCCTACTTGGATGGGTATTTGGGGCTGTATGGGTATGTGGGCCCAGTGAGATGGAGGGTGGTCTTCAGAATCCAACAAAATAAACTACCAACAAGGGCATCAGTTAGTACCAACTGTGAATGTGGCTTTGTGATGTGGGCACCAGTTAACTAGGACCCGTACCAGGAACCCTCACAGCTCATTTGACATAAGCCATGGCACACCCATCAGATGCTTACAAGTTTGACCACTTTTGACTGGGGCTACAGTTAAAACCAGCGACCCAGAGCTGGAAGATTCCATAACCAAACACTCAATGTAAAACGCGAGAACTGTAATACAATACTTAGTAAGATACAGTATACGGAGTGCAACACAGTGTCATGGCACCCCCCAATCCATTCCCATGCAGCCCAAACCTGTGACATATAGGCGTGGATAATCTGTGGTTCAGGCATACACAGCGGTGAAAGTGAGAAGGGGACACAGGCACTGGGTTCCTTGTACTGTTTCTGACTAAACTCTGAGGTTGTCCAATCTGTAAAAGAAGGCCCTATTCCTGCATTTGCGGTTGACAATAAAGGATATCTGCTGTTACGTTTTATCTCTGGCAAATCTAGTTCTCTGGTTTTAGCAGGTTTTTCCCCCTTTCAAGAAGAGATTAACTGTATATCTAAACTGATGGACTGAATTTTAAGTGAAAGAGTGAAGAATTAAGTACCATCCTTCCTCGATTTCCATAGCCAGTGTTCCTGCACTCACAGATCACCACTTACATCACTGAGGCCAAAGCACAGAGCTCATATATATTAGAAACTAGCGGGGACATCACACAACAAAACAAAGACTTTCATGCCGCCATAGTCAGGTGGCCTATGTGATCTCTATGGAGCTATTATGCAAATGACTCGAGGTGGTCATGTGATGCCCTCTCTAGTTTTTAATAAGTATGATCTCTGGGGGTCAACAGTGGCAGTTCCACAATTTCGGTGTATGGGGGTGAGGGTTGCAGAATATCACAAACATGTTTGAATCAGAAGAAAACACACATTGTAAAGAGCCAATGCCACAAACAGAGAGAGAGAGAGAGAGAAATACAAAGACAGCATGTACCAAAACATATCAGCAGGTTTGAGCCAACCCCATAGAAATCAAAACAAAATACTTCCGCTGTACACACTGGCATGCGTTTGTACCAATAAACACTTGTGCAGCATTTCCCCAAGGTTTATCAAGAGAAAGGCAAGGAGGTAAAATCTGCTTAAACCCAAATGTGATCCTGTGAAACAAACTACTGCTGTAATGCCATATGTAGCATGGTCTCTCCATACAGAGCAGCTGGGAAGAGGAACACCCAGTATGTGGTCGATGCTGTTGCAGGCATACCCAGAATTCATAGGGTAGGTGATATTTCATCTGTGTACTGGGGGGGGGGGGTCTCCCTGGATCTAGCAGTGGCCAATTGCTGCTAGGGGATTTTTAACCTGTGACCAGCACTGGTATGAGGGGGAGGATCTATGAAAGGGGAACTGGACTTACAGTGGTAGCCCAGAGATATGTCCCAGCATATTCAGATATAACTGTACATATCACAGAGCATCCCTATTCATTTCAAATGGATTTCCTGTGATATATCTAAGCATTTACTGTATCATATCCTTGGCTACCACTGTGAAGGAATTGCCTCATTTTGTAAGACTGAAACACACATGCACCGTGCATACAGTACAAGTTGATATGACTGCAACATCCACCAGAACTCCAGGGGTAAGCTGGCATGTCCATCATTAGAGATGACTACAGTAAGGTGCCTGTTGAACAGAAGTGCTAGAAAACAGCATGCTATCCAGTGACAACCACAAATGCATCATGGGAAGGTTGCTACAGAGAAGACACCAGTAGTGCAGTAGTGACAATCAGTGCAACAGTGCAAGATCTTCTCTCGACAGAGAGCAAGTCTGTAAACTGGAATCATGAACCCCCTCCTTCCCCTCCCCGCCATGGCGGCATAATCTGGTCACTGACTAAATGCCCAGGAAAAAGTCTGAAAGCAAGAAGATGCCTTTTCATATGTGAATAAATCCCTTTAATCTTGTCTCGATGGAATTCCCAGCTTAGGTAACAGGCAGCACGGTATAAAAAAAAGCAGCCACAAGTTGTGTTTCCATTGGAACGCAGACACTAGTTTGTGGGAGGAGCCTCCAAGTGAGTTTTGTTCATGGAGACAATCTTAGTTTTCCCAAAAGACTGCAGTCCTATATCTAAGCAGAAACATGGGAGAAAAAGAAGCAGTGAGGCAGGGGCATCTTATCCCTTCCCTTTCAGTGCAGAGGAAATCTGGGAAGGGAGATGCAGGCTTGCATGTGGAGAGGTCGATGTAGTGACCAAACAACCCCATTTGGTTTACAATAATTTGTGAACAGTCCAGGTTTGCTAGCCATTTTATTCAAAGTACACTAAAGTCCACTTGATCATTGTTCAAAACCCTAAAAGTCAGCTTGTAAAAAAAAAAAAAAAAACAGGTTTACGGTGGAAAGACTTCTCAGCATGCATCTGAAACGCACAAGGTCCACTGGTAAAGATGAAGCCCCTCTCCATCCTGGATTTCCAAATCCTGCTGTAAAAGATCTACATTTTGTGACAGAGAACAGGATGCTATACATCTTCTCTTCCCCTGTCCCCTTCTCGTATGCGAGACTGTCCACTGCACATTTTACTGAAATCTGCCACTAACGAGCTGTTGTCTAACGAACAGGCAGTGTCCAAACCAGGGATTTTAAAGCATCCTCTAGTAATATTGAAAAGGCAGAAGGGGCTGCAAGTAGGCAGGAAGAGCCCTTAAGTATCTCTTGCTGTGCCAACCCTGACAAGCCTGGGTAGAGGGCTGCACCAAGATTCATGCCAAGTACAGTACAGTGTAAATATATGAGATTACATTACAACACATTTATACATCAAAGGTCCTGAGACTGCAGGATCTGCCGCTATTAACCCAACCATGATAACCCCTGATTTCATTTTTCTTTTGTTTTTGCATACATTGTATCTCCTTGAGGTACAGTCGCCCACGTTCCATTCAAGTCTTTGAGTCTAGGAAGAATCTGTTCTATATAAAGAACATAAAACTGGGAACACTCATTCTCAGGCGCCACACACACAGTAGTAACATAGTATTGTGACACATTACAGAATGGACCATGAAAGTCCTGCAACCTCATTGGTTGAAACATGTCACACACATGACCATTGATTTTCTGACAATTGCACGTGACTTGAACTATATATTTTTTAACAAGTAAAAAGACATTTTTTAAGTGGGATAACACACTCCAGGTTCTGTGGTCAGGTCATAATGGAATAATGCACTTCTCAGGTCAGCTATGCCTCATGCACGACAACCACCTAAGGCATGCGTTAGTCCCTTATAACCGCACACTCTGTCATGTGTTATCCCTTACATAATACAACCTCTTCCTGTTTTGTTAAATACCTCACGGCCTTTCTGCTGGGATACTCAGGTGAGGTCTGCCTGGCCCCAGACTCCTTTAAAGTCGACGGGAAAACCTCTTTTATAATTCAGATTTGTAGATATTTTGATCAAAATTAAAAGAAACTGTTCATCGAGAAAGTTTGTTTAACAGGGTGGTCAGATGATAAAGCAGCATGCCATGCCTGTGACGTGGTTTTGTGGTCAAAGCCTGGTTTCTGCTCCGGGCCACAAGGGGCTGTCCGCATTGAGACTCTCAGCTTCTAGGGGAGGGATTCAGGTGGGTTTAGCATATTACTGTTCCCCAATGGCCCAGGGAGCAGTTCAGCTGTAGCCCACATAATCAAGGGAGGAAGAAATTCTAACCACAGTAGTGTGCGCCCCTAAGAATACATGGTGCTGGTCTCTCTGGGGCGGGAGAGTAGAAACAGATGACAGAATTTTTTTTATGGCAAATGTAAGGGCCGTCAGGACTGGAAAGTTGCCTGGAACCTAACGTGGAGGCCTGGGGAAGCATAAATAGAGAATGGGGTTTTGGGATGATCAGATTCTGATTTTGGATTCAGATACATTACAAGCCAGTCCAAAAGTTAGGATTGGGGATTTCTGGATTTAGTTGCTGAAAATCCAAAAGCCATCGGATACACATTGGTTTCAGTTGGATTCAGATTCTGCAATCATGATACAATATCTGAAGTGGAAGTCGATGGTATTCTGCCATTGGATCAGAATCAGATTTTGGACTCAGATACTCCACAGATCTGAAAAGGGCAGGCAGACTGGATTCCAAAATATAGATTGCCTGTAGTATGATCCTCTTTTAGGGAATACTGCTAGTGTCTTTCAATGCAGCAGCCAATATTATAACAAGCGACCCCTCTGTACAGAAATTTGGACAGTGCAGATCACGGGAAAACTATCCCATTCTTATTTATTCATGGTAATTGTGAACCAAAAAAATAGAAACTGAATTAAAAAAACCTTGAACATTTTAATTATTACCATTATAGTAAACGTATGCTGATATATAACAATGTGCATTGATGCATCAAAAGTCTATTAAAAAGAACTTAACCATGCTGATCTGCTCTTAAACGTTCATTTAAAAAAAATTAAGTTTTTAACTCTAACGATACTGGAGTTATCCCTTCCTAAAGATAATTTCCTCCAGGAAGTTATAACTTTGGTACTGTTAGGGCTACAAACTATTCTTAAAATTAACCCTTAGGATCAGATTGACATGGTTAAATCATGTGAATACACTTTTCATGTAAAGATATATGTTGAATTACATCAATATACATTTAATTAGTAGTGTTTTTCCAGTTAAACATATACTGATATATTTTGCCATGTATCAGTGCATCAAAAGCATACCAACATAACTATGTCAACATTATCCTAAGTGTTACTTTTTTTTTTAAAATGAAGTTGCTAGTCCTAATGGTACCAAAGGTATCCCTGTCTAATGATAATTTCTTTGAAAAGGATTAACTTTGGAACCATTAGGACTCGGAAAGTAATTTTTTTAAATGAAAGACTGGAGTTGGCTCAACACGGTCAAGTCATGGCAATACACACTGGATGTGTCAATACACACCAATATGCATCGATACACAATAATACATATAGATATGCATGTCAATTTATTATATTTTTTAATACTTTTTTTTTTTATATTTTCTGACTCATGGTTCATATTCTGCATAAGAAAATAAAAATGGCAGTTTTCCCATTGTCTATGCCTCTCTTAAGGTGATGTGACCGCGGCACACAAAATCCATTTCCCCTTTCAGCTTGGATGATAACTAACCATAACAGCAGGCTAAGTGTTAGGATATGGTGCAATAAGGCAACCGGGGAGAGAGACTTGGGCATCAATAGTGACAGCTTCACATTCACCGCTCAATAAAAGAAGGCTTATTGGACAGCAAATAGGATGTTGGGACATATAGAAAGGAGATTTGATAGAAGGAGGAGGAAGGTGGGGATACTGCCTCTGCACAGGTTCCTGATAAGACCATACTTGGAGTACCGCATGCAGTTCTGAAGTCCACTTCTCAAGAAAAGCAGGGACTGCATAGACCATACAAAGGTGGGCTATGAACATAACCCAGGGGCAGCAGGGGAGGTCATATGAGGAAAGGCTGGCAGACCTTAGCATGTATATACACTGGAGGCCAGGATGGAAAAGGGGAATATGAATGAGACTCACAAGTTCATGTGTGGAATCTTCAGGATGTCTTGTGAGGGCTCATTCACAAGCAAAAAGGGAACAGTGACTTGAGGACACAGGTGGAGACTGGTGGGATTCGGGAAGGATGCGAGGAAGTTCTTTTTCATGGAGCGGATGGTGAATGAAAAGAACAGACTACCTAGAGAAGTGGCTGAATCCAACCTGTGACTGCATTTAAACTTGCACAGGACAAATATAAGGGAATAGTCAGACCCATAGGCAGAAGAGGAGGATGCCTGGGGAAGGGGTTTGCAATCAGCTACCTGGGGTTTTGGATCTCAGAACCCAGGCTGGCATTGTGACAAGCATGGCACTAGGCAGGGAACTGGGCAGAATGGAGGACCTCTGGATCTTTTTTCTGTTGACATGATCTATATTTCTATGCAATAAATTATCAAGTCCAGGGCACTTGGTACATTTAATAATACATTACATTTTCTTGTAGAAAAAAGTGAAGCATTCTCCAAAAAAATAATCTGTTAGAAAATGCGCATTTCAGCTTGGGAACCTTCTCTCATTAATCTCGTCAGCCTGACTTGCACAAGGACTTTTATACCCATGATGCCACACACTGAAGTCGAGGTTTTAGAATATGTGTATAGGTTATAGCGATGTACAAAAAGCAATTTGGATATTTATTCTCTCCTAAAATCCTTTTATGGATCCCATGTACTACTCTTCTGGAAAGCTGCCTCTTCTGTACACTTACTCATAGTATTCTAAAGGTCCATGTTCTAGTTGCACTGCTCTTTTTCCTACAGTACAATGTGTACGTGTTACTGCACATATGACAGAGTACACCAGATCCGCTGATTTATTTCATAACTACAGGACTGCACTTATGCTTCCAGGAGTTTATATTCAGACACCAGCTATGAAGCATTGAGCTGCCACTGGGATAAAGAATCTTCTAAACATAGTAAAGTATAGTTTGTCAAAAAAAGAAAGCTGAAGATGTGGATAGGATCATTTTATAAATATTTGTGTCAGCCCCTGTGTCTGTTCACCACATTAGTGCGGCACTGTGGGTGACCTTGTACTATACTGATCAAAGAATTCCTAGTGTGAATACTAGCACCCCCGGAAGGGTCATGTTCCCAGACATTGCAGTAGGAAGGCAGGACCTTGTTGTGCCATGCAGGGAGCTGGGACCTCTGTTTGCCCCTCAGGGAGCTTGGATCTTGATGTGCCACGCAGGGAGCTGGGACCTTGATGTGCCCCATAGAGAACAGAGACCTCGATGTGCCACGCAGGGAGCTGGGACCTTGATGTGCCCTGCAGGGAGCTGGGACCTCAATGTGCCATGCAGGAAGCTGGGACCATGATGTGCCACACAGGGAGCTGGGACCTCGATGTGCTGCAGAGGGAGCTGGGACCTCGATGTGCCACGCAGGGTGGAAGGACCTTGGTGTTCCATGCAGGGAGCTGTGACACTGATGCTCCATGCAGGGAGAACAGACACCAGTGAGCCAGATCAAGGTCATGCTAGCCACCAGGATAGGATTTATTCTCTGAACCACACTAGCCATGGTGTCAGGATTCCATCTGTACAGCCCACCAAGTTCCACTTTTAAATCAGCTGTTAGAGAGTCCCATTCAGCAAACAGCACATGCCCCCCCCAACACTGACTGCATCACCTTCATGATACATTTGCTATCCTTTAAACCAGACAGCTGAGGTTAACTGCAAACCCAGCCTCTCACGATGTAGTGAAAGATAGTGGTACCAGGTCATCACACTGGCCACCAGTTCCCTTTAATGTGACCCTTCCTGCATCCCATAATGTAATGTCTGCTAACTGGGAACCACCAGATCAAAGGAAGGTTTATGTGCCCACCGAGAGGCCCCACTGAGTAACATCAACAAAAATGATAATTTAGTCTGCAGCTTAATAACATTACACATGAACATACACCAGCGCAAAGTGCTTAAAGACGAGTCAGAAGCAAACCTGTAGCTTTGGTTTCCTTTAAAGTGGAAGTGGTGATTATTTGGTTACTAGAGAGATGGAAGCATTGGGCAGGGTCGTTTGTGTGACTGCTACCCAAAACTGTAACCAATTCTACAGAGCAAACTGGTCTTGAATCAGTCAGCACAGGAGCTCTACTGGTGGGGTGGGATGGGATGGGATGCTTTGTCAAAACAACATGTGTCTGAACGGGATGTAACCACATGCTGGCTAGGACAGGACTGGAGCTCTGTCAAAGCAAGATGTGTCTGACTGGGATATAGCTGCATATGCGAGGCTGGGTTGGTACTTTCTCAAAGCAAAACTTGTTTGAAGGAGGCATTTGCATTCCTTTTGAAGCAGAGCATACAGTTCATCTCAGGATGGTCTAGTTTGGAAGAGGAGAGATCGGCAATCCCCAGCACTTTATTAAGTGTGCTCAATCCTGGCATTGCGGCTGGTCAATTACATTTTGGACATGACATCTTTATCCATTTTAGCCAGCATCAGCTAAAACACTGATGTGTTCCCCCCTCCCCATCCCTGATTGACCAAAGCCATAGAGATATGGGGTACAGGGGACATTTGAGGATACCTGCTTAAGGGGGGGGAGATGCAGCTATAAAGCAATAGCCCAATTTTTTTCAACAGCTTATCCATAATTCCAGTTCTGCTCAATAACTTACTGCTCAGCTGTGGAGGTTATCCACATGTGCCACTCCACCACAGGGGATGCCACATGCTTTACTGATTTCTCTGTGACAATATTATCTTAAAAATATGCTCCCAAACCTTCCAAAACTATACAGTAGTTTAGAAAGCCTTTGCCACTGCTGTCCATTTCAGCTGGAATACCATGAGAGCATCAAGTCATCCAGAGATCTGCATACCTTCAGATGGGCCATGCTCTCCCATTTCCAGTGATCTGCAGAGCTTCAGATGGGGTCATGCTCTCCCACTTCCAGTGATCTGCAGACCTTCAGATGGGCCATGTTCTGCAACCTCCGCAAATGCTGCTCCACTGATCTGCCAACCTTCAAACAGACCAGGTTCTTCCATGTTCAGAAACAGTGTTCTGTGGACCCTCCAAAAAGCAATGTTCTGAAACAGTGGTGGCCAATACGTGGATCTACATCCACTGGTGGTTCTTGGGGAAGAAGTTGCATTTTTGAATCAATGAAGATCTTTACAGCTGATGAGCGTAATTATTGTACTTTCTGTACACTTTATTGTGGTGGATCTCAGAGCTTCTTGAGATCCACCAAAACAGAGCTCAATACAAGGTGTATTGGCCATCACTGTTCTGAAACCTCCACAAACCATGATCCACAGATCTGCAGACCTTCAAACAGAACATGTCCTTCCACCTCCAGAAACCATTATCTACAGACCCTCAAACAGGCAATATTCTCCCACCTCTGCCAGAAACAACGCTTCTGTCCCTCAGCTAGCCAGACTTCATTACACCTAGTAAGGCCCCCACCCTCTCTCCTCCTATACTCCCTCCCTTTCCCATTCCTTTCCCCCAACCATATCTCAACTATAGATCCTTGCTAAATGACCCCCCTTCTGTTTATACTGCATACATCCCTACAGACTACTGAGATCTGAACATAAATGTAAATGTATGTGTCTAATAATTTGCACATTGCATAGAACCTTTTTATTACATCCATGGTAAACTGTGTACATACTGTAATTTTGCAGGGTTTTTTTTTTATGTTTTGATTGATAAATTTTAAAGTTGTGCATTGTTGTAAGAAAAAAGGCTAGTCATAGTAAATATGTACTACCCAATGACCCAGATATTCAAACAGCACCACACTAACAGTATTAGTGACACGTTAAGTCTGAATAGTGCGGCCAACAGCCTGTTAGCATGGCTGCTGCTGTACTGAAAGATGGGCGGAGTGCACTGCTAATCTGTGCAGGCACATTTACAAATGCCAAATAGCAGATGTATACAAGGCACACTGGCATACTGAAAGGGCTTTGGAAGCACTAAAAGGCTGCTTGGGCATGGCTGTTTACAACTTCTAAACCCTACTTTTAATACTGTGCGCACTGGTGTGAGAACCCATGCCTCGGCACCGATGCCATGTGTTTAAAAATAAACTTCTCCCCCACCCTCACCTGATCCCCATAAGAATTCCCTGATTTCTAGTGCCAGCCCCCACCCAACCTGATCCCCATAAGCATAAAATACCTGGTGGCCAGTGGTGCCTCCCCACCCAACCCGATCCCCATAAGCATTAAATACCTGGCGTCCAGTGGTAGCCCCACCACCCCAAGCCCCATAAGCATTAAATACCTGGTGTCCAGTGGTGCCCCACCCAACCCGATCCCCATAAGCATTAAATACCTGGTGTCCAGTGGTGCCTCCTCACCCAACCCAATCCTGATAAGCAGTAAATATCTAGTGTCCAGTGGTACCCCCACCCCACCCAATCCCCATAAGCATTAAATATCCACTGTCCAGTGGTGCCCCCCACCCAACCTGATCCCCATATAGCATTAAATACCTGTTGTCCAGTGGTAGCCCCACCCATCCTGAGCCACATAAGCAGCCCCCTACCCAAACCCAATCCCCATAAACATTAAATACCTGGTATTCAGTGGAAGCACACACCTCCTGAGCCCCAAACATTAAATCCTGGTGTCCAGTGGTGCCCCTCCCACCCAATCTGACTGATAAGCATTAAATATCTAGTGTCCAGTGGTACCCCCACCCAACCCGATCCCCATAAGCATTAAATATCCGTTGTCCAGTGGTGCCCCCACCCAACCCGGGTCCCATAAGCATTAAATACCTGGTGTCCAGTGGTAGCCCCACCCACCCAAGCCCCATACAATTAAATCCTGGTATCCAGTGGTGCCCCACCCAACCCGAGTCCTATATCATTAAATACCTGGTGTCCAGTGGTGCCCCAACCCAATACAAATTAATATATATTAATTATCAGTAATCATGTCTGTAACTAATCCGGGTCGCTTCTGAAAATGGGACCTCTGGCCTCAGTGAGCTTACCCGGTTATCAAAATCTAAATAAATAAATAAATTATAGACATGAAGACCCAGGTAGGATAGGGTAAAACAGGGCAGTCTGGCTAGAACACTGATCTTTTTCTGCCAACATTTTCTGTGTTTCTATATGTTCAGCACTTGCCCACCGAACACCCATTTTGGGTTGGAGTTAGTAGTCACGACTAATGTGGTCATAGGAGGGTTGTAAGGCAGCACTAAAGTCTGATGTAAAAATGCCGATTGAGAAAGTTATGTATAAACTTTAACATTTTGTGGAATAAAAACCAAGTCCCCATGCATGCACGGTACAGCTTTAAGTAGACTTAATTTTTTTTTATAGAAGTCCTGTATTGCTATTACCGGGTATATAGTGATACAGGACTTGTGTAGTGCAGATAGCACTATAGTGGAAGCAGTATAGTGCAGTGGTTTAAGGCTCTGAGCTGCAAATCTGGTGACATCCAGCAGACCAGACCTGGGTTTGAATCCCACAGCTTCCACCTGTATATTGTGTGACCCTGAGCAAGTCACTTAACTTCCTTGTACTCCCAGGTCACACCTGTAAAAAAGCTTTCAGCTTAGTGTGCTCCTCCTGGTTAAACAACTAAATAAAGATAGCAGTTAGTCAGGGAGATGAAAGAAGGGTTAGTGCTGGCTGGCATCTTGTGACTATACCAGGGGGGCTGGTGTTGTTGGGGTACAGGAGACTACCAGGAGAGGAGAGACCACTGGACACCAGGCAATTAATTCATGAGGGTGGGGGTACTACGGGACACCAGGGCTATTTTTTATTAGCTACAGGGATTGGATGGGGGGTGCAGTGTTTTTGTTTTGCTACATCACCCCTGCTGACCACAGGCCCATGTAAAGCCCACAGCTGGCACCCAATCCAAGTGGCAAATCATTGCTCCTCACATTGTAATGAGGTTATAATACGATGGAAATGACCTCATAGCACTCTGCTACGGCAAAGACTTAATCTGCATGGGATCTGTCGAATATAGCAAGTTAGTGCAAAAGCACTGACAGGTTTGGGATGCCCTAACTCAGTTTGCTCCTTGTAAGCTCGATCTACAGAATGGGACCATATGTCTCACTGACAGTAGGGGGTTGTGCTTTAAGCCATGCACCATTCAGTGCCTTAACTTGGGCTTTGCTCCTGGGGCTATATTCAAACATGTTTAGGACACTCAGTTTGCTCTAAACAGGTTCTGAATACATTTGCTCTCAGAACAGGGACTGCACAAGGAGCAAACTGACACCTCTAAAGAAAAAAAAAAAAATCAATATATTAATAATCATTAACCTCAGACCATCCGATGTCAGCTTGAGTCATTGGGGGTTGGCAGGGGGAAGAGAATTGATCGTCCCAGGGGATGCTTTCCTACTCCAAGGGCTGGAGGGTTACATCCTCCACCGCAACACTGCCACCTAAGTGACCATAGGTGGAAGTACAGCTGGAGGATCAAGGACTGGATAAGGCTGTCGCAGACGTCGGTGTACAGGCATATACTGGGTGCTCACATGCCATGGATGTTACTGCACCCGACGCCTCCAGGGACAGGAACTAAGCAAATGGCCTTGGCTTCGGGATGATGGACCCAGGTATAGCAGGGCCCAAAACCACCACCTATATGCAGCAGTCTGATGACCTATGAATCAGGGGTAAATCCCCCACCACAACCCAGCCTGGGAGGTACAGTCAAGGCTCCATGGAGGCAAGACATCCAAAGTTATGTGATAGAGGGGGATCAGGTACACCACTGATTCTTCTGAGGGAAGCAGAAGCCAGAGACACAAGGGGGAATAAACAGAATGATAAAACAAAAAAATAACATGGCTAGAAAAAGGAGTACTACACAATACTGAGTTAGAACCACAGTATAATCAAAGGCTGAGGGATCAAGAAACCATAAATGAACCTAAGTATGAATAGTCCATAGGGACCAAATTATAGTACATAAATGACACTAAAAATAAGGTAAATTATCGGGTCAGAAGAGATAATGAAATTGTAACTTTAAAGCCTGCTACTTCAAATGATAACAAACCTTTGCTGCTTGATCCCTCCTACCAAGAACCCCCTTGGGAAAGTTAACTTACTAGTATCGGTAGATCTTTGGAAGGATCTCCACACAACCATACTACATTGGACAGTATATCACTGGTGTTAGGACCTCACGGGAAGCTTTTGCACAACAGGACTGCCCCGTACCTATGTGCTCACCGTCAGTGCATAGTGTCACCTATATAAAGTGGGCTGGTCCCAACCATTTCAGTTTCTTACCATGGTGAACAGAGTTCCAAACATCCACCAACAGTGGGACTGGGGCTGCCCCCACCAATCATGCACAGAGAGGAAGGGTGAGTACAGAAAGCAATGCCCATCGCTCACCTAGTGTAGACACCGATACAAACTGACAGACTGAATCTGCAGGGTCTCACCATGCATTTCACAGCAAAGGTCCACCTCACCACTGGGGCATGGTGGATGGGAAAAGGTATGACTCTGGAGATCTTCTCAAAGATCTACTGTTACTGGCAAGTGACAAACCTATTTTCACTAATAGGAATCTCCAAGAGCCGTAATACACTGAACGACTACCAAGCAGTACTAAACGCAACCGAGTGTCCAGTACAAACAGGAAACAGACACCTAATGAGAACAGGCCTTGAAAGACGGAAAGGCCAGATCCAGCCCTCCTTCGCTAGACCAGATCTAGACTGCAGTGCTTAGTAAAAGTATGGATCCCACGCCAGGTAGCAACCCTGAAAACATCAGTGGCTGAGACAGATCTAAAACATGTTACCAAGCTGGCATGCCCTATCACAGTACCAGGCAGGCCCTGTGCTGCCTGCCTGTAGTAGAGCAGGATACAGGTGGAGATCCATTTGGAGAGGTACTGTTTGGCTTACCCTGGTATCAGGGCCAAAGGACACAGGCAGCTGGGACGTTTGGGTGCAGTCCTTGGCATGGTCCAGATAATACTGAAGGATTCTGGGGATATCCACAAAGTGCAACAGCACTTCTCACACAAGTTCTAAGGGGAAGGGAAAAATACAGTCAAATCAATAGACATGTGAAATCTGACATCACCTTAGGCAAGAATGTAGGACTCAGTATGCAACACCACCCAGTCCCTGTGAAACACCACAAAGGGTATTAACAAGCAAAGGCCTGCAGTTCAGACATGTGCCTGGTGAAGGTAACAGCCACAAGGAATACTCTTCCAGGACAGATATTTCATATGACAGAATGATGCAGGCTCAAAAGGGGCTTTCATCAGCAATTTGAGCAAAAAATTCAGGTCCCAAACTGAAACAGGCTTGTAGACCGGGGGGGTGCACATGCAACAGACCCTTCACGAACCCGTAGACCACATCCCACCGGGCCACAGTCTTGTCCTAGATAGCGCATGGAAAGCTGAAATGGCCAGAAGCAGAACCTTCGCCTGCAGACTGTGACAGTCAATAAGTAGTTCAGAACCCTCTGCACTGGGCAAGAGACAGATCAGGATGCCGTGTGGTACCACGCAGTAAACGCTTCAATTTGAGGGAGTAGGTGTACCTAGTGGAAGGTTTTTTAGCAGCATGCAGAAGAGCTGAGACGTCGGCCAGCTCGGTGGCGCTGAAGGCTGAGGCACTGGATGCCTTACCTCACACTATGCTGGTGACCTGTGTTTGGGAATGAGCACAGGCTGCCAGGGGTTGGCAGGGGAGGAGAAGGATCAAGCATCCAAGGGACTGCTCTCTTCTCCAGGGAGGGGAGACACCAGTGATCAGTGCTCTACTGGCCCTGGTGGAGGTTGGGGGGCAGTGCACTGATGCTGCAGAAGAGGGGCGGAGATGGGGCAGATGCCTGGAGAAGCGCATGCGGACACGTGCGCGCTCCCTCTGCTGACGTCACTGCATGCCCCACTCATGGAAGGAAAAACAGAAACATAAGAGTCCACCACCGAAGGATGATGACTGCCCTCCCACAGCGCCGCCGGTAGGGCACCTCCCTAGAACTGACTCCGGTCTGGCTGGTTGAGGGTCTCCCCACCCCCTGCCACAAGGGGTAATTCATAGGGGCTTAAGGGGAGGGGGTCTTATACCAGATAGGTGCACAGGGGGACGTCAGATGGCACCGGCGGGGACTCCAGGGACAGAAAAAGGATAAAAAAAAAAAAAAAAAGAGCGGAGACCTTGACTGAAACCCCAACTCAAGAGACCACTACTTCTTCAGGATCCATACATAGAACTGCACAGACTGCCACTGTCCTGGGACAAAAAGTCCAGCTGGAGATGGAAACAGAGCCTGGAAACCAGATGTGCCTGGGCTACAAGGGCACCACCAGGATCATTCTGGCTAGTTCCTGCCTGAGCTTGGTTAGGACCCTCTGAATTACAGGCAGAGGAGGAAAGGCAAACAGGAATTTCCCTTTCCAACACGGATGTGTTTTGCAAAAAATGCCATGCCCTACAGCGAGCGAGCAGAAAAGTGGCAGTTTCACATTAAGGGACACAAAAAATGTCCAACTCTGGCTGTCACACATATCGAACCGCTGTCTGACTGTTTCCACTCGGGCTGAACTGTAGACCAGTTTAGGCTGTCTGCCAGGACATTTAGAGAGCAGGTGATATGGACAGCCGTGACCAAGACCTCCTGGGCTACTGTCCATATCCACACCCTTACTGTCTCTCGGCAAAGCGGATAGGAGCGTCTGAATCCCTGTTTGCTCAGGTACAGTAATACACCAAACTCCAATTGCCAACTGCATCAGAAGAGACATCCCATGAAACTGAGTGGCCAGGGCCTGGAGTCAATACAGAACTGCCCTCATTCCCAGCACATTTGAGTAAAGACCTTGTTCCAGCAGAGACCAGGACCCTTGAGGCTCCCCACTCCTGGCTGGAGGCATATGTAGTGTGGATCACCTGTAGTTGGGGTTACAGACAGGTAAAATTTACAAGCAGGTGATCCCTGTTCTGTCACCACAGCAGAATGCCCCTCAAGAGATGGCAGACAGCAGTCAGATCATCTAGCGGTCATAAGGCCTGAGACCATTTGGCCTTCAGTAACTGTTGAGGGATCCTCATAAGCAGGCAAACCAGAGGAACCATGAATATGGCAGCTGTGGCAGCTGCCATGAGGTCCAAGAGACAGAGCACAATGCCGGCTGTGACCTGGTTCTTGTGGTATACTAAGGCTGCTTGGGTCACTAAAGCCAAGGCTCTGGCCTTGGGGAGAAAGGTCTCCCTCTGAACTGTATCTGTGCCTTCAGCTACATACTGGAGCCTTTCGTACAGACCCAGAACAGACTTTCGGTACCCCATGAGGTGGGCGCATGGGGAAGGGCGCCGTCCATAACAGCGAGTCATTCTCCACGAAATCCCTCACGACTATGGGAGGGCAGGGTGACCGGATGGGCACAATGGGTGACAGGATGTCGCTATATGTACGCAGGGCGGGGGGAAGCAAGCACGGCAAACGTGGGCTGGGAGGGGGTGGAGGAGCTGTAGGAGGTGGCGCTGCGGTGGGTTGCCGAGCTGTGTCGTGGCATCGGAGGTTGGCCTGTGGTTGTGGTGGGTGAGGTACAGGGTTCTGGTCTGGGTGCTGGTGCAATTTTATTGCGCCAGGCCGAACCTTTAATTTTACAAGTTTTCACCCCCCCCCCCGACATGCACCCCCCTGGAGTTGAGAATCCTTTAATAGGGGGGTGCTGGAGGTGTTGGGAAGGTACAGTCCCCTCCCCCCACAGAAAGCATTGAAATTTATGTCCCCAGCACCGTTGTCCTGTGTGCCGGGGTGTCAGAGTGCCGAAAATGTTTTCAGCACTCCGACTGCACGATAACGGCGATCGCCTTTAGGCTTTCACCATTATCACACAGAACTGACTTTTCTACATTATTCACCAGCACCCCTAGGCTGTCTGGGAGTTTCCTGGTTCAGCAAACCAGGTTCCTGGTTCAGCACAGTGTTCTCCACCCTGGCTGCTGAAGCTCTCTTCAGAAGCCAGTTGTTTAGCTACAAAAAGACAAAGTTTCTCCTGGAATAGCATCGTGGCCACCACAAAAAAGCATTTTGTAAAGACATGCTGCATGGACAACAATCAAAAGGGCAACACCTGGAACTGGTAGCATTGCTCTTTAAGGAAAAAGTGGAAGAGCCACCAGTGGCACTGCCTGATCACGATGTGCAGGTGGGTGTCCTGCATATCCAGGGTGCACATCCAATCCCCCTTCTGACGAGAGAGGGATGAAGGAGCCTAGTGATTGCATACAGAACTTTGTGTACCACAGGATTGTTTAGTCCTCTGAGGTCCGGAATAGGCCAGAAGCCTGTTGTTTTCTTCGGCACTAGAAAGTACCTGGAGTAGAATCTCTGTTTTATTTCTGCTGTGGAACTGTCTGAATGGCCTTTTTGCACAGCAGTGGTTGCACTTTCTACCTCAGGATGGTTAAGTGTTTGAGGGAGTAGTGACAGGGCCATGGGGGAGGGGCCCGGTTCGGGAACGAGCCTGGGCTTCCAGGGGTCAGCAGGGGAGAGAGAGGATTGAGCATCCGGAGGACTGCTCTCCTGTCTCAGGGAAGGGAGGGTTTGCCGTCCCGCTCATCGATCGCCCTCTGGCAACGGCTAGACGGAGATGCAAGTCGGGAGGCATGCTGCCGACGCATAATGGTGGGGGCCGGAAAAATGGAGTTGTCAGGCTCCGTGATGGCCCCACCAGCACCCATTCCAGCTCTCCAACATCTGGATATTTGTCTGGGGGGTTGGGGAAAGCCAGCACTCCTTCACCTTGGCCCTGTCATGGGGGTGGGCCGGCGGAGATCAGAGGGGAGGTCGGATGGGAAACAGTGGGACAAGAAAGAGTCCATTCTAGGGAGGGTCTGGAGCCACCTACCAGGCTCCCAAGAGGATAAAATACATACAGAGAGACCCAAAGAGCTTGTTACCATTGAAGGGGGCGTTCAGGACTGAATGCTGCACGTTCTGGGCAAATCCTGCAACACGGATCCAGCAATGGCATATTAAATAAATGCTGGAGGCAACAGCCCTGAATGCACCTTGCGAGTCATTGTAGTTTGATCTCAGGAGGTACTTACCAGCTTATGAGCCCTGTAACACACACACACATGGCTTCAGTCTTGTTAGGCCTTTCGGGCATGCTGCCAGCAATAAGGCCCATCTGCCTCCACATACGGTTCTGATACTTTGTTAGATATGCTTGGTAATTAGCAATATGCAAACCAAGGGAGGCCTAGGTGATAGTGCGTTTGCCCATAATGTCCAAGTTTCTAAACTCTTTATCTTGGGATCTGGTACTCATCTGCTAGGGGGCCTAAGACATGTCACGTGCATCCTTGATCATGACAGATACTGACTCAGTCTCTGACTGGGTAAAGCAATATTTTTTATGCCTAGGGGCTAGATGTGATGCTTGGCCAGCTGGTTATGATTGTTGTAGGATATCTGTAATATAAAAATATAGTAGGTGATGTCTGTGCTCATGGGTGACCCCCCCCCAGGTTTCAGTGAAGCAGGAACCATTTAATTAACCGACTTACTTCAGAATGGCATTTTATTACCTTTTTACGAATGCCTAGGCTCTTTGAAGTGGAAACGACATGTGACTTTATGAGTCTGCCAGGGGGATGAGTCTAATAAACTTTTATGATGTCTTAAGAGGAAGAACATGTTATACCACCATGGTGCTAAAAGTTATAAAACCCTTTGATATGCCTTTGGAATAGGAACTGCTCAAGATCAAACAGAAAATATTTAATTAAGGAGTCATACTTAGGAAGTGGAATTTTTGCTGGCATCACCTTATTTAATATACTTCCTGATAGGACATCATGTTTGTAATTTTTTTTATATTCTAAAAGGAGGAGCTACATGACTCACAGAAGGGGCGTGGAGAGACACAGTTTAAACTAATACTGGTGTCTGATCTTATTGTTACATTACATCTTGGGACGCTAGAGAGAGCTCTCAGCCCTCTGATCTAACTATAGGCACTTAGAAGTAATACATTAGATAGAAAAAGTCAATGTATTGCGGTAGGAGTTTTTGTGTTGTACTTTTCCTTGTTTTCTTTTAAGTGATTGTATGCTCTTTGATATATTGTTCTGTGTTTACAATTTACATATTTTTATCCATTTTTAGTAAATCTATTATTTGAAAGACTGCCCTGGGTTGTCTGCCAGTTCTTTTTGCATGTGACGTATAGATGGTTAAGGCTGACAATTGTTCAAGAGCTTGATGGTGTTACTAAACTGGGAAAAGGTAAGAATATACCTAAGGTCTTTTATAGAGTTTTAAAGGGTTCATTTTGGATACCTGGTTAGACGCTCTTAGGCAAAAGATATATTGCATCACCCGGAAGAGAATATTATCTGAGCATGTACATTTGGGTACGCTAGCATAAGGTTCACAGTTTGAATCCCCCCAGAACTTGAGACTAAAGGTGATTCGGACCCACAAGCAGACAGGAGGGTTACCCTGTCTGTTACCTGTTCACATTACTGCACTCGGAGGTTGGCACTGTGGGAACAGAGGGCCTGACCTGCTGAGTGCGTTTGGGACACTAGATACTACTTGTCTGTATTCCTAAGGATTGCAGGCAAGGTACTGGGCCTGTGCCAGACAGGGCAGAGTCCTCCAGAGCAGCATGAATAGGAGGGATGACAACTAAGGAGGTACTTTTCACCCCCCAGAAAATCACAGTTCCCTTCTTAAACAATCTTCTGCCTCCAAGGAGATGTTCAATGCTTCTTGGATCTGCCGCATGAATGCCTGGAAAATAGTGTATTCAGGAGACGAATGGGGCCTCAACAGTATCATGTTTTCACAATACAAGGACACAGTGGAACCAGCCAAATCTTCCTACCCCAGTGGGGGGTGGATAGGTGTGACAGGGTTAGTCCCTGCCACTAAATAAAAGTACCCATCCTTCATTTCTTTCTCTGGTTGCAACCACTTTCGTTCCCTCTTCTAAGGCTATCCCTGAACTTTCTGCACGGAGGCAGGCCACCTCCTTACACAGCCCCCCCCCCCCCATCTCTGTTACCTTCTTCATGCTTTATTTTTCTTTTTCCCTGGGTACTCTTAAATATCAAGTTATTGAAATAACAGATTAACTGCCTGCAGTAATAGGTAAATACAGACTCCATTCCCCATAAAATATTTGTTAGATTCCAGCGTTATTTACTTTTTCTGTCTAAGGTGGAGGACAGAATAACATTCAATTGCAGTCTGGAAAATAGACAGGAGACTATGTTATAAATTCTCATTTGGGAGTCCTGGAAGCAAGAAAGAGAGTTTTCTGGACAGGGCTTCCAGTTGTAAGCACTCTCCCCTGTTGTAGCACATACTAATTTTACCAAAACTAAGATTGGAGCCACATGTAGGCTCAACTAGAAATGTTTGCTCCTAAAACTCACAGTGCAGAACAGCTTAGTTTGGTGGGAGCAGCTATTCAAAAGCAGGCCTCTGCCTTGCTGGGGAAACTGCAGCCAACAGCTTAACCTTGCAGTACAAATTGCTGTTTTAGTTCTGGTGCACTGAGACTTGTTTTTCTGTTTCTAACCTGCTAAAATAACTGGGTTTTGTCCACCTAGTTAAAGTGTATGTATAAATATATATAAACATTGTATAGCCTAAACAATGAGTTGCTGTAACCATTTAAAGTTAACTTATGCTGCCAATGTGGAAGAAAGGAAAACAAGCAGTCCAGTAGAAATACCTTTTCTGGTTCTGTGTAGTTGGAGCAGGACCCTTGCTTAGAAGGAAGTCTGTTCACTGAGAAAGCCTTCTGCAGTCTGACTGTTCCTTTAGGGGATCAGCGGCCCCTAGTGGCCCACATTTATAACAAGAACATGTCAATCATTGTCTGGTGAACATTCTACGGCACAGTAAAATGTTGCCAAAGAATACTTTTAAGAGCTATACCTTAAAATAGGTTATTTGTATCAGGAAGTACACTAAGGAATGTGTATAAAATAGTTTTGGAAGCTATTAGAAGATATTTTTATTTTGATGATGCTGTGTCACCTGATACAGGTAGGTGGGTATATAAATCCTACCTGAACAGGTACCTGTTCGATAGGGTAAGTATCTTCTGACCAGTGGAGAGGGAAGGTTCCTGCTGTAAGGATTATACTTCTGTTACTTTGCTTGAACACAGTTGCTTGTTATTTTTTTTTTATGTTATTTTCATTTGGACTTTTATGTTATTTGGATGGTGCAAGAAGAACTTGTTTATGAAGATTAATAAACATCCCACAAGCCAACGTGGGCTGCACCTTAATTACTGAGTCCTGTGCCCATCTGTAGAACCCACACCGTAACAATAGGCTCAAGGTCCTCATCTCCCCAGTTCTCATCCTCATTCAGGAGGTCTGAATTACATTCCTCCTCCTCCATGAGAGGGGGCTGAGGAGTCACCGACCTTGCATGAGGATCCTGAGGAGGTATAGCAGGGCCAACCAGCAATACTGGAGGTGGTGGCTGAGGAATAATGTGTGTCATTAGCTGCGGCAGAGTTGGCAGTAATCTCCTTATCAAGTTGGACATTTTTTGTTAATACGGCACCTGGAATGGCAATGGTGTCAATGGGACAGCCCCAGTTACCGGTATCGACAGGACCACTCCCGTTGACAGTGTCAATGAGTCAGTGCTTGATGACACAGTTCCAGAGGTGCTAGTGGGAAGCTGCTGTACTTTGGCTGTGGGATCCAAGTCTTCTACAAGTCAGTACCCAGGCAAGCAAAGGCAGAACCTGCCTGTTCACAAGCATACTGGGAGAAATCTTTCAGCTTACCATCTCCTTTACAGATTGGTAATCTAGATAGCAGATGGATGGGGAGTGATGTCGACTCACCAATTATGAGCAGCCAATCTCCCATTGACTTCAGTGGCTCCCTGTCAACGATGAAGACTCAGACCAGCAAGGGACCAAGTCAGCAACCACAAAATTGATTTACATGGTGACTTTGAAGGTCTTACTCTTTTCTGTTTACCGTTTCTGCTTTGCTGGTGTTGGCTTCAAAATGTTTCACCGGTGTCTCCTTGTAGCCTGGATGAAATCCTGGCAAACTACACAGTTATACATGTTGTAGGATGGATCCAAACAACCCACGCACAACTTGTGGGTGTCCTCATGATGAACTGAGTTTTCGCAGTGACAACAACGAAAGCAACTTACTCAGCAACAACATATGCCGACTGACAGTTCACGAAGGAGTAGCTACCAGAGAAAAATAAATTTCCCAGACAAAGTACGATGATGAGAAAACATCTTTCACTGTTCTGGCATTCACTAACTCAATGACAGAAGAAAAAGAATTTAAGTGATTTGGGTCTGCCCACATTAAATAGGCGACGCTATGTGCTGTCAGCATGCATTTAGGCACATCGATGAGGGCGGCCACATCGTACAAAAGCTTTCCCTGAAGTCCTGATGCCGACGGCTCACAGTCCAATGTATTATAGCTCTATGGAGATACCTTGAAAGATCTAGGTGATTCACCTAAATGGAACTACTCTGGTGTGCAAAAATTCTGATTAATAAATAATGACATGATCAATATTATTTCAGCACAGTAGTGATAAGGAAGACAAAAGCTATACGGAAAGGCTGGAGGCCCTTAACATTCTTTTTTTCTCCCCCTTCCCGGCTAGCCCTCCCACCTGCTGGCCCTCCCAGCCCCATCACCACGGTTTCTCTCAGGTCTTACTTGCCTCACTCCCATAGTTCCCCATGATTATGCCCTCCATGGCAGGGGCCTGAGTCGCCAAGTGCGGTGCCTGTGGTCATCCTACGCGACCATTTTTTCCTGTTTTCTCCCTCAGGAGACGTGATGTGTACTGATGTCAAGGTGCACGCACCAACATCTGCCACGTCTCCCCCTCCTCTGCAGCTTGGGTTGCGTCAACCCTAGCCTCCACCAGTGGATAGTCAAGCTCAGAGCTCTTGCCCACCCTCCTCCCCCCAGAGGAGGAGAGCGGTCCTGCAGACGCTCAATCCTCCCCCCCCCCCAGCCAGCCTTCCAATGCCTCGGGCTCGTTTCCAAACCTAGGTCGCTGGCATCACGATCAGTAGCCCTACCGCTGCTCTGGTGGGCCGACTTCCCTTAACTTAATCACCTAGTAGAACAGGAGACTGAATGGGGACATGATCTCCATTTTTCACATAATGAAGGGTACTAACAAAGTTGAGGGGTCACAGATGTTTGATCTGTCTTCCGGCAGGATGCAGTGACATGCCCTGAAGCTCTGAGGTGGTAAATTCAGGAGTAACATTAGAAGGCACCTTTTCTCCCCAAGGGTGGTAAACCTATGGAACAGCCTACCAGCAGACACAACTGTACATGAAGACAGTACTGGCCTTGAAGGTAAGCCTGGACAAATTTCTTCTGCTTATGACGAGAACCACAGGGTACCCTGGGTAGTAGGGTGGGCAGGAAATCCCTGTAAAGGAGTATATACTGTGTTTACATAGCACACATGTTGGTCCCTGCTTATTAAATGGGGAGGTGGCTTGGTGGACCTGGAGTCCTTGCCGACCTAAAATTACTATGTCACTAGCTCACTAAGATGATGTCATCACGGGAGGGGGCAACAAAACTCACAGCAATCCCACAGTGGAGAGGAAAAAGCAGACAATTTCCACAGCTGAGCAATTTGTATTTGAGAAAAAAAAAATTGGTACAGTTGAAAAACATGATTTTAAGTATAGCAGCAATATTCCTCTTCAACTTTTCTAAAACCTCAATTTGTTTGCTTGTGGGTTTTTTTTTTGGGCTTAAGGAACACAGCAGCACCATTCCCCCAGTCTGTCTCCACCACTTTTTACATGGAGCAGAGACAGATCAATACAGTTACAGTCTTACAAAGGTCAGACCTCACCCAGCAGCTCTACGTCTACCTTCCCTGAATCAAGAATCTGGCAGACAGCCCCACCTGAGAAGACTACATCATTGCTGGAAACCAACCAACAAACAGAACAAAGGTAATTTATCAAGAAAAACCAAAATTGACAATTCAACTTCTACACTACAGCATTCCTGTAACTATAGCTTTTTAAACATATCAATAAAAATATATACCTGTATATATCATATTTTTAAAAACCTGTAGAACCAGCATTCCTTCACTAATTCCCAAAAGTGGGTACTAACCAAGGGAAAGCCCATTTTGCTTGTCCCATAAATAAACTAAGTACAGTGAGCTCAGCCCTGTCACGTTAGTACAGCAGGGCGCTTGTTGTAGAAGCCATACATAGCTGGTACGGATGCAGTAAGCTCTGCCCTGGCAGTGTTTGCGGGGCACGAATGCTCAGTCCCAGCACTGTAGAAGCCGTAGCTGCTACTGACGCTTAAGCCCTGCCCTGGCAATGCTTGCATTGGAGGGGCACTCAGGCCCAGCATTATAGAAGCCATAGCTGGTCCTGGTAGCACGCTGCTGTGCGGAAGCCTGAGGCAGCTTTGAGCTCTACTGCTGTCACTGGGCACTGGGGGGCACCAGTACAGAATTGCTTGACTTACGGGGGTGGGGATATTTGGGGGGGAATCATGGGGCATTTTGAAACATCACAAAGGACTTCATTTGCAGCAGACTGCCAGCTTGTGATACCCGGGGTGCCCATGCAGTGGTGCCAAGCTTCGAATGAGGAAGCACCTTCTTTGAGAAGTAGAAATCAGCTCAGAGTCACTTGCTGACACACACTGCCTGGCAATGAATGGTATCCTCTCTCATGAAGAATAATTGCGGTGGGCTCTCTTCCCTGATTATTCAGGTTCCAAAAACTGGAGGTATTTTAGGAAGCGAGAAGCCCAAGAGGAAGCAGTGTCTCTTTCTAGAGAGAGTGGTCCATCTGTCAGATCTTGCTGTTCTCCAGGTGAGAGTCGATGTGTTTTATCAATGCGTCATCTGGGTAGCCAATGGGAAATGTCAGCTGGCATAATGGGCAGCTTCGGATGTCCGAATCCTCCGTTTCCATCCACAGCTACAGGAAAAGAAAAAAGGGGAGAGAGTTTAGTCTTTCATATAGAGCAGTGTGTCTTTGGTATGAAAGTCGTGGTGCGCTGCCAGCTCGCCGGCAAAGGTTGCGAAGAGCTAACCCACTGGATCGGTCAACTATTCACATAAAAAACTAACATGGAATCAGGCTGGCAGATGCAAATGTAATTGTAACTAAGTATCTGTTATGTTTGTGAAAATATATGGTAGCCCGACTATGACAGATTTCTTCTCTCCATGTAGATTTTTTGTACTCGATCAGTTGCCTGCCTTACAGATATATATGCAGTCTAACACCACCATGCTAATGGTTGCTGGCTGTTTTCTCCCCAGGTTTGTCTTGTTCCTTCCTGCAACTCATCATGTAAAAAACTGCCATCTCAGCACCGTATATCTGCAGTGCACTGCAGGAGAAGAAAGCTCCTTGGCCCTTCTGCAGGTGTTGCTGAGACGCCAGAACCTGCCGTCACTCCTCCCCGGGCATAACGCACTGCCGGTCACAGCTGCTCCAGCCCATGGCCTCTCCCTGATGTGGCTCCTGAGTCTGTTTCCAAACTCAGGTCGCGTGCATGGCAGGGTGGCATACTGCTCTGTCCATCAGGGGACACCATGACTGTGATGTATTTTGAACTACCATCAGTTACTTATATAATTTGTATGGGAACATTCCCCATAGAAAAGGCCATAATTTACTTCCCTGTATACCTGTGACTACTCAGCAATTAAAAGTATACCTGTAACTAAGCTATCAATTTAAAGTATGTACCTGCACTAATTAAACAATTATTGCTATATACTTACACTAATTAAAGCTATATACCTACAACAATTGAAAATATATACCTGCACTATATTAAACCCTATGGAAAACCACTAATAACACAATTAACACAGCATTAGGAAGCCAGCCAATCCAATTAGCAAGCTGCAAAAGGTGCTGGCCTGCCGGCACAGCGGTAGAGCTACCACTCACGGCACTGAAGACCTGGGTTCGGGAACAACTCCAGATCATCGGAGGGTCGATCGGTGGGTGGGGGGGAGGTAGGATCAAACGTCCCACAGGATGCCCTCCTCCTCTACAAAGAGAGGATGTTGCGACCCACTGCAGTACTGCCACCTGGGTGACTACAGGTGGCGGTGCAGGGGTTCCACAACTGACAGGGAGGGACCCTTGGACTTGAGCGTGTGGATTGGCTGAGTCGGCTCTGCCAGCACACCAATCCCATTGCGCACTCCTAGAGGGGTGGACAGGCCAAAGAAAAGGGAAAACAAGATGCAGGACAGGGAGGATGAAGCCTCAGCATGCCTACCACATCCACCACCAGAACCGAGCCACCTCCCACCGGGGATACTGCCAGACTTCACCTCTGTTGTGGGTGGCCAGATGGACAGCAGGGAAGAAATGCAGAGGAGCTGAAGGCATAACTGGGCCTGATGGGTAAGCCAGGGGGGAAGCACAGTGGTGTCTTGTGGGTGAGCTGGCGGTCCCGACCAGACTGGTGGCAGGTTCTCGGCCAGACGGTATACTGGCAAGATGGCTGAGGTGGAAGGAGGTCCCTGCCTGGACCAGAGTAGTGGAAAAGATAGGTTTGGGGGAAAAAAAGAAGCTGCAAAAGAGCCTGGGAAAAAAGACACTTACATAAAACCCTCCCAAATAATAAATCTCCCAAACGCCTATCTGAACTCACTACATATCACCCCTCCTTGCTGCAGGAGACCCTCAGGTGCCATAACATGACTGACTATGCAATCCCCATAACAATAACCATCCTAAACAATGGGTAAGGGTGGAACACTCAGACATATACCCATCTCGGGTGCAAATTAGGGCAATAAAGCTACTCCCCATTCTAATTAGCCCCCTCAATGGGTATACATCCTTGTATGCCACCCTTACCCATTATTTATTTTACATATTTATTTTACATACATACACATATATATATATATATATATATATATATATATATATATACACACATATATCCTGTAGACAGGGGCAGTGTTTTTTCTTCCACAACCGCCCTTCTCCTGGTGGCATGGGCAGTGAACATAGACCTCAGCACACAAAGCATACCCCTGTGGCAGGAGCAAGATCCTGGCCCATCTGCAAGGGTGGCAGTGACAACGGAACCCTCTGCCAACCCTACCCAGCCAAGGTGCAGCTGCCTGAGCCTCGACTGCCACCCGAAGTGGCGACTGGAGTCCGCTCCCAAACTCGTGTCACCTGCATGGCAGCATGATGTGCTGTCGCTGGGCTACTGGGTGCCCATGACAACATACTTAAAGGGGAACAGAAACACGGCAGCATTCCCAATTCATTTATGCTTACCCCCCGTTCTCTCTCTTTTTCCATAAAGGTTTTTACCTTGTGGGGGGCAGGCTCTCACCCCCTTCCCTGCTCCTTTCGATGGATGTCTACCTCCTCCCAACCACAGGCCAAGCACCCCATGGATTCCCCTCTGTGGCAGGGCCAGGGGATGGAGGGCTATCCCCCAACCCCCAACCCCCATCCCAATGCACACATCCAGAAGTGCCCGGGACCAGGAGATGGCAGAGGCAGAGAGAAAGCGGGGCTTCATTAAGCACACCTGACTCCCTTTTTACATATTCCCCCATTCCTAACCCGCAGCACCAAATATCTGCATGCGTATGAGGGCACGCACCACAGAACCGTTCCTCCTCCCTACTAGTCGTTTGCTACCTGCACTACTGGACCTCCACCCGGTGGTTGTCAAAGGTCGAGATGGCTGGCCACTCCACCCCGGGATAGGAGAGGGCAGCTTCATCCTCTTTTCCACCCAGTATCCTGGGGTCTCTTCCAAACCTGGGTAGCGGGTGTGGTGGGCAGTAACGCTACCACTGAGTGACTGAGCCAACCTCCCCTGTTCTCTCTTTATGTATCTGGGTTTGTTTTTTTTTTTGCTTTCTGATGCCTTGGCTTTAAACCCAGCTCTGAACGTAACCCTCCTACTGCACCGTTAAAAATGTTCCAACCAGTGACATCATCAATTAGAATCAGTCTGTGGTACCACCATCTTATGCTTTATGGAAGCTCTTATTTTTTGGATTTACTGGTTATGAAAAAACTTTCTTCCGAACTTCAAGTAATTCTAGGATATTTTCTCTTATTTGGTCATCACTTGTTGATGGTCTCGAAGAATAGGTTACTCACCTGTAACCATAGTTCTACAAGTGGTATGTGGTTCACATCCACACTCTGGCAGTTCCATTGGCACAGTGCTATTAGCCAGAATGTCTTTAAGCTAAGCTCCTGCCACCACCTGGGTGGTCTGTCTCCTGACTCTACCCCATGACATTAGATCTCACACGCTGGAAGCAGGATCAAGTGCCACTTGCCAGGGGATGCTGGGTGGTGTGTATGTGAACCATATACCACTCCTAGAACTATGCTTACAGGTGAGTAACCTGTTCTTCTAAGGATGTGGATAATGGTTCACTTTTCAACACTCTGGCAGACTCCTAGTAGTACAGTGGGAGGAGGGGGCAAGGCATGCACCCCTAGAACCTGTATCCTGGTGTAACTCAAGGTCGATTCAATAATGGGAAAAGAAGGTGTATGCTGACTTCCAGGTAGCACCCTTACAGATCTCCTGTATGGGAACATCCCTGGAAGCAGCCACCGAGGCAGTGGTATGTCTGGTGGAATGAGCACTGATCCCTATGGCAGGCTCCCGACCAGCCAACCTATAGCAGAGGTCAATGCAAGATGTGATCCACCTTGCAACTGTCCACTTTGCTGCCGGTCTGCCAGGTGTGGCTTCAAGCATAGGCGACAAACAGCTGGTGTGCCTGTTCTCAAACTCCAGCCCTATGCTCAACATAAACGGAGAGTGTTCTCCACAGGTGCAGGGTATGGAGCCTGCGGGTGGCTTCCAAAGATGGGTTGGTAAAACATACCAGTCAATCACCTGGTTAAGGTGAAACTCTGATACCACCTTCGAGAGGAACTTCAGGTTGGAGTGAAGGACAACTTTGTCCCTGTGGAAGATTAGGTAGGGAGACTTCACCGAGAGCGCTTGGAGCTCCCCAGTCCTTCTGGCAAATGTAGAAAGTCACAGCGCTCAAGTGTTTGGAGAGTGGGGTGCAGACAAGCAGCGACTAACCACAGCAATATCAACAGTTCTACAGCATGTGCACTGCAACAAAGAGAACAGAGGTCAAACTGATTTCCAGAAAGAAAGAAATTTATTAAGTGAATTACAATTGTGACCTCTGCCAGTTACAAATGAATACCTTACCCCAGTGCTTTACCTTTAAAACAAGGCTTGAGGACTCAGGAAGAATGGATAAGCACAGCCTGCACCTGGCCACGTCGTGTTGCCCGCCCAGGCAGTACACACGTGTCATGCAGATAGGTGATCAACATCTTCTGCTGGCACCTAACACAGAATTTGAATCCTGGTTTCTTGTGTTCCATCACTGGTCCAGAGATGGAGTCAATACAACCGTGAAACTAAGATGGCAGAAACTGAACTTTTTAGTGAAAATAAGGTTCAGCTATGGCACAGAAAATCATAAGTGAGAGTACGAAGCAGGTGACCCATTCTTCAGCAGAAAGAAAGATTTGACATCATGGGATGGAGTCAGGGTATATACCACCTGGGTGGTGGGAAAAGCTTAGCTTAAAGGTGTTCCAGCCAACATCATTCCACTGAAACTGCCAGAGTGTGGATGAGTGAACCATATCCATTCCCCTAGAATCTGTGTTATTCTAGTCGACAATTCAAGGGTTTATGATTTGTTTTATGTTCAGCTTAAAAGGGGATAGAGATATGTTCTTTAGTTATAGTGGTCCATTTATAGTTAGGCTGTATGGGTTAACATAAGTGCTCGTTGTACAGTGGTTTTATTCCAGACTTATTTTAGTGCAAATGGGATCCCTGGCTGAACATATTTGCACTACTATAGGAATAACTGGGGATAATATATTAATGATGGCTTAATGTACTGTAGTTAAGTATGCTTTGTATATATGATATTATGTATAATAATGATAATATTAAAAAAAAAAAAAGTATCAGTCTTTGGCTCCTACCCTGACTTGCTACTTGCATGGACTCCACTTTCTATGCAGATGAAGCACATGGAGAAGCTGTTCCATTCTCATTAAAGCAGCAGCCCATGCCGGTAGCCATATCCATATCCGCATCAGGAGTCACAGACTGATTCTAACCAATGATGTCTGTGACTGAGCATTTATAATGGCACAGTGGGCAGGGTTACATACAGAGCTGGTTTTATGGTCCCCACGGCATCTCTCTTTATCTGGCTGTGAAGAGTATGCAGAATTACGTGCTAACATTAATGATTTGTAGATAACTCTGCTTTCTCTCAAAGTGCTTTCAAGTGCCCATGCTGACAGCATACAGGCATGCCATTCACCGCGGCTTGTTTACATGTTGTAAAGCAATGCCGGTATTAGAGGGCTGAAATGATGATGCGCTGACATCCCTGTCTCCCTATATGTTGAAAAGTTTATCTAACTCCATTTTATAAAAAAAAAAAAAAAAAAACTTTGTACACTTGAGCTGGAATGGATCTTTTTAAGACTCTTTCAAGGCTTGTTCTTGCACAAAATTATGAAAAGAGTTTGATAAAACAGAGCTAGATTAACTTGTCTCCTATTCAACATATAGGGAGATGGGGACGACGGCACGTCGTCATTTCAGCCCTCCTGTTGCAGGCAATGCTTAGTGGCATGCAATCAATCTGCTGTAAATGGTGTGCCTGTAGGCTAATGGTGTGGGCACTTGAAAGCACTTTCAAGAGGAAACGGATTTATCTGCAAATCGCTGTTAACAATTGCACATAAAGATCTGTTAAATACTTACCATAACAGCAGAGCTTCAAGAGAGTCTTTTCCCTTAGGCCACACTTTTGGAACTATACCCACATTAATATTAGGACCACATTGAAAGTTTTGCTAGCTGGGGGCCGACCACAATGACATCACGCGTCAATGTCTAAATAAACATGGGCGGCCCCATCTCTTCTCAGTTCCCCGCCGAAGACTGCTCAGAGCACTCTCTTCTTGGGGTACCGGGAAATTACACCAGCACCTCTGATATTAGGCAGACTTAGGTGCTAGAGATAGCAGCCATGGAAATTCCCAAGGTAGAATTGGATGCCACTTTCCTCTACAGCTGATAAAATGGGTGAAGGAGGGAGGGCCGGCATCGCCTAAGGGAAGAGATTCTCTCACAGATTTACTGTTATGGCAAGTATGTAACTGTTCTATCTTCTTTGAAGATATCTCTTCCCTTATGCCACGCCTTTGAAAAAAGTCCCAAGCAGTCCCAAAAGTCATCTGGGAAGATGGTACAGTCTGTTCATGACAGCAGGCCCTATAGAACAGCAAGGCTGAACCTGCATGTCTACAAGAAACAGTGACCAAACTGTAATGTTTAATAAAGATGTAGACAGTACGCCGGGTGGGTGCAGTGCAGATGTCAGCTCCAGGGACATTTCTGAAGCAAGCAACAGATGTGGCCATACCCCTTGTGGAATGAGAATAAACCACACCAGGAAGTTCCTTACTGTACTTCCTATAACAGCACGTAATGTCATGTGCTAGCCACTTGTACAAGCAGTTTCGATACAGGGATGCCCTCTTTCTCAGGGCAAATGAAACAAGTAGCTGAGAGGACTTTCTGCAGTCCTTGGTGCAAGCAATATAGTATCTTAGGATGCTATGTACATCCAAAGCATGGAGCAATGCTTCATCCTGACTGGCATGCTCTGGTAATAAGCTGGAAGGCAGGTGGCTTGATTTAGTGTAAACTCAGACACCACCTTTGGCAAAAACTTACAATTGGTACATAAAGGCACTCTGTCTTTACAGAAAAGCAAATAAGAAGGCTCACACATTAGAGCCTGTAGCTCTGAGATCCTTAGAGCAGAAGTGACCAACTAAAAATAATGCTTTCCATTAAAGAAAGCGTAAGCCGCAACTTGAGGCTGGCTCAAAAGGAACCAAAGTAAGTTTCTCAAGCACATAACTGAGGTGTTTCATGTGCAGAATACCTCTCAAAAGGTTACAGGAGACCTCCAAATGGGCTACTGTACGCCCATCAACAGGGGCACAGAAAGCTGATATAGCTGCAAGGTGCACCTTCAGTGAGAAATATCCCTTGTCCTCTGACAACAGGCCTCTGCACAGAAGCAAGGGTACTGGAGGCTCCACTGCTAGCTGCTGAAGCACTGGATACCATATTTGTCAAGGCCAAAGAGGTGCAGTGAGAATGAGGGTCACACCATCCATCTGCAGTTTCAGTAATACTCTCTGTATTAATGTAATGGGAGGAATACATACAGAAACCTCCCCTTCCAGGAGATGGATAACGAGTCTTGCTAAAAACCTCTAAGCCCTGGAGCGAACGAGCAGAAATGTGGCAGTTTTGCATTGTGTGGCGCCACAAAAAGGTCCCACTCTGGATGACCCCACCTTGAAATTAGGTTGTCTACTACTGAGGTCAGCAGCTCCCATTCATGCTTTTTGGACTGTACCTGCTTATCTTGTCTGCTAAGATGTTTTGGACCCCTAGGAGATGCACTGCTGATAATTCTAGGCAGTGTTCCAGCACCCAGTTCCACTTTCATTGCTACTCAACACGGGATAGGAATGAGTCCCTCCTTGTTTGTTTATATAATGCATAACACTGATGTTCGTCTGTACTAGCAGACACTGACATACATCTGTACTAGCAGATGACCCAGAGTTAGATGCGACTGGAAAGCCTGAAGACTGTATAAGACAGCTCTCATCTCCAGGACATTTATGTGTAATCTGGTTTCCATCTGGGCCCATAAACCTTGGGTTTGATAAGGGCCCAGACGTCCTCCCCACCAGTATCCTAAGGCACCCGGGGTGAGAAGCTCAGTTGCAGCTGGAATTTGAAATGGAACACCAACCAAGAGGTTGCTGTGGTCCATCCACTGCGTCAGTGTTTTCCATAAATGGGACGTGACGAGCACGGTTTGGTTTTGGTCCATGTTATTCATCAATTGGTCCCACTGCACTCTCAATGTCCATTATGGTATCCACACGTGTAAACAGGCCAGTGGCACAGTCACAGTGGCTGCTGCTATGAGTCCTAGAAGACATAACTGCTGTATACCAATTGTGCTTGAACCATGAGACGTTCAGTCCATTCCAGGGGCAGAAACACTCAGCCCTGTTCTGTGTCCAGGACAGCACCTATGTACTGCATCCTTCAGCAATGGGTTAGTACTGACTTTGGAACATTCACTGTAACACCCAGTTATTTGAACAGTTGCTTTGCTTGGGACAGTGTGTTTGCATGAGTTGATTCCTGGAACTGGCTTTCAATAGCCAATCATCCAGGTATGGGAAGACTTACAGACCTTCCGTGCGAAGGGCTGCTGCCACCACTGCCAAGCATTTGGTAAAGACCCATGGTGCAGAAGACAAGCCAGAGGGCAATATTCTGAACTGGAAGTGCTCTCCTTCCAGGACAAATTTTAGATATTGTCTGTGATGCTGTCTGATCTTTTTATTTTGTTTTTTCCATGGAAGTTTTCATCCCACCATGGCAGGCTGGGTGGCTGTATCAGCTCGTCCCAAGTCTCCAACTTCCCCTACAAGACTGGGCGGGCTGCCAGTGCTAGTGGGTCAGGCTTCATAAAGCCTAACCTCCATTTTTTCCTCTTAATTTTCTCCCTGTGCAAGGCGGATGTGCAATGAGTGCGCAGACGGACTCCACCTTTGAGGATGTACTCCAGCACTCCAAACGCCGTCTCTTCCCACAATTTGAGGCCTTGCATGAGCTTCCACCTTGCTTCCACCAGATGGCAGATGACTGGTGAGACACTGATCCCCCCCCTCCCCAAGGGAAGAGTGCTGTCCTACATATCCTTAATCTTCCCTCTCCCAGCCATGCCCCTGAATGACTAGAGTCAGTTCTCAAACCTGGGTCACCGGCGAAACAACAGGGAGGCATGGATGCCTCAACCCACCATGCCACTGGGCCGGCTAATGATGTCTGATCTCGATTTATTTATTTATTTAAATAGTTTCACCAGGAAAGGCACACTGAGCAACAAGATGCTCATCTCCCAGTGCGACCTGGGGGGAAGGGGTACAAGGGGGTTGGATAACACGCAGGTTATCAACTGAGCAAATAACAGAAGCAAATAGCAGCATATGGATACAACTGCATTAAACTACAAGCAACAATGCATGGAGTACATCGGATAGTGTATGGAACATATAACAATTACCCGACATATAGCAGCAATACAAGGGGAAATTTAGCACACAGTAATATGCAGGTATAAGCAACAGGACACACAGAACACATGATGGTGCAGGGCAAAAGTGCATAGGTTGGGGCTATATGCCAGCATTTATAGCAAAGCTAAGGCCGCTGCTCGGGCAGTGGGGAGAGGAGCAACTGGCGCATGGCTGAATCAGGTACAGGAGCAATTACTGGTGAGGAAGTTAGCTAGGGTGGTAGAAAGAGAGTGGGCAGAGGAGGAATGCCTAATTTGAGGTGGGAGATCATTCCATGGCTTGGGTAACCGCGTGAGAAGGCAGCTTGCCCGGCAGTAGTCTTCCGCCTAGGGACTGATAGTTGGCAGTAGTCACAGGATCTAAGATAATGGGCGAGGGAGGGGGCAGCTGAGAGCATGGAAGAGAGGTAGGAAGGGATGGTGCCAAGCCATAGGTTAGATACATATTTAGCACAGTGTGAAATGTGGCAGTTTCCGAGGGATGGTAGTGCCAGGGAGCGGTCGAGGTCACAGTGGTGGGTAAGGGGTGAGGCATCGAGAGCAAAGCGGCAGAAGGTATTAAAAAGTGTGTCCAGCTTAGATAGGGTGGACTTAGGGGCTGCACCATAAACAATGTCACAGTAATCAAAGGAGGGGAATATCATCTTCTGGACCAGTTCACATCGGACAGGGGGGAGGGAGGCTACTGTGGTTCCTAAAAAGTGCACTGAGCATGGGGTGTCGTTTTTTTGAAATAGCATCGATGTGGTCCAAGAAGGAAAGATGACAGTCAAGCCATACCCCCAAGTAGCGGAATGAGGAGACATCTTCAAGTTTTTGACCATCCAGGGTGTGGAAATACGGAAGGGATGGGAGTCTGGACAGGCGTTGTCATAAGCCAAAAGTCATTGTGACAGTTTTTTTTACATTTAGGGAGAGCTGGTGAGAGCTGAACCATTGCTGTACTTTGCTGAAGTCAGCTTGGAGGTTAGTTTGTACCACTTTAGGGTCGAAGCCTGAGGAGAAGAGTACAGTGTCATCTGCATACATGTGGATTGAGGTAGTAGAGCAGATGAGCGGTAAGTCATTTAGGTATATAGAGAACAGTATGGATCCCAGAACCGACCCCTTGGGGATACCGGTAGTTAAGGGAAGGGGGGAGGAGATAGCATTTGCAACTCTAACTGACTGGGTTCTGCCAGAGAGGCAAGATCTGAACCAGTTGGTGGCAGCAACAGAGAGGCCTGATTCAGCAAGACAAGAGAGCAATATGGGGTGGGAGATGGTGTCGAAGGCTTTCGCAAGGCCAACGAAGACAGCTGAGGTGATCAGCCCACTGTCCATACTGGTCAGGATGGAGTCGGTAAGCCCTATCAGGAAGGATGCAGTGGAGTGTCCCCTTCTGAAACCTGACTGGTAGGGTGTGAAGAAATTAGAGTCGTGAGGAAGGAAGTAAGTTGTGTGAGCACAAGGTACTCTTGTAGTTTTGCTAGTACTAGGAGGGGGAATAGGGCGGTAGTTGGAGGGGGAGGTGGGGGTACCTCCTTTTGGGAGGGGGATGACAGTGGCATGCTTCCACGCTTGGGGGACAGCAGCAGCGGCAAAGGATTGGTTTAAGGGTTTGGCAAGCGGAGTTGCTATGGCGGTGGCGGAGAGGTAGAGGAGTTTAGGGTCCAAGCCATCTGGGAATCTGCCTTTTGAAAGGTTGAGAGAAAGTAGTGCATCTAGGGCATCTGCTGCAGAGATGTCATTGAAGGGAAAAGAGCGAGGCCTAGTCAGGTTCATTACATCTGTAGAGAGTGCAATAGTTGCAGAGTTTGGCAGGGCAGAGAGGAAAGTGGCAGCACAAGTGGAGAAATACATGTTGAACTCAGTAGTGACTGCTGTTGGCTCAGCGAGAATGGAGTTGTTAATATTTAGAATTGGAGTGGGATTGGCAGCTGGTGGGGTGAAAAGGGAAGAGAATGACCTAGAATTTTGAGGGGTTATTTAGATTGGACTGTAGGAAGCTGCTGAAGTATTCTGCTTTAGCTAGGTGAGTGGCTCTGATACACTTGTTTCGGAGCATGCGGTATGCAGAGAGATGTTGTGGGAGGAGTGAGGATTTATGCATTTTCCAGGCTTTGTCACGGGCGGTTTGACATGCAATCAGTTTTTGGGTGATCCACGGCAGGTGGTTGCCTCATACCCTTGTACATCGCAGCGGGGCATGTTTGTCCCAGACGCTGAGGAAAGTGTCTTTAAAGTGGAGAAAGGCATAGTCAATGGAGCCCATAATAGCGGCGGGGGCCCAGTTTGCTAATGCAAGGTCATCTAACACCGGGGCAAGACTGAGGGATTTGAAGGAGCGCTGGACTAGAAATTTAGGGGCAGATTTTGAGCGGTGGATTTTGCGCACTAAGAAAGTAACGTGGTGGTCACTGAGGGAGTCAAGAAGAATAGCAGCATTTATGACCCGGTGAGGGTGTGTGGTAAGAGACCAATCGAGGAGTGAGTGGTTACCAGATTTTAGGTTAAGCAGGGTGGGCTCAGTAATGATTTGAGAGAGGTTTAGTGCAGCAATTTCAGTTCTGGTTTTGTTGCGGGCAGGAGCTAGCCAGTTGTAGTTTAGATCGCCCATAATGAAAAGTTCCCCTGTCAGGGTTAGGCAGCAGATTTGCTTGAGGAGGTTGGTGACAGCAGAGGATGGTGTGCAAGGTCGGCAGTATACTCCTGCAATGTAGATTCGTAGTGAGAAGGGGAGGGTCAGCTGGAGTAAAATTAATTCATAGATTTTAGGTTCAGACTTGGCTAGGATAACCGAATAGTGCAAGTCCGAGTTGACGTAGATGGCAACTCCGCCGCCTCTTGTGGCTCTTTCCTGGTGGGCCAAAGTGTAGCCTGGGATGGTGACAGAGGAGTCGTTAATATTTTTTGTGAGCCAGGTTTCGGACAAGGTGAGGATATCTGGAGCATAGTGGGCAGCAAGTACCTGGAGGGAGTCAAGTTTATGGACTAGGCTTCTTATATTTAGCTGCAAGAGGCGCAGGCCACGTGGGAGAGGGTCTCCAGGGAGAAGTGAGGATGTGTCCGATGTAGGAGGGGGGCTTGCAGTGATTGAGAAGGGGTGTGTGGTTTGGGGGCCGGGGTTTAGGTGGATGTCACCTGCAGCAAGGAGCAGGAGCACAAAAGATAGGTAGTGGGCGAATAGCTGCATGTGACTGACGGTGAGCGGACGTCTCTTAGTTAGAAGGCTTGGGTGATTATTTGGAGCTGGGCAAGGGAGGAGGAGTTGGAAAGTAAAACAGGAGAGTGATGGGATGAAGAGAAAAGGGATGGGACATGTGGCTGAGTGAATCCAGGCTTGGGTGAAAGGGAGAGTGGGTGGAGGAGTGGGGAAGCCCAGTGAGGTTGGGCAGGAAAAGGGGGGGCATGGGAGAGGTGGGTGGCATGTTGGAGAGGAGGGGAGGGAGGGAGAAGAGAACATGGATGAGCAGTGGCAGGAAGCCTAGTAGTTGGGCCATGGCACAGGTCTAGCGTTAGAAAGCCGCTAACTTTTGTGGCAACTTAGAGGGGACAGGCATAGAGGGCCAGAGAAATGAGTGGTTCCTGCGGGAGGATGGAGGACCAGTGAAAATTAAGGCCTAGATAACCAGTGAGATGTGGCTGGCAATAGCCTGTAGGAGAGAGCTAGAAAGCCGGGGTGGGGTTTATGTGTATTTAATCAGGACCGGGGGTTGGGGGGGGCCAAAAATCGGCAGCTAGGGCTCCCTTCCTGGAGGTAATCAGTCCCGGAGGGCAAGTCCATACCTGCGCTTCTGTGAGGGGCAGGTGGCTTCACACCTGGACTGCAGGTGGCAGTCTGGCAGGTCGGGTTCATCAGAAAATCATCTTGATATGAAGGTATACATCCTTCATGTCCAGGGAACAAATCCAGTCCCCTATCTGCAATAGGGGAAATCAGATTTTTGCAAGGAGACCACCCGAAACTTCTTGTATTCTATGTAAAAGTTGAGGTCTCTCAGGTCTAACAGAGGTCTGATATCTCCTGTCCATTTGGGCACCTGGAATTATCTGGAGTAGAACCCTCTGCTCTTCTGGTGAGAAGGTACAGGTTCTATGGCACACTTGGTTAACAAAGCTTGTACCTCCTCTTTCAGCAGGGACAGCTATCCCGAGGGATAGGTTTAAAGAGACAGAGGATGCTCTGGAGGGTGGTTCTAATAACTCCAGAGCATGTCTCTTTGCAGTTACCGCCAGGACCCATTTGTCTGTGGTAGTCTCCCTCCACTGTGTCAGATGAATGGAGAAGCGACCCCCTACCGAGGCTGAACTGATGTAGGGGGAGTCCAACACGAGTCATGCAGAGCCAGTGGGGGCAGAGCCACCGGCTCTGGATGCTTTGGAATGGGCTCCTGGGGGACAGGGAACTGGCAAGGCTCCGGCACCCTTACCTCAGCCTTGCTGACGTTAGGTTTGATGGCCACCTCTGTCCGCTGGCTGGCAAAAGGATCCTTTACCCCGACCTCTGCCAGGCGTGGCTACAAGGATTTGACTGACAAAGTCATTTTAATGCTCTTCCACATGGTATCCAAAAAGTTTGGTGTCTCTAAAAGGAGCATTTAGAACTGTTTAATGCATATCACTTGCAAACCCAGTCACCCTAAGCCAAGAATACCTTCTCATGCAAATACCAGTGGCAGCTGCATCTGAAACATCTCATGCTGAGCGTAGCAGATGTTGCCTATCTCAGCTCCAGAATACAAATTTTTCAGTAATTCATTGTTGGTATTTCCAACTGGAAGAGCCTGAGCTGCAGCTTTGGCAGCTTTCCACAGGTCATTTTGATACTTGGATCGCATGGGCCTGGTAATTAGCAATACATAGACCTAGTGAGGCAGAGGCATATATTTTCGCTTGCCCATCACAAGCCTCCTGGATTTCATATCAGGGGCAGAGTGCTTATGTGTTTTGGTACCCTGGATCTATCATAGATAGCCATGCTGACCACAGAGTCCATTTTCATCTGGTTGGCATAATAAGGCTTGGCAGCAGGAGCAGGGTACTGCTTATCAGCCTCTCTGGGTACAGCTGGTATACTATTTGGACTATACAATGAAGCAAATATTGCACCCTCCAATGCAGGGTAAATTGGAGGAACAGTGATGGATGGAGTACATGGTACCTCCAAAAAAGTCCTTCAAATTCTTTTTGGTGGAATCCTCTTCTTCCACAGCAAATCCCATTGCATTCTGCATTTGCTGCATCATAGTTTGGAAAGTAGGGTCTTCAGGAGATCTGAGTGTATATACCAAGGAATCCTGACTACATGAAGATACTGTGGAGCTACAGCATGGAGCATAATGTTCTTCTCCATAACCCTCCTCCATTATGAGGTCTGGATTATATTCTTCCTCATCATCCGTGCTGACAATGGGAATGGAAGACCTCGCTGGCAATGCTGGAGACCACTGCTCTGGAAGTACATGCTGTATACCAGCCGATGATGTTGACAGGGCCTGCGATGCAGGAATCCCTGTTGACAGTAGACCAGGGGTGCATAGGCAAGCCTGGAAGTACGTGCAATATCATATGTGAAAACGACACCAATACTTCATACATGTTGAGAATGCCATGGCCAGGGGCCATGACTACTATAGTGAATAACAGGCCTGTCGGCCCAGTGACGCTGAGGGTTGAGGCACTGGATGCCACACCTCGCGCTACGCCGGTGACCCGAGTTCGGGAGCGAGCTCGGGCACTGGTTGTCAGCAGGGGTAGGTCAAGGATTGAGCACCTGCGAGCTTCTCTCCTCCCCAGGGGAGGGGGGCTGGGGATTGCCCGGCGTGCCAGCAGCTCCCGGTGGAGACCGGGGGCACTGCAGCACGTACTCGGCGTGGCTGACACAAGACAGGGTTGCCATGCATCATTTGTGTCAGGGCTTACGCCATGCATGGGGGGGGGGGCCAAGCACCAGAATAAGGGAAAAGCCCGGCCTGCAGGGTAGGCGATGGCACCTGCCCCCACGCCCACAGCCGGGTCCATCCTGCCTGGCCTTCCAGGTTCCTCCATCCGGAGGCCTCACCCACAGTCGGAGTCTATGTGTGCAAGAACGCCCAAAGAGGAGGGGCAGCCCCACCCCAGAGGGCTTAAGCTGGGGGGTGCCGACTGTGGGCTGAAGGGAGGAGAGAGAAGGCGCAGGTCAGAGGACTTCAGGCAGGGCAGGAGCAGGCAGGGTGCCTGAGAGAGGCTCCATAGATCGCAACCGGAGGGAAAAATAGTCAACAAAAATAAATAAAATAACAAGCCTGTCGTACCGTCCATAGTCGGTACAGTAGTGCCTAAGCCAAGCCTCGATCTTAGTGTCAGGTTGATGGTCGGGGGGGGGGCTGGTGTCACCACCACCGAGGTGGATGATGACGATGGAGTGCCAACAGGCCGCAGTGGCAACCTAGACCTCGCCGGGGAAGCAGATCTGACCTTATCCTCATATCCCGATGACCGGTCTTTTTCGTGATCTTTTGACTTCAGCAACTGCAAATTGGTCAATGGGGCTGGCAATGATGCTTTCTGACTCTTCTCCAGCACCTTTCTATTGGGCCACCTGGTTGCTCAATTGAAGCCTTGGCAAATGTCACAAGTTCTGACATTGTGAGATAGGTCTAAACAGCAGATACACACTTTGTGTGCAGCATCTTTATAAATCTTCTCTGCGCACTCACAGTACCCGGAACAACACTGTTGGTTTCGGTGGCATATGAAGGTGGTGCTATTACTGAAAAAATTAATGACTACTTAAAAGAAAAATAATAAATGATAATGGTTAGTGTGTTGGCATTTCCATGGTATGTCCAATAAGTACAATTGGTGGGAAAAGAACTGAGGAGAGATGGGTCTGACCACGTTTATGTAAACGCGGATGCGTGACTTCGTGGGTGGCCCCCGGCTAGCAAATGTTTCCGTGTGTTCCTGGTGCTAACACGGGTATAGTTCCAAGGTGTGGCCTAAGGGAAGTGATTTCCTCGAAGAAGATCTCTGTGTTCTCTTTACAGCTAGGTAAAGAGAGATGTGGTGGGGACCATATCTTAAAAGACGAGGGAAATCAAAAACAGAGATGTACAGAAACAGAACAGGATGTAAGTAAATATTAAACAAGTATATTACAACATTCACCCTCCCTCCCTCACCCCCCTGCCCCCAGCATACACCTCAGCTAAACCCTTGAAAATATAATATTGAGACACTGCTTTTTGTCTGACATCCTTTTGTACAAGTATGATGTCTTGTTAATGTATTTGCTAAGATGGAAGCTACTGCAGAAACACAGATTCACTGACGCAAATCGGCATATAGGTCCCATTTTTCTGTATCTCCCTTCCCTATGTTGTTCATCACTTACGATGTTTTCATGCAAACAGCCTCTTTGTTGCTTGGAAAAGGTTTGCTTCTGCTGTTATGCCCTGCCTGAGGTCCTAATGATCTACTGGTGACATCACAGTAACTGTCATGGCAGCAAACTGTGATGTTGCAAGCAAAGGATTGTGGCTTCAGGTAAGAAATCAGCAGCAGCGGCAGAACTCCAAGGTGCAAAGATCCTGTTTCTGTGCAAATCAGCTTTACTAATGAAGAGCAGAGGAAGAGAAATACAGACAATATGTGAAATATAAACATAACTGCATCTAAATATTATGGTTTTCAATTTTTTTTTCAGAGATGTCATTTGGGAAGAAAAATGCATATACTGACATTTCGGTTGACGCTGTTGGACTTTATTACCAAAAAATCTTTTTTTGGCCATGGTGGTTGCGTTAAATGGACACTGTCAACCTTTTTTGCATCATATTATTTCTAGCTCAAACCCCATGTTTTATGATTACTTACCTTCTCTAAAATTCACTGATGTTGCTGGTTGTTTTATCAGCCTCTTTTCTAAGTACAAGTGAAATTCATGATAAAGGTGTAATTATACCCAACCTTGTTTTGTTTCAAATCCTTGATCAACACTTATTGTGAACTTCCTGAATATTACGAACGGCCCCAAACAGTGCAGTCACTCATGATGTAATAATCACCTCTTCTCCCACTGCAACTTGAGTGGCTAAACTGTGTTGGGGTGTTCCCAAGTCCAAAAAAGATGCAGTGTGAGTTGATCAAGGAATGTAAACAGACACATTTTTAAGTGGCAACACCAGTATTTTTGGCAGTTTGGTTTTCACCTTTAAAAAGAAAAAAAGGAATCCGAATCAAACTGCCAGCTACATTAGAAAACTTACAAAATGTGAACAATCATAGAATGTGATTTTTAAACTAGGACAATTTGAGGCCTAATGACGTTGACAGTGTCCCTTTAAGGTCTGCCGAGGGGTTAGGTTGGCTTCAGTTAATCTAATCGGAGGGAAGGGGGAGGCTTATTTATTTTATTTGCAAAGTTTGACCAGGAAAGGCACACAAAGCTAAGACAGCTCATTTCTAGGTGCGTCCTGGGGATGGGTTACCGGCACCTGTTTTATTGTAATTTTTTACCAGGAAAGGCACACTAAGACATGATGGCTTGTTTCTGGGTGTGTCCTGCGGTGTGGGTTACACAAACCTCTTTTACTGACAGTGGGAATGTTGGCCATGACAGCAGGGAAGCTCTACTGTTGTTCGATAAGTGCCAAGGGAATTTTAACTTTCACCAGGACAGTAACAAAAGATGGGCAGAAGGGACCTCACTTTAACGTCTTATCCAAGAGGTTCTGTTTGGTCTGGCCATGATGGGGCAAGAAGTGCCTGAACTTCATCTATCCCACCCCTTATGACATTTCTCCCAAGCCCATCCCACCACTCCAGTGGCTGACATATCATGCCAATGCTACTTTTGCTCGGAGGCACCTACTGCTCTGCCTCATCCCCCTGAGAGTGCCAGGAGGCCATCCAAGATTGGCATATGCGCCCCATTCAGAACATGAAGAGTGTACTCCGGGATGCCTCCACCATCTTGGGCTGGCCCACAGCCACGGCCCAGGCTTGGGGGCTACAAACCTGGGTCATGAGCAGGACCTGTCTTAGCGAGAGGGATGCTGGCCAGGACACTAAGGTAATGCCCCTACTTTTCTTGATCTTTCACTTTTGCCTGGACACCCACCAGACATAGAAACATAGATGTTGATGGCTGAAAAACATTTTATGGCCCATCAAGTCTGCCTAGTACCTGCCAGCAACCACATCCTGCCTAATACTGGACTGGAGCTAGTGCACTGATGGCCTTGACTGTATTTCAACACCTTGTCCACTCATCCCCTTCCTCTGACTATCCCTCGCCTCCTCTGGTTTGGACTGAGTCAATCTGGCAACGTATTCCACTTCTCTACAACCCTTTCTGTAAAGAAGAGCTTCCTTACACCATCTTAATGTTTCCCCCCACTGGTTTCTATTCATGGCCTCCTGTCACCTTTTTTTTTTTTTTTTTCAAACTTTATTTTTGTCTCCAACTCCCCCGGACTCTTTCAGGCTGCCCTAGCTCACTGGACCGCTCTACCGCCCACTGTGGTCCTCTCTTCCTCATATATATTACTGCCTTTCATCAGACCCACACCAGACAAGCCCCCCAACTCTTAGCCCCTCGGGGCAGGGCTGCCAGCCACTCTCCATGCTCTATCTATAACCCAGATCGCCTGGCTGGGACGATGAGAGGCTGAAGAGGCAGAGAGAGGACCCGGTATTGGGCATGTGGCAGCCAGCCCTGTAAGGAGCCATCGACCTATCAGAGGAAAGGGGCTTTCTTGTTACGCCCTCCCTTCCTCCCTCCCCTCAGAGCCCGAGCATACAATTATGCCAGGAACGTCTGTCACAGCCTTGCGTCCCACTACTTTGGCCCTGAGCACTGCAGTGCCTCCGGTCTCCAATGCAATGCAGGGCTATCCTGGATCCCTCCCCGAGAGAGGAGAGCAGTCCTCAGGATGCTCAATCCTCTCTCTCTCCCAGCCAATCCCTGGCGGCCCGGGCTCGTCACCGGCATGGCATGAGGTGTGGCATCCAGCGCCTCAACCCTCAGCGCCACCGGGCCGGCTGGCCTTGTGTCACCTTGTCTTCACTTCTTGTAAACAGGGCACTACTACCCACTTTATTAATGTCCCTTAGGTACTTAACAGTCTCTGTCCTTCCTCCTGGCCTCTGCTGTACATACTGAGACTCTACGGCCTCTCCTCGTTAAGTCTTCTCCTGCTGCCCTTGAGTCATCTTCGATGCCCTCCTCTGCACAGCTTTCAAGAGGTCCCTGCCATCCTTCAGATGCGGTTTCCAGGACTGTGCGCAGTACTCCAGGTGAGGTCTGGCCAAGGAACTATACAAGGGCAGAATCCCCCTCCTTCCTTCTGCTTGCAAGCATGCACTTTACAATCATTTTTAAAGAGCTACAGATGCCACAATAAAAACTTCAAAAAACATGATAGTTTGGTACAACTCTACTTGAATTTAACTTATATTCCTTAGATTTCTCCTCCACATTATTTACTACTGTGGACATTTGCATGAATATGTGATCTTTAGCCCTTAGAGTTCATTTAGAGTCTATATTCCTCTATAGCTTACTCCCTTTTTCAAGTCATAATCCTCTGTTGTGTCATCACAATCTGCTGCCATGGGAGTGACTGTGATGTCACAGGCAGTGCATTATGACCTCAGGTAGGGAGAAAGCAACAGGAATAGATAAACTCCTCAGGAGCAAAGATCCTATTTTCCTGCAAGTGACCTCAGCAGTAAACAATAGGGAGGATAAATACAGACCTAATGTGAAACGCACGCAACACTGTGTCTAAATATTATGTTTTGTTAAAGTTCTCCCGAAGGTGTCAGCTGCTCTTTAATCACCATGGTAGGACAGCAAGTGACAACAACTTATGTTTCATAAAAACACAGAAATGTGCCAGCAGAAGGAAGGCTTACGATCTATGCAGTCTACACTGTGTGGTCGCACATGCCCTCTAGAGGTTCATGTCCATCCACACCCCCTTCACCCCCCCAAACAGCCCCTTATATCTGTCCCACTCTCACTTAAACATTACAGCGAACTAATGAGCATCTCTGGAAGTGTGTTCTACCCCATCACCACCCTTTCCATAAAAATTGCTTCCCATCACTCTTCCTGAATTCCCTCCAGCAGTCAACTGCTGTCCTCCTGGTAGTCTTGTCATTACTAATCTTGAATAATTCACTTGAGTCCACTATATTAATACCCCTCATATATTTAAATGTTTCAGTCATGTCCTCCCTCTCCCTCCTGGTCTCTAATGAATAGGTGTTGAGGCTCTACAGTCTCTGCTAGCACACCTTCCCTTGTCATCCCTGTATCATCTTGGTTGCCCTCCTCTATGTTGATTCTGACATATCAATGTCCTCTTTTATTTTTTTCAAGTGTTCTTTTTTGCTCCGGTCACAGCCTGCGGAGCCTCTCTCAGGTATCCTGCCTGTTCCTGCCCTGTCTGAGGTCCTCCTGACCTGAAGCCTCCTCTCCCCCCCCTCCTCCCACAGCCAGTACCCCCAGCCTAACCCCTACAGGGTTAGTTTGTCCCTCCTTTTTGGGCACTCTTCCATAGTCAGACCCTAGCTGTGGGTGAGGGCCCGGGTGAAAGAACTGAGAGGCCGGGCGAGACGGATCTGGCAGTGAGCATGGGGCCAGGTGCCGCTGCCTACCCTGCAGAGCCTAGTTTTTCTGTTTTCTGGTGCCTTTCCTTGCATCCCCTCCCTTGTGTGAGCACCCTGGCGCGCCATGCTGCAGCAGCTCCTGATAGCGTCAGCCACGCTGTTTGTGCTGTCTCGTGCTGCAGCGCCCCATCTCCACCGGAGCCACTGGTATGCGGACTAACCCCAGCCCTTCCCCCGGGAGAGGAGAGGAGAGCTGTCCATCGGATGCTCAACTTGCTTACCCCCCACAGCTAGCAGTGGAACCAGTGAACCAGAGGAGTGGCTATCTCTGCAAAGCAGTGTGCAAAAGATGGAGATTAGTGCCCAAGAGGTGGACAGGCAGAAAAGGGGCAAAATTCAGCAGAAGGGCAGACAGCAAGGAGAACCAGGGATAAAGGACAACCAAGGAAGGGTCTGGAGTAGAACAGCGAAACAGTCTAGGGAGGTCAAATCATGGAAAGCCATGTGTGTAAATGCCAGGAGCCTTAGCAACAAGATGTAAGATCTGGAGGCTGTCTTGGTGCAGTCAGACCTGGACACTGTGGCCATCACTGAAACCTGGTGTAATGACAACCACGACTGCAAGATGGCAATACTTGGCTACAACATATTCAGAAGAGACAAGAGCAGGCAGGAAGGGAGGAGGAGTGGCACTGTATGTGAAAAATGACATCAGGGCCACAGAGATCCAGGAGGAACAAAATGGGGGAGAGATACTGTGGGTTAAGCTGGAAAGGAAAATGGGGACAGCCATCCGCACAGGTGTGGTCTATAGACCACCAGCCCAGGAGGAAGAAACAGATAGGGAGCTGATGCTAGCCATCAAAGGATGGCAGACAAAAGTGAGGTAGTACTGGTTGGAGACTTCAATATTCAGGCGTGGACTGGAGCATCCCAGCAGCAGCATCAACTAGGAACAGATTTATCCTGGACTCCTTCAGGGTGCCTTCCTCAAGCAACTGGTCATGGAACCAACTCGGCAGAAGGCAATACTGGACCTTGTGCTCACAAACAGGGACAGTGTGATGGGGGTAACAGTGGGGGAGCACCTGGGGGACAGTGACCACCAGTCATTGTGGTTTGAAATCACAGAAAGAGCAGAACCAAACCACACAAAAACACGTATCCTGGATTTTAGGGGGGCAGACTTTGGGAAAATGGGGAGATACTTGAAAGAGGCATTAAGGGGAATGGGACAGGAATCAGGGGTTGAGGAACAGTGGGCAGTATTTAAAATGGGGATTACAAGAACAACAGAATTATGCATTAAGCAGGTTAGCAAGAGGAAAAGGAAGAGGAGACCATTATGGTTTTCCAAAGAGGTAGCAAAGAAAGTGAAAGCCAAAAAGATTGCATTCAGGCAATACAAAAAGACACAGGCAGAAGGGGATAGGGAGAAGTACCAGGAGAAGCAAAGGGAGACAGGGAGGTCAGTAAAGGAAGCCAAAGCTCAGACAGAAGAACACATTGCAAAATCAGTGGGTAGAGGGACAAAACCTTTTACAGGTACATAAGTGAAAAAAGAAAGACAAAGGGAGGGATAGTGAGACTGAAGGGGGAGGATGGGGGCCGCGTCGAGGATGACAACAGTAAAGCTGACATATTGAACAGGTATTTCTGCTCAGTCTTTACTGAGGAAGAGGAGGGTAATGGGTCTGAAGGGAGTACAAGGGGTGAGAATGGTGCAGAAATGGACACAAGTCCCTTTACACGAGAAAGGGTCCTGAAGGAACTGGAAGTAATAAGAGTTGATAAAGCAATGAAGCCAGATGGAGTGCACCCCAGGGTCCTTAAAGAACTAAGACAGATGGTGGCTGAACCTCTGGTTATCCTGTTTAGCCGATCACTGGAAACATGGAAGGTACCCAAAGACTGGAGGACAGCAGATGTAGTCCCCTTATACAAAAGTGGGAACAAAGAGGAAGCAGGGAACTACAGACCAGTTAGCCTCACCTCGGTAGTGGGGGAAGATCATGGAAGCACTATTGAAGGAGAGATTGGTGGAACATTTGGTTGTCAATAGACTACAGGACCCAAGGCAGCATGGTTTCACCATGGGGAGGTCATGTCAGACCAACCTCGTTGAATTTTTTGACTGGGTGACCAGGGATGTGGATCAGGGGAGGGCAGTGGACATGGCCTATCTAGACTTCAGCAAGGCCTTTGACACTGTGCCACATAGAAGACTATTACACAAACTGGGGAATATGGGTGTGGGCAGGACAGTAGTGTGGTGGGTAGGTAACTGGCTGGGTGGCAGGACACAGAGGGCGGTGATAAATGGCTGTCACTCCACAGAGGGAAGAGTGACCAGTGGGGTACCACAGGGATCAGTGCTGGGACCGGTCCTATTCAACATCTTCATCAGTGACATTGTGCAGGACCTAGAAGGCAGAATTTCACTGTTAGCTGATGACACAAAGCTCTGTAACAGAGTAGACACACCAGAGGTGTAGACAGAATGAGAAGGACCTGCAGAAACTTGAAGAATGGTCAGGGGTTTGGCAGTTGAAATTCAATGCAAAGAGTGCAAGATAATGCATATGGGGCACAAAAACCTGGCACAATATATCAGTTGAGGGGTGAGGATATAGCATCGCCAAGCAGGAAAGGGATCTTGGGGTTATCATCTCTGATGACCTCAAGGTAGGAAACAGTGTGACAAGGCAGCAGGTAAAGCAAATAGGATGCTGGGATGTATAGGCAGGGGCATCACCAGCAGGAAAGCGGAGGTCATAATTCCACTATACAAGACACTAGTGAGGCCCCACCTGGAATACAGTGTACAGTTCTGGAGACCATACCTACATAAGGACATAGACAGGGTGAGAGAAGGTTCAGAGGAGGGCAACAAAGATGGTGCATGGATTGCATCACAAGTCCTATGAAGACAGGTTGAAGGAACTGAACATGTACTCCCTGGAGGACAGGAGGAGAGAGGGGATATGATAGAGACATACAAGTATCTTACAGGGAGGAACAGGGTGCAGGAATACACTATTTTTAAGTGAAAAGATGTTCCAGGACTAGAGGCATGGGATGAAGTTGGAGGAGGATGATTCAGAGGAAGCGTGAGGAAGAATTTCTTCACAGAGCGAGGTGGTGGACAAGTGGAACACCCTGCCAGAGGAAGTGGTGGGGACTGAAACAATCACGGATTTAAGAATGCATGGGATAGACATAAAGGAATTCTGGAGGTCAGGGGTAAGGGGCAACAGACTTCTAGGAAAACATAAACTGAACTTACAAGCTCAAATGGGCAGACTGGGTGGGCCATAGGCCCTTATCTGCTGACATTGTCTATGTATCTATGTAATCCCCTCCCTCCCCTGCCAAACCCGGGTCGCTGGCGTGGCGCGAGGTGTGGCATCCAGCACCTCAACTCCCAGCACCACCGGGCCGGCTCAATGTCCTTCTTTAGATATATGTTTATTTATTTATTTATTGAAAGAGATTTACCAGGAAATACATACTGAGCCATAAGGCTTGTTTCCAGATGTATCCTGGGGGAACAAGGGCGGGAATAAATATATAGTATAAGCAAAGCGCAGTAATCAGATAAGGAAAAGGAACGGCTATGTACAGTATATACAGTAACAAAGGTATCAAAATTGTACACAGTATTCCAGATGTGGCCTCACCACAGTACTGTAGAGGGGTAAGATAATCTAGTTTCTCCTACTACTGAACTCCCTTCTGATGCATCGCAGTATTTTATTCACCTTCCCTTACTGCACCAATACTTTCAAGTTGCCGGCCTGCTGGCACAGTGGTAGAGTTACCCTGTGGTGCTGACAACCCGTGTTAAGGAACGAGCGCGGTGCATCACAGGGTTTGCCAGGGAGACGTAGGATGAGCATCCCATAGAAAGCTCTTTTCCTCCTCCAGGGGGAAGGTTGTGGCTTCCAGGCATATCAGCGACACCCAGTGGAGGCTGGGTGTGCAACTGCCAGTACCACTCTCAAGGGGGAGGCGATGGCAGTCATCTGCAGGTTGGGGCAGGAGCGTGCCAGACCTACGCCAATGTCACTGCACATCCATGTCTCCAGGAAAAACTTACAAGGGAAAACCCTTGGGCTGGCTGCATCATGAAGCCTTCGAACCTTCACCCAAATGACACCCCAGACGTAGCCTCGGCTGGCGCCTCTGGTAGATTTCGGTCCCTCCCCTCAGGGAGCACTGCCACCAGGGGCAAGCTGCAGGCCTCCCCAGTCGAGCAGCCTGGGGGGGATGCTGGGTCTGAGGTCTGGGCGCCAATGAGGGGGGGGGTACATCCTCAATGTCTAGCTGAGGCACATAAATAGAACTGAAGAAAAAATACTCTCAGGTTGTTTGAAATTATCACTCCCTGAGCTCTGTGGTCATCAGGACAGCCACGCCCTTCAGTCTGTACTCAATCCTTAGATGTTTGCTTCCCACAAGCATCAACTTGCATAGAAAAGGACAGAAAAATATACAAAGTTCATCAAGTCTGCCCCGAGACCCTACCTCACGTTACTCTAAAAAAGCCCAACCTATCACCTCCCCTGGAGTCACCTTTTCAATCTGTGCCTTCTCGTTGCTCATAATCCCCTTAAAGCTATCCCAGCTAGCCTTGCACCCAGCAACAGACTCGGCACTCACCAGATTGCTGGGTAAACTACTCCATTTGTTCACCACCTGTTCTGTGGCAGAATGTTTTATAATTACTGGTGACCCCCCTTTAATGCACGGTCTAGAGGCATGTTTCAAACACCGTAATAACCAGGCTGCACGGTTATTACGGTGTTCCAAGAACAGTTTCTCTTCAGCTGTGTTCTCAAGCAGCAACCATGTCTCGAGACTGCTACTGAAGCCCACTCACCATTAGTGGCTCACAGTGGTCTCGGATGCATCACAGAAGTAGTCACTGGCATTTCAACGGTCTCCCGCGCAGGGCTGCAGCTATAAATTTTGGGGCCCAGGACAAGTCACTTGAAATGGGCCCCTGTTTCCCAAACCAAGTAATGCCAGGGGTAATGCCAGCTTATCAGGTGGGCCCCTCCTGAGCTTAGGGCCCCAGACAACATCCCCACTTTCCCCCATTACTGCAGCCCTGTTCCCGTGGAATGCACTAAAATCAAATCGGTTCAGTTAAACATTTAAAGAACTGAAACAGCAGTTGCAAAGGCTTTAGCAACCTTTCTTTCTAAGTTAAAATTGGCACTGAACTCAGTGGTAGCATCAAATCGAAACCAGTCTTCTGGAATGTTTTCTCAATTTACTGTTTAAAGCTGAAAAAAAAGTTTATTGAACTAGTACTCGTAAGTTCACTGTTTGGAAATTACTCTGTTCTGTTAAAAAAACAGCATTCACTTTTCAAATGTCTCCAAATGGTGCAATTTCCAACTAAAAGCACTGGATTCTGTAACAAGAGTCTGACTGTCATTTCAAGTGCTGAAGAAAAAAAAAACTCTCTGCACCAGTAATAAAAAATAAAAGATATACAACTGTGTTCTCATGGAATTTTTTTGGTTTATGGGTCATCACACACCTCGGGTGTGTTAAAAAAAAAAACAAAAAAACTCCATAACACACAGTTGCATATCCATTATTCTCTGTTTAATGTCTTTCCTGAACTATCCCCTATCAACTTGAGGCTGTGTCACCTGGTAGTTGTAATGTTCTTCAACTTGAACAACTCCGCATGACTACCCTGTTGTACCCCTGTATTTGAATGTTTCTGTCATAACTTCCCTTTCTTTCTGGCCTGCAGGGGCTACATACTGAGGACTGCCTATTTATAGGCAACAGACAGGTTTCTTTTAGTGGGCCAGATGCTGTAAGCAGTGTCTATTAGCAGTGTCAGAGGTTCAAGCAGGTAGCATGCTTGCCTCTGGGACCAGAAACTCAGAAGTTCCTGAGTTTTAGCCCCACACCCAAGGCATAAAATAAGTGGGTTCGCATTGTAATTTGCAAATCAAAAAACGGCAAATGTGAGTCAATTTCAGCTTTGATTAGCAGTAGGTGCTAATCGATTTCTCCAGGACTGCAGGGCTTGGAATGCATGAATCGCACTATTTTTCACTATTTTAAGCCCTCTCCCCCCCACCATTCTGGACCCCCCACTGCTAATCAACTCTGACCAGTTGCTAATCATGTTTCATTTTGATTAGCAAAGGCCGCTAATCAAGTCTCCGACATTAATTTATGCCTTGACACCAGGTATTTGTGGTAATATCCATAACTGACAATGTAGTGCAGTATGTGGGGGTACTTCACTGTTGAGGTGCTGTCCTTTGGATGAGACATTAAACCAAGGTACCTTCTGTCCATCTCATGTTACTGTCCAGGTAGAAGTAAAAGATCCCATGTCACTTATCAATGAAGAGTAGGGAAGTTTACCTGGTGTCATGGCCAACATTCCCCCATCAATACAACAGGTCCATGTAAACCACCCCTAAGAACACACCTGGAAACAAGCTGTCATTGCTTAGTGTGCCTTGGCTGGTACAAAATTATAAATGAAATGAATAACATGAACTGCTAGATTTTTGGGGTGCAGTATTTAGCCACTGCTAAACAATTTAGATCACAAATTGTAGTGAGAAAGGAATAATGTGACCCACTGGGAATCAAACCAGGCCCCCATAATACAATTCCCAGTGGGTCACGTATTCCTTTTCTAATTGTGATCCATGTGTCTTCATCTACACTACTTTATCTGATTGTCATATCAGTTGTTTCTAGTTGCAGGATTTGCAATAGCCAAGAAAGGAAGTATATCTGGGAAGAGTCTGGCCAACCATGTGAACCCACAGTTTAATGGTTAAAGCACCAAGATGGTATTCTGGGGGCCTGGTCACAAATGTAATAAACAAACATTCATTTTATTATTATGCTTTAAAGAGCATGGTCAGCAAATGTTAAGGACAATACTGGATTTCTCACGTCACATCTCAAATACAAGTAAAACTGTTGATGTGAAACTTGGCCTGGCACAAAGAACCAAATACGCCCTCACTCCCGCAGCCCAAATTGCCACCGCCCAGGGCATTCTTCTTCCCAGCCTTACCTATGGCTTCATCACCTACTCCTACACCACCAAAGGAAACCTCAACAAATGGAATGTCACCTACAGTAGCATCTGCCATTCTGCCCTGGCCTCAATCCGACTTACTCACCACTGCCAGCTCCACGCTGACAAACTGGTCATCTCCTGGGGCTCTCTGTTCTTTTGCTACAGGGGCACTCACTGACAAAATTACAGTTGTAGCCAACCTATCTTCTGCTTTACTACGGGACAGTTTATCACATTAAGGTACTGCAATACAGCATTTCCCACTTGCAGCAATATCATTCACAGTACCACATTAGCTGAAGTGTTACCTTACTGTCTTGACTAAGCACAACAGGGTAACACTTCAGCTAATGTGATACCTTGAAATTGATCAATTCAGCCGGCCCGGTGGTGCTGAGGGTTGAGGCGCTGGACCCCTTACCTCATGCTATGCCGGCGACCCAGGTGCAGGAACAAGGGGAATGGGGAAATTGTTTAACCAGGAAAGGCACACTAAGCCGAAGCTTGTTTCCAGGTGTGACCTGGGAGCACAAGGAAGTTAAGCGACTTGCTCAGGGTCACACAGTATGCAAGTGGGGGCTGTGGGATTCAAACCCAGATCTCCAAGTTTGCAGCTCAGAGCCTTAAACCGCTACGCTATACTGCCTCCTACCTCGGGTCATTGGGGTGCCAGCATGGGGGAAGGGGGAGTAGGATTGAGCAAGCCAGTAGGCAACTCTCCTCTCCCGGGGGGGGGTGTTGTCGCCCCCCTGTAGTTCCACTCCCATAGGGTGGAGGTCCGGTGGGTAGCATAGGCGAGATGGGGCGGCATCATTACAGGTGGGCGGAAGGGGCTGAGCTGGTGCCTCAGTGTGCGTACCTCCACACGCAAGCACAGCTGTGTCCCAGGGCCTTGGGCCGGGAATCGGAGAAACTCTTCAGGAAAAATTACAAAAATCTATACAGAAGAAAAAAAAAAAGAAATTGATAAATTTGCAATGTACATTGTATTTTGTGTCTGTGATAGTGATAAATTGTATTGTGTCAGTCGATACATGGTGATGTATGGTGTATAATGTTAAACCATTTATAAATTCTCTATTTTATAGGCAACTATTATATTCTTTTAAATGTTAAGGATCTCCTTGGAAATTAGCATCTGCTCAACTGAGCTTGTAACATCTATACTGTTCATAACTATATGAATAAAATGTATTACTACTACTACTTGAATGATACTGCCGTAAGGCGGAAGTGCTGTATCGCATTACCTTAATGTAGTAAACTGTTTTGTAGTAAAGCGGAAGATTAGGCTGGCTACAACTGTATTAGGACTGGGGGTACCTTTCTCCCTAGCCGATTACTGATACCCCTTGACCTGGCTTACCTTCTTCAATCTTGTGACCTGTCCCTTCTAACTGTTCCCAGGTGTGCTACCAATGGTGGTTCAGGCTTTCTCCCGCTTTGTGCCAAATTACTGGAACTCCATTACAGCTCCCCCTCTCATGCTAGTTTCAAAAGGGAGTTTTACCACCACCTAAAGGCATCTGACTCATGTACCCTTTTCCTGCCTCCCTGAATCTTTATGCCAAATTGTTGGCATCTATTTATACATAATTATTAACTTAAATTAGCTGACCTCCGCTATCTCATCACTGGCTGCTGGCCTTCTCACACTTAGGTGGACTCTACTGCCTACTGTGCAATGCAAGTTATTTGCAGTGAAAACTGCTGTATTTGCCTACCTGCTTATTTATTCCTGTGCACCTTTTACCTACTCCAGATTCATCAATACAGTGTTCTGTACCTCAGTACAATGACCTGTGCCTCCCTGCTACCTACTTGTACTGTGACACTATATTCTTATGTACTGACTGTTTACTCTGTCTGTTGTAGTTCATTGTGTCTTGTACTATATTCTTCCGGGTTGAGACGAAAACAGGCATATTATTGTCTAATGCACTTACCCAGTCATCAGAAACCAAATAAATAAATAAACGTGAAAATGGCCAGATTTGCTCTCAGCCTTTTTGTTATGGATGCTAACAGTGCTATGTGTTAGGCTCTCTTGAGGCCTGTCTATTGAATTATCAACAGGGTGCGGCTGTGCCACAGTCAAGAAATCGCAGCCAACTTCAGTTGAAATTTGACCTTCTTGCTTATCCTCGAGTGTATAACCCAATTTTCGCACCTAATGAATGTAAACTATATAAGGTGAGCAGCTACTTAGGCTAAAATTACTCTGACCTACGATCTCCAGGGTATGTGGGACTTTCTACTACTTTGCATCGAGTTGTAGGCGGTCTCACAGGAAACTACAGCAGCCTTCTCACTTGAGAACACAAACAGAACATCGGCATAACAGCAGAATGTATCACTTAGAAATGCTGAGCACACAGGTCTTTAGGGAACATCTGAAAACTATGATTTGACTGTAGACTGCCGTTCCATTTTCATGACTTTATAAAAGAGGGCTGGAAAAAGAGGATTCTTACGTTGATTGAAGGCCAGGACTGAGCATGCTCGGAATAGGCAGTTGAACTTCGGCTTACAGGGCTCTCTGGGATAGGAAAGCTAGCACAGAAGGAGGAGCACTGCATGGCCCCATCATCAGGGCTTGGAGGACTCTGGGCCACCCATTCATCCTCATCGGAGGATTGCTTTTCGGAGCGAAGCTGGTCTCCAAATACTCTATGGTCTCTGTTTGGTATTGTTCCACCTAGGCTGTTAAGGTAGCCCTCATGATAGGGCCGATGCTTTGGCAAGGTGGACACATCAGAATGCCATGCTGCCCGTGCCTGCTGTTGGTACAAGGCTGTGTCGCTGACTTCAGAGTAGCTACGTCGTCCTTGGAAACTAGCCCTGAGGAAGTGACTGGAAGGCCTAAGGTAGCAAGAGTTCATGGAGCTTGCATCAGGAGCAGGAAACCGGTGCTGGGATGCAGGGGATGAGGACAAGGCTACTGGAGTCCGGCGCTGTGTTGCGGGAGACTGGCATGGAGTCCGGCGCTGAGAAGCAGCAGGAGACTGGCATTGGGGCACTGGAGAGCGGCGCTGTGTTGCAGGAGACTGGCATGAAGTCACCACTGGGGATCGCCGCTGTGTTGCAGGAGATTGGCACTGAGATACTGGAGATCGCCGCTGGGTGGCAGGAGATTGGCACTGGGATACTGGTGATCGTCGTTGAGTTGCAGGAGACTGGCACTGGGACACCAGAGACCTGTGCTGGGCTAGAGGAGAGTGGCGAGCTGAAAAAGCAATTAAAAAGATGTCATTTAGGCAACAGAATCTCGCAGGGCATTGAAGACCAAAACCATCTAAGATCCTTCTGCTCAAATAAAAAAAAAAAAGTAGATACTTTATTGCAAATACAGTATTATGTGTTCAAACAGTACCTCTTAGGCTCCTCCCCAGTGTTAACACTGTATGTGGCTCCTTAGTGGGTAATTAAGAAACAAATGATTAGGCCTAGCAAGTTAATTACAGATCTAGGAAGAGCTCCTGACCAATCAAAGAACTCCTTTCCCCTCTTATTTTGTAGAGAGTCTCATACCCCTTTTACTCACAGTGGTCTTTTATCAGAATGAGCGGTACAGACACACATAAACGTTACCTTTTCTGTTGTGTAAATGCAATCCACTCTGCAACCAAAGACAGCATTCATCAAAACCGCGTTCCCTTCTTTTCTGGGTTCGTGGTCATCTGTTTCGTTATGCCAGGCCGTGTCAACATGTCCTGCCTGTCACTGCACCACAGTCCTTTGTTTTCACATTATTTCCCAACCAACTGACACACTGGAAGGGCAGAGACACCGATACAGGGTGGCATGTGTCAAATGGGACCAGAAAACTGTGAGCGGAGCAGAGCGTATTACAAAACAAGCACTACAAATAAGCGCTATCATGTTCAGTTGCCATGGAACAGGTGCAATCGGAGGGAGACATTTAAAAATTATAATATATTAGTAATCAGCCCTTGATCAGTGATACATTAATAAGGCTGGGGAGACCACTCTTGCAGTTGAAAAAGTGGTGTCCCTTAAAGGGACACTGTCACCCTTTTTTGCATCATATTATTTTTAAGTAAAAACCCACATTTTATGATTGCTTACCTTCTCTAAAATTCATTGATGTTGCTGGTTGTTTTATCTGCCTCCTTGCTTATTAGAACTGAAAAGCATGGCAATGTATAGCTATATCAAACCTTGTTTTGCTTCAAATCATCGAATTCATGATACCATGATTTCCTCTACACCCACTGCATAATGAGTGGCTAGATTATGTTGGGCGTGCTCCTGAGTCCAGGAAAGATGCAGTGGGAGCTGGTCAAGAAATGTAAACAAACATGTTTTGGTGTGGCAACACCAGTAGGGTGGGCACTCAGTTTTTCACTTTTTAAAAGAAAAAAGGATCTGAATCAAACTACCAGCTGCATCAACAGTCTCTATAGAATGTGAACAATCATAAAATGTTTTTTTTAAACTAGGGACACTTTGAGGCCTAAGGGGGTTAGACAGTGTCCCTACAACTTCTTGCAATGTCTGAACCTCTCATCAATGGCTCTGTACTCACACCCTAAGAATAAAAGTGAGAACGCTGTCACAACCATAAAACTGGTCTCCCTGGGCATTTTAATATATAAATATAAGCATCAGGCCCAGGAAGAACCTCCCAGAGTTCTTTAAAGGGACACTGTCAATACCCTTAGGCCTCAAAATGTCCATGACGTTCATAGTTAAAAAAAACAAACTCTGGCCAGAGCCGATAGGGCTGTGAAGCGCTACCAAGTGACGAAAGTTGCACATGTGCGTAGAAATTATTCAGTGCCCAGGTGTAACTTGGCCACATGCTGGAGGTGTTACACCACAGTTTCAGCATGGCCTTTGTTGGACCCCTCTTCATGAACAGTGCCAGTGTCATTTTGTTCAACTGTCCCAAAAGGTGATTGCACAGACCAAATGCGCTATTCTGCATCACAGGTGCAAAAACACATTTCAGCAGGTTGTGGAAAATGACAGCTGCACTGTTGTGAAGGAGGTGTATAAAAATGGCTATTTTAAAAATGTGAAGTGAAAATATTAAAAATTAGTGACGTTAGTAGCGTGCGTAGAAACTGCGTAAAGCATGCTGGTAACGCAGTCATTTTTTGAAATATTTTCACCAAATTTTCAACATAGCCTTCTGTTGACCCCCCCCCCATGAACAGTGCCAGTGTCATTTTGTTTAATTGTCCCAAAAGGTGACTGTACAGAGCAAATGCACTATTCTGCATCACAGGTGCAAAAACATGGTTCGGGCAGGTTGTGGGAGATGACAGCTATACTGTTGTGAAGGAGGTGTGCAAAAATGGGAATGTTAAAAATGTGGAGTGAAAAGATTAAAAATTAGCGGCGTTAGGAGCGTGCACAGAAACTGCACAATGTACGCGCGTAACACAGACATTTTTTGGAATTTTTTCACCAAATTTGCAACATGGGTTTTTGGGACCCCACCTCATGAACGGTGGCACTCTCATTTCGTGATTCCACACTGTGACGGCGAAATCACCTTTTGGGATTGAGTAACAAAATGACAGTGCCAGTTTTCAAGAGGTGGGGTCCCAAGAACCCTATGTTGAAAATTTGAGGTAAAAAGTCCAAAAAATGGCTGAGATATGAGCATATGTTGAAAATCCCATTGACTGGCTGTACAGCACGCTTACCTTTAAATCTTCAGTTCACAGCTGGGCTTTGAAGAGTGCAGACGTGTCCCAGCCCAGGGAAGATGACAGCGTCGCCCTCCAGAGGTAAGTATGGGGTAATGGGGGGTGTGGGGAGGTGGGTGCTCAGTGCGGTGGGGAGGAGGGACCGCAGCAGACAATGAGGGACCGTTTTCAGTTTTGCAGGGAAAACAAAGTGACAATGAGGGACCGTTTTCTAATTTACAGCACAACAAACATTTAGGCACACTGAGGTGGGCTCCCAGTGTGCCACATGAATGCCGACATGGGGACTGGGCGCCCCGATGTCGGCCATAGCATGGGCAGGGGGCATCAGGAGTCCAGGACACAAGAAACACAACGAGGGACCGTTTTTTGATTGACAGAGAAAAAACAATTTTGCACACTGGAGTGGGCTCCCAGTGTTGTGATATACTGATATTAGGGATGACCTAGGGAGGGGGGGCTCAAAATAATGAATGGCATTGTACCACTTCACAACATGCCGGCACCGCAGCACTGTGCATGTGTGTAGAGCTGTCCGCGCATGTGCAGTGCCACAGGTAGATGTGGAGTAACAGCCAAATAGTGTGGCTGTTATTCCATATGCCAATCCGCGGAGGGCTTTCAGCTCCATTGGGCTTTCGGAAGGATACTTCCAAAAGTCCAACGGAAGAGGTTATGAGATATACAGGTTATTCACCTGTAACTGGAGTTCTAGGAGTGGTATATGTTGTTCATCCACACTTATTAGCAGGTTCCTTGCCGCTTTAAATGTTGCTGGAAGGTCTTCAAGCTGGCTCCTCCCACCCACCCAGGTGGTAAAACCCTTGGCTCCGCCCCATGATGCCAGATCTAGCCCACTGGAAGTCAGGTTGTGTGTCGAAGCCGGGGAGGTCGGGTGGGTCGTGTGGATGAACAACATATACCACTCCTAGAACTCCTGTTACAGGTGAGTAACCTGTATTTCTAGGGACGTGGATATGTTGTTCAATCCACACTTATTGGCAGACTCCTAGCAGTTCTCCGGGAGGAGGGAGGCAAGGCAGCACCCCCTACTTAGGGAATAAGGACTGGAGAACCGAGGTCCCAAAACCAGCATCCCGGCGTGACTCTAGGTCAATGTGGTAATGGGAAATAAAGGTGTGTGCTGACTTCCAGGTAGCAGCCCTGCAGATTTCTTGGATAGGGACGTCCCTAGAAGCAGCCACCGAAGCAACGGTATGGCGGGTAGAATGAACTCTTATCCCTTTGGGAGGCTCCATGCCCATCAACCTATAGCAGAGATCTATGCAGGAGATGACCCATCTGCCTATCGTCCGCTTGGCTGCAGGTCTGCCCGGTGCGGCTTCAGCGTAGGTAACAAACAACTGGCGAACCTCTCCCCGAACTTCAGCCATCCGCTCCTCATAATAAGACAGCGCTCTTCTAGGGTCCAAAATATGGAGCCTATACTCAGCCTCCGAGGTGTGACTGGGGTAGAACACCGGCAGAGTCAACACCTGGTTAAGGTGAAACTCCGACACCACCTTCGGAAGGAATTTCGGGTGAGGGCGCAGGACAACCTTTTCCCTATGGAAGACCAGATAAGGAGACTCGATGGAAAGCACCTGTAGCTCTCCCATCCTTCTGGCTGATGTAATAGCCACCAAGAAGGCGGTCTTCCACAACAGGTGAGAGATGTTACACCTGTGCATCGGTTCGAATGACTTGCCCACAAAACTAGCCAATACCAGCAGTAGATCCCATGGAGGTGGAGGTTCTTGCACGGAGGATATGTAATCAAGGCCTTTGAAAATCGCCTCGACCTCCTTCTCCCAAGCCCACCGACTGCTTGCGGCCCGCAGACAGTAAGCAGAGATGGCTGCTAGGTGCACCTTAAGGGTCGTCAACCGAAGCCCTAGCTGAGAAAGGGACCACAGGTAGTCCAGAATGCTAGCCAAGGAACAGGAAGAAGGGTCCAACCCCTTGTCCTGACACCAAACGGAGAATCTCTTCCATTTGAAGGCATAGCATTTTCTGGTCGACTCCTTACAGGACACCTCAACAACGTTGAGGACCTCGTCAGAAAGACCCAAGGCCTGGAACTCTAACCGCTCAGGAACCAGGCCATCAGGTGCAGGGATTTAAGGTCCAGATGGAGTACCTTCCCCTTGTTGACTGAGATCAGGTCCGGGCAGGCTGGAAGCCGCCTCGGGAGCCTGGAGTTGAGGCTGAGGAGATCTGGATACCAGAACTGGCGGGGCCAGTCTGGGGCCACCAGAATCACCTGCGCCTTGTCCCTCTTTGCCTTGAGAAGCACCTTGTGGATCAAGGGAAATAGAGGAAGGCATAGAAGAGGCCGGGGTCCACGGCCTCGAAGGCATCCTCTGCAGTGAGCCCTGCTGAGGGGCGAGGCGTGAAACAGCCTCAGCGCATTCTCCTGAGGCGAACAGGTCCACCTGAGGTGCCCCAGTGGAGGAGCAGATCTTGTACTACCTCCGTCAGGAGAGACCACTAGTGAGATGCAGTGCCTATCCGGCTGAGGGCATCGGCCAGACTGTTGGAGGCTCCCGCCACAAGAATGGCTAGGAGATCTGCCTCCAGGCTGATCACAAGAGACCAAGTACGGAGAGCTTCCTTGCACAGGGGCAAGGAGTGCATCCGCCCTGTCGGTTGAGGTAGTACATGGTCGTGGTGTTGTCCGTCTGGACCTGGACCACTTGACCCCGTTCAAACGGAGCGAAGGCGGTGAGGGCTAGTTGGACCACTCGAAGCTCCAGCAGGTTGATGAGGCATCGAGACTCCTGAGGGGACCAGAGGCCGTGGGCTATGAGCTCCCCCAGATGGGCACCCCAACCCATCAGAGAGGCGTCAGTCGTCAGAGTGACCGTCTGCTCAGGGCAAACAAACGGGATACCCTCCTGCAGATGAGCTGGACTGAGCCACCACTGTAGGCCGTCCCACATCCCCTGGGTCACTGCCACTGGCTGGTCCAGAGGACCAGAGCACTGTGACCATTGGTGGGCCAGCCCCCATTGTAGGGGACGCATATGCCAGCGGGCCCAACGGACCATGCTGGTGCAGGCCGCCATGAGGCCCAGGAGGCACAGAAAGTCCCGGGCAGGGCGCAATTGCCCAACCAGAAATGATTGGGCAAAGGAGGAAAGGACATCAGCCCTGTCCACCGGGAGCCGGGCTCTGGCTCGAAGAGAGTCGAGCTCTGCCCCGATGAACTTCATTCAATCACCTGCGATGGCACGAGTTCTGACTTGGCCTCATTGATGAGAAGGCCTATCTGAGAGCAGACCTGGAGGGCCAGATCCCTGGACCATTCCACCTCCAACCTGGAGGGGGCTGCAATCAGCCAGTCATCCAGGTAAGGGTACACCCGGACCCCTCGGCGCTGCAGGAGTGCTGTCACCACTGCCATGCATTTGATGAAGACCCTGGGAGCTGGAGAGAGGCAGAAGGGCATGGCCCAGAACTCGTAAAGAGATCCCTCTGCTCAAAAGCGGAGGAAACATTGATGAGACGGAAGGATTGCGACGTGAAAGAATGCATCCTGAAGGTCCAGAGAACAAAACCACATGCCTAGTTCCAAGGATGGAATGATCTGAGCCAGAGTGACCATCCTGAAGATGCGCTGCCTTAGGAAGACTTGTGCAGGTCGTGTAGTCGAGAATGGGGCGCCAGCCCCGTCTGTTTGGGGACCAGGAAGTACCTGGACACAAACCCTGGGTCTGGAGGAGGATCCGCCACCTCGCTGATCACCTCCTTCTGGAGGAGCAAGGCAATGTCAGCTCGACGAGCCAACAGAGAAGCTGCGGACCCCGTTGCCCCCGTGGGGCAATGGCTCGATAGGGAGGGAACTGGTTGAATTCCAGAGGCAGACCCCTGCCCACCACTTCTAGCACCCAGCGGTCTGTGGTGATAGTGGACCAGGCGGAAAGGAAGTGGTGGAGTCGTCCCCCCACGGGGGGAACCCGGGGAGGAGTGATGAGGTTGGGGGTGACACCCCTCAACCAGTCACTGGGCAGGCTTGGAGGAAGGGCCTGCTGAGGGACCTCCTGGACCCTTGCCTCCAGGCTTCCTACTGGAGGAAGCGGCAGACTTGGCCTTAGGGCGCCAAGTGTGTGCCTGGTGCTGGTGCTGCTGGGCCGGACGTGCCACAGGGGCAGAAGGGTGAAAGGGCTTATGCTGCTGCTGGCGGCCTTTGTCCTTCTGGGCAGACATGACCGAGTCCAAGGTGGCATTGGACTTCTCGATCCTCTGGAGATGGCCTTCCACCCCCGGCCCGAACAAGTCGGTGCCCAGGAAGGGAACGTCTGCCAGCTTGTGCTTGGTGTCCGCTGTGAAGGTGGAGATCCGCAGTCAAGCTCTGCGGTGCATGGCCACTGCGGCCGCTACTGATCCGGCACAAGAATCACCAATGTCCAATGAAGTTTGGAGCTGCTGTTTTGCCACCGCCCTTCCCTGATCCCGCACCTGCTTGACCGTCGTCTGAAGGTCAGCCGGGACATGAGGAATCACCTCATCCAGGGAGCCCATGACGGCGTACAAGAAATGTGCCATCAGAAGTGCCAAGCTAGCCTGACGAAGGCCTAGGGAGGAAGCAGCGTAAACCTTCCGCCCCGTGTAATCCAGCTTCTTGGATTCCTTATCGGGTGGTTTGTCCAAGTCCCAAGCGTTCCCGGAATGCCGGAAAACACAGTCAGTCACTAACCCCTCCGCAGAGGGGTGCTCCGAGAAACCGGAGAGTGAGCCAGTAGGGACTGCGTACTTTCGGGCCATCCTGGCCAAAGGCGCGGGATAAGATGCTGGCCGCTGCCACAACTCCAGGACCAGGCCAACAATGGCTTCGGCCACAGGAAAGGCCTCCGTAGGGGAATCCCCTCGGTCCAGTATCTCCATGAGGGGATACTTGGCCCGTTTCCAAACGGGTTTGAGCTGCATCCTGGTGGACTCCAAGATGAGCCGAAGCAAACCTAAAAACGAGGATGGGCTCTCGTCCACTGACTGACCCCCCCCCCGCAGACTCCAGGTCAAGCGGCCTGGAGAACAGGGAGGAGTTGTCATCAGACTCCGAGGAGTCTGCAAACAGCTGCCGGGCACCTGAGCCACCCTCCACCTGCCGAGATCGATCAGGAGTGAGGGTGACCGACAACCTGTGGGGCAAGCCCTGACCCGACCGAGAATCCTTGGTTGGGGCCCCAGTTTTCGGTTGTGGAGGCAAGGGTTCCACCACAATGGGTGTAGCAGCCAGCTTCAGCCAAACACCCGGTGCTGGAGTCGGCTCCTCGACCACTACGAGGGGTTGTTTTGGCCGCTCTGGTGACAGCCACTTAATGGCCGAAGAAGGTGACGGAGTCGGCTTATTCCCGGACAATAAGAGCTGCTGCCACATTAAATCCTCTTAGTGCTGACGCAACTTGCGCCGGAGCCTACCCACCAAAGAGGACGACAATGATGAGTGGCGACGCTGCTTTCCACGGTGCCAAGACCGCCGACGTTGGCGGGACCTGGAAGAAGACCGAGACCGAGACCTTCGGGGTCTCCGAGGGTGGGTCAGAGAGGGAACGGGGGAAACCCACTCTTCCTTCAGTTCGGGTACCTTAATCAGGGACTCCGGCACAGGAGGCACAGGCAAGTCCTTGGTAATCACCGGGGGAACTGGTGAAGTAGGGTTGTCGGCATCACCAGTGCGACAAACCGTCTGGTAATGGTCGAGAAAATCTCGACCGCGTCGGCGGTTGTTTAGCCTGCTGACCTGACGGGGACACCGTGAAGCCAGCGGCCTTAGCTGCAACCTTGACCGAAGTCGAAAGTCGATGGTCCGGAGAAGGGGATATCTCCCGCTCCCACGAACATTGACGGTTGGACTTACCTTTTGAGTCCTTCTTCTTGGACCGACTGGAATGTCCCAATGGCCCTTCTCCCTTGGTGGAGAGGGACTGGCAAAGCTCCTTAAATGAAGCCGTGTAGGAGGAGCCCAAAGAAAGCGGGATAAATGTTGCAGCCGAGGAGGAAGAAGAAGCGGCCTGGGCCGCCTCCTCCTCGAGGGCGATCATCTGCTCCAACTGTTCCATGGAACCCGCCACCGTGGACACCGCCCAATGGGCCTCCTTCGACTTGACCAGCGGATACCGTTTTTCAGGGCACCCAAGAAGAAGTCGAGCAGCGCGGTCCTCCAAGACCGAAGCCAAGAAGGAGCTGCACAATTTGCAAGCCTGCAAATCGCGACCAAGCCTCAGGCAGTAGACGCACGTGGAGTGCGGATCAGTCCAGGACATCTTCTGCCCACAAGGGCACAGATGAAAGCCGGGAGTCGATTTGTCCATTGCAGCCGCGAGGGAAGACAAAGACCGAAGTCTTGTAAACTTTAAAATTAGTTTTGGGTTAACTGAAGAGTTTGGATCCAGGCCTAAAACACAGAGCGCTAAGGAGGGAACCTGAGCTTCCAAGTGGTAAGGAAGACCTGGCATCATGGGGCGGAGCCGAGGGTTTTACCACCCGGGTGGGTGGGAGGAGCCAGCTTGAAGACCTTCCGGCAACATTTAAAGTGGCAAGGAACCTGCCAATAAGTGTGGATTGAACAACATATCCACGTCCCTAGAACTTCTGTTTTCACAGCAAAAAAAGCTCTCACAAAATGGCTGTAGGCTCTGCCCACAGCCATAAAAACCACACCTTTTATGGTTATTCACATTATGTAGACATTGCTGATGTAGCTGATAATTTGATGCGGATTCCCCTTTCCTTTTTAAAACTAAAAAACAGTTCACCATACTAGTGTTACAAAATATGTTTGTTTAGACATTGTTCAACTCCCACCGTATCTTTCCTGGACTTAGAAATACCCCCAGTACAGTCTAGCCACTCATGAAGCAGTGGGAGGAGAACAGAGTACTGCACCATGGGTGGCTGCACTGTTTGGGGGTGTTCCTAATGTTCAGGAAGAATGCAAAAAGAGTGAATCTCCATTTGAAACAAAACAAGGTTGGGTTTAATCCTGGTGGTTGCATTCTCGATAAAAAGTGGTACACATGCTTGTCTGCACGTTTCAGAAATACCCACTTTCATTGTTTTGCCACAAAATTTTAACCTCTTAAACACTAAGCCAAGGAGAACTTTCAAAATCCTCAGCCCCGATTAACCTTTTCACAAAATGCCTTTAGTTTATGTGCTGGAATGTACTGTATTTTAATTTTGTAAAGTCCGGGAGTGGAACATGGCAGATTGTGCACCGGCCTCCATTAACTGTAAAGCAGTGTCGCATCATTCCCTTCAATACAACTGTATTGAGGCGCAGTGGTGGAACCGCAACTCTCACACTAAATGGAACCGCACAGCCTTCGCCATGTTCCCAACTCCAGACTTTAAAAATAAAATACAGAAAGTTCCAACACATAAACTAAACTTTTCTCATAGAAGCTTAATCAGGGCAAGGTCAAGGGGGATTTTGACAGTTTCCTTTAAGTCAGAACCACCCCTTAAACACAAAAATGAGGAACCAGACTAAGTTTTCGACTGATGAACATGGTATTTTGTTGCAACGTTCTAAGGCACTCATCCTATTCTGGCAGCTTAAAAAATGCCTCCAACCCATATCTGCATCCTGCCGTTTTATTTATTGACTCCTTCCATGTCTAAAACTGAGCCCCAACCCTCAGGTCCCCGGCAGGTCCACCCCCAGACAAATATTGCTGCTGCTTTAAGTTTTTTATCCCATATTGAATTATTGGCCTACCCACTGTCTTCTACTTTATCTCAGCATTTCACCTGGCAGCTGAGCATTGTGGAGGGGCTATGAAAGAGGGGAAAGGCTGTCTGCCTTAAAGAACAGATGAAATCCCCTATAGTACCAATCCAGGAGGACATACTGATCCCCGACATACAGTATATTACCTATGTAAGGTTAAAATATTTTAACACTTCGTACCTTTGAACAGGATAAAATCTGGGCTAAAAATCAACCATATTCCAAAAAAACCCAGTTACCTCTCAATAATAGTATTCAAAAAAGAAGCTATAGAATGCACATCACTTAATTCCTCTTTTTGAAACGTTTTTTAAGACATATGACGCAAATGCCTTTAAACATGTAATTTAAAAGCAGATCAGCAATATGTTAAAAGGAGGCCCATACACCTTAACCGTGTTGTGCAGCTAAACAAGTACTTGTAGAAATCAAAGAGGCTGATCACGAACTATTATAAAACAAGCACTATACAATGGGGTATGAAAATCCTGTAACCTCTTTAGTCGAAACAGATCACATGACTGTGGTAAATCCTCCAGTATACCCACTGTAAAACATTTATGTCACTATAAAAACAAAAAAACAAGTTGAACATTGTATATTATAAAAAGCGTCTGAGAAATGGAGCTTTCAGATTGGCTGCAAACATTCTAACAGCCTTATGTTAATCTTTTATTAACATACATGTAGAGTTTAGCCATATGCTGAACAAGGTTTAACACTGCTAAAAAACATTTTTTATTATAATAGCAATAAGGCACTCCCAGGGATTATGTTAATGGTCAGTTAATTACCCTCTAGGGGCATGCAGCACTCGGCTACACCTCGTGCCACAATACACCCCTAGAAGGTGATAACATAACTCTTGGTCATGCCGTATTGCTTAAATAGCAATACACCATGACAGGGAGTGGGTATATGGGTGGATTTACCACGCCTGGTGTGGTTAAGTCACTCGGCTGCGCTGTGCGAACCACACAAGGCGTGGTAAATCCTGTCTCTCATTTCCTGTCATGGTATATTTAATTTTAATACGAATGTTGGTTGCTTGTGAAAGTTTTTATTTTATTTGCAATTCTGAGCCCAGATTTTGAAGATTTCAACTCCTGCCGGAAAGGTGATTTCGCGCTATGACTGCAAAATCACTTTTCGGGATGCAAAAAAACCCCATTTTGACCAGGATCTGAAAAGTGGCAGATGTGAAATTCATGAGGTGCTGTGAAGAAATGGCTATGTTGAAAATCTGGGGTCAAAATATTGAAAATTGCCAGAGTTGCGAGCCTGCATTCACAAATTTCAACGCAGGCTCACAACTTTTTTGTTTGTGAATATCTTTGCTCCAAATTTTCAACATACCCTTCTTATGACCCCACCTCATGAACAAGCACAGATAAAAATTTCAACTCCTGCCCGAAAGGTGATTTCATGCAGCGACTGCAAAATCACCTTTCGGGATGCAACAAAAAACATTTTGGCCAGGATCTGAAAAATGACTGCTGTCACATTAATGAGGTGCTGTGTAGAAATGGCTGTGTTGAAAATATGGGGTCAAAATATTGAAAATTGCCAAAGTTATGAGTCTGTGTTCGTAAATGTCAACGCAGGCTCATGACTTTGTGATTTATTTTACCAGGCTGCTCTTGCCCTGTGCACACACACACAGCCACACTGGGGCCAAGAATAAAATGTACACGTGATTTCTGTGACAATAACATTTCTCTTTGGCCCCCAATAGTCTCTCTCTCTCTCTCTCTCTCTCTCTCTCTCTCTCTCTCTCTCTCTGTTTCTCCTCTGGATGGTGGCACAAGTCAAAGATTTATTTTGCTAGCCTGCTCTTGCCCTGTGCCCACAAACAGCCACCCTGGGGCCAAGAATAAACTTAATTTGTGATTTCTCTAACTGTAATATTTCTCTTTGACCCCCAATAGTCTCTCTCTCTCTCTCTCTTTTTCTCTCCTCTGGATGGTGGCACAAGTCAAAGATTTATTTTGCCTGCCTGCTCTTGCCCTGTGCACACACACAGCCACACTGGGGCAAAGAATAAAACTTATTTGTGACTTCTGTGGCTATAACTTTTCTCTTTAGTCTCACTCTCTCTCTTTTATTAGTTGCTGTAGGAGCGGCGGCGGAAGCAGGGGAGTCAGGAATGGAGATGGAATTTTTGTATTCTCATTTTTGAAGATCCCAGGGGGCAGGGGCGTGCAATGATGCCAGCATCTGCCTTGCCCATCAGGTGCGGCAGCGGTGATACCCCAGCCTCCACAGAGGTGCACAATGTGCTGGACACCCCAGAGAGAGAGCAGTCCCTGGACACTCCATACTACCACCCCGGCCGCCCTCCAACTCCCAAGTCTGTCTCTGAACCTGGGATGTAGGCGCAGCAAGCAGACGCTTGTATGCTGCGGTGATAACTCTGTAACTTTTTCACATTTTGACCCCAAATGTTCAACACAGTCTTCTTATCACCTTACCTCATAAACCACATAGGTGAACATTTCTTAATCTGTGGCAAAATGCCATTCTGCGCCACAGATGCGGAAAGTCATTTTGGGCAGAATGTGAGAAATGACAGCTGTAGTGTTCATGAGGTGGTGTGAAAAAATGGCGATGTTGAAAACTGGGAGTGGAAATATGAGAAATTAGCAAAGTTACACACATGCATAGGAAAATGTCAACAAGCACGCGTAACTCGGGCGTTGTTTGGTATTTTTGCTCCAAATTTTCAACATGGCCTTTTTGCGACCCCACCTCATGAAAAGTGGTACTTCCATTTTGTTACTCTACCCCAAAAGGTGATTTCATGCCTGGATCATGCCATTCTGCGCCACAGGTGCACAAACACATTTCGGGCAGGATGTGAGAATGACAACTGTACTGTTTATAAGGTGGTGTGAAAAAAATCTGTATGTTGACAAGTTGGAGTGAAAATATAAAAAATGTGTAAAGTTATGCACCTGCATAGAAACTGCGCAATGCATGCTCGTAACGTGGCCATTTCAAGGTATTTTTTTCACCAAATTTTCAACATGAGCTTTTTGGGGCCCTACCTCATGAACAGTGGCACTGTCGGTTCGTTAATCGGTAGCGAAACGGGATTCCGCATAGGGACTGCAAAATCACCTTTTGGGACCAAGTAACGAAACAACAGTGCCAGTGTTCATGAGGTGGGGGTCCCAAAAAGCCAGTGTTGAAAATCTGGTGCAAAAAGACCTAAAATAGGCCTCGATATCAACAGAAGTTCAAAACACCACTGACTGTCATTATATGGCACTCACCTTGATTCTTCAGTTCGCAGTTCGGCTTTGAAGAGTGCAGACATGTTCCAGTCCACAGAATATGCCAGCCACTGACCTCTGGAGGTAAGGGGGGGGTTAAGGAGAGGTGGGTGCACAGAGGGAGGGTCGGGATGGGGGAGACGACGAGGGACCATTTTCTTCTTTACAGGTTTAATTGTTAATTGATCCCTCGTCATTAAGCTCTCTCCCTGCTTGTCTCCCCCACTGTCTCTCTCCTACAGCAGCCTGAGGAATACCCGTTGGATTCCCATCAACAGGGCCATCATACCAGCTGTTGTCTTCTGGTCCTATCGCTAACTCGGTATTCTCGTCAGCCTGCGATATGGGCACCCCAATTCTGGCCTAGAAACAGGCTTGTAATCTCCAGCCACAGCTGTAATCATTTTACCGCAACTGCTACAACACGGTTTCTGCTCCGGGCCACTGCTGTAGGCACTGCTTCTGGGCAATGCAGCTGTAGTTGGGAGTTGGCATCACTCTATTTTAGCAGGACGGAGGAGCAGAAATGGTGTGGGGGATGACTGACAGTCCAGTCACCAATTAAACAGAAACAAATGGTGATGACCAGAGGGTGGGGAATCAGGATAGTTATTGACAGTGCGCACCCCCGTCACTCCTTATCACTGCAAAACAAGGACTGCAACTACATAAAAAATGCAAACAACAGTGCCCCAATAAGAAAAACACTGAGGCAAGCATCCACGATGTGCACACTGCAACCCCATCTCCCCCCTTCCTTGATTTGGCAGAGGTGGATGCGTACCTCAGTGCCCACAGAGTGCCACCACCAGGAGTGTAATTACACCATTAGCATACATTTCAGTTCTACTAGGAAACAAAGCACATAAAACAACCAGCAATATTGATGAATTTTAGAGAAGGTAAGCAGCCATAAAATGTGGGTTTTCAACTAGAAATAAGATGAAGAAAAAAACAGTTGACAGTGTCCCTTTAAGGGAGTCTTGATACAGGGAGAATGAGGACCCTGGAGGGACAGCAGGTCCCAGGGCAAAATAGGGAACTCGGGCAGACTGGATGGACTGTGGGTCTTTTTCTGCCGTAATTTTCTATGTTTCTTTGTTTCGACTTTTTTTTTTGTCAATTATTTTTCTCACCTCTTCTCCATTGAACTCTCTTCAGAGTGGGTACGCGGTCCGAGACCATCTCCCATCTGCCTGAAGCACCATCCATCCTTCGGTGCAAAGGACCCCTCCTCAGGTTGCTAGCCTGTCCCCCCGGCTCTGAGTCCCCCAGGGAGGGACCACCTTACTCCTCAGGCACTCTATCTATAGTGTTGTGGGTTGCAACCCTTTTGGAAGGGACTGGTTCTGGACATCGGATGCCCTGCAGTGATGTCAGGTCCTGACCTCTAGCCCCACCATCACCTACCAATGGCGAGAGAGGTTTTTCTTGTAGTTTATGCCCTTTCCCCCCTCCCCTATGGCAGAGCCCGAGCGTGCAATGACACCAGAGACACCTGTTGTGGCTCTGCAACCCACTATTGAGCCCTGAGCATTGCAGTGCCTCCGGACGTCACCAGGGGCCGCTGTGATGCCGGGCATAACTCTGGATCACTCCCCGAGAGAGGAGAGCAGTGCTACGGATACTCAATCCTCCCTCTCCCCTGCCAACCCCCAGGGGCCTGGGCTCGTTCCCAAACCCGGGTCGCCAGTGTGGCGTGAGGTGTGGCATCCAGCGCCTCAACCCTCAGCGCTACTGAGCCAGCTTTTGTTTCAACTCCTGTAGTTGCTTTGACATGGTGGTGCTGAGCTTAACTATCTTATTCAACTTTAATCCATGGGACAGACTCATGACAGGACTTGGAGATTTGTTTCTCATAGTAATTATGATACATAATGCCTTTTATATTTGGTTTGTATTCGCACTTACTGTTTGTGGGATAAGGGCTGAATCAAGCTTATTTTGAACCCTTTTCCAAACAATTCCCTTTAGTTGGGATCAAGGTTATATTTATTTATACACCACCAGTGGGTATACTGGTCGATAATAGGTTGTCTTTTTCAAACCACTTTAATAAGGTTGCTAATAATGCCAATGCCCTCTTACGTAGGATTAATAATACTTTCATCCTTAAAACTGAGGAATGCATTATGACTCTATATAAAACTCATGTTAGACCCCACTTAGACTATGGTTCATCCTTGTGGAGTCCCTATTTAGCCAAGGACATCACAAAAATAGAAAAAGTTCAAAGAAGGGCCACTAAAATCATACCCCACCTTTCTCGTTTCAATTATGAAACTAGGCTCCATAAAACCAAGCTACATCCATTGGAATTTAGAAGGCTAAGGGGAGATCTCCTTCAGTTATTTAAAATCTTACAATCTGCTACACTAAAGAGATCATGTGGATTGTCTTTTGCATCCAGAAAAAATAGTAGCTAGAATACACAACAAACAAATTGAAATTGAGAAAACAAGAACAAACAGAAGACAGCAGTTTTTTTACTGTTAGAGCTCCAAGAGTTTGGAATTCTCTGCCACAGGAAATTGTTGACTGCCAGAATATTAATACATTTAAGCTCAAACTTGACAAATGGCTTCTGGACAGAACATAACCTACCAATGATCCACATTGAGTGGAGGACATTCTCGATGGGCTTCGGCCTTCCTTTTGTCCAAATTACCAAGTTACCAAGATAAATTGCCCCTGATAAATCTGTGTATCACACTATATAACCTCCAGATAAAACATTTATCTGGAGGTTAGATATGTCACTGTCGCTTTGTTTGACCTTTTGCACAGAACTGAAACAATCAGCAGCTATCACACTGCTGATCACATCACAATAAGCCTACGCAGCACTGAAGCCAGAAGTTCCAGTCACATACTGTAAAAACAGAAAAATCTTTACACTGAAAGGTGGTTTAAAAAGTTACAACTGTTAAACTAATGTTGTATAAATCAAATACACACTAGCCAGACTCTAAACTACACAATTTATTTCCACTTGTGAGGGGACAAGACTTTCACAACTTACTTGTGGCTTCGCCACTCATGAGGAATGGTCTTCCCCCTCATACGTGGAGATAAATCGTAAATTTTGAGGAAAGCCATTGTGTATCCTCCGTTTATCTGTTTATGTTCTCCAGGTAAAGTGCACAGTGTGATATGATTTCACTCCACCAATGGCAGCAGTAGTAAAAGATAATTAGGCACAGGAGTGCATACAAGAGAGGTGCAGGAATTCCTGAAGGACCCTGCAAAAATGCAGGTGACTGGAAGCACACCTTACAGTAGAAGGCTGGGAGTTCCAGTATTTGGGACCATAACAGGCAAAGGCAAACTGACTTAGTTTTGTGGCACATCCTTATTCTTGGAGTGGAGGAGATACTTTTACCTTTTTTTTTTTTGTCACAGTATTAAAAGGATACACACTTGTCATTTCAGTGTACTGGAGCTGCAAGGAAGGGGTGTGGGATGAGGGGGAACATTGATGGGAAGGGAGGAATAGATAATGGGGAGGGGGGCAGATCCCTCAGTAGATACTGAAGAGTCTGCACGCTCAAGCAGACATGATAGACCAACCGAAAGGCCTTTTCCTACTGGCTCAGGAGTATGTTCGTATGGATATGAGAATTCACTGGGATGAACTAAATCTCCTTTATTGAGCAGAAGGAGCTTTTAGTCAGGCATTACCCAGGCTGCATATTTTTTATGAGGCTATACATTTTTTATAAATAAGAGTATAGATCTGAACTTATTGAATGTATACATTTATACAATGCTGGTGAGAGTCAAACCTTACAGAAAAATGATTTACTTTAGCCACTGATAAATTCTAAATGAAGCTAACTAAATCATTTATTTTAGTGTAAGGTATATAATCGACATTTATCTCCATTTAGAAAATGGGAAAAGTGTATTCATGTTCCTGATTGGCTGCAAGAACCAATTTGACGGTCCAGTATGAGACAACAGAAACTGGGAAATAACTAGCCCCAGTTTCAGTTGCCTCATATAGTTCTAAATATTAGTGGGCTAGTAGAACGTTCAAAAGGCAAGCACCGCCATGTTGTTTTTTCGTTTAGCGAGAGCCCCAAAGTGGGTCCATCTTACTGCAATTTAAATAAATGAAAAACTAGACACCAAACAGCAAACTAAATGCACAATCTTTTTTTGTAAGCAACCAGCCAGCTGTTACTAATGTTGACAGTCTCGCGCTCCTCTAGCAGCTCCCTGATCTCCATCGCACTCACCTACTTTTTGCCTCTTGCTTACATTGTTTGTTTGTTTTAAATCGGCAATGAGATTCCCCACTAATATCTGGCAGTCTCCCCCAACCCCTGTGTCACAAAACCATCAAGAATTAAGTAAAGTGCATATTTAAAATGAATAAACCCTTTTCATCCACAGCAGAGTGCTCCAATGTCACAGAGTTACTCGTGTGTCATGATTCCCCAAAGGCCGGTGTAATATCCTGCTGCTCTAGTACATCGAGCAACCGGGAAATGCGTCTTCATCTCCAGGGAAACAAACTTACAGAACTGCCACCACCAGTCCTTGGCCCGATTCCCCGATCCCTTCATTTTTGAAACTGTTGTCCAGTTCAGTACCCCCGCTCCAAACTGAACAGCAACACCAGGAGAAAACAAAAAAAAAATCTACCTGCTTTTACAGGTTTACTTTTCTTTTTGCTGCCTTATCACCTGACCTTCTGTACCTTCCTACCCGATGCACGCCAAGTAGCAGTTGAGGTTAATTTTATGTTTTTGTACACGGCGGTCAGGTCACGGGAGGGGGCATACCTTGCAGGAGTGACTGATCAAGAAAGTGAGACACACCACTTACACACAACAAAGTGAGAAGCCATCACTTCCCATCTGACAGCTCTGCCATTCCGACAATATTGTCCTGCCACAATGGACAAGTAACAGCAGTCAGCAAATGGCAGGGAAACACTGCACTGGGGAAGAAAAGAAACACTGACTGGGAACACTCTCAGAAACTCCGGGGAGGGAGAAGACAACTGATCGAAAGCAGGTACATTGTTTTCAAACTTCCCGTCATGCGATCGCGATCCGGGAAGGGGGGGGGCATGAAAGCAGCTCCGAAGTAGGTGTTCATTAGTGAGAAGGAAAAGCCCTAAAATACAATGTGTGTTTGTTTTTTTACTCCGTGGCAACCACAAACTGTATAAAAAACAAACTTATACAAGGAAAGTCTCTATCTAAAAAAAAAAAAAAAAAAACACATACACACACACATATATTGTAATGCAGGCAGAGGAACTATTTTATTAAAAACGTATTTTAATCTATTTTTTTATTTACACTTTTATAAAACTTTTTCTTTTACAGTGCCCATTTTCTAAAGCGCAATAATATCCTCCAGGTGGCGGTATTGGGGGACACAGGACCTTCCAGGGGCTATAAGGCCCTCCGCCTGTGGCATCGGGCCTCATTACGCCCCTGGGCAGTCCGGTATTCCCCAATACCGCCCACCCTGTCAGGTATTATTGCTTACTTTGGACACAGATCACAAAGCAACCCTTAACCAACAATACCTGATGTCATCACAATGGCCTCTTCTGCCCTCAAAACACAGCAGTACAATCAAACAGAAACAGTCACATCTTCATAAAAGAGCTAATTTAAAAGAGTTACAATTTAAAATACTTTGCATAAACTGGACACATAATTGATTGATTCAGAATATTCCACTTACCCCTTGTGAGGGGGCGGGATTTTCATTACCCACCTGTGGCTTTGCCACTCATACATTATTGTCCTGCCCCCTCATTCATGAAGATAAATGGCACAGTCTGAGTCAAGCAATTGTGTATCCCCTATATGAGTTACTCACCTGTAATCGTAGTTCTCCTGTACTTTATTCTTTCCTGTGAGATACTTAAATGTCTCAAACATATCCCCCTCTCCCTCCTCTCCTCCAGGGAGTACATATTTAATTGCCTCAGCCTATCCTCATAGGGCTTGCGATGTAGTCCCTGCACCATTTTGGTTGCTCTCCTCTGAACCACCTCCAACCTATCTATGTCCTTACGTAAATGAGGCCTCCAGACCTAGACACTGTATTAGAGGTGCGGCCTTACTAAGGTCCTGCATACTGGAACTATTACCTCCCTTTTTCTGCTGGTGATTCCCCTCACTAGGCATCCTAGCATCCTGTTTGCCTTTCCTGCCACCTTGTCACACTGCCTACTACCTTGAGGTCATTGGAGATCATCACCCCCAGGTTTCTTTCTTGCTTGAAGCATGCTATTCCCCCCAACCCCCAGCTGATATGTAGCTCCTGGGTTTTTGTGCCCTATGTGCATTATCTTGCACTTTTTTGCATTGAAACCTAGCTGCCAATCCTCTGACCAATCCTCCAGCTTCCTTAGATCTCCGCTCATTCTATCCACTCCCCCTGGTGTGTCTACCCTGTTGCAGAGCTTAGTGTCATCAGCAAACAGGCAGATTTTCCCTTCCAGACCCTCTGCAATATCACTGATCGACATTAGAGAGGACTGGACCCAGCACTGATCCCTGTGGTACCCCACTGGTCACTTTACTGTCTGCAGAGTGAATACCATTTACCACCACCCTGTCAGTCCTATTATCCAGCCAATTCTTCACCAGTGTCACTACCTTCTTTCCCTCCCCTGTGCTCCCCAGCTTGTTTAATAGCCTTCTATGTGGCACGGTGTCAAAGGCCTTGCTGAAATCCAGGTAGGCCTCATCCACCGACTCTCCCCGATCCACCTCCTTGGTTACCCAGTTGAAGAACTCAATGAGGTTAGTCTGGCACGATCTCCCTCCCATAAAGCCATGCTGACTTGGGTCTTATTGACCGCTGACAACCAGGTGTTCCACTATTATTTATTTTAGTAGCGCTTCCATGACCTTTCCCACTACTGAGGTCAGGTTGCCCAATCTGTAGTTCCCAGCTTCCTCCTGGTTTCCACTTTTGTATAGGAGGGACCGCATCAGCTCTCCTCCAGTCCTTGGGTATCTCCTCGGTTTCCAATGACAGGTTAAACAGGGTAGTCAGAGGTTCTGCCACCTCTTCTCTTAGCTCTTTCAGTATCCTGGGGTGCACCCCATCTGGTCCCATAGCCTTATCAACTCTTGCTGCCCCCAGGTCCCCAAAGACCCTTTCCTTTGGAAATTGACCTGTGTCCATTTCTGTGCCCTTCTTGCCCTTATCACTTATTGTTGGCCCATTTCCTGCCCCCTCCTTTGTAAAAACTGAACAGAAGTAGTTGTTCAGTATATCAGATTTCTGGTGGTCATCCTCTACACTACCCCCATCCTCCCCATTCAAGCTCACAATCCCTCCCCTTGCCTTCATTTTTTCACTGATGCACCTGTAAAAAGTTTTGTCTCCCCCCCTCCACCACTGAGTTTGCTTTGCATTCTTCTATTTGTACCTTGGCTTCCCTAACTGCCTTCCCCACATCCCTTTGTTTTTCCTGGTACCTCTCCCCTATCCCTCTTCCTCTTCCTGTGTCTTTTTGTATTGCTCAAATGCTATTTTTTTTTTTCCTTTGACCTTTTCTGCTACCTCCTTAGAAAATCATAGTGGCCTCCTCTTCCTCTTCTCCTTGCTGACCTGTCTGACACAGAGTTGTCGCCAATACAATCCCTGTTTTGATCGTCACCCACTGTTCCACTACCCCTTCTGCTCCCCCACTCCGACCAGTGCTTCTTCTAGGCATTTTCCTAACTATCTGAAAACCGCCCTCCTAAAGTCAAGGAATCTTGTCTTTGTGTGGCTTGGTTCCTCCCCCCTTCGTTATTTCAAACCACACTGTTCGATGATCACTGCTCCCCAGGTGTTCCCCTACTGTAACCCCTGTCACACTGTTCCCATTTGTGAGCATCAGGTCCAGTAGTGCCATCTCCTGTGTGGGTTCTATGACCAGCTGTTTAAGAAATGCCCCTTGCAGGGAAATCCAAGATGTTCCTGCTCCTAGCTGTTGCTGCCGCAGGGAGGCTCCACTTCATGTCTGGTAGATTGAAATCACCGACCAGCAACACCTCTCCTTTGTGCACTATCCTTTGGATTGCTAACATCTCCTTATCTACCTCCTCCCCCCAAGCTGGTGGTCTGTGTATTATCCCTGTGTGGCTGGCTGTCCCCTTATTCCTTTCTAGTGTAACCCACAGAATTTCCCCTCCTCTCAGTTCCCCATGAATTTCTGTGGCCTTTATATTTACCTCACATAAAGAGCCAATCCTCCCCCCTTCTTACCTACTCTGTCCCTCCTGAATGAAGGTGTGTGCTGACTTCCAGGTAGTAGTCCTGCAGATTTGCTGGATAGGTACGTTCTTGGAAGCAGCCACCAAGGCAGCAGTATGTCCGGTGGAATGAGCCCTGAGCCCTAAGGGAGGCTATCTACCAACCAACCTGTAGCAGAGGTCGATGCAGGAGACAATTCACTTGCCAGTCATCCACCGGTCTGCCAGGTGTGGCTTCAGCATAGGTGTCAAACAGCTGGAAAACATCTCTCCGAACTCCAGCCATGCACTCTGTGTAGTGAGTGAGTGCTCGCCTCAGGTCCAATGGGTACAGCCTGTGCTCAGCCTCTGAGGTTGGACTGGTGAAGTACACCGGGAGGCTAATCACCTGATTAAGGTGAAAATTTGACACAATCTTCAGAAGGAACTTCAGCTGGGGGCACAGGAAAGCCTTGTCCTTATAGAACACCAGATATGGAGACTCCACCAAAGTCCCTGGAGCTTGCTGATCTTTCTGGCAGAGGTGATAGCCACCAAGAAGGTAGTCTTCCATGACAGGTATGAAATCTCACACCTGCGCATGGGTTCAGATGGCTTGCCCATGAGCACTACCAGCACCAGCAACAAATCCCAAGGTGGTGGTTCATGCACCGGTGGGGACAAGTGGTAAAGGCCTTTAAAGGAACACCCAACTACCTTCTCCTACTCCACCATCAGCATACCAGCCAAGGTACAATATGCAGAGATGGCTACCAGGTGGACCTAGCGGGTTGTAGACCACAATCCTGACTGGGAGAGGGACCACAGGTAGCAGAGAATGCTAGCTAAGGGACAGGCCAGGCCATTTGGCACCAAATGGAAGCCGCTTTCATTTGAAGGCATAGCATTGATGAGTCAACTCTTTCCAGGAAGCTTCCACAATGTGGAGAACATCTTTGGAGAGACCCAAAGCCTGGAACCCTAGCCGCTCAGGAACCAGGCTGTCACGTGCAGGGACTGAAGGTCCAGATGCAGGACATTCCTCTTGTGACAAGAAAGCAGGTCCAGGCACAGAGGGAAATGCCACAGAGGCCTGCTGCTGAGGTTAAGGAGATTCAGGCACCAAAACTGGCGTGGCCTTGTCCCTCCGCACCTTGACCAACACCTTGTGGATCAGGGGAAAAGGAAGAAAAGCATAGAGGAGGCCTGCGGTCCAGGGCCTCATGAAGACATCCCCCATCAGTGTCCTGTGGGGGTGGGAAGCCTCAGCTTTACATTCTCCCAGGAGATGAACAGGTCAACTAGGGAAGTACCCCACTGGGAGAACAGGTGGTTCACCACCTCCTCCTGATGCAGGGACCACTCGTGAGACACTTTGTATACCCGGCTGAGGGTGTCCACTAGCTGGTTGGAGGTTCCCGGTACACTGATTGCCAGGAGGTCTGCATCCAAGCTGCACAAAAAGGTGCAGCTATGGAGAGCCTCCCAGTACAGGCAAAGGGAATGCATGCCACCCTCCTTGTTTGGCTAATACATGGTCGTGGTATTGATCGTCTGGACCTGAATGACCTGACCCAGACAAATGGAGCAAATTCCATCACAGCAAAGTGCAATGCATGGAGCTCCAGCAGACTGATGTGGTAACAGGACTCCCTGTGGCTCCAGAACCGTGTGCTCTGTGGTCTCTTAGGTGTGCCCCCCCCCATCCCACCAGAGATACGTCGGTTGTCAGGGTGACAGTCAGCTCTGGGCTGACCAACAAGACTCCCTCCTCCAGATGATCTGGGATAAGCCACCACTAGATGGCATCCCACATTGGTTGGGTCACCTCCCACTGCAGGTGTCGCATCCACCAACGAGCCCATCTGACCATGCTGGTGCAGGATGCCATGTACCCCATCAGCCACAAGAAGTCCCAGGCAGGGTATGAGCACCCAATGACCCATCCACAGGGAGTTGGGCCTGGGAGTCTAGCTCTGCCCTAATAAAGTGGATCACTTGCTAGGGGCCGAGTTCAAACCTGGCTGGGTTAACCAGAAGGCCCAAGTCTCTGCAGATCCAGAGGGTCAGGTCCCTGGACAGCTCCACCACCTCCCTGGATGGCCCGGCTATCAGCCAGTCATCCAGGTAAGAGTAGAGTCTGACTACTCAGTACCTCAGGAATGCTGCCACCACTGCAATGCACTTGGTGAAGATTCTGGGGGCTGAGGAAAGGCATGACCTGGAACTGGTTAAGAACCCCTTATGTGCAGAACAAGAGGTATCACTAATGGGGAAAGATGGATTGTAATGTGGAAGAAGGTATCCTGGAGGTCCAGGGAGCAGAACCAAATGCCATGCTCCAGGGATGGAATGATTTGGTTATGAGTGACTATCCAGAACTTGAGCTTCCTCAAAAACTAATTTAGATCATTAAGATCCAGTATGGGGTACCAGTCCCTTGTCTGTTTCAGAACCAGGAAGTACCTGAACATGAAACTCTCGCCTGCCGTGGAGCCTAGAACATGGGCTATGGCTCCTTTCTCCAGGAGCAGAGCAATTTCCTCCCTGAGGGTGGATAGCGTGTTTTATGACACCATGGACTCTCTTGGCATGTGGGGTCAGTATGGCGGGACAACCCTGATGTCGAGAGGCAACCCTCTGCCCACCACTTCCAGCACCCATTTGTCAATGATGATGACAGATCAGTTGTACCAGAAATGGCAAAGCTGACCCCTCAAGGGGAGCTGAGGTAGGGACTGAATGGCGGTAGGTTGACAGACCCAACATGTCACTGGGCAGCTTTGGAGGGGCACCCTAACCTACACCTCCTTTTTTTGTGGCCCCAACGGGGGAATTTGGTCTTGAGGCACCAGACATGAGACTGCCCCTGCTGTGGCTGTTGCTGCCTGGGTTGCTGCAATGGAAAGGGCTGAAACTGAAAGGTCTTCTTTTTCAGCTTCTGCCTTTTCAGGTCTTTCTGTGAGGATGTCACAAAGTCAAGGGTGGCACTGGACATCTCAGTCCTGCTTCCACCCCATGACCAAAAAGGTCAGTGCCCAAGAAAGGGACACTGGCCAATTTGTGCTTGGTGTCTGCCTTGAAGGTGGATATCTTCAGTCAGGCCCTGCAATGCATGGTGACAGTCGTCGTCATTGACCAGGCACAAGAGTCACCATTGTCCAAGGCCATCTGGAAGAGTGTTTAGCCAGTGCTTGACCCTGGCCTCTGACCATTTTAACTGCCAACTACCTAGATTTTAGCAAGGCATTTGACACTGTCCCACAGAGGAGGCTAGTAAACAAGTTGGGCAGTCTGGGAGTTGGTCCCAAGGTAGTGAACTGGGTCAGAAATTGGCGGAACAGCAAGACACAGAGGGTGGTTGTAAATGGAGTTCAATCCCGGGACAGGAGGGTGACCAGTGAGGTACCACAAGGCTCAGTACTGGGGCCAGTCCTCTCCTCTTCTCTTCAATGTCTTCATAGTGACATTGTGGAAGGGCTGGAAGGTAAGGTAAGCCTCTTTGCAGAGGACACCAAGATCTGCAATAGGGTGGACACTCCAAACGGGGTTGGAAAGAATAAGAAGAGACCTAGGCAAGTTGGAGGAGTGGTCAAGAATGTGGCATATTAAATTCAATACAAAAAAGTGCAAAGTCATGCACTTCGGGCACAGGAATCCTGGAGAGGAATACAGGATTGGGGGGGGGGGATACTAACAACAACAAAATTGTAAAAAGACCTGAGGGTAATTATAATGGACAACCTGAAAGTGGCCAAGCAACGTGAGAAGGTGGTGGGGAGGGATGCTGGGGTGCATAGGGTGAGGCATCACCAGTAGAAAACAGGAGAGGTGTGATGCCATTGTACAGACAATTTGTAAGGCCACATCTGGAATACTGTGTTTAGTTCTAGAGACCACATCTCCAAAAGAACATAGACAGAATGGAAGCAGTGCAGAGAAGGGCAATGAAAATGGTGAAATGAATGCATTAGAAAACATATGAGGAAAGACCTCAATATGTATACCCTTGAGGAAAGAAGGGAAGGGGTTGGACATGATAGAGATATTCAAGTACCTCAAGGGGATAAACAGGGTTCAGGAGGGAAGCATCTTTCAGAAAAGAAGTGCAAGAAGAAGGGGTCACAGTATGAGGCTGGGGGAGAGACTCAGGAGTAACATGAGTATTTTTCACAGAAGATGGTGGTGGTGCTTGGAACAGCCTCACTGCAGAGGTCGTAGTGGCAAAAACAACAGGTGAATTCAAGAATGCATGAGATAGACAGAAGGCAACCATAGTGGTAGGAAAGAGAAGGTAAACTGCAGAATCATTTAGGATCTGGAGCTTATGTAGGTAGGGAATTGGGCAGACTAGGTGGGCCAGGTGGTCCTTATCTGCCATCAGATTCTAAGTTTCAATATTTCTAAGTCAGCAGAGAGGTGAAGGAAGGCATGGTCAAGAGCACCCATCAGCAAGCAACCGAAGTTGCCCATCATCAGAGCACAGGTCACCTTACAGAGACCCAGGGAGAACGCAGTATACACTTTCTTCACTGTGTGGTCCAGCTTTTTGGACTTATTTGGGGGTGGGGGTGTACTCATCCACATTCCAACATTGCCAGGTCAAGAAAGGGATATCAACCAGCATGTGCTGGGGTATTCTGCTGTGGTGGACAGCACAGCCAGGCCCTGTGACCAATGGAAACAACCGCTGCCATGGCACAGGCACATGAATCACCCATGTCCAAGGCCGTTTGGAGCTGCTGTTTAGTCAGCGATTGATCCTGGTCTCTGATGATCGTCACCAACAACTGTTGCTCAGTCAGAAGGTAAGGGAGGGTAGAATCAAACACCCCCATCAGGAAGTAACCAAAATCGGCCATCATTATAGGCCAGCCTGCTGGCAGAGCGGTAGCACTACTGCTCACAATGCCAGCGACACAAGTTTGGGAACGGGCTCGGGCTGTCGGAGGGTGGGCCAGGGGAGGAGGCTTGAGTATCCCATGGACTGCTAGTCTCTTCCAGGGGGTTGGGGGAGCCATGGCTCGGTGCATGACTGGCCTTTAGTGGTGGCTGGAGGATCAGCATGCTTGAACTGCACGTATGGGCTAGAGCATGACGGACGTCAGCTTGCCGTGGCATCAGCACACATCGCATCTCCAGGGTGGGACGACAGTGCAAAACACTAAGCCCAGCAAGACACCAACAAGGAGGTCGGAATGGTGGCCTCATGCCCACTGGCTCAGTGACCGAGGATGGACCCGACAAGACAGAGAGTACAGCTACAATGGGGGGTCTAAGCCTGAGGGACCCCTCCCACTTTGTCCCCACCTGGGGATAAGCCAAGGCTCGGGGGGGGTCCTCCCACAGGGCTCATAGGGCACGGAGGGGTTAGGTCAGGTGACAGTGCTGGCTGAGGGGGGAGAAAAAGAAACAAAAAAAGAAAAAAAATCCTGGCCATCATCATGGTACCAAGAAAGTAACCAAACCCTCCATCCATGGAGGGGTGGTCTGAGAACCCCGAAAGGGACCCTAGCGGGACTGCATTTTTGTGGACCATACGGGTAGAGGGTGCCAGGAAGGATGCTGTCAAAGCTCCAGGGCCGGTCCAAAAATGGCCTCAGCCATGGGAAAGGCAACCTCTGGGGATTTGTCCCCGTCCAGAATGTCAGTAACAGGTAATTAGCCCTTTTCTGAACTGGCTCTAATGGGACTGACATGGATTCTGAAAGACATCAGAGAAGCACCCCCAAAAGAAACCAGGCCTTGCTCAATGGGGAATTCCTCAACTGATCCCTGGCTGAGAGGTAGAGTCCCATAGGAGGCCATGGACTCACCATCCAAGTCATGTGAGGATTCCTCAAAAATGGCCCTTGACCGTTTCTTGCCAGACCACTTGGGTATCCTCCTCCTCTGGGGTGATCTGCACAGTCAACCAGCCTGGCAAGCCAGTGGCCAAGCATGCCTTGCCTCCTTTGTCACAGTGCATACCTTCAGCTGTGGGGGTGGCACTTCCATACAAAGTGGTGGAGAAGCAGTTGTGGGGAGCACCTGCATAGCATGGACTGGCAGGACACCACTGGCAGCTGCCAGGGGACCCAAGAGGTAGAGCCCTACACTGCCCTGTGATGGCCCACTGATGCCAGAGAAGCTTCACGTAGCACCTGCGCAGCTTGCAACGATGCCTCTCCTCACCTGAGGACAAGGAGGTCAAGAAGTGTTGACAGCAGTGCCTCCCATTTGGGCAGGATCAAAACTGAGAATGCCTCGACTGAGACCTTGACTGCAGCCTCAGTCATCGATTAGACGATCAACGGTGAGGGGAGCCCTCTGGCTAGTTGCGGTATACCACATGCTTGTTCACATTAAGTAGCATGAGTGTGGAAAGCTCGACCACCAGTGGAGGCTGGTTTCACACAGGAAAGGACGGGGACACTGACCGATCCACATCCTCCTGAGTGAGGACCAGGAGTAGCGGGGTCTGCAAGATTGATTCCTCGATCTTGTCTGACAGTCAGTTAACAGGCTCAAGGAAAATCTCCATGGCTTGCTCAACCAGAGTCAAAGTTGACTGACTTAACAGGGGGTACAAAAGAACCCTCAACCGAAGGGCGCTTCACCACCATCGAGCGGTCGGGCGAGTCGAGGGAGCAGGAGGACTTCAATCTCTCCTGGCCCCATGACTGGTGCCATCAGCGCTTGTGCTTGGAACCATGGTGGGCAGGGATCTACCTCAGGGTCTGTAGGGCCAAAAACATGTAACGGAAGCCTCTGGTGACTGACCCTCTGATGACCCCAGCCAGAAACAGAGCTGAGATGAGGAGATGCCCGCTTCGGCAGCCAGCACTTCCACCTCTGGGGCCACAATCTGCTGGGCAGACCTGGCCACAGTCAAGGTCTTCTTACAGTGATTAGGGCAGTCCTTCAGATCCTGTTCTGAAGACCAGCAGAGCGAGAGCTGGAGCTCCCATCCTCAAGGGACTCAAGAAGCATGCATGAGACAAAGGCTGCACATGTTTTGCTGGTTGGTGATGGACATCTTCTGCCAGCACTGAATGCAGAAATTTGAACTGCAGATTCCATTACTCCATCGATCTGTGAGGGTAGTTGAAGGAACAAAGGAAATAAAGCTGAAGAACATGAAAAACTTTGAAAACAAAGTCCCCCTATGTTGCACTAAATGCTACAGAAGAAGCACAGTTCACAAGTAGCTGCAGGCTCAAAGGGAGGCACAGTAAGGGTCTCTAGGACCAAATTAAAATCCCACACCAGAACCGTATCTCGGACTGAAGGGTGCAGAAGGAGGGTACCCATTTGTTGAGTCTGGAGGCAGATGTCGCCTTGTCAAATTATTTTAGAAGATTAACAATTCCTATTAATATGGTAGCCTTTTGCATCTGCTTGACCGAACTGTATATACTGTATGCATAAAAAAATTCTTAATACAAAGATATTTACAAAAGGTGGCCAAACAGCACAGCAGTAGTGCTGCCACTCATGATGCCAATGACCTGGGTTCGGGAACAGGCCCGGGTCACTGGGGTCAGCCGTGGGGCCCCATCCCCGGCCGAGGATTGAGCATCCCATAAGATGCTGTCCTCCTAAGGGGAGGGAAGGTTCCGTTGTCTGCTGCGATGACCACAGGGGGCATTGCAGCTGAAGATGGATGGGGGGCCATCACGGATGTCGCCATGGAGATGCATAGTGTGCACACGCATGCCTTGACATCACTGCAAGCCACATCCCTGGTGACAGCAACATGGCAAATATACCGCAATCCCAGCTCCTCCACAACAAAGACAGCTTTGGTATACTAGGGTCCCCTACCTCACCAGCATGTGTCCCACCTGATGCAACAAGATGTCTGGGGTACCCCCCCCTTATCCGACCCCACCTGGGGGTGAAGCTAAGGCTCTATGGAGATAGGTGGCCATGGCTGACAGGTAGGAGGGATAGGGAAGTGCCTGCTGGTCCCAAGAAGTGGAGGGCTGGTGTACAGGGGGTATAAACAATAATTAAAAAAAAAAAAAAGACATTACCAAAAAAAAAAAAGAAAAGGAAACTATTGGGAAACCTCCAGCTGGGCCACAGTCTTGCCCTTTGTCAGGTCATGAAAAGCCAATACAGCAGTCATATGGACCTTTACAGGGGACTACCCAAGTCCTGAGTCTTTAAGGGACAACAGGTAGTCCAGCACTTTTGGAACTGGACACAAAGGGAACCAGGTCATGCCGAGTACACCATACAGTAAAAAGTTTCCATTTTTGTGAATAACTGTACTGGTTACATGACTTTCTAGCCACTAAGAGAGATCAGCCACCACAGGGGGAAACTCAATGGCAAGAAAGCTCTGTGTCCTCAAGGGCCATGCATGAAGGTGGAGGGATCGAAGATGCAGGTGCACCAGAGCACCCTGCTGCTGTGTCAGATGTCCTGCTCATAGGGGGAGTGGGACAAGAGGTTCCACTGCCAACTGTTGGAGAAGTGGAAACCAAATTTACCAGACTCAGGGTTGCAGGCTTGGCCCGCAGCTTGACCAGAACCCTCCATATCAGGGGGAAAAGCATTCAGAAACCTCCCTTTCCAGGACAGGGACAATGCGCCTCGCCCAAAAACTCCAGGCCCTGGAGCGGGCATAACAGACACACGGTAGTGTTGCGCAGTATGGATATGCAAACAGGTCTGTTCAAACAACCCACATTTTTTGAAGAGGTCATCCACAACAGAGTCAGAGTTCCCATATTTGACAGAGTCCACAAGATCAACTGAGGTGACCCACCAGTGTGTTCAGGGTGCCAGGGAGAAACACTGCCAAGAGGAATACATCACGTTCCACTGCCCAGTGCCAAACTGTCGTCTCTCTGCAGAGAGGGCACAAATGAATGCCGCCTTGTCAAATGAAGTAGTACATCATCCACATAGTGTATCAGATGCTCCATCTTGTCCATGTGCTGAGCCACCTGCCCTCTGAGGAACCACTGAAGGATCCTCATATGGAGGTGGGCTAATGGGACAGTCAGGATGGCAGTCACCACCAACAATTAGTCTTAGCAGACATTGGGCTGACACATAATCACTGGAGGTAACCAGCTGAGCCTCTGCCACTAGTGCTGTGCCACAGTCTGAGGGCAGGAATGCCCGACTGAGATCAGCGACCAGAACGGCCCCTATTTACTGGAATCTCTGGCAGTGGGCAAGGACCGACTTCGGCTTGTTGATCAGTATATGCCCATTTGGTCAAACAACTGCCAGGTCCGAAACAGTGTGTATACAATGGTTTCCCTGAGATGGGGCTTTTAACAGTCAATTGTCTATGCAAGGGAAGACATACAGACCCTCCCTGCAGAGGCCACTGCTACCATGGCAAATCCCTTGGCAAAGATAAGCGGTGCAGAACACAAACCAAAGGACAAAACACAAAATTGGTGGTGTCAGCCCTGAAGTATGAAATGCATATATTTTCTGTGTGACCTGCAGATTTTAACCTGAAGTTGTTTGAATCTGCCATGTCCAGTGCAACCATTCAATCCCTCTTAACAGTAGAGACAGGAGAGATTGCAGGGAGACCATTCTGAACTTTTTGTATTCTATAATAAGGTTTGGTCCCTGAAGGTCTAGTACTGGCCTTAAATCCCTGGTCCATTTTGGAACCAGAAAGCACTGGGAGTAATAGACTTGATTTTTTCCCCCATATTTTGTTTCTCTCCTCGAGGTGCAGGTCAGGCAGGCTGCAATCTGCTCTTCAAGAGGACCCATTCTCCACCCTCTATTCGGGGCTTCACGGAGCCTGACCTGCCACTCCTTTTCCATTTTTCTCCCACCTAAGTCCTGGGAACCCAGACACAGTCATGCATACCCGTGGAGACATGCATGTGCCCCGTGGCTCCAGTGACAATCCCTTCTCCCCACCCGGCCTAACGTTGAGTCTCCCCTTGGGCTTGGCGCTGCCATCAAGCCTCCACTTGGTGGCAGCCAAGAACCCAGGAGACTCACAATCCTCCCCAGGACAGGAGAGCTGCCTAATGGCAGCTCAGTCCAGCTAGTCACCCACTCAACCCCGGCAACCCAAGCTTGTTCCCGAAAATAAGGGTTGCTGGCATGGCACGAAGTGTGGTGTCTAGCACCTCAACCCTCAGCACCACCAGGCTGGCTAATAGCCTTGATTTATTTCCAAAACTGGCACTAATTCCACAGTCCCTTGCAGAGGAGGGCTTGAACCTTCTCCAGCAAAAGGGCAAGATGTCCCTGAGGATACAGATTTGGCAGTGGGGGAAGCCGGAGGAATGGTAAGAAGCTCTAGGGCATGTCTGTGCTGAAACACCTCAGTACCCAAGCATCTGTAGTTATTTCCCCTCCTTATCTCCCTCCACTTCAGTAGAAAGCGGGAGATGTAGCCTCCCACCAGAACTTCCTGAAGCCAAAAGGAGAGGAAGGAAGCCAGAAGGCACTGGGGGTGGTGGGAGTGCCAGTAATGGCTTGACCTTTTGTAAGTCTGGCATGGGCACGGGGGGGGGTGTAGCTTGGGTAGTGGAAGGCTGAGGCCTCTGTACGGACTGGACAGGCTTATGACCTGCAAAAAGAACCATGACCCCAACCCCAGGGTGTGGGATTCAAAGTATAAAGGGATCTAAGAATCATTCTAGAAGACTGCAGAAAGCATAAAGCATTCTCAATGTCATTGCCAAACAGATGCTTTCCCCTGAAAGGAGAATTCACCAGCTTCCTCGACTCCTTGTCTGGAGAAAGAGAGTTCATATGCAAGGAAGACTTGAAAGGAGGTATGTTCAGGGGAGAGCTGTGTTTTTTTTTTTTTTTATTTTACACTTTCTTCTGTGCAAGAGGAAAGAGTGGAGCTTGAGCCAACCACATCTATAACCTCATCAATGGCCCCTTCCTCCACCATGTACTCTGGATTATATTCTAGTTCTTTGTCAATGACGACTTACATTGCCTGAGGTTGATGGAACAGGGAGACAAGTGAGGAGGAGCCAATGACAGGAATCCCTTCAACAGCAGCAGTCAGGGCCTGGCATACAGGCCAGGACAGAGAATGGGAGCAGCAATGGTAATGTTGATCATGGGCCAGCTGGAGGTGCTGACGAAGCAGGAACTGACGAGTGAGAGTGGCAGCAGGCACTGAAACATCTCTGACATTGTTTGATACAATGCCTGTGCATCAACAGAGCCCAAAGAGGTCAATGATGGCTGAGCCATTGATAGGACAGTGCCCAACAGTGGCACTGGCTGTGAATCCCTGAGCAGCGAGGACGAGCCAATACTGGAACCAGACCATGGTGTCTGTGAGACAGTCCGGGGGGGGGGGTAGGCAGCAGGCTCCACAGCCAGAGTCTGAGACCTGTCTTTATCTGTAGACTTACCCAAATAGGTGAATGGGAATGGTGTAGAGAAGCATCCTTATCCTTCTGGTCATTTTTTGTTTTCAGAATGGCGGTGTTTTTCCGCCGATTTTGAAGACTCAAATCAGTGGATTGATGGTGAACTGGGAAGAGAAATGGTTGATGACAGTTAAGCCGCCTTCATGGCAACCTGTTTCTCTATTTCTTGCAGCTTTAGAAAAACCTCTAAAGCTTTCTGGCAACAAGTCCTCGTTGCCCAGTTAATGCTCTGGCAACAAACTGAAGAGGCTTTAGCATTGTGGTTTGCAACAAGGCAACAGATACAAATGGAATGGTCATCATCCTTATAAATGTCTCCACAATGGCAATATGGAATAACAGTTCCTTGTCTTGTGGTGGCAGTGGCACAAAAGAAAGTTTAAAATAAAGAAGTAGCAGCATTAGCAAATACTTGGCAAAAGTTCAGCAGCATTCTTCAGCAATGGTGGACAATGAGCAGTTGATGGCAGGAGAAAGAACTGAGGCATACTGGTGAAGCCCACATTATATAGGAGCCAGTGAGGCATGTCAACGTGGAGAGCCCCAGCTTGTAAAAATGTCCAGGTGGTCCTGACGCCACAGCCTGCCATTCTGTGATGTGGCTCAATTAAGGAAGATATCCTTGAAGAAGATCAGCTGATCCTACAGTTAAGTGCATGATCTTTCTCTACCACTCAGAGGGCAGCCAGCTGAGGTGGAGAGCAGAAGGCTGTGCTGATCACCATCTCTATTATGGCTTCAGAGTCTGGGGTAAGGTGGGGGGTGCGGGGAGAAGGGTCCTGAGTGATCCGGTCAGGAAGGGGGGCTCAGTAACACTGTCCACTAGACTACCAGGATCTCAATCGGACTATAAGGACAGGTGATCAGGAGGATGGGGGACCACTAGACTACAAGGGACTGACACTATGATACAGGACAGGCACCTCTGCGTGAAGAAAAGGGTATGGTTTCAGCAGCATTAAAGGGCACTGTGACAGTCTAGTGCTACTGAAACTTCTGAATATACTGCTGTGCTCAGTATGCATGGGGAAGCTCATTTTCATGGGCATAGTGGTACATTCTGCACAGTCATGCTGTTGGGTCAGCATGGCGCAGCAGGGGCCTGGCCATTCACAGGTATTGTGGCACTAGCTTGTTTAGTGCCATGCTAACCATCTGATTATGGGGCCAGTGTATTCAACAGAGACATCACACAACCCAGTTATATTGTATTCCATGTATTAATAGGAAAATTAACCCATTATATTGTACTTGGTATATATCTTTTTTTTTATTTATTTTAGCTGCCTACCTCCTGTTGGGGTGGTCCTATGGTTCCCCTGATCTGTCCTGTCCTGGCAGCTCCTGCATCGGGCACCGTGCCCGAACTACAACCTCCTCACCCTCACCGAGGTCGCATCGCGGGCCCCTTTCGCAGAAGACCAAGGGGTCGGGATCAGAGGGAGCTCCTGGGAGCGTCCGACGCTGCGCCGTGGGCAGGCCTTCATCATCGCTGAAGGATCAGAGATTTTGTGCCCCTGTAGTCCCCCCCTACAACCCAAGCATGCAACGACGCCAGTGACGCTACGGTGAGTGCATCCGCTCACAGCACGTAAGGCATCTGCCCGTGCTGTCCCCTCTAACACACAGTGACTCGCACTCACCCCCAGCCATTGCCAGGAGCCAGCACATGCACAGGTACCCCATCCCACTTTCCTGGAGGAGAGCAGTCACACGGATGCTCAACCCTCCTCCCCCGGCCAACCCCCCCAATGACAAGATGCCTCAAAATAGGCATCTTTATGCTTAGTGGTCTTACCTGGCGAACAAATAACAAAAAAATCATATTGTACTAAACATACTTAAAGGAGAAATTATCAGAATGTATTGTACTCCATGTAATTAGTGGTGACGTGGCACAGTAGTACTGTACTCTGTGTAATTAGTGGTGACGTGGCACAGCAGTACTGTACTCCGTGTAATTAGTGGTGACGTGGCACAGCAGTACTTTACTCCGTGTAATCAGTGGTGACGTAGCACAGCAGTACTGTACTCCGTGTAATCAGTGGTGACGTGGCACAGCAGTACTGTACTCCGTGTAATCAGTGGTGACGTGGCACAGTAGTACTGTACTCCGTATAATCAGTGGTGACATGGCACAGTAGTACTGTACTCCGTGTAATTAGTGGTGACGTGGCACAGTAGTACTGTACTCCGTGTAATTAGTGGTGATATGGCACAGTAGTACTGTACTCTATGTAATTAGTGGTGACATGGCACAGTAGTACTGTACTCAAAAATAACTGCTGGAGACATAACAGAAGGTACTGCATTCAGTGTAGTTGGTAAAGACATCCAAATCGCATTGTACTTAATGAATCTGGAAGAGACATACCCAATTGCACTGTACTAAATTTACTTAATGGAGACATTACCGGATTATATTCTATTCAATGTATTAAATAAAGACATTAGTCACAGGTAGGAGATAAAAAAAAAAAAAAAACAAGCAGTGCCATGCAGTGATGACTGTTCCCCACACAACAGGCCAATATATTTATATTGTGCAGTGGAGAATATCTTAATTGTCCTTATGCTATCTTACACATCTTGCCTTTTCAGTCTTACAGATTTCCCTGGCTGCCGCCTGATGACTAATCTGAATCTAGCTATTTATGCAGTCCTTTTGGTCGGATGTGAAGATTGAGCATCTGCAGTACTATGCTATATTATGGTCTTATAAATATTAAAGTATAACTGATAGTATCACAATATTTTAATATTGTTGTTAAAATCTGTACAGTTACAGTATATAAAATAGTTATGCTATTGGCAAACTGTTATAGTTAAATAAGAAATACACCATAAATATTTTTATATTTATTCATTCAGAATTGGTGTACTGTCACTTTAAATCACTGACACTATTTATTTGGTGTAATGAATGAATGAGGGTTGTCCCTGATGAAGCGCGCATGCGCAAAACGGGTCGGGCCATTCATTGATGTGTGGGGAACAGTCGTCACTGCTTGCTTTTATATCTCCTACCTGTGAGTAATAAATCCTTTTTGCATTGAGTGAAGGCTGGTGCGCTACTTTTTTGGGATTTTGTATACTAGTTTGTATGTGCATGGCAGCAATCTGAGCAGTTACCTTTTTTTTTTATTTAAACAGAGACATGACATAATCATACCCTATGCAATATATTTAATACAGAATTAAGTAACTGTTAACATTCAGTTACCGGGAGTATACAAAGGAATTACTGACTTGATACGGGTGACTAAAATGCAGAGGCTGAGGCATTCAATCATCTGCATGAGCCAGTTATTCCAAGTATACTCTGGCTAACTGAATGTTATTACTATTCTATGACTAGGAATTTTGAACTCAGAATTTTAAAAGTTCTATGGTAGTTCAAGTGAAGCATGCCTTTTTCTTTTTTTGTCAACTGAATGGATAACCTACTGTGGGTGTGTCTGAAATGTGGATAACTTACTGTGGGTGTGTCTAACATGTGGACAGACTACTGTAGGTGTGCTTAAAATGTGGATAACCTACTGTAGGCATATCTAAAATGTGGCCCGCCTACTGCGGATGTGTCTAAAATGAAATAACCTACTGTGGGCATGTCAAAAATGTGGCTGTAGTAGTTTGTTGGTTGCTACATAGACACGCAGAAGCTGTCAGTAGAAAAGGGCCTCTTGGCCCACCTAGGATGCCCGAAAGTACCTACCTACTGTGCTACCGTGAATCCTAATTGATCTCCAGCCTTACTCTTCCCCCAGCTCTGTAACTAAGGTCCCCCTGTGTCTATCCCATGCATGTTTGAAACCTGTTGCCATTTTGGTACCCACCACCTCTGCTAGGAGACTGTTCCAGGCATCACCACTCTTTCCATGAAGAAATATTTCCTCACACCCTCTGTAAGTCTCCCCCTTCCAGCTTCTTATCATGCCCTCTTGTCCATGAGCATCTCTTTCTGTGCAATATGCCACCCTCCTACACCTTATTGATACCCCTGAGGTATTTGAATGTTTCTATCATGTCTCCTCTTTCTCTCCTTTCCTCCAGTGAGGGCATATTTAATTCCCCGAGTCTTTCCTCATAGGGCTTCTGATGCAGGCTATACACCATTTCGGCTGCCCTTCTCTGTACCACCTCCACCCAGTCTATGTCCTTCCTGAGATGTGGCCTCTAGAACCGGACACAGTACTCCAGGTATGGCCTCACCATTGACCTATATAGGGGGTAACACTACCTCCCTTTGTCTGCTGGTGATACCCCTCCCTATGCACCCCAGCATCCTATTAGCCCTTCCTACTGTCTTATCACACTGCCTTGCTACCTTTAGGTCATCAGATATGATGACCCCCAGATACCTTTCCTGTTTTGTTGTTAACACCTCCCCCCATAAATGACATCTTGCCCTTGGGTTTCTGTGCCCCCATGTGCATAATTTTACATTTATTAGCGCTGAAACCCTGTTACCAAACCCCTGACCAATCTTCCAGTTTTTGTAGATCTTCCTTCACCCCCCCCCCATGTGTGTCCACTCTGTTGCAGATTTTTGTGTCATCCACGAACAGGCATACCTTTCCTTCCAGACCCTCTGTGATGTTGCTAATAAAAACACTGAAGAGGACTGGTCCCAGTACTGACCCCTGTGGCACCCCGCTGGTTACCTTACCTTCCTCCGAGTGAACTCCATTTACCACCACCACCCTCTGAGTTCTGTTACTTAGCCAACTTTGTACCCATTTTACTATCTTTGGACCCACACCCATGCTGCCTAGCCTGTTACCAGTCTTCTGTGTGGAACAGTGCCAAAGGCCTTACTGAAATTCAGGTAGACCACATCCACTGCTCCTCCCTGAGTCACATCCCTGGTAACCCAGTCAAAAAAACTCTATCAGATTTGTTTGGCAAGGGCCGGCCCAGTGGCACTGAGGTGCTGGATGCCTTACCTCATACCATGCCAGCGACCCAGGTTCGAGAACGAGCACGGGCTGCCGGGGGCCGGCCAGGGAGGAGAAGGATTGAGTGCCCAACGGTCGCTCTCCTTCTCCGGGGGGGGTTACCTGCATGCTCCCGCTGCAATACCACCACCTAGGGGAGCCTGGGTGGAAGGTGCAGTAGGAGGGAGTAGCAGCACAGGGATAGGGCAGATGTCAGCAGAGGGGCGGAGCAGAAGGCACGTCTCAGCGTGCCTCCGTGTTCATTGCCCTCATTGCATGCCGGCATCGGGGAACGAACAGGGAAAATCACCCTCGTCTCTCCTAGGCGCCAACCCCTCGCCGTGTCCTCAGGCTCGTCGTGCAGACTCCACTGTACTGGTCCACGTCGTAGCAAGCACGGTTCAGAGGAGGTAAGTGGGGAGTGCCTCCTCACCCTACCCGGGGGTTATCCAGGCACCTAGGTTAGTGGGCCATGTACTCTAGGCACAGACCCGGATGAGGGGAGGTCCGCCCAGGTTGAGGTAGTCTGAGAGAGTGGAGAGAGGAGGGCAGGAGGAGCATAAATGCAAGGTTAAAAAAAAAAAAGATTTGTTTGGCAAGATCTTCCCTCTGTGAACCTATGTCGCCTCGGATCCTGCAATCCACTGATGTTAAGGTATTCCCCAATCCTTTCTTTAAGTAGAGTTTCCATAACCTTGCCCACCATCAAAGTTGTTAAAGCAGCAGTGCAAACGAAAATGGGCTAAAATTTGACCCTACCTTTTTTCTTCCTAATAGATGCCAGATGTCTTCCAGTTTATTTTGGTGGTAACATTTTCAGTTTCTGTCATCATTTAGGAATTTGATGAAAGGTTTTTAAATAATTATTTCTCAAGAAAAAAATATGGATGTCTCATTTTTGCATATAAATAATACTGAGCACCTGAGGAGGGTAAGAATCCAGACAAAATTGCAAATGTACAGTACACAGCATAGGAAGCATCCAGAAAACCCAGATGAGCAGTTCTGCCAATATTTTTCATAACAATAACAGAAAATTAGATTTTTGGAATAACTTTTTTCATTGCACTGCTGCTTTAAGTGTTAAATTACAGTTTTTCTCCATTCCGACTGACTTACAATAGAGTACTGTTGTATAATAAATCTTGCTGTACTTAATGTATTTAATGGAGAAATAATGTCTTGTACTCAGAGGGATGGATATTCAGACTGCGCTGGGCAGTGGCACAAGCCTGGGCACAGCACAACTGGGCTCCGTCGGGGCCAGGACCAGGCGATATTCAACGGTGATGCGCCATGGCACAGCACCATTGAATATGGCAAGGCACATACTGGCGCCAGTGCAAGCCACAGAGGGGAAGCATGGGGATGCGCCAGTGCAAGTGCTATTATGCTGTACAGCATCACCCGCGTATATCTCAGCAGGGGCATGCAAATGAGGCCATAATTATGCAAGGAGCAAATGGGGCCATTTGCATGTCATTATGGCCCCATTTGCATGTGATGCGCAGGGCTGCCCGGCAGATCGCGCCTGGTGCCCTGCCAAGCTGCTGACGTCGGGGGTTGGCTCCCTGGTGGGCTATTGTAGCCCCCCCCCGCAAGCCCGATCATGGGCAGCAGTGAGAATAAAAACTATCCTATGCCCGATCGCAGGCAGTAGGTGGAATATAGATCATCCTGGTGGTCTAGTGGACCCTCCTCCCTCCCCGTATGCCCGATCGTGGGCTGTAGGTAGCATAAATATCATACTATGCCCAACTGCGGGCTGTAGGTAGCATAAATAACATCCTATGCCTGCTCGCGGTCTGTAGTAATCTGAGAGGTCTACCTGGTGGTCCAGTGGTACCTCCCTCCCACCCACCCACAGAGGGCTCCTGGCCACCAGCATCCCCACCCCGTCATCGGCGGGTGGCAGCACCGCCTGCATACGCCCAGTCATTGCTGAATGATTAGCGACAGTATGATCAGGCATTGTGCGTCAAATGCAGTGTTGACTCTATGGGCTTGCAGACCATATGTACTACACAGGACCAGAAACATGATTAAACGCTCATTCACATAGCTAGTCTCTGTAGTACAGTATGATCTGCAGTCCCATTGGTCCACACTGTGGCCCAATAGGCGTACAGATCATACTGTACACTGTCATTTGGCGGGCGGCCAGGCAGTATGCGGGAAGGGGGGTGCTGGGTGGCCAGGGGGCCTCTGTGGGTGGGTGGAGAGGGGGTACCACTGGACCACCAGGTAGACCTCTCGGATTACTACAGCCCGCAATCGGGCATAGGATGTTATTTATGCTACCTACGGCCCGCGATCAGGCATAGGATGTTATTTATTCTACCTACAGCTCACGACCAGGCATAGGATGTTATGTATTCATACTACTGCCCGCGATCGGCATATTGGGAGGGAGGGAGGGGGTCCACTAGACCACCAAGAATGTATTCATTTTGTTACAGCCCGCAATCGGGCATGCAGGGTTGGGGGCACTGGATAACTGGGGACCAGGTGGTTGTGGACGGTGTTCCTGCTGGGTGGGTGGCCACCCACGGCTGGTGGCTGTTGTGTTGTGCCTTGCAATATAGCCACCCGCCTGTGGGTGACCAACATTTCAGCCTATTATTTACGGCTCAACTTTGGGCACCAGTGTGTGGCGCATGTAGGGGTTGCACCAGCATAGGCGCCGCACATCCCTGACTGAATATCGGGGCATGCCACCCCCTGCATCTGCGCCACATACATTGCCAATGTGCCCCAGCACATCGGGAGTTGCGCCACACAACCTGCCACTTTCAATATCGCTTCGGGGTGCATTGGGGGGTTGCACATGGTGCAATACCTTTGACTATTTCGGCCAGAGTATTTAACAAAGACATAACCAATTACATTAAGATGATCCTTGGAATGGGAGATAAGCCCTATGCGGAGAGACTTAGGGAGCTAAACATGTACTCCCTGGAAGACAGAAGGGACAGAGGGGACATGATCGAGACCTTTAAGTACTTGAAAAGTATTAAGAGGGTAAACACAGAGGGGATATTCAGACTGAAGGTGGAAGGGACCATGAGGGGTCATAGCCTGAAACTGGTTGGTGGCAAGTATAGAAGAGACCTGAGAAAGCATTACTTCACGGAAAGGGAGGATGCCTTGGAATGTGCTACCTGAGGAGTTGGTATCTAGGGAATCAATGGGAGGTTTTAAGAAGGGATGGGATAGATACATGTGCAGGGTACATGTACGGCCGGTAGAGACCAGGGGGACTCTGAACGGAAATCAGGGGAGGGATGGAAGGGAGGGCAGCAGCAGTTATCAGGATGCGAGCTGCATCTCTAGCAGATGCGATAGACCTCAAGGCCCAATCTGCTGGAATTTTCGCATGTTCGTACAGTATACAGAGCTAACCCAATAGAGAAATATCAAATCCCGTTGCATACAATGTATTGATATCAAATCCCATTGCACCTAATGTATTAAATGGAGATATAATTCAATCATATTCTGCTCAATAGGTTTAATAGAGAAATAATTTTGCATTGTACTCGGTATATTTAATGGAGACATAATCCAGTCGTATTGTGCTCAGTGTATTTACTGAAGAAATAAGTAGTACTGCACTCAATGTATTCAATCGAGACATAACCCAATCATATTGTGCTCATTGTGTTTAAAAGAGAAATACATTGTACTGAACTGAATGTATTTAATGGGGACATAACCCAGTTGTATTGACACAATTCATTCAATGAGGAAGTAACCTAATCATATTCTACTCAATGTATTTCAAGGAGACATAACCCAATCGTATTGTACTCTGTGTATAAAGGAGAAATAAATCGTATTATAGAACTCAGTGTATTTACTGGAGACATAACCCAATTGTACTGTACTCAATAAGTTTAAAGGAGAAATACATTGTATTGAACTTGGTGTATTTAATGGAGCCATAACCCAATCATATTGTACTCAATGTATTTAATGGGATTTAAACATAGTTTATATTGTATTCTATTCTATGTATTTAATGGGGACATGACCCAGTCGTACTATACTCAATGGCCCGGATATTCAAACTCCGCCAGGCTGTGACGCAAGCCTGGGCGCAGCGCAACTTGACTGCGCAGGGGCATTGACAAAGTGAAATTCAACAGAGCTGCACCATGGCACAGCAACGTTGAATATCGCACCCTGGCCACCCGCAGTGCGCATGGCGCAGTGGCACTGTGCCAGCGCAAGTGGCCAGAGTGGAGCAGGGGGATACGCTAGTGCAAGTTCCGTTGCGCTAGGCACAAAACCACGATATTCAAAAGTGCACATGCAAACGGGGCTATTAATGATGCAAGGCGCAAATGGGGCCATTTGTGCATGTCATTATGGCCTCATTTGCATGCAGGTGCGCTTGATCCCTGGCGACTTGCGCCTGGCGCCCTGCTAGGCTGCAGCCGTTGGGGACCGACACCCCCCTGGAAATCGCAGCAAAGCGCCCCACTGCCAGATTGCGGGCATATGTAGAAAATAATAATCGTTCAATATCTCTGATGGTCCAGTGGACCGTTTCACGCCCGATCACGGGCTTAAGTATAAAAACATACTGTCAAATATCCCTGGTGGTCCAGTGGACCACTTGCAGCCCGATCGCAGGCTTAAATATAGAAACATACCATCCAATATCCCTGGTGGTCCAGTGGACCGCTTCATGCCCAATCATGGGCATATGTAGATGAAACTATTCGTCCTATATCCCTGGTGGTCCAGTGAACCGCTCGCAGCCCGATCACGGGCTTATGTAGTAAATTAAACCATCCATTATCCCTGGTGGTCTAGTGGACTGCTCACAGCCCGATCGCGGGCATAAGTAATAAACAGGAGAGGTCCAATATTCCTGGTGGTCCAGCAGTAACCCCCTCCCCACTGAGCCCCACCGCCCCACTCTCCCCCTCGGTCAGCAGCGGGTGGCAGCACCCCACCCGCCTGCCGCCCCGCTGCCTGACACCGTACGGCAGGGCTGTATGCCCATTGGTCCACAGCATGAGCCAATGGGTGTGCAGCCATTCACATGGATCCAGTCACATATCTGGACTGTGTAATGGCATGCGGGCTACCGCCCATTAGCTCACACTGTGGACCAATGGGCATGCAGCCCCTACTGTATGGTGTCAGTTGGCGGCAGCAGGGTGGCAGGCGGTGATGCTGCTGCCCGCTGCTGACCAGGGGGTGGGAGTGGGCGGTGGGGCTCAGTGGCGGGTGGGGAGGGGGTACCGCTGGACCACCAGGGATATTGGACCTCTCCTGTTTATTACTTATGCCCACAATCGGGCTGCGAGTGGCCCACTGGACCACCAGGGATATAGGACGATTATTTTCCTCTACATATGCCCCCAATTGGGCTGCAAGCTGTCCACTGGACCACCAGGGATATAGGACGAATATTTTCATCTACATATGCCCACAATCTGGCATGAAGCGGTTCACTGGACCATCAGGGATATTGGACGGTACGTTTTTATACTTAAGCCCGTGATCAGGCTGCAAGCAGTCCATTGGACCACCAGGGATATTGGACGGCATGTTTTTATACTTAAGCCCGCAATTGGGCTGCAAGCGGTCCACTGGACCACCAGGGATATAGGACGTTTATTTTATTCAACTTATGCCCGCAATCGGGCATGGGGGGCACCGCCATGAAGGCGCAGCCGGAGCTCAGGTGGCCACCCACAGATGGCAGCTGTCGAGTTGCGCCCTGCAATATGGCAGCTCACCTGTGGGTGGCCAGCCATTGTTCCTTTTTTTGGCTCACTTGTGTGCAGCGCAGGTAGGGGTTGCGCATGCATGGGCTCAGCACATCCCAGGCTGAATATCGGGATGTGCGGAGTATGCATGGGCACGCCCCCCCACCTCCACCGCATACATTACTGATGTGCTCCGGCGCATTGGGATTTGTGCCAGTTTCAATCCCCGTTTGAATATCATGCCAGGGTGCATCAGTGGGTTGCGCATGGTGCAACACTGTTGCGCCATGCGCAACCCTTCTGAATATCCGGGCCCATATATTTAATGGATAAGTAACTCGTATTGTACTCAATGTATTTAAGGAAGAAATAAATTGTTTGTAGTAAATGTATTTAGTGGAGATATAACCCCATCATATTGTACTCAATGTATTTAATGAAGACATAACCAAAATGGAAAAATAATAAACCGTATTGTACTCAATTATCCACATAGTCCGATACAAACCAAACTGTGCCATTATACTGAAGGTGGCAGACACTTGAGTTCCATTGATGATGTAAACCTTTTTAGTATAACACAGATCTGTATAATCACTGTACATCTCATAAAATCACATTCAAAAAAAATTAGCCTTGCTTTGGCAACCCCAACGTCTAGAAAAAAAGTGACTGGCAGTATCACACTGGCTGACCTCAAGGTTATCGGCAACAAAATGCACTATTTTTGAATTTCCTTATCAGAAGTCGACACAATTTGGCTCTGTTTTGGGGGCTGTTAAGGATTTTGTAGAGGCAGACATACATTGAGCCTCTTGTTGTCTGGTGTGGGGGGGGGCAGCTGACTGTCATAACAGCCTCATGGTAGCAACATGGATTCACAGTCCTCTTGGGAGGAAGGCAACCCAGGAGGAGGCAGACTGAACAGAGACAGCAATAGCTGCATTTGCTTCACTGTCCGGGGGCACAGTTGACAGTCAGGTGGCCCACACAGAGACACTGAAGTAAACTGAATGGAGCAGGAGGAAACTGAAAGAGAGACAGCGTTTGCTGCTGTACTTCACTGATTGTCAGGTGGGCAGAACAAAGCAGAAGGAGGAGGAGGAATACTGGAGTGCTCGACTGGCAGCAAAATTTGTTTTTTTTTGTTCCCAGAGCTGAGCCCATAGCAGAGTGGGACACCAGCTGACTCAAATTGCTGGGCAGCTGAGACTTGCTGTAAAGTTTGCAGTTTTCTTTTTCTGGGACACCAGTGGCAAAACTGAGAACACATAGTGGGGGTACAGACACACACACCGCAACAGAGTGAACCATGTGGGGCAAGCAGTGAAGTACCAAACCAAGTGGTGTTAATCTCTATAATAAGACTAATTAGTGCTAATTAACACTAGCTCTATGTAGCACTAGACCAGGCAAATAACTGGGGTCGGGGACACAGACACGTGCACACGTGGGCAGATAAGGTCACTGAAATAGGTGGCGGATGGCAGTATACTTAATTTGGTGGCTAATAGAGGAAATTAAGCAGGTGAAGAATTGGGACAGGCATCGGATAACTGAAATGTGGGGAACTGAGGGAGCACTGAATTTCATGGAGACATAACCCAATCCTGTTGTACTCAACAGAGACATAACCCAATCATATTGTGCACAATATATTTAATAGAGACTTAACCACAATTGTACTGTACTCAATATATTTAATGGGAGATTTAACCATATAGAGAAATAAAAAATCTTATTACAAACATAGAAACGTAGACAATGATAGCGGAAAAAGACCACTGGTCCATCTAGTCTGCCCATAAACCCTAACAAACCCAGGACCTATTGTCCATACAGGGTTCTAACACAAACTATCCACCCCATGCTCTCCGCCCTACCAGTATCACCTTGAGCAACCACTAAGCCCTTTACTCTGTCCCAGCCGTGTTTGAAACCAGTGATAGTTGTGGCACCCAGCACATCTGCTGGCAGATGTTCCATGGCTCCATCACCCTTTCTGTAAAATAAAACTTTCTCGCTTCCCTCTTGAATCTCACCCCCCCTCGTCAGTTTACACTTTTGCCCTTATGTTCTTTATCTGCTACTTTTGCTAAATAGTTCCTCACAGCTCACCTTGTTCATTTCTTTCAGAAACTTGAAGGTCTCTATCATATCTCCCCACTCTCGTCTGGCCTCCAGTGAGTACATGTTCAGTGCCTTAAGCTGATCCTCGTAAGATCTGCCTGCTGTCCCTGAATCATGTTGCTCACCGTATGTTGCACTGTCTCCAGCATGTCATTTTTCCTTGGCTGAGGAGTCCAGAACTAGGCACAGTACTCCAGGTTGGGCCTCACCAGTGATCTATAAAGAGGTAGTAATACATCTTTCCTTCTGCTGTCCGTACCCCTTCCTATACACCCCAACATCCTTTTTTTTTTTTTTCTTCCGTTTCTACTCCTGCAACTCGGCCTGCAATTGTCCGGCTGCTGTCCTCCACACCCGGTGCGATCCCCGTCGGCTCACTCGCTCAGGCTAGTGCACACAGTATCTGCAGTGGGGCTCCCCTATTCCCCTACCGCCAGACCAAGATCTAATACTGGAACGCGAATCCTTCGGGTCTGAGGGCATGTGGAGGCATGGCCATCAAGCCGCCACGACCGACCACCCTTTTCCTCCGTAATTTTTCCCTTGGGAGTACGGGCGTGCAATGACATCAAGGCACTATGTGCCAACGTCCGCTGTACTCTCCCCCCCCAGGCGCACCGCAACTGCTCTGTCCCCCCCTAATTACCATCGGGGCCGCTGCAGAATGGTGCAAGCCCTGAACCTACCCCAGGGAGAGGAGAGTAGTCAGTAAACGCTCGATCCTCTCCCCCTCCCGGTCGACACCCGATGACCTGGGCTCGTTCCCGAACCCGGGTCATGGCGTAGCATGAGGTGTGGCATCCAGCATCTCAACTCTCAGTACCACTGGGCCAGCTCACCCCAATATCCTGTTAGTGTAGGCCTTGCTAAACTACTTTGATCGCTTTAAGAGGTCACTGATGATGACCCCGCCGTCTCTTTCCTCAGAGGTCATGCACAGCTTTATTCCCCCCCCTTCCCCCAATCTAGTACTCAGTTCTCAGGTTCTTGATCCCTATGTGCATCACCTTGCACTTTTTGGCACTGAATTGCAACTAAAAAACACTTTGGGCACCTCTCTAGCTTTTGCAAGTATCTTTGCATCTCTGTAACCCCCCTCCTCACTGTCCGCCCTGCGACAATACTCAATGTATTTAATTAAGAAATAATCATATTGTAGGTAGCTAATGAAGAAAATAAATTATATTGCACTCAATACCTTTAATGGAGACATAACTGAATCAATGTTGCATGCAATGTATTCAATGAGGAAGCAGTAAAGCACAGTGGTTAAAGGCACTGAGCTGCAAACCTGGAGACCAGGGTTTGAATGCCATCAGCCCCCACTTGTATGCTGTGTGACCCTGAGCAAGTCACTTAACTTCCTTAATGTGCTCTGTACTCTACCAGATAACTGTACTGACTGTGGTAGGGACCTTGAAGCTAGAGTTTTGAAATTGCCTCTTGATTATGTTACTGACCCATTATGTTATATTTTTAATTTATCTTTGTTTTCAGGTCACTTCCCATTGGATTGGAAATGCGCTAGGGTTGTTCCCGTTCCAAAAAAAGTCCATTCTGCTGTTTTGGACGATTTTAGGCCTATATCGATTTTGAACCCTCTGAGTAAATTGTTACAGAAAATTGCGTCTAGTCAATTGAAGGATTATTTGGATTGTCAAAATATCTTAAGTCCTCAGCAGCATGGGTTTCAACGTGGATATGGAACTGGTACAGCCTTGGTCAGGTTCACAGAAACCGTTCTCAGGGGCTTTGAAAATGGCCTAATGACTGAGGCGGTGTTTGTGGACCTGACCAAGGCATTTGATTTAACTGATCATGACTTACTGTTATGAAAATTGAAAGTTATTGGCTTTTCAAAAGATGCAGTATCCTGGGTGAATGATTATTTAGTAAATCGTCAACAGTTTGTGCATGTTGGGTCGCAGGATTCCCAAATGGCTTTAATTGAGTGTGGTGTTCCGCAGGGATCCATATTGGGGCCCTTGCTGTTCTCCTTATTTGTCAATCAATTGCCTGCTTGTTGTGGATCTTGCGACTCAGTGTATGCGGATGATCTGATACTCTATAGTCAGGGTAAATCACAATACGAGTTGGTAGATGCTTTGGAAGCTGGTTTTAGTAATGTGTGTAAATGGTTTGTAAAAAAATTCTGTGATTCTAAACTCAAAAAAAAAAGAAGTCAATGATTTTTGGGACCCCAGCTATGGTGAAATATGATCCTTGTTTGCTGATTTCTGATGGGGATGGTGTTGCAATAGATCAAGTTACCCAATTTAAATATTTAGGTGTGTGGTTGGACTGTGGTTTAACTTTTTCACTACATATTAAGTATGTTAGTCAAACTATAAATCAGAAATTGGGTATTTTATATAAGTTTCGGTCATTTTTCTCCTTTGAAACTAGAAAATCGATTGCTGTTGGTTCATTACTACTCCATTTTGGTTATTTTTTTTATTTGTATCAGAATTTGAATGTTAAGGAATATAATGTCTTGTCAGTGGCTTATAATAATATTTGCAGGTTCATTTTATCGGTTCCTTAGGAAACATCATTGTTCATTATATTCACAATTAGGCTGGTTATCCCCTAGGGATAGAATCAATTATTTTTCTGGTTGCTAACTTTATAAATCCCTTTTTGTTCCTAAATTTCCACTGGTAGATATGGTTACAGTTCATCCGTCCCTTCCCAAATTGCAATCTGCAAACTGAATCGTATTAAATCTTCCAGTCTTTAAGACTAGGATTGGACAGATGTCTTTTTCCACTGTAGCCCCATCCCTCTGGAATGCCTTACCTATTGATCTTCGTCAATCTATGTCTTTGTATTGTTTTAAGCATAAATGTAAGTCATTTTTGTTGAGTAAGTCTTATTGTGATTGTTGATTTGTGTTATTGCTTTATTTGTTGCTTGCTTGTAGTTTGTCCCGGGTAGGATCTGAAAAAGGACAATGTCCAGAGTCCCTACTCATTTATCAAATTGTTAAATGAAAAAAAAAAAAAGTTGCACCTTGAAACAAGCTCCGGCTTAGTGTGCCTCTCCTGATTAAATAATTTCCCCTTTCCCTAGCAACCAAATTAAATTGTACTCAATGCATTTAGTGGAGAAATAAATTGCACTGTATTTTAGTGGAGACATGACAACTCATATAGTTACGTGCTTAATGGAGTCGATGGGATATGTAAATCGTAATATAATCCATGAATTTCAATAGTGACAAAACCATAATATAATCCATGAATTTCAAAAGTGACAAAACTATAATAAAATCCATGAATTTTAATAAGGACAAAAAAAATGTAATCCCATAAAATTCAGTAATGACAAAACCATAATATATTGCATGAATTTCAATGACAAAACCAGAATGTAATCCTTGAAATTCAATAACAAAATCATAATGTAATCCATGAAACAGACAAAATCCTTATAAAATCCATGAATTTCAATAACAAAATCATAATGTATACAATTAATTTCAGTAATGAAAAAATCTTGATAGTTGTTCGAAAAATATTTTGGGGGGAATTATTCTTCTTGTTTTCGCCTTTCACCAAATGGATTGAAGGTATAACAATGGAATGTAGATGACCATAGCCTGACGCTGCCCACACCTGGCTTTCTCACAGAACACCTGGCCCGTTCATCTCACACTAAGCAGATGTGTCCTGAGGGATGGGTTACATGGACTTTTGTTTTCTTTTTTTCCGGGGATTCCCTGCTTTTATTCAGTAAGTGCCATGGGACCTTTAACTTCCACCTGGACAGTGACTAGAGGTGGGCAAGAAGGGACCTTGTTTTAACATTTCATCTGAATGATGGCACCTTAACAGTACAGTACCCTCCTTGTACTGCACTACAGTGTCAGGTATGGATATTACCCTCAAGTACTTGGTGTGGGGCTAGAACTCAGGATTTTCTGATCTTCTGGCCCCAGAGGCAAATGTGAGATACCTACTGAGCCACTTGCACTGATGACTGAGACTAAAGTCTAGGGAAAAGGTACTAGTGGGCCACTAGTGATAACACTGGGAGAATGAAAGGGAAGTCCATTTTCCACCAAAGAGTGAAAACATGGGGTGGGGGGAGGAACCACTGGACCATCAGGGAACCAGAGGTGGGTGGACTGAGGGAGGATAGCTGTGTCCCAATGCTGCCAAAGGAGTGCAACTTTCTGCATCCCAGCATGCACAACCTAAACCCTTGATCTGCCATATGTGGCTTTCGCTTGGCGGATTCCCCACCCCACCCCCATAGTGTGTGCCACTGGCTCAGCATAGCTGTTTTGGGAAGTGGCCCTAATTTGAGGGCAAAACTGATCTCTTTTGCATGAGTTCTTGTATCTTAAATATACTACTTAACCTTTTGCCACTGAAATATAGGACACAGACACTCAAAATGTAAGAAAATGTGGGACTCACATAACACAGGACATCTTGTCCAACACGAATACAAATTCAGAGCACTGTGGAAACTAGTACATTTATATATGCCATGTTTAGTTTTGCTATAGTTGCACTGCATGACAGGGCTCATGTTGTGCTGGGATAATGTCATACCTTGGGTGTACTGTGAGGCACCAGGCCACAGACTGAGTGCCTTCAACCACTCAAGAAGTGACATTATTCCAGCGACACACACCCTGAAGTGCCTTAGTGTGATTATAAAATGGATCTGTTTACGGTTGTAAGAAGGGCGTTTTGGGGCACTAGTTTCACCCGGGAGGCTGTGATGGAATAACATCAAAGGTGAAACTGGCTCTCCACCAATCATCTTAAAGCATTTTTCTATCCATGTTATAATTTTGCTTACTCTTATTCCCCCTTTCTATATACATCTGACTTGTTTCTGTTCCGCCAGTCTTTAAACGGCAACAGTTGTGATCATTTAAAAAAAAAAAAAGCCCCAACCCAACTGGTGCCTTACCTTAACTGGACTTAAATAGTCCCTAGCTAGACTGTTTCTGTACTGTAATTATGGAAGGGATAACAATTCCTTGCTTGGAAGAAATGGCTGCCAGATCCCCTCCACTTCCCAGTCCCAATTTCCCAAAGCCCTACCTCCGTGCTTTGAGGTTTTGTGATACATATGTTTATAGAACAAGGGGGCACACTTAGCGTCAATGGTGGCGAGTTTGAAATCAAATTTTAATATGTTTTAGAAGTCCACTGTTGTCAAATCAAAGCCACTTCCCAACTAACAAGAGCTTTGTTAGTTGAGCAGTGGCTTTGATTTGAAAACAGTGTGTAACCCCCCTGCAAATGGGGGTTCCCAAAAGACTTCCAGGAGCTTGCTTGAATGCTCCAAGCCTAAATGGTGTTTGGCGTTTAAGTCATTTATCTGTGAGTGTTTTTAGAGCCTCTGGTACTGTCTCTTTAAGAGCTGTCTGCTTGCAGACATAATTAGTTTGTATGGGGGGACTGTGTGTTTCTCATTTGAGTACCACTCGAGCTGCTGCCAATTCATTCCATTTTGCAGTCACTAGGAGTGCAAAGGGAACCTGTCTGAAAGATGTAACTGTTTGCCAGAAATCATTTAGAGTAATAATGAAAATACAGTTTGTCTAACCTGCTTTCTTTGCAGTCAGAACTGTGTTTGCCTAGTTCCCCATTCTAGTTTTGAACTGCTGAACTGGACCAATCAGTGTGGGTTAGGTAGCTCTAAAACGGTGCCTTGGACGAATCAGAACTTGGACTCAGAATCTGAGCCAGCCACAAGAGGATTGTATGGGCAGTGACTATGGGAGATGTAGTTTGGACTTCGGCGCCTTTTTGGACCAACAGGGGCAGTCTATTGTGAGTGACAGCCAATCCAGCCAAGAACTGGGAGGAACTCAAAGGAAGTGCCCGGTTTTCAGTTGAGCTCTGGCAGTGAAGAGGGAAGGAGCCCTGTGCTTTTTCGGTGTGCAGTTTTAGTCGGGAAACGTGGTGTAAGGCCCCAGTTCCGTCTGCACCTTGTGTAACTGCTTGTTAGGACTGAACTGCCTGTGAAGAGAATCAAAGGATATCTGAAGAGTAGAAACCAGGCTCACCCTGTAGAAGACTGGAGAAATTGCTGAATTGCGCTCGGTCTGTCAGGAACTGAATCTGCTGTGTGTTCTCCTGTGATTGTGCAGTAATTGCGATCAGGATAGAGAGAAGCAGCCTGCCTGGTATAGTACTTTCTTTTACCATATAAATGTGAGGAGGCTTGTGTAGCTCAAGCGAATCCTGCTGCCATTAAAGGACTTTTGCCTGTTACTGTTTACCATATAAATGTGTGAGGAGGCTTGTGTAGCCCAAGTGAATCCTGCTGCCATTAAAGGACTTTTGCCTGTTGCAGTTTGTCATATAAATGTGTGAGGAGTCTCGTGGAGCTCAAGAGTAGCCCTGCTGATGTTGAAGGACCCTATCTTGTTTGGAGGTCGTGAGTACTAATTCAGGATCGCTCCCTGTTGAATTGCCACATTAAATCCAAATGGAAATACTGTACTGCTGACTGTTTAACTAATTTTTCTTTTCTCTGTGTGAAAGGGCCCCTACCAGCTGCCACGGTTTGGACTAGCCACTAGGGCTTGGGTACCCAGGGACAGTTACTGGTAGGGATAGGCCTGTGCACAGAGCCATAGGTAGATGAGTAAAGTGATAAACTAATTAACCTGATTTCCCCTGTCCTTGTTATATCCCTAAATAAATCAGAGCTGCTTGTTTCAGCAAAGTTATACTGCCTGGAGGTATTTGTCTATGTTAAAGTATTGTACTGTGATTGTTGCACTGTATCTTCTTATTTTACAGGGGTCCCAGTGCCTGAACCAGACCTGGGGTAAGTGTATACTGTGAAGGTAATTCTGATATACTGTGTGGGCCACTAGTGGGAAGAAAGGGTTGCAGTGTCCCAGAGGGCTGTGACCAAGTTAGTTTAACTATTGCAAACCCTGACCTCTGGGTGGAGGCACTCGCCATCGGATCCAGGCCCCTCAACCTGTTAGTGGCAAATCAGGCAGGGGTAGTAGCCCCTGGGATAGCGCCATCTAGGGGTTACAAGTGGACTTCTAAAACATATAAAAATGTGATTTCAAACTCACCGCCATTGATATCAACAGAGCACGCCCCCACACTCTACAAGCATATGTGTCACAAAATATTTTGGGGGGGAAGCAGGTCTTTCAGAAATTTGGACCCAGAAGGAGAAGGGATGTGGAAACCAGCTCCTCAAAGTGAGGAATTATGATCCCTTCCCCTACCAAAACTACAATACAGAAAATTCTAGCTATAGGCCAGCCCAGTGGCACTGAGGGTTGAGGCACTAGATACCACACCTTGCGCCACGTCAGCTACCCGGGTTCGGGACAGAGTCTCGATCGTCATGGATCAAACAGGAGTGGGGAGGGAGCTAGACAGAGCAGCCAAAAGGCAGCTCTCCTCTCCTGGAGAGGTACCTTGTCACCCCCACAGTCCAACTGCCCCCAGGTGGAGGCCTGAGGGTAGTGTAGGCACGTTGTCGGCACGCACTAGAAACAAACCTGTTTCTGCCCATCCAGCCATGTGGTCTGCCTCAGGTCGAACAGCAAGCAGCACGGAGGAAGAGACAGAAGAAATGCTGCGAAGTTTGGGGGTGAAAATAAACTGTCCTATCTACTGTTGAAGAACTTGCCGGAAAGTTTGATACTCTAATATGGGGACAACTTTAGCAACTAAGCTTACTTATGTTAAAATGGAAATAGTAGATGTAAAAAAAAAAAAAAAAAATATTTTCCGAGGTTGTCATGGTAGCTACCGCAAATGTGGCTGAAGAAAAATCAACATTTAAAATCACGGCTGGAGTCTCTCGAAAACCAAGCCACAGACTCCAACATTAGGATGACTGGAATGCCGGAAGGTTGTGAAGGAGACCATTTATCCTTGTTTTTGAAAGAGTGGCTCGAGCAGCAGCTGGGAGACCCCATTACTAAAAGACCACTGAGCATTCAGAAAGCTTACTGAGTGACAGTGAAAGGTAGGCCCGACAACCCTGAAGCACCGTGAGCTATCATGATGGACATGGATGAAGGGGGCTCTAGAGATTTTATTCTAGTCACTGCACAGAGGAAGAAAACGTTGGCTACAGGATGGATAGCAGGTGCATCTATATCTGGATATAAGATTCACAACCTGTCAGAAAAATAAATGCTTCAACAGGATGCAAACCCTTCTTCGAAAAGCAGACATCTCCCATTAGATGGTTTGCTTCGCCCGCTTTCGTATTGTCCATCAAGGCAGAGTTTATTTATTTTCAGATCTGGCAGAGGCATTAAAGTGGGCCCAAAGACATGCTTTAGCAAGGGATAGAAAGGACAACTCACCTCATTCGGATGGAGAAGAAATATGAGCAACCCCACCATACCTTCAGGTTTTCGTGACAAAATGCTAGATATTATGTTTAAGACTTAAGTCCCAGTTGATGAAACTTTAAAAATGTTGTGTTTCAGACACTTGGCGTCTAATGCAGGTACTTAAAGTCATGTTTCAAAGTGACTGCCACCATGGTTTACTTTCTGAATTAAAATGCATGTTTACATGAGCCTTGTGAGAATCTTGAAATGTTTAATATCTCCTTATGTAAGAAATACTTTGACACCCAGTTTCACTCTTGTTCAGCTTGTTATTTAAAACTGATTTATTTACATAAGTGTACAGAAACACTTTAGTTACAGCAGTCATATTTGCAGAGCAATGTTCGTTTTGCGAAAGCACCTTATAGCTGCCTATTTTGATACAGCATGCTAAACTCATCTTCCCTTATGGGAGCAGAGACTTTGAATATTCATCATTGACCAGTTGTCCTTCATTCATGCTGCCCATGGACTCATAGAAACACAGCTCATCCACTTGTTATTGACGTTAGAATCTTGAAATGTACTCGTAACCCCAAAGATGCATCTACAAGGCACTGATGTTCAGATTGTATGTATTAAGTGGAGCGTCAGCCTCACTGTACCATTAGTCCATCTATTTGTATGTACAATGTCTGGACCTATGGACTATATGTTTGTTTTAGAAAATAATAAAGTTTTTTAAAATAGGACTCTATATGCAGCCCACCTACTGTACCAATATTGGTTCTCCAACCAGTAACGTCATCAGTTGCATTAGTCTCAAAAATGATGGAGATTTCACATCATGCTCCACCATCTCCAAGCAGATTCTGGAAATAATTAAGAACCCGTTACGCTAACATTGGTCATCTAAAAAATTTAATGGTCCTGAAAGAAGAAATAGCAAACTTGCGGGCCACCGTCTTTCATAATCAAATTTTACTAACTAAAATGCAAAGAGGGAGAACTCAAGGCCAAAACAGTTCAACTGTACCACAAGGTGAGGATAATACACTAAAAAAGAATAAGTCCAATCAGGTCAGACTACTTTCCCCATTTAGCAAAGATACACCACGTAATGGTGTGACTCGAGGAATCTGCTAAAAAAAGGGGAAAAGCTGACATTGCAACAAAATAAGAGCAAAAAAGCGCTTATGTCTCCAAAGGGTGCGCTAGAGGAAAAACAAGGAGTCCTGACTCTGATCAAAAAAGCACGAGAAAACCTAAGAATGCAGTCAGTAACCGAATAATTGACATTGTACCTGAAAACCAAAATGCCGTTGCAGAATTAGTTTATAAAGAGAGGGATCACTATAGAGGGGAGGCAAAAGAAATGAGGGAAACAGATTTGAACCCCCAAATTAATGGGGATACCACTGGAAATGTGGAGCAGAATAATGATGCCCCTAACCATAAAAAAAAAGGTTCCCGAAACACATCTTTTACTGCTTTGGATTTGGAAAGTGAATTTCTTGTTGAGATATTTAAAGTACCAAAATTAGTGAATGAGATGCCCGAGAAGCCGGAAAAGTGGATATATCATCTGCTCCATACTGAGGGATCAGGTGAAGATCTTTGTGTTATACGCCCTCCAAATTCTTGCATTTAAGACTGTGTTATTCTATTGTAAATCAGAAATTCAGCAATCTTAAAAATTAATGATATCTCATTATGCCGCCCCCAATAGAAAGTACCTGATGCGGAAAAAGAATTGGTACGGACAGAGATCATGGCTCAAAACAGTGGACAAACAGAAGAAGATAGGAGGAAAATAAAAAACATCTTGAATATCACTACAGATTTCGGAAAAAAAACCCAACAACATCAGATATGGGAATGTAAGACCCTATCGGTCTTCGGATGGATGACGCTTAAGGATGAATCGATTAGAGATATTAAGAGGAACTTGGCTTGCTTTCTAGCCCATTCCCTCCATATTAACATCTCTAGTGGTGCTATTGAGTATATTAGAATACATAAAGGAGACAGTGATATGCCGCAGGTCGATGTTACCTTTAGAAGCCCACAGCTGGCAGCAACGCTTTTAGGGATTTCCCCCCATGCTGGATGGCTTGGGGATATTTATAGTGCCCCCAAAGATACTAGACACACAAACATCAAGGTCCAACAAATAGGTGAACCCCATAATGAGGAAATTCCCTCTACATCAAATAGATACAAAGGTCTACAGTCTCAATTTTTTTTAAATACATGACAATGAAACAACTTGGATGTTCATTGTGAGAATAGGGATTGTATAGATCAGGAAATCAAAATTCTATCATGGAACATAGAGGGAATGTAATGTAAAAATTAGTTATAATGAAGTTAAACACTTTTTGTATTTACATGATATTATTTTACTCCAAGAAACATGGTGTCCAGATTCACTAGCTTCTTTAAAGAGCTAGTGTACTGCCTGAAAACTGACTGCAATTAATTGTAACTTTCAGATGTGGTCAGCTATCGCTTCTTGTATCTCAAGTATTTATTCTTTTCTGTTTGCTAATTAGAAGATTTTCCATCTGGCAATACTGGGGTGATGTGTGGAGCAGCACTCTGGAGGGGAAAAAAAGTCAGTTCTGTTCCTCCCACTACATCAATACTGAAACCATACTGACTATGACATCACTAGTAGCCAATGAGAATCATTTCTTACTGCCAGGTTTCACTTTCACATGAAGCTGCAGGGACTGGCTTTCCCTGGTTACTAGTGATGTCACAATTTCCTGCATTTTGATTGGTAGCTTGTGAAAGTCACTGCTCAGGCTGCAAGGATCGTGGTGCCTCAAGGTGTTTGGTCTCATTTCTGATGATGTTGTGGGAGGAACAGAACTGACTTTTATTTTCCCTCCAGACAGAGTGCTGCTCCACACATCACCCCAGTACTTCCAGGTGGAAAATCTTCTAATTAGCAGGCAGAAAATAAAGAAATACTTCAGCTACTGGAAGTGACAGCTGACTGCATCTGACAATTACTATTAATTCCAAGCAGTACACTAGCTCTTTAATCCCTGGATACACTTAATATGACATCCTGGCTAGAAAAGATAAAAAACATGGTCGCTATAAGGCAGGATTGTCAACATGTATTAAAATGGCACTTAGCTGGCCCATTGGCACGGAGAGTTGAGGTGCTGGACACCACACCTCACACCATGCCGGCGACCCGGGTTCAGGAATGAGCCCGGGCTGCCGGGGGTCGGCAGGGGTGAAAGAGGATTGAGCATCCAGAGGACCGCTCTCCTCTCTCAGGGAGGGAGGGATTGCCATCCTGCTCGTCAATCTCCCTCTGGCAGTGTCCGAGGAGATGCGAAGTCGAGGCATGTAACCAACGTATGCAGTCGGTGGGGGTGGAGAAAAACAGTGGAAAATGGAGCTGGTAGGCTCTACGATGGCTCTCCTGTGCCTGTCCCGGTGGGGATCATAGGGCGGGGAATGGAGAGCCAGAGTTCCTCTGAGGGAGGACCGGAGCTGCCTGCTAGGCTCCCAGGGAGCAAAAACACATAACAGAAAAAAAGAATGGCACTCACTTTAAAAAAATCACAAAGCTAAATTGTACAGAGGGCAAATATTTTACCAGTACAACTAGATTTGGGATCTTGGAAACTAATCCTTTCGAATGTATATCTATATCCCACTTTTAGGAAGACTATGACCATTTGGACTTAGCTCAGGTTAGCTCTGGAGACATTTTTATAGGAATTTGAAGCACTACCTATTCTTATAATGGATGATTTTAACACACGAGTTCCACATGAGAATCAGTTTAATGGACTCTATGGCAATTTCTTCTCAGGTCTTTTAATAATTAATCCAATTGCAAAATTTTTAAGGGCAGCCATAGATAAAAAAAGCAATCAGCAAGGAAGAGAACTTATAAATTCATGTCGGATAATAATATATGTTTAATCAATGGATGTTTTCCAGGGGATACAGAAGGAGCATATACCTTTATGGGCCATTGGTGCTCTTCAATAATAGATTTAGCATGGGTCAACCTAGAAGCTATGAAAGTTGCACATGATTTTTCAGTACTCGAATGCTTCGATTTCTCCCATTTCCCAATTCTCACAACCATTAATATATCCAAAGCAGACAATGTAACGGAGGAGCAAGAACCCATCCGTGAACCCATAGAGATTATAAATCAAAGAAGGATTAGGTGGCAAGCAGAGTCCATTAATACATTTTCAGAGTTGTTGTCATTGGAAACTCTCCCAAACTTAAGGCTAGAGAGTATGGAAACAGCTGATTACATAACAATAACGGAAAAACGGCAGGAGATAAATTCATTAGGCCTTTTTGTAAAATAACCAGAATTTGGAAAAAAAGGAACCTCAACCTGGTTTAAATTCCAACTATAAAATGTCCAAGTGCAAGCTTAATAAATTACTTAGAGGCTGCAAAATCTATAGAACAAGGTTAGGAAGGAATACAAGAAACTATTGGAACAGAGACAAAATAAACATAATAAAATTATGCGGAACAAACTAAGGAATGCTGCAATTTCCAGAGACGTAAAACTATTCTGGACATTACTTACTACTTACTGGTTATAGACAATATTCCATATAAATTGAGGCATACATTCCTCCTACTATATGGGAAGCACACTTTAAGAAATTATACTTTTCAGAAAGGGGAGAAATAGCTGTCCACTTAAAACATCTAAAAAACAAGCCTATTTCCCACACCCTATCTGTATGCAGGATGAGGAAATTTATAGGGCACTCAAATATGGCACCTGGACCGGACCAGATTTTGGGAGAGCTATACAAAGCTTGTCCAGGATGGTGGCTACTGATATTCAAAAAACTCGTTATTGCCTTTATTCAGGGACAGGAACTTCCTTATAATTGGAAAGGTAGTAGTATCTACCCCATTTTTAAAAAAGGGACTCCCTCGACCCCAGAATGTACAGCCCCATAAGTCTTATAGATGTTTCTCAAAAGCTATTTTAAAAACATATTTTGCAAAGACTTCAATCCTGGCTGATAGATAAAGGCATCCTAAGTGAGCTACAAAACTGCTTCAGGGCTGGATGGTCAACAAAGCAGCATTGTTGTACCCTCTTCCATTTAATATGGAAGTACATAACTGTTAAAAAAAGCAAACTTTATTGCTGTTTCGTCGACCCATTTGCTGCCTTTGACAGCATCAGCCATAACTTATTGTGAAGGAAGTATGAAAATTATAATGCTGAACCTGCTCTATTGGATATTCTTATTAGAATCCTATCAGAATACATGGATTAGGATGCAATACAATCACTATGGTATGCTGACTTCGACTATTCGCACAAATTTGGGGGTGCGCCAAGGTTGCTTGTTAGATCCTACTTTATTTAATGTCTACATAAATTCTATTTTGGAGACATTAGAAGATCCACTCTTTCATTCACCAGCAGTGCTAAATGAAAAAATTCCTTGTTTCACTCATGAGGATGACTTAGTCCTAATTTCTACATCCTTAATAGGTCTACAAAGGAAGCGGAATCATTTCACCACATTGTGCAAGGTAAATTATCTAACAATCAATAGGGGGAAAAAATAAAATTGTAACATTTGGTAACAAGGATAGATCTCCTACTAGAATAGTGCTGGATAATCTAAAGCTCTCAACCAACAAGTATTATGATTTGGGCCTTAGATTTTCTCAAGATTTACAATGGAAAGCCACCTTCAGTTGCTTCAAACTAAAATGAAAACAACATCAAATGCTCTTAAATTGTTTAACGCCAAATTGGGCAAAAGTTCTGTAAAAGGTCTCCTTAAAGTCCTTAATGCTAAGGTCACATACAGTGCCCTTTACACAGTTGAAATTTGAGGGTCTGCAGATTTAAAGCATCTGTAAATAAACTATATCGTAACATACTCATGGTCCCACAATCAACTTCATCAGAAGTCTGAAGACTTGAATTGGGGCAATACACCATGATGATGCTGGCATTAGAAAGGTGCCTGGTATTCATAATGCACCTTTTTAAATTGCCAGAAAGTCATCTACCCTAAAGATGCCTAGAAAAAAAAGTAACATACTCAACTAGGGGATACTTGTTTCCTTCTATTCAGACAATTAAAAAATATATATTTTTCCATTAGGGTTGGGCAACCTACTCTATGAAATTTATTTAAAACCAATGGAAGACCTGATCTATCAGATAAGAGCTAGGGTAAGTGATACAGATATCACTAAAAATGTTGATAGGATTATCGAATTGAGAAATTACAGGTGGTATAAAATTATAAAGAAAAAACATCAATTTGAGCTCTATTTGTCTATTTTGCATAGCCCACAGTCTAGCAGACTTATTATAAGATTTAGAATGGAATTATATAGCGCACGGTATATCCATTTCCAGCAAAAAAGACCGGGCGTATTAATGCCTTATTGCAAATGTGGCCTTACTTTAGAGGATGACCTAAAACATATACTCCTTATATGCTCTTTATATTCCAAGGGAAGAAGTCCGTGGTGGGGGGAACTTCTCAGTGCCTTTGGTCTCCCCTCAGAAGAAACAGTCATGTCTCTTTTTTCTTCAACTGATAAAGTGATTCTCCTCAAACTCTCAAGCTTTTTAGCTACAATTTTCCTATAAATCAATCTTATAACCTGGGACATATCTAGAATTTGCCAGCATAATATATTATCATTTTCATGGGCTCTGCATGTAGGAACTCAAACTGTATCTGTATTAATCAAATAAAGAATTATTGTTGGCTTTATCAGCTAGGCCATCTAGGTATGTTTATCACTGTATAAATGGGCTATCTCGACCTTTCTTCTCTGTAACAAGGAATAGTTATTATCTCATGGATGTTAACCTTCTATGGCTGACCCCATGTAGCAAATTCTTATGACTTACTATGTGCATACCTCTCAACCTTTTGTCCCCCAAATGTGGAACATTGCCTGTCAAAATGTGGAACAAATGGGCAAAATGTGGAACACTTAATCAAATCTTTACCTAAGAAGTTCAAAACACTGTTAACATGTTGCATTTATGTTCAGAAAGTCTGTTATGAATTGAATAATATATTTTTTGCATCATTTACTATGGATTTTTGCTTTAAAATGTTGACTTTGAATGTGGAACAAGTCCTCACAATGTGGAACAGGGAGCTTTTGAGAAGTAAAATGAGGAACGTTCCTCATAATGTAGTACAGTTGAGAGGTATGACTATGTGTAGTGTTTTTCATAGGAACAAATCAACAGTAGATCGAGTAGCAAGTTAATAACTATACCTGATCTCGGAGGAAGGAGAATACAATCCAAAGTTTTTTAGTTTATCAAGACTGCATTTCCTAAAGATTAGAGATTTCAGGTTAAAATACACCTCTGGGTGTGTAGGTAACCAGACCCGAACCCTGTGGCATCCTGATTAAATACTGAACTGCCAAAATCTGTTAAAAGTGACTATTGTATCCTTCCTCTAATTTATTAAAGAATATACTTGAACTTGGATCTGTAATATTTCTTCTGCATGCTGTTAAATCAAGGTTTTATAATAATCCTGCACATTAAAGAACAGGATAGACTTTTTGATAGTTAGTTATGAAACTTTTATTATATGTCAGGAACTACCTTAATATAGGCTAAAGGGAAATTCATTCAAGCCCAATAATAAATCAACTGTATGTACATATATTCTTAAATGTGGATTACTTGAATATCCTGTTATTTAAATGCTTTATTCATAATTGATGGGGCAAAACAACTGATTGTGAATATCAATATTTATTGTATATATTTTTATACATTCTGTATATCTGTTCTATGATTTTAAAATGTAAATACATAATATGTTGAATAATAAAGAATTTGTTGCTGTTGTAATGTATTAGGTCAGTGGCTCTTGACGTGATACCACCACTAGCATGGCTGCTACTTAGATGAAACAGGACACGCTCCTCAACATGCTCAATGTAACCTTCCGGAACTTTCTGAAAATCTCACATTCTCTCAGCAGCTCGGTTCCTGCTGTCTCCAAATTCCAGAAACAACACACACATTGTGTTAAGGCTAACTTACATCTTCTAGCTAAAAATCCAGCAGCCGGAAGTGACAACAAGCGCCACTGCTTCTTTTGCAATGAACTCTGCTTCGATGTCCTGTTCGATTTCTTCTGCATCTTTAAGAATATACTTTATGAGACCAACTGAGGATTCTAACAGACAGGCTTGCCAGCCTGCCAGAAAGTTATTTTGTTCATTTCCAAGTGTTGGCCGTTCTGTAAACCTGAGTCCTCTCGGGAATCTGTTGCCTGCTAAGTAAGCAGTGAACTAACATTTTCTAGACTGTTTTCACATTATTGATCATGTATTTTACATTATTTAAGATGTGTCTCTTAGATCATCACATGAATTTTGCAGTTTTTACTATGGTGATTTGGCTAGTTGTTATGAGTCTATCTGATATTTCTAACATCTGTATTTTATCCCTTCCCTTTGCTCCCCCCCATTTTGTGTACATTGTTCCCCCTTCCTTCACTTACTCTCTCTCCCCCCCCTTCCCTTTAGTCGTCTATATTTATTATTATCGCGTGATGCAGTTGAGATTCATTGTTATTGTTGCCTGTGATTCTGTGGTCGTTGGGTGATTTAAGCACTACTGTATATTTTCTATTCTGTACTGGCCCTTTAAACAAGTGCCTTTTTAAACCCTGACCACCTGAAAGTAATCGGCCTTGACAATGCACTAGGAGAACGCAAAAATGTTTGACTGCTATGGGAGGGTGCGTCTTGCATCGGACTGCTGGATTTTTAACAGTAAAATGTAAGTTAGTCTTAGCACAGCATCTGTGTGGTTTCTGGAATGTGGAGACTACAGGAGCTGAGCTCCTGAGAGAATTTGCATGTACCGTTTTTGCTTGTTGGTCCCAGTCCTGAGCTGTTTAGTAGCCACCTCGTAGCTGACTGGTCAAAATCTCACAGGACCTCCCCAAGAACTCCCAAATCTCACAGAACCTCCCTGAGTTTTCCCAGATCTCAGAGAACCTCCTCAAATATTCCCAAATCTCACAGAGCTTTTCCAAGTTTTCCTAAATTTTACAGAATCTCCCCAAGTGTTCCCAAATCTCACAGAACCTTCTGAAGTTTTCTCAAATCTCAAAGAACCTTCCAGAGTGTTCCCAAATCTCACATAACTTTCCTGAGTTTTCAAATCTCAGAGAACCTCCATGAGCTGTCCATCATCTCAGAGAATCTCCCCAGTTTCCTCAAATCTCATTGAACCTCCCTGAGTTTTTACAAATCTCACAGAACTTTGCTGAGTTTTCTCAAATCTCCCAGAACCAGTTCTCAAATCTTCATGAACCTCCGAGCTTTCCTAAATCTCACTGAACTTTCCTGAGCTTTCCCAAATCTCACATAAGCTCCCAAAGCTTTCCCAAATCTCAAAGAAATTTCCTGAGCTTTGCCTTACAGAAACTCCCTGAACTTTCTCAAATCTCACAAAACCTCCATGAGTCTTCTTAAATCTCACTGAACCTCTCCAAGGTTTCCCAAATCTCTCAGAACCTCCCTGGGCTTTCCTAAATCTCACAGAACTTTCCTGAGCTATCCCAAGTATCACAGAACCTCCTTAGTTTTCTCAAAGCTCCCAGCACCTCCCCAAGCTTTCCCAAATCTCACATAACTTTCACAAGCTTTTCCAAATCTCAAATAACCTCCCCAAACGTTCCCAAATCTCAAATAACCTCCCTAAACTTTCCCAAACCTCAAAGAACTTCCACAAGCTTTCCCAAATCTCAGATTACCCCCAAGCTTTCTGAAATCTCACACAGCCTCTCCAAGCTTTCACAACTCTCACAGACCCTCCCCCCACAGCTAAATCCTGTTCATGGATTATATAATACTTTGGGATACTGTGCGCATAAAAGGCACTGTTTAAATCCATCCATCCCAAGGTGGAACAGCCCCCTCTCCCCTGTGGGTCAGAGGGTAATGGGGGGGGGTTAAAAGAAGCTCATCCCTATTGGTGGAGAAATCTGGAAACACACATTAGCAATCCTCCATCTGCCATGCCTTTTTGGTGTATGAGAATCACTGTGTGTGGTAGGTAAGCAATAAGCCACAGCAGGGTGTGCACTGAAGGATTTTAATGAACCGCACAGTGAAGCAGATACAGCAGGGTGTGCATTGAAGGATTTTAATGGGCCAGCACAGTGACGCAGAGACAGCAGGGTGTGCATTGAAGGATTTTAATGAACCGCACAGTGATGCAGAGACAGCAGGGTGTGCATTGAAGGATTTTAATGGGCCAGCACAGTGATGCAGCGACAGCAGGGTGTGCACTGAAGGATTTTAATAAGCCAGCACAGTGATGCAGTGACAGCAGGGTGTGCACTGCAGGATTTTAATAAGCCAGCACAGTGATGCAGAGACAGCAGGGTGTGCAGTAAAGGGTTTCATGAGCTGGCACAGTGATATGGAGACAGCAGGGTGTGCATTAAAGAATTTAATAAGCCAACACAGTGATGCCGAGACAGAAGGGTGTGCATTAAAGGGATTTTATGAGCCAGCACAGTGACATGGAGACAGTTAAGATGTGCAGTAAAAGATTTTAATGAGCTGGCACAGTGACATGCAGACAGCAGGGTGTGCATTAAAGGATTTTATGAGCTGGCACAGTGATGCGGAGAGAGCAAGGTGTGCATTAAAGGATTTTATGAGCTGGCACAGTGATGTGGAGACAGCAGGGTGTGCATTAAAGGATTTTATGAGCTGGCACAGAGGTGTGGAGGGCTGAGGCGCTGGATGCCACACCTGCCTCCTTGCCCACAACCTGGGTTCGGGAGTAGATTTGGGTTGTTGGTGGGCAGTGGTGGGGGGGGGACTCAGCGTTTGAGCTCTGCTCTCCTCCCCTGGGGAGTTGTTTGCCACCCTGCTGTAGACTGTCACCAGGTCCAGGCTTGGTGACGGTGCAAACGTGGACAGCATAAGATGAAGGGTGCTGCTGTTTGGTGCAGGACATGTATGCCTCCACAAAGCATGTCTTGCTGTCTGTGCTTCAGCACTGGGTTCCTGGAGAAAAGAGGGGAAAAGGCAGTGCAGGCTTCATGAAGCCCAGCTTGCCTGTTCCCCAGCCAGCACATCGCCTGAGATGCTGCCCGGCCTCCGAATGTTAGTCTCTTGGGGGGAGGGGGGATGTCTACATGGAACCTTGGAGGTCAACAGGTCTCAGGGGATGTGGTTGCCGGTCAGGGGAGGTAGAGTGAGGGCCAAGAAGCCTCCAGGGAGAGAGGCATGATGTCAAAGGCCAAGTGTCCTTATATCCCAGGTAAATGTGTTCAGATCCTTCAATATACACAGCGGAGTGGCTTACTGTGCTTACAAAATGGCTTGCTACTCATTTTATATATAAAGTGAAATATTTTTAATATGATTTTTTTTGGGGGGGGTTTACATAAAATCTTTTGTTTAAATACATTTTAAATAACAAAATATGCACATGAAATAGTCCCTTACTTTGTAGGTCATGAGGCTTTTTTGCCTTGGCAATGAGATTGCGCACTTAACCATGTACCACCTGTTTTTTAATACACAGTCAGGTGATGTCTTTTCATAGAATCATAGAAACTTGGCAGCAGAAAAGGACAGTGAGGTTTCAGGATTTTTCCTTGCCATTTTATAAGGCCAAAAAAAGTATAATTTATTTGTGTTTCAATCATAGCCTAACCAGAATACATAACAATTGTTTTAATGATGAGTTTCATTCATTTCTGGTCTACGATAGGGGGTGTGTGTTGGAGGTACATGCATTGATTCTGGCCTGTTCTTGTGCAGGACAGAATAACACTTTAGAAAGAAAATTATTTGTATCGAGCAGCCAGCAAATAGCAAGTCTCTGTACTAAACCTATAACAGCATGTTGTTGGTGTGAAATGCAGAGCTTTCCTGTCCCTGGTTAAGGGGCTGAGTTATGTTGTGCTGTCTGCACTCTCTGCCCCTCTTCGACTGCATGGGCTACCTTTTCTCCACTAGTGCGGATTTACCCGTGTTGGTCACTTGGCCCGTGGAGAGTTTTCTCAGGATCTCGCTCTGTGCGCAGCTCATGGTTTTCAGCTTGCAAAGCTCTTCACTTAACTCCGTGTATGCCAAGGCCAGGTTCACCCTAGAAATTATGAGAAAAAAAAAGAGAAAATATTTGTTCTGTGATTGAGCGGTTTTCTTTTTTTGCCCCACAGTCCCCTGGTACTTCACTCCCTTAGGCCTGTCTATTCCCTGCTGCCAACCAGAGGCATCCCACTGTCTTCCGCAATACCCCCCCATTCTGTTCACCATCAGGGTTCTTTTTTGTTCTTTTTCTCCCCTCTGGTTGGCACCCTGCACTGGCCACCCCAGCCCCATCACTCTGACGACCATCGGGACTTACTTGCCTGCTGTCTTCCCTTAGGGCTTACTACCCTTGGACAGTGGCATCCTCCTGTCCAGACTGAAAACCTGTGGTATATCAGAGATGGTGGTGAACTGGTTTAGAAGCTACTTGGATTCAAGACAGCAACAAGTAACCATCAAGAAGTGGTCTTCGGGTCTAAGGAGCACTGTCTCGGGTGTACCACAAGGATCCATACTGGGTCCAATTTTGTATAATCTTTACATGAGCGATCTAAAGTTTGCACAGCAGGGGGTGCAGTATCATCTTCATGCTGATGACACAATTATTTATGTGGCTGATTCATCAGTACCATCTATTCAGCTGGTATTACAACAAGCTTTTGATTATCTAAAGATTTTTTGTTGAGTTCTAAATTAGTTGTAAATGGAAAAAAAAATCCCAGGTAATGGTATTCTACAGGGGAAATGGGGTTAATTCGAAACAAGACGGATTGCAAATTAAAATTTATACCGGGGGGTATTTTGCAGCAAGTTGATATAGATGTTTGGGTGTTTATTTAGATAAAAAATGTAAATGGGATAGTCATATTGAGAATATATTGACAAAAGTAGGAAAGTGTTTAGGATCCCGGTATAGAATTAGAAATAGCATGTCCTTGGAGGTCAGAAAACTGGTAGTTACTGTGGGGGTATTACCCATGTTAGAATAAGGGAATATGGTTTGTATGGGTGCATCAGAAGAGCAGCTATATAAGCTGGATGTTATGTATAACAAACTGGAAAGATTTATATTAGGCGTGCCAAAGATGACACATGGACTAGAAATGTATAGGGACTTGGACTGGCATACTCTGTCTCAAAGGACAGTCCTAAGTACAATTACATTTGTGATAAAATGTATCTCCGGGAAAGTACCGGGGTATGCTGTTGAGAGTACTGAACTAAAGAACCCTATAAGGGGACTGCGTTCTGCAAATAGTTTGGAATGTAAGGTACCAGAAAGGAGAACGGTATGGGGAAATAATCACTTTACAAGTACTGGACCCCATTTGTGGAATAATTTACCTGGGAAGTTAAGACCTTTGAACAGAGAATTCCAGTTAAATTCAATAAAAGATTGCTCATTGAGCATATAAATATTGAAGAGGACTTGGTTTAGATGAAAGTATGGAAAATGGAATCCCGAAAATCTGCACTTTGGATTTATTTTGTATATATTGACTGTGTTGTTTGCTAAGTTTGTGTGAAGATATATGAACCTTTAATTGTCTATGTTAATGTTATTCTGTTTAGTTTTGGTGTGATATGTTGTATTTAATGTTTTTGATATGATCAATGTATGACTGATATGGAGAGTAACTGGATCTGGCACTTTGGACCTCACTGTAAAAGAGCTCTGGCTCAGTGGAGTTATCCATATTCATTATTTTATTAATACAAATTTTACCTACCTTACCTACCCCCCCCACCCCCAAGCAGGGCTCCTCAACCCCCACCCTTAATCAAGAACCAGTTCTGCTGGTAGGCCCAGACAGTTGGGTGCAGAGCCTGCCTGTGGGTATCCAGAATCATCCTGCCGGCAATTAATCTCTTGTTTACTCCCATGAAAGGGCATGATATGCAATGATGTCATGACATACGCCACACGCGTCGCCATCTGCCATGACCCCTTGCTCTCTGGTGGTTCTGAACAGCCTTTCCCCCAGCTTCCACAAGGGACCAGACATTCATTGGGCACCACAAACCCTCCTCCCCTCGCCAACGCTCTGACACCCTGAGTTTTCTTCCGAACCTGGGTCTGCCGTACTGCAAGTGGTAGCACTACTGCTGCGCCCACGGGTTGACCACCATTAGGGTTCTCTTTTATCCCATCATGAGGGACATCTTATTCCCACCAGGGTAGAAAACAGGTGGTATGCCCTGACGGTGGCTGGGAGGGGAATCCAGGTCATCAGATGCTTATTGGCATGGGGAAGGGGGGGCTTGGTAGTATCATCCAATACATTAGGCTAGCATTTTCCAACAGGATGCAGTTATTTATATCATCCATGCCATACTGTTAGTCACCGCAGGAGGTTCTGATGCAGTGGGCATAGTCTGCCCCCCGACTTCGGAGTTTAAGTAGATCTGTGCTCCACCAACCTTATGAGAGACTCAGACTTCAGTTGCGAACCTTGGGATCCTGCACTACAGTGCAGTGCATAAACACAGGTGCCACTTAGCCTTATACTAACATACTAAAATGTTAGCAGAGTAGGCCTCATGGTCTATCGAGTCTGCTTGGGAGTCAGTACCCTGAACAGGTACGGTAACTATCTTCCTGGTTCCTCCCATGCTCCCCCCACCAAAGTCCCCCCCCCCCGGACAAGCATTCCTCAGCTTTGCCCGCCCCACCTATACCTGTCCTAGCCCCTCTAGAACCCCTCCACTACAGATACCTCTACCAGCTCTTCAGGCAGCTCATTCCATGGTTCCCCACTCTCTCAGTGAAGTACCGCCTCCTCCTCACCCCCCTGAGTCTTCCATACTCTAGTCTCCAACTGTGCCCCCTGGTGACTCCTCCCTCATTCCTCTGAAGGATCCCATCTAGGCTTACCTTATTTACTCCCTTCAGGAACCTGAAGACCTCAATCATATCCCCCCGCCCCTCCTCTCCTCTAGCGAGAACAGGTTGAGCTCCTGAAGTCGCTCCTCATATGTCCTATCCCCCAGACCCTGGACCATCCTAGCTGCCCTCTTCTGAACCCACTCCAGGAGCAGGATATCATTCCTTATGTGCGGTCGCCAAAACTGCATGCAGTACTCGAGGTGTGGGCTAACCAGGCTGTTGTACAGCAGCAGAATCACCTCCCTGTTTCTTGAGGTAATCTCCCTGGTAATGCAGCCCAGCATTCTATTGGCCCTCGTCACAGCCCTCCTGCATTGCTCAGAATTATTCATTTTGACATCCACCAGAGCCCCCAGGTCTTTTTCCCCAGCTGAAGCCTGCAGCATGTCCCCTCCTAGGGTGTACATGTCTTCTGGGTTCCTACACCCTAGGTGAAGCACCTTGCATTTGCTGGAGTTAAATTTCAGTTTCAAGGTGTGTGACCACCTCTCCAGAGTATCTAGGTCCCCCTGCAGGACCATCCTACCCTCTTCCCCATTCACCACCGCCCTCAGCTTAGAGTCATCCGCAAAGAGGCTCATTTCGCACCTGATACCCTCCCTGATATCGGAGTTGTAGGCGTTAAATAAGAGCGGTCTCAGAACTGATCCCTGTGGGACCCCACTTATGACCCTCTTGGAAGATGAGACCACCACCCGCCGGGTGCGTCCAGATAGCCAATCCCCAATCCACCTGACCATCAGTGTCCCCACCCCCATCCTACCCAGCTTCTCCAGCAGACCTGTGTGAGGGACCGAATCAAACGCCTTGCTGAAATCCAGGAAGAGAACATCCACTGGTCTACCCGGGTCGAGTGCCGCCATCACCCACTCGTAGAACTCCATAAGGTTAGTCTGACACGATCTGTCCGTGATGAAGCCATGCTGACAATCATCCAGGAATCCTTGTTCCTCCAAGAATACCCATAGCCTCTCCTTTAGGATGGTCTCCATCAACTTTTCCACCACCAATGTTAGGCTGACAGGTCTATAGTTCCCCAGCTCTTCCCTCAAGCTCCCCTGGTGGATGGGTGCAATATGTGCCTGCCTCCAATCCCTGGGCACCCTCCCCATCTGCAGAGAAGCATTAAAAAGAGCTGCCAGTGGTGCAGCCAGGACATCAGCTAACTCCCACAGTACGCCGGGATGGATACCATCAGAACCCAGAGTTTTGTCCTTTTTTAGGGACTTCGGGGATTCCCACACCCTGCCGACAGGAATTTCAGCATCCATACCTCCCCCGGCAGATTCAGCATGCCCCCTCCCGCTCGGCGCAGCTCCCAGAGTGACAGTAGGTACCCCATCAAGCAAGGCCACTGCCCCTTCTGCCCCCTGCATCCCCTTGCTCTGAAGCTCCCCAGCATCCTCCCTAGTGATGACCGATGCAAAGTACTCATTGAGTACTTCCGCCTGTTCTCCTGCCTCCTCCGCCCACCCTTCCCCTGTCCTCAACCTACTGAACTGCCCCATCACTCTTCTTCTCTCCCCAATATACCTGAAGAACCCCCCCCCATCCCTTGCTCCAGCCTCTGCTCCTTCCTAGCCTTGGCCCCTCTTACCACTCTGGTAACCCTCCTGGCCGATAGAAGATATCTTCCCTATCCAAGACCCCTTTTGATCGCTTGTACCTACTGTATGCAGCCCTCTTCTCCCTTACCGCCTCCTGAACATCCTTGGTCCACCAGCATGGCTTCCGAGACCTACCACACTTGTGACTCTCTAACGCACAGGACCCGGTAGCCTCCTGTATCCCTCTCTTGATGATTTCCCACCTGCTTTCCATGTCCATGCCTGGTTTTATCTCCTCTAAGTAACCCTTGAGTATTTCCCCCATGCTCCTAAAGTCTGCCCCTCTAAAATCAACTATCACCATCCTTGTACGATTCCCCCCAGGTACAATAGAAACCAGACCATGTCATGGTCGCTTCCAGCCGGGGGTTCCCCACTTCAAGGTCCCTTACTAGGTCACAGTCAGCCAGGACCACATCCAAGATATGGCCCTCTCTCGTTGGGTCCACAACCTGCAGATTTAGGAATGCATCCCAGAAAACATCCAGCAGCCTCCGTTTCCTAGCCAAGGGGGATGTCATAGCTCCCCAGTCCGTAGCCGGCATGTTAAGGTCACGCAATATCACCTCTCCATCCCCTGTTCACAGTGGTCCTTAATGTTAGCCAGCAGGCAATCCTCCAGATCATCAGCCAGCAAGGGGGGGCCTGAAGACCACCCCCATTTTGACCCTCTTTCCCCCTGGGGTTCGCATAGTGACCCATAAGGCCTCCATGTTACCCTCTGCTTCCTCCACTCTGATTATCCCTATGCCATCTATAATGAACGGCGCTACTCCTCCCCCTCTGTCCACTTTCCTGTCCTTTCTAAGCACTATATACCCACTCAGATTTAAGTCCCAGTCATGCCCAGGGGTGGCCCAAGTTTCAGTGACAGCAGACACATCCACATCCCCCTCCACCAGCATGGCCTGGAACTCAGGCATCTTATTCCCCAAGCTCCTGGCATTTGTCAGTACCACTCTCCAACCTTTCCCCTACCTCCCCGAGAGGTTACACACTGCCGCTCACCCGCTGCCTCTGGTGCACTGTCTGCCCCTCCCTTATGGGGTAGAAGATTGAGCACAGCCTTGACAGTTATGCTGGGATCAGCCCCAAAGCCCTCCCCTTCACAAATTTAAACCCCATCTAGCCTGAATAAATTCTGCAAGTTTCTGCTTAAGTACCTCCTTCCCCACCAGGTTGAAATGAAGCCTATCCCTGGCATACAGACCCTTGTCCTCCCAAGTTACCCCCCAATCCCCCACCACCCCAAACCTCCGCGCTTCACCCCACCCCCTGAGCCACTCGTTAACCTTCTTGATTTTCTGTTTGTTTTCTACACTGGCCCTCAGAACCGGCAGGATTTCCGGAAAGTAGACTGAGCAGCCACTGTCGTGACAGACTCTGGCCAGCTCACGGAACCTGAGTTTGAGTAGTTGTTTTTTTATAGACACTGGAAGAGGTGCCATATAACTGTGGTGACCCTTATATTTTCTTTGTAATTCAGATGTGTTTTTGTAGTGGTGCAGTTCATTTTTGTGAAAGGGGAACGATAAATTGTGACAAAAAGTAAGGCATCATTTTCTGACATAATGCACAGTCACCTATAACTGAAGAGAAACCCACCAAGCTCATGCCACCTGTCAACAGACTGGAGTCTCTCTGTCACTGGTAACCTAGTACCCTGCACACTGAGAAACAGCGCCCTTCCCACAGTGGGCTTTTCTGATAGGAACCCCCACACCCCTCAGTTGCTTGTCAGACAGCTGGAATTGTTATTCCTACTTTTGTCCCTCGGCGTTATGTGCATGACCAGTGCTCTACGGTAAGATGTCTTGTGCAAACCACTGCTTTTTTAGTGTTTGTACTTTTTTTTTGTTTTGTTACAGGGAGTCATTTTGTCCACCAATCCAACTTGCCAAGTAGCCATAATACTGTACATATATTTTTCTAAACAGCCATACATTATATAACATTACAATAGATATATGTAAATAAACTTGCAACTTGCAGGACCACTTGTGAGACACACTACCAGTTTGGTGCAGTGTGCGTCATCATGCAGCTGCTTCATGACATGCAGTTACGACTGACCTCATCCTTTGCCAGGGCCCTGCACGGACTGCACGAAGCAAGCACTGAGGTGCTATGGTTATCTATCTTAAAAAGGCAGTTAACTGCAAAACACTAAGTTAATGCACAGGCTAGGGGTTTTTAACACAACAAAAGTAAGTTATATAACAGAAGCTCAGGACTGCGCCCAGTGACGGCGCAGACTGGGGCATGGTGGCTCAACACAGCACTTCCATATCAGACGCTGTTCCTTATTCTAGGAAGGTAGAGGGCAGCCTAGCAATGGCCTAAGCAGCATGCCGCCCTTGGGGTGTCTTTTTTTATTTTATTTTTTTTATTTTGTATCCTCTATTTTCAGGTTTCACAAGAGACAAAAATTGCAATTCAAAATGTTTCAATGGCTCGTTCGAATTTACTGATTATTCTCTGTATTTTCTGTTCACTCTGTTGCTTAATTTATTGCTATGCACAGTACTGTATTCCTAAGGTTACTATGTGCTCCAACGTTGTAGTCATTGTCTTGCACTGTAATGTCTTAACAGTTTGTACTTTCCTGGGTCGTGTCTAAAAATAGGCAAATATTTGTCTAGTGCACCTTACCCAGTAAACACAAACTAAAATAAATATTCTGTGTTTCTAAATTCAGTTAAATTTCCTACATAGTTATTCTCTTTGGCCTCTGCCTGATCATTGGGTTTCATACCTCAACTATTCCAAGGGACCCCCATGAAAACAAGATACTACATCTCATGGGGCCATCCTGCCTTCTGCTGGAAGCAAATTACAAATAAATAAATAACTGTCAATTTCACCTCAAAAATTATTTCTGTAGGCTACCCAACCAGAGTTCTGATTGAACTCAGAATCTCTGTGATTGTGGAGGTAGGCTGACTACAACTGCTGGCACACAGGAGTGTACTGCGGTCAAGGAGGATGGCATTGGGTACCAGCACTGCAGCCACCACCTACAGTGGGCTGAGGAAGCTTGGAGACCCAGGTGTGAATCCTAACAGAGCCCCTCTACAGGATATCACAGTGTGCAACTGCGGCCACTCGATGGGCTGTGCCCACGTCAGGGGAACAGAAAGGAACAAGGGAGAAAAGCAAGGAGAAAACCTCATGTCCAGCTATACGATGGCCTGGACTCCCTGGGCCTCCACTGGGTCCTAGTGCCCACCGACACTGGATTCTAGTCCACACAGTGGACTGCTTCAAGAGGTGGACCATCCTCCCACTATAGCCCCTGAGACATGGAGATCTGTGGGAGATGTTAGGGGAGGCAGGACCTGGGGGATGGAGCCAACAGCCAGAACAAGGTATATTAATTTATTCTTTGGTAACTGGGTAGGCCCCACTAGACACAAGTGCCTGTTTTCAGGGGTGACCCGGGAGCTCTGGGCTGGTTAAGTGACTTGCTCAGAGTCACAAAGTATGCAACTGGAGGTTGCAGGAATCAAACCCAGGTCTGCTAGATGTACCAAGTTCATTCACAGCTTGTTACTCTAACCATTAGACTTTACTGCCAGCCATGTCTTTCAGGGTATATCCTTGACAGACATGGCCAAATAGAAAAAAGATTCTGCTACAGACTAAGGGCTCGATTCTCAAATTTTGACGTAGGGATTGCACAAGTCCTGCATCAATCCCCGTGCTGCGCCGGATGCAGTGGAGCACTTTGTGCCCAATTCTACAAGGTCACATGCATCTGTGACACTTAACCCTTTTTACGGCAGCTTGCGCCAAATATTTGGCGCATACCCCATAAAAAAGTCAGCAAAGTTAGACCAGAAAAAGTTGGTTCTAACCTGGGGCAAGTGGTGCATGAGATCGAGAATCCCGATTGCTGCCACAAACCCCATGCGCCGTATGTTTGGTGCACCCAGGGGCTTGCGACAGTCTACATCTTTTGAGAATCAGGCCCTAGTAGCAGTTTCTATGTGTATTCTACTTTCTCCTCCAGCCCTGTATCATCACTTGTGAACATCAGTGGGGGGGACGGGTAGAACCAGGAACCAAAAAATTAGAAGGGGAGGAGGGGAGGGAATTAGAAAGAAATGTGTGTAGAGGTACAGCAGTCAGTTACTAAACACAGGTAGCAGCCACTTTTTGCTACATTTCCAAGCGAGCTCTCCAGCGACGCTACCAAATATAGACAGCCTCAAGGCTGAACTGAGGTACTAGGGGCCCACCTGGAAAGTTGATGCAGTGGCCCACCTGGAAAAATAATCCCGGAAGGCCCAGGGGGGACACATTCTTATTAGTGTTCCACTTACAACTGATAAAGTAAGCTCTACCTTTGCACCTTAAATTTTCTTGCAGTACCCAAACAATCCAATTTAATTAGAAAATAGATGACAAATGCAAAGGTTTTCAGAGTTCAGGAAGTGGTCAGGTACCCAAAAGAGGGTGGACAACCTGGAAATTTCCAGGTATCTGGGTGGGCCAATCTGACTCTGGACAGCCTCTTAATTGGACCTTACCAAATCATGACATGGGCTATCTGTCAATCTAATCTACTAGTCAAGAGTAGTCTCCTCTCGGAAAAAGCTTACAGTCAGGTTTCACTGGCTTCTCTGTCAGAGCTGAAAGCCACGATCCGGTACAACTGTTATCAGAGTACCCCCTTTTTTTCATTATCCTTTTCATGCCACCTTGTCAGAAAAAGCCAGGGTCTCCAGGGTCACTGTTCTCCACTTCAGTCTCTAGGCTACAGTGCCTCCCAAGCCAAGAGGCTATTCCATGATATACCATATTGTCATGACTGCTTACAGCAGACATACAAGACATCACCATGATATCCAGGCTACCAATGCTGTGAAAAGCAAGGGGTGTCCAGTCCAGGAGGAAGCAAATGTGTCAGGTGCAGTTCAGTTCAATTCAGTTTGTTACCTGTAGCTCATTTACTACAGAAGATTCCTGGGGTAAGGTGGCATGTTTATTCTACTGTCTCCTTCAGGTGGCAGGTATAGTCAACACAGGCTAACATAAACACAGAAACATACACTTTTTTGGCCCAAAGAGACTGCTTGGCCCACCAAGTCTGCCCAGATGTTCCCTGTCTCATCTGTCTCCGCAGACAATAATGGGTCTCCGGCGATCCTCCATCTGCACTGCCTGTTTTCTGATACACCCCTATGTCTATCCCACGCATCCTTGACGTCCCTTCACTGTTTTTGCCTCTACCACTTCTGCTAGCAGTCAGCACCAGGCATCTACCACATTTTCAGTGAAGACATATTTCCTCACATCTCTCAGACTTCCTCCCTCCAGCTTCATTACATGCCCCCTGGTCCTGGTGCTCTTTTCCATTTGAAAGAGACTCCCCTCCTGCACCCTGTTCACCCATGTGAGATACTTGTAGGTCTGTATCCTGCACTCCTCTCTTCCAGGGTGTACACTTAGAGATCCCTCAGTCTCTCCTCATAGGGCTTCTTGTGCAACCCCTGCACCATTTTAGTTGCCATCGCCAGGACTGCCTCCACCCTGTCTATGTCCTTTCTTAGGTGCGGCCTCCAAAACCGGACACAGTATTCCTGGTGGGGTCTCACCAGCGAGCAGTACAGTAGCAATACCAACTCCCTCTTCCTGCTGGAGATACCCCTTCCTGTGCACCCCAGCATGCCACTAGCCCTACTCAGTGCTTTATCACACTATCTTGCCACTTTGAGGTCATCAGATATGAGAACCCCAAGGTCTCTTTACTCTTTAGTGACTGTCAGTACCTGCCCCCATCCTACACTCTGCACCTGGGTTTTTATATCCTAGGTGCATGATTTTACACTTTCTGTCATTGAACCCTAACTGCCATGCTCTTGACTCCTCAAGTTTCCCAAGATCCATTCATATTCTCTCCACCCCCCTCCTGAATGTCCACAGTATTATCATCTGCCAAAAGGCACCCCTTCCCTGCCAGTTCCTCAGCAATGTCATGTATGAAGACATTGAAAAGAACCAGTTCCAGTACTGAGCCCTGTGGCACCCCGCTGGGCACTCTCCCATCATTAGAGTGAGTGTCATTTACCTCTGCCCTGTCTCCTATCTGTTAACGAGTTTCACATTCAGCAACATAATACAATTTTTAAAATGATCCCAAATAGATTCAACATAAAATAAGTATCACATGTTTTAAAAAAAAAAATTCCCAATTGCCTAATTTCCAACAATAGGTTAGCTCATGTGGAACATCCATAGTTAGAGAAGGATTTCTTTTCCAGGAATGTTTTAAAACAGAAACTGGAAAACTGGAGAAATCGAGATCACATCTTATCAAAGGATTCCACGTGGTCCAGACAATTACAGATTACCCTCTCACACCTCATTAACTACTAATGTGAGAAAAAAATAATAAATGTACAGAGTGTGGGAAAGTTATAAAATAAGTGTACTAAATGTTGGAAGAAAGAAATGTACAGAGTGTGGGATGGCTTTTTGCCTTAACCTGGAGTTCCTTCTCCATCTATCCTATCCCTGTCCTTCTCTCTCCTCGCCGGTCTAGGGGACGCAAGTCCTTTTATATCCTACATCTCTTTTCCCTGCATCTCATTCTTGCAGGTGATGTGGGTCAATCCTGGCCCTACTCCCCCATCCTTCCCTCTGCCCTAAAGGCCTTAGTGTTTCTCATCTTACTGTGAGGTGCCTTCTCCCGAAACTGGACCTTCTTACAGTGTGGATTTCCCATAATACTCCTGACATCCTCTGTATTACCAAAACTTGGCTTTCTTCCAGACTTTCTGATTCTAGCTTGGCACTTCCTAACTACTACCTTTTCAGACAGGACAGGGGCACGTGTGGAGGTGGAATAGCCCTATATGTGTGCCAGAGCCTCTCCTGTACCATCACTCTCAGGGTGGCCTTAACCACCTCTCATGAGTAACTTCTCATCAAAATCGCCTTCCCCTCCACTCTACCCATATTCATTGGTGTTTTTTATGCATCTCCTAAAATCACTCCTTCCTTGCTGCTTGACTCACTCTCTGTCATTACTCAACCCTCTTTCGGTGAACTAATCCTCCCTGGAGACTTTAATATTGATAGGGTTTCCTCTGCCTCTGGGTCTACCTCCCTAGGAACTGAGTCCTTAAATCTCTCACAACTCATCACTGAACCCACCCAGCTAAATTCACACTCTTTAAACTACACCATTCTGGATTGGGTTCTTTTCTTGTGCCTATACAGCATCATAACATCAGGTATATTGCTGGATGCTTTTAGTGACCACTGTATGACTCATTATGTCAGGAAAGTCCATCGCTCTCCATCTCCCCCCTCCCAAGTATATCTGTTCTAGGTCCTATGGGTCACTAAACACAGAGGCTCTACTGAGTGACATGTATGCAACAGATTGACTCCATATGCTCACTGCCCCTGACATAGATCTCGCCCTCTCACTTTCCAACTTGATCGTAACTTGCCTGGGATAGACATGCCCCTATCTGGAAGTCCAGGGTTAAGTCTTCCCACCATCCTTAGATCACCCCGACCTCATCGATTTGTGCAGGACCTGCAATCAAGCCTGGGCCCAGTTCAAATTCTCCCGCTCATTATCCATCCTTTACTCCTACAGAGCACTTAGAAACTCATGCACAAAGGCTATTCGCACAGCTAAATCCCTGTACTTCAAGGCCAACCTCCAGAACAATCTGAGCTGCCCCACCAAGTTTTGGAAGGTGATACACTCCGTATTTGATCCCCTGATCCAATCTATTCTTCCAGTCCTTATGGTAAACTAGTCTCTGACCCTCCCTCTGTTGCTACTCACCTCAGTGAGTTTTTTTTTTTTTTACCATTTGTGCACTCCCCCTCTTCCCCTTCTCCTAGTTCATCTTCCCCCCTTTGTCTCCACACTCCACTCTGTCTTCCTCCCCCATGGGGGTTTCATTTCCCTCCAGTAACTGTTCAGGAAACCCTTCACACTCTCCTTTCACTCAGTCAATCCAAATCTAGTCCTGAATGACTTACACCCCACACTCCTCCATCTCTCAGCTCCTGCCATTGCCTATCACCTCACTCACCTTCTTAACTGCTCGTTCACCTTATGCACTGTTCCTCAGGCTTGGAAGCTGGCCAAAGTTCTTCCACTCCACAAAGGCGATGATTCCTCCTCTGGTAACTACCGTCCTATCTCCTCCCCTCTCTTGCAAAGTTGCAAAAGAAATTGGTCAGCTCACAGCTGTCTGACTTTCTACACTCCTCCAGCTTCTTCTCCCTTTTCCAGTCTGGTTTTCGGAAGCACCATTCAACCAGCTCCATCCTTTCTGGGATGGATCAGGGGCACATCACAGTGACAATTTTCATCAACCTGGCCAAAGCCTTTGATTCGATGGCCCATCCGCTTCTCCTGGATAAGCTAAGTTCTGCTAGTCTCTCTGACTATGTTGTTAAATGGTTTCAATCCTACCTCTCTGGCTGTCAGCAGTCAGTACAGGTAGGTAGCACTCTGTCCCCTCCACTCCCAATCCAGGCTGGAGTCCCAAGGGTCTCTATCTTGGGTCCCATCCAGGCTCGACTTCTCTGCCCACATTGATGCCATCCACGCTAAACTCCGCCCCAAGCTTGATGCCCTGTACTGTAATAAAGCTGGCCTGTCCCCGCATGTCTGCCAGGAACGGATTACCAAAATGGTGCTGCCAGTCTTTGACTATGCAGATGTGGTATATGGTACCACTCCCTCATCTTCCCCTAGTAGACTGGACTCCCTCTGCAGTGCCTTCTGTCATTTTGCCACAAACTCACCCCCTTGTACCCTTCACTGCACACTCTACATCTCTCTATCCATCCTCCCTCTTCCTTCCCGTCGCCTCCATCAATGTGCTTCTTTCATCGCTAAATGCCTGTTCGAGGCACTGCCCTCATACCTATTCACTCTCATCACTCCCATCCCATTTGCCCATTACTTCCTTCATTCCAGGGATCCCTGCACTTTCTCCCTCCCCACCCTCACTCCTCCGCTGGGCAATAAGCCTTTTCTTATCATCTCTACTCGCTCTGGAACCTCCTCTCTTCTGCCATCTGTCTCTCACCATCCTCAACCTCCCTTAAGCATCAGCTTAAACTCCTTCCCTGCATCGGTCAGCTCCCTACCTGACCTACCTTTTACATCTACCTTCCTTAGTTCTAGCCCTCTCCCTTGGGACAACTTTAAGCCTCTCATTTCTCTGCACTATAATGTTTCTATCTATTGATAGATTTTGTTGAGGGTATAATTTTCCAGATAACTGTTTTAGGAATACTGCACTCTTGCCAAGTTGCACTACTATTTTTGCACCTCATTTGTATGTGTACATCTATTCCACTGCATTTACGCGCAATGTTTTCCACTCTCCTGGGTCGCATCTGGAAACGAGCCTTGACTCAGTGTACCTTTCCCGCTTACCAATTTTTTTTTTTTTGTTTTGTTTTTTTACTTTATCCATCTCCTCTCCGCAGGACCGGCCCCCTTCCTCCAGCACTCCCAGCCCCGTCATCCCGGCGTCCACTGGTACTCAGCTCCTGCTAGAGGTGCCAGCTGGCCAGGTGCAGTGCCTGCAGAGGGACGGCATCATCCTGCCAGTCTGCTGTGTGTTTCTTCCTTGGTTATCTCCTGACCCCGGGTGCGGAACGTAGCGTGCAATGATGCCAATGGCCAAGCCATGCACGCTTCTGCACGTGGCACGCCGGGCATCTGCTTCATCTCTGCCCCCATCTCTGTGATCGGTGTGCCAGCTTCCATCCGCCGCTAAGGGTCAGGCAAACGCCAATCTCCACTCCCACCCCTCCCCAGGAGAGGAGAGCTGTCCGCTGGACACTCGATCCTGTCTCTCCCCCGGCTGACCCCAGACAACTCATTCACACCACAAACATGGGTTTCCGGCATGGCAGGAGGTAAGGTATGATGCCTCAGCCCTCCATGCCACTGGGCTTGCTACCACTTACCAATTTTTAAATAAATAAATAACAAACGTACTTAGTATGGGAAGAAGGGGCAAACCATTGCTGCAGCAGTAGGGCTACTGCTTGCAATGCTGGAGACCCAGGTTTAAGAATAAGCCTGAGTCTTCTGCCAGGGAGGAGGGTTCGGCATCCCAGAGGACGGTCCTGTCCTTTGGAGAGGTAGGGTGAGAAGTTCTGCTGGTTATTGCCCTCTGGGTGGCCACAGGGGAACATGAGATGGGCCCTCAGAGATGTGGAGGGCTTCCGCTTACGATGCCGACACCCTGGGTTCCGAAAACAGACCTGAGGAGTCAGAGGTCTGGCCGAGGGAAAGAGGACTGAGCATCGCATGGACTGCTCTCCTCCTCAGGGAGGAGGGAGTGATCGGCGCCTGATCAACCCCTGGTGAAGGCCAGGGGGAGCAGCGACTGACAGCCATCTTCAAAGAGTTATTGGATGACTCGGATCGGGAGTCCATAGCCTCCTCTGGGGCTCTGTTCTTTGACAGTGGCTCGGTCAAGGAGCCTTCCACCAACCAAGGGTCAGTCTCTTTCAGGGCTCTGCTCCACTTGATCATGGAATCCACATCCATCCTGCAGAAGCCGGTCCAGAAGAAGGCCAAGTACCATCACACGGACATTTTAGACTGGGATGAATCCCCGGGGTTTGTGTCCCCTGTGCTTGAGGCCATGTTGGGACTGGCCCTGGAGCTCTGGCAGCATCCAGCTTCCTGTCCGGTCCCCTCAGCCTGCACGGTTCGCAAGAAAGTGGTCCCTACGGGCTCCTTTTCAGGATTTTGTGACCACCTGTAGTGATAGTATAATATGTTGATTATTGTTACTCCATTTTGTATGCTATTTCATGTAATGTATGTCATTTTATACTCCATTTTGTATTGTGTGACTCCAATTTACATGCTGCTTCATTTAATTGGTGTTTTGCTCTTTAGATAGCCTCATTATTATGTTTTGCTTCAGGACTTGAAGGTTGCATATTATCAGGCAACCTGTTTTTGTAGTTTTGTTTAAACTTCTGCTTAGCTCATAGTGTTCTAGGCACCGGCCAGTGTTTGGAGCACAGTGACCTAGCAGGTGTAGGGAATTCTGAGCAGTCCTTATGATGTGAATTTGCAGCATCCTGGGAGCCCGCCAGCTTCTAGAATGGCAAAACAACACTATGAAGGCTGCAGTTATTTTAGCATAGAATAAGATATAAATGTAGTTTTCTCAATGCCTGGTTGGAAGCCTCATCTGCAGGTGGACGATCGCTGTGGAACTTTCTCCCGTTCAAGACTCCTGGCCAGGCTGTGAGATGATTAGGGCTTCCCAGCTACTGGGAAAAGGCTTGATGTAGCATAGAATCGGTGATGTATCATGTTTTGCTTAATTGAAGTATATATTAATGCTGATAGTAATATTGCTAATGAATGAATGCTAAAGTGTAATCATTAATGCTGATAGTGACATTGCTGCTAAATGAAGTGTAATTATCTTTTGCTTGCAAAAATTGTGCTGATGTGTGAATGCCAAGTGTGATTATTCCTTGTGACTCTTCGATTAGGCAAGACAATTTTGTGAGTCGGCAGGATTCATAAAGGAAAGTACACACTAAGGTGAAGTGAAAATGTTTAAAAGGAAAGAGTCTAATGTTGCATGTGCACAAGTGGAAATTCCTGGTTGGGAAAACCAACCTTATGCTGATTTAGCCACTGAGTGGTCAGTGTGCAGGGTTGAGTGAACACTGGGAATCATGTTTAAAGGATTCTGAGCCTGCAGATGTTGTTACATGTATGAAAAGAGTGCCTGTGGCAAAAGGAAAGAATGTGCTGCCTTGGGCGTAGGGGTGGATTTTATTGTCTGCCTATAGGAAGATGCATGAAAGGTAGTGGGACTTCTTAGTGAAAAGGCAGAGTTGGAACGAAGGTTTGTGATTTGGAAAGTAAAGCTGTGATGTTACAATGTCAAAATCATTTGCTGAGTGATAAATTGGATACCTATCGGACAGTTGCAGAAAATGCAGCTGTCCGAGTGGCACAGTACAAGTATAAAAAGAGGAGGGGCAGAGTTAGTAGGAAAAAGGTAAGCCTAGCAATAGCTAGGGCAGGAGCCCACTGGGATCCTGAAACATGGGATGGAGATATTTGGTTTTCTACAGATGAGGAAAGGTCAGCCTCAGATAAAGAAGAAAAGGCTGAGGGACGAGGTTCCAATACTGCATGCACAGCCAGTGTCTAGAAGAGCATTGAAGTGTTGGATCAGGAAATCCTAGGAATCGAGATGTAGTGGAGGATTTTTCTCAACAGGAGGTATCAGACCTCCTGGAGCGGTACACCGGGGAGAGTTTGTTGAGATGGCTGGTGAGGTTGTATGACACAGGGGCGGATGGAGTAAGCTTAGATGAAACTGATGCCCCTAGGTTTCTGTCACTAAGCTATGACCCTGTGGTGAAGGAGGCGTTTCGGACCCTCCGAATACAGGGGCAGGGCTATGCCACGATGCTGGACGTGGTGGCTATGGCTTGCAAATACAAGTATCCGACGGTGAGTGACTGGCCGGAGGATAGTAAACCATGGTTTACCTTAAAGGACTGTATACAAAACATTAAAATGGAAATGATGAAAGTTGCGGTCTCCACAGAAGACCATACTAATTTAATGAGTGTTGTTGTGCCAGTGTCTGTATCGTAATAAGATTATCAAAACTGCACCACCTGCATATAAGGCAATGATGACTTTGTTGATTAATCAGACGGGAAAACAGTAGGTGTAGTGCTTGAGGCACACGGCAGTTAGGGAACTGGGAGATTGGGGCCCAAAGGGGTCTAGTTTATATGATTCTTCAGGACAGGATAAACAGCGGTCCAATCCTGAGGGTCGAGTTTCTAGGAGAGATATGTTCCTGGCTCTCTTAAAGGATGGGGTGGCAAGGAAAACATTGATGGGATCAGTACCCTGATATGTGGGAAATGTACAAAAGAGGGATTGAACACTAAGAAGCGTAAATAAGCAGATCAATTCAAAGTTAAAGACAGATGTACATGTCTCTTCAGGGAGTCTGTAAGTCCAACTGCTCCCCGCAGAGTTTGATGATGAAAGTATGTCCCGGGTGGGGGGAGGCTCCCACCAGGATCCATTGAGTCACCCGACCGGAGCAGGAATATGCAGATCTGTATCCTAGTGATTTGTACCGGTTAGGGAGTTGCAGCAACTGAAAAACCTAAAATATGACTGAAATGAAGGCCAAGCCCCAGTAGAAGGGTGGGCTAGGAGGATTTAGACCTCATGTAGAATTGGAATTAATTGAAGAGTGGCTCACCCCAAAAAGTATGAGCTTTAATTGACACTGGGGGAGGCCTCATTAATTTATGGGAACCCAGCAAAACACAAAGGTCAGAGTGGTAATTACAGGATTAGGAGGTAAACAAATTGAGGCAGTGCAGACCATTTTGGAACTGAAAATAGGTCAGCTGCCCCGAGAAAATATTGTGTAATGATTGTTTGAGATTCCGGAATACATTATAGGAATAGACATACTAAAGGGATGACGTTGCAATTGTCTGATGGACAATATCAATTTGGAGTAAAACCTTACATTTCAGCAAGACCAGTAGTAGTGGGGAAGGTGCAGATGCTCTCAGTAGCCATTCCACCTGCTACAAAATTTTCTGTATGAAACAGTATAGAATACCAGGAGGGCATGAGGAGATAACTGCCACTATTAAAGATCTATTAGAGGCAGGAGTGCTTAAACCCACAACAACAGCTTGGAACAATCCTGTGTGGCGGTCAAGAAAAGTGACAGGTCATGGCGGATGACAGTAGATTATAGGAATTGAACAAGTACACCTCTTCATTGACGGCTGCGTTCTCCAGACACCGTCCACCCTGATAGAGCAAATACAAAGGCACAAAGGGGTATGGTATGCAGTTATTGATTTAGCTAATGCATTCTTTACTATTCCGATTGAGGAAAAGTTTTGGGACCAGTTTGCCTTCACATGGCAGGGGAGGCAATATGCTTTCACTAGATTACCTCAGGGATATGTACATAGCCCCACCATCTGCCACCGGATGGTGGCAGAACACTTGGATGAGTTGAAGCTGCCGGATGGCATGCAGATTTCTCATTACATTGATGATATCTTGATCCAGGGCTGATCAAGATAAAGTCAGCAGTTACTAGATGAGACCATTGATCATATGAGGAAGAAAGGATGGAAATTAATCCAGACAAGGTATAGGGTCCTTCCCAAACAGTAAAATATTTGGGAATTCAATGGAACAGGGGCATAGAGAAATATTGCCCAAGGCACAACAGAAAATACTGGACTTTTCACTCCACAAGACAAAACTGAAACACAAAGATTTGTGGGTTTGTTTGGATTTTAGCACAGCATATACCCCATTTAGGGCAAATACTAGCTCCCTTATTAAAGTGACCAGAAAGAAATACGAGTTTGAATGGGGATGAGCAACAAAAGCATTTGATAAGGCTAAGGAAGCAGTGCAGCAAGCCTTAGACCTTGGCCCCTGCAGGAGGGGGAGGTAGAATTAAATGTGTCCGTAACTGGGCAGTATGCAAACTGGAGTTTGTGGCAGAAGCAAGGGAGACAGAAAGTGCCACTAGGTTTTGGAATAGGAAACTCCCAGAGGTAGGTAGCAGATACTCACCTTTGAGAGACAACTACTAGCATGCTACTGGGCTCTGATAGAGACAGAACAAATGACAGTGGGTCATGAGGTAGCATTGAGACAGAGATACCCATTATGCAATGGGTAAAAGCCCTAGAACTCACAAATAGGACATGCTCAGGAAGCTAGCATTATCAAATGGAAATGGTATATTCAGGATCGAGCAAAGGTAGGAATTGGGGAATAGCAGCCTCCATGAGAAGGTAGCTGAAATTCTCCAGAGGGAGAACAGGTTGAGGAAAATGCCTGAAATTCAAGAATCACCTGTGAAATGGGGCAAGCCTTTGATGAGCTGCCCGCTTCTGACCGAGCACATGTATGGTTCAAGACGGCTCAGCCAAATATGTGGGAAATAGGAGATACTGAAAGCAGTAGCTTATTGTCCACACACTGAAAAGTTTTTGGTAACATCAGGAGAAGGAAAAGCAGTCAATATGCTGAGTTGTATGCAGTATATCAGGCTTTGAGACAAGAAACCCAGGTACATGTCATATTTATACTGATTCATGGTCTGTAGCCAATGGTTCAACAACCTGGCTGCCCACTTGGGCTAAGGATGAGTGGAAAATTTATTCAAAGAAATATGGGGAAAAGAACTGTGGCAGGAAATATGGACTATGGTGCAAAATACTCAGACCACTGTATTTCATGTTGATGCTCATTGTGCTTCAGATACACTAGAACGATGGTATAATTCTATTGCAGATGAAAAGCTAAGATTCTTCCAGTGGATATTGAAGAAACTCAAAGTCAGCAGTTATCAGGGCTGGCAAAATGGGCACATCAAAAATGTGGACATTTGGGAGAGAAAGCCAACTTACAGGTGGGCATATAGTAGGGTGTACCCTAACATTGGATTTGGTTAAAACTGTTATTGCTCAGTGTCCTATATGCCAACATGGGCAACAAAGACCAATCCTCATATTGTGAAAGGACAATTGGGGAGGGAAAATTACCAGGACAAATTTGGCAGATTGATTACATTGGACCCTACCCTTAGTGGAGGATGTCGATATGCTTGCACAGTTGTAGATATATATTCAGGGTATTTATTGGCATACCCTTGTAAACAAGCTACACAGAAAACACCATTAAGGCAATTAACTTAATTATGTTGTACTATGGAATACCTTGCAGATACAAAGTGACAATGGTTCCCATTTTAGGGGAAATGGTACAAGCTTTGCTCAAGCCATAACATACAGTGGGTATTTACATCCCTTATTACCCGCAGGCAGCAGGGTTAATTGAGAGAATGAATGGATTGCTGAAAGAACAGTTTAGAAATTGGGGGAGCCTACGAAAATGGAAAAGAATTTGCATGAAGCATTACAGATTTTAAATAATAGACCAATTGGAGAATCTGAGACCCCTTAATGCGTAATGATAACTCCTAATTTGCAAGTGCAGGCTTACTCAACTACAGAAACAGTGTTATATTGGGAAATTACACAGAAGCTCTGTCTCTTGCAGGGCAACCCCAGAAGCTGCTGGACTTGATTTACATGCCCTTCAAGAATACAGAATAAACAGCAGAAACATTCAAGTGATAGAAACTGGTATTGGAATACAAATTCCACGAGACATTTTGGTTGGATAGCACCTAAATCAGAACTAGCCCCCAAGGAATACAAATTTTGGGAGGTGATTGATTGTGATTACTAAGGAGAAGTGAAAGTAATTTTGTTGAATAGTAGAGAACAAAATCTGTTAATTCAACAGTATGACAGAGTGGCTCAATTGTTAATTATTCCAGTTAACAAAGTGACCCCTATAAAGGGACAAGCCCCCACACTCTTAACAGCAAGGGAGGATAAAGGTTTTAGATCTACAGGAGGTTTTAACAATGGTGCCAAAATATGGGTTACAAACCCCAATGGCCCTCCTGAACCAGCTGAGGTGATAGCCACCGGACGAGACAATACAGTGTTAATTATCAGGTCAGGGAAAGAGAGATGGGAATATGTACCAGCGAACACATGTTATCTTCGAGAATAATCAGTCTGTGTATTTTCTAGGTTCTTCAATGGATTCTAAAAGGAATAACACTCTCTCACGGTCCATTCGAAGAAGCCTACATACCCAGGTGGAAGAATATTGAAGCTTGACGACCCACTTGTACAATGGGGTTGGAAATCTTCCACCAGCTTACGGTGCAAGACAACTTTACTTGCCCTGAAAACCAAGGATGTCCTATAGTGAACATTACTTTTTCACCAGATGTGAACATTTGGAAACCAGTTGAGACAATGGCAGGACGATTATATGTCCAACCTATGCAGGACACAAATTGGATTAAATTACAGAACCAGACTGCTATTAGATGCTGCAACTTACCGAATAGTTGCATGGTGACTGTATAACATAGACTTGATTGCTGCATGAATCAAACAGACATTTTCAATGCAAGTATTACTTTGATTGACATAGACACGTTATTCTGCATGAATGCTACTGCAATAACTAATAGAACTACTTGGGCAGATCACATTACAGTGTTGAAAAATCATCCTGTAATTAGCAATGATAGTATAGTTAAGGTTCCATCCACATGTACATCAGTAGCGCAGCGTATCAGAAAATGTAATCCATTTTAACATAACGTTTATGTTTAGTAGAAAATGCAAATATAAAAGAGCTTGGTATGATACGCTATTAGGCGGAGCAGGGCAGGCATGGGAATTTTAAATATGTTGATATAGAAACACTGACTAACAGGCTTCAGCAGTAGGAATTGATGTATTTAGCTTAATTAACTTACAAGCTCAATGGATGCCAACTGTTTTCTTACCCCAAAGATTAACTTTGAATTATGATTTTGAGTTCTTGCAGTTATTTAATGCTTCACAGGTATGGGGAATGGGAGTAGCAGAAAATATTTCGCGATTTATTGATTGGACAGAATGCACAATGCGACATATGTATTCTATAATGCAAAGAAATAAGGCCCAGAGTGATTTAATGAGTAATAATGAATATGTGTGGATGACCATGTTCAATTGTAATGTCATCCACCACAGTAAAATGCACAGATAAATATGTAATATTACCTGTAATTTTTGGTCCCCCGTTATTTGATCCTGAGTTTTGGTTACCACATTTTAACGGAGATTATATAGATAGTCAGAACACCACCCATGACTTAAGTCTGTGTTCAAAAACAGCTGATGGAATACTATGTGGACAGCATTCCAGACTTTATGAACCTTGTTTACTGGAGCATTCGATAAATTTGTGTCAATGGACAATTTTACCCATAACCTTTACCATGTTTACAGAAATAGGACCCCAGTATGTTTGTATAGTAACTAATCAGGAGAATACTGTTAGGATGTATAACTTAACTCGTCCCTTTTCAGGTTGTTTAAGAAATGTGACTCATTTGTGGTGGGAAAATACTACTTACACCTTTGTCCCTGATAATGAGCAGAAGCTTATTTTGTATTGGCAGCCCAATATTTTAGATCAATCATGATTGAGTATCTCATTAAATAAAATTAAACAGATAATTCAGGAAACAGATGTAATGCAGGCTCATTTGGCAATAAGAAATAAATAATTAGTGCAAAGTCAGGTGCAAACTACGATAGTTAAAAATAAAATGATTGATTTAAGTTCCAAGATTCAACAAGAGACTACTCATTATTGGTGGGATATTTTTACAGGATGGTCTCCATCAGCTACAAAAGTGTTAAATATTCTAATACATCCTATCATAATCATTGCTGTAGTGACAATTATCTTGCTTATTTGGACTTGTTACTTATCATGTTATATTCGTAGTAATTTTGCTATGGTACCAATATCATACAAATCGTATTCACAATAATCAAAGGACCGAATGTAGTGATAGTATAATATGTTGATTATTGTTACTCCATTTTGTATGCTATTTCATGTAATGTATGTCATTTTATACTCCATTTTGTATTGTGTGACTCCAGTTTACATGCTGCTTCATTTAATTGGTGTTTTGCTCTTTAGATAGCCTCATTATTATGCTTTGCTTCAGGACTTGAAGGTTGCATATTATCAGGCAACCTGTTTTTGTAGTTTTGTTTAAACTTCTGCTTAGCTCATAGTGTTCTAGGCACCTGGCCAGTGTTTGGAGCACAGTGACCTAGCAGGTGCAGGAATTTTGAGCAGTCCTTATGATGTGAATTTGCAGCATCCTGGGAGCCCGCCAGCTTCTAGAATGTGGCAAAACAACACTATGAAGGCTGCACGGTTATTTTAGCATAGAATAAGATATAAATGTAGCTTTCAATGCCTGGTTGGAAGCCCTCATCTGCAGGGTGGACGACTCTGTGGAACTTTCTCCGTTCAAGACTCCTGGCCAGGCTGTGAGATGATTAGGGCTTCCCAGCTACTGGAAAAGGCTTGGATGTAGTATAGAATTGGTGATGTATCATGTTTTGCTTAATTGAAGTATATATTAATGCTGATAGTAATATTGCTAATGAATGAATGCTAAAGTGTAATCATTAATGCTGATAGTGACATTGCTGCTAAATGAAGTGTAATTATCTTTTGCTTGCAATAAATTGTGCTGATGTGTGAATGCCAAGTGTGATTATTCCTTTGTGACTCTTCGATTAGGCAAGACACCACCCTGTGGCTGAAGGTTTGGTGATGGATACAGTGTTCCATAAGTTAAGACACCAGGGGAAACACAGACAAGCCTTCAGACAAGGAGTCCCGCAAAATTGACCACACCACAGAAAAGGTGTACGGTACAGCTACCCTAGGTCTCCAGCAGGCTAGCAATACAATTATGATGCCCAGTTATGGCCATTCCATGATATGTCTGTTTGAGTCTGTCCACCACCTCCATTCAGAGCAGCGGGTGTTGGTGGAATTCCTGAGAGAACAAGGTTAAGTGCTGGCCAGACACCAGCTTCAGACATCTTTCGACATGGGCGACTCTTACACCCCTGCGGTAGCAGTGGCTGCCTCCATGCATCGCAGGGCTTGGCTGTGCGTGTCCACCTTCACAGCAGACACCTGACAGGTTGACAGATGTCCCCTTTCTGGGCACCAACTTCTTTGGCCCTGGCATGGAAGAACATCTCACAAGGATCGAGAAGATCACTGCCACTCTTGATTCTGTGACTCTGTCCCAGAAGGACCACAGGAAAAAGCCTAAGAAGTTGGCCTTTCCCTATCGGTCCTTTCAGTCACAGCAGACCCAGCAGGGGCAGTTTCAGAACTGGCACCCCATGAAGTCTGGTAGTCACAGTCCAAAAAAAGGGGAGCAGGGGTAGTGGTGCCTCCATTCAGCAGAAGCAGGTGGTGCCCCTGCAAAAGCTGCCCAGTGACTGGTTGAGGGGTGTCATCCCTCCACCTGTCCTGTCCCTAACTGCTCTCCCCATCGGAGATGGATACATCTCTTCTTGTCATATTGGTCCGCTACCACAATGGACAAGTGGGTGAAGTGGGTGTTGGATGTAGTGAGTAGAGAACTGTCTCATGATTTCAAGGCTCTCCTTCCCTACTGCCTCCATGTGCCTCAGAAGTCCAGGGTGTCTTGGGATATGCTGTCCACTCTCAGGGAAGGCAGCACTCAGCTTCTTGTGAAAAGAGCCACAGCCCATGTTCTGGACACCCTGGCCAATCAGGGTTACGTGTCCAGGTACTTCCTGGTAGGGATGGTGCCCCATACAGGATCTTCACAATCTCAACCAGTACGTACAGGAGCGCAAGTTCTGGATGTCCACTCTGAGCAAGATAAACAGGTTACTCACCTGTAACAGTAGTTCTAGGAGTGAAGTATGTTGTTCATCCACACTTATTGGTATGTCCCTTTCCCCTTTAAGGATAGCCGGAAATCTTCAAGCTGGCTCCTCCCACCCACCCGGGTGGTATAACCCTCGGCTCCGCCCCATGACACCAGATCTTAGCCCGCTGGAAGCCAGGTTTGTGCATCCGCAGCTGGGGAGGTCGGGTGGGTCCGTGTGGATGAACAACATATAACCTGGTAGAGTAGGAAGCACACCTGGGAGACCACGTGGCCTAAAGGTTCTAGTTGCCAAGTGATTCCCATCACATCAACCTGCTGGAGCTCCATGCAGTGCCCTTGGCTCTGATGGAATTTGCTCCGCTAGTTAGGGGCCAGGTCATTCAAGTCTAGACAGACAATACCACAGCCACGTTTTACCTGACAGACAGGGCGGCACACACTCCCTTCCCTTGTGTAGGGAGGCACTCTGCATCTGGACCCTTATACACAGCCTGGGCACCGATCTGCTGGTGATTCTTCAGGAGGGAGAAGAGGGGCAGGAGGAGAGGGAACACAGATGTAGTGATAGAGGAGGACAGAATGAGAGAGGGACTGCTAGCACTGAAGGGGGACAAATCACCAGGTCCAGACAGAGTACATCCAAGGGTGCTAAGGGAACTGGATGAGGAGCTGGCAGGACCACTGGCAGGCCTATTTAATAGTTCACTGGAGTCAGGTGTGGTACCGTGGGACTGGAGAACACCACATGTGGTGCCCCTCCACAAAAGTGGTCCCAGGGATGACCCAGGGAATTACAGACCTGTCAGTCTGACCTCACTTGTCTGCAAGCTCATGGAGACCATACTTAAGGAAAGGTTAGTAGAATATCTAGAGGAGCACGGTCTCCAGGATGTGAGGCAGCATGGATTCATGGGGGATGACTGTGTCAAATTAATCTTACTGACTCCTTTGATTGGGTCACTAAGACAGTAGATGGGCTAAGCGGTAGACATCCTCTATCTGGATTTCAGCAAGGCCTTTGATTCTGTGCCCCACAAAAGGTTGATCAGGAAGTTGGTGGATCTCGGGATTAGGGATAAGATGGTGAGATGGGTGGAAAATTGGCTGAGGGACAGAACCCAGAAGGTGGTTGTGAGGGGAGAGTTATCTGGCACCAGAGTGGTCACCAGTGGGGTTCCGCAGGGCTCACTGCTGGGGCCAGTGTTGTTCAATGTCTTCACCAATGACATTGGGATGGCATTAAGGCAAAATGTGCCTATTCACGGACGACATCAAGCTCTGCAAGAGAGTGGACATAGCTGAAAGGATACAGGACCTACAGGATGATCTGGAAAAGCTAGGGGAGGTAGTCCAGGATCTGGCAGCTTGGCTTCAATGCCACAAAATGCAAAACTATGCACATTGGAGCCAAGAATCCCAGGACAGAGTACTACCAGGGTGGAGTCTGGGTATCTGCAACACAGAAGGAGAAGGCCTTAGAAGTGATGTTCACTAGTGACCTAAAGCACTCCACATGGTGCAAGAAAGCAGCAGCAAGGGCAAACAAGATGCTGGGATGCATAGCTAGGGGGATCAGTGGTAGTAGAGAGGTTATACTGACCTTGTACAGGTCACTGGTGAGGCCACATCTAGAGTATGGAGTTCAGTACTGGTGTCTACACCTCAAAAACGGCATTAACCTGCTGGAGAAGGTCCAGAGGAGGGCTACAAAGATAACAGTGGTTCAGCAGGGTAAGGCATACAAGGAGAGGTTGAGGGCACTGAATGTGTACACCCTGGAGGACGGGGGGGGAGAGAGAGAGAGAGGGAGGGAGGACATGATTTAGACCTTCAAGTACTTGAAAGGGATAAATAAGGTGGATAAGGAGAGTCTCTAAGCCGAGGGGCAACCATAACATGAGGGGCCACAGTCTTAAGTTGAATGGGGGTAGCTTCAGGAGGGAGGTCACGACACACTTCTTGACTGAGAGGGTGGTGGACTCTTGGAATGCACTGCCGGAAGAGGTGGTCTCGCTGAAGACAGTGGGCAGCTTCAAAAGTGGCTAGGATATGCATGGGGGGAAGGTAAGGATCATGGGTTGGGAGGATGGCAGGAGTGGAGGGGCGGCAGAGACATCAGCTCAAGCTGTGGACCCTGCAATATGAGCAGACTAGACAGATCAAATAGCCTTCTTCTGCTGGCTTCTTTGTATGTTCGTAATAATCATATCACAGGGGAGAACAAGCAGCTGGCAGACACTCTCAGCCAGGTAAAAGAGACATTGCAGAGTGGTCTCTGAATCAGGAGGTGGCGAACCACCTGTTCTCCCTGTGAGAACGCCAAACTGAGGCTGTTCTGTGCCCATCCCCCATAGTCCTGGACACTGATGGGTAATGCCTTTGTAAGGCCCTGGACCCCAGGACTCATGTATTCCTTTCCTCCTGCCCTCAGGTTACTCCCTTCCCCTTGATCCACAAGGTACTGATCAAGATCAGGAAGGACAAGGTGTGGATGATTCTGATCGCATCTGGACTGGCCGAGGCAGTTCTGGTACCCGGATCTCCTCAGTCTCAGCAATCGGTCTCTGCAGCGACTGCCTCTCTGTCCAGACGTGCTGACTGGACTTCAGGAGATGGTCCTGCACCCAGACCTTCAATTCCTGCAGCTCATGACCTGGTTCCTGAGCGGCTAGAGCTCCAGGTGCTATGCCTTTAAATGGAAGACATTTTCCATGTGGTACCAGGGCAAGGAGCTTGATTCCCTTGCGTGCCTCTGAGCCTAGCATTCTGGATGATCTCTGGTCCCTTTCCCAGTTGGGACTGTGAGTGACGACCTTTAAAGTGCACCTGGTAGCCATCTCTGCTTACCAGGCGTGGGCCAGTATGCCGACGGTGGCCCAGGAAAAGGTGGTCCGTTGCCTTTTCAAGGGCCTTGACCACTTGTCCCCTCTGGTGGGGGCTTCACCTCCACTGTGGGACTTACTGCTGATCCTGACTGTGGTCATGGGCAAGCCATTTGAGATGATGCACAGGTCTGAATTATCACATCTGTCATGGAAGACAGCCATCCTGGTCATCATCACACCTGCCAGAATGATTAGAGAGCTCCCTATCTGGTCTTCCACAGGGACAAAATTGTCCTTTGCCCCAACCCGAAGTTCCTCCTAAAGGTGGTATCAGAGTTTCACCTTAACCAGGTGATCAACTTACCGGTATTTATTTATTTATTTTATTTAGTCAATCATAGGAATTATAACCCTTTTGAGTCATAGACTCATTTACAAAGGCCCCGCTTCAGCATAGTCATACATTCAGAGATAGTACATTAGTGGGACATCACATTTCAAGTAATTACATATAATAGCCAAGGTGGCTGAAAGTCTATACGTGTAGTAGCTAGGGTATTGATATTATTACAGTGGAACAACTATAATACAAGTGCAGCCTCTGGGGCATTGTCATATAGTAGTAACAGTGATCTATACAATAGTGAGACAACACAGTGTTAAGGAAGTATTTACATATAGTAGCCTGGGTGGCTGTTGACCTGTACATTTAGTAGCTACAGTAGGTTATTGGTATTAGTACAGAAGGTATAGTTACAGTGTAGATGCAGCCTCTAGGGAATTGTCATATAGTAGAGACAGAGATCAGCAGCAGAGATGTCCTATACAGTTAGTCCTATACAATTGGTGGCAATGTCAATGGGGAGCGGCCATAGTGCAGCTCTTTGCAGGTCAGTTAGGAGGATTAGCAGCTGCACTGGCATTGGGCAAGGAGAGAATGTGTTTTTTTAGGATGGTCTTGAAGTGTCCTAGATTGGGAATGGAGGTTATGGCTGGGGGGAGCTCACTGTACCAGGTGGGAGCTCTATAGGGGAATGATCTCTGAGCAAGGGAGGTTCTGACCCTGGGCACGGTCCACAGATGCTTGTTGGCAGAACGAGTGGTCACAATGCAGGAACATGAGAGTAGTGAGGCTGAAACCCCCAATGGAGTTAACCCTAGGTGGATTTTTTTTGTGAGGAGACAGGATTGATATTGTAGTCTTTCCTCAAGGGTGAAGATGTTTGTAAGAGTGTAGAGGGTGCAAGTATGGGAGCATTTGTCTGCACCTAGGAGGAGTCTGCACACTTTATTAATGGCTATATGGATTTTGTTTAGGGTGGTGTTGTCCGCAGCAGAGTAGATAGGGAGCCCATAGTCAATGAGAGAGAGGACAGAAGAGGTGACAGCCAGGTTGAGAGCCTCTGGTGTCAGGCAGTCTTTGTGCAGGTATAGGAGGCTGATGTGGGTATTAATGGCCGAGGTCAGGATATTAATGTGGGCATGGAAGGATAGGGAGGTGTCAAAGGTAAGGCCAAGGTATTTATAAGTACTTGTTCCAGAGGGAGGTGAGCATGGGAGAGGATTTTTAGTTCAGTGTCCTTGGCCTTGCTCTGCCAGTGGGCAAATAGCATAGCTTTTGTTTTCCTGATGTTGACCACAAGTCTGCAACTGGTGAACCAACTTTCGATCTGGTTGAACGAGTGTTGGAGGGAGGACTGTAGGTTGTCAGGGCAGGGGTGTGCGGCATAGAGAATCGCATTATCAGCATATAGCAGTAGGTTACCGGAGCAGGATTTGGGTAGTGCATTTAAGTAGATACTGAAGAGTAGGGGGCCCAATATGGATCCCTGGGGGACCCCCGAGCGGAAAGGCACGGTGGAAGATAGGGTGTCATTTATCTTAACACATTGGGATCTGGAGGTAAGGTAGCTATTAAACCAAGAGAATGGTCTGCGTGATAGACCAGTGTGGTGGAGAGTGTCCAGGAGGAGTGGGTGAGAGACTTTATCAAAAGCCTTAGAGAGGTCCACGAAGATGGTTCCAGCCAGATGTTTGCGGTCAAGGGCAGAGTGAATGAAATTGGAGAATTTGATGAGGGCGGTGGTTGTGCTATGGCCTGATCTAAAGCCATGTTGTTCACTGCATAACAAACTGTGGGCTCACATATACTCGGTGAGTTGGTCGGAAATCATTTTTTCAAGGGCTTTTGAGAGAGGGGGAAGGATGGATATGGGCTGATAGTTGTTGGGGTTGGTATTGTCTCCACTTTTTAGTATTGGGGTAATTGTTGCAGTTTTCCAGGCTGTAGGGAACTGTCCCAACCATAGAGAGCATTTAAGGAGGTCGGTCAGTTGGGAAAGAACAGTGTCAAGAACCTGGTAGAGAATTTTCATGTCAAAGGAGTCTCTGCGATAGTTGGAGCCACCGAGAGCTTTGGAGAGGTAGGATTTTGCTTCCTGCTTTGCAATGACCCTAAGGTAGAAAGGGGGGGGGCGCTGGAGGTTTGGTTCAGAGGAAGCTGGGATAGGGTCGAAAATGTCACTCGGGAGGACTGTACTAAGATCGGAAAAGGTTGAGTTAAGGCAGTTAGCGATAGCCTGTGGGTCGGTTGAGGTGGCACTGTTGATGCAGAGCTGGGAGGGTGGGGGGAGGTGAGATTGGCCATTAAGCTCTTTAATGTTGTCCCAAAACTTTCGTGCACTCCCCCAGGAGGAAGCCAGGGTGTCTTTATAGTATTCAGCCTTGGCCTTGCATATGGCCCAGATGCACCTATTGCGTGCTGTTCTGTATGCTAGTCTGTCTGCTTAGGAGCCAGATTCAATGGCTCTGTGCCAGAGGTCATCCCTTTGTTTTAGTTGCTACCATAATGTGGGCATGATCCAAGGGACATTATGTTTTATAGTTTTCAATTTGGCCAGGGGGGGCAAAAATGTCACATGCTTTGTTGAAAGAGCATGTGAAGTAATCAAGGGCTAGGTCAATGTTAGGGACCTGGGTTATAGGGGCTCAGTCCCACTGGGCCAGGTAGTGTTTGATTTTTTGAAGGCCACCTGGTCGCAAGTGTCTGCGGGTGGAGACACTAGGTTGGGGTTTGGGCAGGTGACATGACCAGGAGCAGAGGATAGGGGAGTGGTCACTCAGCGAGTCTGGGAGGACCAGCAGGTCAGAGATTCCATGTGGTCGGTTAGTTCGTAGTATGTCCAGTAGGGCCTGGAAGCCATTTGCAGTGTTTACCCTGGTGGGTTGGTGGACCAACTGGGTATGATCCAGTGCTGCAAAGGTGTCCCTGATGGCAGCTGCTGACTTGGCGAGCCAGTTAACATTTAGATCACTGACCAGGATATGCTCCATTTTTGGGGGTTGGAAATATAGTTTGTGAGGGATTGTATGGCCATAGCTTGTTGGCGTGGGGAACATATGCCACTGTGATGGTTAGGATCCTAAAGGGTCCAAGGTAAGTTTTATGGATAAGGCTTGGGCGTTATGGTCTAGTGAGGAGATCAGGAGAGCTTGGTTCAGTAGGGAGTCTCGAACATAGAAGGCACAACCACCGCCCCGTTTTCCCACTCTGTCGGCTCTGTGTAGAGTGAAGCCCGGGAGACTCACGAATGAATCTGGGTTTTTTTTTTTTGAAAGCCATGTTTCAATGAGTGCAAGGACATCCAGCTGATGTTGCACTATCCAGCTTTGGAGAGATGCTGTTTTTTTTAGAAGGCTGCAGATAGTCATGGCAGCTATGCACTGCCCTTGGTGTAGTTTCTGTTGACTGTTAGCGGCAGGGCCTGAGTTGAGATGAATATTTCCGGATATAAGAAGCAGCAGGGCTAGGACCCTGAGGAGAGTGAGGGACTGCCGTTTGGTGGTTGAGCATAGGTGAGGCACATGTTTAGAGAGAGTAGCACAGGGAATGGGTAAGTTGAGGAGGGCAGGAAAGGTAAGGCAGATGAGTTTGTAGGGGGGGTTGGGGGTGCGTGTGTAGGTGGCAGGTTAAGCGGGAGGGTGGATGCTTGTCAGGCATTGACAGGGTGGGTGGACGGTGGTAAAAGGTAGGGAAGGTAAGGGGTAAGGTGGGTGTGTGGGTGGGGGGATGGCTATCTAACCCAGTAAGGAGTATGATAAGTGTAATAGGTAGAAGATAGGATAGTCAGTTGGGGAATTGGAGGCTGGGCAGTGGGAGCTGCTATACCAGTTCCAGTTCAAGGGGAGCAGACTGACACCCATTATAGTGGTGTGCGCCTTTAAGATGAGACAGGCCAGGGTACAGAAAAGAAAAAAATAGTAAAATAGTCCATGTTGCTCAGTATGCAGCCGAGGGTAGAGGAGGATTTGAGAAATGGGCAGGAAACTATACGTATTTAATAATGGCTGGGGTTGGTGTGGTGGTTTCTATGGCACAGCGGTAGGGTGACGGACTATGGTTTGTCATGGCGTAATAATCTGCTTTAGGGAAGAAGGACCCAGGACAAGAAGTGCTTAGGGGATAGCAGTGGGAAGAGGAATGCAACTTCCAAGAGTTGTTGCCCTCTAGTGGCTTTGCAGTATACTTTGCAAATGGAAAAGTAGACAAAAAAAAAAGACTTTACCAACCCCTCTTTAGAAGCCAACCACTGGCTCCATACCCTGGAGCTGCAGAGACCGCTCTCCTGTTATGCGGAGCATATGGCTGGGATTCAGGGGCAAGCTTGCCAGCTGTTTGTCACCTACACAGACGCCGCACCTGGCAGACTGGGAGCAAAGTGGACAGTTGTAAGGTGGATCACGTCATGCATCAACCTCTGCTATACAGTAGATTGGCTGGTCAGGAGCATTCCGTAGGGATTAGGGCTCCTACCACCAGACTTACCACTGCCTCCAGGCATGTACCCATACAGAAGAACTGTAGGGTTGCTACCCGGAGGTCAGCACATACCTTCATCTCCCACTACAGCATCGACTTTGAGTCACGCTGGGATGGATATTTTGGGACCTTGTTTTTCCAATCTCTGTTCACCAAGTAGGGGTGTGTGCCTTGTTCCCCTCAGAGATCTGCAAGGAGTCTGCCAGAGAGTGGGTAAGAGAACCATAACCACACCCCAAGAAGAATAGGTTACTCACCTATAACCATAGTTCTAAGAGTGGTATACGGTTCACATACACACAACCCACCTGGCCTCCCCTGGCAAGTAGCACCAGATCCTGCTTCCAATGTGTAAGATCTGACATCATGAGGCGGAGTCAGAGATATATCCGCCCAAGCGGTGGGAGGAGCTTAACTTTAAGACATAAGGTTAGTCATCGCCTTCCAATGGAACTGCCAGAGTGGGGATGTGAACCATATACTACTACTATAACTACACTTACAGGTGAGTAACTTCTTCTTCTTCCCCCTCCCCTAACTGCCCCATACGCACTTGTCCCATGTGCCTGCCCCACCTTCTTTTGAACTCTCCTGCTCTCTCAGCACAGATGACTTTTTCCAGAAGTTTGTTCCAGTCTGCCACCACCCTTCCCATAAAAAGAACTTCCTGACATCCCTTTTTTGACTCCCCGCCCCACCAATTTCATGGAGCTCCCCCAGGTGCCCATGTTACCACTCACTGTAAACAACTTACTGCTGTCTACCTTGTTTATCCTGAAGAGGTACTTGAACATCTCGGTCATGCCTCCCCCTCTTCCTCCAGTTCTCCAGAATGTACATACTGAAATTCCCCAAGCACTCATCACAAGAGCTCCCTTGTTGCCCCCGTATCATTTTGGTAACCTTTCTCTGCACTGTCTTCAGCCTATCCCCGTCTTTCCTTAAGTGTGGGCTCCAAAACTGCACACAGTACTCCAGGTGTGGTTGAAACAGGAGGAATGAGGGATCACAATGTCCTAACAAAATTGTTTTAGCACTTTGCACCATTAGCCATCGCAGGGGAAGGGCCCAACTCAGCGACTCTGTTTCAGTGCTAGAATCAGGCGAGTTAACCCCCAATCACATTTTCAATTCATTGTTTAAGATGTAAATGTGAAAACAAGAGTTTAGCCAGGAAATGCAGTGGCAACCACATAACAATAACAATGTCATTGTGCGACTCTTAACATACAGATATTTAAGTAGACCCAAAGGTTACCATGAATACACACTTAAAATCGGAAATGACACAAGAAACAACACCTCAGCCAGGTGGTTTTCTACTGAAATGATCGAGACATGTAAACAGTCTGTAGAACTCGTTCTGTTTACTTTTGTTCTTTATAGATTGTTGGGACACCACTTATATTCGTTACATCCCACAATCTAGCAAATCATGGCAACTTCTGGCATTCTATTAGCTATTTTAGGGCCTCTTCTCAAAAGAGATCCTGCCATTCTTTGCCAGCAGCACAAAAGCGTTTCGAAAATGGCTTACTTCTTCTAAAGATGCAGCTCCAGAAATTCCCCTCACGTTTTTTCATGAGATGTTCCATGGGAGAACAGCTGGAGGTACAAACATATCTATGTACATATCGCATGGCAAGCAAGTCAATCAATCAGTCAATCAATCAAAATCTTTATTTATCCAGGCGAACATCATTGAGCAGAGCTCTTTTACAAGATGGACCTGGTTAGAACAGGGTCGAGTAACAACCATCATAAAAACATATAAATACATGTAAATAAGTATATAAACACAAACACACTGGTGCAGTAATAGGGGAGTCAAATGATAAAAGGAACACAAGGCAAGCCATAACAGAGGAGGATTCAAATACAAGGGGGCAGGTCCACCATTGAACCATGCAACTGTATATAAACCATGTTCTCTGTATAGAAATACCAGTTTATTCATTTACCGAGGCAGTCACTAGTACTAGCCATGAAAATGGCTTGGAGAACCACCAACTAATGGCAGATGGGGTACCAGGAGGGGTATGTAATATGTAAGCAAAGGATAAACATTGTGAGAAGTGAAGTCCCAAGGGTAGGTCGGTAGAACTGATGCGGCGGTTGGGGCCTACGGGGAGAGGGAAAGGGGAGTTAGGGCTTTTATAGTATGATTGCGTGTAGATTGTGGATGAGTGCAGTATACAGTTGTGAAAAGAAGGCCGGAGAAAGCGGGAAGACAGACCAGTATCAAAGGGAGGACAGAGGCATCTAGGTGTTACATGAAAGCATGATGACAGACCAGGGCCAAGGAGGAGACAAGCACTGGAAGTAACAATACTGAAACTGGCCAGCAAACAGTAACATGCTATAACCCCATGGAAACATGACCAAGAATCTCCATGGTGGGCGAGCAGCAGCTGTTGAAGCTGCAGTGGGCCAGGTGCTGGTATGATGCACTCGGGGAGCTGGTGCTTCAGCCAGTGAGTGCCCTCTGCAGGGAGTAACAAATTAAAGCGACTCACGGGCAGATTTTTGAAACATCTGCATATGCAATTTGGCTGCTTCACTATACTTTTATCTGTCCTTTATGTTGTTTTATAGGACTGTCCCATTGAGCAAGGCTTTTTTTTTTTTAAATATATATATTCTAGTTATGCTCCTTTTCACCTCTAGCTGTCCCCTTCCAACCGATCCTCCAAGCCCCATCACACCAGAATCACCGGGACTTACCTTCCTGCCCTGGTGCGGAACCTGCGAAGAGTCGGGCCATCATCCTACAGCCAGAGGGATTTTTCCACCATTTTCTCCCATTGTTTTCCCTGCTGAGGAGCACACTCCCAATGTGCAGGTGCACACACACATCTGCGGAAGTCCCACAGCACCCTCCCTTCTGCTGGCATCCACACACCTGCACTACCCTCTGGCCTCCACCTGGGGGCAGTTGTTTGACGGGAACACCAGTCCTCCCTCCCCGGGAGAGGAGAGCTGTCCTCCAGACGCTCGATCCTCTCCCCCCCCCTTCTGACCCCCAGCGGCCCGCGCTCGTTCCTGAACATGGGTCGTGGGCATAGCACGAGGTGTGGCATTCAGCGCCTCAACCCTCTGCGCACTAGGCCAGCAGCAAGGCTTTTTTTGTTTTGTTTTTTTGCTAGGGAGTTACGAGGGTCAAATCAGCAGTACAAGGCTGAAGACCATGCTGTCCAGTGGTCAGACCCACCAACTCATATGGGATTAGGTACCAGGAGTATCAAGTTCAAACCCCCCGAGCCACTTACTCAGTGTGTGACCCTGAGCAAGTCATTTAACTTCCCAGATCATGAGATCACACAGCTGTAAGTAATGAGTAAAAAGGCAGAACCCTATGCCACTCTGATAGCCCAGCAGCAGCACAACGCATTGCCATGCAGGTGACCAGGATTCAGGAATGATCTTGGAATGCTGTGTTGGGATGCAGGCCAGACCGCATGAGCTGCTTTTTCGGCAGTGCACTATAGTCATGAGGGATGGCATTGGGTATTTGGTGCCACAGTGATTCACGGGGTAGGCTAGCGGAGCATTCTACCTTCACACAACATTGTTGCGCACATCTGTGCCCGTCAGAAGGCTTTGCCCATGCCAGGGAAGGCCACAAGAGAAAACCATGGGAAAAACCTACATACCGTCTGTCTACATGACAGCCGTGGTTTCTGACTCCCTTGAGTCCTAGAGCCACATTCTGTCCACCTGTTAAGACTGCCTTGGGGGGGCATATCTCCCCCTGGAGCTCCTACCCACAGAGGGGAAGGTGTGGGAACCACTGGGTGGCAGCTGGACCTGGAGGCATGGCGGGGAGCACCAGGCTTGAACAGGGTACATACCCGGGACCAGAGTATATGCCAAGCAGAAAAAGCTCTAGGAAAAAGCAAAGCTGGACCTTAGTGGAAAGGAGGTGTTGCATCTCAGATGACCTATCCAGGGTAAATAAATTACAAAATAGAAACGAAAAAGGATTAAAGTTACATTCACATAAGCTGCACTTCAATATCCATAAAACAAAGCTTTATCAGTGGTACAAATCTAGGCAACACGTGGCCATTTTATTTAACTAGCACCTTGTCCTTAGGGCTCAGGGTACTTGCTAGAGAACAGTGCACCCAAAAGCAAATAAACACATTAACCAAATAAACACACTCGGAAGAAAATCTGGTTAGATGAATAAACAACATCAGCCACATAAAACTGGGTTCAAAAGTCGGGTGGCTCAAATTCCATATCAAAGAATCGGATCTGTTGGTTGCCAGCCCAATTTTTGGAATTTGAATTTACAGAACTGCAGTCTGAAAAATCCTTATTCTGAAATTAAAGGCTAAACTATGTCTGATGTAGTAAATTGGGATTTAGGAATTAGGATTCCAAATCCGATTATGAGGTCCTTTTCAGAACTGGCTTAGAAATCTTACAGATTTCTTAAATTCTAAAAAAGTCCTAGTTGGAATCGGCCAATTCCAGGCAGCCCTATTTCAAAGCATAAGACATTGCTGGATTACTCAGCCCCAGAAGTGGGTGTAAAAAGAGAAGACATCAGACCCTTTCTAAACACCTCCACCGAGGGTAAACTCCTAAGATGGTACACTAGAAAGTTCCAAATGATCAGGACTGCCACTGAGAAGCCTCTGTCTTCAAATTGTTTAACAGAAGCCCTCAGGATGGCACACATATTTTCCTCAGTGGGGTGGAGGGGCAACCAGGGGTACAAAAGGCCAAAAGACCTTTTTTTTTTTCACAGAGTATTTATTTCCCTGGGAGTACTGGCAGGGCTCTTCAGCCCTTACTCACTCTCCAACTGACCACTGTGTCCTGCTGGGACTCACCTGGTACTTCAAAGTCCCCCACGATGGGGCCAGGAGGGAGAGTCCGCCCCCCCCCCCGGGTCTGGATACAGTTTCATTGTGGCAGTGGTCTCAGTGTAATGGTGCGAGCTTGAGTGGTGAGCAGGGCTTCATGTGCGACAGTCCCCAATTTTGTTTTCCTCCCTCTTGTCTGGCAGCATGGTGACGTAACTGTGTGTGGAGGCACACACACACACGCACACTATGCACCAACTGCCAGCCAACCCTTAAGTGTATGGTGCTCCCACTAGCATATCACCATGCCGCTATGTGTTGGCAGTATCTGAGCATTGCGATGGTGCCCATCTCCCTGGGCGAGGACAACAGTCTCTGGATGCTTAGTCCTCTCCCACCTCGACTGACCCCCAGCCGACAGAGTCTGCCACCATACCTGGTCTGCTGGTATGGCGGCAGGTGGGGCATCCCCACCTCAGACCTCCACATCACTGGGACGGCTGCCAAGAGGACCCAGTCCATGGGGTAGATATATAGCATCTGGGGCAGTTACTGACAACGTAATGAACTCAAACAACATATACAGCTGGTAGTGCAGATGTCTGGGGTAGTTATGCCGCAGGACAGAGGTCTGGGGTAGTTGTGCAGCGGTATAGATGTGTGAGGTAGTTGTACTACAGTACAGCTTTGTGGAGAAGACAGTTCATTTTCTGCCTGTATAATACAACTGTGCCTGGCCCGTCAGTGGAGCAGTAATGCTACCACTTGTGGCGCTGATGACCTGGCTTCAGAAACTAGCCTGGAGTGGGCTGGCCCACCGGCACAGAAGTAGCGCTACCGCTTGTGACGCCGGCGAACTGGGTTTGGGAACAAGCCCGGTTCATCGAAGGGCCGGCCAGAGGAAGGAGGATTAAGCACCCAAGGGACCACTCTCCTCCTCCAGGGAGTGGGGGGTGGCGGGTCCTGCTGCTATACTGCCACCTGGGTGACCATGAGTGACAGTGCAGCTGGGCTGCACGTAGTGGGAAGGGAGGACATCGACTGAGGTCCGGAGTGGTGGCACATCTTAGCATGCGCCTGCCTCTTTGGACCTCCCAGCATGTCATCATTCTTGGGGGTTGTGGGGACCACAACCATAAAATGGAAAATCCCTGCACCTGGTGACGGGCCCCGGGGCCTAAGCCATCAGACCAGGCTCTGGGAGGGCTCAGTGTGGACTGCCCGACACACTACAGTGAGTTGGAAGGGGAGGACCTGGGCTCTCCCTCCTTCTCCCTGCCCGGGGGGGGGGTAAACCAAGGTTGGATGGCGGTTGGTTCACTGAGGTTCCCCTGGAAGCCTGGTAGAGCCACAAGGATGCCTTTGAAGTCCCAGAAAGAACAGGAGTAGGCTGTGGTGAGGAAGGGGGCATAAACTGTAATTAAAAAAAAAAAAAGAAGAAAATAAACTAGTCCAGAACATCAGAGGGTGGGCCTGAGGACTGATCGATGGCTCTCCTCCTTTGGGGTGGATGAGTGCAGTCTGCAGTAGTCTGACTCCTGGCAGAGGCCAGCAGTCAATACGCTGGACACCTCAGTGTATGCCAGGATTGGTGGCCTTGGCAGATGTCAGCATGCACACGCAAGAGAGTGGGCATGGGTGCCTATGATGTCACTGCACATCCGTAACTACCAGGGAAAACAAAGACTGCAATCCTTTTATCAGCAAAGCAGGGTGCCTTGAGACCCCGGCCTCCACTCCAGCCCAAATGATGCCAGCATAAGACTTGGCTGGGGTTCCAATCTTGGTCTCTTCCTTCGGGGAGCCCACTGTGAGGTGACATCATGTTGTCTCTTGTCCAGGGGAGTATTTGCCTTCTAAGCAGCACATCAGAAACACCTGCAAACTCAAAGGATAATAAAGCTATTTATAGGTACATATTCCTCACAGTAAATCTGTAGCAGGCCAGTCTTCTTTCTCTGTCCAGTACTACAAAAATAGTGGTGTGCTCAGTGCTACAGGTGGGTGCTCTTCTAAAAGTGGCTAGCTTTTTAATCATAAATTGCAGAAGAGGGGGGCACTCTGAACTGCAATGTTAAAGAAAGCTCAGAGACTCACTGGTTTCTTAGTGAATCATTCAAGGTTTTTTATTAACTAACATTAAGAATAGATAGCGAAAAATTGAGGTTCTTACAAACACATATGGGTAGACACACTCACAGCCAAACCCCAGCAGCACTGTCCCGTATTGAACCTTCCTAGGGGGCCTCTACCCCACCTTCCAGCACTGCAACAATTAACCTAACTACACCCCCTGCCAGTCATCTCTCATCCTCCCAGCAAAGTCTCTCAAACTAATTTTACAGGCACAGTTCTCTGAAGTAATCCTCCTCTGGAACTCGGAATCCAGAGAAAATACAGATATGTTTAAGAAGAAATCTGGGAGGAACTGCAGAAGTTAATTTAACATGAGATAATAACTGGCTGGCCTGGATAACACACTGAAATTGACGGGTATAATTCTATGTAATATACACATGTGATGTAACATGCATCTATAAAGACATAAAACAGCTGCAGCTCATCAAATGGCAGAACATGTTTTCTCCTTAAAAGCAGAGAAAACTCTCTTTTTAAACCAGCAAGTATAAAAATTATAAAAACTGGAGGCATAGTAACTATTTATTACATACACTTGATGTGTGATACCTGGTTAAGCCACTCAAGCTTTCTAGTGTGGTTTAAGGGGCATGTCACACCTCGGGTGTGTAAAAAGGAAAATGAGTTGCTATACTTATTTGTTTTTTGTTTTGATACAATGGCTGGTTTTAAAATTGGCCGTTTTCTCTGTTTTGAAGAGAATGTAAATTAGACAGCGAGAGAAAGAGTGTGAGAAAAGAGAATGAGTTAGGAATGGTAACGAGAAGATTTATAGGGAAACATTAATGTACAGTGGCTGACAGAGTTTGAAGAACATGAAAAGCTCTTTCAAATGACGTATTGGGCTCACCTGTAGTTGGAGATACAGACAACTGAGCCTGTTCAATATTTATACTACACTGCAGCTATTTGTAGAACATTTGTGATATTACTGAGGGACAAGGTCTGCTTGACTCAAGGTGGTTAGGCACAGCACAGCTTGTTCCTCAATGACATCACAATGTTTTAAAAATGGCTGCACTGTAGTATTAATATTGAACAGACTCAGTCGTCTATATCGCTGGAGTGCTTCCAACTGCAGAGGAGCCCAATATCTTGTTTGGGAGAGTGTTTCATGGGCTTTCAAACTATGATAGCTACTGGACATGACTGGTGTCCCTTTTAATTATTAACACATGAAAAGTGACAGAGGATGGTCTAGTATGGTCACTTTTATTTAGACATACATACAACAGCATACAAAGATGCACTTATAGTTGTAAAATTAGCCCGTGTACAGTCAAGTCAAATCATGTTTACACCCCCTGAGGAAGGCCCTAGTGTTAGGCTGAAGTGCTGGGAGAGGATGTTTGTGGTCCATTTGGAATAAATAATTTAGAATATCAGATTGGTGCCTGGTATGTTATTACTGGTTTGGAGTGCTGACAACCTTTTCTTTTTTTTTTTTACATTGTACTACGGGAATTAGCCTCCCATTTTCTGCACCTTGTAATCAACCTGGAGCATAACTTGTTATCTTTTGTTCTGAACACTGCCACTCCTTGCAGTTGTCACCATGTTCCTGTCATGCAGGGGTGTGTGGGGCACTGCAGGTGACTGAACGCTGCATATGGAGCTGGCATATCACATGCATGTGGTATACCGATCAGACTGTCACCCTGTGTCCACTGTCCAGGTAGGTTCCCCCTGTACCCCAGTCCAACCCTGTGCATGGCTATGGGTAATAGCATTGTACCCAGGCCAATGCAGTCTGTCCACCCACACACAAACACTCCATCACACCTGCCTGCTAGGCTGCAGTACCTCCTGTTCACCTTTGCGGAGTGGTGGGGCAGCCCTGCGCTGCCTTGGGTATAGAAATTACCTGAATACATTCCAATAATGAGCGGTGCATGTGGGGAATGGGCAAAGAGAACATTTGCATATCCCGGCTGAATACTGCAATTTTGTGCACTGTGCAAGTGGCTTTGCATCATGCATTTCCCTATGCTCCACACAGGTCCCAGGTCACCTGCCACACTGCGCATCTCCCACTCTGCAATTGTGCATTTTTGGGATATTCAGCCAGACATACGCAATCGCAACGTATGGCACACTGTTTGAATATACCATTATTCTGTGGCAGAGCATCTCAGTTGCACGGTGCAGGCACTTGCACGATGCAGCCTGGAACATTCGAATATGGGGCCCACAATGTTCTGTTTACAGTGCTGTACAATAGGATACGCAAATACTGGTTCCAACACGATATACAAATGCAAGTTATTTAGAAATTGCAAGACAGCTCACAGTAATAAAGGGACACAATTATTCGTGTACATAGTGGGTAAGGGAAGGATAGCCAGAGTCAGAGAGTGTAGCCCTTATGGGAATGCATGTTCCAAGCAGATTTGACAGGAAAGGGTGGATGTTAGTTTTCCGCACCAGTCAGTAGATATTGGGTTGGTGATGATGGACAAGACAACAGCTTCAGGTGCATGGGGGTAATCTAAGCAAGTCTCCCAGTAGTCTGAATCATACACTGTGCAACATTTTATCTTTGATAACTCATTTATGGGACAGAGTACTGGGGCAAGGGTTTCATAAGTGGAAGAATTGTGCATGTTCAGTGAAACAACTCGCACAAAGGAGAGGCCCATGCGCAACCACACTTTTTTGTCGTACATGTGCAGTTTTCAAAAAGGTTGCCTTTTGTGAGCCTTTCCACATTTTGTGGCAGCTTGGGCAAATGTTTTTGTATAGATCATATGTCTGGTGTTACCAGGCATTATATCTGTGCAAAAAAAAAGTAAAATGCCTCCTCCTCCCATGCACAAAAAATGCTGTATATAGCATTTGTGTCAGTGCACGATTTTCCTCTGCACTAGTGAGTTGTGCACAGCGACTTAGTGCCTGGGCCATGCCATATCCTTTGAAACTCACCCCAGATCTTTTTTTTTTTTTGGTCATCATGTTGTTTATTCCCCCCGCCCTGGTTCTGCCCAGCCCCGTCACCCACCTTCTCTAGGACTTACCTCTCCACAAGTTCCCCCACTGACTACCCCAAGTGACGGGACCATAAGAGATGGCTGATCCCCTCCAAAATACAATCCAAATGTGTAGGGGGGCTTGGTCGGTTATATGGGTCCTGTGAGGGACCCAGGGCATCATCTAGCTGTGGTCAGGGGTTTTCCACCGTACTTCCACCCTCCAGGGACACCAGCATGCAGTGGTGCATGAGCATGTGCACGGAGGTGTGCACACGTGTCAGCACCGAGGGTAGGGCTTGCCAAATGATGCGTCTTCACTCTGCTGCCATCCAACCTCCATACAGTGGCACACTAACAGAGGAACGCATGACTCCCCAGTCCGTGAGAGAGAAGAGATGTCCTTGGGAAGCTCCACCCTCCATCCTCCTTCCACTGGCCAGACCCCAAGTGTCCCATGTCCGTTTCTAAACCTATGTCATCCCAATATAGAGAGGCGGCAGCACCACTGCCATGCTGTAGGGTTGACTGGCCCCAGATCTTCAAACCTTTCATTAAAATTGCTTTAAATACAGAGCTCCTGACACAGTTGAGACAACTTTGAAAAAATATAATATTCAGGCATAAATGTAGCTTATAATTCATATTTTATTTTGTCATTCTCACCACATTTCCTCATTAATAAGGGTCCTTGCCTGAATACAGCATCTCTGCCCTTTTAGATTTGGCTGCCTAATTCTGTTTATGACATCAAAATATGTTGCTATGGAGATAATTATGATGTCATAAACGGGGGATTGTGATATCATATGTAGAGAAGCAGCCAGAGTAGATACAGTCTAGGGGACAGGGATCTTGTTTTCATACAATCAGTTTAGTAATAAAGAAAATGGGGAATTAATTACTGAAAATATATGAAGTATGAAAGAAAATGGGATGGAGTTTTTTCAAAGTTTTCCTCATGCCGTCAGGGGCTTTTTAAGTACACTCTCTGACATCAAATCATTTTTGTGAGGGATTCCTTTCTGTTTGTACAGTACAACCTTCACTACCCCATGGTACATACGGGAATACACAAGCTGTAGTGGAACATGAAATGAATCTCTACCCACCGGATTTTAGGGAGGGGGGGGAACAGGACTTTTCAATGACCCCCTTGGGAGTTGCCCTGAGATAATATCCCAATTTGCCTATTATGTAATGCATACCCCAACATCCCCCACACCTACACATCATAAATTCCCCCCTCATTTCCATCTGCAACAATGACAGTGGTTTATAGTAAAGAACTGAGATAAGTGTCAAGAGGTAGGAGGTCGAGGAGAACTTACCACAAAAGCACACCTCTTCCTTTACATTCCCCAGATGACTACACTGCACTCTATTAACCACAGTCATTTCTGGTTTTTCACAGTTCGTTCTGTTTTTCACACTCTCCAAAAATGGCAATGCACAAAATAAGCACCATGAATGGTTTCTCCAAGCATGCAGACTGGTTATTGTTCAACATGACAAAGCAAGTTTTTGTCTCTAGTTCTGTAATAAGGAAAGGCCATAAGGATACTTTGTACGTTGGACAAAGATCTCCACTGTACCCAGTTTCCACCTTTCTGAATTGCTTATCCAAGTTTTTATGTCTGGGCTGGCCAGTCTGCTTTCTTCTCCCAGCTCCCCTCCCTTTCCTCTGGAATACCCTCCATCCTGATCTCCACTCCTCCTCTTCCTCCCTCTGCTTCAAAGCCTTCCGCAACATCACAACCACCTGTAATTAGCCTCACCCTCTGCGAGACATCTCCTCTAATTATTTGTCTCTATACTCCCCTCTCACCACTGCCTTTGTGCCTATTGACCCTACTGGGAACCCATAGAAACGTACACTCTGTCAGTAGAAAAGGACCGGCAGGCCCATCTAGTCTGCCCCCTTTCACCTGCCTATTCCGACACCTCTGACCTTATTTGGTCACTGGAATCCCTCCCTTCCCCTCTTCCTCTACCCATTTGCCCTTGTGCCTGTCCTTTTTTCTGAAAGAGACACCCCTCCTGCACCTTGTTCACCCATGAGGTACTTGTAGGTCTCAATCATGTCCCTTCTCACTTTCCTCTCCTCCAAGGAGTACATATTGAGTTCCTGCATCCTTTCCTCATAAGGTTTTTCGTGCAACACCTGCACCGTTTTGGTTGCCCTCCTCTGCACCGCCTCCACCCTGTCAATGTCCTTGCAGAGGTGCATCCTCCAGAACTGAACGCAGTATTCAAAGTGGGGCCTCACTAGTGCTAGTACTCAGGTACTGGATGGCTTCCTACCCATCTCAGAACCCGGTACCAGACATGCCTACTTGTCAAGAAAGCCCAATTAAGACTAGCGCCTCCATCTCTATGTGGATTCTTCCAGCAGGCTAGATCATCTAAGCCAACCAGGAGTGCAGAGAAAGGCAGGCTCCTGGTACCATTTAAATGCACCACCCTGGCACAGAAATCCATCTCATACCGGACTTCCGGTTCCGCCTTGGAGATATATGGCCGGATAGAGGGCTTGCTCCGCTTAACTGCCCAATATTTTTCCATCCATCAAGCAATATATATATAACCTACAGTGTGTCTTACAATGAATAAGAAGGGAAACAAAGGGATTGAGCCCCTGGGGGCCAAAAACCAGAGGAATGCCCCGTGAATGAAGAGCGATCCGACTCGGATGTCACAGATACGGACGATGCGGTCTCTCGCTCGGCCTCAACCTATCTCAAATCAGCTGCAGCTACTCCAAAACTCCTGAGGCAAGGAAAAGAGTTAAACTGGACACAATTTACAATGAAATCTGCGAATTTTGGGCTGATATTAAACTCTACAGTTAAATACACAGAGATATAACTCAATTAGAACAGACAGTAGACGACACCGCGAGGCAGGTTACAGCAACTGAGAATCAAGTTGATGATCTCGAGGGCCTAGTCCAACAACTGCAATACCAACATAAAATGTTAGAGGCTCGGCAAGAGGATGCCAAGAACAGGGCAAGACGCAAGAATATTCATCTCTACTGTATTGCAGAAGGTGCGAAGGGAACAAATATAAAATAATTCATTATTGCCTTGTTAAAAACCTCCTTAGACTCACCATCCGACATGGTGCTTGATTTTGAGTGAGTTCACCGAGCCTTGGCGCCTAAACCCACCTCCCCTGTAACCAGCCCTCGCACCACCACAACTCATTTTAGCAGTTATGCCATCAAAGAACAGATATTATAACTAGTGTGGCGCAAAAAACAAATCTTCCATGGTCAGAGACGCTTTTACTTAGACCATGACTATGCACTCAAGACAATGTGACTTTGCAGGGCATACCTCCCACTGCTACCTACATTGAAAGCTCAGGGTATAAAATTTGTTACTCCATATCCTGCAATATTAATCGTTCACTTACCAAATGGGAAACAGGAATCTGATAAGACGGAGGAGGCACGTGAGGCCCTTGTCAAACATGGCCTGGTTTTTCCAGAACGCACAGCCGTGCCTGCAGTCCAAAATGTCCAACCCCAGCGATGGCACACCCAGGAGGGAAAGCGGCCCAACAGCAATGGCAGCAGCACTACTACTGAAGATTTGAAGCAGCGCTTGGCTGAATTTCGCAGAACGGAGAACAACAAGCAAAGTACCTGAAGAAGAGGAAGTATTATATTTGTAGCTCTTTATCTGAGGTACCCTTTTTTTGGGGGGGGGGTTCAGGGCTGGGAGGGCAGAGGTGATCAGGTTCAGGCTTGTCCCTGCCTGGGCCACGGAGGTGGGCCCAACTCTAGGCCACAGATCTTAATATGGAATACCCTCTATTCATTGGGTAGTTTATGGCCATTTGTCGAGGCAATACCTTCGGGCTTTTCCCCCTCCAAATCCTCTCTCCGCGTTCCTCCTTTCCCGATCATACTGCGGTGGCTCAGACCTTCTTAAAGCAGTAACCCGCTTTTCTACTCAGGCGGCTGTCAGAATGGAGACTTTATGATGGGGTCCTACTTGCAAGACATGTTGGAGGCAGAGTAATTTACCGCCTGATTGAAGCTAATGCTACTGATAATCTAGGACAATGTTTTATACACGTCTAAGGATGAGGCTATATAACGTTATTCCCTTTTTTTTTTGGACTGAGAAATATGTTATGCCACGAGACAATATCATATTTACTTTAGATGATTTTGTGTACCTGGGCCAAGGGGTCTCACCCATGCTTGTCATTTAAGAGAGAGTCTCTAAATTGGGGGGGGCGAGTATCTATGGCTGAGTTCTCAGGCGTATTTCCAAGGATACCTCTCTGGACTACCCTTTCCATACCTCCCCTTTTTTGTTTACTATCCCTATACTGTGTATTGTTTTGTTTGGACCCAAGTAGTCCACAGGGGGCCCGGAGTCAGATGAGCGCTGGATCTACCCCCTTTTCTGGTTTGAAACATAATTCCACTCAAATGTTCCCAGAAACATTAGGTAAATTTAATGTAATTTCCCCCACCTTGGAAGTCTATTTTCTAAGTGTAACCCCTAGGTGGCACTATCCCAAGGGCTACTACCCCTGCCTGTTTGACTACGGACAGGTTGAGGGTCCTAGGTCCTATGGCGGGTGCCTCCACCCAGAAGTCAGGGTTTGTAGTGGTTCGACTAGCTTGGTCACAGCCCTCTGGGACACTGAGACACCTTTTTATTCCCTCTAGTGGCTCACACAGTACCCTGGAGTTACAGCCCCAATACCCCACGTATACACACTGTTCACTCATACAGATACCACTTGCCTTCGAGACTGGTTCTGCAGCACGTCTCTGAGGACCCCTTGTAAAATAAGGTTAAACAACATACAGAGCAAAACACCATACTGTTTCCATAAGTACCAACACCACAGACAACATATAGTATAACAACAACAAATCTGATTTATTTAGAGGGCAGTAACATGGGAGGGGGAAATCAGGTTAATTGGTGGCATTAAATCACAGTACTGTGCACACATACAGGGGCTGAAAAGTCACACCCAGGTTGGGGGTGGCTAGTCGGGTCCATTGCCCAGGGTTGGCCGGCAGGTGCAGATGGATGGGGCCCTGTAGAAGAAAATATATGCACAACACCCAATTGTAATCCAGAGCCGGATGGCTCAGTCCATGAAACAGGGAAACAACAAGAATTAGATGACACACTTGTGATTGAAAACAGACTGCAGGGGAATACCCTGATTTGTACTCACAATACCTAAGCTGAGGACTGGATTGTAGATGTTCTTCTGGATTGCCAGAACAACAGAGCATGGAGACAAGGTCCTTGTGACTGGACCCCACTGCAGTTGATAACAAACGTATTTTGTCCAAGCTAAGCTGGGGTTTGCTTCCAGCTTCAGCACACAACACGGGGGATTAGAAATAGCGATTCCCCACAAGCACTATGCACATTCATATATAAAAGGAAAGTACTATACCAGGCAGGCTGCTCCTCGATCCTGATCGCAATTACTGCAAAATACCCGGGAGCACACACAGCAGCTTCAGTTCCCGACAGACCGAGCGCGATTCAGCAATTTCTCCAGTCTTCTACAGGATGAGTCTGGTTTCCATTCTTCAGACTTCCTTCTTTCTCCTCACAATCGGATTCAGTCCAAACTGGCACTTGCAACGGCTGCAGGCCGAACCTCGGGCCTTACACGTGCTTCCCGCGCGAAACTATACACCGCAGAAGCACACAGCTCCTTCTCTCTTCACTGCCACAACTGATCTGATCTTTCCAGTCACAGAGCAGGGCATTTCTTTTAGCTCCACACTATTCTGTTGGCTGATTCAGCTGTCACTCACAATAAGACTCCCTCTGTTGGTAGGAAAAGGCACCAAGGCCAAAACTACATTTCCCTGAGTCACTGCACATACAATCCCCTTGTGGCTGGCTCAAATTAAGAGTCCAAGTTCTGATTCGTCCACAGGCTCCATTTTAGGGCTCCCTTAACCAAACTGGCCCAGCACAGCAGTTTAGGTCCAAAATGGACAGGTAACATATACAGAGTCCCAGCTGCAATAAAGGTAGGTTAGACAAACTACAATTTTGCTAATGCTTTAAATGATTACAAGCAAACAGTTACAGCTTTCAGATGGGCTCCCTTTGCACCTTCAGCGACCGCAAAATGGAGCGATTACTCCGCAGCTCGGGCCGGATTCGAGCATTAAATACACAGTCCCCCCATACAAACTAATAAGTCTGCAAGCAGACAGCTCTTAAAGAGACAGTACGTGGAGGCTCAAATAGCACTCACTTGCAACCACAGTTAAGCAGCTCAGATGCGAACACCACCCAGGCTTGGAGCTTTCAGGCAAGCTCCTGGAAGACTTTTGGGAACCCCCATTTGCAGTGGGGTTACATTAGTATGTTATGGCAGAATACAAGCAGTTGGCTGTTTATAATGTTATTTATTGTTAATGGTTCTAAGTTAGCCCGGTTGGCAACCCGTTATGTATTTGATTCTGTGTGATTGGTACTACAAAAAGAAAGTATACAGAAGTTTATGGTTAGAGTGGGCAAAATGAGAGATTTGAAGGCATTTTTTTTTTAATGCTGGATCACATTATATGGGGGGAAGGGCATATGGTTCTACTTAATACACAGGGGTAACTATCAAGGAAAAGTTGGGGGATAGAAAGGTTACATAGTCTGCTTGGGAGAAGCCCCATGTGATGGTTAAACAGGCTTTAATAATGTCTTTCAATCTAAATGTTATACACAACCCAGTTAAAAGGAGAAGGTTATTTAATTTATTTAAGCAAGAAAAACCAGATGTAATTCTCCTGCAGAAAACGCACCTTCCTCAAACTGAACACTCTAAATTTAAGTCATGGGGTTTTCAGGTGGTGGTGTTGGTGGCCTCCTCGCATGCCTCTGGCAGACGAAGGGGTACTGCAATATTGATACCCTGAGGAACTCAATTCCAACTTGAATGGGAGATTACAGATGGAGAGGGGCGGAACGCCATAGTGGTGGGCACACTACATGGTACACAGGTTACCTTGTCTTCTACATACCTTCCACCAGGTTCCCAAATACAAGTAATAAATAAATTTCTGGATGACCTTCTGCCTCATACGTGGGGCGTGTGCATTGTTGGGGGTGACCTAAATGTTACATTGAATCCTAAGTTGGATACCACCAACATAGGTTTACACCATTATAAAAATATCTTAACGTATCCCTCCCTAAGCTGGGTATGGTGGATATTTGGCGTCATTTTTTTCCTCTGTAAAGGCATATACTTATTACTCCCCCAAAACACACACATCCTCTAGGTTAGATTATTTCTTCACTTTGGTGGAGCACCTAGACTCAATCAGAGATATGACGGTAGGTCCCTCAGTTTTGTCAGACCACTCCCCACCATACTTAAAAACGGACGTGGCCTCCCCGAGGATAGGCTCCTTTTTGGCACCTGAACTTAATGCACCTACAAGAACCAGAATTCATTAAGCTAATTAAGGCAACCAGGCATGCCTATGAGGCAGTATAGCGCAGTGGCCTAAGGCTCTGAGCTGCAAATCTGGTGACATCCAGCAGACCAGACCTGGGTTTGAATCCCACCGCTTCCACTTGCATACTGTGTGACACTGAGCAAGTCACTTAACCTCCTTGTGCTCCCAGGTCGCTCCTGTAAAAAAGCTTTCAGCTTAGTGTGCTATACCTGGTTAAACAACTAAAAAAAAAAAAAAATACTGAGAATTTTAACAGATAATAATTCTGCAGAAATCTCTCCTAGCATAAGAGGAGATGCTGTGAAAACAGAACTACTGCGGGGAGATCATTAGATAAGATACTCCGTCCACAGGAAAAAAAACTAGGGAGATGTTGCCGAGGGAGCTACAGAGAGAGTTGCTTCATCTGCAGACTGGGCAATTTCAAGGAGATCACACACTCAGAGAACAGATAAAGTAAGGTTAAACAACAAATATAGAAGTTGGTGGATCAACAAATACAGCCGCAACTGCTTTATTTGAAACTTTGCCATCAAGAGGGAGGACCCCTGCCGCCCAGTGGCACTGAGGGTTGAGGCGCTGGATGCCACACTGGCCACCTGAGTTCAGGAGCGAACTCGGGCGCCGAGCCGGCAGGGAGAGATCAGATGAGCGCCCGTGGGCTGCTGCTCTCCTGTCCCGGAGGGACGGTATCGGGATGCCCAGTGCTCCGGCGGGACCTGGTGCAGATTGGGGCTGCAGAAGCGCAGGCGGCACGTAACAGTGTGCCTGACGCTGGCAGGTCTGCCGTGCACTAAGCGTCCGGGGGTGCGCACGCGGGGTGGGGAGAGAGAGGGACAGAACAAGGAAAACCCTGGCTCATAGGTATAAGAGATGGCGCCTATCCTCCATGCCCAGCGCCGGGTCCGGCTCAGCCAGGTCTCATCACTCCTCCTCTTCCTCCTGGGCCCCACCTGCTTGCCAGAGTCTGCCTTACTAAGAGAGCCCAAGGAAGGAGTCGGGCTACCCTCCCCGGGTGGGTCAAACTGGGGGTGCTGGCAGAGGGGGGGGGCACAAGACCACAGAGGACCTCAGGTGAGCAGGCACAAGGAGAGGATGCCTGAGAGAGTTTCCTCGAGCTGCGACTGAAGGGAAAAGGACTTAAAAAAAAGAGGGAGGACCCTGAGGGGCTAGAAACTTGGCTAGATGATTGAGAGGAGCGAAAGCCCAAATAATGGTGACAAGGCTGAGAGACCCTATATCTGGCCGCATGCTACTCCATCCAAGGGAATTACACTGCATATTATCAGAACCTATACTCTGAGGAGACCCACCCTACACCTCAGCAATTGACCAATTACCTACAACACTCCCCTCTACCTCGACTCTCCCAGACTCAAGCAGAAGAATTGCTTCACCCTATCACACCCACTGAAATATAAGAGATACTTAAGCTAACTAAATACCAAAAAGCCCCGGGGCCCTGATGGATACCCTATGGAGTTCTATAGAGCCTTTCGTAGATTATTGATACCACCCCTCCTCATCACTTATGTTGATATCCAGAGCGAACAATCCCCTCTGCCTTCACGGAGATATACTGAAATGGTAGCCATTCCCAAACCTAGAAAAGACCCCTCTTTGGTGGCCTCCTATAGACCTATTTCAAAACTTAATTGTGACTATAAAATATTCATGTCTATACTAGACCACAGGACGGCCGCCTTGCTCCCTACTTTAACTGATGGTGATCAGGTGGGTTTCATTATAAATGACAAGCCCATGATGCAGTACAGAGGGTATTACTTACGGAGTATGCATCTCAGAGGCAGGTTCCCTTAGTCCTTCTCGGCCTTGACGTTTGATAGGGTCTCTTGGCCCTATATGTGGGCCACTTTAGAACGCTTGTATTTCCAGATAGATTTATATCTCAAATTAAAGCTATGTATCAGATGCCCTGGGCCTATCTCAAACTAGATGGCATGCTTTCCCCACCTTTTCCCTTAACCAGAGGCAGAAGACAGGGATGCCCATTATCCCCCATTATTGTTTGCTCTCTACGTAGAGCTACTAGCTGCTAACATTAGGGCCCAGGGTTGAACAGAAGGAGTCCCGGTTGGAGGACGGTCCCATAAGCTGACATTGTTTGCAGATGATATTTTGTTGACCCTCACCTCACTGGAGACCTCGATCCCAGCGGTTTGGGAACAATTGGATATGTTTAGTGAGCTGGCAGGATATAGGGTCAACGGTACCAAGACGGAAGTCTTAGCATAATCATTTCAGCCTTCCAAGACCCTTAAAGCAGATTTTCCATTCAGTTGGAATAGAGTGGAGACGCAATATTTTGGCATTAAAATACCATATGCGTCGATACATTTGGAACTGATGAACTTCGAACCTATCACCCAACTAATTACTGTAGACCTATCCCATTGGACCTTACTTCCTATGGGGAGTATACCCACGGTAGAAACTATACAACAAAATGTGTTACCTGTTTACTTTTCTTTTTGCAGACTCTCCCTATATTGCCATCAAACACTTATTTTCAAACGTGGGATAAATTATTTTCTAGTTTTATCTGGGGAGGTAAGATGCCCCGAATAAAGTATTCTACACTACAGCTATCCAGGCCACAAGGAGGCCTTAATCTTCCAAATATAAAACGATATGCCCAAGCGGCCCAAATCCGCATATCCTTACTCCACATAGCTACCCAATATGAGACATATTGGAAAGAGATTGAGATTACGCTTAATGGTCTGGAAAACGTTTCCTCTTCTATTTTGGGGGATCCACTAAGTTATATATCCCTTACAAGGTTTATGAAATTTACCTCAGAGTTTTTCAGGAGTTGGCAGCAAATGTGGAGATACACCCTAGCTCCCTCAGAACGCAGGTATCTTTCTAAGATTTCGAATCAACAATGGGAGGATTTTGGTCTCCAGTACATCTTTCAATTAGTGGTCCCTATGGGTATCTACTCCTTCTCTAGATTGCAATTAGAATATAAACTCCCCCATAACCAATATGGGCCATATTTGAATGTCAGACGTAGCCTGGCATCCTTTGAAGAGACCCTTTCAGAGGTAGCGGAGTCCCCCTCCATTTCAATTCAGATAGTGATTTATCATTTACGAGGACAGGTACAGGATCACATAATTGAGGCCCTCTATGTGGCGCTCAGATCATATAGTACTGACTCCCTAGATTATCTTAGAATTCGGTGGTCCAAGGAATTGGGCCTGGATTTGGAGGGTGACCAATGGCAGACCTCAACAGTACTGTATTCCAGAATTTCCTCCAATTTGTATTGGTGGACATACGCATGGAAGGCCAGAATACAATTCTTTAGTATGCCTGATAACAGCACACTTTCGAGGACGGGAGTATAGTACATGTTGGAGGGAATGTGGACAAGAAAAAGTGGGATTGGGACATATTATATGGTCTTGCCCGTATATATCGGGTTATTGGCAGGAAATCATACAGGAATTAAATGCTATATATGAGAGGTCAGAAATACTTATCCAGACCTTTGCATTGACGGCAATGCCCCCTACTGGATTTCGGGTCCAAGGGATGCTTTGCAGAATGCTGGTTCTTTTGGTCCTTGAGGCCAAAAAATAATCATAAAACTCTGGTTTCTACGCGGATCCCGACTAAGGAATCTTGGAGAAAATTAATATATGAAATATATAATTTGGAGAGGATTTCAGCTAGAATATATATAATAAGACCCACAGCTTTGATAACCGCTGGAGGAAATGGACCCTTTATCAATTAGAACACTATTCAGATTTTGTACCCTGAATTTGCAATATAGGAATCGGAGTATTTTGAGACCTCACAGGAGAGGGGTGGTGGTGGTGGGGGGGGAGCTAAATTAATTCTCATAGTAGATGACTGGGTTCAATTCAATCAGTTTAAAAGTTATATTATTAATGCCACTCCATATAAGGATGTATTAAGTGCTTTATATTGATTTTTCGGATGGAATTTAATGTACTATGTAACCCTCTATTTGCTATGGACTTTGAATCTAATTAACTGCTACTACTCTAACCTATTTGTTTTATTTGTGAATGTATCTCTGTACTGTATACGATTCTATACAACTTTATTAAAATCAATAAAAAATTATTGTAAAAAAAAAATATCTCATACCAAGGACCAAAATGGCATAATGGACTACCTGCATCACTCAATGAAGGCAATAAGATTAGCCTCTTCAAAACAGGGCTTAGGACTCTACTGCATCATGAACTGGCCTGTGCATGCTTCGACTAGCCAACTACAGGACTCTTTAGCCCGAATAACCCCCCTCCCCCATCCCATCCCCTTCCCTCCTATGCCACCATCCCCCCTCCACCTCCCAATCCTCCACCTCTCCTGCCCCTAATATTCCACCCCAATTCTCCTGCACAACCCCTTCCATTACCACACACCCACCTCCTTGCTGTTTATATCCCAACCTCCTTTCACACACCAAGACTCCAGTACCCCTCCCTTAGTTTTCTCCCCATGCCTGTTCCTCCTCCACTTGCCTCCTACTGAGCTCCAGCTTGCACCCTCCCCCACGCTGCTGGCATCACTGTAGCAACTCCCCCAAATTACTCACCCTCCCACAAAACAACAATGCCGCCCTTAAGCTGCCCCCCACTCCCCTTCTGTATAGCTAGTCCCCATCTACATGGCCAGTACTCCCAGGGACCTGATGACCCTAAACTGACAAACTAAATCACTTCCTTTGAAACGGTTTCCTTTGTTTGAGCTGTATCCTGAATGTTCCCTCGCTGAAATGCTTTATCCCCTTGAAACCATGTTCCTCCTATCTTATTTGTAACCTGACTAAAACAAACTGTTCCTTCAATGTATTCTAACTTGTATCATTCAAATGTGTGCAACCGATATGCTTTGTCTAACCTTTTTTGTAATGTCTGCAACCTGTATGTTTGACAAATTGTTTTGTGTATGACCTGGAACCTTTGTAAATGAGTCCCAGGACTCAAAGGTATTAATCCTAAACTGCAATAAATAAAATAAATAAATACATAATACAACGGCAGCACCACCTCCCTCCTCCTGCTAGAAATCCCCCTCTTAATGCACCCAGGTTCTCACATTGCTGCCTTTCATAACTGGGACTAAATTGGCTTCCTGAAAATGTAAATTGCCATTTCTATGGTTTACTTATTATTTTTATGAGCCATTTCAAATTATCTTCAAACTTTTTTTCCCATACAAATATTTGTACCTGACCAGCTACCTGCTTTACAGGGGTATATCCTGTATCAGGCAGAAGCCACCATGCCGATGGTGGCTGGCTTTTTCCTCCCAGTGCTTTCTCCCATTCCTCCCTCCACCCTGTAACATGGGCAACTACCCTTCGACACTGTGTGTTCACAGTACACTGCGGGGGAAGCAAATTTCCTGGCCCTCTCACAGGCATGACTGTGATGCCGGAGCCTACCTCAAGCCCTCTCTGAGTGCAGCGCACTGCTTTGCGGTGGTTGCTCCAGCCCATGGCTTCTCCCCAACATGACTCCCCCACTCCCTTCCTGAACCCAGTTCACCTGCACTGGGTCATCAGGGGGCTATCTTCAAGCTTTTTAAATAATACTGCATCTTCTGGTTCGTGCTCAGAAGGGCGCAGTGTGACCCTGGCTAGAACAGAGGGAAGGGGGTGCACACTTACTCATGCCTACTTATGAAGCAGGGGGCAGACATGATAGACAGAGAGTCCCTTTTTATTTATACTATGACCTTTTAGAAATCCCCACAATCAAAACCAAACTCCACTCTTGATCTTTTGCCTCTTTTAACCCATCAGCCAGGAGTGCTGTCCTGTGAGCACCATCGGTACTTTTCAGCAGCCTCTTTCTCCTCGTCATATGCAAAGCATTAGACAAGTTTCCAGTTTTTCTGGCACTTCTCAGTGCCAACAAGCCTAGGTTTTTTTTTTTTAATAGAGCGGTTTGCTCCTCTGTGGCCACCTGCTCCTGTCGTCAGGCCCCCTTCCAAGCCTAACCATCTTACTGGTGGGGATCCACAAGGAGAGGGGTCAGAGAGCGGCAGGGGCCATCACATGCGGCCATGAAGAGACATGTTTTTTTCTGTGGTTTCTCCCGGGAGCAACAACTGTGTGCATGTGGAGGCGCGCGCACACTCCCAGAAACCGAGAGCGCCTTCCACCCTCTCTGACATTAAGTCAGCCCTCGACTCTGCTTTGACACATGGTCTCCACTACTTGTCAGCCAAAAACGCGGAACTGCATCTCACCAATCTGGGAGATGAGAGCAGCCAAGACATTGCTACGATCATCTCCCAGCCCTCCCCCCTGCCAAGCTCCAGCGGCCTGAGCTCGCTCCCAAACTCGGGTTGCCGTCATTGCACAAGATGTGAAGTCCAGTGCCTCAATCCTCAGTGCCACCGGGCAGGTTTTTTTTTAACAGCAGTAATTTTATTATTGAACTCTTATGTCTTCAATGAATCTATTTATTATGCTAAATGTAACACCATGTGGCAGTCTGGTATTGCAGACTCTTGCCCCAGAAACTAAATGCAAATGAGATGAAGTTTCAGTGAGAAGTTATTTCCAAGTCTTTGCATATCTAAAACTAACTCAGGGTCATTTCTAGCATTTAAATACATAAGGAGCTTGAACCCATCTCTAATATTTGTAACCAATAGACTGTGGGTCTGGGAGCTGCCAGGCCCCCAGAAGCTTTGGGGTTTTGATGCACTGTGGTGCATTCCGAGGCTTATTCTGTACCCTCTTATATTATAAATCTGCCATGCCGTTTGTAAGGAACACAAAGTATTTTTTAGCAAAAAGGTAACAAAATAATTTTTAGCTTGTTGGTCATCGTGAGATGTTTGTTAAAGGAAAACAGTTATTTTTGTAACTTTCTCAACCCTGAAAGCTCTACCCCCAATTAAGCTTTTGGCATAAAAATATATTTTTTTTTTGCCAGTTTACTTATTGTATATTTATTTTCTGAAGTTCACGATTGCTAAACATGGTGGACGTTGAGCGGTTCCATTTCATCTAATGGTGCAGCGCCACACCATTAGACAAAATGGAACTGCACAACATCCGCCATGTTTGGCAACCGTGGACTTCAGAAAAAAATATACAGTTAGCAAACTGGGGGGAAAATATACAGTAAGTAAAGGGGGAAAAATATACAGTAAGTAAACTGGGGAAAAATATACAGTAAGTAAACTGGGGGAAAATATACAGCAAGTAAACTGAGAAAAAAATTTACAGTACGTAAACTGGGAAATAAATGTACAGTAAGTAAACGGGGGGAAAAAATATACAGTAAGTAAACTGGGGAAAAAAATATACAGTAAGTAAACTGGCAAAAAAAAATTATTTTTTATGCCAAAAGCTTAATAGATAGAGCTTTCAGGGGTAAGAAAGTTACAAAAATGACCGTTTTCCTTAAACTATATTTTCTTTCCTGTAATATAGTGTAGTCTGGTCCTGCTGCTATGACTTGTTAGTTACACTGCTACGCAGGCTGTGCATGGGTCACTTTCCTGTGCCCAACAGGCTGGACTGCATATGTGGCTAGTAGCACTGGGTAATGACTCAGATTCAGGTGCTAAGAGAATGAGTACACAACAGGTCAAACACACAGTATTTTTTTTTTTATTCTTTGGCAACCACGTAAGGCCCACTCGGTGCAAGGCCAATTTACAGGGGTGAACAGGGAGCCAAGGAGGTTATGTAACTTGCTCAGGGTTGCACTACATGCAGGTAGAGGTTGTGGGACTTAAATTCTGGTCTTCTGGAAGTAACAGGCTCATTCACAACTTGTTGCTCTAACCTCTAGGCCCTAACTCCAGCCTTTCCTGTACTATACACACAGAACCCAGTGCTGCCGGCCCAGTGTCGCAGAGGGCAGAGGCACCCATTTTGCCTCCGCTGCTGCCACACTGGCGACCCATATTTGGTGACGGACTCGGTTTGCCGTGGGGGTAGCCAGAGAGGGGGGGTTAAGCGTCTGGAGGGCAGCTCTCCTCCTCTGGGGTGGGAGAGTTGCGGGTCCTGGCACCTGTCTGGCCCCTAGTGGAGGCTTGGGGATCAGCAGCCAGTGCTGGCACAATGGATCTTGGAGGGTTGTTCATAGTCTACATCCCACACATGGTGGTGTACGTGATGCATCTGGACGACATTGCACGTCCATTCCTCCATAAGTAATTAGGAAAACAGGCCAGTCGCAGCATGTGTGAAACTGATCCTCCGCAGGCTCAGCACTGGATTGTAAGACCCCGCTCCCACACTGGATCTGTAATGTCAGTGGGTGGCCCCTGCTGTTGGACCCTACCATGGGGGGGGGGGCATTCTGGATCCATTTAGTCAGCAGTGGGGAGCCCCTGTCGACACCCCACCACGGAAGGTACACCGTGGGGGAACACTGGGTTGAGGTGAGTACCTGCACGATGGGGTTGCGGTGGAGGGTTAGACTGTGCTGGTGCATGAACAAATTAACAGCAAAAAAAGAATAAACCCAGTGCCACGTCCTGTCAGTTTGTATGAGCTGACACTGCAGACTGCTGTTTGCTTGGTAAACAGTAATCAAACATTTCTAATGGCCAGTGGCCAGGCTGTCCCTGGCTTGGCTTCCCTTCCCCCTCTCTCCTTCCTACGTTGCTCAGAAGTAGACTTTTCTTTTCTTTTTTTTTTGTTAATGAAGAGATATGTTAAATTGCCATAGAAAACTAGAAAATCTTGACAGAAAAAGACCATTGGTCCATCCAGTCTGTCCTATTTTACCCTGTCCTACCCGAGGACCTAATGTCTAGTTAGGGTTATTGTCCAACTCTAAGTTTCTGTAATTTTTATCCTTGGTCTCACACAGTTGAAACAAATATGATCTTTGTGAAAGATGACAAATTCAATATCTCGCACTCAAAAATTTCACATCTGCAGCTGCTCTCTGAAGAAGTATCTCTCTCTCCCTTTTTCATCTTACACAGACTAATGTATTTATTGCTATGCTTTTGTTTGATTTCCGTTTATTAAAACATTTTGCAAAATTACACAAAACTAAATGCAGATGAACCAAGAAACGAACATCAGGCGTCACAGAACACTGCAACGATCTACTGCACCACTCACATCTGAAAAATATAGTAATTCTAAAGAAATGTGATATTTGCAAGGTACAAATCCCTGTCTATATGTTAACATATACTGAACCCATTGGGCCCAGAGCATTGTCAAATTCATGAACAACGTGGTTCAGCTATGCCGTGATTTTCTCCATGTCATACACTGACCACATGCTATGCTTCTTGTAAGCATTAACCATGACAGTGTCAGATTGTACTTAAGAATTCATCCACGCTGAGTGTCTCCAACCACCCAGGCGTGGATTAATCTCAAGAAGAACCATGCTCTGGAGTGGGTTAATGCGCTTGTAACATGGCAACCACGAACTCTGAACAAGAACCAGGAGCACTGAAGTCCCGCTTGTTGTTCACAGCTCGCACTTGTCATGTTACAAGATAAAGCGACACAAGAGAGTCGCTCACTGTGCCTCTCTCTCTCTCTCTCTACGTCGCTGACAGCTCCTCTGCTCCCCCTGCACCCTGTGTGTCTTGGTGTCTGGTTGCAGGGAACCCTGCTCTGCGTGCTGTCTCGCTCTGTGGTGCAGTTCAACTGACCCTCCTCTGTACAACTACATCGACCTACATTCAATGAGCCGGCAACCTTTGGGCCCCCCCCAATCCCCCACCAAGTGGGTGATGCTCTGGTTCAACAGGGAGGGTTGTGTAGTTGCCTCGGGAGAAGCCTTGCTCACTGGGACCATCGCTGCCAACTTACGGTTCTAGGGGTGCGCTGCTACCTATGTCATACTGTTGCTCACCATCACTCTTTGGTCTCTCTCTTCTTCCCTTGGTGACTGCCACCGACTCTGCTGTCTGTTTGTCACTCTTCGGTCCTGCTCTCTGTCCCCCAGTGACTGCTGCTGACTGTGCCATCTGTTTGGTCTGCTGTGACTGCAGCCCTACCCCCCCAAGGGACACACCACAAACACCCCTCCGCTCCCCCAGGTCTCTGCTGTTGCCAACGGCTGCACTGCTGCTGTCTTTCCCTCTCTCTCAGCACCACAGCAAATGAACATAAAGCCATCTGTTTAAAGTACTGCTAGTGGTTGACTTTTAATTTGAGCAGACCTAACAGGACAACAGACATGGTCAGAGTTCAGGACATGAGGAGGACATGAGCCAGCTGAACTGAAAATAAAGTGCTCTTATGAGACTTTGAAATGAAATATAAGGTATGCTAGCTTTGACGAACGGTGGGGGGGGGATCGAGCTCTTTTTGCTGCAAGAATTCACTGTGGTCAGATTAAGCAGCTGTCTCTCTCTTACTGTCATTTACAGGTATAAGCCTAACACAATATTGAAATGGATGCCAGCACAGACAAGCAACCCTGCTGTTTTGTATTTAAACATTGTGTCAGACTGACAGACAGCACAAAGAGCATGGCAAACAACAGTGCACACTCCTAATTATGTTATTTCAATCAATGTGGGTCTTCCGCAGCAGGGTGCACTCCTGACGACACCCAGTTCCCCAAGACAGACGCTCGATCTAGAGAGCAACCGTGGATTAATTGAGAATTAATTCACAGTCAAGTGATGTCTTTTGGCCAATGAGGACTGTCCATTCTTCTTTGCCATGTTACAATTATCTTTATTCTCTTCTTTTGCATCCTGGCACGTGCCACCGACCCCCAATTAGAAGTTAAAGCAAGCTCCCCACCGAGGCCAATGTTCCAAACTAAACTGGAGGTCAGGTTATTTATTATAAATATTTTCACTATCAGGTCAAAAATACTTTTGTGACTCTTACTGAATATTAAGCATTAGCCACGGGTTTTGATATTTGCCATAAAAAAAGGACGCGCTGGGTGCAGTAGGAGTCGCTCCACTCAGTGAGAGTAGTGTGCAAGAATACACCGGTGCAGAGGGAGGAGAGCTCATCTGACAACTCAGTGGGTGAGTGTTGGGGGAGGGGAAGGAGGTGCCAGTGGGGTTCAGTGTGGGCTGCTGTCACTAACAGACAATATAATATTCACCTCACCAAGGCGAGGTGAACTACTCCCCTTCAGTCAACACTCTGCTTTTGTGAGTAATGGTTTTCAGGTTTTGTTCAAAGCAAAAACATCCAAGGCTGAATGCTGCCCACGACTCGTGGCAGCTGCGAGTTGTGAGTTTTGTGAAAATGATTGGGGGATGAAATTATTTAAAGCACGGTGGCCAGATGTTTATCTGTTTACTTGGTGTATTTCTAATGCTGTTTTGCCTTGCCCTTGCCACTGGTCGTCCATGGTCTTTAAACCAAGAAGCAACAGCATGCAAAAAAATAGAAGTCGCTGAATGACTTCATGTGAGTTACTGTGTGTGTGTGTGTGTGTGTGTTTCGAATTCATTTGTCCTCCATTTGTCTGTTTCATAGCCCGCGAGAAGCCTGACTTGCAACTGCCAGCCTGACACCCAGCATCATCATATCAGTTCTCAAGGCTCTGGCAAACACACATATCTGAGTGAAATAAAGTGTAAAAAAAAAATAAATAAATAATAAAGACAAAAAAAATGTGTAAGCGCTGATAGGGAGAGAGGTTGATGGCAAGAGGGTGAAGGTCTGCAAGTCAGAACAAGTGGATCTCCCTTGGCTCCTACTCTCTCCCTCCTCCCCTTTCTCTCTCCGTCATACCGTGCGCTACCCTATGTACTTTAGAGTGCTGCAGACAAGGCACACAGCTGATCAGAATAGAGGGGCAGCTTGGCTTCTTCAGTGCACAGAAGAAACAAGCATTTGACATTGCCGAATGTTTCTTTACATGGTATCCTCAGCAGAGGTGTATGAGAAAGAGATAAGGAGAGATGAAAGGGGGAACAGGGGCAGAAAAGCCATCAGAGAGGGAAGAGAAGCTAGTTTATGGTGGAGGAGAGGAACTGCAGCAGCACATCGCTAAGGTCCCCGTTTTGTGTGTGTGTGGGGGGGGAGGTCTCAGATATACAACAATATGCAGCAATAAGTTAAAATTCAACTAAGGCCAAACATCCACATTTACAGGAAACTTGGCTTCGGTTAACTCAGGTGGCAGCTGAACTCATTTGAAACTTAAAACTAAAGTCTGTTAATCAGTGAAATGCATAGCTTGTCTAGTCACCGGATGAGGTTTGCACCAAAGAAGAATGTGAGAAGCTTTATTTTTAGGGTAGGATACTAATCAAACTGTTTAGTTCTGTACTGTCTGCTGCCACAGTACAACACTCCTCTCTCTCCGGGACCATAGTTGGATGAATGCATGCACAATAAGCTAGCTAGCCAGCCACCGGTGAAAGATGGGATCCTCTGGTGCAAATTCTGCTGCCACCGTCATTAGTGCTTAGTGCAGTGATGTATATAACGCCACTTGTAAGCAAAGCAGACAGATCCACCTCATATGTAAATCCTTATTTGTCAGAGTTGTAAAAAAAACTGCATACAATCTTCTTATGCTTGTAACGCCCGATTTTTGACAAGCTATAGAAAGTTTACATTCAAATCCAAACCGATATTCAATTTATAACAGGACCAAAGACATGCTCTTTATAATGAACTAAATCACCCTCTCGCCAGTATTGAAAAAATGGAACATTAGCACCAGCATCACCTGTGCACCTGATATTTATACTGCAGTGCCACCTCACACTGTTCCCTGTCAGGTGTGTTTATATGTACAGTTCAAGTGAACATGCCACAAATATCCAGTGTTTGCTTGCTTGAATTGCCACATTAAATCCAAATGGAATCACTGTACTGCTGACTGTTTAAAATGAATTCTTTTTAACCTTACTACAGGAAAAGTGTATATGATATAAAAAAAACTGATGATATAAACCATTCACTATTTCCCTTTGTAAGAATATATACAGGCAAGCCAGTAACACAAGTGTAACCCCCCTGCAAATGGGGGTTCCCAAAAGACTTCCAGGAGCTTGCTTGAATGCTCCAAGCCTGAATGGTGTTTGGCGTTTAAGCCATTTATCAGTGAGTGTTTTTAGAGCCTCTGGTACTGTCTCTTTAAGAGCCGTCTGCTTGCAGACATAATTAGTTTGTATGGGGGGACTGTGTGTTTCTCTGTTTGAGTACCACTCGAACTGCTGCCAATTCACTCCATTTTGCAGTCACTAGAGTACAAAGGAACCTATCTGAAAGATGTAACTGTTTGCCAGAAATAATTTAGAGTAATAATGAAAATACAGTTTGTCTAACCTGCTTTCTTTGCAGTCAGAACTGTGTTTGCCTAGATCCCCATTCTAGTTTTGAACTGCTGAACTGGACCAATCAGTGTGGGTAAGCTAGCTCTAAAATGGTGCCTTGGACGAATCAGAACTTGGACTCATAATCTGAGCCAGCCACAAGAGGATTGTATGGGCAGTGACTCTGGGAGATGTAGTTTAGACTTCGCGCCTTTTTGACCAACAGCAGCAGTCTATTGTGAGTGACAGCCAATCCAGTCAAGAACTGGGAGGAACTCAAAGGAAGTGCCGGTTTTGTCTGTTGGAGTTTCAGTTTAGATCTGGCAGTGAAGGGGAAGAAACCCTGTGCTCCTTCAGTGCACAGTTTCAGTCAAAAACGTGTAAGGCCCAGAGTTCCGCCTGCAGCTTGTGTAACTGCTTGTTAGGACTGAATCCGTCCTGTGAAAAGAATCAAAGGATCTCTGAAGAGTAGAAACCAGGCTCACCCTGTAGAAGACTGGAGAAATTGTTGAATTGCACTCGGTCCGTGAGAACTGAATCTGCTGTGTGTTCTCCCAGGTATTGTGCAGTAATTGCGATCGGGATAGAGAAGCAGCCTGCCTGGTATAGTACTTTCTTTTTTACCATATAAATGTGTGAAGAGTCTCGTGGAGCTCAAGAGTAGCCCTGCTGACGTTGAAGGACCCTATCTTGTTTGGAGGTCGTGAGTACTAATTCAGGGTCGCTCCCTGTTGAATTGCCACATTAAATCCAAATGGAATCACTGTACTGCTGACTGTTTAAACTAATTTTTCTTTTCACTGTGTGAAAGGGCCCCTACCAGCTGCCACGGTTTGGACTAGCCACTAGGGCTTGGGTACCCAGGGACAGTAACTGGTAGGGATAGGCCTGTGCACAGAGCCATAGGTAGATAGTAAAGTGATAAGCTAATTAACCTGATTTCCCCGTCCTTGTTATATCCCCCTAAATAAATCAGAGCTGCTTGTTTCAGCAAAGTTATACTTCCTGAGGTATTTGTCTATGTTAAAGTACTGTACTGTGATTGTTGCACTGTATCTTATTTCACAGGAGGTCCCAGTGCCGGAACTAGTCCTGGGGGTAAGTGTATACTGTGAAGGTAATTCTGATATATTGTGTGGGCCACTAGTGGGAAGAAAGGGGGGTTGCAGTGTCCCAGAGGGCTGTAACCAAGTAAGTTTAACTATTGCAAACCCTGACCTCTGGGTGGAGGCACCTGCCATTGGATCCAGGCCCCTCAACCTGTTAGTGGCAAATCAGGCAGGGGTAGTAGCCCCTGGGATAGCGCCATCTAGGGGTTACATCTTGGAGGCTCACCACTGGGATTGTGTGTCCTCTAGTGGCCATATATATGAACCACTGTTAAGAAAAAAATGGGTACCCCGACAGAAGTGGCTGTGCACCGGCTGGTGGAGTGGTGTACTGGGGAAGAGACTGACCCCCAAAATGCTATGCTTATCCTGGACATCCCCCTGGGTATCAATACGGACACTGTACAGGGAGTACTTTCCAAGGTGGAAGGTTTACAAAACCCTGTGGTGGTGGGTCGGCATGCTAATCTGCTCACCCACACTTTCCTGGCCCTAGTAGAGTTTAAGGATCCCATAGATAGCGCCAAAGTGCCACAGACCATTGCCCCAGAGGGAGCCCTCACTGCCTGGAGAGTGATAACTACATAAGTAAACACCGGGGAAATGAACCCACCGTCTGAAACTTTTGAGGGGCAATTTGCTAAATGGTTGCTGAGGGAAGGAAAACTGTGGAGGACTTGAAGAAACTATTCTTGCCACCTGGGCCCCCAACACCCTCTCCGCTCCAGTACCCGTAATGGTGGCTGAACCAATGCAGACTCCCTATTTCTGCACCTGCCATTAGTCACGACTCTTACCCAAGGTTGAGGATCTTCTCTGGCACCCTCCCACACCCCCAGGGAGGATGACTGGGAGACCTGGATGAGACTATGTTGCCCCCAAGTGCTTGAATGGCAATGCTCGGGAAGCCAAAGCTAAAGAGGGTTAGTGAGAGCCTCGAGGTCCTGCCCTGGCTACCATCTGTGCAAACGGGCCAGTAACCCTGAAGTGACTGCACAGGCCTATCTTTTGAGGCCTTGGAGAATGTGTGGGAGCCCAGATTCTGATGAGGATCTATGGTGAAGAGTAAGAAATGCACAACAGTACCAAGGGGAGTTGTTGTCTGTGTATGTATCTCGGCTGGAAAAATTGTTGCAAGAATGCCTCAGAAAGGGTAGTTTGCCAGCGATTGAACTGGACCGAACCAGGCTGGACAGGATCCTTAAGTCTGCCCCCTTCTCAGAACTGCTGTTGCTTCAGTTACGCCTGGCAAATCGACTGGAATCCCCACCCTCCTATGATGAGTCAATGAGAGAAATTCGAAGAGTTGAGAAAAGGCGACCTCGGGAGGGACCTGCACCAATAGCTGTGGCTATGACCCGAGTGACTGAGGGTGGCCCATCAAGTGAAGTTCAGGAGCAGAGGTTGGCAGGCAATGAGTGCTCTGATAAGGAAAAAGATATGCCACAATGGGGCGAACTGTTGAGAGAGATCCGGGAATTCAAAAACAGTCCCTTTATGAAGGCCACGCCTGCAAGTACGGGCCCCGACCTATATCCGACTGCATCTGCTATGGGGGTGGGGATACCCACCCATGTATCTCCACTGATAACAGCTCCAAACTCGATTCCTTGACCATGGAAGTGGAGAAACTGACGAGATGTCTCCAAATGCTTATCACGCCACAGACAGAGATGGCACCAAGGTTTCCAGTTAGTAATACCCTCCCTGGCTCCCAGTGTGGGCCTCGGCCAGCTCAAACTCCAGAAAATATGTTTTGCTATAATTGTGGGAAGGATGGGCACATGAAAAGAAATGCCGGTCCCCAAAAGACACTGACAAAGTTGCATATAGGCTACAAGGAGAGCTTTGGAGAACAAATCAGTGGTTAAGAGGTGCAAATGATCCCAGTGAGGGCACCAAAATGCTAATTCACGTCCTTTTGTGGCAAGGTCAGTTGCCCAGGCCCCCACTCACCTCTCCAGACCGGTCCAGAATAGTGGGTCCTCCATGGAGACCCACTGTAAAGGTGAATGGAGTGTCTACAAGAGCTGTATTAGACAGTGGCTCCCAAGTGACAATTATGTTCCAGGATTGGTATCAGAAGCATTTGTCAGACGCACTCTTACAACCATTAGAAGGACTGCATGTATGGGGTTAAGTGAGAAGGCTACCCCTATTCCGGTATATCCGAATTTGGCTGTCTTTCCCACCTCCGTGGCTGGAGTGGCGAACAAGTAGAGACCCTAGCCTTAGTGTGTCCCCCACTGGACTGTCGATGGTGTCCCTTTGTTGATTGGAACAAATGCTCATATGCTCGGAAGGCTGGCACAGTTGTGTTATGAAAACATGGGTCAAAGACTAGTAGAGCTTTAAGAGTTCGGCTTTAATTAAGAAGGCCTATGAGGCACAGAGAGATGCTGAAAAAATAGAACCAGAGGAACGGTCGGAATTGTATGGAAGAAGGATCCTGAGTCTCTGATCCTGGCGCCAAATGCCCAGTGTACCTTACAGGAGAGGTCCGATCAGAAAGGATGTTAAGAATAAAATATTAATGTTGGATGCACCAGGCGATGGAAAATTGCCAGAGGGTCTGCTGGTCAAGCCTAGTATTTGCCCGCTAGAGCCCATGCTTATGCCAGAAGGGTAATGGTCCAAGTTCATAATGTGTCTGAAAGAGACATTCGAGTAAATAGAGGTTGCATCCTGGCTATGTGCATTGTGCAGACACTGCAGTGCTACCCAGCAGCAAGAGTTCAAGGAAGAATGACAGAGTAACGCCTGACTTGTTTGATTTCGCGACTCCCGCTGCCAGCTGAATGGAAAGTGAGGATCAGTGAGAAGCTTGCCCAGAGAGACCAGGTGTTTTCTTTAAAGGAATGGGACGTGGGATGCATGCAAGGAGCTGAGCACAATATCCGGCTGCATGACGAAAGACCATTTCGTGAGGCGTCTCGACGCCTGGCACCTGCTGATATAGATGATGTGAGACGGCATCTGCAAGAGATGTTAGCTGCTGGTGTAATATAAGAATCCAGAAGCCTCTTATGCTTCCCCATTGTGGTAGTGAGGAAAAGAATGGGACAGTAAGGATGTGCGTGGATTATCGCACCTAAACCGGCGGACTATCCTGATCAGTACACAATGCCCGATTCAGGATGCTTTGACTGCCTAAACGGGAGCAAGTGGTTCTCTGTGCTGGATCTCCGCAGTGGGTACTACCAGGATCCCCATGGCCCCAGAGGACCGTGGAGACAGCCTTATCTGTCCGCTTTTCTATGAATTCATGAGGATGCCTCTAGGGATTTCAGGTGCCCCAGCCACTTTTCAACGATTGATGGAGCGTGCAGTGGGGGATATGAACTTACTAGAGTGCCTGGTATACCTAGATGATGTTACTGTGTTTGGCAGCTCACTGGAGGAACATGAGAGCAGATTATTTAAGGTATTGGACCGACTGGAGGACTTTGGCCTTAAACTGTCCATTGATAAGTGTCAATTCTTTCAAACATCAGTAAAGTATGTGGGACACATAGTATCCACCGAGGGAATAGAGACCAACCCAAGTAAAGTTGAGGCCTTGACCACCTGGCCACAGCCCAAAAATCTAAAAGAACTGCAAAGATTCCTGGGATTCTGTGGTTATTATCAGCGCTTCATCAAGGACTATTCAAGAGTGATCCGTCCTTTAGTTAACCTTACTCAAGGGTATCCCCCAACCCACAAAAAATACCAAAAGTCAGCGTCCCTCAAGACTGAAAGAGTGTATTTTCGTCCGAGTGAAGTATTTGGGGCCCGCTGGACTCCTGATTGTGAGACTGCTTTTCATGAGATCATATATCAACTTACCCATGCTCCAGTGCTGGCCTATGCCGATCCAAGAAAACCTTACGTCCTGCACACTGATGCTAGTTTGCAAGGGTTGGGGGCTGTGTTGTACCAAGAGCACGAGAATGGCCTGAGACCAGTGGCCTTTGCCAGTAGAAGCCTGACCCCATCCGAAAAGAACTATCCTGTACATAAGTTAGAGTTCCTAGCTTTGAAGTGGGCTATTGTTGACCAATTCCATGAGTACTTGTGTGGCTAAAATACTAGTAAAACTGACACTAATCCTTTGACCTATGTGCAGACCTCAGCTAAGTTGGATGCCACTGGCCATAGGTGGCTTTCTGCATTATCTACATATGACTATGCTCTCTAATACGAGCAGGTCTGAACCACATAGATGCTGATGCTCTCTCCGGAGGCCTGTTCCCCAGAATGATTGGGTCCGATTGGCAGAACCTGACATTCGGGCACTCTGCGGAAGTTTGACAGGGAGGAACAAATGTCCACTGACGCAGAGGACTGCATGGTGGATTGCTTGGGACCCTCTGAGAATTGCATACCTGCTGCTTATTGCCACTTTTCTGCAATAGACATTGGTGCACTGCCTCAGCTGGACAATGACAGTATTCGGTGGCTCAATCCACGATCCCATGATCAAAGCAGCTTTAGAAGCCCTCTATGCAGGAAAAGATGTGTCCAGATTACGCCACTGATTTGAGAACCGCACTGTTATACAAAGAAGGTCCTAAGTTGAAACTGATCAATAAACTGTTATACAGAGAAACAGTAGACAGAGGGGACAAGTAGACAAACAACAACTAGTGCTGCCTACTGCCTTCGAGACTCAGTACTGATGTCCTTGCACAACCACATGGGGCACCTTGGTATAGACAGAACACTTGACTTGGTGAGATCCAGATTCTATTGGCCTAAGATGGGGGCTGATGTGGAGCAACACATTGAACTTGTAGTCGCTGCTTACAGAGAAAGCTTTGCCCCAGAGGGCTGCCCCTTGTTAACATCACCACCAGTGTACCCATGGAGCTGGTCTGTATTGATTTTCTGAGTTTGGAGTCAGATCAAAGAAATATCAGTAATGTGCTGGTGGTCACTGACCATTTCACGAGATATGCCCAAGCTTTCCCACCAAAGACCAGAAAGCATCCACTGTGGCCAAAGTACTTGTAGAAAACTTTTTGTTCACATGGGGCTCCACAAAGAATCCATTCTGATCAAGGAGAGACTTTGAGAGTCGCCTGATCAAAGAGATGCTTTCTCTGTGGGGAGTGCGAAAGTCCAGAACCACTCCTTACCACCCCAGGGGACCCACAGCCTGAGCGTTTCAACCGCACTTTGCTAGATATGCTAGGCACCCTGCACCCAAAGGACAAGCCTAGATGGAGCCAACAAATTAGCACCCTGGTACATGCTTATAACTGCACCAAAAGTGATGCCACTGGTTCTCCCCTACCGCCTGATGTTTGGAAGAGAAGCTCGATCTACCAGTAGATGTGTGTTTTGGGTCTCTCCTGATGGGGTTCAATCTGACAACTATTTACAGTATGTGCAAAAGTTAAAGGCCCAGCTAACTCATGCGTACCAACTGGCTCAAGCCATGGCTGCCAAAGAAATCTGGCCAACAAAGAAAGGTATGATAAAAGGTGAAAGCACAGGAACTCCAGGAGGAGATCGGGTATTGCTAAGAAATCTGGGACTGCATGGCAAGCACAAGATTGCTGACAGATGGCACCATCTCCTCACATTGTAGTGGGCAAACTAGATGATCTGCCAGTGTACAAAGTAAGGCCTGAGAATAATTCAAAAGATGTAAAACAATGCATAGAAATCATTTACTGCCCATTGGACAAATCTTAATTGAGTCTGAGCCCCTAGAAGGTGCCCCTCTGGACCAGTGACTAGAGCTGCTGCTAAGAAAAGATCAAGAAAGCCTGCACCTACAGAAGCAAAGTTAAAGTGTTCCCTCCACAAGTCCCAGTTGAGCATGACTGTCAGTCCATATCAGAAGAAAGTGAGAGTGACTTTGAATACTATCCTTCTTACGAACTGAGTCAATTGTTTGGGCATCCTTAGTCAATAATGGAGACGGCTGGGCCTTCTGGACTGTCTAAGCCCCAGCTTCGTCCTGGAGCCAATGCTCCCAGAAAGTGAGGTGCAAAGCATCAGATCAGATGAAATGGAATCATTGTGCATGGTTGAACTGTTTGAGCTTTCAGGGGAGGAAAATGATGGATTGGGGCAGACTGGTGATACACCAGAACAAGAAGAGTATTGTGAGTGCCCTGACAGTCCACTGCCAGTGTCCGAAAGCTCTCCATGCGAGCCAAATGTTGTGGACTCAGAAACTGTAACTCCTGGAGCTAAAAGTGCCCCAAGTTCTAGCCTCTCTACCCTATGGAGACTCCCTGACAAGTGAGGACAATGCTGAAATGAGGCTCAGAGTGCAGAGACTGTAACAGTTCCCTAAAAAGACTGGTCGAGCTGTAAAGCCTGTGGTGCACCTCAGTTATGATTCCCTTGGGAGGCCTGTGGATTTGCCTCTCAATGTTGTCCATAAAGGAGTGTATGTGTCCCCGAGCTCATTGCCCAAACTGAGCGTCAGTGCTAACTCAAGTTATTTGTGTTGCCCTCTAAGTATGGTGCCCTTGCCCCGTTCAGCTCCAAGGTAACTGATAGGGAAGGGCCCCCTCTCTTCAGGTTTCATGTACAAGAGGTAATAACTTGAGTTATGGTACAATGTATATGTAATACTGTGTAAAGAGTGCTGTACTGCAATGTTTCAGAAATGTGTTCTTGGTAAAATGATGTATTGACTGATGATTACATGTGTGAGCCTAATGCAAATGTATATGGTTGCAGTTGAAACTTATGGGGGTACTTGCTTGACGCGGACGTCAAGCTTTCCCAGGCCAGGAAGGGTGTAACCCCCGCAAATGGGGGTTCCCAAAAGACTTCCAGGAGCTTGCTTGAATGCTCCAAGCCTGAATGGTGTTTGGCGTTTAAGCCATTTATCAGTGAGTGTTTTAGAGCCTCTGGTACTGTCTCTCTTTAAGAGCCGCCTGCTTGCAGACATAATTAGTTTGTATGGGGACTGTGTGTTTCTCTGTTTGAGTACCACTCGAACTGCTGCCAATTCACTCCATTTTGCAGTCACTAGGAGTACATAGGAACCTATCGGAAAGATGTAACTGTTTCCAGAAATAATTTAGAGTAATAATGAAAATACAGTTTGTCTAACCTGCTTTCTTTGCAGTCAGAACTGTGTTTGCCTAGTTCCCCATTCTAGTTTTGAACTGCTGAACTGGACCAATCAGTGTGGGTAAGCTAGCTCTAAAATGGTGCCTTGGACGAATCAGAACTTGGACTCATAATCTGAGCCAGCCACAAGAGGATTGTATGGGCAGTGACTCTGGGAGATGTAGTTTAGACTTGGCCTTTTGGACCAACAGCAGCAGTCTATTGTGAGTGACAGCCAATCCAGTCAAGAACTGGGAGGAACTCAAAGGAAGTGCCCGGTTTTGTCTGTTGGAGTTTCAGTTTAGATCTGGCAGTGAAGGAAAGAAACCCTGTGTCCTTCAGTACAGTTTCAGTCAAAAACGTGTGTAAGGCCCAGAGTTCCGCTCTGCAGCTTGTGTAACTGCTTGTTAGGACTGAATCGTCTCCATAAAAAGAATCAAAGGATCTCTGAAGAGTAGAAACCAGGCTCACCCTGTAGAAGACTGGAGAAATTGTTGAATTGCACTGGTCTGTCAGGAACTGAATCTGCTGTGTGTTCTCCCGGTATTGTGCAGTAATTGCGATCGGGATAGAGAAGCAGCCTGCCTGGTATAGTACTTTCTTTTTTACCATATAAATGTGTGAAGAGTCTCGTGGAGCTCAAGAGTAGCCCTGCTGATGTTGAAGGACCCTATCTTGTTTGGAGGTCGTGAGTACTAATTCAGGTCGCTTCCTGTTGAATTGCCACATTAAATCCAAATGGAATCACTGTACTGCTGACTGTTTATACTAATTTTTCTTTCACTGTGTGAAAGGGCCCACCAGCTGCCACGGTTTGGACTAGCCACTAGGGCTTGGGTACCCAGGGACAGTAACTGGTAGGGATAGGCCTGTGCACAGAGCCATAGGTAGATAGTAAAGTGATAAGCTAATTAACCTGATTTCCCTGTCCCTTGTTATATCCCTAAATAAATCAGAGCTGCTTGTTTCAGCAAAGTTATACTTCCTGAGGTATTTGTCTATGTTAAAGTACTGTACTGTGATTGTTGCACTGTATCTTATTTCACAGGAGGTCCCAGTGCGGAACTAGTCCTGGGGGTAAGTGTATACTGTGAAGGTAATTCTGATATATTGTGTGGGCCACTAGTGGGAAGAAAGGGGGTTGCAGTGTCCCAGAGGGCTGTGACCAAGTAAGTTTAACTATTGCAAACCCTGACCTCTGGGTGGAGGGACCCGCCATTGGATCCAGGCCCCTCAACCTGTTAGTGGCAAATCAGGCAGGGGTAGTAGCCCCTGGGATAGCGCCATCTAGGGGTTACACAAGCATAAAAATACAACCAAAGTGCATGTGTCCAATATTAAACCCATTCCGCTTACCAAAACGTTTTATAGCGCAGATGCTCACTGTTTAATAGGGGCTGCTTAGGCTCTGAATATTGAGAAAATATATTTCTGAAAAAAATGTGGGTAAAATGAAATTAAGGAGATGGAGTCCTGCCTTAATTTATTTATTTACAGGGATTTATTTAACTCCAAAAATTGATTAGCATTTTGCTCATAAAACTGCTAAAACATTGTGAAAATGCATAGCACTTGCTTCACTGTGTTTAACAAACATAACACTTCTAGAAAACCTGTATAAATACTTTCTGTACAGTTAGCATTGTCCCAAGGAAAAAACTGCTAATCAATTATTTAAAACCCTGATTTATTAGCTTTTGTTTACCAGGTAAGCACACTAGACAAGGAATGCCTATTTTCAGGTACGACCCGGGAGATTACAAGAGCATGGTTTACAAAACAGTGTGAGGGAATTACAACAATGTGAAATACAAGCAACGAGCAGGGTGATGCAAAAAAACAGGTACAGGATGAACAGATAAGCTTATACATCAAGGGTAAGAACAAACTCACAGCCCAAGCATCGGGACTGCGAGGAGGTTGTGAGGGCTCCAGGGAAGAAGCCCCTCCCCCCAGCTTTCACTTCCCCGAATCTTGCCTGAGTATCGGGATTGTGAGGAGGTTGTGAGAGCTCCAAGGAAGAAGCTCTTCCCCAGCTTTCACTTCCCCGAATCCAGCCAGAGTATCGGGATCGCGAGGAGGTTGTGAGGGCTCCAAGGAAGAAGCGCTCCCCCAGCTTTACTTCCACAAATCCAGCCTGAGCATCGGGATCACAAGGAGGCCGTGAGGGCTCCAAGAAGAAGCCCTCCTCCAGCTTTTACTTCCCCAAATCCAGCCCGAGCATCGGGACCGCGAGGAGGTCATGAGGGCTCCAAGGAAGAAGCCCTCCCCCAGCTTTCACTTCCCTGAATCCAGGTAGTTGAAGACGGCATTCTCGGAGTGCAAGGAGGCTCTCCCTCTCTCAGACTTTGTTTAGCTGTTTGAATTTTGGCATAATCTTTTCAAATATCGGGACTGGTTTACCCTCACAACAAGACTGAATGAAAGCTTTAAATTGAAGTTAAAGTAAAGCTTTTATTGTTGGCATAGTCCCACTGATGGTTTCTCTGCAGTATATTTTATGCCTTTTCTGCAAAAACGTGCATCTCTCTGCGTAGCTTTAATCCGATATCACTACTGCATGAGGAAAACCAGGGTTTCTCTGTACAGCTTCAAGCAGCACCTACTATTAGAAATCCTGTGTTTGTGATATCCTTCGTTTATAAGCAGGTCTGTTACAGTGAGAACCAGGGTTTAGCTCTGTGCAGCGTAAAGTAGCAACTAGTTTTAGAAACCCAGGACCGATATTGTGAAAACCAGGGTTTAGCTTAAGTATATTATTATTTGAAAAGCCCGTGTTTCTCTGCACTGCCCCATGTAAGCTATAGCTGTTCACAAGTGAAAACCTGTGCTCTTTTTCTGTTGTTATTGTGAGTGATAATCATCCCTCCACGCCCCCCCTCCTCCATTTGCCTTGCACGCCACCCTGACTTACCCTGCACTAAGGTCCTCATAAATTAAACTCCCTTTCTTCTTCTTCTTCTTCTTCCCGCAGCCCGAGCATCGGGACCATGAGGAGGTTGTGAGGGCTCCAAGAATGAAGCCCTTCCCTAGCTTTCACTTCCCCGAATCCAGGTAGTTGAAGACGGTGTTCTCTGAGCAAGAGGAGGCTCTCCCTCTCTCAGGCTTTGTTTAGCTGTTTGCCCCGCCGACGCTATGTGTCGGCTGCCCCACTACTCCCACCACCACCCTTGGTGAACTCCTGCATTTATTCTGGTGGTCTACCCTTGGTGAACTCCTGAATTTATTCTGGTGGTCACGTAGCATGCTGAGCCTATCAGCCCACTTCCCCTCTGCAGATAATCATCTTCCACGACCAGAGGGCTTCCATCTCCTCTCTGGCTCGTTCACTGCAATTTCTTTTCCTCCTCACTTCCTCTGTGCCAGGCTAAACGTCCACTGCTCACCTCTTATTCTCACCAGTGGATTTGCTACCAGTGGCTGCTTGTTTTGCCTCACCATTTTTCTTGTGTTCCCTTGCTTACTGAACTTGATATAACTCTACTCCAGTTAACACTAAATATGATCCTTTTAACTCTCCTGCTGTGCACCCTGCTATCCTTGCATGCGCACCCCCCTTATGTCTTTGCCCACACCAGACCCCCAAAACAAATTCCCTCTACAGGAGTGATAAACTTTTATATACTTTACTTGGTATCTTTAATTCCCAATCAGCAACCTCTCCCTGCACCTAGCCCAATGACCACTACAAGTAACATAACCCGGACCACCTATGCGTGTACTATGGGGTCCATCCCTGCAGCATACTTCCCCTATATCTGCTTGAATGAATGCCACCCCAGTGGTATTACCCTAGGCTTGTCTTGCTATTCCTGACCATCACATAACCTGCAACTTCTTATACAAACTCCTCTCCACTCGCATCGACTCCTCCTTCATGCTACCCTCCTCATTATAAACCTCCCCATTCCCACTTTCTCTATCCTGAAAGGGTACATAACTAGGAAATCCCTTTACCGCAAAAGATTATATTGGAACTCTGTATCCAGGTTCATCCTCCTCCTCCTTCTCATCTCGGGAAATATACACCCTAACCCTGGTCCTCCTGTGACCCCAGCACCAATCCACTCCCCTGCCTGTGGGCTGTGCATTACCAACCTTAATGTATGCCGTGTACTAAAAAAATGGGATGCTTTCAGGGCTGGGTACAGCAACATCAGTCTGATGTTATAGCCGTGAGTGAAACCGGCTCTACCCTCAGATTCCTGACTCGACTATAACACACTCTGGGTATAATGTATACCGTGCTGACCGGTTGGGTAAGCATGGGGGTGGCTGCACTATTTACACCAGAGACACGCTAAGCAGGCAGTTGCTCACCACCCCTCAACTGGCTCCTGGATCCTAGACCCTTACTCTTAAACTCATCTTGGGATGCTCCCAAACCCCCCTTCTTATTATGGCTGTATACATTCCACTCAGGGACCAGAAGGTGGCCTTCCACTCAGTTCTGTCCTACCCATCCACCCTCCCATCCAGTACTGAAAAAAATCATACTTGGGGACTTTAATATTAATTGGTTAGATAAGACCACCAAGCCATTAGCCGATGCTGCCGCTGCCCAAGACCTAACTCAATTGGTCACCTCCCCCACTCGCCTTAACCAGCTTACAGGGTCATCCTCTCTGCTCAACCTTGTGTTCACCAATTGCCCGCACAAAATTAAAAGTGCAACCATTCTCCCAAATGCTCTTAGTGACCACTCCCTTGTTCTCTGCTCCTAGTCAGGCAAAGCACCCAGACCTCCACCCAAAATAACCTTACAACACAAACTGGGCCCTGGCAAACTTGCCCTTCTTAAATCACACCTTACTTATATGGATTGGTCCCTTTTAATGAACACACTTGACCCTGATAGGGCCCGTGACCTCTTCACACTCTCTTTCAATACCATATGTGACAAATTTGCCCCACCTACCAAAAGGATGGTCAAACACAACCTGGTGCCTTGGATATCTGCCCACATCCTGGCCTTTATGCATACTAGAGATTTACTGTGGCACCTCTCCAATGAGACTGGTCTGCCTGCCGATAGACAAAAATATAGCGAGGCCCGGAACAAATGCACATGGGCTCATCACAAAGCAAAAGCAGAGTATTACAAAACCTCCTAAACTTCTACCTGGGGCTTGGGTCGAAAATTCTGGAACAACATTAAGGATATCTGGGGTAAAGACCCCAACCCGGTCCCTAGCCAGATTATGGTTGACGGGTGCTTGACATCTGATCCTACCTACATAGCCAATGCCTTCAATAATGCCTTCACAAACCCTGATCATGTTCTCCCCCTAATTTCTTTGACTTGCCCTCAGCCAGCTCCCCTTCCCCTTTCACCTACGCCACATTACACCCAAGTCTGCAGAGCCATACCTCAGGAAGGCCCTAAGTCGCTCCAACTACAGTAGTGACACCCTCGACTTGACTCTCCTGTGGCTGACCCTACATGAGGTTCTCCACCCCCCTCACCCATATACTGAACCACTCCTCATGTCTGGGTATACTTCCTTCCAGGTAGAAATCAGCCTCCATCACCCCTATATTTAAAAAGAGACCGTACTATCGTCAATAACTACCACCCCATCTCCATTCTTCCTCCCCTATCCAAGGCCCTAGAGCAGATTGTCTCTGATCACCTTACTGACCATCTCAACAAGTACAACCAACTCTGCGAGCAACAGCACGGCTTTCGGAAAGGTCACAGCACTACCACCGCCCTCTTCCAGTTTACCTCACACATACACTCCGCCCTGGATAGGGGTCATATCACTGGTGTGGTTTTCGTCGATCTCTCTAAGGCATCTGACACCATCAATCACTTCCCTCCTCTTAACCACCCTGTCCAACATTTGTTTCTCCCGGGATACCCCTTAGTTGGTTCTCTGACCATCTCTCTCTAACCGCTTCCAGCAGGTCAAAATTGGTAACACCCTATCCAAAAGGCTGCCAGTCCTCTCAGGCGTCCCGCAGGGGTCCATACTAAGACCTCTACTGTTCACCCTCTTCCTCAACTCCTTCCCCATGGCCTGCCCCTGTAATGTGTTACTATACGCAGATGAATCTGTCCTACTCTCCTCTGACCCTGACCCCTCTCAACTCCATCGTTCCCTTCAATCCACCTTTAGCTGCACCGAGAACTGGTTCTCTGCTCAACGCCTTGTCCTCAACTATAAGAAGACCGAAGTTATGCTTTTTTCTCACCCACTCAACACCCGGAAGGTGCACTGCCCCCAATTCCTAACTTCCAATCAGACCCCCTTAGAGCTAGTAGACTCCTTCAAGTACCTGGGCATCACACTAGACCCTGTGCTCAACTTCCACCAACATATCCACCTCCTGTCTAAAGCCCTTAATGTTAGGCTGGGGCTCCTGTACCATTTCAAGCACTGCCTTACCTCCAACGTCCTTAAGCTAGCCATCTCCACCTCTGTCCTCTCACTGCTTGACTATGGCATACTTATTTACAGTGCTGCTAGCACCTCAGCCCTCCACAGACTTCGTTCTACACTAAATAAAGCGTGTCACCTCCTACTGGGATGTGATCGCCTCACCCATACTTGCTCCCTCTATAACACCACCAACTGGCTCAACCTTGACAATAGGATCAAGTTCCATACCTGCCTCATGGCCAAAAAAATCACCCTCGGCCTCTCTCCCCTCCGGTCTCGCCCCCCTAGTCCACCCAGCACCTAAGCTTAAGCACACCTGAAGTTCTGCCAAGCCACTCCTCACGGTTCCTTCCTGCCGAACCTCATAATTCCAAAGGTCCTTCAGCTTTAGAGCCCCTCCATCGTGAACAGACTTCCAACCTGGCTTGTAAATGGAAACAGAATTGGTCCTTTCAAAACACATCTTAGGCACCACATCCAGGCCTCTAATACCTGTGATTGTTACTTAACCTCTACCCTCTCCCCTTCCCCGCTGACCATTGCCACTGGACTTCCTTCCTAGGCCGCTAGAACCAAGACTTCTCTGAGCTTTAACATATATCCCCAACTGTACTCGTTTTCCCTAGCTTCTGTTTGTTAGACTTCACTGTCTCCTTGTATTCATCGTTGAACTGTGCCCTCATCGAATTGTTATGTACCCACATTTTTGTGATATAGAACCTTTGTAAATGAGTCTTTGACTCAAAGGTAGTTTCCGATTCCTGAATAAATGAATAAATAAATCAATAGTTACATTTCAGGGAAATAATACAAGTGAAATTTGTCCCATTTTGAGGATGGGTACATGCTGAGGCGAAGGGCATGCAGGATTGACAATTCCTCCTGCTAGAGCTCAGAGGGGGGCAGGGGAACCAGGGAAGTGGAGGGTGCACACCAGGGTCCAAGCATGGGTAGGGGATATCAAGCAGCCTTGGAACAGTTACAGGCTGAGGCAGACTTCGGGTGCAACCAGAGGGAGCTCTTAAAGATGGGATGGGTGGAGGTACATCTGATGGATGCAGGTAGGGTATTCCAGAATCTAGGGGCACAAACAGCAAAGGCACAATCAGCTGACAGTGTACGAGTTTTTCTTAAACCCACAGCATGTTTAAAAAGTCACAATACCTTCCATATATGTGCTTATTCATTTTTTAACAGTTTTTTGCTAACACCCAGATGGGCTAGTTGCAAAAGGTGTCTTCAAAAATATAAATTAAAAAACGGGGTTTATATAAATTAAAAAACGGGGTTCAGAGCCCAAATTCTACCTTATGTTATAAATAATCTAATTCACAGGGTTTAGATGTAAAAGGCCACATGGCGTGGCAAGAACTCGCCTGAATCTGGGATCCTCTCTTAGGATGTCTAATGTTTGGCATTCTCTAGTGCTCTGAACACTGTATGTGGTTGATTTAAGTACTGCCACTGCTGGGGGCGTGGGGCACTCATGTGGTCCATGCTGGACTAACAATGTCAACGTGTGATGTCACAAAGTCCGCGTTCACTTCAGCCCAGCAATCGACTTGCTGCTAGGCAACAACCAAGCAATGAAGAATACATTGTCAGTCACACAGCAAAATGAGTGACATGAGAGCCTGTTCACTACTCCCCCCAGCAGAATGGCAAAAGGTAGAAATATCCCATAAAGGCAGGCTGAATGGCTACGGGAAAACAGACACAAATGTTTGGCACATGTAACCCCCCTACAAATGGGAGTTCCCAAAAAGTCTTCCTTGAGCTTGCCTAAATGCTCACTGCCAGGCTGGTGTCCTATGTTTTAGCAGTTTAAATGTGATTACCAGAGCTTGTATAGCCTCTGCGTACTGTCTCTTTAAGAGCTGCGTAATTGCAGCTTAAGTAATCTGAGAGGGAGCTCTGTTGAAAGATGTAACTATTTACTGAAAATAATAATGTAGTTTGTCTAACCTGCTTTCTTTGTAGCAAGGACTGTTTTGTTGGTCTCCACTGTCTTGGTCCTGGACTGCAAATTGGACCAAACAGTATTGGTGGGACCTAAAATGTAGTCGGACTACAGGAGCTGTCTGAATTCAAAATCTGTAGGAACTTTAGTTTGGAGCTTTTTTGCGCCTTTTTTTGCAACTGAAGGGGGAGCTCTTGCTTTGACTGACAGCCAAATCAGCCAACCAAATCTTTTTGGATCTTTGGGAAGTCCCGGACTGCTTGCAGTTTTCAGTTAGAACCAAGATGGAAGCTGAGCAAGAAGGAGCTGAAGTGATTCTCAGAGCAATACTGAGTGGATTCACATGGGAGAACTATGAAAAGGCTAAGAGTTTGGCCTCCACGTCTGCCTGCTGCTCCTGAGAGGGAGAGAAGAGAATTATTTTGGACTAAATCCAAGTTTGTGTTACTAAAGTAAGCTACTGAAGTGGGCCAGGCTCAACCTTAAGAAGACCAAATATTTTTGCTGAATGTGATCGGCCTGTCAGGAGTTCCAGCTACCCCTAAGCTCCCGGTGTGTGTGCAGAGACTTTGCGATTGTGCCCGGGGAGCGCTTTGCCTGGTACAGTAGGATTCCCATACATGTACCATGTACATGTAAATGTGCTATGAGCTGCTAGTGGGTTATGAGTTAGTTCCCCACTGTGTGAACTGTGTTCTGCTTGTTGGAAGCTGTATCCAGCCCAAAACGAACTGCTTCCAAACTTGTCTCCATGCGGTCTTGGCTTTGCCAGACTGGCCCAGCCAGACTACCCACTGCACAGAGAAGCCATTGACGAGAGACCTGCCTAGGGATCAGCCCCCTGTTCCATGCTTGAACAGGAACAACTTCTCTGCGACTTGTGTGGGCCCTGCTTCTCCTGGCATTCCAGATCAACCACCTGCAAACTCAATTTTCGTCCAGCCTGTGTCAAGTCTTGGGTGTCGTGAGTAAATACCAGGGTAGCTCCCTATAACAACAGCTTAATCTGAGTGTGTCATCTGGTTGTCTTGTTATTTCGTTTCCTTTACGAACTGAGCCCTCTGGCTCCGAATTACAAATATTGTGTACTGTGCATGTTGTGTTTTCCATCACAGGGCCCCAACCAGCTGCAACCATGGGCAACTGTCCTGGCTAGCCCATCTCCTCTACCTGGGTACCCAGAGGTGAACTGTATTGGGAGGACTCAAAGAGCATGTATAACTGCTTGACTGATATAACCTTTAAGCTAATTAACCTGATTTTGCCCCTTCCTTGTTCAAGTCCCCTGAATAAATCAGATTTAACTTTTTCTGCATGTAATCTGACTGTGGTTCCAGTTTGTGCTCAAAGTACTGTACTGTTGCTATTTGCTGTGCTTAACCTTGTTTTACAGGTGGTCCCCAGGGTAAAGCCAGAGGAACCAGCCCTGGTGGTAAGTGCAAACAGTGTGGGTACCTGTGTGGTGTACCAGGGGTATTGTGAAAGTGATTATTGTAGTGTTCAGGCCACTAGAGGGGAAAGAGGGGGGTTACAGTGTCCCAGAGGGCTATGCCTAGGTTAGCTTGACCACTACCAACCCTGACCTCCAGGTGCAGGCACCAGTTTCAGAACTCAGGCCCCTTAACCTGCTACTAGCCAAGCAGACAGGGGTAGTAGCCCTTGGGATAGTGCCACCAAGGGGTTACACACACAGGGAAATTCAACAAGAGGAACCTGTAGGAATCTGGAGGGAGGCCGAATGGATGAAGGGGGTCCCAGGGCTGTGGACCTTAATAAAAATTGGGAGTCCATTAGGGTGGACAGGGTTGAAGAGGAAACTAAAACAGCCTGAAAGGGGACTTTAAAGAGGAAACAAATAATCCTTAGTGTGTACAGAAAAAGTTGAATACCTGAAGGGGATAGGGCTACAAAAAACTGTCTACTGTAGGAGACCCCCATTGGTCCAACTCGCCACCAGCTTCTTCTAGACAACCTCTTCAGAATATTGACCATAAATAAAAATGGTAAAACGTGAAAAGAAATTAACCTATTTTTCATCTGTGTGATGCTTTCAGTGCTTAGTGCAGTGATGTACATAAAGCCACTCAGCTGCTTGCTGGCCGGCTTTATGCAAATGAAAATACTGAAGCGCTCCAGCCCTTTCAAGTAGACAAAGTTTCTGACAATGAAACTGCGACCACTATCATACTCAGCTTGCATGGTCACGGGTCTGTCAGGGACAAGCCCAATGTAGAGTGATTGGCATTGTGGTAGTCCATAACACGCCTCTGAAATGCCATTCTCTGAAAACAAAATGTTTCTTGCACATGCGCAAAGAAATATTAAAAGGTTAAGTGTCTCATAAATCATTTGGGGATATATTAGAAAGATTTGGAGCTACAGCCCCCGAATGCCTACCCCAGTGACACCCTTCAACTAAACTAACTAACTAAGCAGTCACTTCATAGAAAGCTCATAGTAGGAAGAGAAATGGGTACTACTGGCTTTTCCAGATAAATTGTTTCCACAGTGGGCGCCGACATCCCCACTGGTCACTGTTTCCACAGCAGTTCCCTCCTCCTCGTCTACAAGACTGGTCACTATTTCCCCAGTGTGCAATGACTCCCCCTCCACCTCCGCCAGACCAGTCACGTCTTTCACAACATATACCAGTTTTCTCTCCTCCATAATATTGGTTTATGCTTTTACTAAAAAGAAATGTAACCTGTCAAACTGGTATAATGGTACCTCTACACAACCCTTCCCTCATATCAGACAATGGAAGGAAGTGAAACTGGATCCTCGGGTTCTGGAAAAACTAACTTTGCTTTTGAAGGACTTGACTGCTGAATTTGACAACAGATGGGTCCCATATACACAGTACAACACAACACAACTCAATACTGTGTAATACTACACAATATACAAATCATGGAGGATAACATGGGAGAAAAAAGATGCGAGGGGCACACACTCAAAAGGCATATCACAATGCTACAGAAAACGTCACGGCATAAATGCATGGCGAACACGAACAGGGAAAACTTACAGGCTTTAACAAAACACCAAAGGAAACCAGTCATCCTGAAAAGCCTTAACCATCAATACCAGGAGCCTAGGCAACAAAGTAAGCGATCTACAGAGGCTGGCTGCAGAAGCCCACCTAGACTTTAATGGCAGTTACAGAAATATGGGTGACTTTGCACCATGACTCAGGCCTTACTGTTAGAGTATTTAATCTTCAGGAAGACTAGAGATGGGGCAGGGGAGAGGGGGTGGCCCTACATGTGAGAGAGGGCATCAGGGCTACAAGAGGCATAATAGCTAGAGAAGGGGTGATGGCAGAGATGCTATGGGTGCAGCTAGCAACTGCGAAGGGCAGGAAAATAAGACTAGGGTTGTTTACAGAGCCCCTTATCAAAAAGAGGAGGTTGCTAAGGAACTAGCAGAAAAAAATCAGAAAGGCATCATCACTTGGGGATGAGGTGGTCACAGGTGATTTCATTTTTTTTTTCTTATTAACTGCACTTTATGCAGTCGCCAGTCTGCCAACCCTTCTGGCCCCCCCAGCCCTGTCACCTCTCCATCTCTGGAACTTACCTCCACCAACCAACACTGCCCCATGGTTTCCCCCCTGTGGTGGAGCCTCCCAGGACCCCCCACCTTCCCCGGGAGATGTTTCGTTCGGATACTGGTTGGTGAGCACCATCCAGGCAGCCTGGGATGGTAGACTGGGGCATCCTGTGGGCTTGCAGCAGAAGCCAGGTACTCTTGGATGCATTACAGAATGGCTTCCAGGTACAGGGGTCAGTAAACCAACGAGACAACCAGCGACCTTGAACCTAGTGCTGACAAAAGGCAACTGTATCTGGGATATCAGAACTGGGGAGCCACCTATCAGTGTGCCTTGCTATAAAGCTTGAAAATGAACATCCAAAATCTAAAACTAGTAGACAAATTTTGTTTTTTTAATATAGCCGTTTGGCCCCCATCACCACCCCCCTCCTACTGGCAACGGGGACACACAGGATTTTACCCTGTTTTCTCCCTGCCTGAGGCCCTGGCATACAGCCGTGCATGCGTGTGGAGGCACACACGCGCACCACAGTGCCAGCTTAGCCCCTTCCACCCTACCTGCAGCACTGCCACCCCCTCCCACCTATGCTACCCACCGGACCTCCACCCTATGGGAACAGAACTATGGGGGGGTGATAACCCACTCCCACCACCCCCAGGAGAAGACAGCTGCCTACTGGCTTGTTCAATCCCCCTTCTCCCTCCCCCAAGCCGGTATCCCAACAACCTGAGGTTGTTCCTGAACCCAGGTCGCCGGCATAGCGCGAGGTAAGGCGACCATCGCCTCATCCCTCTGCGCCACCAGGCCGGCTCAAAGGTTGTTTTTTTTTGTTAAGAAATGAAGAAGAAACTAAGGCAGGCTGGAGAGAACAGGCGGAGTAGTGGGGGAAATGGGTCTTCATTAAGAGGAGCCTACAGAAGGTCAGGAGCGCCTACCTGAGGCAGGTAGAGAAAGTAAAAGATGAACAAAAGCAGTCTGGTTCAATAAGAGAAGTGTAGGGTGTTGTGAGGGGAAAAAGGGAGGCATTCAAGAGATTTAAAAAGAGTCAAAGTGTTAGGGACAGAGATGTATACCTTCTTAAGTTGAAGGAAGCCCACAGGATGGTGTGGAAAGAAAAGGTCACGGAATTCAGGATTGTTAAGGAAGAAGTTAAAGAAGGAGACAAGGACTTATTTCACTATATCAGGGACAATAAAAGTAGGAAGGATGCATTTTCAAACTGAAAACCGGGGAGGAGTGGGTGGAAGATGGCAAAGCAAGGAAGAAATACTGAATGATTACTTCTTGACAGTATGTATGAAAGAAAAGGAAAGGCCACTGCCTCAGGGAAAAATGAACAGATGGGGAGGGGAGGAGACAGAAAACGTGTATGGGACCAGTTGCAGTAGACAGGGTACTAAGGAGCCTCAGAACACTGAAGATAAGTAAGTCCCAGGGCCTGATGGTCTGCGGTGCTGAAGGAGATGGCACAGGTATTAAATGATTCACCATGTGGTAGTGAAAGAGATAGCACAGGTACTAGGTGAGATGCCAACGAGCCTCTTTAATTGCTCCTTTAACACTAGAGATATGCCGATGGCCTGGAGAATAGAAGATGTGGTACCACTGCACAGAAATGGTAGTGAGGATGAACCAGGAAACTGCAGACCAGTCAGTCTGACATCAAGAGCGAACAACTAGAAACCATTATCAAGGAAAGACTGATGGAGTTCCTGGAGGAAAATCGGCTACAAGATCGTAAACAGCATGTCCTTGTGGCAGGAATGTTTTGTCAAACAGGTCTGCTGGACCTATTTGGCCGAGTAACTAGGGTGGTACATAAAGGCCATGCAGTTGATATACTGTACCTTGATTTTAGCAAGTACAACTTTATGAGGCAAATGGGAAGGACTGCAAGGCCTTTTGCGGTCAGTGGGTTTCTATGTCTCTGTGTATCCCATACAGTACAGTACAATACAATACAAAACAACCACATACAGTACAATACAATACAACCACATACAGTACAATACCATACAACCACAAACAGTACAATACAATACAACCACATACAGTACAGTACAAAACAACCACATTCAGTACAATACAATACAACCACGTACAGTACAGTACAAAACAACTACATACAGTACAGTATAATACAACTACATACAGTACAATACAATACAACCACAAACAGTATAGTACGACCACGTAAGTACAATATAATACAACCACATACAATATCGTACAGTACAATAAAACCATATACCATACAGAGCAGTGCAATGCAATAAAATCACATGCAGTTGTAACCCCTAGATGGCACTATCCCAGGGGCTACTACCCCTGCCTGATTTGCCACTAACAGGTTGAGGGGCCTGGATCCAATGGCGGGTGCCTCCACCCAGAGGTCAGGGTTTGCAATAGTTAAACTTACTTGGTCACAGCCCTCTGGGACACTGCAACCTTTCTTCCACTTGTGGCCACACAATATATCAAATTACCTTCCAGTATACACTTACCCCCAGGACTAGTTCCGCACTGGGACCTCCTGTGAAATAAGATACAGTGCAACAATCACAGTACAGTACTTTAACATAGACAAATACCTCAGGAAGTATAACTTTGCTGAAACAAGCAGCTCTGATTTATTTAGGGATATAACAAGGACAGGGGAAATCAGGTTAATTAGCTTATCACTTTACTATCTACCTATGGCTCTGTGCACAGGCCTATCCTACCAGTTACTGTCCCTGGGTACCCAAGCCCTAGTGGCTAGTCCAAAGCTGGCAGCTGGTAGGGCCACTTCACATAGTGAAAAGAAAATTAGTTTAAACAGTCAGCAGTACAGTGATTCCATTTGGATTTAATGTGGCAATTCAACAGGGAGCGACCCTGAATTAGTACTCCACGACCTCCAAACAAGACAGGGTCCTTCAACGTCAGCAGGGCTACTCTTGAGCTCCACGAGACTCTTCACACATTTATATGGTAAAAAGAAAGTACTATACCAGGCAGGCTGCTTCTCTATCCCGATCGCAATTACTGCACAATACCCGGAGAACACACAGCAGATTCAGTTCCTGACAGACCGAGTGCAATTCAACAATTTCTCCAGTCTTCTAGGGTGAGCCTGGTTTCTACTCTTCAGAGATCCTTTGATTCTTTTTCACAGGGCGATTCAGTCTAACAAGCAGTTACACAAGCTGCAGACGAACTCTGGGCCTTACACCGTTTTTTGACTGAAACTGTGCACTGAAGGAGCAGGGTTTCTTTCCCTTCACTGCCAGATCTAAACTGAAACTCCAACAGACAAAACCGGGCACTTCCTTGAGTTCCTCCCAGTTCTTGACTGGATTGGCTGTCACTCATAATAGACTGCTGCTGTTGGTCCAAAAAGGCGCCGAAGTCTAAACTACATCTCCCAGAGTCACTGCCCATACAATCCTCTTGTGGCTGGCTCAGATTATGAGTCCAAGTTCTGATTCGTCAAAGGCACCATTTTAGAGCTAGCTTACCCCACAATGATTGGTCCAGTTCAGCAGTTCAAAACCAGAATGGGGAACTAGGCAGACACAGTTCTGACTGCAAAGAAAGCAGGTTAGACAAACTGTAATTTCATTATTACTGTAAATGATTTCTGGCAAACAGTTACATCTTTCAGATAGGTTCCTTTGCACTCTAGTGACTGCAAAATGGAGTGAATTAGCAGCAGCTCGGGTGGTACTCAAACAGAGAAGCACACAGTCCCCATACAAACTAATTATGTCTGCAAGCAGACAGCTCTTAAAGAGACAGTACCAGAGGCTCTAAAACACTCACTGATAAATAAAACTGCCAAACACCATTCAGGCTTGGAGCATTCAAGCAAGCTCCTGAAGTCTTTGGGAACCCCCATTTGCAGGGGTTCCACCCTCCTAGCCTGGGAAAGCGCGTCGCGTCAAGCAGTACCCATAAGTTTCAACTGCAACCATATACATTTGCATTAGGCTCACACTGTAATCATCAGTCAATACATCATTTACCAAGAACACATTTCTGAAACATTGCAGTACGTCCTCTTTACACAGTATACACACACATTGTACCATAACTCAAGTTATTACCTCTTGTACATGAAACCTGAAGAGGGGCCTTCCCTATCAGTTACCTTGGGGCTGGACGGGCAAGGGCACCATACATTAGAGAGCAACACAAGTAACTTGAGTTAGCACTGATGCTCAGTTTGGGCAATGAGCTCGGGGACACATACACTCCTTTATGGACAACATTGAGAGGCAAGTCCACAGGCCTCCCAAGTGAATCATAACTGAGGTGCACCACAGACTTTACAGCTCGACCAGTCTTTCTAGGGGAACTGTTACAGTCTCTGCACTCTGAGCCTCATTTTCAGCATTGTCCTCACTTGTCAGAGTCTCCTGGGGTAGAGAGGCTAGAACTTGGGGCACTTTCAGCTCCAGGAGTTACAGTTTCTGAGTCCACAACATTTGGCTCGCATGGAGCTTTCGGACACTGGCAGTGGACTGTCAGGGCACTCAAAATACTCTTCTTGTTCGGTGTATCACCAGTCTGCCCCAATCTATCATTTTCCTCCCTGAAAGCTCAAACACTTCAACCATGCACAATGATTCCATTTCATCTGATCTGATGCTTTGCACTTCACTTTCTGGGAGCACTGGCTCCAGGGATGAAGCTGGGGGCTTAGACAGTCCAGAAGGCCCAGCTTTGTCTCCAGTATTGACTAGGGGATTGCCCCGAAACAATTGACTCAGTTCGTAAGAAGGATAGTATTCAAAGTCACTCTCACTTTCTTCTGATATGGACTGACAGTCATGCTCAACTGGGACTTGTGCAGGGGAACACTTTAACTCTGCTTCTGTAGGTGCAGACTTCCTTGATCTTTTCTTAGCAGCAGCTCTAGTCACTGGTCCAGAGGGCATCTTCTGGGGCTCAGACTCAATCAGGATTTGTCCAATGGGCAGTAAATGATTTCTATGCATTGTTTTACATCTTTTGAATTGTTCTCAGGCCTTACTTTGTACACTGGCAGATCATCTAGTTTGCCCACTACAATGTGAGGAGATGGTGCCATCTGTCAGCAATCTTGTGTTTGCCATGCAGTCCCAGATTTCTTAGCAATACCCGATCTCCCTCCTGGAGTTCCTGTGCTTTCACCTTTTTATCATACCGTTCTTTGTTGACCAGATTTCTTTTGGCAGCCATGGTTTGAGCCAGTTGGTACGCATGAGTTAGCTGGGCCTTTAACTTTTGCACATACTGTAAATAGTTGTCAGCTTGAACCCCATCAGGAGAGACCCCAAAACACACATCTACTGGTAGTCGAGCTTCTCTCCAAAATCAGGCGGTGAGGGGAGAACCAGTGGCATCACTTTTGGTGCAGTTATAAGCATGTACCAGGGTGCTAATTTGTTGGCTCCATCTAGGCTTGTCTTTGGGTGCAGGGTGCCTAGCATATCTAGCAAAGTCACGGTTGAAGCGTTCAGGCTGTGGGTCCCCTGGGGTGGTAGGAGTGGTTCTGGACTTGCACCCCCACAGAGAAAGCATCACTTTGATCAGGCGACTCTCAAAGCTCTCCTTGATCAGAATGGATTCTTTGTGGAGCCCCATAGTGAACAAAAAGTTTTCTACAAGTACTTTGGCCACAGTGGATGCTTTCTGGTCTTTGGTGGGAAAGCTTGGGCATATCTCGTGAAATGGTCAGTGACCACCAGCACATTACTGATATTTCTTTGATCTGACTCCAAACTCAGAAATCAATACAGACCAGCTCCATGGGTGCACTGGTGGTGATGTTAACAAGGGGCAGCCCTCTGGGGCAAAGCTTTCCTCTGTAAGCAGCTATACAAGTTCGAATGTGTTGCTCCCATCAGCCCCATCTTAGGCCAATAGAATCTGGATCTCACCAAGTCAAGTGTTCTGTCTATACCAAGGTGCCCCATGTGGTTGTGCAAGGACCTCAGTACTGAGTCTCAAAGGCAGTGGGCAGCACTAGTTGTTGTTTGTCTACTTGTCCCCCTCTGTCTACTGTTTTCTGTATAACAGTTTATTGATCAGTTTCAACTTAGGACCTTCTTTGTATAACAATTGCAGTTCTCAAATCAGTGGAGCGTAATTTGGACACATCTTTTCCTGCATAGAGGGCTTCTAAAGCTGCTTTGATCATGGGATCGCGGGATTGAGCCCGCCGAATACTGTCATTGTCCAGCTGAGGCAGTGCACCAATGTCTATTGCAGAAAAGTGGCAATAAGCAGCAGGTATGCAATTCTCAGAGGGTCCTCAAGCATCCACCATGCAGTCCACTGCATCCGTGGACATTTGTTCCTCCCTGTCAAACTTTCCGGCAGAGTGCCCGAATGTCAGGTTCTGCTAATCGGACCCAATCATTCTGGGGAACAGGCCTCCGGGAGAGCATCAGCATCTATGTGGTTCAGACCTGCTTGGTATTCGAGAGCATAGTCATATGTAGATAATGCAGAAAGCCACCTATGGCCAGTGGCATCCAACCTAGCTGAAGTCTGCACATAAGTCAAAGGATTATTGTCAGTTTTACTAGTATTTTAGCTCATACAAGTACTCATGGAATTGGTCAACAATAGCCCACTTCAAAGCTAGGAACTCTAACTTATGTACAGGATAGTTCTTTTCGGATGGGGTCAGGCTTCTACTGGCAAAGGCCACTGGTCTCAGGCCATTCTCGTGCTCTTGGTACAACACAGCCCCCAACCCTTGCAAGCTAGCATCAGTGTGCAGGACGTAAGGTTTTCTTGGATCGGCATAGGCCAGCACTGGAGCATGGGTAAGTTGATATATGATCTCATGAAAGCAGTCTCACAATCAGAGTCCAGCGGGCCCCAAATACTTCACTCGGATGAAAATACACTCTTTCAGTCTTGAGGGACGCTGACTTTTGGTATTTTTTGTGGGTTGGGGGATGCCCTTGAGTAAGGTTAAGTAAAGGGCGGATCACTCTTGAATAGTCCTTGATGAGCGCCGATAATAACCACAGAATCCCAGGAATCTTTGCAGTTCTTTTAGATTTTGGGCTGTGGCCAGGTGGTCAAGGTCTCAACTTTACTTGGTCGGTCTCTATTCCTCGTGGATACTATGTGTCCCACATACTTTACTGATGTTTGAATGAATTGACACTTATCAATGGACAGTTTAAGGCCAAAGTCCTCCAGTCGGTCCAATACCTTAAATCTGCTCTCATGTTCCTCCAGTGAGCTGCCAAACACAATAACATCATCTAGGTATACCAGGCACTCTAGTAAGTTCATGTCCCCCACTGCACGCTCCATCAGTCGTTGAAAAGTGGCTGGGGCACCTGAAATCCCTTGAGGCATCCTCATGAATTCATAGAAACCAGCGGACAGATAAAGGCTGTCTTCTCACGGTCCTCTGGGGCCATCGGGATCTGGTAGTACCCACTGCGGAGATCCAACACAGAGAACCACTTGCTCCCGTTAGGCAGCCCAAAGCATCCTGAATGCGGGCATTGTGTACTGATCAGGGATAGTCCGCCGGTTTAAGGTGCGATAATCCACACATCCTTACTGTCCCATTCTTTTCCTCACTACCACAATGGGGAAGCATAAGGGCTTCTGGATTCTTGTATTACACCAGCAGCTAACATCTCTTGCAGATGCCGTCTCACATCATCTATGTCAGCAGGTGCCAGGCGTCGAGACCTCTCACGAAATGGTCTTTCGTCATGCAGCCGGATATTGTGCTCAGCTCCTTACACGCATCCCACGTCCATTCCTTTAAAGAAAACACCTGGTCTCTCTGGGCAAACTTCACTGATCCTCACTTTCCATTCAGCTGGCAGCGGAGTGGCGAAATCAAACAAGTCAGGCGTTACTCTGTCATTCTTCCTCGAACTCTTGCTGCTGGGTGCACTGCAGTGTACTGCATGCACATTAGCCAGCATGCAACCTCTATTTACTCGAATGTCTCTTTCAGACACATTATGAACTTGGACCATTACCCTTCTGGCATAAGCATGGGCTCTAGCGGGCAAAATACTAGGCTTGACCAGCAGTCCCTCTGGCAATTTTCCATCGCCTGGTGCATCCAACATTAATATTTTATTCTTAACATCCTTTCTGATACGGACCTCTCCCTGTAAGGTACACTGGGCATTTGGCGCCAGGATCAGAGACTCAGGATCATTCTTCCATACAATTCCGACCGGTTCCTCTGGTTCTATTTTTTCAGCATCTCTCTGTGCCTCATAGGCCTTCTTAATTAAAGCTGGAACTCTTAAAGCTCTACTAGTTTTGACCCTGTTTTCATAACACAACTGTGCCAGCCTTCGAACATATGAGCATTTGTTCCAATCAACAAAGGGACACCATCACACAATCCAGTGGGGGACACACTAAGGCTAGAGTCTCTACTTGTTCGCCACTCCAGCCACGGAGGTGGGGAAAGACAGCCAAATTCGGATATACCGGAATAGGGTAGGCCTTCTCACTTAACCCCATACATGCAGTCCTTCTAATGGTTGTAAGACGTCTGACAAATGCTTCTGATACCAATCCTGGAACATAATTGTCACTTGGAGCCACTGTCTAATACAGCTCTTGTAGACACTCCATTCACCTTTACAGTGGTCTCCATGGAGGACCCACTATTCTGGACCAGTCTGGAGGCGATAGTGGGGGCCTGGGCAACTGACCTTGCCACAAAAGGGCGTGAGTTAGCATTTTGGTGCCCTCACTGGGATCATTCGGGCACCTCTTAACCACTGATTTGTTCTCCAAAGCTCTCCTTGTAGCCTATATGCAACTTTGTCAGTGTCTTTGGGGACTGGCATTCCTTTTTCATGTGCCCATCCTTCCCACAATTATAGCAAAACATACTTTCTGGAGTTTGAGCTGGCCGAGGCGCCACACTGGGAGCCAGGGCGGGGGTATTACTAACTGGAAACCTTGGTGCCATCTCTGTCTGCGGCGTGATAAGCATTTGGAGACATCTCGTCAGTTTCTCCACTTCCATGGTCAAGAAAATGAGTTTGGAGCTGTTATCAGCAGGAGATACATGGGTGGGTACCCCCACCCCCATAGCAGATGCAGTCGGATATAGGTCAGGGCCCGTACTTGCAGGCGTGGCCTTCATAAAGGGACTGTTTTTGAATTCCCGGATCTCTCTCAACAGTTCGCCCCATTGTGGCATATCTTTTTCCTTGTCAGAGCACTCATTGACTGCCAACCTCTGCCCCTGAACTTCACTTGATGGGCCACCCTCAGTCACTCGAGTCGTGGCCGCAGCTATTGGTGCAGGTCCCTCCAGTCAGCCTTTTCTCAACTCCTCAATTTCTCTCATTAACTCATCATAGGAGGGTGGGGATTCCAGTCAATTTGCCGAGTAACTGGAAGCAACAGCAGTTCTGAGAAGGGGCAGACTTAAGGATCCTGTCCAGCCTGGTTCGGTCCAGTTCAATCGCTGGCAAACTACCCTTTCTGAGGCATTCTTGCAACAATTTTTCCAGCCGAGATACATACACAGACAACAACTCCCCTTGGTACTGTTGTGCATTTCTTACTCTCCACCATAGATCCTCATCAGAATCTGGGCTCCATACACATTCTCCAAGGCCTCAAGATAGGCCTGTGCAGTCACTTCAGGGTTACTGGCCCGTTTAGCACGGATGGTAGCCAGGGCAGGACCTCGGAGGCTCTCACTAACCCTCTTTCGCTTTTCGGCTTCCGAGCATTGCCATTCTAGCACTTGGGGGGCAACATAGTCTATCCAGGTCTCCCAGTCATCCTCCCTTGCGGGGTGGGGAGGTGCCAGAGAAGATCCTCAACCTTGGTAGAGTCGTGACTAATGGCAGGTGCAGAAATAGGAGTCTGCATTGGTTCAGCCACCATTACGGGTACTGGAGCGGGAGAGGGTGTTGGGGGAGGAACACCCCCAGGTGGCAAGAATAGTTTCTTCAAGTCCTCCACAGTTTTCCCTTCCCCCAGCAACCATTTAGCAAATTTCTCCTCAAAAGTTTCAGACAGTGGTGGGGGCTCATTCCCCCCCGGGTCTTTACTGTACTTAGTTATCACTCTCCAGGCAGTGAGGGCTCCCTCTGGGGTAATGGTCTGTGGCACTTTGGAGCTATCTATGGGATCCTTAAACTCTACTAGGGCCAGGAAAGTGTGGGTGAGCAGATTAGCATGCCGACCCACCACCACAGGGTTTTGTAAACCTTCCACCTTGGAAAGTACTCCCTGTACAGTGTCCGTATTGATACCCAGGGGGATGTCCAGGATAAGCATAGCATTTTGGGGGTCAATCTCCTCCCCAGTACACCACTCCACCAGCCGGTGCACAGCCACTTCTGTCAGGTACCCATTTTTTCTTAACAGTGGTTTGTAAATATGGCCACTAGAGGACACACAATCCCAGCGGTGAGCCTCCATGATGTAACCCCTAGATGGCACTATCCCAGGGCTACTACCCCTGCCTGATTTGCCACTAACAGGTTGAGGGGCCTGGATCCAATGGCGGTGCCTCCACCCAGAGGTCAGGGTTTGCAATAGTTAAACTTACTTGGTCACAGCCCTCTGGGACACTGCAACCCCTTTCTTCCCACTAGTGGCCCACAATATAATATCAGAATTACCTTCACAGTATACACTTACCCCCAGGACTAGTTCCGGCACTGGGACCTCCTCAGAAATAAGATACAGTGCAACAATCACAGTACAGTACTTTAACATAGACAAATACCTCAGGAAGTATAACTTTGCTGAAACAAGCAGCTCTGATTTATTTAGGGGGATATAACAAGGACAGGGGGAAATCAGGTTAATTAGCTTATCACTTTACTATCTACCTATGGCTCTGTGCACAGGCCTATCCCTACCAGTTACTGTCCTTGGGTACCCAAGCCCTAGTGGCTAGTCCAAACCGTGGCAGCTGGTAGGGGCCCTTTCACACAGTGAAAAGAAAAATTAGTTTAAACAGTCAGCAGTACAGTGATTCTATTTGGATTTAATGTGGCAATTCAACAGGGAGCGACCCTGAATTAGTACTCACGACCTCCAAACAAGATAGGGTCCTTCAACGTCAGCAGGGCTACTCTTGAGCTCCACGAGACTCTTCACACATTTATATGGTAAAAAAGAAAGTACTATACCAGGCAGGCTGCTTCTCTATCCGATCGCAATTACTGCACAATACCCGGGAGAACACACAGCAGATTCAGTTCCTGACAGACCGAGTGCAATTCAACAATTTCTCCAGTCTTCTACAGGGTGAGCCTGGTTTCTACTCTTCAGAGATCCTTTGATTCTTTTCACAGGACTGATTCAGTCCTAACAGGCAGTTACACAAGCTGCAGACCGAACTCTGGGCCTTACACACGTTTTTGACTGAAACTGTGCACTGAAGGAACACAGGGTTTCTTTCCCTTCACTGCCAGATCTAAACTGAAACCCAACAGACAAAACCGCACTCTTTTGAGTTCCTCCAGTTCTTGACTGGATTGGCTGTCACTCACAATAGACTGCTGCTGTTGGTCCAAAAGGTGCCAAAGTCTAAACTACATCTCCCAGAGTCACTGCCCATACAGTCCTCTTGTGGCTGGCTCAGATTATGAGTCCAAGTTCTGATTCGTCAAGGCACCATTTAGAGCTAGCTTACCCCACAATGATTGGTCCAGTTCAGCAGTTCAAAACCAGAATGGGAATTAGGCAGACACAGTTCTGACTGCAAAGAAAGCAGGTTAGACAAACTGTAATTTCATTATTACTGTAAATGATTTCTGGCAAACAGTTACATCTTTCAGATAGGTTCCCTTGCACTCCTAGTGACTGCAAAATGGAGTGAATTGGCAGCAGCTCGAGTGGTACTCAAACAGAGAAGCACACAGTCCCCCATACAACTAATTATGTCTGCAAGCAGACAGCTCTTAAAGAGACAGTACCAGAGGCTCTAAAAACACTCACTGATAAATGGCTTAAACGCCAAACACCATTCAGGCTTGGAGCATTCAAGCAAGCTCCTGGAAGTCTTTTGGGAACCCCCATTTGCAGGGGGGTTACACAGTACAGTACAGTACAATACAGCCACCACATACCATACAATAAAACCTCATACCATACAGTGCAGTACAAAACAACAAAATCACATACACGGTACAGCACAACCACATCCTGTACAATACAATCACATACAGTACAGTTCAACACAATACAATGGCATACGGCACTGTACAATGTACCCAAATAAAACCTTATTAGAGTTTCAATAAAAGCAATACATTCAAATATAAACACTGGTTACAAAATAAATTATCAAAGGAATACAAAACAGTTCCACTAATACATTAGGATGGTTATGCAAGTATGTTCATTTCAATGTAAATTTTACCATGCATATTACAAGATTTTTATGAATACAAATTCAGGTGTAAACTGTATGGTTATCATGCTCTTATATGTACAGTTTAGAACTGACTGAAGACTGAGTGGTGATGGGTACTTGTTTAACTGCACACTTTGGCTTGCACGCTCTCTGTCCCTGCTACTGGGACTTCCATTCTATATGGGTGTCACAAGGACAAAGGAACCCTCACGAAGGGTTCATATCCTTCAAAGTGTCACAAGGATTAGGTCCCAGAGACAAAAGGCACCTGAGGGAGCAAGGCCCAAAATCACAACACAGACCGACAGGTACAACCCTTCTATGGAGAGGAGGCGAAGCCAAACTGAGACCCCGAGCAGGGAGAATCACCGCACATCTCCAGCTGCTGCAGAAACTAATATTATGACCTTTGGCATGGAGGAGAGGAAAAATACCCTTTTTTAAGGAGGAAATCTCTGCCTAGGTCAAAACTAAGACAAGAAGGCAGCTCAAAGAAAAAAAATTACCCGAGTTAGTGTCCTTAGTTTTAAAGAAAAAAGGCAAGCTAACACTGAATAACTGTATACATGAAACAAAATGTATTTGAAGTTACACCACCTGGGATAACCCCCGAGATGCAGCATCTCATTTTTGTGGGGGTCCCAGTGAGGACAACAGCAATCAATAAATTAACATAGTCCAGCAGAAGCAGTAACATACAGGCTGAAAAATACACAAAGCAATAAAACAAACTCTAAAGATAAGTACATAAAGCAGAAATCTGTCTTAGAATGATGTTTTTCAAAGTTTCCACTATGATGTAAGGGGTTTTAAAGAAAACACACTATTTCTTCCTTTTAATGCTATGTTGCCTACTTATAGCTTTCACTTATTTTTTGAAGAAATAATTCTAATTGTTTTAAACTGCCCCGTGTCGGTTTTCTGTTTTCCTTGATGCTGGCTGCGGTCTGTTTCAGTTTTTTCTAGGCATTCCATGGTGTTGGTGCCACCATAGAGGCTTGTTTACTGAGCAGCGCAGAATGGTGGCACAGCGTCGGTGAATGGCCACGAGCTACAGAAATGGAGAGCAGAAAACAGTATGGAAAAGAGGGACAGGCAGACGCAGGGCAGTAAAAATGGTTTTGACATATTCTGGATGGAACACTTGCTTCACTTTTAAATGTTTTTTTTACAGTAAACAAGCTCTGTGTGCAGGCAAATATGATAACATTCCACTACTGACAAAGCATTTTTTGGCAAAACAAGCAGACGGGAGCTCATGCGCGTGGGCAGCCATCTCTGGGTGGTAACATTTTTCTCGAAATTGCCTCACAAGTGTCAGATACACATCTTGCCCTGACTGTTTATGAGAAATCAACTGCTTGCGACATCGGACGTACTGTTCTTACATGGACCAATGTCATGGCATTGTTTGTCTTTTGCAGTAACACTATTCAGTGTCAGGCGCCCTGCCCCGATCTCTCCTGCAGCATTGCTTTGTTTGTTTCCTCCTTATTAACCAGACGGGTGTTGTAATCTCTCTCCAGTATCTGCAAGGTTCACATTACTTGTTGTTCATTTTCTCGATTACATAATTCCACCCAGAGCAATCTGTTGTAAATGTTGGTAAAATCTGCAGAGTGTTACCTCACAGCAGAATTATTATGCCTCAGAGAAATGTTGTTATAAAACTACCAGGGTGCACGTCTGTACCTTCTGTTCCCTTTTCTCGAATAGTGCTGTTTGTCTACACGTAAAAAAGGAGAGCCATTTAAATGCACAGGTTCAGCCAGATAATTTTGTTTTAAAATTTGCATCACTTGTAATAAGTAACATTGGCGAATAACTTAATTTTCATGTGGGTTCTGGAGCAGCTGCAGATTTAATTTACACAGTTCAAGTTTAGACACTTAATCATAGTTAATTTAGCATTTTAGAATAATGTATGCAAATGTAAAAGAATAAACTTTCACTTGAGATCACAAGGCTTTCTAAATACATCTGATGTGCAAATAATATTTTTTTTTAAAAACACCCTAGTCAGGTAAAACAGGTGTATGAAGCATGTAACATATCAAGTAGTCCTTAACGTGACTGAGACTTGAAACATTCTCAGTACTGTCTGACAGTATGCTCCATCCCTTTGACCCGGCATGGCAAAATGATTTGCCCTGATTTTGGCATTTCGGGTGAGGTTCGACAAACAACTCTTTAGTAGTAGTAGATGTAGTTATTTGGCACCACATCCCACAAACTCAGGGCACCTTACAAAGTACAAAGTTTTAGCAGCATAGAGAAATAGTGTAGTAAACCCCACTGCAGTAATAAATATAGACAATGAATAACATGAAAACCCTCGGGGAGGAGGTATTAGGCTCTCACCCTCATCTTATCCTCCAACTCCTCCTCCATTTGTAAGAGATCAGATTTACAGCCTACAGAGTTGTCGACTTGAACGATGATAGGGGTAACCGATGGAGGTAGCAGCTGTGATGGAGGAATGGTAAGCATGCTTTTATGTCCCATCGACGATGGTACCTGCAGGGAAGGCCCTGTCGACAGGACTGTAGGCACTGTTGCTGACAGCGACAAGAACAGGCAAAGTAATCACTTCTGAAAATGATGCCAACGTAGCCAGGGAATCGACAATGCCCGACAGAGGGTTTGTGACTGCCATCGTAGTCAGGACAAAACTGGATGAATGAGGCGACATATTGTCCATCCAAGGCACAACAGCACAAAAGCCATGCCCCGACAATGGTGTCTCAGTGACGGTCAGGGGCCCTTAGTCAATGCCACCTCAATGGTGAGGGCTTACCCTCCTTCAGTGGAGACCTCGACCCCACAGGTGAAGTACTTTTCTCCCTATGCTTATGGTAATGGCTAGAGCAACAGGTATTGGATGATGATTTGCCCTTGTCCTGTACTCTTCTCTGATGATTTCAGAGTTGTTGACCACCCTAGAGTATCCTTGTCAAGCTCTCCCTTTATGGTCAACAAAGAACTAAACAACAACTGTCACACCAATGAGTTAGGATTGCATAGTTGGGATAGAGTAACAGATTGCCTCCAGTATTCAGCAATGATAAAAGGACTGAAGGGAAATCCTAAAAAGGAATCTGTTGTGCCTGCTCATTTTCTTTCGAAGGTTATTTTATTTTTCATAGTATGTAATTTTCTTGCCCTAGGTGGTGTGAAGGGGAGGAGGTAGCACTCCTTAGTTACACGGCAAGGGTAGGAAAATACATTTGTAGACCTATGTAGTGGGCTGGAGTGATGGAATCATGGTCCCACCTACAGAAAGTTAAATACAAAATGTCTTATCCCTTTATATGAGCTTTTTTCTCATTTTTTTTATTTAAGTGATAAGACCCTCTTGCCCTAGGTTTAAATATTACTGGCAATCCTAAAACATTAATTGATTAATATTGTCATTTCATTTTTGCAGATGGATTTTTTGACCTTATTTATACGCATAAAATTTAGTAGTGGAGATGCTAATGATCTGACAGCTTATGAAGATAGAACTATCTAACTTTTTTTTTTTTAATAGATCTTTTTTCTGCACTGAATAAACTCTGCACGCCAGTAAATTCACAATTAAAAAAAACTGTTCATAACAAAAATATGTAAATTAAAAAAAAAATAAATAAATAAAAACAAAGTTTGTTACACAACACAAGACCTAGTTTGGGGTTTTGTTGATGCAAGCACTGACTTGGTATGCTTTTTAAAAATTAGTTATGAATCTAGCCAAACTCCAAGGTAATAATATCACAGAATCTGCTTGTTCTCATTATTTGCATTTCTGCTGGTGCCGTAACTTGAATACAGAATTTTGCATAAACCTCTAAGCTATGAGGAGCTTTTCAGAGAGGTGAGAAAATAAGTAAGTGTGCGTCCTTTTTTTTTCTTCAGTGAAGCAATCTGTAGCTCCCTTGTTGGGGGATGGATGGCTTGCTTTCATAAGCTGTACCCTGTAAGCTCTTAGTATGTGTGCGCGCGGGGCCTGTGGTGACAGAGCCAATGTAAATATGACAGAATTGCAAGCTGAAGTAGCCTACCTATAGCAGATAGGCTTGAAAATAAACCACATCAGTTGAACTGCTTCCTTAACAATAGCGTGTGGGTACAGGAGCAGCAGCTCAGCACAGCCAGCCACCTAGCTATCCATGCTGCACCAGTGGACTGATCATAACATAACCCTCCGTAGGTGAATCATAATTAGTTTATACCACCTACATATACTATATCTGCCTGGTTGTACATTTCTAAAGTATAAAAAAAAACACATGAAATAGTTCTTTGCTAATGTGAGGACTGCGGCTTTTATTAGAATGACATGCTGGAGTACAGAACAATTCACATTAATATTCACTAAAATACCTGCCACAGCTTAAACTGGTTCCATTTCAGCTGGTCTGCATCACTATGCCTCCAACCCCCACCCCCATCTGCCACACCACCCCAGGTCGAGGCAGAAAATAGGTAGTCATGTCTAGCCCTCTTTTCATAATCGACAAAAATGAAATAAATAAAAACTGCCACGACAATGAGTTAGGTTTACACAGTAGTTTTTTTAAATCAGCAATGCATTGGCAATCCACGCTGTGCTGCTTTTCAACACTTACCCAACTCAACAGCAACTTTTATCAAATGTACTTGCATCTCATCAGGTATGTACCTGCAGTTCTGTCACAGTGCAATGCTAAGCTCAGTTGCAACCCTTAGGCAACAGTTTTTGCAAGGCTTTTGTGCTGGATTCACAAACGCTTATGCAACTAGCATCTAGTCAGTGTAACAAGGCCTACAGTAAGGCTAACAGAATGCTGGGGTGTATTAGGAGGGGTTTTGACAGCTGGATGACTGAGGTATTACTGCCTCTCTGTAGATCACTGGTGAGGCCCCCACCTAGAGTACTGTGCCCAGTTCTGGAGTCCTCGCCCAAGGAAAGACAAGGCCAGGCTGGAGATGGTGTACTGTAGGATAATGCAAGCAAAGAACACAGCACCTTCCACCAGTACACCTTTTTTTTTTTTTTTTTTTTTAAAACAGGCTCACACCAAAATAAGGTGCATAAACAATTTATTCGAGGTCTGTGGATAAAATACCTCTCATGGGGAACATCAGCAGGAGCTCCTCACACCAAACCAACCTCCGACCGGTTTCACTCAGGGCGTCAGATGATGGAGGCTGCTTTACTAAGAGAAGCAGGGGTCGACCGGTGTCAGCACGCTAAATACAATCTTAAAAAGGGAAAATTTACCCCAAATGAATATTTAAGAAGTAAAACTGGCTTTAAGTACGTGAACACCAACTACATTATCTAAACATTGGCACCATTATTACTAGAGTAAATCATTTGTACACAAAGAAACAATTCATATGTTTGCAGTGAAGCCATCAATGTTACAGTGTTAAACCACTGATGAAGGAGTAATTCGGAAATGTTTGATGATGACGCTGTGTATACTGATTTAGTTTTTTCAAGAATTAAATGACTTTTTAAATCTTCTGGGTGAGTGGGCTCTATCATTACCATATTGTCTGTACTGACTTTAGCCTTTTTGTGGTGAGGAGCTGTTCCATGATGAGTCTGCTTTTTCTTTTTTTACGGAGGTTGCCTGAGCTAGAACATTTTCTTTTTAATTATTTTTTACCCAACTTACTTACCCAGTAAAGCCCAACCCAGTTGCAACATATTGTTTTCAGTGGGGGTCCTACTTCTAATCAGCAGTACAGCTGAGAGGGACCAAAGTGATAGTGCCACTGTAAAAAACTCCACGTACTACAGTTTTATTTATTTATTTAGCTTTTGTTTACCAGGTAAGCATGCTAGACAGTCAAGTGCCTATTTTCAGGTACGACCCGAGAGAATTACAAAGATACAGGCAAAAACAATTCAGAGGCAGGATAACAGCAATTCAGCAAGGTAGCAAGGTACAGTCAGGTACAGGCAGAGAAGTCCAACAGTAACCAAGTACAGTGACAAGGTAGCAGCTATCTAACATGGTATAGACAGCTATAGGCAGAGAGCTACAGTCAGGTACAGGCAGAGAACAAATACAATGCAATTACAGTGTTAAGGCACAGCAACCGTAGAAGGCTACAGAGTACGCAAAACAGTTATTTTGACTATCCAGAAAAAAAATGTTCATGTCGCTAAATACTTTTTACATTTGATATTATACTTTACTATTATTTTATACAATGTATTTACCCAGGATACCCCGGCTGAAATGCATCATCTTGTTTGGGGGGAGGTCCTGCTTCCATCCATTTCCACAGCTTGGTGGACTAGAGCATTAAAAAGTTAAACAGACTGGAAATAATTTTTCAATTGGCGGATATTTACAATGTTTCTATTTTCAGAAATGGTATCTATACCCCCAAATCATCAATACTTAACTATTCCTGAATAAAAGATACCAAAAAACAACAAGTAAATATGACAGAGTTAAAACGCCAAATTACTCGTTCCATGAACAGAACTGTATAGAATGTTGGCCATAAAAATGGAACAATGAAACCAGTTTGTTTGTTTATGGACATCAGTTTGTATTCAGGGACGGTTACATCGGGCTCCTTTGGTGGTACATTTCTGTAAACAAGATCATTACAAACAGCTGCCGGTTCTATAGCATTTCCTTTCCCCTTTGTGATATGTGCTCAAGGTCACACACACTGTCAGTATTTGGCTCTGTGAGGGTTTGAACCTGTGTTCCCTTGGTTCTCAAGCCAGTGAAGACCACACTGCTTCTGTATCCCCAGAATCCCCCTTCCCCCATTAATGAAGAGAACACCAATGAAAATTCTTGCTTTTGCAGCTCAACACCTTTGCAGTTCCCTTTGTGTGTTGCTCTCCTGGTACGTAAATAAGGTGCAAAGCGTGCCTTAATGTGGATATGTGGATCGAAAATCTGCACTAACTGCTAATGGTTTTCATATGTTCCTATTTACAGAAATTATTTTCATGCCTCTAAATAACCCATATTTAACTATACCTGTATAAATAATAATGCCCTTTTATTGTTTTCTTCTTATGGGCATCATTCTCCATGGTTCTCTTTATGGAACCAGTTATTTGAAGTTTTCACTATGTCATGGTTGGTGTACAGAGTAGTAAACATGAGCTGTTGACTCATCAAAACAACAGAGTTCTCTCCACTAACAGTGACCTAGTCCAAACCCCACAGTACTGGCACCATGAAAAGAACCACACAGAACGCTGCTCACAACAACAAAATCAATGTTATCAGCAGTATTGAGAGAGACAGCCATTGCCCTAACCAGAATCAAAGTACCAAAGGTAAGGAGAGGCATCCATTTTCCTAAGCAGAAGCAGGAACCCACTGGAAATAGGATGTAGCTTCTCATCTTGACTATCCTGTGTAAACACAGCGGCCCCTATGCACGAAGGCTCGGGTAATACACGTCTGAGGCACGTACCCCACCCGTGCAGCTCCGCACCTGTGGGAGATCTGCAGGTGGCCACAGTCATGAACAGTGGACACCGCATGACTCTCATACGTGGACCCACCCCCCCGGCACACAGGCCCACAGGGGCGGTTGGGGATGGAGCCGTGGATCTGGGTGGGTGACCAATCAGCCACCCGACCCAGACCCCACAGTGGATCACCTGCGCCCGTGTACACCAGGTGAGGACCCGGCATGTACAGCGCCACATGCAGTGTGGAGGGCGGGTGCCCAGATGACTACTTGCAGGCCCCCCAATGTGCCCCACATGCTGGGGCTTCCTCAGTGGGGGTGACCAGGACCCCATCCCACAGCCGCAGCCCGGGGCTGTCATTCCCGGGGGACCATGTAAGTGGCCCCCCACCTTTAAGGCTGCCCCAACCTGGCGGAGGCACCAACACCAGCACTCCGCACAATTGTGCATCCCGTGGAGTGCCGGCACACCCCCTTCGCCTCCCCGGTCCTCCCCCTGTGTGTAGGTCTGCACACCGCCGGGGATCACGATGTCCAGTAGTGAATGCCACGCAGGGAGCGCAGTGGGCATGGGCGGGTGCAGAGTGGACTATGCACCAGGGTTCCATGGCGTGTACCCACTCTACACCTTCGTGCACAGGGCCCATTGCTTGTAAACTGGGAGCAGACTTAACTGAGCTCTTTCTGTTGTCGTAGTGAGTGGAAAGAGGTGAAGTAATTTAAATGCTACTCAGAAGAACAAAGAACAATATTTAGGATGCATAAATGATACAAGGAGGCAGATACTTTCCAATCTGTGTGGTTTCTGTAAACAATCATACAATCAAAAACGTCAAACCCAGCACAAAAAATCATGGCTATGCAAATCCGTGTGTGTGTGGTAAGCTGACTAGGAATGGTAACATTCTACTAACCATCTCATTACTCAGAACTCACCACAGCTGACTCATCCACTAAAGGTAACAATAAGTTTTAAAGTTTGCTCAAGAGTACACGAGGCGATGCAAGCATAGCTTGCTACCTGAAAATACAAAAAAAAAAATACTTTTAACATCAAGATTTATTCAGGTACAGTTAAAAGATGGATTTGGGATTAGGAATATTATTTCTGAAAGTTGGAGGATTAAAAACAGCTGAATATTAGAAATCACGCCCTGTCCTTTTAAAGGTAGCTATGAATTCTGTAAGGCAAAGTCAACATGTTACATAGTGCACTAAAATGTTACCACCTGAAGGAAGATTACTTACGATTCCACAGTTATTAGCCGGCAAATTATAGGCATCACAAAGTGTTACTTAACAAGGCAAGCTAGTCAGTTCCAATTTTTTAGAGGCCATTTAACACTAATATTTGGAAGGAGAATATTTTCATATGTTGCCTTGCTTAAAATCAGTCAGCCTTTGAAAATGGGCTTAAAGAGTCCAAAATTACCATATCACTTTGTAAACAAATTAAGGCATGCTTTGTGCCTCGTTGGCGGTACCAGGTCAATATGCCATTTGAAAAATGCCATTGTCAAAACCGCACAACACACAGCACGGCAGAATACAATGACAGGGTACATAACACCGCACGCAGGAAATGTTGCAAGTGCAGTTTTGCACCGTTGCTTTTGGTTGGTAAGGAGTGATGCACAGGATATGACCTCTGCCAAGGGGATAAGCCGCCAGAAGTGAAGGGTGGCTGTGGACCTGGGCTCGAATCCAGACCGCTGGTGGTTTCCATGAATTTATTTTTTTTTATCTTCGCAGTTTGAGAAACTTGCATTTTTCCTCCGGCTGTGTTTGTCCCCATCCCAGTGTTGTACCACCAGAAGCCGATTATATAAATGGGGGGGGGGTCAGGGCGCAGCCCCCCCGTAACGAGGGGTTGTGGGGTGTGAAGCCTCCCGCAAAAAATAAAGAATACGTGTGATTTTCGCTGATGTTACCATTCAGCGTTATCGGCAAGCACTTTATGTACCTGCTGTATTGACAGCGGGGTACACTGCTGCATTCTTTTTGTTTGCGACATAATGACCCCATGTCCGTGTTGACATGACATGGGCAGTTATTTCCGCACAGCGTGGCACCGGTACTATAGGAGGAGGGGGACTTTGGAGATGTATACTGAGTGTTGTCCTTTTTAATGTAAACTAAGCTGTTATTCCTGTGATTCAAAGTATTAAAATGAAATGCTGAGCCAGTCCACCAGGTTTGGGGAGGGGGCACAAAGATCTGCTTCTGAATATGTCATAGAAGCTGCTGACAGCCGGGGTTAGTTATCTGAAGGACTGAATTATAATTTGGTTCTCTATAGAAGTTAATATAGAGAATTACTTATATTTCTTTGAATGATTGGAGAAAAACAAAATCAGGGAAGAGGCTGTTGATAACTTGGGGACCGCTGGGGGGAGTTATAGACATGTTCCAAATATTTTATTCATTATAAATTTTGCACACCAGGATGATTTCATTCAGGCACAACACCTTATTTTCAAGAGGGTCCGGGAGAGGGGGCATTACAGCAGCAGTTATTACAGGGAAGTTATAAAAAAATTCTATAAATAACACACATTTGAATCACTATCTAGAAACAGATACATAATATATTAGGACTTGCAGTAAATGAGAGTAGTGTCTATGCAATAACGCAATACCTGGGAGTCCAAGTATAAATATGAGTGTACGGCATACATCAACAACAAAAGTTACCTAATAAAAGTTAAGTAAACCGCACCATTGTTTCGCAGCATGATCTGATTACTGGTTGATGGCAGAAGAAAAAACTGAGGAGCAGGGAGGTCGCTGGCGATAGCATTACAATGTTGCCACCTGCATAATGCTTAACAGGTTGGTGACATTGTATTCTCGTCAAGGTGACCCAGATCTAACAAAAATTTCCGAGTGCTCCTGACACCGACGGCTAGCAGTTCCAAAGGAGTGGCCCTATGGAGGAGATGTCCTTGATGAAGATATATAATTGTGGAGTAGTAATGCAAGAGTAAGGGAGTGCATGAGAGCTGTGAGTGCCAGTGTCACCTGGCTTAGGCCTGGTAGTCTGCAGGTACACAGGCTGCGTAGGTGAGTAAACAAGGCTCACTTGAAGATCATATTTCATGATCATGAGATAATGTCTGAAAGTTTACCTGGGAAATGTGGGAAGGGACCCGCGTTTTAGGGCCCTGGGATTTGCCCAGTCTTACATCTAATCCCAAATCAACTGCCTGTTTAGTTTTGCTCTGTCCATGTTATCATGCAAATTCCCATGTGCATTTCAATCAGTAATTGCTATATTTTGGAATTTGTAAATCTCATAAGTACTGCTCACGGGTGCTTTTGCTGCACTTTTCAGTTCATGACTCCATGACTTTTTCTGATGTATTCCTGTGTTTTTAATCTATTTGTATTCGTTTTAAAAGACAATCTTTAAAACAGTAGCCATAGCAGATACATACCAAAATACATGCAACACTCCCCTTATCATTGGGAACGTCACATAGCTGCCCAGCTTACAACAGCACTGGGCGTGCTGAACTAGATGGTAGGAAACCACAAATAAAGCAGACAGAAAACTTCAGCCGCCATAACTGCGTGAACCCCTTATAAAAAATATTACACACAAAGGATCTCTAGCAATCTATTACCAACTAGCGTGGTCCAATAGAACTAGGATTATTTATAAAACAAATGCTTTGCAGTCCTGACTGCCCCCCCCCCCCAGTAATTCCCTTGAAGCTGGCACAAGCCAGTAATCCCTACAGCAGCAACAAGTATATAACAGTATCGTAAAGCAAAACCTTGTCAGTTTCAGCAGACTTTAACCATAAAGACAGTGTACAAAACCCTAAAGACATTAACATTTTGTGCAGAGCCTGGAAGTAGCGTCATAGGGCAAGCAAACAAAAAGGCAAAACCAAAAAGTCCAGCCTATTACACAAACATCCCCTTGAAACTGTGACACAGGAAAAGGGGTGGGGGCGCGCTCGGAGTGCTGTCACACAGCTGGCACCATTTTGAAAAGGAGAGACACTTCCCCTACGAATTTATACACAAGTAAAATAACTGCAAATGAAACTAACAGAGACTCTACTGGGGCATATAACCCACTTTAAGAGGTATCACCACCTAACCTCCCTCCACAATCCTGCCCTCACAAAAAATCCCAACCCCACCCCACCCCCACACACACACACAGTGCATGGACATCCCAGAGTCAATCTGAGTCTGATACATCTGGCTTCTCCTGCAACTCAAAGTCCAGCTTAATTTTGCTAACCAGGTTACCCACAGTGTGTGGTTCACTAAACAAGAAGAACAGATTACCTTAAGCTTAGCTGGGCACTGTGGGGCATTCAAAACTCCATGTGTTCTGAGGGTCACGCTTAAACAGTCAAAAGCCTCAAGACGACGCTGGGTGGCAAAGCTAAAATCAGGATACATCGAAAGTTTTAAACCATCCTCCATCGGTAAGGGGCACAAACGATGGGATGCATCCAGCGCTCCGTCTCTTTCATGAGCCCTGGCCATAATAATTAGGAAATTGTGTGAAGTGCTAGTATCCTCACTCCTCTTCCGGGGGTGGGGGGGTAATCTGAGTATCCTCACTTCTCTTCCTGGGGGCAGTCCGGTATGGGTGATGCACCACAGGGGCTGGCTCCAATTTTAGAATATCCACAAGCCAAATGCTGGCAAAACCCACTGGATCCCCTCCCTCTGTGGCCTCAGGGCCCCCCAAGATCCTTAAATTGTCAGTACGAGTGGTTTTCAAGAGATTCTAGCCTACACATATCTTAAGGACTCATGTTTTTTACAAGGCCTGCAGAAGTAGCTGCTGCTCCCAGCACCTCACCTGCTGTGTCCTTCTCCTCCAATAGCGCAAATATCGACTGGGTCTTGCGAACAGTCTGGTGCAGCTGAAAATCATCCGCATTGTGATCCAGTGCTAACATGTGCTTATCTAGCACTTTGGTTGCCTGCAAAACATTCTGTAAAGTGGGTTTTTTGCTTGCTTTTGTCACCACCAGCAGCTGCTGCCTTGGACCCTTCAATCGCTCTTGCGGCCTGCAGCCCTCATCTCCCACCGCAATCAGCAAGGTTTTTCTTAGAGTTTCCATAACTTTTAAAAAACACAAAATCTCTACTATGAAAATTAAATTAAGACAGAATGCTGAGCAACCTTGGAAAAGGCTTATAAAATAATACAAACGAAGTCTCTGAGGCAGATCTGAAGGAGAACGCATCCTTCCTTGACAGCTGCAGGTTCCACCCTATCCTCATGTATTTCTGTTATTGCTGATTGCTGAAAAGACCGTGAAGGTAACTTGACTTGACCCAGTAAGGGTTTATGAGAGACTGGGTCTCACTTTTCAGTTTGAGATGATTGGGAGAGGGCGTATTTATTTATTTATTTATAGCAGGGAAGTGGTAACTGTCACCTTTCTAACATCTTAAATATTATACACCATCTTCAATGTGTGAAGCTGGAGAAAGACAGGTGTAATACTTGAAAAGTCTTTTTTGTTGTTAACATTTTTACTGTACTGAATGCTGCACCCACCACAGGGCTCCTGAACTTGCAGGCAAGGACTACAGGATCTGGAGCCTGTAAGTGGGCCGAGCACTGGCCACTGGGAGGTGCTAAGAAGATGGGCATAACTGTTTCAGTTCTGGTGCATAAAATAAGCTTTACAGTACAAAAAAAAACATATTTAATAAGAACCTTTACAGACATTAAACTTTGTCATTTACAAATGTTTTCTCTCTTTATCCCTTTCTTTTCTCAGACTTCCAGCTCAGCATCACCTTTCCCTGAATCAGAGATGCATGTTCTAATATTTCTGAGATGGGAATTATCTCAGCCCCTCTGGGTCTGAGACAAACGCTCTAATATTCCTACAGCAGGAATTCTCTCAGCCCTTTGGGGTCAGAGCTACTCTTTCAATATTCCTAAAGCAGGAATCTCCTGTCTCCTCTCAGAGAGCAGAGCTCCACTCTGAGAACTGACCCCTACCCCTCCCCTATCGCCAGGCAGTCCCTCCTGGACTTCAATTAGTCCTTTTAAATGCACTTTATTTATTTATTTATTGAGAACTAGGATTAAACACCTGGGAGCTCGTTTACAAAGGTTCCGCGTCAGTGGGAGGGAAGACAGTATTACAAAGGATTAAACAACAGAGAGTATAAAACATGGACAATAATTACAGCGGTTTATACAAGCAGGTTTGTACATACAAGGCATAACAATAGAGGGTAAGGTACCCTCGGTTTGAGTATATAGTTAAGTTAGCGGAGAGAATAGTTGGAGGTAGGGAAATTGGGTACTTAACATTCCACCCTGTAGGACCTTCGTGCCCACAGAAATGGTGGGGGGCATGTGCCAGCCCCCACCCCCAAATTCCCATCCACATATTGATTTATGGACTAAGGAAAGGCTGCAAAAGTGTAATTTAATGCCCTCACTTGCTTTACTTGTAAATGTCTAACTCCCCCAAAAGAAATTCTCTTGGCATGACATCTTTGCCACCATGTCTCATCAGGGGAATACTCACTAGATCTGAGGGACAAGCCATGCATGATCTACATTTCCTCTGTCTTAATTAGATCCTCAGGCCCTTAATAAGGTTTCTGCTGCTGGCCAATTAATTGTTACGCAACTGCTGGTTTGGGAGCAAAGCTCCACAGCTGCTTCCCCCTACAGCCACTTCACTGTACAAAAACACCAAACCTGCATTTACTTTGCAAACCCTGAGGCTCAAGGCCTCACATTCTTTCATACACAGAGATCAACGGTACATAACAAACTAGCCTCATGTTATGCTTGCAGACTAACCCACTCTGTAAACACTTCTATTAGTGTGCTAGAAATCCAAACACAGACTGAGATTTTAGGGACCAGGAAAGCTCCCCCCAGAGTCCCAGGATCTACCAAGTTCCCTAGAGAAATGATCCCCTGACATACACCAGGGATGGAAAGTGTTGACTCCATCACAGGGTCCCCAGCCCACTCACTACCAGCCATTATAAATACTTGCTTAATTCACAGACTGTGTGCACTACTCACACTCGGTCTCCATCTCTGACCGTTAAAACTCATACAGAGACTCAAAGTCACAGCAAATCTCAGGGTGAGCAGCAGTGCTGGGATTGTAATATGCAGCTGATCCCCGGGGAAGGGGGGGCAGCGACATAGGGATCTAAACCCACAGCCAGTCTGGGGGGGGGCAGCAGCAACATGGGGATTCAAACCCATAGCTAATCACAGGGCAAGCAGTGACAGATTCAAACTCACAGCGAATCCCAGTAGAGCAACAAAGTGGGGATTCAAACACACAGCCAATCCCAGGGGGAGCAGTGCCAGATTAAAAGCCACAGTCAATCCCTCCCGGGGGGGGGCAACAACATGGAGACTGAAACACACATCCAATCCCATTATTGGCAGCAACATGGGGATTCAAATCTACAGTCAGTCCCGGGGGGGAGCATTGGGGGGATTTAAACCTATAGCAAATTCCAAATGGAGCAGTGATGGAGCAGCCAATCCCAGGGTGAGCAGCGACAGATTCAAACATACAGCTAATCCCAGAGGGAAACATAGTAACGGCAGATAAGGACAGCTTGGCCCACCCAGTCTGCCCATTTTCTTACCTGTTGGATAAGCTGCAGATCCTAGTTAACCAACAGCCTACTTCCTCCTACCCCCCACTAGAATTGCCTCATGTCTGTCCCATGCATTCTTGAATTCCCCTGCTGTTTTTGACCCGACGACCCCTCAGGAAGGCCATTCCATATGTCCACTACCCTCTCCATGAAAAAATACTTCTGCACACTGGCCCTGGGCCATCCCCCATCTGTCTTCAAATTGTGCCCCCTTGTTCTTGCACATCTCTTTTTCTGAAAGATGCTACCCTCTTGGACTTTGTTGATTCCCTTGAGGTACTTGAAAATTTCTATCAAGCAGCGACATAGAGATTTAAACCCACAGCCAATCGGAGGGGGGGGGCAGCAACATGGAGATTCAAACCCACACCTAATCTCAGGGCAAGCAGTGACAGATTCAAACCCACAGCTAGTTCCAGGGGGAGCAGTAACACAGAGGTTCAAACCCATAGCTAATCCCAGGGGGAGCAACAACGTGGATATTCAGACACACAACCAACCCCTGCATGGGCAGCAACATGGAGATTCAAACCCACAGCCAATCTCACAGCAAGATGTGATGGGTGGACCAGCACTCTATCGGGAGGCTGACATAATCAGTTCCGTGTCTCCCTTATACATCATCAGCATTGTGACCTCACTGACCGTGACATCACTCCTAACCAAGAAGAGCCAGTCTCCTGCTTCCTGATTAGTAACTTGTCACGAATGTCAGTAATCAAGCAGCAGGGCTTGTAATGCAACAGTGAGTGAGGTCATATGCTGATGATGTACTGGGAGGGACAGCCTGCCTCCAGGTAAAGCACTGCTTTTCACATCACACCCAATACTATTATGTAGAAAACCATCTAGTGAGCACATAAAAAAAGAACACTACTTAAGAAATAAAATTTAATATGGGGCTACTTTTAAAAATGAGTATAATTTTCTGCCTGCTATTTATTGGTGCCGCTAGCTCTTTTCAACCCACTCATGTAACCGGTAGATTACAGGAGTCTTGAGAGATGATGTGCCCTAGACCCCCCTTCATCACTCCCACCCCTCTATGTTTGAAGTAAAACTCAGAAACTCATAACCCATCCCATCCTGAGCAGGGGTACAAATATTTAACCTCACAGACAACTGCAGGGGGAGTACTGATGTGGGGGTGAAGGAAGGGGCCAATTGAGCTGATTCACATAAAGTAAAAAACAGAAGTGAGTAGTAAATGCAGAAAATGTCAGAGACAACTTCGCTTATCAGCACATCAAAGTCGAGGGTTCAGCTCTTCCTCTGTCTCCTGGTTAGCAGCAAGCAGTCAGTCCGACACAAAAATCTGCACTCAACACTTTCCTTAAAGATAAAGCAAATGGGTTTCATATGCCAGACCATCACCAGATTGAAAACGTATGAAAGCCCAATTTCTCACAGCAGTGGCTTTGGAATTTTCCGTGCCCACCACTCTGAAGTCCACCTTGCCAAAAGAAAGGGCCACCCCTTGCTGACACTAGCACTGTCCCTCTTCCCAGTTCATCAGTCACTACTACCTCACAGTTTTGCTGTTGCACACTGTTTAATGCTCTTTTGCCTGTTCTGTAATTTACTATATGATAATTTACTGTATGGCAATTACATTCTTGAAGCCTTTCTTGTCATTTCAATATTTTGTTACACTTAATTCCATAAATCCCTCGCTACCATATTCCCTTCTCTCCTCTTTCCTATTCCCTTCCACTTTAGTTTCTCTACTCTCCCCCACGCTCCACTTCCTCCCTCCTGACTGCTTTTTACTTCTCCCTCTCCCTCTCCTTCCCCACTCCTACTCTTCTCCTTTGCAGGCCAGGTAACCAGGACATGGGCTGGGTGTGCACCCAGCCATGCCTGGCCACTGTGGGGTCTGCATTCCAGAGGGACGAAGGTTTGCCTCTCCTTCTCTACACACTACCTCCCCTTTTCCTATTTCCTTTCCACACTTGTCTCTACCCCCCTTCTTCCCCCAACTCCCCTCCCACACACTATTCCCTACCACCCTCACCGATATAATTGTTCCTTTCTCTGTTCCAAAGGGATCTGCCTCCCGCCCTAGTCTTATGATATTAATATTTATTCTCTTAGTTTAAGTCTAGTTCACCTACCTCCCTAACGTACAAAGCTTTGCACTGTTACTTAATCTCTGTATGATGCTGTATTTTATATTTTGCAGTAAAATCTACTTTACTTAGCCCTTTTCCCCTTCCCCCAGGACGCAGCTGGAAAAGAGACAATATTTGGCTCAGTACGTCTTTCCTGGTGAAACTTTTCATATAAATAATATTATTGTATTATTTTAGTACATTGTTCTTTTTATGAGTTCTGTTCTCTTCTCCCTAGAACGCATCTGGAATGAGCTGATATCAGTTTAGTATGACGTTCCTGGTACAACTTTTGAAATAAGGCTGGCCCAGTACCATAGAGGGCTGGGCGCTACACCTTACCTCCTGCCACACCGGCAACCCATGTTCAGTGGCGAGTGTGGGTTGCCGGAGGTTGAACGGGGAGGAAAGGATATAACGCCCAGTGGCTGCTCTCCTTCCTTGGGGACCTGCACACTCTGCCAAATGACTGCCACCTGTTGGCAGCCAGGTGGTACTGTAGGTCAAGAAGGGCATTGGAAGGGAGGGCTGTGGGACTCTGTCACATACACGTGCCTCCACACACACGTGTACATGTGCACCCCAGCATGGGGAGAAAAGGGAAGGCTCCAGCTCTGTGAAGCCCTGCCTGTCCGTTCCCACTCACATGTCACCAAGCCCACCGCCCTGACTTACAGGGACAGAAACAGTCAGGCTGGCAAGACACCGGGTGGGGGAGGTAGTGACAGGGCTGACAGTTGCCAGAGCTGACTCACCTGGGAACAAAAAGCTGCTGGGCGGGGGACCTTTTGAAATAAATAAATAAAAGGCAGTCACGTTCTCCATGCAGTTACTGCAGACTGCACAAGACACTTCTGAATTCCAAACATGTTAATCAGTTCTCGCCATCTAACCTGAGCCTTGCTAACTGCAGCAGAATCGGAAGACTTGAGCGTGTCAGCCTGCTCAGCTGCCACCACACTGACCAGAAGGGCTCCTACAAACTAGCTAAGGAACTCAGGAGGGACAGTTCGTGTTAACCACAAACAGCAGTACCTTCTCAAACCCTGCACTAACAAAGAGCTGCACATGAATACTCTGCAATCCATCAATCAGTGAGTCAGAAAGTCCTTCAATTTGTCAGTCTGTCCATCAGTCTGTCCACCCATCTGTCAATCAATCAACGAGCAAGTCAAAACAAAGACCTTGAAAAAAACTGTTTCCAGCCATAAATGATAACACGATTATATGGATTAATTTCCTGTGAGGCAACACCTTTTGTTCTGCCATTTTCAAATGTTTCTACAGGCTCGATATTTTATTGGGGAAAAGTGCACCATCTTCACAGCTCTCTTGCACGAGACATAGCAATGCGCTATAAACAACTCAGAATTATTATTTTTAATGTTATTGATAAACTATATTGATACACTGGTCAAATCAGTGAAAGAAGGAGATTTGTTGGTTGGGGTGGGGTCTGACAGTGTTTCTTAAGCAGGAGGGCCTGTGCTGTTAATAAACAGACTGCCCCAAAGCAGCCTGTAACAGTGCAGGACATGGGCCCAGGCAATATACATATATACAGTGAACAGTGGACATGCACTACTTCACCACTGGGAAGCAGAAGGTCTTTTCATAACTCACTCATGGAGTGGGTAGGAATTTTCAAAACTCACTTGGGGGTAGGACATTTCATAAATCACTTGCGGTGGGGGTAGGACTTTTCATAACTCACTCGTGAGGGTAGGACTTTTCATCCACTTACTCATGATGGGTAAGACTTTTCATAACTCTCGCAATTGTAGGTGTGCGTGTGTTCATGTAGACACAACATCCACACTAGTGTTTGTTTATGTCTGCATTTCAAGAGACAACTGTCTGGCCACTCCAACAATTTAATGACAACATTGCCATGGGTTAGCACACTCCCACCATTTAACCAATAACAGCACTGCCATGGGTAAGCACGCTCCCACCATTTAACCAATGATGGCAGTGCCAAGACTAAGCAAACACCCACTATTTAATCAATAACAGCACTGCCACAGGCAAGCACATGCCCACCATTTAACCAATGGCAGCACTGCCACAAACACCCATCTGGGACCAATGCCATCGGCAAGTCAGCTCCCATCATTTAGTTAAAACTGCCATGGGCAAGTGAGCTCCCGTAATTTAACCAAAAGTGCCATGGACAAGTGAGCTCACACCATTCAACCAATGACAGCTCTGCCACTGGAAACCACAAGCCCGCCATTTAACCAATGACAGCACTGCAACTTGCAAGCACATACCCACCATTTAACTAATAACACTGCCATGGGCAAGTGAGCTCCCATCATTTAATCAATGATAGCACTGCCATGGGCAAACACACACCCATGGGCAACTAAACTCCCACCACTTACAACAGCACTGCCATAGGCTAGGGCACTACCACCACTTAATCAATAACAGCACTGCCACAGACAAGTGTACTCTGACTATTTAATCAATGACAGCATTGTCTCTAGCAAGCACACTGCGACGATTAAATCAAAGACACCAGTGCCAATTGCAAGCACACTGCTATACTATAACCAATGACAGCACTGCTCTGGGCAAGCACACTGCCATAGTATAACCAATGGCAGCACTGCCCTGGGCAAGCACACTGCCATAATATAACCAATGGCAGCACTGCCCTGGGCAAGCACACTGCCATAATATAACCAATGGCAACACTGCCCTGGGCAAGCACATTGCCATAATATAACCAATGGCAGCACTGTCTCAAGCAAGCACACTGCCACAATTAAATCAAAGACACCAGTGCCAATTGCAAGCACACTGCCATAATATACCCAATGGCAGCACTGCCCTGGCCAAGCACACTGCCATAATATAACCAATGACAGCACTGCCCTGGGCAAGCACACTGCCATAATAAAACCAATGACAGCACTGCCCTGGGCAAGCACAGTGCCATAATATACCCAATGGCAGCGCTGCCCTGGCCAAGCACACTGCCATAATATAACCAATGGCGGCACTGCCCTGGGCAAGCACACTGCCATAATATAACCAATGGCAGCACTGCCCTGGGCAAGCACACTGCCATAATATAACCAATGGCAGCACTGCCCTGGGCAAGCACACTGCCATAATAAAACCAATAACAGCACTGCCCTGGGCAAGCACACTGCCATAATATACCCAATGGCAGCACTGCCCTGGCCAAGCACACTGCCATAATATAACCAATGACAGCACTCCCTGGGCAAGTACACTGCCATAATATACCCAATGACAGCACTGCCCTGGGCAAGCACACTGTCATAATAGTGTGAGGGTGGACAAGGCACCAGGCCCAGATGGCATCCACCCCAGGGTACTGAAGGAGCTGGCAGAGGTCCTTGCAGGACCTTTGGCAAACCTATTTAATGCCTCACTACATTCGGGGTGTGTACCTCAGGACTGGAGGATGGCTCATGTGGTGCCCCTCCACAAGAGTGGCCCCAAGGATGAACCGGGAAACTACAGACCAGTGAGCCTCACATCCATCGTGGGTAAGCTAATGGAGACTATCCTGAAGGAGAGGCTGGTGGCCTCTTAGAGGCCAAAGGACTACAGGACAGCAGACAGCATGGTTCATACATGGCCGATCCTGCCAAACCAACCTGGTCGGGTTCTATGACTGGGTAACTAGGCAACTGGACAGGGACATGCAGTGGATGTCCTGTATCTGGACTCAGTAAGGCATTCGACTCAGTGCCACATGGAAGGCTGGGAAGGAAGTTAGTAGGCACAGGGGCAGGTGCAATGCTGGTGAGATGGTAGGAAACTGGCTGCAGGGAAGGCAACAGAGGGTGGTGGTGGGTGGGGCTCTCACACCAAGGGCAGTGACGGTGTCCCACAGGGCTCGTGTTAGGACCAGTGTTGTTTGGGATATTCATTGCAGACATATCATGAGACATCAAGAGCAAGATCAGTCTGTTTGCTGATGATACCAAGGTTGGCCGGTGGTGGATGACCTAGGGGATGGCAGGGGTTGCAGGATGATTTGGCAAAGCTTGAAACCTGGTCAGACACCTGGCAACTGGGCTTTAATGCCAAAAGTGCAAGGTGATGCATTTTGGGATGCAGAACCAAGGAGGACTTACCAGCTAGGGGGTGCAGCTAGCCCAGACAGAGGAGGAGAAGGATCTGGGTGTGCTCATCACAGGGTCAATGAACAACTCGGCACAGTGTAGGAAGGCAGCTGCAAAGGCCAACAAAATGCTGGGTTGTATTGCAAGGGGTATATCCTCAAGGAGGGAGGAGGTGATTCTGCCACTGTATAGGTCATTAGTTAGACCACAGCTGGAGTACTGCGTGCAGTTCTGGCGTCCATATCTGAAGAGGGACATTAAGTTACTGGAGGGAGTGCAGCGCAGGGCGACAAAGATGATCAAGGGTCTGGGGGACTTATCATATGAGAGGAGGTTGAAGGAGTTGAACATGTACTCACTGGAGGAGAGGAGAGACAGGGGTGACATGATTGAAACCTGTAAATACATGAAAGGAATAAACAAGACAGGTACAGAGGGGCTGTTCAAAGTAAGGAGGGAGGGCCACAGGGCCATGATATGAGACTGGAGCGAGGAAGGTTCAGGAGGAGATGAGGAGACACTTTTTACAGAGAGGGTGGTGGCTGGGTGGAATGAGTTGCCTGCAGAAGTGGTATGCAGTAGAACAGTGGACTGCTTCAAACGAGGATGGGACAGGACAAGGGGAGGGTTAATGAAGGGGAAGGGTGGAAGGGAGGGGCAGCTGCAGAATAAGGGGTGCTAGCTGCACATTCGAGCAGACTTGATAGACCTCTAGGCCTTTATCTGCTGGCAAATTTCGTATGTTCGTATAATATACCCAATGGCAGCACTGCCCTCGCCAAGCACACTGCCATAATATAACCAATGACAGCACTCCCTGGGCAAGTACACTGTCATAATATACCCAATGGCAGCGCTGTCCTGGCCAAGCACACTGCCATAATATAACCAATGGCAGCACTGCCCTGGGCAAGCACACTGCCATAATAAAACCAATGACAGCAGTGCCCTGGGCAAGCACACTGCCATAATATACCCAATGGCAGCACTGCCCTGGGCAAGCACACTGCCATAATATACCCAATGGCAGCACTGTCTCGAGCAAGCACACTGCCACAATTAAATCAAAGATACCAGTGCCAATTGTAAGCACACTGCCATAATATAACCAATGGCAGCAATGCCCTGGGCAAGCATACTGCCATAATATAACCAGTGGCAGCACTGCCCTGGGCAAGCACAGTGCCATAATATAACCAGTGGCAGCACTGCCCTGGGCAAGCACACTGCCATAATATACCCAGTGGCAGCACTGCCCTGGGCAAGCACAGTGCCATAATATACCCAATGGCAGCACTGCCCTGGGCAAGCACAGTGCCATAATATACCCAATGGCAGCACTGCCCTGGGCAAGCACAGTGCCATAATATACCCAATGGCAGCGCTGCCCTGGGCAAGCACAGTGCCATAATATACCCAATGGCAGCGCTGCCCTGGGCAAGCACAGTGCCATAATATACCCAAAGACAGCACTGCCCTGGGCAAGCACACTGCCATAATATACCCAAAGACAGCACTGCCCTGGGCAAGCACACTGCCATAATATACCCAATGGCAGCACTGCCTTGGCCAAGCACAATGCCATAATATAACCAATGGCAGCACTGTCTCGAGCAAGCACAATGCCACAATTAAATCAAAGACACCAGTGCCAATTGCAAGCACACTGCTATACTATAACCAATGACAGCACTGCCCTGGGCAAGCACACTGCTATAATATACCCAATGGCAGCACTGCCCTGGGCAAGCACACTGCCATAATATAACCAATGGCAGCACTGCCCTGGGCAAGCACACTGCCATAATATAACCAATGGCAACACTGCCCTGGGCAAGCACACTGCCATAATATAACCAATGGCAGCACTGTCTCGAGCAAGCACACTGCCACAATTAAATCAAAGACACCAGTGCCAATTGCAAGCACACTGCTATACTATAACCAATTACAGCACTGCCCTGGGCAAGCGAGATCCCACCATTTAACCAACTGAACTACTGTCACATGTAAACAAGCTCCTATAATTTAACCAGCAGCAACACTGCTACGAGCAAGCATGCGAACCTCTACAGGTACTGAGAGCTCCTACTTCTGCTGCCTAAATATGGTCACTCCTAGAAGAGATAATGTTCAATAAATAGAAACAAGGGGGCAGTTCGAATTTGTATATTCTTTATGGGAGCTAAGAGCAGAACAGTGGACCCACTTCCCCATATTCACTGGATCTGGTACCCCTGGTGCTGCTGACCTTTTTGTTTCATTTTAGCTAACATTTTTCAGACTTGAAGTAATTCTGAATAAAGTTTATTGGGGAGTTTTTGCTTCTCAGCTCAAAAGGTAAATGTAAGCCCCCCCCGGGGAGTTCTAGCATAGAAACATCACATTTTGTAGACAGGAAAAGACCCCCAATCCATCAGGTCTGTGTGGACCCCACCTTAGTTCCCATCAGTCAATCACTGCCTAAGCCCTCTGCTGCGTTCCCAACCTGTAGCTCCTCTTCATTGATCAAGCGACTCCAGTATGTGTAACTCGATGCATCTCGGGCAACCTCAGATAGCAAGAGGACCAACTAAGAAAACTATTTTCAACAGAGCCTCTTAGTCATTCTGATACTGTTCCAGGAAAACCTACAGGCAACCAAAAGACGGGTTCCCTTTCATGGGTTTTTAATTTTCTTTTGAAAGATCAGGATCAGGAAACCAGCTGAATCAGAAAATGGACACAATGACTGCCATCTATACCTTGCACTGTGTTCTTCATCATAAAACAAAGCCCCCTTAGTCACAGTGAGGACGTTCAAATTAGGATCCAGTAACATGCTCCCGACCCCCTAAACTTTACAAAATTGTGTGTTGGGGCATAAAGTGTTGTTCTGTAAAGAAATGTTCTGATCAACAGTTTCTTTTTCATACTCCGTTTACACCCCACCTGACACTAGTGCTGTTCTATCTATCCACATATACTTCCAGCCCGGCTACTACCCATCTCTGCCTCCAGATGCCATCCAACAGGGTTATCTTGTTCAGCTGCCCCCATCAGCTCATGAAGTGTGGGAGTGCAGAGTGACCAGTCAGAAGGTCTAGGCCTGCGAGCACTGGGCTGCATTCCTGCTCATTAGGGGGAATTTTCCTGGTTGCCCCTTCGGGACCCTGCTGACTCAGGGATCTGTGGTGCACGTGCACACATACATACGGGGCCACGCACTGGAGCCAGGCAGCATCCCCCTCACCACTGCCCAGAAGCAGCACTGCCACCTGCTGTCAAGGAGTTGGCAGTGCATTAGCAGGGAGCGCAACTCACCCTCCCAGGAGAGTGTCTGTTGGGACACTCAGTCCTTCCTCCCCTGGCCTATCCCTGGTGTCCCGAACTCCCTTCTGAACCTGGGTCACCAGCATTGTGAGTGGCATTGCTACTACTGCACTGATGGGTCAGCAACCAATCAATACTTCTATGAGAAAATGATCATTAGATACAACCGAGACTTTTAACATTATGTTAAAGGGGAGCATTCATGTGCAGCAGCCCACATATTCTGAAAGCCCATGAAAAGTTACTTTAGATGAGTACTGGGCTCACCTGCAGCTGGCAGCCACCCTTATGTAGAGCTGACTCATTTTGTCAAATACTGATACTGCATTGTTGCCATTTTATCGAACCTTATGATGTCAGAGATGAACAAGCAGTGCCTAACCACATGTAATCAAGCACAGTCTATTCTTCCATTTGTAACCCCCCTGCAAATGGGGGTTCCCAAAAGTCTTCCAATTCCTTGCCTAATTGCTCAGAGCCTGGAGGTGTTTGGTGTCTAAGCCGTTTAAATGAGATTCCCAGTGAGTGCTTTTAAAGCCTCCAAGTACTGTCTCTTTAAGGGCTGCTTGTTTGCAGTCATAATTAATCTGAAAGGGGGTGGAGTCTGTGTGTTTCCCTGCTTGAGTCCCGCTCGAGCTGCTGACAAATTGCTCCGTTTCTGCCGTCGCTAAGTGGGCAGAGTGAGCACTCTTGAAAGATGTAACTAATTACTGGTGATCTATGGTAATGAAAATGTAGTTTGTCTAACCTGCTTCTCTTGCAGCACGAAGTGTTTCTGATCTGCTGCACCATTTTGGTCCCGGACTGCTGAACTGGACCAATCAATATAGGGGACACTAAAATGGAGCAGGCTGTGGGCCAATCAGGACTGGGACTCTGAAATGGAGCCTGCTGAAATGGGGCTATGTGGAGTGAGGCTCTGGGTAATGTAGTTTCTGGCCTGTTGGCGCGTTTTTGCACCTACAGAGGGAGGCCTGCTGTGACTGACAACTGGACTGACCAACCAAACCTTTTGGATCTGTGTGAAAGCCCGAGAGCTGTTTGCTGGGAAGCCAGATTCGAGCTGGATGCTGAAGAGGCAACACTGCTGAGTGTTTGAGCAGCCGTTTGCAGCATAGTTCGTGCAGGAGAACCGTGGAAGGCCTGTCTAAAGGCCTGCTAGCCTGATTTCTGCCCGGAGAGGGAGAAGAGGATGTTTTTGGACTGAATCTGAATTTGTAAAGAGTAAAGTAAGCAGCTGAATTATTACCAGGCACACCCTGTAGAAGACCGAAGATTTTGCCGAGAGCGATCGGCCTGTCAGGACTCTAGTTACCATAGTGCTCCCGGGTAATTGCAGTGTGTTTTGCGATCGGGACCGAGGAGCCACCTGCCTGGTACAGTAAACTTTCTTTTACATATAAATGTGCTACATGCTGGAAGGGGATTGCGATCTGGTTTCCCCATTTGCTGTAAACTATGTGCTAGTGCTGGAAGTAGTTTTCCCAGCAAGAATTGGACTGAATCCGTGCTGCCTGGCGCAGACAGGTCCTGCCACGAGGGTCTTGCCTCACTACCTTGCTGCACAAAAAGATCCATCATCGAGGGACCCAGCTTCCTCTGGCAATCCAGAGAGATCATCCATCAGCCCTCCTGTGTTTATTCTGGGTACCGTGAGTAATTATCAGGGTAGCTCCCTGCAACAGTTGTTAAATCAAAGTGTGTCATCTGATTGCTTGTGCTTTTCTTTCCACGAACTGAGCCATCTGGCTCTGGATTACAAATTGTGTGTGCATGTTCTTTTTCCATCACAGGGCCCCAACCAGCTGCAACGGACCTGGCCAGCCCCTTTCCCATCCTGGGTACCCAGAGAATTCTACTGATTGGGACTCTAAGTGCATGTACAGTACTGTGATTATTAGTGCGCTCAAGCTAATTAACCCGATTTTCTCCCCTTCCTTGTTACAGCTCCCTAAATCAGATCTGTTTGTTTCTGCAAATTTACATTGACTGTGGTGTCAGTTTATGCTACAGGTATTGCATTGTTGCTGTTGTACTGCATCACCTTATTTTACAGGGGGTTCCCAGAGTCAAGCTGAAGGAACCAGTCCTGGGAGTAAGTGCCAAGTACAATTATATGTGGTTTGCATATCTGGGGTATTGGGAAAGTTACTGTTGTGTACTGTGTGGGTCACTAGAGGAAAATAAAGGGGGGGTCACAGTGTCCCAGAGGGCTGTGACCTGGTTAGACTAGCCACAACCAACCCAGACCTTTGGGTGGAGGCATCCATTTTAGAACTCCGGCCCCTTAACCTGTTAGTAGCCAAACAGGCAGGGGTATTGGCCCAAGGGATAGCGCCACCTAGGGGTTACACATTACATCACAAGGTTCCATAAAATGGTGGCAATGTTGTATCAATATATGACAGACTTAGCTCTATTGTTGGACTGCTTCCAGCTACAGATGACCACAATACCTCTTTTAAAAGAACTTTACACAGACTTTCAGATTGTGTGGCCCACTGTACAAGAATGTTAAATGTCACACTGCTGATCCTTATATGAACTGAGAAGAATAAGAGCATGTACTTGCTATCAGCACACTGGACAAAAACGTAGTACACCCGAGGAGAAAACGACCCACTGATCCTTGGGTCCCAAAAGGCTTCCCTCACAGGTGCTTTTTTCTCTCCTCAGTGCCATAGAAAAAAATCAGCAATATTGTGTACACAGCTCAATTATGGCTGTAATAAATCACATTGCGTGTGCACCTGCTGAGATGGAAGTGGGTGGGCCTAGAGGGACCACGTGCTCCATCCCTTGAATCCTGTGTTACTTGGTGTGTTCCTGTTCTTAGTAACAAACTCCAGACACTGCCTGATGGAGGAGTGGTAATAGAGAAAACTGAGGAAAGGGACCTGGCCCGTGGCTGGGGGTGATAATACTGGAAAGCCTGAAAACTACAGCACAGTGAAACAGGGCAGTTGCAAGGTCAAATAAGGATGCTTGTGTGCACAGAAAGGTTGGATCAGTAGTAGAAGCAGGGAGGTGTTGCTTTTCCTGTATTCTGTAGCTCCCTGGTTTGCCCCCACCTGAAGCACTGTGCAATGTTCTGAAGCCTGCACCTTTGGGAAGACTGTGCTGAGAAGGGTGACAAAAATGGTTCATGGGCTGGGGGAGGTGGATCATATCTGAAAAGACTGAAGCACCTTAACATAAACACCCAGAAGACAAAGAGGAAGAAGGGGGACATGATAGAAACATAACCAATATCACTGTTGGAGTAACAAGGTGAAACGCAATGAACTCTTTAAAGCATGTGTAAACACGAGGCAGAATCCACTGAAGCTGGCTGGGGGAGAAGGTTGATGAGGGATGTCCGCAAGTACTTTTTCACAGAAACAGTGGTGGACAAATGGAATGGACTGCCCAAGGAGGTGGTCTTTGCCAAAATAGTGAGTGGATTCAAGCATGGGTGAAAACAGGCACAAAGGTCTGATAAAGGCTGGAGAAGGTGTAACCAGGGAGGGAATAAGGGAGGAAGACTGCCACTATAGGGACATCGTACAAGTTATACATAAGGTTCGGCTGACTGGGTGGGCCAATCAGCCTTTCTCTGCCATCACATTCTATGTTTCTATGACATGACTCACCGGGTCAAGGAACACCCTCCCCCATCACCAGTATATATTTACACCTGAGTGGACAAATCGGAGCACCAGCCCTACCTATAAAATATGGGGTACACACCGTACTGCATTTTCTAAGCCACAATTGTAATACCACACCACTTTATACATGCAGTACCGCACAACAAAGGGTGCTTTTGTTGGGGGGAGAGAGAGCGAGAGAGGGAGAGGCACTCCTCCGGTGAGGCTGTGGAACACTCAGCATGCAGCCTAATGCCCAGAAAACACTGGAGGACTGCCTTTAGCGTCAAACAAATTTACATGCTGTTGTGTGTTACTGCTAAGACATATAGACCGATGCATACATGAGTAGGCCTTTCCCCCTAGAAAAAGTGGAAGATTAGCAGCCCAGTTACAACACTACTTAATCAGTTATGACACAATCGCTGTATAATAACCTACTAATCAAGGCTACATACCGCACTAATTAGTAAATGACATCATGAATCCACTAATCATTTACTCACCAATACATTAATCATGACATCAACAATACCCAACAATCTTAAATGTCCTACCTCAACTGCAAAGACAGACTTTCATAAAAAAGGATTTCATAACCAAAACTAAGAGATCACATAAAAAAATTAAAAAATTAAAACTGATCCCGAAATCAGTTGATTCCTTTCCACTTAACACATAGTGAAGTTACTCCCCTTCACTGCTAGATAAAAAAAATGTCTAATAAAAGCAAACACAAAGTACTGTATGACTACAACCAATAGAAAAGTGCTGTATACTCCAAAAATAATTCCATCTCAGGTGGGGGGGCCGGGGTTCTAATGAGCCAAGCTTATTGGAATCCTGAATGGAATTTATTCTTCTGCAATTATTGGTAACCCTGTTTATCAACCTGATTACAAGTACTTTCAAACACCATAACTGTGTTCCGAAAAAGTTTCTTTAACCATCAGTGCCAATCATTTGAAGCATTACAGCTAATTGACTCCTACTGTGCGTGTGGGCAGTCTGCACGTTTTAAACAACATGGTGGCTCCATTTCTAAGGAACCACAGTAATTGCCCGCCTAGACTAATCATTTGCCTGGCATTCTCCGATGTAAGTCACATTTTTTTTCCACTACTTATCTGGCTCATCCTGCCATGACAACCAAACAAATCTATCTGGTTGATCCTGCGGTAGTTGTGCACTTCGGTCAGGGCTTTGGTCTGACCCAGTGCGATTGCCCATGTGATTGCCTCACGGTCAACAGTAGTATTTAAAAAAAAAGGAAGAAAGAAAGATCAAAAACATCCTTACTGGACAGGAAGTGCATATGTGTGTGTGTGTGTGTGTGTGTGTAAGAACAGCTTACCTAATATTTGTACTTACTCCCTGCATCAGTAATTATAAAAAATAAAGAACAGGCAAGTGTGTGTTTAAGGAAATTTTTTTTTTTTTTTTTAAACACACCCTTGGTGTGTGAGGACCTCATAAAGCTCTTGAGCTTTGCGGGTCATCACACACCTCAAGCGTGTAAACGAAAAAAATAACACACACTTGCCTATCCATTATTCTCTGTTTAATTCACTAAATACAAAAGTAATGCATATTGGGAACAAAAAAAAAAACGCAATACCCAACTGGAGGAGAGGCAGTGCAGAGAACAGCTGCAGAAAGAGACCTGGGGGCGATAATTTCTGAAAGTCTCAAAGTGTCAACCCAGTGCAACACAGCAGTGGTTAGGGCTAACAGGATGCTGGGGTGTACAGGCAAGCAGGATCAGCAGCAGAAGCTGGGAGGTGACCCCTCCCCTGTAGAGATCCTTGGTTTGTCCCCACTTGGAGTACTGTGTGAGGTTCTGGAGCCCATCACTCCAGAAGAACTGTGACAGTGTAGAGGCAGTGCATAGGAGGGCGTCCAAAATGACCCAAGAGCACTAGGAGGAAACATACAGGAAAGGCTGCGAGATCTCAACATGTATACCCAAGAAATACGTAGGGAGAGGGGTACATGATAGGAAGGTATAAATATTTCCACTGTGATGAACAGGGTAAACTGGAAAGAATTGTTCACCCTAAGTGCAGCATAGCCTAGCGGTTACAATAACGAGCTGTGAATGAGCATGGTACATCCAGTAGACATGGGTTTGATTCCCAGAACCTCCACTTGCACAATGTGCGACTCTGAGCAAGTCACTCAACCACCCCGGTGCTCCTGGGTTGCCCCTGAAAACAACCCCTTGTGCCTAGTGGACCCTACCCACTTACCAAAAGAATAAAAAAATGTTTTAAAAATTGCAAAAACATACACAAGGGGAAATCCACTGAGGTTGGTTGGAGGGAAGTACAAGAGAAACGCCTGAAAGTACTTTTTCACAAAAAGAGCGGTGGACACGTGGAACGGACTACCAAGTGAGGTGGGATGTGCTAAAAGAGTGGGAGGATTCAAGCTAGCGTGGGACAGGCACAGGGGCCTGATAAGATCGGGGGATGGTAGGGAAGGAGAGGAAAACAAGGGGATGGATGGTCTGTAGGTCCATCACTCGTATTAGGCATGGTTGAGCAGATTGGATGGGTCAGTTGGGCCTTTTACTGCCTTCACAGTCTATGTTTCCGTGCTGTTATGTTTTCGATCATGTATGCTATATATACTGTATATATATATGACCACAATACAAGCAGCAGTAATTTTCCATTAGAAATTTAAATCTGATTTGCAGGTTGTATTTTGTTTGCATTTATTTAAATGTGTTGCGTGGTGTTCATTTCTATTGAGAATCATCTGCTGGCAGACTTTTCACTGGCTGTGTCATAAACACTGCTGCTGCCTTGCCACAGCACTTGGTTGAAGGAGACTTCCTCTTAATTCATTCTTTACTAATCTAACAGACGGTATCTTGCTCGTCAGCGTAAGTTATGCAATTTGTTAGTTATCCAGCAAGATCAGTCACAAATGCATTTAAATAGAAAAAAAATGGAAATAAACATGTTTCACTGATAACTCTGATAAGAGACCAATCGCCAAGTTATAGAAAATGTAAGGGGCTGATAATAATTTGAGTCAGACAGCAACTCTCCAAGTCAATGGGACTGAGGGTTTCTCCAGATGGTGCCTGATAAACAGTTCTGTTTCGAGGCAAGCAAAATTACATGGCCGAGAAAGGCACCCACGTGTCACACGAGACCTGTTCCATCACACTCCAATCCTGTAAGCCAGCCTTGCAGTCGGTAACTACGCAGAGACTGCACTGGGGTGGGGGGGGGGAGGAGATATGCACAGTGCACCGTCCATCTCCCTCTCTTCCTGTCCTGGTCTGAGTGGGGATTCAACACAACTGGATTTGCAATCCTTAACATATTATTGTTTGGAATCAGAGCTGTCTAGGCATGTTAGTGGTTTTATTATCAGTTGTGAAAGTTCACTTACCTTTTTCTAACTTTTCATTTGGGTAAACTATATAGCAATTTAAGGACTACAGATGAATCCGTCCCACTGCAATTTCTATTAATATCCAGTTTGATCAGGAAGGCATTCCGACGACCCGCTGGCACAGTGGTTGGATTTCCACCTGTGATGCCGATGACCCAGGTTCAGGAACAGACCTGGGTGTCAGAGGGCCGGCCATGGGGGAGATGGCTTCAGGGTCCCACGATGGCTCGCCTTCTCCCAGGAGGGAGGATGGTAAACGGCTCACACCTTGACGTCCTGGCATATCACGTTCCCAGGGGAGAAACGAGGAAAAATGTCCCCCTGTCCGACCAGATGATAGTTCCCTGTCCCGCACCACCACAAAGCCCCGGACAGGCCAGAACAACCCCAGCAGCATCCACTGCCAAGTAAGTCACGTTGGCCACCCCCACAGGCGCTTTCTCCCCTGAAGGGGGGGGCGTCTGATGAAGGGAAATGTCGGATTACCTGGGAGCTGCAACGTGGGGTAGTAGATGGCAGTGGGGATGGAGGGCCGGTGAGGTACTCAGGTGACCTGAAGGAGTGGCCAGTTGGGGAGCAAGGGAGGTGCAAAAAAAAAAAAAGGCATTCCTTGTGATGGGAACAAAATATGCACTTTCAGATATAAAAAAAACAGAGCTAAAGGTGTGCAGAAAAAAACTACCAGGTCTATAGGGCTCAACATTATGGGAAGATGAATGGGTTTCTCTCATGGAAGTCCTTTACTGCCTCATAGTGCAGAAGATGCCGTTTCCTCAATCTATTTTTTTTCCATATGTAACCCCCCTGCAAATGGGGGTTCCCAAAAGACTTCCAGGAGCTTGCTTGAATGCTCCAAGCCTGAATGGTGTTTGGCATTTAAGCCATTTAACAGTGAGTGTTTTTAGAGCCTCTGGTACTGTCTCTTTAAGAGCTGTCTGCTTGCAGACATAATTAGTTTGTATGGGGACTGTGTGCTTCTCTGAGTACCACTCGAGCTGCTGCCAATTCACTTCATTTTGCAGTCACTAGGAGTGCAAAGGAACCTATCTGAAAGATGTAACTGTTTGCCAGAAATTATTTAGAGTAATAATGAAATTACTGTTTGTCTAACCTGCTTTCTTTGCAGTCAGAACTGTGTCTGCTAGTTCCCCATTCTAGTTTTGAACTGCTGAACTGGACCAATCAGTGTGGGGTAAGCTAGCTCTAAAATGGTGCCTTGGACGAATCAGAACTTGGACTCATAATCTGAGGCCAGCCACAAGAGGATTGTATGGGCAGTGACTCTGGGAGATGTAGTTTAGACTTCAGTGCCTTTTGGACCAACAGCAGCAGTCTATTGTGGTGACAGCCAATCCAGTCAAGAACTGGGAGGAACTCAAAGTGCCAGTTTTGTCGGTTGGAGTTTCAGTTGGGCTTTGGCAGTGAAGAAGGAAGGAGCCCTGTGCTTTTTCAGTGTGCAGTTTTAGTCAAAAGCGTGTGTAAGGCCCAGAGTTCCGGTCTGCAGCTTGTGTAACAGCTTGTTAGGACTGAATCTGTCCTGTGAAAAGAATCAAAGGATCTCTGAAGAGTAGAACCAGGCTCACCCTGTAGAAGACTGGAGGAATTGCTGAAAATTGCACTTGGTCTGTCAGGAACTGAATCTGCTGTGTGTTCTCCGGGTATTGTGCAGTAATTGCGATCGGGATACAGATGCAGCCTGCCTGGTATAGTGCTTTCTTTTATATGGATGTGTGAAGAGGTTTGTGTACCTCAAGTGAGCCCTACTGACATTGAAGGACCCTATCTTATTTGGAGGTCGTGAGTACTAATTCAGGAGTCGCTCCTGTTGGATTGCCACATTAAATCCAAATGGAATTACTGTACTGCTGACTGTTTAATTCTCCTTTCTCTGTGTGAAAGGGCCCCTACCAGCTGCCACTGGTTTGGACTAGCCACTAGAGCTTGGGTACCCAGGGACAGTAACTGATAGGGATAGACCTGTGCACAGAGCCATGAAATAGATTATTAGAGTGATAAGCTAATTAACCTGATTTCCCGTCCTTGTTATATCCCCTAAATAAATCAGAGCTGCTTGTTTCAGCAAAGTTATACTGCCTGAGGTATTTGTCTATGTTAAAGTACTGTACTGTGATTGTTGCACTGTATCTCATTTCACAGGAGGTCCCAGTGCGGAACCAGACCTGGGGGTAAGTGTATACTGTGAAAGGTAATTCTGATATATTGTGGGCCACTAGTGGGAAGAAAGGAGGTTGCAGTGTCCCAGAGGGCTGTGACCAAGTTAGTTTAACTATTGCAAACCCTTACCTCTGGGTGGAGGCACCCGCCATTGGATCCAGGCCCCTCAACCTGTTAGTGGCAAATCAGGCAGGGGTAGTAGCCCCTGGGATAGCGCCATCTAGGGGTTACACATACAACCACAAAACCCAGGCAGAAACATACTGTAGCACACTGAACAGCAAAGGAAAGCCCATGAGGAAAGAAAATAAATTTAGAAAAGGTAAACTGAAACTGTCCGTACTTCATAGCTCTGCATACTGACCTCTTGAAGGCATGGTAAGGAGGAACAAACATTGAGGGAAAGCCCTATTTTGAGACCCTGTGAGAACCTCCCCCCCTTTAAATAACTCAAATAGCTTTGCCAGGTCTGAGACCCTGACAGCCTCTGCCCCCTTTAAGCCCTGTGTACAACACTATACCTAATAGGACAAGTTATTATCTCACAATCGACCTGAACATAGTATGTCTCCGAATATATGCCATGGAAGTATTTCACAAATAAAAAGTATCAGCGTGACCCAGTATAGCAAAACAAATGAAGCTGGGCACCCAGCGTGCTCAGAAGTTTCTCTCAGTCATTTTGACCATATTGGGCACGCTCAGAAATGTATTCTCACATACAGTATGTAATGCATGAACTTCCTTGAGCTGCAGGAACTTCAAAGAGATGACGGGCTAACAAGCGCTCGTTAAAAACATAAAAGATTAAGAACTTTGAAATCTCATAATATACATAGGATATCCCATGAAGTAGCTCAAAATAGGAGTTTTTTTTTTTTTTAGCTGTATTTTTGCTCCCTCCTTACCCCACCAAACTCTCTCCGACGTCCTTCCGGATCCTCGGTCTCTACCTCCCTACGTGACTTGACTGTTTCTCCACCCTGGCACTGGTACATCCCCCAGGTCTGACCTCTGGGGAAGGGTCCCTCATGCCCAGGGCGCTCTTTCTATAGTATTGAGCCCCGGGCCGGGGAGGAGAGGGGCAGCGGAGAATCAAGTCCAACTCTGGGAGTGTGGACCATGGGAGGGAGGAGTCATGGCCTATCAATGGGAGGAAGGGGTATCTGTATTTTTCGTGAACCCCTGTGGAGCCCAACTAGCAAGGCAACGTACTGCCATGGGTCCACCCCCTGGCATATGCCACGTTGCTTCCGCTAACTACCTCCAGCCGCCGCTAGAGGTTGCTCCCTGAACGAACGTTGTCCCCAGCCCTCCCCAGGAAGAGACAGAGAGCAGTCCTGTGGACACTCAATCTCTTCCTTCCCCTGCCGACCCCTGACAACCCAGGCTCGCTTGCAAACCCGGGTCGCCAACGTGGCATGAGGTGTGGCGTCTAGCACCTCAACCCTCAGCGCCACCGGGCCAGCCCACAAAATGGGATTATTTGGCATGGAATACTGATGTTCTTGCCCACTTGAACTCATGACTTCAGTTCACTTAGCCACTCATGCAAGGGAACAACAACATCAACATTCTACATCAAATCTTTTTTTTTTTAGCTACCTCATAGGATATTTTTTATTTTGTGGTAGAGTGGAACCTGCCTGGATGCAATACAATACTGCAGAATTTTGCAGCAGTTTTTTACTGCAGGAAACAAAGTTATTTCAGTAGCAGTTAAAGGGAACAGTCAGCCTAAAAGCCCCCCACCCAGCTTTGAGGCTGGTTCCAATTTGCACTTTGTATGTAAAAACATTTTTTGCTTTACTCCCTGTCTTCTGCAGTATAGTAGATTGCAGCAGACTGAGTTTGCAAACTTGCAAGCTGACATTTTCTGTAACTACAAAGCCCAGACTCTCCAGCAACTGACATTAGAGCAGGGCTACAGCAGTGAGAGATTCAATAGCCTGCAGTGCTTGTTAGAGTTTTTTATAAAAACATAGAAATTGACTGGATAAGGACCCCCAGGCTCATCTAGTCTGCTCGCATACCCTAGTCTTAATTAGCTGCTGCTGACCCTGCTTGGTCCCCAGCTGCTGCTATAAGCTCCAGTCAAGTGTTTGCTAGTCCCATTGTTCTCCCGAGCCTATGTACAGTCCTTTGAGAGCTTGCACTCTGTTGATCAGGTTTCTCCTTATTTTTATTTTTTTTTAAACTCTATTTTTAATTTCAATTTTTTAAAAATAGACAAATAGAGCATTAGTACAGGTACAGTAAGCAGAATATTGTTCCACAAGCAATACACAGCCCTGGCATATGGTGTACATTCAAGCAAGAGATTAGAAAATAATAATAATAATAAAGAGGAGACCAACATTAATACTGGTATGTTTTTATCAAATCAGCAGTCAGGTTTCTCTGTTTAAGTCCCCGGTGTTGGGGATATCTTCTGCAGCTGTGAAGACGTCAGCCTTGAACTCGTATCTCACAGAAAGAGTGGCAGAGCTCAGTAATGGTGTGTTGACACAGTATTTCAACTTTGTTGCACGTATAGTTGGATATTTTTTTTTTTTTTTTTTTAAACAAAATGGTAGTAGTGCATATAAATTCTTATTTCTTTCAATGTATTCCTGTGGCGACAATCCCCCCCCCCCATTAAGATGTGATGTATCCCTGTACATAATGGATTTCTTTTGAGGGGAGGGAGAGAACACTTGTATTTTACATGTTTGTAGAGTGCTTCATGAGGGTTCGGTTACCTAATAAGAAATCCTACTGAGATCTATGCTTTAGAGACTTGCTGCCTGATTAAAATCATACATACGAACACATGAATGTATGAACGTATGAAAACGCCGGCAGAAAAAGGCCTACAGGTCTATCACGTCTGCCCGAGTGTGCAGCTCGCAGTTTACGTTACTGGATCAGCTGGAGACTGAGCTTTTGCTTTGGCAAGGCCTGCCCAGAGGAACACTTCGTCCTCTGATGCCATCCACCATCCTCTGTACAAGCTTTTAAAAACAGATGATGGCGCATCCGTTTTGAACAGGCCTCCCTTAGCCAACCAATATAACAACCGAACTGTGAAAGCAGTGAATTATTACTTATATATGTGAGAGTTACATCTTACAAAAAAAATGATTTAGTTTAGCCACTGAAGCACTGTAAATGAGGAGAACTCATTTATATCTTCATTTTAGCCATTTATCTTCACTTTAGACAGGCCACAAAGGAACCCTTAACCAACGGGAGAGCAGCGTGAGCAACGCCTGATTAAACCACAGTGGACTTTCTGCACTCAAAACAGACCATTGAAATCAAACAGAAATAGTGACATCATAAAAAGAACAGCCGTACACAGCTGTCACTCATGAGGTATTGTCTTACCCCCTCACTCATGAAGACAAATGGTGTATCTTGAGTCAGGCCTGTGTAGTCCTTATTTATACAATATACATGAGGGTCAGACCTTACAGATAAATGACTTATTTTGGCAACTGCTGCATTCTAAATGAAGATGCACCCAACACTGAGATGTATGGTGTGTCATCGGCATTTATATCCACTTTGGTTACAAAGGAACCCTTAACCAATAGGGGAGCAGCTTGCACTATGTCTGATAACACCACAATGGCCTCTGCTGCAGTCAAAACAGAGCCGTGACATCAGTCAGAAACTGTTAGATCTTCATTAAAAGAACTTATTTAAAAGCTACAATTTAAAATGTTTTAACCCATTGCTAAAACCTCCTGTAATGTGCTGTTACCTGTCATTTACTGTACTGGCCTGATACTGTATGTAACCTGATTGACTTGGACACCTTTGAAAAAGTGCTCGAGATTGAAAGTCTTCCAAACACAATAAATAAAAATAAAATACATTGTATAAACTGGACACACAATGGCCTGACTCAGAGCACGCCACTTATCATGAATGAGGAGGAAGGACAACAATGAGTTTTGTAGATCCTGTCTCTCCCCCCCCCCCGCACAACTGAGAACACTACAGATCTAATATTTATTCATGTAACCCCCCCCTGCAAATGGGGGTTCCCAATAAGTCTTCCAGGAGCTTGCTTGAATGCTCCAAGCCTGAATGGTGTTTTACGCTTAGTTTCATTTATTCAGTGCGAGTGCTTTAGAGCCTCTGGTACTGTCTCTTTAAGAGCTGTCTACCTGCAGACATAATTAGTTTATATGGGGGGGGGGGGACTGTGTGTTTCCCTGCTTGAGTCCCACTCGAGCTGCTGCCAAATCGCTCCGTTTCTGCTGTTGCTAAGTGGGCAGAGTGAGCACTTTTCAAAGATGTAACTGTTTGCCAGAAATCTTTTAGAGTAGTAACGAAAATACAGTTTGTCTAACCTGCTTTTCTTTGCAGTCAGAACTGTGTTTGCCTAGCCCTCCATTCTGGTTTTGAACTGCTGAACTGGACCAATCAGTGTGGGAGGACCCTTGAAATGGATCCTGCTGCTGGCAAATCAGAACTTGGACTCTCATCGTGGAGCCAGCCTCCTATGTACTGTATGGCCAGTGCCTCTGGGAATTGTAGTTTGGACTTCGGTGCCTTTGTGCACCAACAGGGGTAGTCCGATTGTGAGTGACAGCCAACTGAACTGGGAGAAACTCAAAGGAAATGCCCAGCTCTGTCTACTGGAAAGATCAGATGAGGTGAGACAGTGAAGAGAAAAGGAGCTATGTGCTTCTGCTGTGTATAGTTTTAGCACGGTAAGCGCGTGTAATTCCCGGAGTTTCGGTCTGCAGCCTGTGCAAGTGCCTGTTCGGACTGAATCTGACCTGTGAAGAGAATCAAGGAGATTTGAAGAGCAGAAACCAGGCTCACCCTGTAGAAGACTGGAGAAATTGCTGAATCGTGCTCGGTCTGTCAGGAACTGAATCTGCTGTGTGTTCTCCCGGGTATTGTGCAGTAATTGCAATCGGGATCGAGAAGCAGCCTGCCTGGTATAGTACTTTCCTTTTACATATAAATCTGTGTAGTGCTTGTGAGGAATCGCGTTTCAAATCCCCAGTACAGTGAATTGAGTGCATGAAGCTGGAAGTAAACCCCAGTTTAATCCAGATTACATCCATTTGTTCTAAACTGCAGTGGGGTCCAGTCACAAGGACCTTGTCCACATGGTCTGCTCCTCCTGGCAATCCAGGACAATCTGCCTTCCATTCAGTTCCCAGCATTGAGTTTGTGAGTACAAAGCCGGGTAGCTCCCTGCCATCTGTTTGTCAAGTTGCAAGTGTGTCATCTAATTGTTGCTTTTTTCATTTCTTCACGAACTGAGCCCTCCAGCTCTGGATTACAATTGGGTATTGTGCAAGTTTTTTTTCCATCACAGGGCCCCAACCAACTGCACCGATCCTGGCTAGCCCCCACCCATCCTGGGTACTCAGTGAAAGAGACAATTTGGGACTCTGAATATGCGTACAGTACTGTGATTATTAACGTGTTTAACCTAATTAACCTGATTTCCCCCTTCCTTGTTACAGCTCCTTAAATAAATCAGATCTGTTGTTTTTCAGCAAAGTTACACTGGCTGAGGTATTTGTTTATGTTTAAGTATTGTACTGTGGTTTTTGCACTGTATCATCTTGTTTTACAGGGGGTCCCCAGAGTCCAGTCGACAGACCCAGGCCTGGGGGTAAGTGTACATTGTGAAGATATTCCTAATGCATTGTGTGGGCCACTAGTGGGAAGAAAGGGGGGGTTACAGTGTCCCAGAGGGCTGTGACCAAGTCAGTTTTAGCTACTGCAAACCATGACCTCTGGGTGGAGGCACCCGCCACTGGACCTAGGCCCCTCAACCTGTTAGCAGTTAAGCAGGCAGGGGTAGTAGCCCTTGGGATAGCGCCACCGAGGGGTTACATTCATATTTCAGATTTTGACACTTTTGAAATGATTTGTGCTAATGGCATGTTATTCATACTCATTATCGTCTTTACATGTTAACTGACTTGAGTTGAAGGTTTCTTTCATAATGTGTATGATGACCTGATGGGCCTTGGTTCCCTTCTAACCACAAATTACTTGTTACTGCATACAGGGCTCTTGGTATAGGAAGGGCACATAGCAAGCCAATAAACCTACCCTAACCAAACATGACACTATGATTTTTTTCTGCATTGTTCAGGCCTGCACAGTGTGGTTAAATGATTAATGCACTTAGTGCCTGTGATGTGGTCTTGTGTTTAGCTCACAAATAAGTCACTCATGCACCAATCATCCCCCGACATAGTCACTCCCCTGTTGAGATGACTTGTTTCGCCTGGGCTGTCCGACATATGCTGGTCCTATGAGTGACCACTATACTGTAATATCTCTCTGATCCAATAAGCTGCTTCATCCCCTTAGTCAAGCACATTAGTACAGGGCACTGTTTTGTGCATGCCCTTTGCTTCACTGTCTTGAACACTTTACGCCATCCATGTACTTACGTCTGTTACACACAACAGACATTCATTTGGTCATATAAAGACAGGCAGTCTTTAGCATATGTGAGGAAAAAAAAAAACACCACCACAAAAACTCCTCAACAGCACAACTCAGCAGGCCTTCCCAGTCTACAAGTTTAAAGAAACAAGCCCAAGACTCGTGCTTTCAGAATAAATACTTTGTGATATTATACAGTGGCCCAGATATTCAAAAGGGTTGCGCATGGCGCAACAGTGTTGCACCATGCACAACCCACTGATGCACCCCGGCGCGATGTTCAAAAGGGAAAAGTGCACTGCACAAATCCCAATGCGCCGGAGCGCTCGTAATGTGCAGGCACAGGTAGGGGCTGCTGATGCATAACCTGCACAGCCCGATATTCAGCCCGGGCGTGCAGAGTTATGCAGGCGCAACCCCTACCTGCGCCTGCACAAAGTTACGCCTGAAAAAAAAGGAACAAGTCGAGGGCCACCCACAGGTGAGCTGCCACACTGCAGGGCAACACAGCAGCTGCCACCTGTGGGTGGCCTGGACTGTTCCCACCGCCGGCGCCCCATGCCCGATTGTGGGCTGAGCGTCCTCGCCTCAAGTAGCAGTCAGCGGGCATAATAGTATTCTACGCCCCCATTAGCTCGATATGCAGGCATAATAGTATTCTCCTCCCCCATTAGCCCGATCATGGGCATAACTGAAACGCCCCCACCCCTCCGAGTAGCCCGATCGCGGGCATCAGACCTCTCCCCAAAAGTCCAATATCCTGGTGGTCCAGTGGACCATGAAGTAGCCCGATCGCGGGCGGCATCCTCACCCCATGTCGAAATCCCTGGTGATCTAGTGGCCCCCACCTACCACCGCCCACGGAGCCCCACCACCTCACTCCCCGTCAGCCAGCAGGCGGCAGCACCCCTGCTTTGCCCGCGCCTGATAGGGCTGCATGCCCGATGGTTCAGCACAGAGCCAATGGGTGTGCAGCCATACCGTCTAAGTCCATCCAGATATGTGAATGTTTCATTCACATATCTGGACTGACTTAGACGGTATGGCTTCTGCCCATTGGCTCATGCTCTGGACTGTGGGTAGCCCTACTGATTGTCAGTCGGGCGGATGGCGGGCGGGTGTGCCGCCGCCCGCTGGCTGACGGGGGGGAAGAGGTGGTGGGGCTTGTGGGCGGGTGGGTGGGGACCACTAGATCACCAGGGATTTCGGATGTGGGGGTGAGGATGCCGCCCGCCATCGGCACTCACGAGTCCACTGGACCACCAGGGATATTGGACTTTGGGGGTCTGATGCCTGCGGTGCGGGCTACTCGGGGGGTGGGGGGTTTCAGTTATGCCCTGATCGGGTTAATGGGGAGAATACTGTTATGACCGTGATCGGGCTGCAGGGCGCCGGGCCCGTGGCTGCTGCCTGGCAGGGCCAGGTGCAAGTCGCCGGGATCGGCACACCTGCATGCTAATGGCATGCAAATGGGGCCGTAATTAGATGCAAATGGCCCCCCCTGCACCTTGCATAAATTATGGCCCCATTTGCATGTCACCCTTTGAATATCGCAGGTGCTGTGCATGACGCAATGGAACTTGCACCACTGCATCTCAATGCTCCACTCTGACCATGCGCTGGCTGCAGTTCCACTGCACCATGCACAGTGGAGTGGCCAGGGGCGATATTCAATAGTTGCGCCATAGTGCAACTCCGTTGAATATCGCCCTGACCACACCCCTGCGCAACTATTTTGAGCGGCGCAGGGGCTTGCGCCACAAAATGGCGCCGTTTGAATATCTGGGCCAGTGTCCCTTCTCGGACGTTGCTGTTTAAATATAATACTGTAAACAGAACACACTGTTAACTCACCTATCTGTGGCATGTCCACTGCTGCGACTGGCTACCTGTTTTAGCACTCACACTGGCTCAGTGGCTTGTGGGGTATCAGGGTTCTGGAACAAGCTTAGGTTCCCCGCTCACCGAATCAGTGAGTAGAGGGCAGTGATACAATCAGTCTCCAGGACAGAGGACCGCACCTTATCACTTTTCAACATCCCCGTGGCCAAATACACAGCGGAACATAGCATGATCATGGAGACCACCAACCATGCCCCTCACCCCTCAGACTGGGGGTCACAAAGAGAAATGGGGGAAAATGCTACCCCTGGGCAACCACTCATGATACAGCTCAGTCACTTTGTTTTGCTCTACTAAATGTTACCATATTCAAAAAGATTCAGAGTTTCTTGTACACTAAGTTTCTCAGCTCAGCAGACAAATTATTTCATGAAAGGGCAGCAGAGATGGAAAAGGAGAGCCTACTCTGGTCCTCAAAATGCTTCAGGATATAGATAGAGCTGCCAGAACATCCCTAAGGCAATGGACAGCATGAGAAGTGGTCAGTTTACCAGCAAGGTACGGAGCTTTAAGGCCATTTATGTGCATGCAAACTATTTTAGCCAGTTCTGCTATTTTTCCAGTAGTTGCCGCTGAGGACGTCGGGGGTTGGAGGTGTGGACTGGTCCTCACTGGGATCCCCCTCCTCCCCCAACCCGGGCTAAAATCTTCTTTGTTGGGGACAAGGTGACTCCCAGGCGGCCCAGACTCTGCTCCGCTGCCACGGGAGCAGAAATCTCCAGCTGGGCCCCTGTTTGCTGGAGCCAGCCTGCTTGCTGGGGAAAGGAAAAAAGGTGCCAATTAGGAAACTGCAGGAGCAGTTTAAAATCTGGGTGACCTTGCAGCTGTGCCAGCAGTTGCCGCTGAGGATGTTGGGGGTTGGAGATGCGGACTGGTCCTTGCTGGGACCCCCTCCTCCCCCAACCTGGACTAAAATCCTCTTTGCTGGGGACAAGGCGACTCCCGGGCAGCCCAGACTGTGCTCCGCTGCCGCGGGAGCAGAAATCTCCAGCTGGGCTCCTGGTTGCTGGAGCCAGCCTGCTCGCTGGGGAAAGGAAAAAAGGATGAAATAAGTTTTCCGCCCTGTTCCTCTTCCCTGTTAAATACTTTGCTTGGCCCCCTTTCCCATCTCTATTTGCCCAATCTGGAGGTGATCCTCTCCCACGACTCTGGTGTTTCCCTGACTTTACCACAATGAATTAACTTTGAGCACAAGTATCATCTGTACTGTCATGAAGAACCTACTAGTATTGTCCATTTAGGCTACTTATGTTATCTGTTATAATTGCTATTAGTACTCTTGTTATAAGGGTATTTGCTCATAGCTCTGAGCCTGCTATCTGTTTACTCTTAGCTGTTTCCAATGTTATTATTCTTACTGAATTCAGTATGGTTGCTGAAGCTGGTGGGGTGTCCCTCTATAAAGCACCTGATGCCCACTTTCACTTGTTTGAGGGTTTGATGGTAAGCATTGTTTGGGATCTCTCCCCTGGGTTTACTCTGTGAAACTGAAAGCAAGCTTCACTGGCTTTCTTATTCTCCCACCTGCTTAGCTGACTTACCCCTACTATTCCACCACCCAGTGTCCTGGTCTAGCTCCCCGGACAGGTACTCTCAGATATGTCAACCCCTAACCCTGTTGTGGTGGCTGCAAAGCCTCCCTCCGCTGTTCGTGCCCTCTCCATCAGCCTAATTACCTTCTTATGCTTGTCTCTATTCATCATAGACTGTTGCCCTCCCCTAGGGGATCTCAGGGGAACACCTGAACTGCCTGTTGAGTTCGACTTCACCTTTTCTAACCCGATGGCCTCTGATAGCCTGATCCTCTGGCCTATCTGCTGTCTCGACCTTAGGTGTATTTTGTATCTCTCCATAGCGATCAAACGCCTTTTTCGTAAGCCACTGACCTGCAGGGGTCGCCCCTCCTTGAGGCACCTTCTTTGGCTTCTACTGGTGCTACTAGTTTTGACTGGTGATACTGAACTAAATCCTGGCCCCTCCTCTTTCCCTTCCTGCCATGCCTCCACACCTCCCTCTGGCTGGCTATCAGACAAAGGACTAAAAGTGGCTCACCTCAATATCCGCAGCCTCCTGCCCTGTCTGGCTGAGCTTGCTGCCTGGGTTACTCACTACAAGCTGGACATCCTTGGCATTACTGAGACATGGCTGAAGCCTTCCACCCCAACTCTGCTTGTGCACTTCCTGGCCTCAATCTCATTAGGGTTGACCGTCCAGGGAAGAAGCGAGGTGGTGGGATCTTGATTTACTTTAAGAGTCACTTAAATCTGTCCCTCGTATCCCACCATGAACCCGATGCCTCCTAGTGAGCTACTTCACACTGTACTGTTATTCGGCAACACTGAAAGTTGCATATCGTATGTACCTACAACCCTCCCAAGGGTGGTGTGCAAGGGCCATCCTACCTCATTGGTGATGTCGGCCCCAAGGTCGGAGATAATGAACTGATGATCTTACGTGACCTCAATCTAAATTTGCTTGGTGGAAATACTAAGCAGTATGAGCCTCTACTTGCTAGTCTCTCCCTCTCCCAGCTTATTCGGGAGCCTACTAGGTTGTCTACCAATTGGGGGAATAGCTCCCTCCTTGACTGGGTGTTGTTAAACAGACCCAAGAGGAACTGTTCTGGAACCCTTCCTGACTCTATCTCGGATCACACCCCCATATACTGTGTACGGAAGATCTCTCCTCTGAAAGTCCCCTACAAAATTATCCAGGTGAGGGACTTCTCCAAGTTTGATCTGGGATCCTTTCATGAGGACCTGGGGCTCACTGACTGGTCTGCAGTGTTAAATGCTCCTGACTCTCCCACTGCTGTAAATAACTTCCTCACCGCCTTCTTGGCCCTGCAGGACAAACACGCCCCCCTCATTAGAAGGAGGGTAAGGGGTTCCATCACTAAGTGGCTTCATGGGAGTCTACTGGCCCTCATGCGGACCAGGAACAAGTGCTGGGCTAACTTTAAAGCCACAAAGGACTTGGTTATCTTTCAGCAGTATAGGAGGCTCCGGAATGAGTGTAAGAAGCTATTAGAGCTGCCAAGAGTGAATTCTGTAAATCTGCCCTGCTAAGTTTGGCTAGGGACCCTAGAAATTTCTGGAGGAACAACAAAAATATTGTAAGCAGCTCCTCTAAATGTGGGGCCACCAATATGATCACTGATGGATCAAACTGTAATAATCCCCTAACCACTGCCAATGCCTTCAACTCCCATTTTACTGACCTGTCTGCATTCACCTCATTATTCTCTGCTAGCACGAGTGATAGACATGATCTGCCCACTGCCCCTCAGCCTGTCCCTGCCGCCCATGCCTTATTCTATTTCAGGGCAGTAACTGTCCAGGAGATGCAGAGACTTCTCTCTGGTCTCTCCCCGTACTCGAGTACTGGCCATGATAATATGGAGCCTAAGCTCCTACACCCTGGTGCCTCTTACATTGTCCTACTGGTGGCACATATCTTCAATATGTCTCTCATCTCTGGAACAATCCCTGACCTCAGGAAAGTGTCGAGGATTGTCCCGGTTCTTAAGCATGGTAACCCAAAGATCCTTGACAATTACTGACCTATATCCATTTTATCGGCCGTCAGCAAACTTTTGGAAAAAGTTGTTGCTGGGCAACTCACAGAGTATATCCAGGCCCATGAGCTTCTGTCTCCCGTGCAGCATGGCTTTCGCAAAGGGCGTGGTACTTCCTCTGCTGCTGTTACTGTCTCATCTGAGATCAGGGCAGCCATGGATTTAGGAAAGCTCTCAGGTGCCATCTTCACTGACCTGTCCAAGGCATTTGACCTAGCTGACCATGCGCTTCTTAGCTCTCAACTTCGGTCCCCTGGCCTGTCTGCCCCCATCCTTAGGTGGTTCTCCAACTACCTCCAGGGTAGACAGCAACTTACAAAATTCAGTACGGCCCTCTCGGAGCCCACTCCGGTAACTTCTGGTGTCCCTCATGGGTCTGTTCTAGGATCCCTCCTTTCCTCTGTTTTCGTCAATAATCTTCCCTCCGTCTCTTCACATTGTAGTGCCATATTATATGCAGATGACCTGGTTATCCTTACCCATTCCCATGACATTGGGATCATCAACCACCAACTAAGGGCTGACTTTTGCAACATCCAATCCTCGATTATAGCCAACAAGCTTGTCCTCAACCTTAAAAAACCCAGGCCATACTCTTTGGATCCCTGGCTACGATAAAAGCTTCCCTTGCTCCCCTGTGTGTTATGGGAATTGATGGAACCTCAGTGTTGGTTACTGACTCCGTCAAGTACCTGGGGGGGGTGACACTTGACCCCCAGCTTGACCTTGCCTAGCATATCCAAAATGTGCGTAGGACAGTAAGCAGCAAACTGGGCCTGGCCTACAAAGCGAAGAACAACCTCACGTCTGCCACTCACCTTGCCCTGGCCAGAGGTGTGCTTCTCCCTACTCTCTGTTATGGGCTTATCTTGTTTACACAAATTGCTAAGGTGCGCCTCTCTAGGTGGGATGTAGCCTACAACAACATTTGTCGCATCGCACTCTCTGCCCCTCGCGTCACCCACCACTGTGACCTGTACAATAAACTTACCTGGCTCTCCCCGTACAACCCCAGGAGCCTCATCCTGGGGTGTTTTGAGACAAGGTACTTAGAACTGCCCCCCGACACTGGCTGTGCTCCTCAAGCCTGCTTCCTCCTCATATTCCCTTAGGTTGCTTGGCTCAGCAGTTCTTAAGGTCCCTGCTACCCATACAAAAATGGGGGACAGGGGTTTTGCTGCATGTGCACCCAGAATCTGGAACTTTTTTCCCACCCATGTCCGCTCCTTCCCCTCCCACACCTGCTTCCAGAACTCCCTCTGGGATTACCAGAAGCTCTCCTCGGCATGTGGCTGTCCCAAACCGCTGTAATAGCCTATCGTCCTAGCTGGGTACTTGCTGCTGGACAACTACATCTTGCACTTTCTAGTGTCCCTGTACAGGCTCTGCTGGCTGGCCTCGCCCGGCTGTGTTCAGCTATGTATGCATATGTATGCACGCTTTGTTATAGTATGGAGTTTATTTCGCTGCCCTGTTGTTAGCCATATGTATTGTCTGTACTCTCTCTCCTGTAACTGTGTACAGTCCTTAACTGCTTGTGATATTTTACCTGATGCTATGTGTTTCACTGTATGAACATGTCCTTCTTTGTACTCTCCCAGGTCGCATCTGAAAAAAGGCATCTGTTTTGTCTAGCGTGCTTACCTGGTTAACAAAAGCTACACAAATAAACAAATAAATAAATAAATAGAGGTAAGCGAAAGCCAGTCTGAGTCCTACAGTATGACATCATGGGGAAGTGACTGGAAATTAATAAACCTTATCAAGCTGGTAAACAGTCAAGTGAGACACCCACATGGGGCATCTGGTGGCTGGGCAAATCCCAGAGCTGGGGGTGACTTGCTCCCGGCTATGAAGGACATCGGTCCATACCTCCCAAACTCTCCGACACACATGTCATGCAGAAGGCTTAAAAAAAATTTAGGGAAAAATGACCAGAATCAGGGACATCTTAAAATATGGTCAACTCAAGAAGATTTTAGAACTAGAAAAAAAGTGTTTATTCTGTTACAGACTAAACGTTTAAATCGTCCCAAGACCATCAACAGGATTTAAAAACTGAAACCATTTTAATGTATGGACGTGCAGAAGCTGTAGAAACATGATACATCCATCCTTTAATTTAAAAACAGTCTCCCTAGCCATAACGATTCCCAAGTTAGCCCACGTTAAAGTAATTATCTTTCACAAGTTCCAGCATTTGAACCATTAGAGCTAGAAACTTAAATAAAAGCTTGGAGTTAGACGGATATGAAAATGAATGTATCACACTGATACAACTTCAAGTGTCAATACGTGTCTCTCCATGTCGATATAGTATGTTGGTCGAAAAATGTATATTCAGATATATTTTGTGCCTTCCAAAGGCAGTGTATAATGTAAAATGTAAGCTTTTTTCTTATATCAATACATACACACATTATGTCAAAGTAATATTTTGTCCTATAGAGCTGTTTCTCCCGGGCAGTGTTTCTCTCAGGAAAATTCTCTGGTCCCAGGATATACCCTGTTCAGGTCTTTTGACTCTCCCTCCCCACAATGGATTCTCAGCCACCTCAACATCCCTCCAGCCTTTTCCCATCCATGGGAGGAGCTCTAGGTGAAGCAGTACCCCCCATGGGGTGTCTCCCCCGCTGTGGCAGTTCACTGTGTGGAGGAGTATCCAGTGTCAGCAGGCACTAGGACCTAGTGAGGTCCAGGAACCAAGGCCCTCATAGAGACGGGGCATGGTTTTTCTGCCTGGTTTTGTCTCATGTTGTCCCTCCTCCCCTGGCATTTACAGAGCCTTCTGGCAGCCCTGGCTGCACGCAGTGATGTCCTTTGGGGGAAGCAAGCTCCCTCAGTCCACTGCAGGGGTCACTGCAACACCAGAGCCTGACACTAGCCCTCCCCGATCACGGTTCACTGTCGAGTGGAACCTGCTGTGATTTGGCCTGCCTCCCGACGTGGCACCCCGAGCTTGACTACGAACTTGGTTCAGCTGCACATTGTGCTGCTGCTGGACTCTCAGGGCAGCCTAATTATAATAATTCTAAGCATCAATATAAAACAAATGTTTTTATTTTTTAATTTCTTAAATTGCCTTTACTTTTTCTGATGTTTGGGAATGCTACACTTATTTAATTAGGAACTGTATAATTTGCAGCCCAATATAACAGGCTCAATGAACAACTCAGCACAATGCAGGAAGGCAGCTGCAAAGGCCAACAAAATGCTGGGTTGTATTTCTAGGGGTATATCTTCAAGGAGAGGGGAGGTGATCCTGCCGTTGTGTATATATAGGTCACTGGTTAGGCCACACCTGGAGTACTGCGTGCAGTACTGGCATCTGTATCGGAAGAGGGACATTAAGTTACTGGAGGGGTGCAGCGCAGGGCAACAAAGATGATCCAGGGACATACCCTACATGAGCAGGCTGAGGGAGTTGAACATGTACTCAATGGAGAAGAGGAGGGACGGGGATATGACTGAAACCTTCAAGTACATGAAGGGAATGAACAAGACAGACATGGAGGGATCATTCAAGTTAAGAGGGGGTAGGGACACTCGAGGTCATGATCTAAGATTGGAGGGGGGAAGGTTCAGGAGGCAAAATGAGAAAACATTTTTTTATGGAGAGAGTGGTGTCTGGGTGGAATGTGTTGCCTGCGAAAGTGGTATCCTGTAGAACAGTGGACTGCTCAAAAGGGGCTGGGATAGGGTAAGAGGGAGGGGCAGCTGCAGTACAAGGGTTGCTAGCTGCACAGTCGAGCAGACTTGATAGACCATAAGGCCTTTATCTGCTGGCAAAGTCATCGGTTTGTAATATGAATTAGTCTTATGCCCTTCATTGCACGGAGAACAGTTCTATCCCCCCTTTCAAGTAACCCCTAATCTTCCTCAAAGATTATAAAGAGGCTAAATGTAAAAAGCATTTTGTGGAGGAAAACACTTGTGAAGTTTAGTGTCCGGCATTATTTTGGGATTCACAACCCTATGCTTAAAGGAAAGAAATGCAAATTTCAAGAGAGGCACGGATGCAATTTGTCAAGAGTCAGCTGAAAGGTATATGCGGGCCACCAGGCATTCACACAGCACCCCCTACTGAAGGAATATGGGACAGTACTGGTATCAGTTCAGAAGTTAGCTGTTTGCTCACCTCCCAGCAACAGGAAGGGTATAGTCATCACAACCATGAGAAAATGGGGGAAAAATAAAAAAGGAACTTTACATAAGAAACACAGTATGTGATAGCAGAAAAAGGCCTGTCGGCCCATCCCCGCACAGTACGTGGGTGATGGCCCTACTGACCTGGTTTGCCTCCTTATCCCTAGCATCACCTGCTCTTATCAGGCCACAGTGCCTGCCCCTCCCTTGTTTTGATCCCCTCACTGTTTTGGCACAGACCACCTCCTCCTGCATTCTGTTCAACCTGTCCATAAGTCTTTCTGTGAAACAATACTTTCAGATGTCCCTACTGAACTTCCCTCCAGCTAATGTCAGTGCATTCCCCATTCTGTTTGCATTTAGGGTGAAATTATCAGAATATCAGAGGGAGTCAAGGATAGTGACAAGACCTTTTTTTGGGTATATCCAAGAAAAAAAGGATGACAAAGGAAGTACTGTCAAACCGAGACAAGGGACGGAATAGCTGGAGAACAGTAGAGGAAAGGCACAAGTGTTAAACTGAATACTTCTGCTCAGTATTCACTAAAGGATGGACCAATAACCATACAGCAGGATAGAAATAGGGAGTGGGGGGGTGCGGATGTGCGAAGAGATGATTGTGGAGGACAGAGTCCTTAACAGACTTATGGCCCTTAAAGTGTGTAAATCTCCTGACCAGATGGTATGTACCCAAGGGTGCTGAGAGAGATGGCAACAGTACTGGCATCTCCTCTGGCTGACCTTTTCAGTAGCTTCCTAGACACGGGGTGGTGCCACAAGAGTAGAGAACTGCATATGTGGTGCTCCTACATCAGCGTGCAGCAAGAGATGAGCCAAGGAACTACTGACCAGTCAGCTTGACATTAACAGTTGGCAAGGTGATGGAACCTATTCTCAAAGAATGGTTAGCCAAGTTCTTTGAAGCAAATAGGCTCCAAGATGATAGACAGCACAGGTTTATGGCAGGGAGGTCATGCCAAATGAACCCGATTCATTTCTTCAACTGGGTAACAAAGGAGGTGAGCAGAGGCCATACTGTACCTGGATTTCAACAAGGCCTTTGACTCTGCACCCTGTAAGACAGATATGAAGAAGCTTGATGATCTCAGGTGGGGGGGGAGGCAAAATGACTACATGGGTGGTATACTGGTTAGGGGGAAGAACCCAGAGGGTGGAAGCTGGAGGAGAATACTCCGGGATGAAGGAGGTTACTGGTAGGGTACCGCAGTGGTTGGTGTTCAGATCGCTGCTCTTCAACGTGTCCATAATTGACATTGGGGACAGCACTGAGGGCAAAATTTGCCTCTTCCCAGTCAATACTAAGCTCTATGGGAAGAAGGACACACAGAAGGGGGTCAGGGGCTTGAGGGAGGACCTCGCAAAGCTGGAAAGATGGTCCGGAATCTGGCAACTAGGGTTCAGCTCAAAGAAGTGCAAGGTCACGTGTGTAGGGAGTAAGAACCTTAGGGTCTAATACAGACAAGGGGAGTGACTGGCATGGTGTCTAAAGAGGAGACAGACCTGAGGATTGCAATTATGAGCACATGAAACCAGCAATGGAATGCAACAAGGGCTTCACAAAAGTGGTAGCAAAGAGGAGGTGGGAAATTACAGACCTGTCAGCCTGATATCTGTAGTGAGAAAATTGATGGAAACACTGTTAAAGGAAAGAATTGTGGAACACTTGGAATCCAACAGAAGAGGGGAAGTCGTACAAAAGAAATACTTTTTTTTTGCGTCACTTTTTCTTCCTTCCCCTGGCCCTGGTCGGCTCCTCATCTGGCCGCTGTCCCTGGCCTCCACTCCGCTCAGGCCCTCACCCTTGCAGCCCCCATGGCTTACCCCCTGTGGCAGGGCAATGGGAAGCCCCCTACTTACCCATCCTGAACAGGATGTGGCTCAGGGCATTACCTCAGGGAGCGGAGCGCCAGGAGATTGCCATCAAGCCACCACGATTAGCCACCAGGGTCTTTTTGCGTTTTATCCCCCCAAGAGCCTGGTGTGCAAGGACACCAGCGACAGGCACACGCACACATCCACCCACATCCCCACCAGGCATCTGTCAGGCTCCCGCGCACTTGTGTCAGCAGTGCTGCGCCAACCTCCAGCCTCTGCCAGGGGTCACACATGCAACGACCGAAGGTGCCCCCCCCTTCCCGGAGATGGAGAGCAGTCCCTTGGATGCTCAATCCACCTCCTTCCCTGCCGACCCCGGCAACCTGCACTCATTCCCGAACACAGATCGCCGGCATGACAAGAAGTGTAGCGACAAGCACCTCAGCGCCACCAGGCCAGTCATGCCAAAGAAATATGATAAGATTTTTTGACTGTAACCAAAGTATCATATATGGAGGAGTAGTGCATGTGGCCTACCTGAACTTCAGCAAGGCCTTTGACACCGTTCCACAATGAGGCTGGTAAACAAGTTGGGTAGCATGGAGGTGGGCAATGGGTAACTTGGGTATGAAAATGGTTAGGGGATAGGAGGCAGGGGGTGGTGGTGGTGGTGGTGGTGGTAAATGGAGTTCACTCAGAGGAGCAGACAGTGGCCAGTGGGGTACCCCAGGGGTCAGTACTAGGGCCAGTCCTCTTTAATGTCTTCATTAGTGACATAGTAGAGGAACTCGAAGGGAAAGGTCTGCCTCTCTGTGGATGACACCAAGATCTGCAACAGAGTGGACACTCCCGGGGTATGTGCAAAGAATGGAAAGAGATTTAAGATGACTAGAGGAATGGTCATAAGTTTGGCAGCTAAAGTTTAATGCAAAAAAGTGCAAAACAATGCCCTTGAGTCACAGAAACCCCTCGGGGTGTATTACAAAATGGGGCGGGGGGGAGAGAGATACTAGCAACAACCAAGCAGGAAAGGTATCAGAGGGTAATCATATCGGATTACCTGAAGGTGGCTAGACAAAGCAATTGGGAGAGTTAGTGGGATGCTGGGGGTGTATAGGCAGGGGTATTATCAGCAGGAAGAGGGAAGTGGTGTTGCCACTATATAGGTCTTTGGTAAGACCCCACCTGGAGTACTGCGCCCACTTTTGGAGACCACATCTCAGGAAGGATATAGACAGGGTGGAGGGCATCCAAAGGGAGGGCCACCTAGATGGCACACGGTCTACATCAAAAGTCCTACAAGGACAGGCTAAAGGAACTAAGCATGTACAATCTGGAGGAGTGGAGGGAGAAAGGGGGAGATGATTGAGACCTTTAATTGTATCAGATGGGTGAATAACGTACAAGTGGGAGGTATTTTTGGGAGGAAAGAGTGCTCTAGAACAAGGGGCCATGATATGAAGCTGGAGTTGGGTAGGTTCAGGAGGGATGTGAGGAAATATTTCTTCACGGAAAGGGTGGTGGGTGCCTGGAACAGTCTTCCAGTGGAGGTGGTGGTGGCCAAAACAGTGGTGAGATTCAAAAAAAGCCTGGGATAAGCAAAGGGAATCATAAGGGATAGGTAAGGGGCGGAAGAGAAAGTACCGTAGACTAGAAGGGTCCGCAGCGAAAGCAACACAATGAAAAACGGCAAACAGGATGGGCCAAGCGACCCTTATGTTCCGTCATTTTCTATGTTTGTATGTTAATAGGATGCTGGGTTATAAGCAGGGAGTTCACCAGTAGAAGAAAGGAAGTCATGCTGTCATTAAATAAATTCATGGTGCAAATCACACTCTCAGAGTACTGCGCACAGTCCTGAACCCTGTTATAAAAAGAACATGAGCAGCTGGAGCAGCTGCGACAGAGAAGGGCCACAGAAATGATTTAGGGGCAGCAAGGGCTCTCATACAAGCAGAGGCTGGAGAACCAGAGTATGTACTTGCTTGAGGACAGAAGGAAACATGGGGACATGATAAAGAACTTTAAGGACCTTAAAGAGCAGCTGACACCATTAGGAGAACTTTCACAAACCATAATATGTAGGACACAGTCCAGCTTGTGTCTCACATTAGCTATATATGCCTCCTCCACATTATTTATTACCGAGGTCATTTGCATGAAAACAGGATCTTGGTGTAACCCCCCTTACAAATGGGGTTTCCCAAAAGGTTTTCCTTGAGCTTGCCTAAATGCTCACTGCCAGGCTGGTATCCTGCGTTTTAGCAGTTTAAATGTGATTACCAGAGCCTGTATAGCCTCTGTGTACTGTCTCTTTAAGAGCTGCCTGGATTGCAACATAAGTAATCTGAGAGGGAGCTCTGTTGAAAGATGTAACTACTTGCTGAAAATCATTTAGAGTGATAATGATAATGTAGTTTGTCTAACCTGCCTTCTTTGCAGCAAGGAATGTTTTGTCTCCACTATCTTGGTCCTGGACTGCAAATTGGACCAATCAGCGCTGGTGGGACCTAAAACCAAGCCAGACTACAGAAGCTGTCTGGAGTCAAAATCTGTAGGAATTGTAGTTTTGGGCTTTGGCACCTTTTTACAACTGAAGGGGGAGCTCTTGTTGTGACTCACAGACAGATCAGCCAACCAAACCTTTTGGATCTTGAGGAATCCCAGACTGCTTGCAATTTTCAGTTAGATCTAAGTTGGAAGCTGAAGAAGAAGAAGAAAGAGCTGAAGTGATTTTGAGCAGCAGTCCTGAGTGGATTCGCATGGGAGAACTGTGAAAGGGCTGTTTCTGGCCTGCATGTCTGTCTGCTGCCCCTGAGAGGTAGAGAAGAGAATTATTTTGAACTAAATCCAAGTTTGTGAGAATAAAGTAAGCCACTGATTTTTTACCAGGCTCATACCTGAAGAAGACCGAAGCTTTTGCTGAATGCGATCGGCCTGTCATGATTTCCAGCTGCTTTCGAATCCCCGGTTTGTGCAGAGACTTTGTGATTGTGACCAGAGAGTGATTTGCTTGGTACAGTAGAATTTCCTTACATGTAAATGTGGTGTGTATGGAAAGTGGGTCGTGATTTGGTCCCCCACTGTGTGAACTGTGTTCTGCTTGCTGGAAGCTGTATCCAGCCCAAAACGGACTGTATCCGAATTTATCTCCATTTGGCCTGGGCCTTGCCACACTGGCCCAGCCAGACTACCTGCTGCACAGAGAAAGCCATCGACGAGATACCTGCCTGGGGATCAGCCCCTGCTCCATGCTTGAACAGGAATGATGCCTCGGCGAATCGTGTGGGCCCTGCTTTTCCTGGCACTCCAGATTAACCACCTGCTGTCTTGATTTACGTCCAGCATATGTCCAGTCTTGGGTATCGTGAGTAATCATCAGTGTAGCTCCCTGCAACAACAGCCTAATCTAAAAGTGTGCCAACTGATTGTCTTGTTCTTTTTCTTTTCACAATCTGAGCCCTCCGGCACCAGATTACAAATAGTGTGTGTTATGTATGTTGTTTTTCTTCCATCACAAGGCCCCAGCCAGCTGCAACATTCCTGGCTAGCCCACCATTCTCCATCTGAGTACCCAGAGTGTGTGACTGTCTATAGACCCTGAAGTGCATGCATAACTGTTTGAATGATAGAGTCTTTAAGCAAATTAACATGATTACACCCCTCCCTTGTTCAAGTCCCTTAAATAAATCAGATCTAACTTGTTTTTGTATTTACCCTGTGATTCCAGTTTGTGCAAGAGTACTGTACTGCTGTTATTTGCTGTGTATAACCTTGTTTTACAGGGGGTCCTCAGGGCCAAGCCAGAGGAAAGCCCTGGTGGTAAGTGCAAACAGTGTGGGTACTTGTGTGGTATATCAGGGGTATTGTGAAAGTGATTATTGTGTATTGTTCTGGCCACTAGTAAGGAAAGAGGGGGGTTACAGTGTCCCGGAGGGCTGTGCTCAGGTTAGCTTGACCACTACCAACCCTGACCTCCAGGTGGAGGCACCCATTTCAGAACTCAGGCCCCTTAACCTGCTACTAGCCAAGCAGGCAGGGGTAGTAGCTCTTCGGATAGCGCCACCTAGGGGTTACATTTTGGAGGCTCACCGCTGGGATTTTGTGGCTTCTAGTGGCCAAAAATTACGAATTACTGTTAAAGATTAATGACTACCCCAGTAGAAATGGTTGTATACCAGTTGGTGGGGTGGTGTACTGGGCAGTAGATCGACCCCTAAAATGCTCCACTTATACTGGATATTCCCCTGGGTACCAGTAAGGACACTGTCCAAAGTTGAATGTTTAAAAAACCCTGTGGCGGTGGGTCGACAGGCTGATTTGATCACCCAAACTTTCATAGCCTTGGTAGAGTGTAGTGACCTTGTAGACAGCTCTAAAGTGCCACAGACTATTGCCCCAGAAGGGCTTCCAGCTGCCTGGAGAGTGATAATAGAAGACAGTAAAGACCCCAGGGAGGATGAGCTCCCACCATTATCTGATACTTTTGAGGAGAAATTTGCTAAGTTGTTGCTGGAGGAAGGGAAAACCGTAGAGGACTTTAAAACACTATTCCTGCCGCCTGGGAGTGTTTCTTCCCCAACAACCCCTCCCACTCCAGCACCTGTTACTGCCCCGCCTTCTGTGCCTGTGCCAGTGCTGGCCCCTATATCTGTATCTGCCATTAATCACGACTCCTACCAAAGGCTGAGAATCTTCTCGGGCACCCTCTCCACCCACCAGGGGAGAATGACTGGGAGACCTGGATAGACTATGTTGCCCCTCTAGTACTTGAATGGCAATGCTCAGAAGCAGAGAAACGAAAGAGGTTGAGTGACAGCCTCCGAGATCCTGCCCTGTCTACCATCCATGCCAAGCGGGCCAATAACCCCGAAGCAACTGCACAGGACTATCTTGATGCATTGGAGAATGTGTATGGGAGCCCAGATTCAGATGAGGATCTGTGGTGGAGAGTAAGAAACGCTCAGCAGTACCCAGAGGAGCCATTGTCTGTGTATATACCTCGGCTTGAAAAGCTACTACAAGAGTGCCTCAGAAAGGGTAGTTTGCTGTCAAATGAATTAGATTGAACTAGGCTGGATCGGATCCTTAAGTCTGCTCTGTTTTCAGAATTGTTACTGCTTCAGTTGTGCCTTGCCACCCGACTGGAATCGCCCCCCTCCTATGACAAGCTAATGAAAGAAATTCGAGGGGTTGAGCAAGGCGACTCCATGGGGGAATTGCACCCATATCTTCTGTTGCTGTGCGTGACTGAGAGTGATCAGCCAAGTGAGGCTCAGGGGCAAAAGTCGGCACTTAATGAGCACTCCGAGAATGCAAAGGACTTCCCGCCCTGGGCCCAGCATTGGAAAGACAAGCTACTAAAGGAAGTCCGAGAGTTGAAGATGGATGCCTCTGCAAGGGTTTCCCCCATGGAACAAGATTCTGGTCCGTTTCAGGATGTGACTGCCATGGGGGTTGGGGTGCACCCTCAGGCATCTGCTACCAAGGGTGGCTCCAAGGCTGAGATCACAGGATTGACTGCCACTCCAAAGGAACCGTTAAGACACGTTGCACCACTCTCACCATTGCAAGCAGATACTAGACCCCAGTCTCTTACTACTGCTTCAGTTCCTCATACAATGTTCTCTCCCAGGATGACCCAGGAGTCTATCATTTGTCACCACTGTGGAAAGGATGGCCATATGAAAAGAGAATGCTGGTCTCAAAAGGACTTAGAAAGAGTAGTAAACAGACTCCAAGGGGAGCTCTGAAAAGCAAATCAATGGCCAAGGGGTGCCTGAAGTGACCATAGTGAGGGTTCGAGAAACCCTAACTCAAATTTCTTTGTGGCTAAATCGTCTGCCCAGGCGTCTGCTACTGTCTCTCCAGACTGGTCCAAAATAGTGGGCCCTTCAATGGAGACTACGGTGACTGTGAATGGTATTCATACTCGGGCTGTGCTTGACAGTGGGTCGCAAGTGACCATTGTATTTCAGGACTGCTATGACAAGCACTTATCTGATGTGCCTTTGCAATCCCTGGAAGGCCTACATGTGTGGGACCTGAGCGACAAGTCTTATCCCTACCTAGGGTATGTCCACTCCTTTGGTTGACATTTCCTGCAACTGTAACTGGTGTAGAGGAACGAGTAGAGACATTGGTCCTAGTGTGTACCCCCACTGGACTGTATGATGGGGTCCCCCTGTTAATTGGGACAAATGCCCATATGTTTGGGAGACTGGTGCAACTGTGTCACGAGAAACAAGGGCGACCAACTGGGAGGGCCATGAGAATTCCGGCTCTAATCAAGAGGGCCTATGATTTGCAACAGAAACCCGAGGAAGTAGACCAGGATGAACCAGTGGGGATTGTGTGGAAGAAGGATCCTGATTCAATGGTACTGGCCCCTAATGCCCAGTGTACAATTCAAGGGGAGCTCCGCCTCTGTAAAGATGTCAAGAAAAAAATACTGATGTTAGATGTGCCAGATGATGGAAAATTGCCAGAAGGATTATTCGTCAAGCCCAGCATCTTGCCTGCTCATGCCCATGCCAATGCACGATGAGTGATGGTCCAGATTCACAATGTGTCAGATTGGGAGATCCGGATGAACAGAGGGTGCACCCTAGCTATGGTACACTGCACAGACACTGCAGTATTGCCAAGCAACAAGCACGCTGGTGAGAAAGAGAGAGTGACCCAAGACTCGTTTGACTTTGGTGACTCCCCGTTGCCAGCTGAACGGAAGGCTAGAATTACCAAGAGACTTGCCCAGAGAGACCAAGTGTTTTCGTTGAAGGAATGGGATGTGGGATGTGGGATGTGTCCAGGGTGTGGAGCATCACATACGCCTGCACGATGAATGGCCATTTGGAGAGAGGTCCTGACGCCTAGCCCCAGCAGATACAGATGTTGTGAGAAAGACACCTACAGGAAATGCTCACTGCTGGTGTGATACAAGAATCCAGGAGCCCATACACCTCTCCCATTGTGGTTGTGAGTAAGAAGAATGGGTCTGTGAGGATGTGTGTTGATTATCGAACCCTGAACCGGCGGACCATCCCAGACCAATACACTATGCCTCGTATACAAGATGCCCTGGACTGCTTGAATGGGAGCAAATTGTTCTCGGTGTTGGATCTTCACAGTGGATACTACCAGATCCCGATGGCCCCGGAAGACCATGAGAAAACAGCCTTCATCTGTCCATTGGGGTTCTATGAGTTTCTGAGGATGCCACAGGGGATATCGGGCGCTCCCCGGCCACCTTTCAGCGACTGATGGAACGTGCGGTGGGAGATATGAATTTGCTGGAATGCCTGGTGTACTTAGACGATGTCATTGTGTTTGGGAGCACCTTAGAGGAGCATGAGAACTGACTGTTTAAAGTCCTAGACCGACTGGAAGACTTCGGCCTCAAGCTGTCCATTGACAAGTGCCAGTTTTTCCAAACCTCCGTGAAGTATGTGGGGCACATAGTATCTACAAAAGGGATAGAGACTGATCCCAGTAAGGTTGAAGCACTGACTACCTGGCCCCAGCCCCATGATCTGAAAGAACTGCAATGTTTCCTGGGGTTCTGTGGCTACTACCGCAGGTCCATAAAAGACTATTCCAAGGTGATTCGCCCACTCTTGAACCTTACCCAGGGATACTCACCTACTAATCGTAAATACAAAAAAGGGGCAGTTAAAGAACCAGGAAAATTATACTTCCACCCAGGTGAACTCTTCGGGCCCTGCTGGACGCCCAACTGTGAAGCAGCCTTCCATGAGATCATATACCAGCTCACCCACGCACCCATCCTCGACTATGCTGACCCCACCAAACCCTATGTGCTGCATACGGACACTAGTCTGCAGGGTCTAGGAGTGGTGCTGTATCAAGACCATGAGGCTGGCCTCAGACCAATAGCTTTCACCAGTAGGAACTTGACCCCATCCGAACGAAACTACCCTGTGCATAAGTTGGAGTTTCTTGCGCTAAAATGGGCCATCGTTGACCAGTTTCATGAATACCTCTATGGGGCAAAGATACTGATGAAGACTGACAATAACCCGTTGACCTATGTACAGACTTCAGCTAAGTTAGACGCCACTGGGCACCGGTGGCTTTCTGCATTATCAACCTATGATTATGCTGTTGAATACGGACCGGGCCTGAACCATATTGATGCTGACGCCCTATCACAAAGGCCCACTTCCAAGAGTGACTGGGTCAGGCTGTCTGAACCTGACATTCAAGCATTGTGCCAAAAGTCTGATTGGGATGAACAGATGTCTGCGGAAACAGTGGACTGTTTAGATTTCCTGGGCCTTTCTGACACCTGCATACCAGCTGCTTATTGCCACTTCTCTGCTCTAGATATTAGTGCACTACCTCAATTTGAGAATGACAGCATTCAGTGGGCTCAATCCCAAGATCCTATGATTCAGCCAGCACCTGATGCCCTGCGTGCGGGGAAAGATGTGTCTAAGTTACGTTACACTGACTTGCGAACTGCTTTATTGTTTAAAGACGGCCCCAGATTGAAGTTGCTCAATCAGTTGTTGTATAGAGAGACAGTAGATCGTAGTGGCAAAGTAGACAAGCAACAATTGGTCCTGCCCACGGCCTTTAAAGGTTTGGTACTGAGGTCCCTCCACAGTCACATGGGGCACCTCGGTATTGACAGAACCCTTGACCTGGTATGATCTCACTTCTACTGGCCCAGAATGGGGGCCCATGTTGAGCACCACATAAAGACTTGTAGTTGCTGCCTGCAAAGAAAAGCCCTGCCTCAGAGGGCTGCCTCCCTTGTTAGTATTACTACCAGCACCCCCGTGGAACTAGTCTGCATAGACTTCTTGTGTTTAGAACCTGATCAGCAGAACATTGGCAATGTGTTAGTGGTTACGGATCATTTCACACGGTATGCACAAGCTTTTTCTACCAAAGATCAAAAGGCATCTACCGTGGTCAAGGTGCTAGTGGAAAATTTCTCCATCAACTATGGTGCCCCCCAGCGGATCCACTCTGACCAGGGCAGAGACTTTGAGAGTCGACTAATCAAAGAAATGCTCTCTCTAGGGGGGGTACGAAAGTCAAGAACCACCCCCTATCACCCGCAGGGAGACCCTCAACCAGAACGTTTTAACCGCACTCTTCTAGAAATGCTGGGCACCCTCCACCCAAAAGACAAGCATAAATGAAGCAAGCAGATTAGCACCTTGGTACACACATACAATTGCATGAAAAATGATGCTACCGGGTCCTCTCCCTACTGTCTCATGTTCGGGAGAGAGGCCCGGCTGCTTGTTGATGTCTGTTTTGGGGTCTCTCCAGATGGGGTCCGAGACGAAAACTACTTGTAATATGTACAAAAACTGAAAGCTCAATTGAACCATGCCTATCAACTGGCCCAGACAATGGCCGCCAAGAGAAATCTAGCCAACAAAGAGAGGCAAGATAAAAAGGAAAGGCTCAAGAGCTTCGACCTGGAGACCATGTGTTGTTACGCAATTTGGGACTGCATGATAAAACACAAAATTGCTGATCAGTGGCACCATCTTCCCCACGTACTAGTTGGAAAGTTGGATGATTTACCTGTGTACAAGGTGTGCCCAGAGAACAACTCCAAAGCTGTCAAGACCATGCACAGTAACCACTTGCTACCTATCGGCCAAGTCATGATTGAGGCTGAACCCCCAGAAATTGAGCCCCCTGGGCTGGTGACTCATGCTGCTGCAAGAAAGAGACAGAGTCAACCTACCCAGTGAACACAGATTTAAGGTTTCCTCCGCAGCAGGCCCAGAATGATAGTGATTGTCAGTCCACTTCTGACGAAAGGAGTGCAACTATGCCTGTTACCCCTCTTATGAACTGAGTCAGCTGTTTTGAGGTAACCCCATGATTAATTGTGGGGATGAAGCTGGGCCTTCTGGACTGCCTATCCCCCACCAGCTTTGTTCTTGGAGCCAATGCTCCCTGAAAGTGAAGTGCAAAGTATCACGTCTGAGGATGCTGAGTCTCTGTGTTTTGTGGAACTGTGTGAATTGCCTGAAGAAGGGGCCGATGGTTTGAGTCTCTCTGGTGACACACCAGAACCTGAGGAACAGTATGAGAGTATTGACAGACCCCTTTCAGTGCCTCAAAGTTTGATTGTGCCTGAGCCTTCACAAAATCAGCCAAGTGTTGTGGAACCAGAGCCCACAGAACAAGGAGCTGACAGTGCTCCCAGCTTGGACATTCCCTTTCATGCAGAGGCACCCCTCACAAATGATGAAAGCTCCAAGGCCATTGCTGAAAGTACAGAGACTGTGGTTGTTCACCCCAGAAAGACTGGCCGAGCTGTCAAGCCAGTGGTGCACTTCAGTTACGATTCCCCCAGGAGGCAGTGGATTTGCCTCTCAATGTAGTCCACAAAGGTGTTTATGTCTCTCAGAACTCACTGCCAAAATTGAGCTTGACGGCCCATTCCAGGTTACTTGTTCTGCCCTCTCACCATGGTGCCCCTGCCCCATCCAGCCCCAAGTTAGCTGATAAGGAAGGGCCCCCTCTTGCATTGTTTACAGTACAAGAAGTCATTACATGATTCTGTATAGTAATGTTCAGTTTACCTGTATGAAATATGCATAATGTATTATCAGAATGGAAATGATATAGTGGAGTACACTGAAATGTATAGTAAAGTGACAAGTTATGCCAATTGATGAATCAGATAGTACTTGTATAGCATGCTAATGGTATAAATGTCTTGTATATGTTGCATTTTCAATGTTATGATCTTACAGACTTGATGCGGACGTCAAGTTTTCCCAGGCAGGGAAGGGTGTAACCTCCCTTCCAAAGGGGGGAATCCCAACAAGTCTTCCTTGAGCTTGCCTAAATGCTCACTGCCAGGCTGGTGTCCTGTGTTTTAGCAGTTTAAATGTGATTACCAGAGCCTGTATAGCCTCTGTGTACTGTCTCTTTAAGAGCTGCCTGGATTGCAGCATAAGTAATCTGAGAGGGAGCTCTGTTGAAAGATGTAACTATCTGCTGAAAATCATTTAGAGTGATAATGATAATGATAATGTAGTTTGTCTAACCTGCCTTCTTTGCAGCAAGGACTGTTTTGTTTGTCTCCACTATCTTGGTCCTGGACTGCAAATTGGACCAATCAGTACTGGTGTGACCTAAAATGAAGCCGGACTACAGGAGCTGTCTGGAGTCAACATCTGTAGGAATTGTAGTTTTGGGCTTTTGGCGCCTTTTTATAACTGAAGGGGGAGCTCTTGTTGTGACTGACAGACAGATCAGCCAACTGAACCTTTTGGATCTTGGGGAAATCCCAGAGTGCTTGCAATTTTCAGTTAGATCCAAGTTGGAAGCTGAAGAAGAAAGAGCTGAAGTGATTCTGAGCAGCAGTTCTGAGTGGATTCGCATGGAAGAACTGTGAAAGGGCTGAGTTTCTGGCCTGCATATCTGCCTGCTGCCCCTGAGAAGGAGAGAAGAGAATTATTTTGGACTAAATCCAAGTTTGTGAGATTGAAGTAAGCCACTGATTTTTTACCAGGCTCATACCTGAAGAAGACCAAAGCTTTTGCTGAATGCAATGAGCCTGTCAGGTTTTCCAGCTGCTTTCGAATCCCAGGTTTGTGCAGAGACTTTGCGATCGTGACCGAAGAGTGGTTTGCTTGGTACAGTAGAATTTCCTTACATGTAAATGTGCTGTGTATGGAAAGTGGGTTGTGATTTGGTCCCCCACTGTGTGAACTGTGTTCTGCTTGCTGGAAGCTGTATCCAGCCCAAAACGGACTGTATCCGAATTTGTCTCCATTTGGCCTGGGCCTTGCCACACTGGCCCAGCCAGACTACCAGCTGCACAGAGAAAGCCATCGACGAGAGACCTGCCTGGGGATCAGCACCCTGCTCCACGCTTGAACAGGAACAACGCCTTGGTAAATTGTGTGGGCCCTGCTTCTCCTGGCACTCGAGATTAACCACCTGCTGTCTCGATTTTCCGCCAGCCTGTGTCCAGTCTTGGGTATTGTGAGTAATCATCAGGGTAGCTCCCTGCAACAACAGCCTAATCTAAAAGTGTGTCATCTGATTGTCTTGTTGTTTTTCTTTTCATGAACTGAGCCCTCTGGCTCCAGATTACAAATAGTGTGTGTTGTGTATGTTGTTTTTCTTCCATCACAAGGCCCCAACCAGCTGCAACGTTCCTGGCTAGCCCACCATTCTCCATCTGGGTACCCAGAGTGTGTGACTGTTTATAGACCCTGAAGTGCATGCATAACTGTTTGAATGATAAGAGTCTTTAAGCAAATTAACATGATTACGCCCCTCCCTTGTTCAAGTCCCTTAAATAAATCAGATCTAACTTGTTTTTGCATTTACCCTAACTGTGGTTCCAGTTTGTGCAAGACTACTGTACTGCTGTTACTTGCTGTGTATAACCTTGTTTTACAGGGGGTCCCCAGGGCCGAGCCAGAGGAAAGCCCTGGTGGTAAGTGCAAACAGTGTGGGTACTTGTGTGGTGTATCAGGGGTATTGTGAAAGTGATTATTGTGTATTGTTCTGGCCACTAGTAAGGAAAGAGCAGGGTTACAGTGTCCCGGAGGGCTGTGCCCAGGTTATCTTGACCACTACCAACCCTGACCTCTGGGTGGAGGCACCCGTTTCAGAACTCAGGCCCCTTAACCTGCTACTAGCCAAGCAGGCAAGGGTAGTAGCCCTTGGGATAGTACCACCTAGGGGTTACATTTGCTCCTGAGATGTTAATCTATTTCTGTTGCTTTCTCCTTACTTGAGGTCATAATGCACTGCCTGTGATATCACACTTATTCCCATGGCAGCAGATTGTGATGTCACAACAGAGGATTATGAAATTAAGGCCCTGTCCACACTACCCCTCTGTAACGTTACAGAGTGCCCAAACCTTTATCGCAACGGTTTGCATTTACACCTGTAACATTACAGAAGGCGTTTTCGTAACCGTTGTTGAAACCACATATGAGGTGGTTTCAGCGACGGTTATGAAACCGATAATGCCTCGTAACGCTTGCTGGGCATAGTGTGGACGCCGCTGGCACCAGTCCTCCAGCGCAGCGCAGGCTGCATTGTGGGATCGGGTGCCACGGTAACGGTCGCCCGGCTCCCAAAGTGTGGACCAGTAGTACCGGTCCTGTAATGGACACTGCAGCAGTGTGGACACACTGCACCGCTCCCCAGTTGTAACGGTTTCTATCCGTTACGGGGTCTGAGCAGTGCAGTGTGGACGGGGCCTAAGTAGGCAGTCAGCTACAGAGGCAGATGAACTCTGAAGGATAAAGATCATGTATTCGTGCACATTTCCTTAGTAATAAATAAGGGAAAGGAGAAATCTATAGAATATATATCTGGAAAGTAAGCTGAATCATATCTAAATGCTATTTTTTTTAACTTTCTATTTATTGATGTTTCAACAAACATACAGTTGGATTCCTGATGTAATACATACTTAAAAAACTAATACAGTAGAATACCAATGAGGACACCACTCCTCTTAATACATACGATAAACCACTGTACGAGTACAAGTCCATGAGCAGCATGGAACTAATAACAAAACCTCAAAAGACTTAGATTGTCCAAGCTCCGTTTCCTACAATAGGAAACTAAATCAGTCCATGCATTTCCATTAATTAATTAATTAATTAATTAACCTAAAAAAAGTTATCATTCCAAAAAACAAAATTGTAGCTCCAAACGAGAAAATAATTCTTGTAACAGTCGAGTTAACTGAAACGCAGAGATCCACCACTAAGAGACTCAGCATGGCAACAGACGCACTTTAAAAGTACTGTACATATTTACTGGGCTTCTTCTCTCCCCCTTCAGCCCCAACTTTTTCCACAGATGAATAAAGTATCCCTTTTAATTTTTGGGATCATTTTCAAGAAAAAATTAAAGAAAGTTCACCAAAGGGAGGAACTCGGTCCAGAAATCAAGAATTTCAAGAGCAAACCTGAAGTTCCATTTAAGTTCTTCAAGTGTCCAACTCGTCATCTCCCTCCGAGTCCAACTGGTGGGAATCAGCTCTCATACGAGGGGACGGGCATGTCGTTGGACCCACTTGAAGGTGTCTTCTGGGTCATTGAAAAGGTATACTCGGCTCTGGTGCAGAATTTTTAGGCTGTCCGGGAAGACCATTCCGTGGGAAATGTCCACCTCCTTTAACAATGCCCTGACTCCATCAAAATGTTTTCTCCGCTGATGCATAGCATAACTCAGGTCAGGAAACAGACAGACATGTTGACCCTCATGGAATAGCATACGTTTTTGTCTCACAAGAGCGAGCACATAATTTTTGGTTCCTACTCCAACCAGGACTGCAACTATAGCCCTAGGGGTCTCGGGGGTTGTCTTGTCTTCCCCGATATGCCACCCTATAAGGTTTTTGGAAGACAATTCCCCAGTCTTGCAGTGGTTGGCCTAATTGCTGCTCCTGCCATTCCTTCAGGAAAAGCTGCAGATGATCGCCCTTGCTCCTCTCAGGCATTCCAGTGATCCATAAGTTGGAGGTCTGTGCTTGGTTTTCTGGAGTCTCCAAGCAGGTTCTTTTTTTTTTTTTCATACTCTATCGCCCGGACTTTCGGGACATCTCTCAGGTGAGCCCACTCTACCACAGCACCTAACTCCTCACCTGAAACCCCCAACCGAGGAGTCTTCCGCCCCGTTCCCCGGATCTATACCCCCCCGGGGAGGGGCCACCCATCCACTTTCCAGGTGTCCTCATCTGGAATCTAGATAGACAGGCCAGTGGCAGAGTAACATGGCAAGGATCCAGGGAATGTCGGCCAGGAAAATGCGGTGTTGGGGATGTGGGCCGAGGTAACTCAGATAGTCGCCACCTCCTCCGAAAGCCAGGGGTTTTTCCCCTGTGTGTTGGTTCCTCCCCTTGGCTTGGACGTGCAAATCGTCCAGCGCAGGTGCGCATGCTCCAGTGCATGGCTACAGGATCACTGCCACAGCCAATCCCCTTTGGTTACTGGATCGCGAGCTACTGTGCCTCCCAGCCACTGCTAGGAGCCACTAGATCCTGGTGTAACCCCCCAGCAAATGGGGGTTCCCAAAAGACTTCCAGGAGCTTGCTTGAATGCTCTAAGCCTGAGTGGTGTTTGGCGTTTAAGCCATTTATCGGTGAGTGTTTTTAGAGCCTCTGGTACTGTCTCTTTAAGAGCTGTCTGCTTGCAGACATAATTAGTTTGTATGGGGGGACTGTGTGTTTCTCTGCTTGAGTACCACTCGAGCTGCTGCCAATTCACTCCATTTTTGCAGTCACTAGGAGTGCAAAGGGAACCTATCTGAAAGATGTAACTGTTTGCCAGAAATCATTTAGAGTAATAATGAAAATACAGTTTGTCTAACCTGCTTTCTTTGCAGTCAGAACTGTGTTTGCCTAGTTCCCCATTCTAGTCTTGAACTGCTGAACTGGACCAATCAGTGTGGGTTAAGGTAGCTCTAAAATGGTGCCTTGGACGAATCAGAACTTGGACTCATAATCTGAGCCAGCCACAAGACGATTGTATGGGCAGTGACTCTGGGAGATGTAGTTTGGACTTCGGCGCCTTTTTGGACCAACAGGGGCAGTCTATTGTGAGTGACAGCCAATCCAGCCAAGAACTGGGAGGAACTCAAAGGAAGTGCCCGGGTTTGTCTGCTGGAGTTTCAGTTGAGCTCTGGCAGTGAAGAGGAAGGACCCTCGTGCTTTTTAGGTGTGCAGTTTAGTCGGGAAACGTGTGTAAGGCCCTGAGTTCCGGTCTGCAGCTTGTGTAACTGTTTGTTAGGACTGAATCCGTCCTGTGAAGAGAATCAAAGGATATCTGAAGAGTAGAAACCAGGCTCACCCTGTAGAAGACTGGAGAAATTGCTGAATTGCGCTCGGTCTGTCAGGAACTGAATCTGCTGTGTGTTCTCCCGGGTATTGTGCAGTAATTACGATCGGGATAGAGAAGCAGCCTGCCTGGTATAGTACTTTCTTTTTACCATATAAATGTGTGAGGAGGCTTGTGTAGCTCAAATGAATCCTGCTGCCATTAAAGGACTTTTGCCTGTTACTGTTTACCATATAAATGTGTGAGGAGGCTTGTGTAGCTCAAGTGAATCCTGCTGCCATTAAAGGACTTTTGCCTGTTACTGTTTACCATATAAATGTGTGAGGAGGCTTGTGTAGCTCAAGTGAATCTTGCTGCCATTAAAGGACTTTTGCCGGTTGCAGTTTGTCATATAAATGTGTGAGGAGTCTCGTGGAGCTCAAGAGTAGCCCTGCTGACGTTGAAGGACCCTATCTTGTTTGGAGGCCGTGAGTACTAATTCAGGGTCACTCCCTGTTGAATTGCCACATTGAATCCAAATGGAATTACTGTACTGCTGACTGTTTAACTAATTTTCTTTCTCTGTGTGAAAGGGCCCTACCAGCTGCCACGGTTTGGACTAGCCACTAGGGCTTGGGTACCCAGGACAGTAACTGGTAGGGATAGGCCTGTCACAGAGCCATAGAGTAGATGAGTAAAGTGATAAGCTAATTAACCTGATTTCCCTGTCCTTGTTATATCCCCCTAAATAAATCACAGCTGCTTGTTTCAGCAAAGTTATACTGCCTGAGGTATTTGTCTATGTTAAAGTATTGTACTGTGATTGTTGCACTGTATCTTCTTATTTTACAGGGGGTCCCAGTGCCTGAACCAGTCCTGGGGTAAGTGTATACTGTGAAGGTAATTCTGATATACTGTGTGGGCCACTAGTGGGAAGAAAGGGGGGTTGCAGTGTCCCAGAGGGCTGTGACCAAGTTAGTTTAACTATTGCAAACCCTGACCTCTGGGTGGAGGCACCCGCCATCGGATCCAGGCCCCTCAACCTGTTAGTGGCAAATCAGGCAGGGGTAGTAGCCCCTGGGATAGCGCCATCTAGGGGTTACACTGGGATCGCAGTCCCCCTCCATCCCAGGACAGGAGAGCAGTCCACCGGACGCTCAATCCTGTCCTCCCCCCAACGCCCCCCGGCGCCCGAGGCCTATTCGCGAACCCGGGTCACTGGCGTAGCACGAGGTGTGGCATCTAGCGCCTTAACCCTCAGCACCACTGGGCTGATTCCAAGTGGGTTCTCAGATGGGTGTTCTCTTTCACCAACTTAGTCACTGTACCCATAGCTGCAGTCACTTGCTTTGTAGATTTTGTAGTCACCGTTTACAGGTGAGACATGTCTGTCTCAAGAGAAGAAACTCTATTTGTAAGAGTATCAAATTTTTCAGATAAGTTAGACACTGAAGTAAGAAGCCTGTTAAGGTTGTGACCAATGGTCTGTAAGGTCTCTGTTCCCAGTTCTGCGACTGATGAATCACGCGGGCCTTGTGCAGACCCTGTGGCCGGGGGATCTGGAACAATTTTATTTTTTGCTCCTTCCTGACGAGGCGTATCGTTTTTTGGATTACTCATCCTGTTCCTTGGATATTCCAACAGTGGTGTAGCCCTTTTGCTCCAGTCAAATAACTCAACTAATCATTTTTATTTTAAAATTGTGCTAAAGTGTAGATGGAGCTCCAGTCTTAGGTTGCCATCTTGTGCGGGCTCCACAACACACACCTAAATATTATACGAACATACGAACATACGAAATTTGCCAGCAGATAAAGGCCTAGAGGTCTATCAAGTCTGCTCGAATGTGCAGCTAGCACCCCTTATTCTGCAGCTGCCCCTCCCTAAATTATGTCTTAAAAGGTTTTTTTGAGGCGTCAGCTGCTTTTTTTCCCTCCTTCTGCACAGCTGGCATGCTGCGAGGTGTGGCGTCCAGCGTCTCAACCTCAGTACCACTGAGATGGGCATCAGTAGCTCTTTAAGGGTATTAACAATGGAGACCCCAGTGAACTTTTCAAAACCAGCAAAAACAAGAAAACGAGGGGGCACAGTTACAAACTGGCTGGCATATGTTCTAGATGGAGGTCAGGAGGCACTTCTTTGCAGAGCATGGTAGGGTGAAAGAGGCTGCCAGAAGAGGCAGTAAACAAGAAAACTGCTGACAGGTTTAAGAGGGGGTGGAATAATGTTAAGGAGTGGGTAAGAGTCTCCAGGTAGTGGGGCAGAGTGACATGTAAAGAAGAATACATGGGCTCTACATCAGGCAGATGATAGACTGCAAGACCTCCTGCAGACTAAATAATATGTTCATTTTTGGTTTGCTCCTTCCCATGCTCCTGGTTGGCCACTCCTTCAGCCCGCCTAGGTCTCCCACTGGTACCTCCACCCCACATTGCAGCCCCTGGGGTAATCCGGCATGTCCCTTCACCGGAAGGTTCCCCCTCCTCCGAGGGAGAAAGGCACTGGCGAGGGACGGCCAGCACACCCTACCTTTCGCCCTGTGTGCTGCTGAAGTGGTTCTTGGGCCGCATTGGGGACTTGGCGGCAGTGGAGACCGGTGACTGTCATCCGACCTGCCATGGAGCATATCTTCCTGTTCACTCCCAGAGGGCGTGGTGTGCCATGATCATCAAGGCATACGTCAATGTTCACCACGCCCCTTCTAGGTCTTCAGGACCCAGCGTGTTGCCATACTCCTGGCCTCTGCCAGCAGTCAGCAAGCGCCAGGTTCGTACTTCACCCTACCCACCGAGAGAAGGTGAGCAGTCTACAGACACTCAAGCCTTCTCTCCCTGGCTGACCCTCCAGCTCCCCAGGTCCATTCCTGAACCTGGGTAGCTGGTGCCGCAAGTGGAAATCAAACCGCTGCGCCAACAGGCCAGCTACCATATTTTTTTATGTTTGTATGAACTCTGTTAATCCAATGGGGATATTTATACTACAATTTAATAGGGCTTCTGAGAGATGTCTCTTATGGTATAAGAAAGTACGAGTGTGAGGTTTGGGCGAGAGGAAAGCAAAGCTGAGCAGTTCTGTCTGTACAAACCCAAGAGGAGTCTCTTATACCCTAAGTGACATTTCTCAGAGGTCTCAAATTGACTAACCTCTGTGGTTTTTGTGGTTTTGAACTCTAATTTGACCCTAGCACTCTTGTTCTGGGCAGTGGTTAGTCAGCAGAGTATTTTGGAACTCTGCAACCACCAAATTCAGTGACATCTAAAAGCTCTACTAATGGTGGTAGGTGAGGGAGCAGTTGCCAGAGTGAAATTTATGCTGCCCCTTCCTCCTGGCCTCTCTCATGAGCTGCCTCTCCCTCCTAAGCCAAGATTAAAATCTATAGTAAAACAGCAGTATTTATTTATTTATTTTCGTTTGAAATCTTGGATAGCACCAATGAGCGGATGCTCATTAATTGGTTCCACATCAGTAAATAAGTACAGTGTTACACATAAACATTCAAATACAGAGTGGTTCGGTAGCAAATATACAAACACATGTTACAGTACAACAATACAGATAAAGTACATGATTACACTACACTGAGACACTGTACAATGTATGCCCACGTCAAGGAGAGACAAAAATCAGTACAGTAGACAGAGAGAGGAGAAGGAGGGGAGAAGATGGAGAGGTAATGGTAAGAGGAAGGGGTGGGTGGGGGTAGGAGATGGAGGGGTAGGGAAGAGAGGTGGGGGATGTGGCAACGCCATGGGAGAGGACGGTGGGTCACTGAAGTGCAAGGTCAGGGCTACCCAGCGGAACAGTGACAGGGTTAAGAAGTGCTAGAGGGTAAGTGCAGACTACGGCAATGGGATTACTGACTTAAGGAGGGATTTAGCGGGGGCAGGCACAGGTACCCATGATGAGAAGGTGTTGGCGCAGTTTGTGTTTAAAAGAGCTAATCGTTGCTGCTTCACAGAAGTCCTGAGGTAGCGCATTTGTCCAGAGGGGGCCCCGGTGTGAGAAACCCCACTGAGCCAAGGTAGTGCGGCACCTTGGCATATGGAATACCTGAGAGGCAGTGCTTCTGGTTTGCTTTGTGCTCTGGGAAGGAGTCAGTAGGTTCCATACTCCTGGTGGTAGAAGATTCAAGGAGGTTTTTTTGGCAAGGAGGCAGGTTTGGTACCTGATTCTTCCACTGAGCTGTAGCCAGCCAGCCTTGGTATAGAGATCACAGGTGTGTATGAGTCAAGCAGCACCTATGAGGAGATGGCAGGCTTTATTCATTGCAGTTGAGATGCGGTGGAGGGCTGTGTCTGTTGCAGATTCGTAGATCACCAGCCCATAATCCATGAGTGAGATGACTGAGCTATGGATCCTTGCGGTACACCAGATCTGACAGATCTGCTGTCAGAGATCAAATCCCTGATCCTAACCTGCTAGTAGTGGTTGCTCAGGTAGCTAGTGAACCAGCCCAAAGTTTCAGAAGAAGAGCCCAGTGTCAGCCCGTTGTTTGAGGAGGAGCCCATGATGCACCATATCAAATGCCTTTGATAGGTCAATGAATGTGGCTCCTACCAGGAGGCCTTTGTCTAATGCGTGGTGGATGTATCCCATAAATTCTAGCAAGGCCATGATGGTGCTGTGGCCACCCCTGAACCCGTGCTGTTCAGGACACAGTAGCTGATGGTGGTTGAGGTACTCCACAAGTTGATCGGCCACGATCTGCTCTAGGACCTTGGAGAGCGGGGGGAGTATCGAGATCGGTCTATAGTTATTGTACAGAGTCCGATCACCACTTTTGTGCACCAGGGTAACTGTTGCAGATTTCCAGCATTGAGGGAATTGTGAGTGACAGAACAAGAGGTTTATAATTTGCGTCAGTGGGCTAAGAACTTCAAGTGCCAGGCTAACAAATTTGAGGTGTGGGGAGTCCCCACTGCGTCTCGACTTCCCTAGTACCGTTTCCAGATATTTTCTGGCAACGGCTTCAGAGACTACTTTGAAGTGAAATAAGTGGTTGGTCATGGGGAGCCAATTGTTTCAACTGTGGGTCAATTGTGGTGAGGGGATTGAAGAAGTTAGCAGGAAGCACACTGCTTAGGTCCGTGAAGGAATGATTCAGGGAGTTGACAATTAGAAGAGGGTCTAAGGACGGCACCCCATCGATTCTGAGCATAGTTGGAGCATTTTTGGGGTCTTTCTCAGTGATGTCACTGATGTTGTCCCAAAAGGATTTGCTGCTATTCCACAAACTGGTGAGGGCTTCTTTGTAGTAGGTGCTTTTTGCATGATGGATGGCTTTTGTGCAGTCATTTCATGCTTGTCTTTGTAAGTCATCGTGTCATTTGTTTTAGTAATAATGTGTTTCTGGCAAAAATATGGGTTACTCACCTGTAACTGTAGTTCTGCTAGTGGTATGTAGTTCGCATCCACACTCTGGTAATCCTCTTGGAGACAGCCGAGTCATCAGAAGTCTTCATGCTAAGCTTCTCCCACTACCCTGCTGGAATTTGCTCTGACTCCCTCCCCCATGACATCAGATCTTTGCAGGCTAGAATCAGGGATCTGGCTGCCACTTGCCAGGGGAGGTTGGGTGGGTTGTGTGGTTCACATACCACTAACAGAAATACGATTACAGGTCAGTAACCTATAATTTCTAACAATGTGGCTACACTTCACATCCATACTCTGGCAGACTCCAAGCAGTCCTCTGAAAATAGAAGGGACACGGCGGGCACCTCTATTTGTCTAACAGAGACTGGCGGACCGAGGACCCAAAAGCAGTAACCCGAAGACTCATGATGTCGATGCTGTAATGGAAGATGAAGGTGTGTTCTTTACTTTAGGCTACAGCCCTGCATATCTCCTCAATCGGGATGTAGTTGGAAGCAGCAACTGAGGCAGTGGCATGTCATTCGGAATAAGCCTTTAAGGAAAACATTGGAAAAGACACAGCTTTCTTCAGCCACTACAGAAACTCTCAATTAGTGCTTTCAGACAGTCACAAGTTTTTTAACGATTTAAAACAGCTACCCATAACTTCCATGTTCTGTTGCTGGCAGCAACCATCTCATGAGCAGCAGTGAGCTTCCTGAGCTCACTTTATATTAATATGTCTGTTTGACCTCTGCTATTGGTTGGCAGGACATATTAGCATAAAGTGAGCTCAGGAAATGCTCTGCTACTCATGAGATGGTGACTGCCAGCAACAGAAAGTGAAAGTTGAAGGCCACTGTTTAAATCACTAAAAAGCAATTAGAGGGAATGTTTGTGTTTCCTTGCCCTTGCGCAAGAAACATCTTGGGACAGTACCGCATTTGAGAGGTGTGTCAGGGATGAGTCCATACAGACCACTGCACAGTGGGCACGACCCTGACACACCAATGAGCGCTAAAGCCCAGTGTGACAGCCATTGGAATTTCACAGCGGGAGCTGGCCTGCACTTGAGAGAAATGAATCACACAAGTGAAAGAGTGCGCTTCATTTCTCTCATTTGCATAGTGGCCATTACAACTTCCATCAAGAAGCAACTCCAACCCTCTGATCTGATCTGTGATTCAGTCAGTCAATAGGAAATCCCTCCTTCCCCGGCTGAAAATAAATCCCTCTCACTTCCTCACTCTGCTGCTGTCCTCCCCACTCCCTCGTTCCTTGGGCCAACCCTCCGGCTGAAAATAAATCCCTCCCACTCCCTTCCTCTGCTGCTGTCCTCCCCGCTCCCTCATTCCGAGGCCAACCCACTAGCTAAAAATACATCTCTCCCTCTGCTGCTGTCCTCCCCACTCCCTGGCTGACCCTCCAGCTAAAAATAAATCCCTCCCTCTGCTGCTGTCCTCCCCGCTCCCTCATTCCCTGGGCCGACCCTCCGGCTGAAAATAAATCCCTCCCACTCCCTTCCTCTGCTGCTGTCCTCCCCGCTCCCTGGTCGACCCTCCGGCCAAAAATAAATCTCACCTGCTCCTTCCCAAGGACGTCGGCAGGTGTATGCAGTGTACACCAATGTGTACAAAATTTCTAACCTGGGGTAGCAAACAGATTCTTTCTGACACCATTCCCACACTCCATCCTTTGTTTGTCTGTACACCACTTACCACGCTGTTCTTATGTAACCCCCCTGCAAATGGGGGTTCCCAAAAGACTTCCAGGAGCTTGCTTGAATGCTCCAAGCCTGAATGGTGTTTGGCATTTAAGCCATTTATCAGTGAGTGTTTTTAGAGCCTCTGGTACTGTCTCTTTAAGAGCTGTCTGCTTGCAGACATAATTAGTTGTATGGGGGACTGTGTGCTTCTCTGAGTACCACTCGAGCTGCTGCCAATTCACTTCATTTTGCAGTCACTAGGAGTGCAAAGGGAACCTATCTGAAAGATGTAACTGTTTGCCAGAAATTATTTAGAGTAATAATGAAATTACAGTTTGTCTAACCTGCTTTCTTTGCAGTCAGAACTGTGTCTGCTAGTTCCCCATTCTAGTTTTGAACTGCTGAACTGGACCAATCAGTGTGGGGTAAGCTAGCTCTAAAATGGTGCCTTGGACGAATCAGAACTTGGACTCATAATCTGAGCCAGCCACAAGAGGATTGTATGGGCAGTGACTCTGGGAGATGTAGTTTAGACTTCAGCACCTTTTTGGACCAACAGCAGCAGTCTATTGTGAGTGACAGCCAATCCAGTCAAGAACTGGGAGGAACTCAAAGGAAGTGCCCAGTTTTGTCAGTTGGAGTTTCAGTTGAGCTTTGGCAGTGAAGAAGGAAGGAGCCCTGTGCTTTTCAGTGTGCAGTTTTAGTCAAAAGTGTGTAAGGCCCAGAGTTCCGGTCTGCAGCTTGTGTAACAGCTTGTTAGGACTGAATCCGTCCTTTGAAAAGAATCAAAGGATCTCTGAAGAGTAGAAACCAGGCTCACCCTGTAGAAGACTGGAGGAATTGCTGAAAATTGCACTCTGTCTGTCAGGAACTGAATCTGCTGTGTTTCTCCCGGGTATTGTGCAGTAATTGCGATCGGGATACAGATGCAGCCTGCCTGGTATAGTGCTTTCTTTTATATGGATGTGTGAAGAGGTTTGTGTACCTCAAGTGAGCCCTGCTGACATTGAAGGACCCTATCTTATTTGGAGGTCGTGAGTACTAATTCAGGGTCGCTCCTGTTGAATTGCCACATTAAATCCAAATGGAATTACTGTACTGCTGACTGTTTAATTCTCCTTTTCTCTGTGTGAAAGGGCCCCTACCAGCTGCCACAGTTTGGACTAGCCACTAGGGCTTGGGTACCCAGGGACAGTAACTGATAGGGATAGGCCTGTGCACAGAGCCATAAATGAATTATTAGAGTGATAAGCTAATTAACCTGATTTCCCCTGTCCTTGTTATATCCCCTAAATAAATCAGAGCTGCTTGTTTCAGCAAAGTTATACTGCCTGAGGTATTTGTCTATGTTAAAGTACTGTACTGTGATTGTTGCACTGTATCTCATTTCACAGGAGGTCCCAGTGCGGAACCAGACCTGGGGTAAGTGTATACTGTGAAGGTAATTCTGATATATTGTGTGGGCCACTAGTGGGAAGAAAGGGGTTGCAGTGTCCCAGAGGGCTGTGACCAAGTTAGTTTAACTATTGCAAACCCTGACCTCTGGGTGGAGGCACCGCCATTGGATCCAGGCCCCTCAACCTGTTAGTGGCAAATCAGGCAGGGGTAGTAGCCCTGGGATAGCGCCATCTAGGGGTTACATCTTGGAGGCTCACCGCTGGGATTGTGTGTCCTCTGAGTGGCCATATTCTGAACCACTGTTAAGAAAAAATGGGTACCCGACAGAAGTGGCTGTGCACCGGCTGGTGGAGTGGTGTACTGGGAGGAGATCGACCCCAAAATGCTATGCTTATCCTGGACATCCCCTGGGTATCAATACGGACACTGTGCAGGAGTACTTTCCAAGGTGGAAGGTTTACAAAACCCTGTGGTGGTGGGTCGGCATGCTAATCTGCTCACCCACACTTTCCTGGCCCTAGTAGAGTTTAAGGATCCCATAGATAGCTCCAAAGTGCCACAGACCATTACCCCAGAGGGAGCCCTCACTGCTTGGAGAGTGATAACTAAGGACAGTAAAGACCCGGGGGGGAATCAGCCCCCACCACTATCTGAAACTTTTGAGGAGAAATTTGCTGAATGGTTGCTGGGAGAGGGGAAAACTGTGGAGGACTTGAAGAAACTATTCTTGCCACCTGGGGGTGTTCCTCCCCCAACACCCTCTCCTGCTCCAGTGCCCGTAATGGTGGCTGAACCAATGCAGACTCCTATTTCTGCACCTGCCATTAGTCACGACTCTTACCGAAGGTTGAGGATCTTCTCTGGCACCCTCCCACCCCCCAAGGGGAGGATGACTGGGAGACCTGGATAGACTATGTTGCCCCCAAGTGCTAGAATGGCAATGCTCGGAAGGCAAAAGCGAAAGAGGGTTAGTGAGAGCCTCCGAGGTCCTGCCCTGGCTACCATCCGTGTAAACGGGCCAGTAACCCTGAAGCGACTGCACAGGCCTATCTTGAGGCCTTGGAGAATGTGTATGGGAGCCCAGATTCTGATGAGGACCTATGGTGGAGAGTAAGAAATGCACAACAGTACCAAGGGAGTTGTTGTCTGTGTATGTCTCTCGGCTGGAAAAATTGTTGCAAGAATGCCTCAGAAAGGTAGTTTGCCAGCGATTGAACTGGACCGAACCAGACTGGACAGAATCTTAAGTCTGCCCCTTCTCAGAACTGCTGTTGCTTCAGTTACGCCTGGCAAATCGACTGGAATCCCCACCCTCCTATGATGAGTTAATGAGAGAATTCGAGGAGTTGAGAAAAGACCTCGGGAGGTACCTGCACCAACAGCTGTGGCTCGACCCGAGTGACTGAGGGTGACCCATCAAGTGAAGTTCAGGGGCAGAGGTTGACAGTCAATGAGTGCTCTGACAAGGAAAAAGATATGCCACAATGGGGCGAACTGTTGAGAGAGATCCGGGAATTCAAAAACAGTCCCTTTATGAAGGCCACGCCTGCAAGTACAGACCCTGACCTATATCCGACTGCATCTGCTATGGGGTGGGGTACCCACCCATGTATCTCCTGCTGATAACAGCTCCAAACTCAATTCCTTGACCATGGAAGTGGAGAAACTGACGAGATGTCTCCAAATGCTTATCACGCCTGAGACAGAGATGGCACAGGTTTCCAGTTAGTAATACCCGCCCTGGCTCCCAGTGTGGCGCCTCGGCCAGCTCAAACTCCAGAAAGTATGTTTTGCTATAATTGTGGGAAAGATGGGCACATGAAAGGGAATGCCAGTCCCCAAAAGACACTGACAAAGTTGCATATAGGCTACAAGGAGAGCTTGGAGAAGAAATCAGTGGTTAAGAGGTGCACGACATGATCCCAGTGAGGGCACCAAAATGCTAATTCACGTCCCTTTGTGGCAAGGTCAGTTGCCCAGGCCCCCACTACCGCCTCTCCAGACTGGTCCAGAATAGTGGGTCCCTCCATGGAGACCACTGTAAAGGTGAATGGAGTGTCTACAAGAGCTGTATTAGACAGTGGCTCCTAAGTGACAATTATGTTCCAGGATTGGTATCAGAAGCATTTGTCAGACGATTCCTTTACAACCATTAGAAGGACTGCATGTATGGGGTTATGAGAAGGCCTACCCTATTCTGGGTATATCCGAATTTGGCTGTCTTTCCCACCTCCGTGGCTGGAGTGGCTAACAAGTAGAGACCCTAGCCTTAGTGTGTCCCCCACTGGACTGTATGATGGTGTCCTTTGTTGATTGGAACAAATGCTCATATGTTCGAAGGCTGGACAGTTGTGTTATGAAAACAGGGGTCAAAGACTAGTAGAGCTTTAAGAGTTCCGCTTTAATTAAGAAGGCCTATGAGGCACAGAGAGATGCTGAAAAATAGAACCAGAGGAACCGGTCGAATTGTATGGAAGAAGGATCCTGAGTCTCTGATCCTGGCGCCAAATGCCCAGTGTACCTTACAGGGAGAGGTCCGATCAGAAAGGATGTTAAGAATAAAATATTAATGTTGGATGCACCAGGCGATGGAAAATTGCCAGAGGGACTGCTGATCAAGCCTAGTATTTTGCCCGCTAGAGCCCATGCTTATGCCAGAAGGGTAATGGTCCAAGTTCATAATGTGTCTGAAAGAGACATTCGAGTAAACAGAGGTTGCATCCTGGCTAATGTGCATTGTGCAGACACTGCAGTGCTACCCAGCAGCAAGAGTTCAAGGAAGAATGACAGAGTAACGCCTGACTTGTTTGATTTCGCGACCCCGCTGCCAGCTGAATGGAAAGTGAGGATCAGTGAGAAGCTTGCCCAGAGAGACCAGGTGTTTTCTTTAAGGAATGGGATGTAGGATGTGCATAAGGAGCTGAGCACAATATCCGCTGCATGACGAAAGACCATTTCGTGAGAGGTCCTCGACGCCTGGCACCTGCTGACATAGATGATGTGAGACGGCATCTGCAAGAGATGTTAGCTGCTGGTGTAATACAAGAATCCAGAAGCCCTTATGCTTCCCCATTGTGGTAGTGGAGGAAAAGAATGGAACAGTAAGGATGTGTGTGGATTATCGCACTTTAAACCGCGGACTATCCTGATCAGTACACAATGCCCCGCATTCAGGATGCTTTGGACTGCCTAAACGGGAGCAAGTGGTTCTCTGTGCTGGATCTCCAGGGGTACTACCAGATCCCGATGGCCCCAGAGGACCTGTGGAGAAGACGGCTTTATCTGTCCCGCTTGGCTTCTATGAATTCATGAGGATGCCTCAAGGATTTCAGGTGCCCCAGCCACTTTTCAACGATTGATGGAGCGTGGTGGGGGACATGAACTTACTAGAGTGCCTGGTATACCTAGATGATGTTATTGTGTTTGGCAGCTCACTGGAGGAACATGAGAGCAGATTATTTAAGGTATTGGACCGACTGGAGGACTTTGGCCTTAAACTGTCCATTGATAAGTGTCAATTCTTTCAAACATCAGTAAAGTATGTGGGACACATAGTATCCACCGAGGAATAGAGACCGCACCCAAGTAAAGTTGAGGCCTTGACCACCTGGCCACAGCCCAAAAATCTAAAAGAACTGCAAGATTCCTGGATTCTGTGGTTATTATCGGCGCTCATCAAGGACTATTCAAGAGTGATCCGCCTTACTTAACCTTACTCAAGGGTATCCCCAACCCACAAAAAATACCAAAAGTCAGCGTCCTCAAGACTGAAAGAGTGTATTTTCATCCGAGTGAAGTATTTGGGGCCGCTGGACTCCTGATTGTGAGACTGCTTTTCATGAGATTATATATCAACTTACCCATGCTCCAGTGCTGGCCTATGCCGATCCAAGAAAACCTTACGTCCTGCACACTGATGCTAGCTTGCAAGGGTTGGGGCTGTGTTGTACCAAGAGCACGAGAATGGCCTGAGACCAGTGGCCTTTGCCAGTAGAAGCTCGACCCATCCGAAAAGAACTATCCTGTACATAAGTTAGAGTTCCTAGCTTTGAAGTGGCTATTGTTGACCAATTCCATGAGTACTTGTATGGGGCTAAAATACTAGTAAAACTGACAATAATCCTTTGACCTATGTGCAGACCTCAGCTTGTTGGATGCCACTGGCCATAGGTGGCTTTCTGCATTATCTACATATGACTATGCTCTAATACCGAGCAGGTCTGAACCACATAGATGCTGATGCTCTCTCCGGAGGCCTGTTCCAGAATGATTGGGTCCGATTGGCAGAACCTGACATTCGGCACTCTGCCGGAAGTTTGACAGGGAGGAACAAATGTCCACGGACGCAGTGGACTGCATGGTGGATTGCTTGGGAGCTCTGAGAATTGCATACCTGTTGCTTATTGCCACTTTTCTGCAATAGACATTGGTGCACTGCCTCAGCTGGACAATGACTGATCCGCGGGCTCAACTCACGATCCCATGATCAAAGCAGCTTTAGAAGCCTCTATGCAGGAAAGATGTGTCCAAATTACGCTCACTGATTTGAGAACTGCACTGTTATACAAAGAAGGTCCTAAGTTGAAACTGATCAATAAACTGTTATACAGAGAAACAGTAGACAGAGGGGACAAGTAGACAAACAACAACTAGTGCTGCCCACTGCCTTCGAGACTCAGTACTGAGGTCCTTGCACAACCACATGGGGCACCTTGGTATAGATAGAACACTTGACTTGGTGAGATCCAGATTCTATTGGCCTAAGATGGGGCTGATGTGGAGCAACACATTCAACTTGTAGTCGCTGCTTACAGAGGAAAGCTTTGCCCCAGAGGGCTGCCCCTTGTTAACATCACCACCAGTGCACCCATGGAGCTGGTCTGTATTGATTTTCTGAGTTTGGAGTCAGATCAAAGAAATATCAGTAATGTGCTGGTGGTCACTGACCATTTCACGAGATATGCCCAAGCTTTCCCACCAAAGACCAGAAAGCATCCACTGTGGCCAAAGTACTTGTAGAAAACTTTTGTTCACTATGGGGCTCACAAAGAATCCATTCTGATCAAGGAGAGACTTTGAGAGTCGTCTGATCAAAGAGATGCTTTCTCTGTGGGAGTGCGAAGTCCAGAACCACTCCTTACCACCCCAGGGGACCCACAGCCTGAACGCTTCAACCGCACTTTGCTAGATATGCTAGGCACCCTACACCAAAGGATGTTTCAGATGGAGCCAACAAATTAGCACCCTGGTACATGCTTATAACTGCACCAAAGTGATGCCACTGGATTCTCCCCTACCGCCTGATGTTTGGAAGAGAAGCTCGACTACCAGTAGATGTGTGTTTGGGGCTCTCCTGATGGGGTTCAAGCTGACAACTATTTACAGTATGTGCAAAAGTTAAAGGCCCAGCTAACTCATGCGTACTAACTGGCTCAAACCATGGCTGCCAAAAAGAAATCTGGCCAACAAAGAAAGGTATGATAAAAAGGTGAAAGCACAGGAACCCAGGAGGGAGATCGGGTATTGCTAAGAAATCTGGGACTGCATGGCAAGCACAAGATTGCTGATAGATGGCACCATCTCCTCACATTGTAGTGGGCAAACTAGATGATCTGCCAGTGTACAAAGTAAGGCCTGAGAATAATTCAAAAGATGTAAAACAATGCATAGAAATCATTTACTGCCCATTGGACAAATCTTAATTGAGTCTGAGCCCCTAGAAGATGCCCTCTGGACCAGTGACTAGAGCTGCTGCTAAGAAAAGATCAAGAAAGTCTGCACCTACAGAAGCAAAGTTAAAGTGTTCCCTCCACAAGTCCCAGTTGAGCATGACTGTCAGTCCATATCGGAAGAAAGTGAGAGTGACTTTGAATACTATCCTTCTTACGAACTGAGTCAATTGTTTCGGGCAATCCCTAGTAAATACTGGAGACAAAGCTGGGCCTTCTGGACTGTCTAAGCCCCAGCTTCATCCCTGGAGCCAATGCTCCCAGAAAGTGAAGTGCAAAGCATCAGATCAGATGAAATGGAATCATTGTGCATGGTTGAACTGTTTGAGCTTTCAGGGAGGAAAATGATAGATTGGGGCAGACTGGTGATACACTCGAACAAGAAGAGTATTTTGAGTGCCCTGACAGTCCACTGCCAGTGTCCGAAAGCCTCCATGCGAGCCAAATGTTGTGGACTCAGAAACTGTAACACCTGGAGCTGAAAGTGCCCCAAGTTCTAGCCTCTCACCCCCATGGAGACCTCCTGACAAGTGAGGACAATGCTGAAAATGAGGCTCAGAGTGCAGAGACTATAACAGTTCCCCTAGAAAGACTGGTCGAGCTGTAAAGCCTGTGGTGCACCTCAGTTATGATTCACTTGGGAGGCCTGTGGACTTGCCTCTCAATGTTGTCCATAAAGGAGTGTATGTGTCCCCGAGCTCATTGCCCAAACTGAGCATCAGTGCTAACTCCAAGTTACTTGTGTTGCCCTCTAAGTATGGTGCCCTGGCCCCATCCAGCCCCAAGGTAACTGATAGGGAAGGGCCCCCTCTCTTCAGGTTTCATGTACAAGAGGTAATAACTTGAGTTATGGTACAATGTGTATGTAATACTGTGTAAAGAGTGACGTACTGCAATGTTTCAGAAATGTGTTCTTGGTAAAATGATATATTGACTGATGATTACATGTGCGAGCCTAATGCAAATGTATATGGTTGCAGTTGAAACTTATGGGGGTACTTGCTTGACGCGGACGTCAAGCTTTCCCAGGCCAGGAAGGGTGTAACCCCCCTGCAAATGGGGGTTCCCAAAAGACTTCCAGGAGCTTGCTTGAATGCTCCAAGCCTGAATGGTGTTTGGCATTTAAGCCATTTATCAGTGAGTGTTTTTAGAGCCTCTGGTACTGTCTCTTTAAGAGCTGTCTGCTTGCAGACATAATTAGTTTGTATGGGGGGACTGTGTGCTTCTCTGAGTACCACTCAAGCTGCTGCCAATTCACTTCATTTTTGCAGTCACTAGGAGTGCAAAGGAACCTATCTGAAAGATGTAACTGTTTGCCAGAAATTATTTAGAGTAATAATGAAATTACAGTTTGTCTAACCTGCTTTTGCAGTCAGAACTGTGTCTGCTAGTTCCCCATTCTAGTTTTGAACTGCTGAACTGGACCAATCAGTGTGGGGTAAGCTAGCTCTAAAATGGTGCCTTGGACGAATCAGAACTTGGACTCATAATCTGAGCCAGCCACAAGAGGATTGTATGGGCAGTGACTCTGGGAGATGAAGTTTAGACTTCAGCACCTTTGGACCAACAGCAGCAGTCTATTGTGAGTGACAGCCAATCCAGTCAAGAACTGGGAGGAACTCAAAGGAAGTGCCCGGTTTTGTCAGTTGGGGTTTCAGTTGAGCTTTGCAGTGAAGAAGGAAGGAGCCCTGTGTTTTTCAGTGTGCAGTTTTAGTCAAAAACGTGTGTAAGGCCCAGAGTTCCGGGTTTGCAGCTTGTGTAACAGCTTGTTAGGACTGAATCCGTCCTGTGAAAAGAATCAAAGGATCTCTGAAGAGTAGAAACCAGGCTCACCCTGTAGAAGACTGGAGGAATTGCTGAAAATTGCACTCTGTCTGTCAGGAACTGAATCTGCTGTGTGTTCTCCTGGTATTGTGCAGTAATTGCGATCGGATACAGATGCAGCCTGCCTGGTATAGTGCTTTCTTTATATGGATGTGTGAAGAGGTTTGTGTACCTCAAGTGAGCCCTGCTGACATTGAAGGACCCTATCTTATTTGGAGGTCGTGAGTACTAATTCAGGGTCGCTCCCTGTTGAATTGCCACATTAAATCCAAATGGAATTACTGTACTGCTGACTGTTTAATTCTCCTTTCTCTGTGTGAAAGGGCCCCTACCAGCTGCCACGGTTTGACTAGCCACTAGGGCTTGGGTACCCAGGGACAGTAACTGATAGGATAGGCCTGCACAGAGCCATAGGTAGATTATTAGAGTGATAAGCTAATTAACCTGATTTCCTGTCCTGTTATATCCCCTAAACAAATCAGAGCTGCTTGTTTCAGCAAAGTTATACTGCCTGAGGTATTTGTCTATGTTAAGCACTGTACTGTGATTGTTGCACTGTATCTCATTTCACAGGAGGTCCCAGTGCCGGAACCAGACCTGGGGTAAGTGTATACTGTGAAGGTAATTGATATATTGTGTGTGGGCCACTAGTGGGAAGAAAGGGGTTGCAGTGTCCCAGAGGGCTGTGACCAAGTTAGTTTAACTATTGCAAACCCTGACCTCTGGGTGGAGGCACCCGCCATTGGATCCAGGCCCCTCAACCTGTTAGTGGCAAATCAGGCAGGGGTAGTAGCCCCTGGGATAGCGCCATCTAGGGGTTACACTTAATCTGTTTTTTCCGGTAGTCAGGAAGGGATAAAGTGGGTATGACTGAGCTGGGGTGGGATTGGTCGGGACCGAACTGGAGACAAGTGCAGGGGCATGATAAGCACAGCAACTTACTGGACTCGGCTGATTGGCTAAAGTGAGTCAGGGACCTAATTTCATTGGTTAGTTTGGGCTGGGGGTGGATCCGCGGGGTTTTCAAGTCTGAGGTAAATGCAGTTTGTTTGTTTTATTCCTGTCCTTGTCTCATGCAGCAGCATGAGTACTGTGCTCAGATTTATTTATTTACGAGATTTACCAGGAAAGCATACTGAGCTAACAGCTCGATTCCAGATGCGACCTGGGGGTCAAGACCCATAAATACAGTACATGGATATACACAGAAAACATTTTTAGGAAGACAAGGCTTGCCTATATAACATTAGTTCAAAAATACAGACAGAGGTTCTCGATACATTATACAGAATGACAGAGTCATAACATTACATATACTTTTATAGTAACAGCAAGCAGGAAACACTAGAGTGACTAATTATAACAGGTGTAGCTGGAAGAGAAATGAGCTCTGAGTAGAGGGTTCCGTTGGTGTGGGTCCTGTGCATGTCTTATGGAGGCCGGTAGAGCATTCCAGATCTGTGGGATTCGGAAACTAAAAGCGGCCTGGCCTTTAGAAGTACGCATGAACGGGATGTGTAGCAGTCTGGGATCTGTGTTCCTGAGGGAGTAAGCAGGAGGGGATTGTCTGGAAAGGGTAGAGGCCAGATAGGGAGGGAGGGAGGGAGTGGGACCAGAACTTGGCAGCAAACCTAACGCAGTTTGTTTGCCTACGATCGTGGAGTGACGGCAGGGTAGTGGAGCTGTATAGGTTGCAATGGTGAGTGGATTGTGGACAATCTAGAATGAACCAGCAGAAAGAGTGGAACATGGTGTCTAGGCTGGCCAGAGCTGACGTGGGGGTAATGGAATAGACTATGTCTCCGTAGTCGAAAACAGGGAGAATCATTTTTTGGACAATGTCGAGCCTAGTTTGTGTGGGGAGGCATTTTTTGTTGCAGAATAGAGCACCTAGCTTGGGGAGTAGTCAATATGAGAGGTGAAATCTAGGTGCTGGTCTAGCCAGACGCCTAGATATCTGAAGGAAGTACAATTGTCCAGGGGAGTCCCGTCTGAGGTTTTGAAAGGGGGGCAGGGGGTTTGGCGGGAGAGTCTCTGTTGGGAACCGAAAGTTTGTGATACTGTTTTTTTGGGGTTTAGGAATAGCTGATTTGTCCTCAGCTAGCACTGGATGGCATAGAAATCCTCCTGAAGTAGGGTTACTACGCTTTGTGTGGTAGGGCCGGAGGCAAACAGGACAGTGTCGTCCGCATACATTTGGGTCAATGAGTGGGTACATGCTGATGGAAGGTCATTTAAAAAAATGGAAACAAAGTAGGGGGCCTAGGACCGATCCTTGTGGGACACCAGTAGTGACTAGCAGGGGGTTTGAGGAGTGAGAGGCCAGTTTGACTATTTGCTTCCTGTCCGCTAGATAATCATGGAACCAACCAATGGTCGGCTCAGACAGCCCTGCATTGGAGAGTTTTGAGAGAAGTAGGGAGTGAGACTGTATCAAACGCCTTGGCTAGATCTATGTAAATGGCCAAAGTGATGTGACCTTTGTCCATGCCGGTGAGAATGTCACCAGTGACACGTAGCATGGATCAAATGAAGGAGCAGCGGCTTCGGACTTTAATTTGAAGACAACCGGAACATGCTACTTTTTTTCATCATAATAGCATTACTTTCCGGACTAATATCACAGAAAAGGCATACTCTAAGAAGGCATTTTGTATAGTGCTGGAAAGCTTAGACTTCTAGTTTTCCAGCAATAAATAGCATGTTTTCAGAAGCCAATCAGTTTCTGAGATATGAACCCCAAAATAACAATAGGTTTGTAAATCAAAGTGGCGGTGAGCACAGAGCCTTGTGAGCATAGAAACATAGAAGTTGACGGCAGATAAGGACCGCAAGGCCCATCCAGTCTGCCCATTTCTTTTTCTACCTAATAAATGTACCATCAGCCTTTGCTCTGTCAATGGCCTATCTATTCATACTCATCTGTATTGCTCCTTTATGCCTATCCCATGTCTGTTTGAAGCCCTGCACTGTATTCATAGCCACCACTTCTTGAGGTAAGCCATTCCATGCATCCACCACCCTTTCTGTGAAAAAGAATTTCCTCACATTCCCCCTTAATCAGCCCCCCTTTAATCTCATGCTGTGTCCTCTTGTCCTGCTATTTTTCTTATATTTAAACATGTTAGACTCTTTCACTTTGTTAATGCCCTTAAGGTGTTTGAATGCCTCAATCATATCACCTCTCTCCCTCCTTTGCTCAAGGGTATACATATTGAACTCTGTTAATCTGTCCTCATATGTCTTCTGATGCAGTCCCTGCACCATTTTGGTTGGCCTTCTCTGGACTGCCTCAATTTGGTTAATGTCCTTGTGAAGGTGTGGCCTCCAATACTGTACGCAGTACTCCAGATGGGGCCTAACCAGTGTCTTGTAAAGAGGGATTATTACCTTCCTCTTACGACTTGTGAGCATAGGAGCAGAAATGTTAATTTACTTGTGTTTGTGCCGGTGGTGTCTTTTTTTTTCTTGCCCTTCACTAATCTGTCACCCCCACCAAGGTAAGGATCTGAATATTTTTTAATGCAAAACAGAGGGGGCAGATTAATGACACAGCTAGCTACTTATAATAAAAGCCACTTTTGGTTACAAAAATAGGGTTACCGTCAGGGCTTATATCGCAAAGAAGGTATGACCTAGGATGACATGCTATACAGTGCTGGAAAGCTGGTACTTGTAGCTTCCCAAGGATATTCAGAATGTCTTCCTAAGTCATCCACTGTTTGATATATTGGCCCTGAAAATAATACTATGTTCGTAACCAAAAGCGGCAGTGAGTGCAGGAGCGGAAATGTCCATCTGCTTGTGTTTGTGCCCGTGTCTTTTTTTTTTCCTTCTTGCCCTTCACCAGTCTCACCCACCTCCACCCAGGTAATGATCTAAATATTTTTTAATGCAAAATGGGGGGGGGGGCAGATTTCAGGGTTTAAGATTGATGCTTACAGTTTATCCATCTTAGATAGGCAAGCACAGTGTCATATCACAACAGAGGGCTTTCAATTAAAATCCATTGTATACTTTGCAATGGCTCCCTTTTTTGATAAAGGTAATAACGGACACAGTTCATGAATAGTCAGACTGCTGACTCTGAAACTTTGACTCTGCAGGTCAGAGAACTTTATTGTATGGCCCAGCTATGCCACATAGGATAAAATGAAAGTCGTCTTTGGTTTCAAACAAAGTGTTACTTTCGGGGCTTATAGCACAACGAAGGTATGACCTAGGATAACATGCTATATGTTGCTCGAAAGCACGTGTAGCTCTCAAACAATATATAGAATGTATTCCTAAGTCATCCAGTCTCTGAGATACAAGCCCTGAAAATAACACAATGTTTGCAACAAAAAGAGGCAATGAGTTAAGGGAAAAACAATTATAAGCAGCATAGCCAACTTTAAACTAAGAAAATAAATTAAAAAAAACAGGAGGTCCACAAGAATTGTGTTTAATGTCACTGTTTTCTAGGTTTCCACTGCTTGTCAAGTGACCATTCCTTGTGTTAGTGAGGCTACTGTGACAGGTGAGAACTGTGATGTCATAAACACTAATGGCAGTACAGTGTTTGACCTTCAAAATAATGTATCCTCTAATACATTATAGTGTATGTTGGAACATTGTATTCCATTGATTTTCAGCATTGTTAAAAAGTTGTACTTCCCTAGTAGAAAGTTGCTCAGAGGCCGGCCCGCTGGCGCAGGGGCAGGGTGCCTACCTGCGATGCTGGCAACCCGAGATCGGGAATGGACCTGGGACATCGGAGGGCTGACTGGAGGGGGAGGGGAGAAGGATCGAGTGTCCAACGACTGCTATCCTTCTCCAAGGGGGAAGGTGGTAGAGTGTTTGGCATTATACAGACACCTGGCGGAGGCTGGGTGTACAGAGTACGCCAACGCCAAATCACTGGGGGGGCAGGGCGGATGCTGGTCATCATTGCAAGTCCCTGCCCTCATACATCAGGGAGAAAAATCGCTGCTGGCCACCCTGGATGAAGCCCACCCTCAGCTTCAATTAGCTCTCAGGCCGGTCTTTGACCTATCCCATTGATTGCGGCACTGTTGAAAGCACAACTCACTTAGGGGTAAGCCGGGGTATCAGGAGTCGCAGTCAATAAGGATACAGTGGGAGCAGAGAGTCTGTGACCAGGGGTCAAGTATCGGGCAGCAAGGCGGCAGAAAAAGCACAATAAATAAATAAAAGTCGCCAGAACGCTGCTCAACCCTTCTGGTTAGAACAGCATTCTGAGCAGTGAGCAGCGCGGGGACGGGTTTAAAAATTAGAGTGAACTGCAGTGCAATCATCAAGCAGTTAACATTTTTTTTTCTTCAACCGTGTTCCAACATACACTACAAAAAATACTAGCTGGGAAAAGGTGTCGAAACCAGTGCGTTCACTCACCTCGTGGTTCTGATTCACACAGACCTCTCAAGCTTCGCTCTCCAGGTTTGTGTGAATCAGAACCTCTCTGTCCTTGACAAACATACCTCAGGCAGCCTTTTCCTCCCACCAGAAGTTCAACTAACACAATACACACCTGCCAAATACACTATGCAAGGAAACATTCGGCACTGACAAATGCTTGTTTTAAAAATGTTACTTTCTGAAAGCACTAATCAGGCATTTTTGTAGTGCCTGGGTAAAGCTGTGCCTTTTCCAGCATTTCCCTTTAAGCCCCTTGGGTGACACCCTACCAGTCAACCTGTAGCAGGGGTCAATGCAGGATGTAATCCAGCTGGCAGTCATCTGCTGTGCTGCTGGTCTGCCAGGTGCAACTTCAACGTATGCTACAAACAACTGGTGAGCCTCACTCCAAACTCCAGCTGTGTGCTCTTTTTAATACGAGAGCACGCTCCACAGGTCCAGCGTATAGAGCCTGAAATCAGCCTCGGAGGTCGGGTTGCTAAAGTATACTGGAAGGTTGATCACCTGGTCAAGGTGAAACTCCGATACGACCCTCCGGAAGAACTTCATGTAGGATGAAGGATGAGTGGAAGACCAGGTAAGAAGATTCTACTGAGAGCGCCTGGAGCTCGCTGATCCTTCTGGCTGATGTGATGGCCACCACTACAAATGTGACATCACACACTTGTGCACAGGCTCAAATGGCTTGTCCATGAGCACTGCCAATACCAGTAGTAGGTCCCATGGAGGCCAAGGTCCATGCATTGGAGGGGACAAGTGATTTATGTATTTGAAAGAGGGCCCGAGTGCCTTCGCGTGGCACACCATCGACATACCAGCCCATGCCCAGTATACAGAGATGGCTGCCAGAAGCACCTTAAGAGTCGTTGCTGACAGTCCCTACTGACAGAAGGACCACAGATAGTCAAGGATGCTCTCCATGAGACAGCTAAGAGGCTCAAGCATCTTGCCCTGTCACCATACTGAGAATCTCTTTCATTTAAATGCATAGTATTTATGAGGCGACTCCTTATGGGGTGTCTTCACAACTTGGATGACTTTTTCAAAAAGGCCCAAAGCCTGGAAATCGAGCAGCTCAGGAACCAGGCAGAGAGGTGCAGGGATCGAAGATCCAGGTGCAAGACCTTCCCTTATTATCTGCTTTGCATATCTGGGCAGAGTGGCAACCTCCGCAGAAACCTGCTGCTGACGCTGTGGAGGTCCGGATACAAGAACTGCATGGGCCTGTTTGGGACTATCACAATCATGCCATGTAAACCAGCAGTTACTGAAAATCCCAGGCAGGTCATGAGACCTTAACCAGACATGATCAGGTAAAAGAGGTAAGATCCAATACCTAATCCATAGGGAGGCAGGCACTGTCCCTCAGGGAGTCTATTTCTGCCCCAATGAATTTGATCACCTGCAAGGGGACCAGCTCAGTCTTGGCCCGGTTGACCAGGAGACACAAGTCCCGACAGGTCTGGAGGGCCAGATCTCTGGACCTCTCCAAGGCCTCTTTGAATGACCCAGCTATCAGTCAGTCAGTCATCCAGGTAGAATACACCCCGATGTCTTTGCACTGCAGGAAGGCTGCCATAACTGCCATGCACATACTGAAGATCCTGGCTGCGGACAAGAGGATAAGGCGCATGACCTGGAACTGGTACAGGATCCCCTCCGTACAAAAGCAAAGATACCAGCATGGGTAGACTGGGATGTGGAAGTACATATCCTGGAGGTCCATGGAGTAGAACAACATTCCCTGCTCCAGAGACAGAATGATGTGATTCAGAGTGACCATCCGGAACTTGCACATCCACAGACTCTGGTTCAGACCATGCAGATCCAGTATGGGTCACCAGCCGCTGCCCACTTCGGACCCAGGAAGTACCTGGACACATATCCCTGAGTGGCCAATGCATCTGGAACATGGCTATTGCCCTGCACTCTAGAAGCTGAACAGTGTTGTCTCATAGCACGGACATGTCCTTCAATACCCTGGACTCTCGAGGAGCCCAGAGTCGGTACTGCAAAAGAGCCTCAAAATATAAAGACAGTTTATGGGAGACATCGGGGATGAGGAGGTCTGGACTGGTCCTCGCTGGGACCCCCTCCTCCCCCAGCCTGCTGCAAGATTTTTTTTTTTTTAAGAGAGACTTCTTGGCACGACCCCGACCCTGCCCTGCTGCCAATGGGAGCAGTTTCCAAGGTCATACTGGTGGAATCTCCATTGCGCTCCCGTCTTGCTGGAGCCAGCCCGGAAGAAAAGGCGCCAATTTTAAACTGGTGGGAGCAGTTTAAATTGGCCCGAAAGCAGCAGTGCCAGCTTCACTTCATGGAGGACATCGGGAGTGAGGAGGTGTGGACTGGACCTCGCTGGGACCCCCTCCTCCCCCAGCCTGCTGCAGTGACAAAAAGGCCTCCCACCACAACATCTTAAATGCCCCTGAAAAGTCTGTGGTTGGCTGTTATGAATGGGAAAGGCGAGGCTTTCCATAGGTACCCGAATAGATCTGACTGTAGTCAATAACTTGCAAGTTTATTTTCTGTTACTGTTGCAGCCCAAAGTGGTTATGTACTTGACCTTTCTAGTAGTGAAGTTTTACCTCCTTAGCAACTCTGTAGTGAAGTGAACCTCTTTAAAATCTGGTAGAAAGAACTCGTTAGACCTGAAATCTGTTCACTATCAGGAAGGAACTGAGTGGGATGGACTTTGGTGCTGTTTTGAACAGACAGGTGTTAGTACTGTTTTCTAGTAGTCAAGCACACAATTACAAGCAGCAGTGTCTTAATATTTCTAATTTGAAACTGGGTATGAGTAGCTTGAACTGAGGCTCATCTAGGTTGTTTTATTATTATTACCTGGCCCCATTTCTGTCGTCTCTGCTAGCCTTGATCCTGAAGGTTCAAAATTAGCTCCTCCCCTGGACCCATTTGACTTTTTAACAACAGCCTATGTGTGTCCCCAACATGCCTTCCTTAATTTGTGAATGTACAGCATCAGTGCTCCACTCTACTGTTTGCATCCCCCTGACTTGCATTATTACCTCCCTGTTCCTGTTATTACTCATTGTTGATTATTTTCCCCTCCCAGTGAGCCCCAGGGGAAATCCTGAACAGCCCCCAGAGTTTAATATGACCTTCTTTAACCACCTTGCCACTGCAGACTTTCAACTCTGGCCTACCTGGTGTATGAATTTCAAGTCTGTCTTGTTCTCTACAAAATTGGTTAAATGATTCCTGCATAAAACTAGACCCTCCAGGAGTCGTCACTCCCTATCATGCCTCATATTGCTTCCATTGTTACTTCTCATCCTGGCAGGAGACATCGAGCTTAACCCTGGCCCCCATCTCTTCATGTCTCCTCTAACTACTCCACTCCCCCTAGCTGGCTACCCACCAAAGGTTTGAAAGTGGTCCACCTAAATATTTGTAGCTTCATGCCAAACCTAGCTGAACTTACTGCTTGGGCAGGTCACTATAAGCCAGACATGCTTGGTGTTACTGAAACGTGGTTGAAGCCCACTACCACTGACTCGCGTGTGCTCTTCCTGGTTTCAACCTTATCAGGCTTGACTGTGCTGGGAAAAAATGAGGGGGTGGGATACTGTTCCATTAAAAAAAAATTAAAAAAATCACCTAAACGTATCCTTTATACCCCACCAGCTACCCTCCTTGCCCTCATGTGTTTTCCTTCATGTACTTCTTCTGCTAGGTAATACAAAAAACTGCATTTAGTTTGCGTATACAATCCTCCTAAGGGTGGTGTGCAAGGGTTAACATACCTGTTTGACTCCATAGCTCCTATGGTCCGTGAGAACGAGTTGCTGCTACTAGGTGACCTTAACCTCAGTTGGTTAGGGGGCAACGTTAGACAATATGTGCCCCTGCTGGCTGGGCTCTCTCTCTCTCTCTCTCTCTCTCTCTCAACTTATCCATGAGCCTACCAGGCTTTCTATAATGGGGGAAGAGTACTCTCCTTGATTGCGTGATGTCTAACAGACCGGAGAGGGTGGTCTACTCTGGTACATTCCTGGACTCTATCTCGGATCACACCCCTATTTTCTGTGTCTGGAAGGTCTCCCCTCCGAGGATTCCACACAAAATTCTCCTTTTATTTATTTAGTTTTTGGTTACCGGGTAAGTGCACTAGACAAGAGTATTGCCTATATTCTGGCATGACCCGGGAGAGTTACACAACGGAGAATCAGGTAAAAACAGGAGTGATATTGTTCACGGCGCAGCATGAGGGAGCGTAAACAACACAGCAATGTTTACAGACTAAGAGCAAGCCAATTCTACAGAGCCAGACAAACAGCTGAGTTACACTAAGTGCTTGTACTAGACATAACGCAAATACTAACAGAAATCGGGCAACAGGTATTGTAAAACAATAAACTGTTATAATAATAGAATAAGTGAGGAAAGTAGGATTGGTGCATAACAGAAATGTAGAGACAGTAAGTGCCATAAAGATGAGAAAACTATCTAGGAGATGTCTCAAGAGTCAGAGCAGGAGCAGACATTAGAATCAAGCAAGTGGGCACGAAGGCCCAGTCTGAAGACCAGGTGGGATTTGGAGAGTTTGACCTGTTGGGGGAGAGAGTTCCAAAGGTGAGGGGCAGATGTTGCAAAAGAGAGTTCACCCTTTTTGGTGAGACGCCTAGGAATTTCCAAAGGAGTTTGTACCGACGATCTAAGGGGATAGGCATGGGTATGAGGGATTTCTCCAACTTTAACTTGGAATCCTTCCACGCTGACATGGGACATACAGATAGGTCCTCAGTACTTGATTCTCCTGACACTTCTACTGCCCTAAACAACCTTCTTGACATTTTTTTCTGCCCTGCAAGACAAACATACCCCTTTTATTAAAGGGAGAGTAAGGGATACTGTTACAAAATGGCTCCATGGTCGCCTAATTGACTTTATGAAATCTAGGGATAAATGCTGGGCTAGTGTCCAGGCCTCGCGAGACATATATATATGGGGAAGCACACCCCTCCCCCCTCAGCTAGTGATCAAACAGGAGTTCAGCATGTTTGTAGTTCATTTACATCACCAGGTAAGGAAAAAGGTCCAGCTCCCCATACGACGCACAGGGGAAACACCAGATCTTGCCCAACAACTAACACACCGAAATCTGGCCAATGGAAAATCACGTACACAAATGTCCGCAGTCTGGGAAACAAGATCCCAGACCTGGGGGCAACAATGACAGAAGCTAAACTGGACATAGTAGCCATTAGTGAGACATGGTTCACCAGCAACCACACTTGGGAGACTTCAGTACCCTGCTATGTACTGTTCAGAAGAGACGGAGGTGCAAAAAGGGGGAGTGGCCCTTTATGTCAATGAAAATATCAAAGCTGCAGAAATTCAAAATATACACAAGGAGCCAGAAGAACTGTGGGTCACCTTGGAAACAGGAAATGGGACAGCCATAGGAACTGGGGTTGTCTACAGGCCTCTAGACCAGGGGGAGGACATACACACACTACTGTTAGAAGATATACAAAACATGACAGCTAAAGGGGAGGTTCTGATAATGGGAGACTTCAACATGCCAGATACAGACTGGTCAATACCAGCAGGAACATCCACCAGAACTAGACACATAGTGGATTCCCTGCAGGGGGAGACCCTCAAACAACTGGTACAACAATCCACAAGAGACAGGGCTATCCTGGATCTAGTACTGACTAACAGGGAAAGGATCACAGATCTCCAGGTAGGTCACCTGGGGCCAGTGACCATCTCATGGTGTGTCATGGGTCACTTTGGCCACTAGAACTAAATCATCCCATTCCAAGGCAAAAATATGGCACTTCAGAGGAGCGGACTTTGATAAGATGGCCAACAGAGTTAAGCTTGCCCTGGCAAGAAGAAATACAGGTGAGGGGGTACAGGCAAAGTGGGCAAGCATTAAGGATGCAGTACTTGAAGCAACATCCCACTGTGTTAGGGAGAAAGGCAAGAGCAAAAGAAGGAGGAAACCACTTTGGTTCTCAAAAACAGTAGCAGAAAAGGTCAGAGCTAAAAGGCTGGCCTTCAGGAAATATAAGGGAACACAGCGGGACAAAGATAGGGAGGCATACCAAACTTCCCTAATTAGCTCCTTTGTTCCCATAGACACCATATGGTGTCGGAACCATCCATTGCTGGATCCAATTCAAAATGGCCACCAGGAGCAAAGGAGCTAAGGGACGCAGGGAAGGCAGTAAGGAAGGCAAAGGCCCAAACTGAGGAAACACTAGCACAAACAGTAAAAGAAGGGGACAAGACTTTCTATAGATACGTTAGTGAAAGAAGAAAGTCCAGAGGGGAGTATTGCTCAGATCAAAGGGGATAAGGGGGAGTGGGTGGAGGAGGACCAATGAAAAGCATCTATCCTAAATAGATACTTCTGCTCAGTATTTACTGAGGAGAAGGTAGAGCAGGGCCCACAGCTCAGCACCACAGACACAGGGGGGAGGGAGGTGTGCACAAGTCCCTTCACAAAAGAAAGGGTCCTACAAGAGCTCGGTAAGCTCAGGGTGGACAAGGCAATAGGACCTGATGACATACATCCCAGGGTACTAAAGGAGCTAAGGGTGGAACTAGCAGAGCCATTAGCAGAACTGTTTAATGAGTCTCTGAGCACAGGAGAGATCCCAGAAGACTGGAGAAGGGCTCATGTGATCCCATTCCACAAGGGGGTGCAGAAGGGAGGGGGCAGGGAACTACAGACTAGTCAGTCTTACCTCAGCAGTGGGTAAGATTATGGAGGCACTCCTTAAGGAAAGGATAGTGCAACACCTGGAATCCATAGGAGCACAGGATCCAAGACAGCATGCGTTTACAACAGGAAGGTCCTGTCAAACTAATCTCATAGATTTCTTTGAATGGGTAACCAGAGTGGTGGACCAAGGGGGTGCAGTTGATGTTGCTTACCTTGACTTCAGCAAAGCTTTCGATACTGTTCCACACAGAAGATTGATTAATAAGCTAGGTAGGCTCTGGGTGGGTCAGAGGTTGGTAAACTGGGCGGCAAACTGGTTGGCAGGCAGAAAACAGAGAGTGGTGGTAACCAGTATACAGTCAGAAGAGATGCAATTCACAAGTGGGGTACTTCAGGGATCAGTCCTGGGGCCAGTCCTCTTCAATATCTTCATCAGTGACATTGCAGATGGACTGGAGGCTAAGGTTTGCCTGTTTGCAGGTAACACCGAGATCTGCAACAGAGTAGACGACCCAGATGGGGTGGGCAGAATGAGAAGAGATCTGGATAAACTGGCAAAATGTTTGGAAGAGTGGAGAGGTTTAACGCAAATAAGTGCAAGATCATGCACATAGGGAAGAGAAACCCTGAAGGTACCTACAGGTTGAGAGGGGAGTTCCTGGCAATAACAAGGGAAGAAAAAGACTTGAGCATCATCATCACAGATGACCTGAAATCTTCCAAGCAGACCACTAAAGCAGTAGGTATGGCTAGAGGGATGTTGGGGTGTATTAGTAGGGGTATCACAAGTTGTAAGAGGGAGGTAATAATCCCTCTTTACAAGACACTAGTTAGGCCCCATCTGGAGTACTGCATGCAGTAATGGAGGTCGCACCTGCACAAAGACATTAACAAAACGGAGGTAGTCCAGAGAAGGGCAACCAAAATGGTACAGGGACTGCATCAGAAAACATATGAGGACAGATTAACTGAGCTCAATATGTATACCCTAGAGCAGAGGAGGGAGAGAGGTGATATGATCGAAACATTCAAACATCTTAAGGGCATTAACAAGGTGAAAGAGTCTAACATGTTTCAATATAAGAAAAATAGTAGGACAAGAGGACACAGCATGAGATTAGAGGGAGGCCAATTAAGGGGTAATGTGAGGAAGTTCTTTTTCACAGAACGGGTGGTGGATGGATGAAACTGCCTACCTCAGGAAGTGGTGGATATAAATATAGTGCAGGGCTTCAAACAGGCATGGGATAGGCATAAGGGAGCAATACAGATGAGTATGAGTAGATAGGCCATTGACAGAGTAAAGGCCTATGGGCTATGGCACATTCATAAGGTAGACAAAATGAGCAGACTGGATGGGCCTTGAGGTCCTTCTCTGCAATCGACTTTTATGTTTCTATGTACCAGGAATATAGACGTCTCAGAAATGTGTGCAAAAAAGCTATTAGGTCTGCAGAGAGTAATTTCTGCAAATCTGCCTTGTTATCTACAGCCAGAGACCCTAGGAATTTCTGGTGAAATATCAAAAACATAGTGGTTCCTCAAAAGGGGATGTCTCAGACATGATTATATGTGGTACAAATTGTAACAATCCCTTCACAATTGCTAATGCCTTTAACTCTCACTTCTCTGATCTGTCTGCATAAACTCCCTATTTCCTGATCCGGATCTTGATAAAGAAAGTGTGCCTTACAACTCCCAGTCAGAATCTGTCTCTCGCCCTTCCTTTTATTTCAAGGTTGTGTCCAGGTGGGAGACACACAGATTACTCTCTGGTCTCTCCCCTCACTCTAGTACTGGGCACGTTAACTTGGAGTCCAGACTCCCCTGCCTTGGTGCCCCTTTTTCATTGCCTTATCCATCTCCCATATCTTTAATTCGTCGCTTTCCTCTGGGGATATGCCTGACCTCTGGAAGGCACCAAGGGTGGTCCCAGTTCTCAAACAAGGTGACCTCAAAAACCTTGAAAACTACCGGCCCATAGCCATCTTATCAACTGTCAGCAAACTCCTCGAAAAGGTTGTTGCTTCCCAACTTTCCAAATATATCCAGTCACACGAGTTTCTGATGCCAACTCAACATGGCTTCCGTAAGGGCTATAGCACCTCCTCTGCCCTTGCTAATGTAGCCCTCTTGTCACCTGGGGTTACTAGAATCCCACTTAGATCTAGTGGCAGGCAGGGAAAGGCAGCTTGAGAGACACCAGGTAAATGGGTTTCACACTGTCTCACTCTGTCCTCAGTCTCAGCTGAGCTGGAGGGATAACATCACTTAGAATTCTTGCAGCAGCATAAGCCACAGTGGAATGTTGCAGCTGGGAGTTAGGTTAGAATGTTGGGGTTTTCAAAGGCAGTCAGTAGAAGTCTAGTGGGAGACTCAGTGGAAGGAGAGGTGCGCTGCAGTTGGCAGCCCCTCAAAGCCTAGCTCTGTAATAGAGCTACCACAGGAACAGGGTGTGTGTTCTCGCCCTACAGAAGGACACAGAAGAAATCAATAGAAGTGGTTGAGACCGTTCCCCGGTTTGTTCCTGTGCCCCATCCCTGGAGGGATGGGAGGGACAAGACCAGCTTTCAGGGGCAACCCCCTGGCCCTGCTGCAAGAGGAAAATCTGCCGGAGTAGAGAGAATTTGTACTGAGGTACCAGATGTGTGATCTCTGTGTGAGAAGCCCTGGGGCACCTGCAAACCATGGTGAGTCTGCTCTGACACAGAGCCCATGTTTTCGCCGAGACAGTTGTGTAAAGTATCTGCTACTGTGGGGTCAGGAAAGGACAGTCAAGTACAGTACTTGAAGTTATGTGTATGGCTTGAAATGCATCTAACCAGTGGGGGTCTACAGGGATGGACATAGCCACTTAGAGAACGTTGCAAGTCAGGACACCAGTTACATGGACAGTAGATTGTTAAATGTGGTATACATTTCGAGATAGCATTCTACAAACAGAGTTTTCAAAGAAAAGGTGTTGACTCCAAATGAATGGCCGGGTATGGATTTGGGGACAAGAGGTGAGAGACCCCCCCATCTGGAGTAACCAGATTTACCTCTGCGGATTCACTTTGGGCACCTATAGCTTTCTCCGAGGCACTTGGCCAGTGTCTGCAGAAAGTACCCAGATGTGGGATTAAGATGTGTTTTTCCCTTTAGAGCTAGACGCGCTCATGGGTGGTTGAGGGAGCCACCACCAAACGTCCATGACATGTGGAAATGTGTACCAGTGCTGGCCGACGGCCATGCCAGGGAATCCAAGAGAAAGAGTACCAGTTTGGGCATGGGAGCCCGGCGTGTTCAGAACCTGAGGGTGGCTGTTGTGATGATGATGTGTTCTGACCTCTATAGATCTGCATAACCAGTGAGTGTAGCCCCATGGGGGTCCATCTTGCTTTGTATTCTTGTGTAGAAGTGAATAAAAGCACCACTTTAGAATCCCACTCCTGGTATGGACATTTACAGTTATTGCTTACTGTGTCCGGAATTACTTGGGTGCCCCTGACCAGAAGTGCAAACCTAGCCCTGATGCCAAGCGAATGTTTTCTACCCAAACCTAGGCTAACCAGGTAATGGGTTACAAATTGGAGGCACCGCGCTAATAACATCTAATAACAACACCCTACCCGGACCCTGGTTACACTAAGGTCACCTCTAAGGTCATGGTTGCTATGGATCAAGGCAAACTCACTGGAGCCATCTTCGTTGATCTTTGCAAGGCCTTTGACCTGGTTGATCATGTACTTCTGTACTCACAACTCCAGTACCTTGGCTTGTCCGCCTCCATCCTAGGGTGGTTTTCCAACTAACTCCAAGGAAGATAGCAACTCACAAAATTCAACAAGGCTCTCTCAGAGCTCACCCCAGTTAAATCTGGAGTTCCTCAGGGGTCTGTCCTAGGGCCCATCATTTTCTCCCTATTTAACAAACTCCCCACAGTGCCATCTCATTGCAGTGCCACCTTATATGCAGATGACCTGGTCATCCTCACCCACTCCCATGACATTAGTGTCATTAACCGACACCTAAATGTTGACTTTAGCAACATACAGTCCTTGGTAAAAGTGAACAGACTTGTCCTCAATCTCAGGAAAACACAAGTCATGCTCTTTGGATCCCTGGTAAAGATAAAAGCGGCCCCTGTGAAGCCAGCCCGGTGGTGCGGAGGGTTGAGGCGCTGGATGCCACACCTCGCGCCACGCTGGCAACCCAGGTTCAGGAGCAAGCCCGAGTCATTGGGGGTCAGCGGGGAGGGGAAAGGATCGAGTGTCCCCAGGACTGCTCTCCTTCCCCGGGGAGGAGGGGGAATCCACCTGCTGATTCACTGGTGACCTCTAGAGGAGGCTGGAGGCACTACAGTGCTCAGCCGTAAGTTGCTGGGGTTGGAGCTCCGGCACACATCAGTCGGGGGTGTGCAGGAGCATGCACCAGTCGGGCTAGACGTCATTGCATGTCCGAGCTCCAGGGACGTAGAAGAACAGGAAAAACAATGGCGCCTTGGATAGGCGATGGCACTGAGTCCCCCATGCCCACCGCCGGGGACAGCCCTGACTGACCTTCCAGGTCCTCCACGGCCGGTCCTACCTTGCAGCCGGAGTCTGTCTGTAACAGTGCCCAAGAGGAGTAGGGCGACCCACCCTGGGAGGGTTAGACCAGGGGTATTGGATGCAGGGAGGAGGGGGAGAGAGGAGGTACAGCTCGGGGGAGGGCCTCTGACAGGCAGGACACAGACTCAGATGCCTGAGAGAGGTTCAAGGTGCCACGACTGGAGGGAAATAAAGTTGGAAAAAAAAAAAGGTGGCCCCCGTGCCCCTAAGTATTACCAGCACTGATGGATCCTCTGTGATGTTTGCTGACTCTGTCAAATACTTGGGAGTTATCCTTGACCCTCAGTTTGACCTCTCCCGGCATATTTGCCATGTATGCAGAGCTGTAAATAGTAAGTTGGGCCTGGCTTACAGAGTAAAAAACAGTCTTACCCCCGCCAATCATATTGCTCTGGCGAGAGGGGTGTTTCTCCCCATGCTTTGCTATGGTCTCATCACATTTGCTCATACTGCTAAAACTCTATCTAAATGGGACATGGCTTACAATAATATATGCCGCTTTGCCTGTGCAGCCAGTTGTCTCACCCACCACTGTGACCTTTACAATAAGCTTACTTGGCTTCCACCAGGCCATCATCAGAGCTTTGTCCTAGGTTGTTTCACTGACAAGTTTGTCAGAACGGCCACTCCTCTTATTCTGGCAGAGCTCCTCAAAGCTACCCACTCCTCTTATTCCCTAAGGTCGTATGGTCCTGCAATAGTCCAGGTTCCCAATACACACACCCAAATGGGTGACAGAGCATTTGCTACATGTGCTCAGAGATTATGGAATTCCCTTCCTGCCCATGTTCGTACTACACCCTCCCATACCCGTTTCCAAAACTCCCTCTGGGATCACTTGCTGCTCTCCTTGGCCTGCAGCTGCACTTAAGATGCCAGTGGTCCTCCAAACAAGTGTTACACTCGATACTTTGGTCCTCATTGAGGGGCATCTACCAGAGCTCTGCGTTTGGTTGTCCTCCCAGCTATACCTGCTCATAGTGTTCCTCGTGTATGTATGTTATTTTAAGTTGCCGCTCTGTCTCATTTTGAAATGTCTGTATATTGTTTACCAGAACTTTGTATAACCTGATTGTAACTTGCTTCCTTTATTTCCTTGTAACCTCCCAGGTAGCACCTGAAAATAGGCATCTGTTCTTGTCTAGTGTGCTTACCTGGCTAAATAAATAAATAAATAATCTTTTTCCCACAACTTCTAGCACCCACCTGTTTTAGGTAATGGTGGATGATTGCAGCAAGAAATGGCACAACCAATCCCCAACCGGGAGCTTGTACAAGGACTGTACAAGGGGATGACACCCAACAACCAATCACTGCGTTGCCTTGGAGGGGACTCCAGCTACAGGAGCTGTGAAGGCACCACCAACCTCTACTCCCCTCTTTTTTTGCCTCTGGCCACTGAACTTGGGCTTTGGATGCCAGCACTGAAACTGCTCCATGCTAGGGCTGCTGCTGAGGCTGTTGTGGCTGAAAAGGATGATACTGAAAAGCCTCCTTTTCAGGTTTCTGGTCAAGCTGGGACAAATCCACAGACTCAAGGGGGGCACTGGCCTTCTCATTCCATGTGAGATGCCCTTTCACCCAGGGCCAAAGAGGTTGGTGCCCATGAAGGGGACATTGTCCAGCATATGCTGAGTATCTGCCATAAAGGTGGAAAGCCTCAGCCTGGCCCTATGATGCTTGGTGAAGGCCACTGCCAAGGCACACGTACAGGAGTCAACCGGTATAAAGCCATCAGGAAGCTGTGTTTAGTCAACATTTGGCCCCGGTCTCTGACTGTCTTCACAGACAACTGTTTGTTGACAGGACGATGGGAAAGGAGGTCCCCTAACACTCCCAGTAGGGAATGGCCAAAGTTTGCCATCATGACAGTATAGCTAACCTAACAGAGACCCAGCGATGCAGCAGTATACACCTTTTCAGCTGCACTGTTGGTCTTCTTGGACTCTTTGTCTAGAGGCATATCCACATCCCACCCCACCAAATGTACAGAAGGCCGAGTTCAAAACTAAGCTATCAGTAACAGAGTGGTTGGAAAACCCAGAAAGGGAGCCCATTGGGACTGTGTACTTTCAGACCATACAGGGAGTGAGTGCCAGGCAGAATTCGGCCAAAGCTCCAGGGCTGATACCAAGATGGCCTCAGCCATGGGAAAGGCAACCCCTGGGGAATTGTCCTTGTCCAGTATGTCAATAAACAGGTATTTGGCCCACTTCTGAACTGGTTTGAAGCGCACCTTCATTGACTCCAAGATAAGTTAGATCAAAGCCCCAAAAGACACCAGCCCATGTCCAGTGGCCAACTCCTTGACCGATACCCAGTCAAATGTATGAACAGTGGTCAAGGCCATGGATAAAGAACAGTTGCGTGAGAACTTACCGTAACAGTAGATCTTCAAGGGGATCTCAGTCATCCGGTTACACCATAGGAACCTTCGCCATTGGTGAAGGGGAATCCACACTGAAAATGTTCAGCAGTACAACTGGGGCCACCCATACCAGATGTCAGCCAACATCACCAACCCTATATAGGCACAGGCTAACCCACTCCCTCCTCAGTTCTCTCCCCCCCGGAGATGAAGGGAGCAAGGCTCTCATCCTGGGGAACCGAGGAGAGAAAGAGGTATCCAGACCTAAGCAAAAAGACTGGATACACCAGATAGCAAGTACCTAGACAGGAGCCCCAAGAAGGGGGATGGTGGGAGGGAAATCATACCTGATGACTGAGATCCCCTTGAAGATCTACTGTTATGGTAAGTTTTTATGTAACTGTTCCATCTTCTTCGGGCGCATCTCAGTCATCAGGTTACACCGTAAGAATGAATACCAAGCAGTGACAAGTAAACATACAGTCTGGGAAGCTGGATCACCATAAATTACAGAAGTCCTTGTAATATAGCCCTGCCAAATCCTGCATGGGCTGTAAAGGCAATGTCCAGACTGTAATGGTTGGTGAAAGTGTGGACTGTATTCGAGGTTGACAGTCGCACAAATGTCAGTGGCCAAGACCCCATTGAAACAAGCCACCAAAGTAGCCATGCCTCTGGTGGAATGAGCGTTGACAGCACCAGGCAATTCTTTGCCATACTTGTAGCAGAACACAAAGCAATTTGCCAACCGTTTGGATAAACATTGATTAGAAAGTGAAGTACCCTCTCTGCCTGGTGCAAAGGAAACAAACAACTGCTTTGACTTTCTGGACTCTTTAGTCCAAAGCCGATACTACTTCAAAGTCCTGCGCACATCTACCGTATGGAGCAGTGCTTCCCCTGGATTGGCACGCTCAGGAAAATAAACAGGAAGGCAGATAGATTGATTTACTGTGAACTCAGAAACCACCTTGGGTTAAAACTTGGTGTAACCCCCCCCCTACAAATGGGGGTTCCCGAACAGTCTTCCTTGAGCTGGCCTAAATGCTCACTGCTAGGCTGATGTCCTGCGTTTTAGCAGTTCAAATGTATTGCCAGAGAGTGCCTGTAAAGCCTCCATGTATGGTCTCTTTAAGAACTGCCTAGATAACAGTTATAATTAATCTGGGAGGGGGGGCTGAGTGTTTCTATGCTCGAGTCCCACATGGGCTACCAGATAATCACTCCGTTCTGCCATCGCTATTTGTGCAGAGGGAGCTCTGTTAGAAGCTGTACTTATTTGCTGATTATCCATTAGAATAGTAATGCTATTGCAGTTTGTCTAACCTGCCTTCTTTGCAGCATGGACCTTATGTATTGCACCACCATTTTGGTTTTGGACTGCCAGTCCGCACCAATCAGTACCTTTGGGGACTCTAAAATGGAGCCTGTCCCCAGGGGCCTTGTGAGAGCAAAATTCTGTAGGAATTGTAGATTTTGCATTTTGGCGCCAAAACAGACCTGGATGGGGGGAGCCCTTGAACTGACAGATAGATAGATCAGCCAACCGAATCTTTTGGATCCTGGAGAAAGTCCCAGGCTGCTTGCAGCTAGAGTCACTCTGAATTAGGAAGTGAAAGGGGTAACAGCTTGAGTGATCCAAGCAGCAGCACCTGTGTAATTTGTGCAGGAGAACTGTGAAAAGGCTGAGTTTTGGCATGCCTGTCTACCTGCTGTCCCTGAGAGGGAAAACAGAGCTTAATCAGAATGAATCCAAATTGTGAGAGTGAGATAAGCCACAGAACTGTGACCAGGCTTTAACCTGAAGAAGACCAAAGATTTGCTGAAAGCGATTGGCCTGTCAGGATTTCCAGCCACCTTTGAATTCCTGGCTTGTGCAGAGACCCTGTAATTGCGACTGGATAGCAATCTGCCCGGTACAGTACTGACAGTGGGTCGTGATTTGGTTCCCCACTGTGTGTTGAACTGTGTTCTGCTCGCTGGAGGCTGCATCTAGCTCTAACGGACTGAATCCATATTCATCTCCCTTCAGCCTGGGCCTTGCCACACTGGCCCAGCCAGAATACCCGCTGCACAGAGAAAGCCATCAACGAGAGACCTGCCTGAGGATCAGCCCCCTGCTCAACACCTTGAACAGGAATGATGCCTCGGTGATTCGTGTGGGCCCTGCTTCTCCTGGCACTCCAGATCAACAACCTGCAGTCTCAATTTCGTCCTGCCTGTGTTCTGCATTGGGTCTCGTGAGTAGACATTAGGGTAGCTCCCTGTAACAACAGCTACAACTAAAGTGTTGTCATCTGATTGCTTTGTTGTCTTTTCTGTCATGAACTGAGCCCTCCAGCTCCGAAATACAAATAGTGTGTGTTGTGCATGTTGCTTTCTTCCATCACAGGGCCCCAACCAGCTGCGACACCAGCCTACCCCGGGCAACAATCCTGGCTAGCCCACCTTCCTCCTACCTGGTTACCCAGTGTGTGTGACTGTGTAGGGACTCTGAAGTGCATGCATGACTGTGATTGATATAGCCTTTAAGCAAATCAACCTGATTATGCCCCTCCCTTGTTCAAGTCCCCTGAATAAATCAGATCTAACTCTTTTTGCATTTAGCCTGACTACGGTTCCAGTTTGTGCCAAAAGTACTGTACTGTTGCTATTTGCTGTGCATAACCTTGTGTTATAGGGGGTCTCCAGGGTCGAGCTAGAGGAACCAGTCCTGGTGGTAAGTGCAAACAGTGTGGGTAATTGCATGGTGAATAAGGGTCATTGTGAAAGTGATTATTGTATATTGCTCAGGCCACTAGAAGGGAAAGAGGGGGGTTACAGTGTCCCGGAGGGCTGTGCCCAGGTTAGCTTGACCACTAACAACCCTGACCCAGGCCCCTTAACCTGCAACTAGCCACGCATGCAGGGGTAGTAGCCCTTGGGATAGCGCCACCTTGGAGTTACATTGGGATTTGTGTGCAAAGATACTGTACCCTGATTTTTGTGAAAAATCAAATAAGGCTCCTCGCACCAGAGGGCCTGAAGCTCTGAAATTCTTCGAGCAGAAATAATTGCAACTAAAAATAGCACTTCTCAAGAGAAGAAGCATGAATCACAGGTCACGATTGGCTCAAAAGAAGACAGGGTCAACTTCAAGTCCCAAGCCAGGAAGGGGAACAGATTGGGGGTTTCAGGTGCAGGATGCCTCTGAGAAAAGCGCGGGAGACATCCAGCTGAGCAATCATGCAGTCACCCACGGGCTCACGAAAGGCCAAAAAACCCAAAAGGTGGACCTTGAGTGAGGAATACTGGAGGCGGACAAAAAGATCAGGTAGTCCAGGATTTGATTCGCCAAACAGGTGAAAGGGTCCAGGGCATGTCTGGCAGTCCAGGTGGCAAACCGCATCCACTTCATGGAATATTGCCATATGTGGTGCAAGTGGAAAGCTTCCGGGCAGTCACCGGGAGGTCCACTACCCTGTTAGAGACCCCAAACCTGGCAATGGCTACGTTCTCAGGAGCCAGGCATGCAGATGAAGGGACCCGAGGTTGGGATGGACATGGGTCCCCTGATCCTGGGTCAGCAGATTCCTGTAAAGAGTAAGAGGGAACCATATCTGGCAAGACCAGAATGGAGCCATCAGAACCATGCTAGCCCCTTTCATCTGCAACTTGCTTAGCACCCTCTGGATCAGAGGAAACAGAGGGAATGCATACAGAAACCTCACGCTCCAAGAGAAGAACAACAAGTCTCACTAGAAAACTCCAGGCCCTGGATCTAGCGAGAAGAAATTGGGCAGTTTTACATTGAGTGGGGATGCAAAAAGGTCCAACTCTGGATGACTCCATCCAAACAAGTCTTCTGCTGTGAATGAGAGAAGCTCCCATTCGTGCATGCTGGACTGAGTCCTGCTGAGACTGTCTGCCAGGGTGTTTAGGATGCCTGGCATGTGGACTGCAGAGAGCGTAAGACTGTGCTCCAGTGCCCAGTACCACACTCTCATGGCTTCCCTCCAAAAAGAGTATGAGTGGGACCCCGCCCTGCTTGTTGATGTAGTAGACCACACTCAAAGAGTCTGACTGCATCAGCAGCTGGCCCAGAGCAAGATGCTCTTGAAAAGCCTGCATGGCATAGAGCACTGCTCTCATCTCCAGGATATTGATATGCAGACTGGCTTTCCACTAGGATCAGGAGTTCTGGGTTTGGAAGGGACCCATGTGTGCTCCCAGCCCAGACCTGAAGCATCCATAGTCAGGATCTGATGCGGGGAAGAGATCTGGAAGGGAACCCCTTGAAGCAGATTCAAGGGATCCATCCACCACAGCAGTACCTTGCAAACAGGAGAAGAGATCAGGCCAGGTGGTCCAACTTGTCCGTGCCCTGGTCCCATTGTACCCTGAGGGTCCACTGAAGGGTATGCATATGAAGCCTGGCTAGTGGAACACTGGGAATGGCCGCTGCTATTAGGCCCAACAATCTGAAGTACACCCTGGCCAGAATGTATAGACTCTGAGTGACTTCCTGAGCTTGGGCTATGAGGCACTCTGCCCTGTTTTGGGGCAGGAAGGCCTTCCCCTTTGCAGAATCCAGAACCGCCCCTATATACTGCAGTCTTTGAGATGGCACTAGAACCGACTTGGGTAGTCAGTTATGCCCAGGGAATGTCAGAGCTGGAGAGTGTGCTCCGGGTCAGCAAAAGCTGTTCCCTGGACAGGACCTTGAGAAGCCAATCATCCAGGTAAGGAAAGACATACAGTCCCTCTCTTCTAAGAGCTGCTGAGACCGCTGCCAAGTACTTGCTAAAGACTCGCAGCACACAGGACAAGCCAAAGGGCAGCTTTTTGAACTGATAATGCTCTCCCTGAAAGGCAAAACAAAGAAACTTCCTGTGAGGAGGAAAGACTGAAATGTGCAGGTAGGCATCCTGCATGTCCAAGGAACAGAGACAGTCCCCGGTCTTCAGGAGGGGCATTAGGCCTGGCAGTTACCATCCAGAACTTTCTGTATGCTGGACGAAAAGATTGAGCTCCTTTAGATCTAAGATGGGCCTCAGATCTCCGGTCTTTTTGGGGACCAGGAAAAACCTGGAATAAAACCCCTGGTTTCTCTGGTGCTTGGGCACTGACTTGATGGCCTGCTTGTGAAGACACTGTACTTCCTCCAGGAGAATGGATAAATGAGCCAGGGGTAGTTGCAGGGTGGGGGGTGGTGTCTGGAGGCTGTTTTATAAGCTCCAAGGTATGACCCTTAAGTTATGGTCCTCCACGGACTCAGATGGAGGGAGAACTGACCTTCGACCACCGTCTCCTGGGTCTGAACCACAGGAAGGAGGGGGTCTGGCAAGGAGTCAAGCTGAGTCGCAGCCAGTTACAGCTGCTGGTCCCTCACTTCTGGGGTTCTTGGCCACTGCTCCAGCACTGGAAGGGGCGGGCAACAGAGCCTGGGCTCTGCCTTTTCCCTGGGCATGGGGAGCTGATCCTGGCTTACTGGTCTGTTTACGAAAAGTAGGCAGCCTTCTGCCCCTTGGCTGAATACGGTTGAGGGAATGGACTGATTTAATGGCCATGCCCCCAAGGCCTGCATATAATTTATGAGGTCCTGAACATCAGGGCCGAACAGCTTAGTGCCACTGAAAGGGGCATTAAGCACTTTGTGTTGCACATCTGCTGCAAACCCAGATACTCTGAGCCAGGAGTGCCTATGCAGGCAAATGCCAGTGGCAGCTGCTCTGGCAATGGTATCAGTCATGTCATATAGTGCTCTGTGGAGGTGTTTACTAAAATCCTCAGCCACCTGGAAACACTGAAGCAATTCCTGCTTTTGTGTGCCATCAGGAAGGGCCTGGGCCATAGCCTTGCCCTTCTTTATTTATTGAAAATTCAGAAACACTATTGAGCGGAGCTCATTTACAAGGGTTCTACATCATATTGTATGGAGCTACAAAAGTAGTATTTGGACAAAACACACAGTTCATTGGTTTACAGCAACAAGTTGTACATTCTTATATGTCAGAAGGCCACTTCATGGAAGCACTGTCTGACAGGAAGAGGGACAGAAAGGTAGGAGATGTGACTGTGGGGAGATGAGAGGGGCTGGGAGGAAGAGGAATAAATGCCCCAAGCAGAGGTGTTAGTGGTAGTTAAGTGCAGGTGGATTTTTTCAGTGAAATAGCTTTTCAGGGCCATTTTGATTTGGGTGGGATTGATTATCCCTATGATAGAGGAAGGGAGCTCATTTAGCCATGATGGGGATCTAATGGAGAAGGAGGTATCTGATCATGTGTGACAGATAATTTGCAATCCTCGGGTCTAGGGTGGAGGAGGCATAAACCCTTTTTCCCCCAAAGATCATTCCTATGAGATTCCTTGTCTGGGGGAAGGGAACTAAGGTGTTTAGGCATTTTAGATCTGTCATGAGCTGCCTTGATGACCACTGAATCAGTTTCGGCCTGGGCAGCAAAGTAGGGAAGACCCTGAGGGGTGTGATAAAGCTTTTCTACCCTGCGTAGCATAGCTGGCACCATATCTGGTCTGTGCCAGACTGCTGTGGTGGCACTCTTCAATGCTGGGAGCACTGGAGGAATGATCTTTGGGAGAGATTCTGGAACCTCCAAGAAGTCCACCAGATCTTTCCTGGTGACATTCTCTTCCTCAGTGTGGAAGCCCATGGTAGAGGACAGCTGTTTAAATCACATTAAAAAATGTGAGGAGCCGGCCTGGTGGCGTAGAGGGCTGAGGCGCTGGTACGTTACCTCGACCCACGCCAGCATCCCGGGTTCGGCAATGGACTCGGGGCACCGGGGGTTGGCAGAGGAGGAGAGGATTGAGCATCTGGAGGACTGCTCTCCTCTCCTGGGGTGGGCTGTGGGATGCGTCACTCTGCAGTGACCTCCAGTGGAGACCAGGGGTAACACAGCCGTGCGCAAGATAGGGAACGTTACCAGAAAAATGGAAACTGGCTCTGCACTCGACCAGATGACGGCCGCCTGGAAGTCCAATGCGTCAATGTCCCGGGAACCATCCGTCCCTCAGCAGTACCCCAGGACTAAGTAGTGCGCTTGCCTGCCCCACATGTGCCTCTCCCCTCAGAGGAGGGGGGGCCCGCCCAGTGAAGGGTCATGTCTGGGTCACCCTGGGGATGACTGCAAATATGAGGGATGGGAGCATGGGAAAAGGACAGATCAGAGGTGCGTTGGCACAGCCTGAAGGAGTGGCTGAGAGTGGTAACACGTAGGGGAAAAAAGATGATACAAAACAAAAAATGTGGGGTGCTCAACAGGGGACCTGGGAGTATGCTTCACAGAGTCCTCACTGACAGAGGAGGCAGTGGACTTGGCTGAAAGACAGATCTATTCCTCTTCTTCCTCTGTATCATCAGGAAGAATAAGGTCAGGGTGATACTCCTCGTTAACGTCAACCTCTTCTACTCCTGGGTCTGGTGTCAGGTGCACCAGTGGGGGCCCACAGGGAGACTCCCAGGGTTAATGAACAGGCATCTATGACAAAACTGCCATCAACAGCAGCAAGAAAGAGGGCCTATTCAAGGCACCTAGCTGCTGAACAAGTAGATTCGTGAACTTGACCAGTATTTTGTTCAGGTCAATAGTGGACGTCTACGGGGGTTTCAATGGTACAGGTGTCGACGACCCACCTGCCATGTCCTGAGAGCCTGATAAGCCTGTAGCCCTGGTTGCTGACCGGGCAGGTCTCAATGGGAGAGTCAATGATGAAGAACCAGTTGTCTACGACAGAGGAGCAGACAACCCGGAGGTCGACGGTCAGGCACCCTGTGAATCGGGTGGAGGTGCTGTCGGTATGGGTCTGGTAGGCACACAGAGTTGGACGGCCACAGCCAACAAAGATCCCCCTAGAAGAAGGAGAGGCTGACTGAGAGCGAGATAGATGCCAAGGGAAGCAGTCGTAAACTTTGTCTTTTTTGTGACTTCCCCTCAGGACTTGTCTTGGGTCAGCAACTGGGAGGCCGGGGCCCCAGAAGACCCTTGCCTGGAGCTGGCTACCTGTTGTTCCATCAGAAACTTCCTGAGAGCCTTTTTGTGTTGCTGAAGGGTGATTTGATTAAACTTCTGGCAGAGCTCACAGTTGGAGACATTGTAGTCAGGCCCAAGACAGCAGACACAAACCGAATGTTTGTCTGTAGAGGCAGTCTTCTTTCCACAGCAGCAGCGCCAGAAAAGATAAAAGGAATGATTACCTCTCAACATAAATGAAACAAAAAATCTCTTGAAAAAGATTTTAACAAAGTAAGTGAAAAAATCTGTAGGCTGAAAAAGGGCATGAATACTGTGACGGAGCTTTAGCAGAGACCCATGCAAGGGAGTCGATGGTGGGAAAGGACTGAGGAGGGAGCAAGGCCGCCTACACCTATATAGGGTTGCTGACATTGGCTGACATCAATGGCATGGGTGGCCCCAGTTGTACTGCTGAAAATCTTCCATGTGGATTCCCCTTCACCGATGGCGAAGGTTCCTATGGTGTAACCTGATGACTGAGATACCCTCCAAAGAAGATCTGCCATCAGAGGATTCCTCAAAAACAGCCCTCAACTGTTTTCCACCAGGACCACCCTGGTATCCTCAGCCTAGGTGATTTTCACCAAGCGCCAGCAGGTAAACCAGTCACAGAGCAAGACTCTGATGGGGCCCCGAACCGAGGCTGTGGTGGAGGTGGCTCCACCTGAAGTGGTGGAGAAGAAGACATAGATGACTACTGAGAAGCATGGATCAGCATGGGAATGACCGGCATAGGCCAACAGACTGAAGGCCCAGGGGACAGAGCCCTACCTCTCCCAGTCATGGTTCACTGTTGCTAGAGCTCCTCATAGTGACAAAATATTTTTCATCAATGCCTCTCCTTGCCCAAGGATGAGGATCTCAAGGTGCATTGATGGTGATGCCTCCTGTTTGAGCGGGATACAGAATGTGAGTGGCGTCCTGACCACAGTCGATGGGTGTCTTTTCTGGAGGGTTCGTATAAACCAGCTGCCTTGGCAGATTAAGCACTAAAGACTTCAGAGACAGGACCACCGATGGAGGCTGTTCCCAAGGCAACCTAGCTAGGGTTGCCTGCTGGGCCACATCGTCCAGAGTAAGGACCAGGAAAACCGGGGTCTGAGAGATTGACTCATCATCGATCTCCGACAACCGGTCATCAGGTTTTTTTTTTTTTTTTTGCAACAAATTTTTATTGAAAGATTTTTAAAATTATCCAACAAACATACATTTTCCAGTATATTCATACATTACTTCATTCCCTTACTTTGTTTTTTTTAAAAGAGAATACATAAACTAAGTAATCAAACACTTAAAAACAGTAAAAACATTAAAACTCATTACTAAGCTTATTAGATGAATCTGGTCAGCATTCTCACAATCAAGGAATAAGTTAGGCTCACATACAATCTATTACTCTGTGGCTTGCGTTATGTTTGTTCCCTGTCCTGCATGAATCATTAATTCACCTATGATGTGGGAGTACCCCCAGCCCACACACACACACAGGTTAAAAACAAGTTCAGAAGACTGACATCAATAACAGAACTTGCCACCATGTCAAATTGTCATGGTGGAAAAAACAAGACGTTTATCCCCCATGAAGTTATCTAGTCCCTTTTTAAAGCGGTTTATATCATTACTGTCAACCACTTCAATACGTAGCGTATTCCAGACATTTATAATTCTCCAAGTGTACCACTGACTCCTCTTTTGGGTTTATTAAATTCACCGTACAATTTCTGATAGTGGGACCTCGTTTTATTATATTGCACAGGATTCTTTGATAAACCAATTAGTTCTAAAAATGCTTCATCCCTGTTTGCTCTAAAAGCCAAACACAGTTCACCTCTCAATTTCCTATATTCCATAGAGGATAGGTTGAGATGTTTTAACCTGTCATGATAATGCAGATGTTTTAACCTGTCACGATAATGCAGATGTTTTACAGTTCTGATTTCTTTTGGTTACAACAATTGGATTTTATTATAGCCCCTCCCTCAGGGCCTGCGCCTGTGATAGTGGATCCAAGAAAGGACCCCAGCCCCTGAGAAACCGCTCTTCCTTGTCTTTCATCTCATAAGAGATGCTCTCCAATGAGAGAGTCTGGATTGCCAGGGATTTCCACATTTTTAGTGTTGGGGGTATCTGTCAAGACCCAGGTGTTAAGTATACAGTGTCTGGCTAAAGCCAACAATACCTTCAGCCATCTCAGGTATAGGTCCCAACTTCCATCCGGGATAATCTCTATCCCAAACAACATGTTTAGAGGGTCCATTTTCACTTCCCAGAAGCCCACCCAGTTCCCTTGACGCTTCTTCCCAAAACTTCTGCAGTACTGGACATGCCCAGAAGTAATGGATATATGTTCCAAGCCCCTCAGAGCATCTGCCACAAACGGGGAGACTCCTGGGCTGAACCTGTGTACCAGCACGGGCACGCAATATATCCTGTGCAGGAACTTGTAAGAGGACTCTTGATATCTGTTACATATTAGTATCCCTCTATGCAGTTTAAGCATTAGTTGCCAGTTCTCATCTTGTATGTCTCTCCCAAGGTCCTGCGCCCACAACTGCCTCACTTTTTGGGTACAGTCCAGAAAGACCCCCCTTCCCAGCTGAGCTGCCTTTCCTATCAGACCTTTAGGATCCTTGTGTGAAGTCTGAACCAAGTGTTTGACTTGCAACAAGGGGGACTCAGAAGCTTCTTTTCTCCCCATCTTAGATATATAGTGCCTCACCTGAAGCAGGCAGTATTGATGCCCCACCAGTAACTCCAATCCGCTGCTGATCTCCTCTAAGGTAGTCAAGCGGCCTCCTATATACATGTCCTGAAGACATCTGACCCTGCCCTTTCTCCCACCTTCGAAACCCCCCATCCTCTAAGCCCACTAGAAAGGCTGGATTCCCCGCTATTAGCAGGAGCAGGGTCTCATCTCGCTGTGCTCCCACCTGTATTCGTATCTTTTTCCAACTCTGTATCACCAAAGAGTTCTTGTTAGGAAGCTAACTATAGCCACTCTGTCCCTCTAAACTCAGGTATGCAGAAAGATTTCCTGGGCAGGATATCTCTTCCAGGTTGATCCATCCCGCAGCTGAGGGTCTATATACTCAGTCGCTCACGTATCTGTATTGGCTTATAAGATAATTTTTAAGGTCAGGGAAGTTAACTCCCCACTTTGACTTATCAGCCTGTAGCGGTCTGAAGCTCACCCTTGGTCTTTTACAACTCCACAAGAAGTCAGCACAGGCTTTTTCTACTCTCTTATTGTCTAATCTGATATGCCCTATATGTAACATCCACATAAGGTTCAATAACCTTGGTAAGATGTTCATTTTGATCACATTTATCCGCCCCATCCAAGAGATGGGTAGCTCCCTCCATCTCCTGAGATCCTTCTCAACCTTATGTATGATGGGGTGTAGTTCAATCTGTAGAGCGCGCCCAGATCTCTGCCCACCCAAATTCCTAGGTATTTGATGGCATTTGAAACTCTGCGTAAACCCCAGTTCTCCCCTTCCTGCCCCAAGCCTATTTCCTCCCACAGCATTATTTCCGATTTTGTAATATTAATTTTGTAACCCAAAAAGACTGTAAATCATTTAACTGTAATAATGGGGGTATCAATTTTGGAGGATCCGACATGAACAAGACCATATCATCTGCATATAAGGTGACTTTATACTGCCTCCGACCCCCCCCCGATGCCCTCGATTCTTGGGTCTTCCCTGATGCTAACCACCAGGGGTTCAATTGCCAGGGCAAACAGGAGCGGCAAGAGGGGTAGCCCTTCCTGGTATCTCTACCCAGGGGGATCCTGTCTGTGAGGGAGCCAGGGAGCCATTAATTAACACTCTGGCTTCAGGGGCTGTATAAATTGCTTTTACCATGCCAATAAAATACCCCCCCCCAGCCCAAATCTTCCCAGGATCTCTACTAGGTAGCCCCATTCTAGCCTGCCAAATGCCTTCTCTGCATCTAGTGAGAGCACCGCAGTTCTACCCCCCCCCCACCAAGAGGCCAGCCAAATTACACTGAACAACTTTTGCATGTTGTGGTAAGAGTACCTCCACACACAAAGCCCGTCTGGTCCGGGTGAACCAGACTAGGCAATAACTGGTCGAGCCGGCTTGCCAGAACTTCTGACAGAATTTTAGCATTGTAATTCAAAAGCGAGATTGGCCTGAATGAGGCACACTCCAGCTGGTCTTTGTCAGGTTTGGGAATCAAGCAAATAATTGCTTCCCTAAATGAGGCGGGAAGGTCCCCTCTCTCCTTGATCTTGCTGAAGGCCTTCCATAAGGGCTCTATCACATGTCCCTGTAATACCCTGTAAAATGCCACAGGGAATCCATCCGGATCACTGGCCTTCCCTGCTTTTAATTTCTGTTTGGCTGTTCTAATCTCCTCTTTAGTGATTTCTCTGCCCAGAGCCTCCCTTTGTTCTTCACTAAGTTGAGGAAGTTTCAGCCCCTCCAGGAATGCTCTGGCATCCCTCATGGTGCCTCTGCATTCCGATTTATACAGGCCCTGAAGAAATTGTTTAAATCTGTTCAGGATATCTGCCTTTTCCTGGAGCAGTCTTCCCTCCGTAGACCTCACCCCAGTTATTTGGAAGTATACTTCCCCCCTTTGATCAGACGCACCAACAGGGGGGGCCTGGTTTGTTGCCCCACTCAAAAAATGTGTTCTTGGGGGAGATCACGTGATGCTTCTGTGAGACAAGCAGCTCTAAGGACTGGCTCCTGCTCCAGCTCTCAATTTACATTCAAAATATAATTGTTTACTCGATTTTCGGCCTCTTCTACGGTGGACTGTGCTTCTAGCAGACTCCCAACGTACGTACTACAACAATCTGTGGAGGCAATAGACGAATACATACCTCTTAAACTTCATCATAAAATCGGGGCCTCAGCATTGTCATGGAGGCCGAAATGCGCCAGGCTCTGCCGAAGCATACACCCCCACAAACTCCACAGAAGGGGCCGAAACGACTTAAAGGCCAAGTCGGGGGCTACTTGAAATCTCTTAATCTTACACCTACAACATCCCAGCAAATACCAACTCCGTTATTGGAACAAAAATTCCTGGACGAATTCCAGCCATTTAAAATACCTCTGCAAGATATCACCGTGGAAATTAAAGCGCTCAGAGGGGAGCTCTCAGACACCAATAGAGCTATTTCAGATGTTACGGCCCGCACCGTCTCCCTTGAGACTTGGAGGGACAAGGTACAGCCTGAGGTGGTAAACTTAAGGCAACGACTGCACAAAATGGAAACAAAACTGGAAGATCTGGAAGGCCAAAGTCGGAGGAACAACATCGTTATCTTCGGCCTTCCAGAGGAAGCTGAGGGATCCTCACCCATTCTTTTCTTCCAAAAGATGCTCATGAAAATAGCAGGACCCTCTCCAAATAATTCCACCTACATAATAGAGAGGACCCATCAATCGCTTTGCCCTAAACCTGCAATCGGAAAACCCCCGAGACCAATTATTATAAAATTTCTAAACTACCTTGACAAATCTCACATTCTTGATCAAGCCAGAAGTTTGCAACAAGTTTCATGGGAGGGCCAATAGCTGAGACTGGCACAAGACTTACCGGCTACAGTGAGACAGCGACGATCGGAGTACCATCCCCTGGTATTGAAACTGATAGCTGCAGGGACTAAATATAAGGCGCAATATCCATCTCGCCTGGCTGTCCTTAACGCTGGTACTTGGCATTCCTATGACACAGCGCAACAAAACTGCTCCCGCTTTACATGCTCTCTACCCAGACCTATTCCCCGCCCGCTGATGTCTTATGAAGAGTTTTTGTCTTTTTGCTCTCTCTTCTAGAGGCTTGAATGCAGGAGGGCATTTGCTCGTTGGGAACAGTCTCGACAGTTCCACTGTCTGACCACGGGAGGGCGGCAGAGACCATCGCAGTGAAGAGATGAGGAAATGGTGCTCCTCCATCGCACTGGAATAATGTGGCTCGGATATGGCTAGATGTTTGTTTTCTTGGTTTCTACAGACCCACTATAAGGCAGGACGTCTATCCTGAATGTCGCTGGTGGGTATGCCAGGTCCTTGGCAGAGTTTATTAAGGCCATAACGTTTCCTTTTTACGTTCGCTTGCACGCATTCGCAAGGAACGTTTTGGGAAAATAGCACACTTTGAGTGTGCTTCTCCTTACAATCAAGTGCTCCGTTGAGCAGGCGTGGCGGTTCTGCACCAATGAGTGCGAGAGCTCTATGACTAGTGGTGGTCTTCTGCTTCAAATAAAACCACCGCTGTCGCCCGAGCACCGCGTCCGCCGCCCCCCCGCGTCATCGCATCCCCCTCCGGCGTCCGCCACCCCAAAGCTTTGGTGCCACGCTGAGGAGCCCACCCCAGCGTGGCAAATGTGTTGCGGCCGGGGTGCCCAATCCCCGTCGGCTCCACGGCCCCAGCAAGCCATCCTTCTGCCACACTGGGAGCCCATCCCAGCATGGCAAGCGATCGTTGTTTTTGCCGACAGGGTGTGCCAATCCCGTTGGCTCCTCGGCCCCGCGCGTGGTTGCCGACGGGGTGACAATCCCGCCGCCTCCGCCCCGCCATCTTCTGCCACGCTGGGAGCCCACTAGCGTGGCAAATGTCCCGTAGTCCTTTGTTTTATTTTTAAACCTGTAAAGAAAAACAGTCCACGTGAGTCTCCCAGTCCCCCCTCCCAAAACCCGCACCCACCCACTCGCTTTTAGCCTCCCACACCCCTCACCCCATACTTACCTCCAGACTCGAAGCGATGATCTTCGGTGGACCGGGAACACGTCTGCACTCTTCAAAGCCGACCGCGTACTGAGGAAATGCCGGTAAGCTGTATAATGGGCTAGACAGGGGGGTTTCAACTTTATTGCATCTCTCAGGCATTTTTTGGAATTTTTGCACCAAATTTTCAACATGGGGTTTTTGGGACTCCTTCTCGTAAATGATGTCAATGTCATGGCGTTATTCGGGGCCGAAGGGTGATTTTGCAGTCACTGCGTGGAAATCACCCTTGACCGATCTATTCCATGACAATACATCATTCATGAAAGGGTCCCAAAACCCCATGTTAAAATCATGCAAAATTCCAAAATATTTATTTAAGTGTGCGTTGTGCAGTTCCTACGCAGGCTCCTGAGTTCGCGAATTTTCAATATTTTCACTCCAGATTTTCAACATTGCCATTTTACCACACCTCCTTATGAGCAGTACAGCTGTCATTTTTCACATCCTGCCCAAAGCGTGTTTCCGTCCATGTGCGCACAATGGCGCGATCGGTGTCTTGAAATCAATGTATGGGACGCATTAAGAAAAATCACGGTGACACTGTTCTTGAAGATGCTTAAAATGGCTATGTTGAAAATTTGGTGAAAAATCTAAAAATGACTGTTTTACAAGCGTGGATTGCGCAGTTCCTCGCACACTTGTAGTTTCGCAATTTTCAATATTTTCAATCCAGATTTTCAACATTGCCATTTACCATACCTCCTCATGAGCAGTACAGCTGTCATTTTTCACATCCTGCCCAAAACATGTTTCCGCCCATGTAGCGCACAATGGCGCAGTCCGTGTGCGAACTCAATGTATGGGACACATTAAGAAAATCACAGTGACACTGTTCATGAGTAGAGGTCTTAAAATGGCTATGTTGAAAATTTGGTGAAAAAATTCCTAAAAATGACTGTTTTATGAGTGTTCATTGCGCAGTTCCTATGCCCGCTCGTAAGTTTACGAATTTTCAATATTTTCACTCCACATTTTCAACATTGCCATTTTACCACACCTCCTTATGAGCAGTGTAGCTGTCATTTTTCACATCTTGCCCAAAAGCGTGTTTCCGCCCATGTGGCGCACAATGGAAAGTAAGCTGTGAACTCAGTGTATGAGACACATTAAAGAAAATCACAGTATCACTGTTCATGAGCAGAAATCTTAAAATGGTTATGTTGAAAATTTGGTGAACAAATTCCTAAAAATAACTGTGTTCTGACGTGTTGTGCAGTTCCTGCGCTAATTAAGATTTCGCGAATTTTCAATATTTTCACTCCAGATTTTCAACATTGCCATTTTACCACACACTTCCTATGAGCAGTACAGCTGTCATTTTTCACATCCTGCCCAAAACATGTTTCCGCCCATGTAGTGCACAATGGGCAGTCGATTATACAAAATCAATGTATGGCACACAGTAAGACAATCACAGTGACACTGTTCATTAGCAGAGGTTTTAAAATGCCAATGTTGACAATTTGGTGAAAAAATTCCTGACAATGACTGTTTTACTGACGTGCATTGCACAGTTCCCATGCACGCTCGTAGGTTTGCGAATTTTCAATATTTCCACTCCAGATTTTCAACATTGCCATTTTACCACACCTCCTTATGAGCAGTACAGCTGCCATTTTTCACATCCTGCCCAAAACGTGTTTCTGCCTATGTAGCGCACAATGGGGGTAACAAAAAGGTCATGCTGAAAATTTATTGTGCAAATACCAGCAATCGCACAAAGCATTAGGGTAAAGCACCATACATGCCAAACACCACTGCAAATACCTGCAAGCGAACGTTCGGCATTGACAAATGCTTGTTTATTATTACTACCAGTGTATGCCTGCTCTAAGGCTGATGCTTTTTTTTTTGTTTTTTTTCCCCTTCGTTTTCAATACTGGAATGCCTACAAGAGGGCAGCACAAATCTGACATATACTAGGCGCAGTGACAGTCTTTTAACACAATTAATCAGATTTTGTTCATTTCTGAATTTTAAAGGCTTGCTCTCTTTATTTAACATGCATGGGACTGATCCAGCTGACAAGTAATTGCCTTAGAGTCGAACTGAAGGAACTGACCTTACTTTTTTCTTCCTCTTATTTTATTTCCCTGCACTTTAAGATGTACTTGTGATTCCTGACCGTAATATTGCAGACCTATTTACTTTTTGTTTATTACTAATGCAGGTCTGTAACTAGATTTTTGTGATTGGGAGTTGGGGCAGGAGGTAAGGGTTTTTAGATTAATCTGCAGTCTATTCAGTGCACCATGTACTGGCGTAGGGAGGGATGGATGTCCACAGCTGCGTTAGGTGTACAGTTTTGGATGTTTCTGTTTGCAATGCTTATTTTACAGAGGCTGTCAAGGGTAACAGTCTCAACATTATCCCTACTTTTTGGGGGTAGTGATTGCAATGCTGTGGATTGGGAAATTTGGGTAATGGGAGGGGATGGGGGATTATGGTTGGGTTACTTTAACAACCCTTCCTTTTTTTTGGGGGACTTCTTTGCTTCAACTTTTCACACTCAAAGTATATAATTGGGTGGGGTTTTGGGGTTGGGGGGATATGATTATCGGGGAACTGGTGCTAATTGTAAAGAGGTGGGGAGGGAGAGCTTTAGGTTGGTCGCCACTTAGTCACAATTCACCTACTGGGGAAGTAGTATTTTTTATTCCAAGTATGAATTACTTTTACAGAGTCTCTCTCGATATTTTGACTGGTTATGGCAGCAACGTTAAAACTGTGTCCTTGGAATATCAAAGGTGCTCAATCTCCCACTAAAAGAGCCAAGATTTTGTTACATCTCCATAAGCTCAGTATTGATGTGGCTTTTCTTCAGGAGACCCATTTACCCACTTCACAAATCCTTAGTTTAAGAAGAACATGGGTGGGGCATGCATTGGGAACCGGGTTGGACACCCGAAAATGTGGAGTCGCAGTGTTGGTAGCACATCGCGTACCCTTCAGGTTGCTCCAATCGGTGTGTGACCCCCAGGACAGATATATACTGCCGAGAGTTATTCTGGGCCACACGGAGCTGATAACGGGTTTGGTTTATGGACCAGTAGGGGACGACCCTCAATTGTTTACCAGTCTTATGACTAGTTTGGCCTCTTGGTCCACTCTCCCTATATTGCTCGGTGGAGACTGGAACCTAGTTTTCTGTAACACACTAGATCGGTCCAACCCCAGACATTCTGCTCCCACTCCTGCACAACTGGCCCTGAAGGATTTTATGGATACTCTGGGTCTTGTTGATCCCTGGAGAGCCCTTCAACAAGGGATTACTCATTTCACTCCCTGTCCCATAATACATTCTCAAGGATTGACTACTTTTTGTTGGGGATTGAGCATCTATTGAGGGTTCAAAATTGCGCTTCTCTCTCTAAAGTGATCTCTGATCACCATCCAGCCCTTCTGCAGTGGTCCTTACCTGCCTCAGCTGAACAAGATAAAGTGTGGAGGTCTAATCCTCAATTACTGAAATCTCAGTACTTGGTCGATCATCTTCAAAAATACATAGAAAATTTTTATGAATATAATGCTCCCACTACGAAGAAACTTGATATATTATGGGGAGCCCTGAAGTGTTCATTAAGAGGCGAGATTATATGTCTGGCTTCCATTAGGAAAAAGGAAATATCCTCAGAATCTGCCCTATTACTGCAACAAATTAGAGCCTTAGAGCAATTCCCATCTTCCCAGTCCCATACTACCGAATTTGAAAAATTAGAAAGCCTTAGTTTCCGATACAATACTTTTCTCAGTGACAAAGTTGAACATCTCCTTCTTAAATCTAAAGTCACTTATTTTGATCAAGGGGACAAGGCAGGGAAGCTATTAGCTTTAAGACTCAGGGCACAAGTAACAGATAGAATAGTGTCAATTATTCAAGATGCAGCGGGCAACCTTCACACCTCCCCCGGAGACATAGCCTCCTGTTTTAAATCCTATTATCAATATCTTTATTCATGCTCCCCTACACCTTTTAATAGTACGGCGTTAGATAATTTTCTTCAGGACATAGAACTGCCATGCCTGTCTCAACACCAAACAGCCCTTCTGCAAGCCCCATTGACCTTAGCGGAAGTAAATGAAGCCACTGATGCACTTCCTCTAGACAAAGCGCTGGGCCCGGATGGTTACACATCCAACTTCTATAAAGCCTTTAAATCTCAATTGGGCAAAACGCTGCTAAACACTTATAATCACATTTACAAGCAAGGCCTTTTGGACTTCAGTCTCACTGTGGCAACCATTGTAGTGCTCCCTAAACAGGTCAAGGATCCTACACTGTTGACAAACTACCACCCACTCTAGCTTATAAATGTGGACCTGAAAATCCTAGCTAAAATGCTTGCTACTAGGATGGCCAATGTCTGGCACACCTTACTAAGCCCTGAACAGGTCAGTTTTGTAGCTGGACGCCTATCAGCGGACCATCTATGAAAACATTTTCATCTCATTTCTGCATCCAGGGACTCCCATACTCCAACAGTTTTGGTGTCCCTGGACACAAAAAAAGTCTTCGATCGGGTATCCTGGGACTATTTGTTTCATTTACTCCCAAGATATCGTATCTCTGTACAATTTATACAGTGGATTAAAATTCTTTATTTACAACCCTCAGCTCGTATACTATATAATGGAGTTCTCGCCCCATCTTTTATATTACAACAGGGCACACGACAAAGGTGTCCCTTCTCACCTTACTTGTTTAACTTATTTTTAGAACCCCTTATTAGAAAAATTAACACTTCTACATTGATTTCTGGTATCCCAATCAATCACTTCCAATACAAGTTATCTGTGTATGCTGACGACATTATGCTCCATATTACCCACCCATCTAAATCTATACTTGCTACTCTAAATATTATTCAAGAATTTGGACGGTTATCCAATTACAAATTGAACCTGTCTAAAACAGAGGTAATGCCCCTAAATAATCTAACTCTTAGAGCGGACATCCAACATCTTGGGCTCTCCTGGGTGAGAGCTAAAATTAAATATTTGGGCATATACTTATCTCAATCTAATTCCAAAATGAAGCAATATAATTTGGACCAGTTACTCACACATATCAGGATAGACCTAAATCACTGGGCATTACTCCCCATTTCCCTTTGGGGATGCATTAATATAGTTAAAATGAATGTCCTGCCCAGTTTGTTATATCCCCTTCAAATGCTTAATCAATTCCTCCCCAAATCCTGGTTTAACCAGGTTCATAGTATCCTTTCCAAATTTATCTGGAAGAATAAGCCTCCTCAAAGGGCAATTTCTAAATTACAGAGATGTAAGGAACAGGGAGGATTACAGGTTCCTAATAACTACCTTTATTATCTTTCAATTAACTGCCTGGTGATTTCACAATGGCTAAGGTCTGTGCCAGACTCCCCACTATGGCTACAAATTGAAAAATCACTCTGCACTTTAACAGAAGTAGATAGAGGGAGCCTACCTTATCTTTCCCTTAATAAAGTCCCCAAACAGCTTAAATCGTCACCCATCATGGCATCTCTTCGAACTCACATGCAACTCAATAGAACTTCAGGGTATTCACCGGAGAAGGACTCTTCCCAACCTATTCTGGGAAATTCCAACTTTACAATTGGAGGTAAAGTCATTAAACCATCTTTCTGGCCAGGTGGAATTGGAGTAAAAGTGATTGATCTAACAGTGAATCATAAGTTGCTTGTCTTTTCAACTATAAGAATAAAATACAGTCTACCAACCTCTTTTTGTTTTAAATATCTCCAAATCTCTCTCAAGCATCACTGCAGCATCTTGGTACTGGACTCTGGGACCAGTATAGGACCGGCCCCGTCCTTGGCTCGCTTTTAAGGTGACCTACTTCCCATTACATCTCCTTTTATTACAAGGAGCTTCAGGCACAAATCAGGAAGCTAGATGGCGCCCCCTGTTATGTATGGGATAGGACTCCCAATAGCTACGGCCCCGCCAATGGCCACAAATCTGGAACAGGCTGTATAAAGATGTTAGGTGGGACTGTTATAGATTACTTCAATTTTATGTACTACATGATCTATACTACACCCCTGTTAAACTTAATAAAATGGGAAACTTCCAATCAGATATGTGTACCTGGTGTGGGTCCCAGAGAGGTACACTACTTTACATTCTTAGGGAGTGTGCAAAGGTAACTCCCTTTTGGGAATGTATCCGATCAAAACTTGACCCCCTTTTAGGCCTACAGAATGCCTTTCAACCAGAAATTTGTGTCCTGGGGGACTCAGGGGAGGTCCTAATAGGGAACCAATGGAAACACATGACCCTGATATCCGTTTGTGCTAAGAAAATCATACTACACCACTGGTTGGACCAACAAACTCCTACGTACACAGAGTGGCACAAAGAAATTCTCTTTGCCTTACAAGCAGAACATCTCCTTGCAAGCCTCTCTAAATGTAGCAATAAATACCAATCGATATGGGCTCCTTTGCATACCTTATTGTCCATTTAGTGTTAAGGTGGCCCTTTTTTTTGGACTGCTTTGGAATGTATTATTGTGTCAGATTGAACTCTGTAGATGTTAGTGATAAATATTCAGATTGTTGTTTTTCCAGTATGTACTACCCCCAGCCTTATACAAGGTATGATGTGGCTTTCGTGTGTTCTTCTCTTTTACTTCTAGTGGCGACCAGGGGAGGGTGGTGGTGGAGGATGTTACATAACATTTTTTCTTTCATAAATATCTTGTATATATACGCTTCTCTTATTCTTACATAATATTGTTAACTAATCTCATATCACTCCTGATATTTAGCATAGGGTATTACTGTTGTGTGGTGATAAAAATATAAGTGTCCTGTATGTAGTTAACCACATCTTTGACTATCCTAGGACCAGAAGGGACTAAAGGATCTGTTATGCATTATTGCTGTTCCTCAAGTTTTCAGTTCAAAACTGTGTTGTTTACAAATATGTGAAAGTAAAAATGCAATAAAGTTTATTAAATTTCAAAAAAAAGAAAATGTGTTCCTTGCAAACAGCCATGTAGTTCTGGCCTCTCTGAGAATAAAGCTATTCAATGCTTCCCTGGCTGCCGTGAGCTGTCCCAGCACTGCATCCATAGGATTCTGTATCATGGCCCTTTCCAGATCTTTCACCCTATTACTCGGATCCTCTCTCTTATGCTTGGCCACAAAACCAATAATTGCACCCCTGAGGAAGGCCTTCCCTGCGTCCCAGTATGTTCCCACCGAACTACCGACCCTTCGTTCGCTACCCTATATCCCACTAATTTTTCCTTAAGATAGGGCAGACATTTCTTGCTGCTAAGCAAATACCTAGGAAATGTCCATGGTGGCAAGGTATCTCTCTCCTCCTGAAATCTACATGTCAACAAGATCATCACATGATCCGGATATGTGGATCAGGCTATGACTTACCCTATATACCCTATGTGTCCAAGCTCTTGCAACTAGGTTTTCTAATCTCCAGCTATCCACCAAATCCATATCTGTCATCTCTTCAACCCATTTGCGTGATCCCCCAGCAAGCCTTCCCCACCCTGAGGAGTGGTCCAGCTGGGGATTCATGATAGTGTTGAGGTCCCCTCTCATAATTTTTTTGTTTTGCTCTATATTTTCTCCCCATGTGGCTCTGGTTGGCTGTGACATCCTGACCAACCTCCTGACCCTGACACCAGGCTCCCTCCTCTAATCTCCCACAGATTACTCCCCATGGTGGGGTGGTGAGGAGCTCTCCCCGCAGCTCAAACTCACCGACACAGGATCCAGATGAGGAGGTGCATTTCTTGTAATAGGGCAACTTGCACCGTTTTTTTCCTTAGGGCCGATAGGATAGGGTTCTCTTGACTGGGGGATGAAACCCCCTGCACATTGAAGGATATCACCTTTAACTCATTTCCTATAGCCATTATGCTTGTTTAAACATTCCCCACCATCATAGCACTGCCACAATTTGTGTTCTTCGTTTACACATTCGGTTTGTTCCATTCCGAACCTGTACCTGCTGTTCGTAATGGATCCATCCAGAATCGTGCACTTTAAATCTATTCTAACAAACAAATTTAACACACTGTTAAAACATGTCAACAAACAGTAAACTTCTTGAACTACCCCGCCAGGTTAACTGAACCATCCATTTACCCAAGTTCCCTCCCTTCCTCTCCCCCCCCATAACCCCTCAACTAATTCTAACCATCATTAGGATAGTACCACCCACCACAATGTAAACGTGTCTTCGAGGGCCCCTCCCCCCAGCTCTCAAATGCATTCACCTATCACCAAGGCAGGCGTCTGTTTTGGTGCCAAATAACGCTCCTCCGTAGGCATCATTCTATGCTCCTTTAATAGCTGCCAAAAACCCAATGATTTTAAATGGAAGGAGTATACTTCAGCCTCCATTTTTTCTTATAAGTACTTTTTTTTCATTGTTTTACCCTCCCACTCTTGCCTTTACATTCTCTCCCTCCACTATTTTTAAAGTTTCCTTTCTGTCCTTGATTACTGCTGTGATTATAAGGTCTGGCACTCCTATGTTACGATCCCCCCCCCTACTTCCCGGTCACTGGACCAACTAGACTTCTCTTCTCCATCCTAACATCCGCTCCTTGCTTTGCAGTAATATGGAGGCCAATTTTTGACTGACCCCATCCCCAACCGAATCCCTCCCTATACCTTCCCCAAGCAGCACGACTCCACCAACACCTCCTGAAACTTTTATTGACCTCTGTCAATCTTCCCGAGTCGTGCTGACTTTATCAACCCATGTTGCCTCTTAGTTTTTCCTGTCTCTCCCCCCCCCCGCTCCTTTTTAATTTTCCCTTAGATCCAATATGCAAGTCACCCAGGCAATGCAGAGAGGACCCGCGCTGTCCAGATCTACCACACGGTTGCCCAGTAGTACTCCCCCTACCCCCAGGCTTACCTGGAAGGCCTCTTCAAGAGCTGTGGTGATGTCCAGTATCCTCCTCCTGGATTAATTCAGCTGGCAGTCGCCTCCAGGATAGTACTCCCCGTAAGGGTTTCCATGGTTCAGCACGCTCAGTCCATGTCCTGCACTTCAGGGGAGCATTTGAAAATCCCTTGGCCGAGCCCCAGAAGGGAGGTCCCTGCTCCACACCTCCACAGTCAGGATGGCCCGGTAACCAGAATTGAGCTCCCACCTAAGTCCACATTGTTAGTCCATGACCGGGAGGAAAATAATCAAACGAGGTTCCCTCTCATAAAATTGAAAATAACATCCCTGAAACGGAACACAACAGTTGCATCAAGTCAGAAGCTCCTCAGAACCGCCTACACCATGCCCAGCTCTTCCAGCTAGACTCTCTGGGTTCAGCTGACCTTCTTCTTCAGGCCCTCCACAAACAACGTCGATCTTTTTCGGGCTCCCAAAAAGAGTACGCCACTCCTTCATGTTTTATTTTTAATGTGGCCAGGTAGACCAGGAAGTTTTCTGTTTTTAGTTCTCTGAGCTGCGCCATGGTTGTGTTAAATTCTCTGTTTCTTCAGCTGGTGGATTGAGTAGTCCTACGATAGAAAAAGGGGGACCCCCTCAAACTTTAGCTCCCTCAGGTTCCGGTAAGCTGTCAACATTTTTTCTCTATCTTGAAAGTTGTGAAACCTGAAAATGATTTGCCGCATTTGTTGGTCTGGGGGGTTCTGGGGGCCACTGCCCGGTGCGCTCTAAGCGGCCCCCCGTGACTGGGGAAGCCCTCGCTCCACAGCCAGATCCATCCCTCCGGTCGTCTGGCGCTTCCAAAACCGCCGACTGCATTACCTAGTCCGGACTCTCCTCCTGCAAAGCAGCCCCCCATGACTGGGGAAGCCCTCGCTCCATGGCCAGATCCATCCCTCTGGTCAGTGCTTCTGAAGCCACCGACCGCATCGCCTAGCCCGGATTGTCCTCCTGCAAAGCGGCCCCCCCTTGCTCCATGGACAGATCCATCCCTCCAGTCGGTCGGCATTTCCGAAGCCGCCGACCGCATCGCATAGCCCGGACTCTCCTCCTGCAAAGGTTCTGCCCAAAGGACTCAGCTCTCCTCTGGTTTTTCATCACATCCCCTTCCCCCCAGGCCCCCATTAAATATGACATAACCCCGCCCATAGGCAACATTGCTGCTTCTCCACTGGCCCACAGCTGGGCCTATTCCTATTGCTCCTTTGCCACACAATAGCATAAGGTGTTCTTTCTATCTGCCATAATACTTCACCTCCTCCTCCTGGAATCATGGCATACTGCACCTACAGTATTTTACTGTTCTTCTGCTGCACACCTATCGCCCTTCGCATGAACGACCAATTAGGACCCAGTCCAGTCTTTGTCCCCCTGCTCTCAGATAGACATGCCCTCTGCTGGTGCACCTCACTCCATCTTCCACTCCCCCTTCACTTGTCTACACCTCATTATCCCCCCATTACACTTTCTGCTTCCCTCACCTTTGTCACTCAGAGCCCTCCCTCACTTATCCTTACAGTGCCATATTTCACTGACACATACCAGCAACAACAGGCCATCACTGCCACCCACTAATAAGCGGCACAAAAGAGACAAAGTATTCTGGTCATTCCTGAGCTCACTTAAGAAATTATTATTCCTACTACTTCTGTGCTCAGGTAATGTGAAGTTAAACCCTGGCCCACCCACCCTGCTTACTTCTCCTACTGAATTTGCGTCAGCCCCAGGTCTTAAAATAATGCTAGTTAATATTCTAAGCCTGCCCCAAAAAATCGACCACTTTCAAGCATGGGCTCTACACACAGAGCCCAATCTCATCATTATCACAGAGTCCAGGCTAAAAAAATCTAACCTGGGTCAACAAGTTACCCTTCTGGGCTACAAGCTTTATAGATCAGACAGGGGATCCAGGGTAGGGGGAGTAGTTATTTACACCAAAACCAAGTTCTCAGTTAGCGATATCTACTGCAACTCTAAACAAAAGGAATACAAAATAGTATCCTTAAAGTTACACCTCTCCTCCACAGAATGCATTACTATTATAGGTGGTTACAGGCCCCCTAGTGGCGGAACTGACATCCTTAACATCCTCAAATCGTTAGCTACCTCTGCCAACTCCAAAGTATTAATCCTATGGGATCTCAACATGGACTGGCTCTCACACAGATTGCACACTCTTAAATCTCTCAGCGATGAACTTGGCCTTACCCAATTAGTGTCTGAACCTACTAGAATCAACAAGGTAAACATAGCAAATAGCTCCCTTCTGGATCTTATACTATCTACCCATCCCCCACAAAATCCTTCACTCGGCAGTATTTCATAATGATATGAGCGACCATGGAATTGTAGCCTGTACAAGGTTACAAGCTAAAACTCTACACCAGCCTAAGCTTATAATCAAACGGTCTTTCCGAAAATTCCACATATCGAACTTCCTAAATGACCTTAGTAAGGTAAGATGGCAAGATCTATACCTCTCTAAAATGCCGGACGAGGTGGCCACAGCCCTAAATAATAATCTTAACTGCACAGCAAATAAACACGCACCGTTCATCAAGGACAGGACGCGGAACACCTCACACCCATGGTTCTCACCTGAGTTTCAGACCGCTCTCTCCACATGTGATAAGCTATGGGCAAAGGCTAGACATACCAAGAGTCTGTTGGATTGGCAGGCTTTTAGATCCACCAGAAATGCCTGCGCTAAACCTATTCATTCCACCAAAGCCAACTTCTATGTTGCGACACTAGAACAGGCAAAAAGGGGACTCCCACAAAATCTGGAAGACCCTTAAGTCCATTGAAGGGTGACCGGTGGCTCCCCCCTACCAACCAAGATCATCAAAAATGATATGACTGTGGAAAACAGAAGCCAAATCCTCAAAGAATTCAACTCCCACTTCGTCACTGCTGACCTAGCCTTCGACTCATCTCTGTATGCTGCGCGTGTCAATAGCCAGGTTAGTGCTAACCCCACTCCTTCAGCAGTGGTCTGTCCTTTTCAGTTACTCCCCCTTAACTTTAAAGAAGTCGAAGATGCTCTTGTGAACCTAGACACCAAGAAAAGTGCAGGAGATGACAGAATTTAACTGCTTTTCCTAAAACTTGGGTACCCTTACCTTATGGCCCCTATCCTCCATATTTTCAACCTTTCTGTTTCTTCCTCCACCGTCCCTTTGTGCTGGAAATCAGCCCACATCCTACCCCTATTTAAATCAGGGGACCCATACAATCTAAACTACAGACCCATCTCTATTTTACCTGTCCTCTGTAAAGTTTTCAAAAAGCTGATTTATGCACAACTAAAACACCACGTGGAAACATTTTCACTCCTGAACCCAGCCCAGTCCGGCTTCTGCTCTAACCACAGTACTGTCAATGCATTGGCTAAAGTAACCGATGACTGGCTCTCCGCCATGGACTCAAAGAAGATCACAGGAGCCGTCTTCTTAGATCTTAGCAAGCATTCGGTACCGTAGACCACACCGTAACTGAAAACAGCCTTGCTAAAATAGGTGCCACCCTGCCGACCATCCAGTGGTTTAGAAGTTACCTTTCGGGAAGGATGCAAAAAATCAAAGCCGGTGACATGTTCTCCTCCCCCCTACCAATCACCAGGGGAGTCCCGCAAGGCTCCATTTTAGGTCCCATCCTCTTCTCACTATACATTAATGACCTTGACCATCACATATCCAAATCAAAACTCCACTTCTTCACCGACGATACAGTTCTCTATACATCTGACGCATCACTATTTGAGGTTAGAAATGTCCTCCAAGCCGACTTTGCTCAGCTTGAATCCAATCTCATTAACGCCAAACTTCTTCTAAATGCTAAGAAAACCAAAGCTATGATCTTTTCCCCTTAATACATTACCCTCTGTATCTACCTCCCTGCCGAAGGATTTTATAGTTACCTCCCTAGGCAAGCTACTGGAAGTTGCCTCTAAATTTAAATACCTTAGATTCTGCTTAGACAGCAAGCTCGTCTTTATGGAACACCTGAATGACCTATATAGAAAACTAAAAATAAGGCTAGGCTTCCTGTTCCACAACAGGTCATTTTTCCCCACTCGAGATTAGAACTAGACTTGTCCAAGCCACATTCTTCCCGCTATTAGACTACGGGGATATAATCTATACCTCTTCTTTAACCTCAAATCTAAATAGGCTGGACATCCTCTATCACCACGCTCTGCACTTCATTACAAACTCCCCATTCTGGAAACACCACTGCGACCTGTACTCAGCCATAGGTTGGACGTCCCTCACTACTAGATGCTTTCTCCACGCTGGTACCTGGACCCTAAAGCTTCTCCTTAATGAGCTTCCTAGCTACCTAACTTCCCTTATGCACACCTGCCACAGTATTTACTCACTCAGGAAGTCAGACTTTATCTTCCTGGATGTCCCAAAGACTCGCACCTCCTTTGGCAACCGCATCTTCTCTGTTACCCTCCCTGCTATCTGGAACCAGCTACAATCATCTCTGAAAATACCCAAAGTAGTCTCTGTTAGTCTCTTTAAAAAGCTATCTACTGAAATAATGAAAGATGTCTGTAGTTGTCGCTAAAACCCATTCTTCTATGATTTGTCAAGCCTATTGTTAGCCTCAAGGTCCACGTGGACAGTACCAGCACTTTATGTAAGAGTGTGATGACCTACTTCAAGCAATATGGAGTACTGCCTGAACACTTGTCACATATGTATCCTATTAGCACTTGAATTTCTGTCGTGTGCATTTACTGTATGTTTATGTTAGTCTTGTAAGTATGTATATACCAGGACCTCCTCGTGAATGAGCTTGCTCAATGGAGTTATTTTTCCTGCAATAAACTTGAACTTGATTCTGTACTCTTTCAATTCCATGCCCAGGATACCAGGCATTGTTAGCGAGCAGAAATCCATTACGCTCGCTCCTTCTCGACCCTCCGGGAGCCCTCTAAGCCTGGGGTTCAGTCTCCGGTAGTAGTTCTCCTGATAGTCGAACATTTCTTTTAGCTCAGAGAGCTCTTTTTCAAGTGCCAAGACTCTGTCCGACAGCGGGTCAAGTGTGTCCTCCAGTTGGGAGATCTGCTCCTCCGCCTCCATTGTCTTTATGGCCTGTGTTGCTGACTGCTCTACTAGTGATTGCAGCCTGGCATCGATATTACTTTCCAGTTTTGTAAGAAGAGTGTCCAAAGCTGCCATAACCTGCTTCGTAACTTCTCTTTCCAACGATGCCATTTTGGCTGCCGAGAGTGAAATCAGGCCCTGCACTGAGGCCTGTGAGACTGCCGCCTGCCTCCTTGCATTCTTAGCCACTGATTTTTGTGATTTCCCTGCAGGATGTGTCAGATATTCATCCATTCTGCTTACTTATCTCCTCCAAGTTATTTTTAGATTATTTTTCTGTTGGATGCCTTGGATTTTTAGTAGATTTTTAGCTGGGATGTGGGAGGTCCTGAAAGACACATCTTCACCCGAAGTAGCTAATTAGCACCCCCCGTGGTCAACAGGTTTAAGAAAAATCTTGACCCCCTGATCGAGTGGAGGTCTATGAGCCCAATGGGGTTATTGTTGAGCCCTTGACCATACCCTTGTTAGTGGGGAGCTCAACCAAGGCCTAGCAGACAGGGGAGTTCAAAGAGTGGGAAGAAAGTGATCTTTCCCGATCCCACAACTGGCAACGGCATTTCATGTGTTTTCTGCTATGGTGAGACGGGCTCACCCTAAAGGTCTGGAGGGCCTGACACATTTCTCTGAATTTATCAGAAAATGACCCTCCAATGCTGGTCTCAGTTGGGAATGGTACCAAGACTGACGAGGAATTCACTGCAGTCGCCAGTTCTTCTTCCATAACCACAAGCTAAGCAGGTGAACCAGCAGTCATTGGGCCTTTTTGTGGTCTTTCGGCTGACCAAGGGCCAGTCGATCCTTCCAGACTTCGATGGATGCTGGCAACATGGCCTGACATAAACCGCATCCCTCAACATCATGTTCATTGCCCAGGCAGTACAAGCACATGTCGTGCAGGTCCATGGCTGACATTTTCTGCCTGCACCTGGTGAAGAAAAACACCAGTTTCTTGCTGTTTATTGCATTCCTGGAGCTGGAAGACTTGCGGAGCAACTGACTTGAAAAGTTGATAGTACACTAAAGTTGTTTGAACAACTTGAAATCCTTCAATGCTGCTATTGCGAAGGAGGAAATTTGTCCCTTCCATCAGAAATAAAGATCTGATATCAGGGGACAGAGTCAGAGGATATACTACCTGGGTTATTTAAGGAGCTTAGTTTGAAGACTTTCAATGTCTCAGCTGACTCTGGGAAGACTGCCAGAGTGTGGATGTGAACTTTATCCACACTGTCAGAAACATCACTATACCAATGTTCTTATAATTTTCTTTACTTCCTGAACTGAGATATGGGATTCTGAAGGGGTTTTGGGGTTATGAGGTAAAATAAAGCTGTTGCAAGGTAATTAAAAGTTAACTATGCAATTAAAAAAGTAACTTTTCAAGTGAAACCCTTATCGGTGATTTATGTGTTGGGTGGTAGGGTTATTTCATCAAATAGTGTTTCCAAAAAATGACATGTAATAATGTTCTTTTTCTGAAACATTAAAGAAATCATAAAGCAATAATATTTTTCCTTTTACTTTCAAAATGACACCAATTGTAACAAGACTATTATTTCGGACTCCACCTATGAGTATGCCACTAGAATAACTTGTACTGGTTTCAGGGTACACAATATTCTCTGCACCTGGGCTTTGACTTACCCAGTGTACCAGCAAGACCCTGAGATGTGTCTATAGCACCACAGTCTGGCTTTGTAAATGAGATTTAAAGGAACACTGTCACATACCCACAACTGGCTGCTCTGGGCCCCTAAAAAGTGGAATTAACAGTGCCTAACATGAGACAGGTAACCAGTTTAAAGGTTTTCTGATTTCAAGCAAAAAATGAACGGCTGACATCAGAAGAACTCAGCTGCACACAGTTCCCTCAATATGTGATTTTCTGGACATTTTTATTAGGGAAGGCATTTTGTATAAAAATCAAAACTTTGTCCTTTATACTACATCTGTTCCCACTGTTTTTTCCTGCTTTGGAGTCATGCTCCAGTTCTCACTTACCCTTTGCCAAGCTACCTCTCTGCCTGCCCTCAAGCATCTCCTAAAACTCTTACCTATTGTTCCCTGCTTCTGCCCAGGGGCAGCTGCAAAATAAGGGGTGCTAGCTGCACATTCGAACAGACTTGATAGACCTCTAGGCCTTTATCTGCTGGCAAATTTTGTATGTTTTTCCTTCAGAAACATAATTTGTATTACTTTATTTACTGCGACAGAGTGTGTTTTGCATTTTGCTGATTCAGTACTTGTATGTTTTCTCAGTTCCTGGAATTTCCTAAAACTGTCGTTGAATGTCTGGGAATGGAAACTCATGATGTCAGTTTACACTGATCCGTGTGGAACAGCAGAATAATGATGTCATTGAATAACCAGGAATGGAAGCTCATATGACATCAGTTTATACTAATCAGTGTGGAACAGCAGGTAGCAATGTCACTGAATGTCTAAGAATGCAAGAACATAACATACAGGATGAATATGTAAAAACATTTAAAGACCAAGAAAAAAGTTAAGGATTCAAAGCATATTAGAGTTGGAATAGGTTCATTGAGTACTTGTTAAGGTTAATCTTAGGTTACAAACGGGCCTAAATGGAATTAAGGGGTGTACTCTGTCTGAACCTACCTTATACAATAAACTAAACAAATTTTAGCTTTGTGACCTATACGTTAACAGTTTCTTGCAAGTTACGTTTTTGATTCTATAATTGCATTTACTTTGTGATTGACACGTTTGTTCACTGTTCCCCTGCATTGTCTGTAATTCAAAAAACAAATAAAAAATGTTAAAAGAAGGAAAAGAAAATTCTGGGATAACTGGAATGGAAATTTAAAACCAGAAAGGGGTGTTAATCTAACAAATATCAGTTTCTAAATGAACAAAAATATGTTAAAACCTATCAGAATGAAAGAGAGAGGAAATTCTCTGATTTAAAAAAGTAACTTCCCATCATCTTTAATCCCTAGACCTTAGACAATGGACTTGCTTTATTTTTTAGCACACTAGCACTTTGCTACTGATGCATCTGGGCCAGGCACCTGGGTTTTAGTGTTAAAATTATGGCACACCACGATTATTTATTTCTTTCATCTATGTTTTTACACCGGAAAGGCATGTGAGCAAATGCCTGTCTTCACAAGCGTTCAGTGACAAACAATGCATACGAATAAACAGCATGATCATAGATTACACATAACAAAGGCAAAGACAGAGAGTCAGGGGCATTTACACACATTTCTGTCGAACAGGTAATGCTTTAAGTTGTTTTTAAATTTATTTAGTTAGTTATGGTTTAAAGTGATTTTCCTTGTTCTTGCCCCAGAATTTAAGTCAACATCAGTACGACTCAAATCTTATAACATTCCCAAAAATCTGAATTTCAGGATGTTACATGCTTTATTACTGTTACTTTCTGTGTCGACTGTAACCTTGCTGCTTGTACTGTCTTGTATGCCACCTCTGCCATGGGACTGCATGAACGCAAGGTTTCAGCCTTTAAAGAGTAACTTTAATGCCCTTTCTGAAATCCCCCTGAACCCCAGAAGGATCCTTAGGCCCCCCTGATTTGTAGGCTGCATACATTTTTTTTCTAACGGCAGGCTTAAGCAAGGGAAGGGACCATAGTTTGGCTCCATGGAGCCAGAGCCCAATCGCTTTCACATCTCTGTTCGGAGCGCTGCCCCTGCACTAGAAAGTTTTGTAATGTAATAGTCGGGAGAGAGTTGGGGTGCACTCCATTGACTTCAGTAGGGCTTCTCTTTTAAACACTAATTTCAATTATTTTAATGGTCAGATTGGAACTAATCAAGGCCACTGCTCAACGAGGAAGGCCCTTCTTGGTTGAGCGGTGACCTTGATTAGTTCTGTGCTCTGTCTGTACTAATTAAAAAAACATAACACATCATGATCCCCCCCCCCACATCCATAGCACCTGTCCCTGGCGTCCCACCCAGTCCAGCATCCAGGCAGTTATCTAAAGCCAAGCTGGGAAGGTGCATGGCGCAACCCTCCCTCCCTCCACAGCTGGCTGCCTTCTTTTGCATGAAAGCACTTGCTATAGTAAAACCAGCTGATCACGTGATCAGCTGGTTTTACTATAGCAAGCGCGCAAGCGCTTTCATTCATGAGAAGGCAGCCAGCCATGGAGAAGGGAGGGTTGTGCCAGGCACCTTCTCAGCTTGACTTTAGATAACTGCCTGGATGCCGGACTGGATGGGTGGGTGCCAGGGACAGATGCAAGATGCTATGAGTGAGGGCGTGAGTGTGTGTGCGTGCATGTGTGTGTGTTTGTGTGTGTATGTGTGTCATGAAGTATTATTTTTTATAATTAGTACAGACAGAGCACAGAAGTTTACAGATCAACCATGGAAGCGGGTGGGTAGAGCCGCAGTCACCGATACCCACAATCTGTATTACTATTTTATTGGAGGCATTTATGACAAAAAAAACAACTTGGGTGCTGGGGGAGGGGAGTTTGCTTTTGACAAAGGGTGGAGGGCTGGGGGTTTTGCTGTTTGCATGGGCTGGGAGAGGAGGAAGGGTTCCGGTTCTTATTAATTCTGTTAACCGAATACCGAATATTTGGCAACCGAATAATCAAAAAAAGGTATTCGCACAACCCTATTAAAAAATGTGCATGTTAGATTCTTATGGTGGATGTTTTAGGTTATAAAATGGAGAGACAAATCCCTGTGTCCTGATTGGTCATTAGCTATGCATTAAGTGTCTAATACACAGCTAAAAACAAGTACTCAAAAGAAGGATGCAGTACAACAAAATTCAGTGTTCCACATAGAGTATTCATTTTTAAAAATGCCACCATTTTGTTCTCTGTTAGCGAGAGAATCTGCAAAACTGATCAGTCCACCTAAATGCAATTACAACTTTTTTAGAAGTATGCAAACAGAATTTTTAAGACAGTCTCTAATTTTGTTCTGTATTTTCTTGTCCCTGTAGCCTGTCCACAGTTTTCTTCCTGGTAAGAACCATGGACCCTCCCCACCACCACCACCACCTGCCTGCCAGCCAGCCACTCGCTTGCTTAGACTCCTCATTTGTTCTGTCAAGCGCCTCTCAAAATCTACAATCACTCCCTAACAAGTCAGAAGTTAGAGAGCTTTTGATTTAGTAGATAACTTTTGACTTAGAAAATATATTTTCATTTCTTCACTTTCCTGCTTTTGTTCCCCATCCCATAACTCGCTCAGTCATGTGCTTTCACATAAATGTCTTTATGCTGGTGCCGCCAGTTACCCATCCCCAGCGCACCTCCACGTCACTTACTGTTTAACAAAAGAAAAAGAAAAGAACCATTAGCCAAACTGTGCTGATGCTTTCTAACCCCCCCACCCCACACACACACACACACACACACACACGCACTCTTCTGGCTTGTGCTACCATTTTTATTCTGTATATTTATTCATAACTAGGATTACAAATATCTTTGAACCAGGGGTTCTTTTACAAAGGTTCAATGTCAAGGAGACAATGAATACATAGGTGGACAAAATAACAGTGAGGTAGTAACAGAGTAGGGTTGCAGCATTAAGTGTTACAGAAATGTTACAATTGGTAAACGGCTTAAAAAACATACAGTAGATAAAATGGAGAAGACTGCAGTCCAGTAAGGCAGACTTTGTCCATCTAAGTGCTAACAAGGATAAAATAAGCACAGAGGAAATACTACAGGGGAGTGAAGGAGAGAAACAGGTATGAAGAGGTGGAATACTGGAAGTAGCAGCAAGGGGGGTAGAAGAGCGGGTGGATGGAGGTCAGGTTTTCCATGTGATTGTATTTTCAGTAAGGAACTCCCAAAGCTATATTTAAAGTCAGAGTTCGTGATATCTCCATACATGATTACAAAAAAAAAAAAAGTAAGAAAATAAGTGTGTGTGTGTGTGTGTGTGTGTGTGAGCCGACTCCATGGGTGCTTGGGTGCTGTAGCACCCACAAAGTTGACATAAGCACCCTCAATATTTTGCATGCAGCCTGCAACAAAGGATTATTAAGGAATCTGGTCACAGGAAAAATACCACCTACTGGCAATGAGCACCTGCAAAGATTCCTAAAAGTTGGTGTGTATTGTGTGGGAAGCGGGTGCACATACAGAACTACTGTAATAGGGGCAGGAGAAACTACAACTACAATAACCACAGTGTGACAAATGTCAAACTCAAAAAAAAAAAAAAAAAAAAAAAAGACAAGCTTATGCGGGCAGAGGGACTATTCTATGTAAAATTTAGATAAAGATTTACCTTTTTTATCATTTTTACCTATTAATTTAACATTTTTTATGAATATAGAAAGTCCCATTTTAGAAGTGCAGTAAGACACTCCAGGGATGTGCCCCTGGCTGTGCATTAGAAATGTCTAATGCACACCCTGTCATGTCTGATTGATCACATGGTATTAACACATGTTTCTGATGGCAAACAGCACAACGCTATACCAAGATATTAAATGTTTTCAGGGCAGCCATGTTACAGGAGTGGGAATTTTTAAAAACTTCAAAATCACATAATATTAGTCCAGGAATATAAGAGAGAAAAAGGAAAAATGTGTATGTTGATGTTTTTGAGAGAAAATAGTCATTGCTAAAAGAGAATTGAAGGGTGACTGACAAATACTTCTGTTTTAAAGGGGGAATCCCATCTTGGTTGTGAGTGGTCTCGGGGACATGAAATTACCTGAACTTTGCTCCTAACATTTATTTTGACAACATCTCAAGCACAGGGATTGATAATGGCAGTGGCATACTAGTCAAATGTCAGTAGATTTTCTACTGAGCTAGTACATTTTCCTATAACTAGCCCAGCTAGCTCGATCTGTAGAAGGTGACACTTTAATAAGTGCACCAGTTGGGCTGGTGGAAAAAGTCTGTGAGGCCAGTGGATTTTCACATTCACTAGCTCTGCCGGCTAGTAGCTACAAAATCTAATTCTGACCCTCCAACCCACTGTTGTATTTTTAGAAATTACGTTTTCTCAGTTTACTAGGAAGAGACAGTGTTCTATTAATGTGAGAGCATCAGTCTTTGTAAATGGCTCCCCCACGTGTTACTAGTTCATTCTGTTAATCTTATTTATTGCTTATTTATTTATTAAAAGATACATTTTGCAGGAAAAGTTATTTTTCAATATCATTTTATTATTAGAATTTATATAAATTACAACAGAAAGGGGAAACATGATTGAGACCTTCGGGTTCCTGAAAGGAAGAAATGAGGCAAACTGCAAGGAACTATTTAGCATAAACGGTGGGTCGAAAACAAGGGGACAGGAATGTAAGAAGGTGGGGGAAGGGGATGGCAATGGAGATCAGGAGAAATGTGAGAAAGTTTTAATTTCTGGAGAGATTGGTTGAGCTGTGGAGTTGGTGGGCGCAAAAACCATCCAGAGGTTCAAGCACGGCTGGGACAGAGTAAAGGGCTTAACAGTTACTCGGGGGGGTAGCAATAAGGCAGGGCGTGGGGGGGGTGTGAGGGCAAAAAATCCCATCTAGACAACAGGTCACAGGGTACAGTGGGGTAAAACATGACACACTGGATGGACCAATCTTCTTTTTCTGCCAACATTGTCTATGTTTCTATGTTTAAATAACATTAATATAAACAAAAGCATATACAACTTACAGCAGCAGTGCAACGAAAAGAGTTATTTAAAAAAGTTTATTTTCTGCTATGGTTATAAAAAATATTGGCAGAACTGTTGATTTGGGTTTTCTGGATGCCTCCTGTGCTGTGTACTATGCATTCAAATTTTTTGCCTGGACTCTTACACTCCTCGGGTCCTCAATATTATTTCTATGCAAAAATTAGGCAGCCATTTTTTTCTTGAGAAATAATTATTTTAGAACTTTTATAAAATTCTTAAATGAGAATGAAAACTGAAAATTTTACCACTGAGATAAACTGGAAGACATCTGGCATCCATTAAGAAGAAAAAAAGGTGGGGTCAAATTTTAACCCATTTTCGTTGCACTGCTGCTTTAAGAATTTGGCAAGCAGCAGAATAAATAAGTAAATAAATATAAGCTACATCAATCCTTCTAACAATAACCGTAAAAATCATATGACTTAATATTAGGTTTCACTAGAACCAGTAGTACAGAAGTTTCTCACATCAATGTTCAAGGGCAGATTGCCTCAAATGATTGGGTCCCAAACAGTGTATTATAAAATGGGGCTTGAAAATCCTGTATTCTCATTGGTCAAAACAGGTCACATGAAGTGTGTAAATCAAGCAACAGACAACCAGCTAAAATCCTGCTGATCAAATTATTTTTTTTTATCTAATTATTTTTTCTTTTTAATACAGATTAATTTTATAATCGCAATAATGCACTTCAGGGCCTGTGTGGTAGTGGGATTTACACACTTCTTGTGTGGTTAAAGTCACTCGGTTGTGCCTCATGACACGCCACAGAAGGTGTATGTAAATCCCACAACACACGCCCTGTCTTGCATTACTGCTTAAATATTAATATTGCAGGATAAGTTAAATGAAACCTGTATCATTTTTAGAACGTCCCATGTCAAAGTCATACAACCAATATCAACAGCAAGCCACATGCGTTCCATAAGTTATACAATGCACAAACTGAATAAGACATACAACTTAAAAACTAATGGTTCCAATTCACTAAATTATGAACTAAACATTGCAAGGGGACTGTGATCTTGGTAAATGAAGCTTCACATTCTTTTTAAAAATTTGCAGACATGCACAGTTTCTGAGATGGGGTTCTGCATGATTTCAGTCAAATGAGGCCTTGAAAAAAAACAAGCCTTCTCATAATTGGTAATATATTAAGGCATGAGCAGAGAACGATATTGAACATCACATGAACTATACTAATGGGTAGGAACCAGTAACCGTACCAATAAATAAGAGGGAGACAAATAATTAACGGTCTTGTAAATCAATGAAAGCCAAAATTTAAGTCTCTTCTGTAAGAAGGGGAAAGTCAGTTTAATTCTGAAAGGAGCTTGCACTGATGCAAATCTCACTTGATGTTCAGAATCAATCATAAAAGCCGATAACAGACAGCATTTAGAAATAATAATAGGCAGTGACTCTCACGGGTAATGTAAGACATGCATGTTCTTTCTGTTATCATTTGTCTTGTTGCCGAAATGTTAATGAAAACATTAGAAAACAAAAAAAAGAAATCTTTGTGATCTGCAACTGTTTGTTTTTTTTCCTTTATAAATGTGGCTGTCCCCTCCTGAGACAAAGCAGTGTTTGACAAAGAACTACATTCTCTTGACAAGGCAGTGAGTGAAACCTAGTGGTCACAGTTCAGAACTGTGAACCTGGAAAACCAGACCCAACTCCTACCCCAGCCACTGACTAGCTGTGTGACCTTCAGCAAGTGCCATGTGACCTCTCGTGTGATTTAGTTTCTCCAGGCTGCAAAACTGTGTCAAAGCAGGATCCTGCTGCAAATGAGAAGATGCTTCTCAACTGAACTACCCTGGTTTCATGTTTTTTTGTTAATTCTCACTGTAGTTTGCTCCCTGCTACCTTTCTGGCCACCATCTGGATGCTCCAAGCGCAGACATCCACCATCTCCCAGAATCACCGCAGATACCATCACAACTTTCCCCTCCTTATGGGGTTGGAGAGGCTCTCCTAGCCTCCTCTGAGGCAGGATTGGGTCGGGGTGCTCAGTCGGTGATGCCAGGCCTATGAGGGGTCGTTTGTCATTCATCAGGTGAGCTTATTTTCCACCCACTTTCTCTCCTGAGATGATCAACGTGCAACAACGCTTTGCATTTGCCAGCATCCCACGCCCTCTGCGCGTCTTTTGGCATCCCATGTTCTACTGGGCCTCCAGACTGCCATGAAACCTAGCTTCCACTAGATGTCAGGCACACTGCAGAAGATGAAACCCATTCACCCTGCAAGAGGAGAGCAGTCCCTCCGACGCTCAGTTCTGTCACTCACAGCTCCCCACACACACACACACACAACTCGAGTTAATTTCAATCTCAAGTCATTGGCGGAGCAAGTGGTACCCTGACCTCCGCACTACTGGGCTGGCTACCATGGAAAAATAATAATAAAAAAAGGGGGGGCACTTTAAAAGAGAGCGAGAGAGAGAGAGTAAGCATATTACTAGCTGATTTGTGTCTTAGCGGACGGTGAGATGGATGCATTTATCCTCAAACCACTCTCCAGTATAAATGCCCAATAAAAGAATGAATCCTTCTTTCACAAGTCTAATTAAGTGGCCAACATCCACTGGAAACCTTCAACAAAACTATGAAATACATTTAAATTGAGTTATAAGTGGAGGTCAACTCAGTGCATGGGGGATTTTCTCCATTCAAATACACTGAAAAGAAATAAGTGCACTACTACCCAAAATCAACACATCCAGCTACTGATTATATCAGTCTGTCCTAACAGAGCGGCACTCGGTACACAAATATACTGCACAATGACTTCTCTTTATGCAAAGTAATTTTAGTGCAAACACAAATGCAACCATAACTGCTTAACTTTTATTTAGCGTTAAAGGTATTAGCGTCACATTCACTGTAATGGAAAAACTGCTAATAGTGCAAACTAACACAAATTAATTTTCATGCTCATAAATGCTTCAGCAAAAATTATTTGACAGTGAATATTTCAAGTTTTACATTAAATGTTGTTTAGTTTCCAATGTTTTGTCGCTTTGTTTTTGAGTTTGTTTAGAATTTATTGTATATTTCCATCCGAGACTTTTCAGGTTGTACCCTTCTTGTCATCTTTGGCAGGGGGCATCTGATGGATGGAGTATGTTGTCCATACACTGTGTTTGGTGTCTTCTTGTGAGGTGAACCCTAAGGAAGCCAGTTCTCATCTAATGGGACTACTGTGTTATGTCCTGATGGTGTTCATGCGTGGTCCCTATGTGTGTTGTGTCTTGGTGGTATGGCTGTGCTCCGTGCCGATGGTAGACTTGTGTGCTGATGGTACACATGTGTATTGTGTGCTAATAGTTCATTTGTGCTGTGTGTGAACAGTATTCCTGTGTTGTGTTCTGCTGGTATTCTTGTGTTGGTGATACTCTTGTGTGTTGACAGCACTCAAGTTGTGTACTGCTGGTACATGTGTACTGCGTGTTGATGGTATGGTTGTGTTGTGTGCTGGTAGTTATGCATGTATAGGGGTGTGTATGTGTTAATGAATTTGTGCATGCATGCATAAGAGTGTGTGTGTGTGTGTGTGTGTGTTCTTCCTAAACACATTTTGTTCCTCCCTTTTACTTCAGATGAAATCTGCTGCATCTGTAATGCAGGTTTGTGGGCTGAGGTTTGTGTTCAGAAATAGTGAGGATCAAAATACACTAGAGACCGAAGTCTAAATGAACCAGCGTGATGTAGATGGGTGGAGTGCAGGCCTACCCACATGACTCCCATGTCACCACAGTCCCGATCCGCAGGGACCACCCGTCCCCTGACCTCCAAGTCCATACCAGCACAGACTCACTTGGGCTACGACCCCAAACCAATTTGTCTGTGTGTGTGTGTACTTTGAGAGAAGGGCCTTTCCCTCCAGGGGTACTGCAGAGAATACAGAACTACGTTTTCACAATTTGTTGGCCATTTCAAGCAAGTCAAACCTGATCCCCAGTTTTCAGATGTGGACACATCTGAATAGAGTACATGACCTACTACTCAAGCTGCCTTTCCTCCCCACAGCCTGCACCGAGCTGTTTACACAACTGCAATATTCTTCTCTGAAAACACTACAAGAGACTCCCTAAACCCCTCATCCACCACCCTGTCATATCACTGAACTTATCATTCCATATTTTAAATGCAGCAGCAAATCAAATGGTACTTACATGTCTCTGCAGAGTCTGCCCTTGTGGACATAAGGTCGAATTCATTAAACCAACATACGGAAGTCCAAGAACTCCCTGGCCAAATACTAGTGAGGGGTTTGAAAAAAAAAAAAATTACTTTAGGTCATAACGACTGAGTGTGCAGCACTGAGGAGGAAGACTGCCGGTGCTCGTAGATTGCTGTCTCTAATCAGACAAACTGCCATCAACACTGTAGCTGTTTTTTTCACACTTGCTTTCTCACTCCCCACCCAATATGAGAAAAAAAAAATACAACGCCTTTTAATACAGTTGGAATACTCTTTGATTGTTCAGAACATGACTGACTTCATTTACTATTAAATCTGTACTGAAATAAAAAAAAAAAAAAAGAGCTGCAAGCAATGGCCCTGTAAGAGAAGATCCCAACCAACCATTTATGAGTGTAACAGAGAGACATTTTAAGGGACATGATCCACGATTTGTGAGTGTAGCAGGATGTCCTTGTAAAGGACAGATGCCCCGCCAATCATCTGTGAGTGTCTTAGGGTGATCTTGTAAGGGACAGAATGTCCACTGATCATTTGTGAGTGTAACAGGGTATCCTTGTAAGGGATAGAATCCCTATCAGTCATTTATGATTGTAACATGGCATAAAAAACAGAAGCAAAATAAAGCACTGAGATAGGTGCAAAGACACCATGTGGTACAACACAAACCATGGTTTAATACCATGGTAGATCATGCTAGGGAGCGGGGGCATGCAAAAACAATTAGACCACGGTTGCAATGCTGGAGGAGCCGAACAGCGGCGGTGCGGACCGGTACAGTGGAGAACACGAAACGCTGTGCTCCGTCGCCCTCTAGTGGCAAGCAAGTAACGAGTGGCACAGCAGGCACAGGCTCGTAGAGACAGAGCAACTAAAGAGTAGTAGGAAAAGCAGGTGCAGTGAGGAAAAATATGTGTAGGAGATATCGCAGACAGAGCAGTGTGTCTTACTAGAGCATTCGGCAGAACTGGAGACAATCACAGCAGTACTGTAAAGACACGCACTATCAGCTGCCTGTAACCGCTCAACTAGTGTGACCTGCATCGGAAGTGTGCACATGCAGTAGATGTTCTGTGCCGTGGATCGCAACATGTAAAATCGGGACAAATACCCAGAGTGCAGCAGCAAACAACAGTGAAATCTCTGAGAATGAAGCTGAAACGAACACGAAAAGACACAGAGAAAGAGAAGCGGGTGCAGGGAAAAATGTGAGTCTCCAGGGTGGATATGTAACACAGGTCTAGTATAGCAGCAGAGAACCACATCACTATGTTAACAGATACCAAATTTTGAACGTGCACGCTCACGTTGTGAAGTGACTAGAAGGTTATAGAGACAGTAGTGAGAGGCAGAAAAGTGCTATTTTGACACCTCTTTCTGATTCATAGTATTGTTCTATAATACTATTGCTAGCCATGTTACAAGCGGATTAAGCCACTCGAAAGCATGGGTCTACTGTGGAATTAATCCATGGTTGGTTGGTTGGTTGGATCGACCGAGTGGTCCAACCCCCCCCAACCATGGATTAATTCCACAGTAAATCCATGCTTTCAAGTGGCTTAATCCTTACGTGTAACAGGGTGTCCATATAAGGGACAGAATCACTGCTGATCATTTGTAAGTGTAACAGGGTGTCCTCGTAAGGAAAATAAACTCATGATCATTTGTAAAGGTACCAGGGTGACCTTGTAAGGGACAGCCTCTTCACCATTCATTTGTGAGTGTAATGGAGTGTCCTGCCAATCTTTCGTGGATGTAACAGGGTGACCTTGTAAGGGATAGAATCCCAGCAATCATACAGTATGCGAGCGTAACATGGTGTCCTGACTATCATTTGTGAGTGTAACAAGGTGTCCTTGTAAGTGACAGCATCCCCACTAATCATTTGTGAGTGTAAGGCCCTGTAAACACTGTGGATCTTAAAAAGGTTTAAGTGCCTTAAAATGTTTTAAATCCTCCTAGCACCGTTTGCATCCAGACTACAAGCCCCTTAAAACGTTTTAACAAAAACGCTTTTTAAACCCTGCTAGATACCTAGTCTTAAAACCATTTTTAAAACCATTTTAGAGCTAGCATGGTTTTACTCACATGTCTGGACAGGAGTAAAAATGTTTTAAGCTGTAACAGTTTAACTAATGCCCTGTACACACTGGCAGTACGTGTTTAAAACCATTTTTGAAAACGGGTTTAAACTCACCATGGAAGTACATCCACACCGTCGGTTGAATTTTTTCATACCCATGTTTAAACACGGTTGCACCACTACCGGCGCACCACACTGCAGCCCTGTAATGGTTTAAGCTAGCACAGTCTCCAGCAAGGATCAGTGCTGTTCATTAGAAACACAGATCGATCTCCCGTCCACACTACATGTAAACTATGCTAGCTTTGAAACCATGTTTAAAACCGGTTTTAAGAGTAGGTCCCTTGCAGGGTTTAAACATGGTTTCAAAGCGTGTTCAGTGTGGACGAGAACCATATTTGGGCTTATTAAAATGTTTTAAGGAACTTAAAACGTTTTAACAAGTTCAGTGTGTACAGGGCCTTAAATAGTTCCAGCTGCAGTGTGTACAGGCAAGCACAGTTCTGAGTGCAGAAATTAACACAGAATAGCTACAGGGAGAACAGGTTTAACACCAACTGTGAAGATGCACTGAAATGGTAGCTAAACTGGTTTTAAAAATGGTTTTCAAGCAGGAGTGTAGCCAGGGATTTCAGATCTGCACACCAAGTGAACTCACTGCTACCCTCCTCCCTTTGTTAGGGTGAATTACCCCGGGATGTAGCCATGCATGGGTAAATACAAATGCCATGCACTGCTCCCTAAGACACCCACATACCAGCCCAGAGCCTATAAAGTTGTATTGCCCTTGGGATGCAAAGACAGTATTGGTGACCAGTCCTTCTAGTTTTGACTCCTATGACTAAAATTACAGAACAGGTCAGCATTTCCTTTGTTAGTTTTCATGGAAAAAGGAAGCTGTTCAGAGCCTATTTGCTACCCCCCTTAAATAAAATTGTACACCATGGAGTGCTTGGAGTATGCCTGCCTACAGCCATGTTTTCAAGAACAGCTCTATAGGGTGTACAAGGCCCAACAGGCTGTCCTTGCGACTGATTTCACCCAAGTCCCTGCCAAGCATTTATGAGTGTAATATAGTATGCTTGTGAGTGATAGCATCCTCATAGATCATTTGTGAGTGTAACAGTGTGTCCCTGTATGGGACCAATTCGTCGCCAGTCATTTGTGAGTTTAACAGGGTGTCCTTGGTAAGGAACAGAATCTCCACCAATCACTTGCGAGTATAACAAGATGTCCTTGTGACAAATAGAATCCCTACCAATCATTTGTGAGTGTAACGTTGTCCATGTGAGGGACAGAATCACCGCTAATCTTTTTTTTTTTTTTTTAAATCAGTACTTTATCTACCAACCTGCCCCCATCGGAACTGCCGCCCCACCCCCTCCCAGCCCCTGGCTTTCTTAGGACTTACCTAGTGCCCAGTTTGCCCTCTGCCAAAGAACCTGGAGGTGCCCAGTCACCAGTGTGGGGTCTATGGGGAACCAGGCCGTTATCTAGCTATAGTGAGGTTTTTCACACCGTTTCTACCTGGGCCCACAACTTGTGCAATAATGCACTGTGCAAGCTCCACCGAGATGTCCCTGGTGTCAAGCGAGTGGGATCCCTTCCCTTGTGTCCTGCTGCACTGCCACCCAGATTTAGCCAGTTGGCAACTGTCTAGTGGGATGTGTTCACTCCCTTCCCTGAGGGAGGAGAGATGTCCTAGGGCACATACCCCCCTCTCCCCGAAGGAGAGATGCCCTGGGGTGCTCAATCCTCCCTGACTTGGCCACACCAGAGCGACCTTTGTTCATTTCTGAACCTGGGTTGCCAGTGTGGTAGGTAGTGTGGCACCCACTGCCTCAGCCCACTATGCCACTGAGCCAGCTACTCAGCCAATCATTTTTAAGTGTAATAAGATTTCCTTGTAAAGGACAGAATGCCCAGTGATCATTTATGAGTGTAATACGGTGTCCTTCTAAGGGACAGAATCACCACTGATCATCTGTGAGTGTAACAGGGTATCCCACAAATCAGTTGTGAATGTAATACGGTGACCTTGTAAGGGAGCATCCCCACCATTCATTTGTGAGTGTAACGGAGTGTCCTGCCAATCTTTCGTGGATATAACAGGGTGACCTCATAAGGGAAAGAATCCCCACAATCATATAGTATGTGGGTGTAACAAGATGTCCTGCTGATCATTTGGGGGTGTAACAGGGTGACCTTGTAAGAGAAAGAATCCTCACAATCATATAGTATGTTGGTGTAACAAGGTATCCTGCTGATCATTTGGGGGTGTAACAGGATGCCCTTGTAAGGGTCGGGATCCTCGACGATGATGAAACAGCCTGTCAGCTCAGTGGTAGTACTACTGCTCGCAATGCCAGTGACCCATGTTTGGGAATGAGCACGGACTGCTGAAGAACAGCCAAGGAAGGAGGTCTGAGTGTCCCCAGAACAGCCTTCCTGTCTCTCGCTACTAGATGGCCACTTGGCAGAGGCCAGGTGGCAGCACCAGTGAGAGCAGTGACAAGGGGTAGGGCAGTCAGACACCGGCATTCGGTGTGCCAACATGCATGTGTGTGTGAGTGATACTGCCTAGCAAATCCATGGGACAAAACGCAGAAAAATGTCTCGATCCATTTGGCACCCCCCACAGACACCTCACAACCGACATGGCAAAACACCCAGCTAACAGGTCATGTGCAAGTGGTGGATAAACAGTAAGTCCATGCATAGGCTGGTGATGGGGCCAGGGGTGCCACTGGGACCAGGAGATGCAGGAGGACAGAACATGTATCTGGAAAGAATCCTTGACAACTATTTGTGAGTGTAACACGGTGTCCTTAAAGAACAGAATTCCTAACTACCATAACAGGATGACTTTGGGTCCCATAGCCATTAGCCCCATCTACACTCACAGTACTTGCAGGAGAGTTTTTTTCTGTCTGGTTCAAGAACCACTTCAGACTGCAGCTGTGAATAAAGGATGCGCTCTGGTACTCTGTGCCGTAAGGAGCAAACTCCTCTGAACACTGTCACATCTGTGCTGTCACTAAAGTACAAGGTAGGTGGTCTCCAATAATGCAACTACTCTAGAAGGAGGAATATTTCTGGATTATAGCAAGCTTGCTCTGTTGTTATAAAATGGGCAATTAGAACAGACTTCCACGCAACAATACAAGTGGGAGACAAGTGTAACCCCCCTGCAAATGGGGGTTCCCAAAAGACTTCCAGGAGCTTGCTTGAATGCTCCAAGCCTGAATGGTGTTTGGCGTTTAAGCCATTTATCAGTGAGTGTTTTTAGAACCTCTGGTACTGTCTCTTTAAGAGCTGTCTGCTTGCAGACATAATTAGTTTGTATGGGGGGACTGTGTGCTTCTCTGTTTGAGTACCACTTGAACTGCTGCCAATTTACTCCATTTTGCAGTCACTAGAGTGCAAGGAACCTATCTGAAAGATGTAACTGTTTGCCAGAAATCATTTACAGTAATAATGAAATTACAGTTTGTCTAACCTGCTTTCTTTGCAGTCAGAACTGTGTCTGTCTAGTTCCCCATTCTGGTTTTGAACTGCTGAACTGGACCAATCAGTGTGGGGTAAGCTAGCTCTAAAATGGTGCCTTGGACGAATCAGAACTTGGACTCATAATCTGAGCCAGCCACAAGAGGATTGTATGGGCAGTGACTCTGGGAGATGTAGTTTAGACTTCAGCACCTTTTTGGACCAACAGCAGCAGTCTATTGTGAGTGACAGCCAATCCAGTCAAGAACTGGGAGGAACTCAAAGGAAGTGCCCGGTTTTGTCAGTTGGAGTTTCAGTTGAGCTTTGGCAGTGAAGAAGGAAGGAGCCCTGTGCTTTTTCAGTGTGCAGTTTTAGTCAAAAAACGTGTGTAAGGCCCAAGTTCGGTCTGCAGCTTGTGTAACAACTTGTTAGGACTGAATCCGTCCTGTGAAAAGAATCAAAGGATCTCTGAAGAGTAGAAACCAGGCTCACCCTGTAGAAGACTGAAGGAATTGCTGAAAATTGCACTCGGTCTGTCAGGAACTGAATCTGCTGTGTGTTCTCCCGGGTATTGTGCAGTAATTGCGATCGGGATACAGATGCAGCCTGCCTGGTATAGCGCTTTCTTTTATATGGATGTGTGAAGAGGTTTGTGTACCTCAAGTGAGCCCTGCTGACATTGAAGGACCCTATCTTATTTGGAGGTCGTGAGTACTAATTCAGGGTCGCTCCTGTTGAATTGCCACATTAAATCCAAATGGAATTACTGTACTGCTGACTGTTTAATTCTCCTTTTCTCTGTGTGAAAGGGCCCTACCAGCTGCCACGGTTTGGACTAGCCACTAGGGCTTGGTACCCAGGGACAGTAACTGATAGGGATAGGCCTGTGCACAGAGCCATAGGTAGATTATTAGAGTGATAAGCTAATTAACCTGATTTCCCCTGTCCTTGTTATATCCCCTAAATAAATCAGAGCTGCTTGTTTCAGCAAAGTTATACTGCCTGAGGTATTTGTCTATGTTAAAGTACTGTACTGTGATTGTTGCACTGTATCTCATTTCTGAGGAGGTCCCAGTGCCGGAACCAGACCTGGGGGTAAGTGTATACTGTGAAGGTAATTCTGATATATTGTGTGGGCCACTAGTGGGAAGAAAGGGGGGTTGCAGTGTCCCAGAGGGCTGTGACCAAGTTAGTTTAACTATTGCAAACCCTGACCTCTGGGTGGAGGCACCCGCCATTGGATCCAGGCCCCTCAACCTGTTAGTGGCAAATCAGGCAGGGGTAGTAGCCCCTGGGATAGCGCCATCTAGGGGTTACACAAGAAATTGCAGCCTGATATCAGAAGGAGCCTTATATGAGGGAACCTTGCATCACAGGTACTGTATAGCCTTATATGACAGGAGCCTTAAATTGAGGGAGCAATATATTAAAGGGAACCCTATACAAGAGGTAGCCTTATTTCAGATGGAGCCTTATATTTGTGAGACACATACTGAGGGAGCCTTATAGCAGAGGTAGCATTATATTTTGGGGGGGGTCTAGAATATCCTTCTCAGATCAGTTGTGACACTACAGTTGACACTTAGCAGAGAGGACTGCAGTCCTGCCTGCACCAGTTGCTAGTAAGCCAGTGTTTCAGTCCTTGGATACTGAATGGAACTGGTAAAGTATACCTGTGAAGAAGTTCACAAAGACGTTCCACCCCACACCCACTAGGAAATGCGTTATGCCTTCATGTGATCTTGAAAGGTACAAAAAAAATGGGGATAAAGTCTCAACCTGATTTTATTTTCACTTCTGTTGCTATACAAACAATGTCATTGCTGAGAACACAAAGACAAAACTAGTAAAGTGAGAAGGCGCACACTGGGTGACACGGATTAAAATCAGAAGGCACAGGGCTTGGGTGAGGGAGAGCAGAGTACACCACTGACGATCATCTCTAGACCCTTAACAAATGTCATTTTACCAGCTTGGTAACCCAGCCAGCTAGACAGCTGGTTACAGAACCCACTGCAGTGAGAACCTCAGTGCCTTGACAAATGTCCCTGGTGTCTAGCAGTCCCCAGTGGTCTGGTGGTGCCAAGTCAGTTCCATTCTCCCTGCTGCACTGCTGCAAAAAAGATTCCCTCTGTTATGCGTCACAGCCCGCTGCCTGCTCTGGGCTCAGTGACACCTGTGTATAGTAGCTATCAGCCAGTTTGCTCAAGCCTGCCTCAGTAGCAAAACAGGGATGTTACAATATAACATTTTGATTATTGTGGTAACTGTGTAAAAATATCACAATGTATTTTCACCATAATCTGCAGCATCTTTAATTTTTAATTCTCCTGTAGCTGCCCAACCAGCTTCATTCCAGTACAGTCCCTCCAACCCCAACTCCAAGCTCCTGTGGGACTTACCTTTTCTTAGTGCCATTTGTTCTCTGCCTCAGGACCCTGGAGATCCCAGTCCCAGTGTGGGGCCTGCAGAGCACAGGGCCTTCATCCTGCCACATATGGAGTTTTTCCTCTGTTTTTTCCTTTCCCAACCCCACAGAGTATGCAGTGATGCATGGTACGAGTTGCCCCCCCCCCCGATGCGAAATAGGGCAGGACACCTTCCTTGACGTCCTGCTGCACTGCCGCCTACAACCTCTAGGTGGCACCAGCCTAGCGTAGGGTCACCACCTTTGGATGAGTTAAAAACCAGATGCTAAACCATACCCCAAACTCTGCCTCTGGCTCCACCCCCTTTTATGACTGGCAGGTATATCGCGCCTCCTCCAAAGTCATTTGTAATGTTGAGATAGACATTATTAGTGATACGAACTAATTTTTATACTGTTATTTATTTGATTTATTCAGTTATTTATTTTCATTCTTTGGCAACTAGGTTAACTCCAATAGGCCACATAGCCCATTTTACAGGAGTGACCCAGGAGCACAGGAAGGCGAAGTGACTTACTTAGGGTCACACCGTATGTAAGTGGAGGCTGTGGGAATCAAACTCAGGTCTGCTGAATGTGCCAAGCTCATCCACAGATTATTGCTCAGCCCTCTGTTAAACACTCTCCCATTTTTCTTTCCATGTCATTTATGTATTCTGATGCTTTGACCAATGTTGATAACTTAATTATCAATGCATGTGTTCCCTTTGATACTGCACTGTGTTCCCCTTTACCTCAGCAGCTACCGCTGTTTCTTTTTATATTTCTAAGACATTCCACAATTTCAGACGCACCATTCCATGCTGTTTATCTGAATGACCTGTAAAAGTGTAGCTAATATCATGGAATGTTTAGGTAATACAAAAAATTAGAGCAAATGTAGTGATAAACGGCAGTAAAAGTTAGATTAATTTAACAAAAATGGGTCTAAAACACACTAGAATATAGGACAAACAAAAAGAAACACTTGAGAGCACATAAAGGTGTAAAAGCTGTTTCCTGTCATAGCAGTAAAAGAGCATACTTAAAATTCAGAGTGGAAAATACTAGGTTAATTTACTGCTAATGATCTTAATGGCCATACTTGACACCTCCCAGACAGTCTGGTTTTACAAACAAAGGCAGGTCTGAATGACTGTGACAGCAGAACTTCTTTGTAACCTGGACATGCAGTGCACCAAAATAGTCAAAACAATGAATGATTTGATACATTAGTTTTAAGAGTATATGAGCAGTCAAAATGGCCCAAAAAACAGACTGCATTTAATCAAAACCAGATGACTGGATAAGGACCCCAAAAACCGGATTATCCAGTCAAAAACCGGATAGGTGGTAACCATGCCCTTACAGCCCTTCCCAGAGAAGAGCTGTCCTTGGGATGCTCAAACCTTCCTTCCCCAGCCAGCCCATCCCATCCCCACTGAATGATCCTCATCCATTCCTACACCCAGGTCGCTGGCAGAGCAGGAGGGGAGGTGCTCAACGCCTCAGTCCTCCATGCCACTGGGTCAGCTACCATTTCTAATTTTATGAAACACTGGGAAATGGGACTAGAGAAGATGGGGAATCACGGTTGCATCTAAAGGAAAAATACACTGCCGGAGCAGCAGAGATGAGAAAGTCAAGACGGTTTATCGTAGTATACTGTTATGCACGATAATCGCCATGTTGTTGTTTTTTGTTATGATATATCATTCAGTAGAAATTGTCATGATATATCATATTGTGTTATCCTGACGTCCCTAGTGGCAAACCACTAGACTTAAGCAGTTGTGCTCAGAGCTACAAGGGCATCACAGAGCCCATGGTGGGCAGTGGGCTCGGACACTCAGCATAGGAATGCTTTTATTTTGGAGGGGAGAGAATGTACAGAATGGGGAGGAACCAAGCCAGCTCTAACAGACCACCAGGAACTCAAAAATAAAGAATGATAAAAAGGGAGATTCCAGCTGCTGAACACCTCAAATCCATCTGCGCCAAAAAGCCAATAGTACTGTTACCAATCAGTGGTAGCTGCCTATTTATTAATATTAGTTATACTTTTTGACCAGGAAAGGCACAATGAGCTGTGATTGCTCATTTCTAGGTGTGCCTGGGGCTGGGTGGGGGAGGTTACATGGACTTGTTTTACTGATGGGGAATGCTGGCCATAACACCAGGGAAACTCTCCTACTCTTAAGAGGGGTGCACTGTGGCTGTCTTGCTGCCAGCAAGATGGCCGACCCTGGTGGTGGTGGAGGCAGAGGTGTGCATTCTTTTCTCTATATATTTTATGCTCCCGTGGAGCTGGCAGGTGGCTCCGGCCCCTCCCTTGGAGGGGCTCGCTCTCCTGTCCTCGGCTCTCCCATGCCAGACACTCCCAGCAATCCCCCATGGGTTCCCCCCCGTGACAGGGCTGAGGGCAAAGGGTGTTGACTTTCCTCCCTCCGACGGAGACCAACATCCAGACTCTGGGGGGCAAGTGCGGGCACTGTGGGGCCACCGTGGAGTCTGCCAGCTCCATTTTCACTTTTCTGCCCCTCTCCTTGCCACAGCTGTTCATGCACGTGTGGAGGCACGAGCACGCAGCAATCCACAGCACCCTCCCTATGCTAGCCACTCCTGTCTGCACTACCCTTGTGCCTCGACCCATGGGCAGTCTTGCAGGAGGCGTGACTGGGTCCCCTACCTGGGAGAGGAGAGCTGCCCTACGGCCACTCAATCCTGCTCCCAGCCTCTCCCCCCTGCCAACCCCCGACGTCCCAGGCTTGTTCCCGAACTCTGGTCGCCGGCGTGGTACGAGGTATGGCATCCAGCGTCTCAACCCTCAGAACCACTGGGATGACCCTGGAGGTGTGCATTCTAATGCTGTCTCTCAGCCTGAGATACCGATGAAAGTTGTGTTAGAAGCTGTTCCTGAACCTGAGATGTCAGCAAAAGCACTTTCTTTTAGCCAAAATTCAGCCTTCTTGGATGTGCTGACTATGAAAGTAACTACAAGTGAAGAAAGTGCTGCCATGTATATTGACTGTGTACCTGTGGAAGACATACCTGCAGAATATCTTTTGACCACAGCGATCACCAAAAAAGAAGCTCTTTTGCTGCAGCTGCAAGTAGAGGAAGAGGCAAAGGTGTCAAGAAATGCAGAGCCACTGTCAGAAGCTCTCGAGGAAACAGCAGCTGATTTGAAGATGCCATCGAAACTGACAAATACTGAGAGTGGCTAGTAACTCCCGACAGCTGCAAAAAACTTGGCCTCCATGGAGGAAGACTGACTGCTACTCCTTCAATGACTGCTCCCTCCTCATGGTCGATCAAAACTGCCCTGCAAACGGATGGCTGGGTTCTTGCGAGTGATAGTGATTCCTGGCTACCAGGTCCAGTTCTGACAGCTGCAGAGATTATGGCGCTGGCTCCACAGGTAAGCCATAGTATGGCTCCAAAACTGAATGCCACAGAAACAGCTGCTGGATCAGTTACTCCCATCATGAAACCCGGGTTCTATCCAGAGATAGGTGGGGAGCCTCTTTGTAGGGCAGCAGTGGGAATGGGAGTGCACAGTGAGCAAGCCACAGTACAGACTCCCGAGAACGCACCTGCAAATTCCCCAATGAAGCCAACTCAAGGTGTTGTTCAGGAACAGCAGTCACTACCAGTAGCAAGCGAAAGAACCATCCTAAAGCACTGGGTTCTGCTCTTTCAGAGGAACAATGCCTTCAGTTTAATGTCTTAACCAGCACAGCAGGGGTACTTTTACAGGATGTTTCAAAGGATGGTACAGCAGAGACACTACCTCCAGTTTCTATGCAGCATGATACCTCTTCAACTGAACCAGCTGTTAGTCCCAGTGCACAGCTTGTTGCTGCTTCCACTGAACAAGCTGGTAGCCCCCAGTACTCTCTGCAACTTTATCTCCGGCCTGGTCCCCGGACCTTCTGGTCTGCATCTGAATGCAGAAACTGCACCTGATCATAAACCTCGAAGGGGACTTACTGCTTCCTCTGGCGCCCCCCCACCGAAGCAGGAAGCTGAATCTGTTTAATACTCCAATGGTTGTCCCTGAGGCTAGTCAACCAGCACCAAAGTACTCACACCTGTTCTCTACAAAAACTGAGCCAGCACAGTGCAACAATACGGTTCAGCTATGGTACACTGGGGGTCTGGAAAAATCCCCCGAACAGGACTTATGTCATCCGCTCATTGCTCAAGGACTCTATGAGTTTGTCTGCCTCAGAACTGTACATATTCATTCATGTTGTTGGGAAAGAAACGTGACATCACTTTCCAGCAGGTTAAATCTCTGGACAAATTTTGGGTTTTATACTCCACTGCCCCAGGCCTTGCACAGTGAAGATGACAGTCTAGATCAAGATCACCTCACTGGTAAAGCTCAACAGTTGAGGTCTGCCAAGAGGGCTGAGGGAGTTAGCCTGCACAATTTACCCACCAGCTGACTCTGACCTTGGTGGAACACCCCCTCGCCCTGCACAGTAGGAGACCTAACTGACCCAACCCCCCAAGCTCCTACTGACCAAAAATGGTGACATCTAACACCATGGGTAGTGGGGACCCTTTACCCCTTCTGAACAAGTACCTCCCTGAGTCTAGTTCAGCATGTCCCTGGCACATCCATGGAATTGTCTGCTGAGAAGCAAAACAGGTCTACTCCACCTCCCCCCTCCTCTGTCTGAGTTCACGAATCCCATAGAAGGCAAAAGTGAGATGCAGCAAGTAGCAAAGAAAAAGAGGATGCAGCAGAAAATCTAAGGCGACCAAGCCCTCTGGAATCCCAGTAGCAAATAGGTTCAGAGTATTTCAGGAAAAATAGAAAGGGATACAGAGGAGGATGCAGACTCGGAGGTATTCTCTATTCCATCTCAGAGGGATCCATCCTCTAATGATTCCCAGCCAGAGGCATCTACTGCCAACAAATGGAGAGGGAGAACTAGAACCCAATCGTTGAGAGTGATGGGGCTGTCAATTTAATGGATCTCTTGTGGTCCATTTTTTTTCTTGGTTGTGCTCAATTTGACAGCTGTGACTTTAAATGCTAACAATTTAAAGTGCCAATAGAAACGCATCACAACTCTTTTTACCCGGACTCAGTTGTAGGGAGACGAGTACTTTGTGCAGGGTGCATGACTCAAAACACAGCATGAGCTTTTGAGGGCCCTGCCTTTAATGGATGGTGGGTGCTTCCATCTTGTCCACAGGGAAGAAACATGCGATGGAGTAGGTGTGGGGATATGGCTGGAATCTGATCAAACTGACTGACATTCATCCTGGTAGGCTTTTAATTCTGCATGTTGCCTGGGTTGGTTTGCAATATTGCTTAATTTGTATATATGCCCCTCAAACCAAGGCTACCAGAACAGACCTTTTTTTTTTTTTTTTTTTTTTTTTAATACACACCCTACTTGTTCATGCCCAGACTGACTGTGTTTGGGTGGTAACTTCAACTGTCCCCTTGTACCATCAAAGCAATTGACTCAGGGTAAAAAAGTTCACTACAATTCCACCTTTTTAACAGATATGTTGAACACTGCAAATCTCAAAAGATGCTTACCGCTTATTACATTCTTTGGGGGTTGCACTTATTTTCATGAGACTCCATCCTCCATGGCTGAGTATATATTTTTGTCCAATTCAATCCAAACAACCAGGGCAGCTACTACTGTAGCCGAGTCCTCTGTTCATGTAGTGTTAACCTGTGCATGCTCCTCAGACCCCATGCCCACTAAGGGACTCAGTACAAACCTGCTGGAAGATACGGACGACTAGATGGCAAAGGTTATGGGATGCCGTCAAGCTGTTATTTGTGCCTACAATTCTTTAACACTTTGGTGGCAGGATTCCAAAAGGGATTTTAAACAGTTTTTCCAGAAAATTGCTAAAACTGTGTCTAAACTGTTTATAGAAAGTATTTCACAGAATCATAGAACCTGTCGGCAGAAAAGAACCCCACGGCCCATCCAGTCTGCCCATAATCCCCCGAATACCACCCCCTTACTGGCCTGTCCCTTGCGCGTTAGGCCCATGTACCAATCCCAGGCTCTTTTGAAGCTGTCCACCGTATCCACTCCCACCACCCATTCCGGCAGACTGTTTCATGACCTTATCACCCTCTCGGTAAAGTACCTCCCCTTGGAGTCCTGTCTGAATATTCCTCCCCTCCAGTTTGTAGGCATGCTTTCTAGTGGAATTGTTCTTACTCATTCTGAAGATGTTGTCGACCCTCACCTTGTGCATGCCCTTCAAATACTTGAATGTCTCCACCATGTCCCCCCTCTCCCTCCTCTCCTCCAGTGTGTACAGGCCCAGCTCTTCCAACCTCTCTTCATAAGACTTCCCCTGCAGCCCCCTCACCATCTTGGTTGCTCTTCTCTGGACCCTCTCCAGCCTGTCCTTGTCCCCTTGTAGGTATGGCCCCCAGAACTGGACCCATATTCCATGTGTGGCCTCACCATGGTTTTGTAAAGTGGCAGGATCACCTCCCTCCTCTTGCTTGTGAATTCCCTCCCTATGCATGACAACATTCTCAGTGCCTTTCCTGCAGCTCTGTCACACTGATTCCAGACTTTCAGGTTGTCTGAAAGCACGATCCCCAGGTCTCTTTCCTGTTCTACTACCACCAGCTCCTCCCCCCCAATCCGGTACTTCACCTTTGGGTTATTTTGCCCTATGTGCATAATTTTGCACTTTCTGATACTGAACTGTAGCTGCCACTTTTCTGACCACTCCCCTAGTGTCACAAAGTCCTCCCTCATATCTTCCAACCCCTTCCACCATATCCACCCTATTGCTACATGTCTTCAGCAAATAGGCAGACTTTCCCCAGAAGACCCTCCATGATATCCCCGATGTAAATGTTGAACAGTATGGGGCCCAGCACAGACCCCTGGAGAACCCAACTAGTCACCTTCTCTTCCTTAGAGTACACCCCATTCACCACAACCCTCTGTGTTCTTCCCTCCAGCCAGTGTTCTACCCAGCTTGTGAGCTTGCTCCCCACTCCAAAGCGATCTGCTTTCTCTATCAGCCTCCTGTGGGGGATGATGTCAAATGCCTTCCTGAAGTCCAGGCGGGCCACGTCCACCACCCCCCAATCCCATATCTCTGTCACCCTGTCAAAGAATTCAATCAGGTTTGTCTGGCATGACCTATCACCTGTGAAACCATGCTGATTGTCATTTAGGAGGCCCTCCCCTCTAGCTATTTTATCAGCTTTTCCTTTATTAGCACGTCCATTCGTTTTCTGACCACTGAGGTTAGGCTAACCATGCAGTAGTTTCCCGGTTCCTCCCTTCTTCCCCCTTACGCTCTGGTACTATCTTGGCCTTCTTCCAGTCCCCCAGAACCCTTCCCTTGTGCAGTGACAGGTTGAATAACCTTGTGAGTGGTGCTGCCAGTTCCTGTCTTAATTCTTTGAGTACCCTCAGGTGAATCCCATCCGGGCCCATTGTCTTATCCGTCCGCAGCTTTCCTAGTTCTTCCAATAACCTTGCCTCCATGAAGGGACTTGAGTCCATCTTACTACCCACTCTCCCCTTGCTCTCTAACTTCGGCCCCTTCCCCCTCTCCACCATGAAGACCGATGCGAAGTATCTGTTCAGGACCTTGGCTTTTTCTTTATCTCCTTCCACTACTGCGCTGTCCCCCTTGAGCTTAGTAATCCCACACTTCCCCTTCCTTCTGTCGCTCACATATCTAAAAAACTTTCTGTCTCCCCTTTTTGCCTCCCTTGCTGTAAGCTCTTCTGTTTCAGCCTTTGCCCATCTGATCACCTTCCCTGCCTCCCGCAGTTATTCTTTATAAACCTCCCTGTCAGTCTCCCTCTGTGACGCTTTATATATTTTGAACGCCCTCCTTTTCTCCCTAATTGCACTCCTCACTCCAGTTATGAGCCAAAGTGGTTTCCTCCCCCTCCTTTTCTTGCTAACCATACCAACGCCCAGTTCTGTCACCTTCAGTATTCCTCTCTTTATTCCCCCAGAGCTTCTCCACATCTTCCAAGTCTTCCTTCCCCTCTAGTTCCTCCAGAACCATTGCCCTCATCCTCCTAAAATCTGCTTCCTAAAGTCTAAAACTCTAGTGTTGGAACTGCTCTTATCCTGACCTATCCTGATTTTAAAGTTTACTGTCCTATGGTCATTGTCGCCCAAGTTTTCCCCAACCTCCACCCTCTCGATACTGTCCCCATTCGTCATAACCAGGTCGAGTATGGCATCCCCTCAGCTGGTTCCAATACCAGCTGGCTGATGAACGCTCCCTGCAAGGCTTCCAGCAGCTCCCTACTCCTTTCTATGGATGATGCCGGGATGTCCCAATCCACATCTGGTAGGTTTAAATCTCCCACTACCACGACTTCTCCTTTACTGGGCATCCCCTGTATCTCCCTTGCCATCTGCCTATCTACTTCCTCCCCCGATTTGGTGGTCTGTAGACCACTCCTACCCTCACTGCCCCCGGTTTGCTTAAAGTGACCCATAGGGTCTCTGCTGGTCCATCCTCTCCCCCGCACATCATCGCTCTAATCCCGTCCTTTACATAAAGGGCCACCCCCCTCTTTTTCCTGCCCTGCCCCTCCTGTAGAGTACGCACCCCGGTATTTGCACCTCCCAACTGTGGTTTTCAGTTCACCAGGTCTCCGTAACTGCAATTAGGTCCAGATCATCCTCTGCCACTACCGCCAGTAGATCCCCCATCTTATTACCCTAACTTCTGGCATTTGTTAGCAAACCCCTCCACCAGCCCTGTTTCTCTCCCTTCCTCCCTCTTTCGGCTTCCCTCACCCCATCTGTGGGGGACAGCGAATTAGGTCAGGCCCTCCCGCCCTTCCCTCTGGGCTGTACCTAGCTTCACCCTTCGCCCCCCTCCTAGTTTAAAGCACTCCCTGGCAGTCTGTCTATGTATCCCTGCAGTTTCCCCCTCAAAATCCTAGCTCCCTAATCATTTATATGCAACCTGTCCCTCGCATACAAATGCTGGTCCACCCATGTGTCCCTCCAATCCCCTATACATTTGTAGCCCTCCCTCCTACACCACTGCCTGAGCCAGTGGTTAAAATCTTTTGATTCTCAATTGTCTAGCTGTACTGGTGCAGTGTACTGGCAGAACTTCTGAAAACGCTAAGGAATCCACCATCTCTCTGCACCCTTTTGCTATTTCCATAAACCTCTTCTGTACCTACTCCACCTCCTCGCCAGCCAGGTCGTTTGTACCTAGGTGCAGAAACAGGTTAGGGTCCCCCTAATCAGCCTAATGCACTGCTTAATTCTTGGGAGTGCCCTGCTCACCTCCATCCCTGGCTCACAAAAAACTGACCTCCCCTTGAAAGCTACTCTCTTTTTTAGTCAGTGTATCCCTTTAATAATAGAGCCCCCATACACTATTACTGATTTTTCCTGCGATAACCCCATGGGAACCTCTGACGCCCTTGCCTGGCTTCCTCCCATGGTACTCTTGACCCCCGACGGTCACCCTCCTCCTTCCCCCTATTCCCACTGTACTTTAGTCCCCCTGCCCTGCCAGACAGTCCCCGGCCTTGCCCTTCCTCCCTTGCCCCCTCCAGTCACCTCCAGATTGCAGCTGAACCTCCTCCAGCCTCCTCCTCTGCACTTGTAGATCCTCCTGTCCCTCAGGGTCCCTGCTACTTCCCCCTTGCCTTGTTCTCTAACCCCTGCAATGGTTCTCTGATGAACCCTTTTCCCCTGGGAACCATAAGTCCCCTTATCACCCCCCATCCCTCCTTCCCTGGTACCCCTGCTCCCTGTTCCTCTACCTATACTAACTCCGGCTCCTCCTCCAAGAGTCTAGTGGCCCTCGCCCCCTACCTCTTCCTCTCTTTCCACCTTGTTAACCATCCTCTCACTGCTGATGGCTACCCCTGCATCCTCAGAGGGCTCCTCCTCCCTGGTCACCAAAGGCAAGTATCTGTTTGAGACAGTTCATCCCCTCAGCTGGCTGCATACCTGAGATCCCCTCCTTTGAGGTGTAATGCCTTGCCGTGGTCACTTCAGGTCCTGTCTAGTGGCTGCCCATAGCTCCAGCTCTCTGCCATCGTTCAGTCCCATGGACCCTGCCCTTGTGTCTGCCTCCAGGGCCAGTCAGCCTCAGCCTGAATTCTGTTAGCCCCCCATCCTTCTATCTCTACATTAGCTGACCCCCCAAGATTTCTGTCTCCTCTCTTGCATACATACACTTCACCCACTGGTCCAGATCACACCCGAGCCTGTGCAGCTCGGCCTCCAAGCCCATTATCCTAGCACAAATAGGACAGTGCCCTAGTCTCCACAGGGTCCTCATGGCCACTGCTGCTCCACAGCCACTACAATCCACCAACCTGTATTTGGTTCTCGGAGCTCACTTACAGAAGTTACTAGCTCTCAGCAGAATCCTGGTTAGTTTTCAGACCAAATGCACAGAATCAAGGCACAAATGAAAGAAGTGCAATATGACTGGTCTATATTGTTAACAAAGGAACTCCCAACTGCACTCCGGGATCCAAACTCCAACTGCACTCTGAGATCCAAACAATCATTTGCTGCTTTTAAAGCTGTAAACATAGGACTTGACAGTAGACTAATTTCTTCCCTCAGGGATTCTAGTGGTAAACTTTATTCAGACAAAAAGAGCCTGTTAACTATTACGGAAAAATATGTGACTACCATGTTACGTACCACTGCAGCAGTACATCAAGAATCATTATTTGGACACCTTAGAGATCCCAGACATCCCAGATTTGGTGCAAATCTCAATGATCCAGACCATCACCTTAAGTGAAGTGGAAGGTGTGGTAAAATCCCTAAACTTAAACTCTGCCCCTGGTAGTGACGGCCTTCCTGCCAAATTTTATAAATCTTTTTTTTTTTTTGCATTATTTGTTTATCCCCTCCTACATGCCTCAGAGCTGCCTCTCCCTCGGGCCATCATGGTCCCAGACAATCCACTATTAACTCCCTTCGGCCACCACTTACCTCACATCTGCAGCCTTCCACGGGGTAGTCCGGTGTAACCCTTGCACCGGATGGATCCCCACTCCTCCGAGGGGGAAGGCACCAGCGGCAGGAACCAGCACACTATTAACTCTCAGTCCCGGGAGCTGCTGAGGTATTCCGTGGCTCTTAGGGAGTCTTCGTGGATGCCTGGGGCCAGCAGCCATCATCCGGCTAACTTCCGGAGCAGTTTTTCTGTTTTTCTTGTTCCCCCTTTGCGTCGCTTCATGTAGTGCCTCCAATCTCCATTGGGGGCCGCTGCATGAACGAAGGCAAACCCTAGCCCACCCCAGGATAGGAGAGCAGTCCATAGGACGCTCAATCCTATCCGAACCCGGGTCGCCAGCGTGGGTCAAAGTAAGGTGCCAGTGCCTCAACCCTCTACACCACGGGGCCACCTGACAAATCTTTCTTAATACAGATGGGTGCTGCCCTGAGCTAGACAGGGGGCAGGGGGGAGAGAGACATTGGATCTCAGCGGCCAATCCCAGCACACCAGGATAGTGGCCTACCCAGACCAGCTGGCAACCCACTATATGGCAGGGCACAGCCGATGACCTTGGGGGGTAAGTACTTGGCAATCACCCAAGGGTGCCATCCGAGATCCTGGGGATAAAAAGAAAGTTTAAAAAAAAAGGAGGGGGAAATATCCTTTGTGCAAAACTGACGTTCTATTAGCCCTTGGAATGTTGATTTTAAAATTCTGGTGAAGATCCCAGTGAAAAGGCTAGAGAAAGTAGCTGGCTACATCATCTCACCACACCAGGTGTGTTTCAGTCCTAGGCATAATATATTCAGGATAATTTGATCACCTTAAGGGAGGTCTTTGGATAGAGAAACATGGGATGTTTAAATGGTTTTATTTTGTCAATAAACCAAGAAAAAGCTTCTGGCAAGCTCTCCTATGCTTTCCTGTTCAGAACCCGGTTCGGAATCCTCCATGTGTATGGCATACCTCAGCAATTTATTGATTGGTTGAAAACTTTTTATTGTCAGGCTACTATCAGCCCTTTGGTGAATGGACAGACTGCTTCTACTATACGGATTGGTAGAGGAGTTGGACAAGGTGCCCCCTCCTTTATGCGCTTCGGATCAATCCCTTATTATGACACTTATGTGCAAATAAGAAGCTTTGGAGTTTGGCACTTCCTCAGGGCCACATAGTCCTGAAGGTGCTGGCTTACGCTGATGACCTCAGTCTATTTTTAAAGGATCCTTCAACTGGGTCCCAGGTGGAGCCTACTGTGAGGTCCTTTAATTTCTTTTTATTTTCTTTGATTTTCTAAATGTTTTAGGTTTATTCATTTTTTATGTTGTTTTCTGTAAAAACTTTTCTGAACATTCTGTATTTATTTTGCAATTTTTTTTATTCCTTCTTTATTATACTGTACTGTATTGTACGATTTCGTTTTTCAATACAATTCCCCAACTCTTTTTCAGTAAGAGCCACAGGATCGTTCATTTCCATCTGGACAATGACCAGAGATGGACAGAAGGGACTGCGGTTTAACATCTTATCCAAAGGACACACATCAAAACTGCGGCACCCTCACTGGCCCGCCAGCACAGCGGCAGCACTACCGCTTGCGAATCCAGTGACCTCGGGTTGCTGGAGGGCTGGCCGGGGGAGGGGGGGAGGAGGAGGACCGAGCACGGAAGGGCTGCTCTTCTCCGAGGAGGGTGGGCTGTGGGTCCTGCTGCTTTACTGCCACCTGGGTGACTACAGGTGGAGGTGTAGTGGGGCTGCAGAAGAAGGGGACGGGAGGATGTTGGCTAGGATCTGAAGTGGTGGCACATCTCTACATGCCCTACTTCCTTGGATCCCCTCGGGCGCTGGCATCCTCAGGGGTAGGGACCAAAAAAAGCAGGAAAAACCCGGCATTGCTGCTGGTAGACGGGACCCGGCTGCCCCAGACTTCACAACCAGGCTCTGCAGGGAGGCCAACCAGGATTACCCGATGATCACTTATGGACTGTGGGGGGGGGGAGACAACTTGGGGTTCCTCCCCGCTCGAGGGGTATACTGAGACAGGATGGGGATAAGTCCATCGGTGCTCCTGGGGAGAAGCTAGAGGAAACCACAGTCTAGGGATCCCCGAAGAGTGGGGACCGATGTGGTGAGAGAGGGAGCATAAACAGAAAAAAAAAAAAAAAGTGCAGCACCCTGCTATTTCTGCACAACAGTGTCAGTTTTGGGTATTACCCCAAGCAGCTGGTGTGGGGCTAGAACCTATGACTTTCCAATCTACAGGCCCCAGAGACAAGCGCGCTACCTACTGAGCCACTGACACTATATCCTCAACAGGTCAACCCCACCATAAATCCACTGTGACTACCTTCAATGCTCTGTAATAAGCCAACTCAACCAAGAACCTGCTACGACTACTAGGCCTAAAGATACTGTCACAGTGGGAGGTGACGCGCTTCAGGGGTGCACAGAGGCTGCATGTACAGCTACCCCAAAACTGTCATTCATAAAATGATGCCTCTGTTTATGGGAGCAATACTTGCAACAGCGGTCACAGACTATCAATGCAAATTGCTAATCCAGATGTTAATGGTTACATAATAACATGGTGGGAAAATGCAGCCGCAGCACACAGTGCTATGCCGTGGTCCATGTCCCAGGTACTCGGTGCTACTGCTGTGGGTGTTCCCCAACCCATCTCTCCCTGTACCTGTGTTCCTGTCCATGGCCGGGTGAAGAAATATTTCATGTCCCGCAGTGGTCTTCGCTGATGGTACACTGGTTCAAAATAAACCTTATTCTCTGTTCTTTACCTGCTGCCCAGTGTATCCCACTCCCTAGCCCTTGCACCATTCTGTGCTCAGTCCGGTGGTGCTGTGTGCCACCTAAGCCATTCCCACTGATGGAACAGATATTGTGGCCTGCAAGGCCATGACACCATGACAACTGCTTGTAGTAGCTCTTCGGTGACTGAGATCACTACTCCTTGAGGGTGCTGAAGAGCTGTTATACATGGCACTGTGGTTCCATGCACACCGGTGCCCTCATTACCTGACCACCTCTCCTCCGTCCCTTTCTCTGTGTTGTCACACTGATCTGTGTAATAGCACAGGGAATGACTTGCAACCCTCACATGAGGCTTCAAGGAAGAAATATGCCCTCAAGTGGTTCCTGCAACCACTTTTTTTGTTTTCCATAAAGCATTTTCTCCCAGTCAGAGCTGGCCTGCCATCAGCCCCAGCTCACCTCTGGTTGGCACATATCTCCCCCAGGATTTACCAGCTAGAATCCCCCATGGATTGCACCCCATGGCGGGGCCAGGAAGGGGAAGGCCATCCTCCCCCTACCCAGTACACATATCCAGAATCACCGGGCCTGGGCAGCAGTGCAGGCTAGGGAATGAGTTAGGCTTCATCCGACGGCTCCATTTTCTATTTTTTCACCCAGCCCACCTCCCTGACATTGGGTACAGCCCACAACTGGCCACGCGTGCTGCTTACATGCCCCTGTGGAGGAGCAAGCTCCCTGGCCCACCACAGGGGTCACCAGAGAGGTGGATCCCGAAACTATCCTTCCCCAAGCTGGGAGCACTGCCACATGGCAGCGCCTTCCCCACCCTGAGGCCAGCTCGATCCAGCTCCTGAGTCCCCTCCCAAACCCAAATCGCTGGTGTAGGACCACAGCGCACTACCCGCTAGGCAATCGGCAGCCTCTTTGTAGTCACAGTTCAACTTAACATAGCATGGGGCTCCTTCCTGTTTTCTGTACCATCTGTCCTCAACTCCTTCTATGAAAAAGTACTTCAGAGTGTCCCTTCTGTACTTCCCTCCCACCAACTCAGTTGATTTCCCTTGTGTATATGTGTTTCCACTTTTTTTTTTTGCTTCTACCCTGCCCCCAACCAGCCACTCCTTGGGGCCGCTCATTGTTAACCCCACCCTCCGGGCCATCCCCTGTCGCCATCGTCTCCATCTCCCTATTAGTTCCGTGTCCCAAGAGACCTGGCGTATCCCTGCTGGGAGCCCCCTCCCTAGGGGCAGAGGAGGGGAGAGAGGGTTCCACTGCCTTGACCGGGAACATGGTGGGGCTAATGCGATTGGAGGGGCACTGTGAGAGACTGTCTTGTGCGAAGAGAATGTGGCATCTGTCAGCTGGGCAGGTGATTTTCCACTTTTCTGGGGCCCCTTCCACCACCTACAATCGTATGCCCATAGTGGAGTCCTGGGGGCAGGGACGTTCAGCAGCATATCGAGGCCCACATCGCCTAGAACACCTCCGCTAGCCGCCTCCAGGAGCTGCCTTGTCAAGCAGTCCAGTATGACCCACCCCCCACAGGAGGGAAGGATCCAAAGGACACTCCAACTCCCTCCTAGCTGGTCTCTACTCCTGATGTCCAGGCTTGGGGTGCAAACCCAGGTCACCAGCGCACCAGAGCAATGCCCCATTGCTCGGCGCCATGGAGCCAGCCTGTGTTTGCACTTATGATTAACAATCAAATCCCGTTTACCCTGTTAATCCCATGGAAATAATTATTATTTCTATCAATCTCTCCCTTTCCCTCACTGTTTCCTGGGTATGTTTGACATCTTTCAACCTTTCCAGGTATGTTTTTTCCCATTGCCCCCAGATCATTTTGGTCGCCCTCCTCTGCACTGCCTCTGTGTTGTCACGTCCCTCTGAAGGTGTGGACTCCAGCACCTTGTGCAGTACTCCAGGTGGGGTGAACCAGGGATCTATAAAGGGGAAGGAGCACTTCCCTGCTTTTACTGCGAATCCCTCTTCTTGCACACTCTAGCATCCTGTTAGCTCTACCCACTGCTCTGTTATACTGGGACAATGTTTTATCAGGCTATGACAGGATGGCAAAACCAGGATGGGAGCAGTAGTCTACAAATCAGCCTCAAACTCTTATTTTGCTTATTTGTATCCAATCACATCTAGTAGCCGAGGACACAAATGAGGTCGATATAAATGGCAACCTCAGATGAAACGCAAAGTGGTTTCCTAACCTAGCAGCCTACAGAAAACAGGTTTATTACCTTTTAGGCTAAAATTTAAAGGGCCCTCAAACCTGGCTATATAACCTACCTTCTCCTCATCCCACATGCAAGGGACAAAAATAAGAAGCTGTGAAAGGCAGCCGCATAACCCCCCCCCACCTTAACCTACACATAAAAGGATAACAAGTAAAATAGTTTCTAATCAACAGTTTTGTTTTATTTTACGGGCACGATTCATGTTAAGCAAATAACATGCAAACAAAACGAGACACTCAACAGAAACTTAGTGGAGCCTCAAGAATACAAGGGACAGCACCGAACAACTTGAGACAGGTTGGCACCTTGGTAGAAAATTAGCAATGCAAAAATAGTGTTTTCTGTTGCAGCGAGCCTATGTGAGACAGACATGATAACATATCTTTGGCACCAAACAAAAAGCAGCAGCTGTTTTCCTTTTCCTTATCTTGATTTTGTGGCATGTGCTGGTATACAGCAAGGCCTTTCCTAACCCATACTTTGTGGTGCTCAGACCCTGACTGGCCCTCATTTTATGGCACTATGGCCCAGCTTACCCTGACTCACTGCTGAGACACTTCTGGTACCAAGTTAACTGCTAAAACACTTGCAGTAAAGATCTCACTTCTGATACATCACAACACTTGAGTTCTGTACTGGAAGTGTAACAGATACCAAGCTCACGGCTGAGACACTTCTAGTACTGAGCTCACTGCTGAGACACAACCAGTACCGAGCTCACTGCTGAGACGCAACCAGTACCGAGCTCACTGCTGAGACGCAACCAGTACCGAGCGCACTGCTGAGACGCAACCATTACCGAGCGCACTGCTGAGACGCAACCAGTACCGAGCTCACTGCTGAGACGCAACCAGTACCGAGCTCACTACTGAGATGCAACCAGTACCGAGCTCACTGCTGAGACGCAACCAGTACCGAGCTCACTGCTGAGACACTTCCAGAACAAAACTCAGTATTGTGATATAACAAATACCGCGCTCACAGATGAGACACTTCTAGTACTGAGCTCACTGCTGAGACACAACCTGTACTGAGCTCACTGCTGAGACACAACCAGTACCGAGCTCACTGCAGAGACGCAACCAGAACCGAGCTCACTGCTGAGACACTTCCAGTACAAAATTCAGCGTTGCGATATAACAAATACCAAGCTTACGGCTAAAACAAGTTCAGTAAAGAAATCACTGCTGAGACACAACCAGTACACAGCTCACTGCTGAGACACTGCCACGAAAGAACTCACTGCTGAGACACTTCCAGTAAAAACTCACTGCTGAGACACTTCCACTAAAGAACTCACTGCTGAGACACTTCTGGTGCAGAACTCACTGCTGAGATGCAGCAAGTACCAGGCTCACTGTTGAAACAGTTCTAATACCGAGCTAACTGCTGAGACACAACCAGTACACAGTTTACTGCTGAAACACTTCCAGTACCAAGTTCACTGCTGAAATACAACCAGTACCAAGCTAACTGCTGAGATACTTCCAGTACAGAACTCACTGCTGAGGCTTTTTTGCTTGACTCTCTGATCTGACTTCCCAGACCTTTTGTTCTCAGAACATCACATTCAATTAGCTGTCCTTACTTCACTGAGTGTCCTGAGATAAACAAGCAAGTAAAGCCCTGTTTACACCATGGCTGCAATGTAAAATCTCTGCTGCTCCATGTCGCGCTGTGTGTCCACAGGGCAAATCACGTTTACACAGCCCCCCTTGCTCCACCACAAGTCGTGCCATGTGGCTACTCTTCCATGATTCCGGGAGTGAACATGCAGGACAGGAAAAGGGACTGCATAGCAGATCAAGTGCATAATCGCGTTTACATTCGGGGGGGGGGGGGTATGCTTTTGATCCGAAACGTATACCCTGTCTTGCATCGCTCCGATAACGTGGCCCGAAGGAATCATGAGGCGGTCCAGTGAGTGTTCACACACAGTGACATCTGCAGCGCACTAACCTCTGCGCATGGGTTAATGCACTGCAAATAGGGTGGTGTAAACAGGGCTTAAGATAAACAACTTTAGCTAAGGCTGGACATTAACCCTTTCCTGCCTTCAGTGCTAATTTATTCTTTAACAAATGCCTAGTTTTTAGAAATCTGATTTTGTGATGGATGGTAACTCTGATCATCCAGGTTGAGAATGGGTGGGGGGAATACAGGAAAAAACGAAAAAGAAAAATTGATGGGTCAAATGACATTCATATGTTTCTCACTTTGTTGTGTTCATTCGAATCCCCCTGTATCAGAGTCTGCACTCTTACAAGAGTATGTAAGGTGAAGCCACAAATTCCTATGTGTGCTGCAATTCCTCCAGCAGTCTAGCAACCTTTTTTATACTTATAATTTGTATTGTTTTTCAAAAACATAATATGCATTTACATAGAAATAAATATGATAGAATACAGACCATGACATGTTGAGGAGGCATAGGAGGCGTAAATAAAAAACAACAAGGTTAAATAATAATCCACATCTATAAGCACCTAGCACTTACATGATCAGCCTTTAAGTGGGGCTTAGTTTGGAACCTGGGCTGGATGGGGAAAGTGAGAGGTTGCAAAACATTTTTTTTTTTTTAAAGAAGAGTATGAAGAGTGGGACAAGTAAAGATGGAAAAATCACTAAGAAAACAAATTGTGTAGCACCAAATAAGGAGCCATCTGGCCACCTGCTGACACAATGGCAAAGCAGCCATTCATGTTGCCAGCGAGCCGGGTTTGGGAACAGACCAGAATCTCGGGAGGGTTGTGGGGGGTGGGGGATTGAGCATCTCGGCGGACACTCTTCTTCTACGGGGAGTGTAGACACTGGTTTCCACTGCAGCACTACCCCCTGGGTGACCACAGGTGGAGATGGAGGCTGGAGTTTCTGGGAGGGAGGACACTGACAATCTCTACATGGCGGCATGCAGCTGCACGCATGTGTATCGGATCCTTCACCGCAGACCCGCCCCGTGGAGCACCTGGAGAAGAAAAGAACTCTTGCTATCAGGGTGATGCCTGGTGCTCTCATACCTCACACAGCCTTCTGTACCCTTCTGTTCATGAAGTGCTTGTGGGGGCATTGGAAGGAGGGCAGCAGGTAGGAGTGATCAGGCTGGAGTGATTGCCTTGGGCACATGAGGCAGAGTCATGGAGGAGAAATAAAGTACTGTTAAACATTTTTAACAATTTGTAGCCTGAGCCAGCCCTGTGGTGTGGAGGGCTGAAGTGCTAGGCACCTTACCTGTCACCAAGTCAGTGACCTGGGTTTGGGAGTGGACCTGGGCTGCTGGCGGTTGCACGGGGGGAGGGAGATGGACTGAGCGTCTCTTTTTTCCAGGGTGGGATGACATGCTGTCCCAGTCTTTGACTGCCACCAGGCGGAGGCCTAGCAGTAATGTGGGTCAGAGCATCACTGGAGGGAGGGCCTCGGTTCCATAGTGCACGTGTGCCTCCACTCACACATGCCTACATGCTGCTGTGGCAGGGGTCGCATGGGGAGAAGATGAAAAAAGGAGGATATGCAGGCTCAGGGAAGCCCTGCCTGCTCTCCACAGCCTACGCCACCACTCGGTCACCAGAGAATCCAGACATCCAGTATGTACCAGGAGAGGTGAGCACTGTTTGTTGGGGGGGGGGCAGGGATAGGGCTGACAGCCCTGCCTGCATGGGCACCCTAATGGAAGAAAAAGTTTTATTTAAAAAAACATAAATGGTAGCCAGCCTAGAAGTGCAGCGGTTGCACTTCTGCTGGATATGCCAGTGACTCAGGCTTGGAAGTGAAGTCATGTTACTGAGGGTGAAAGGATTGAGCATCCAAAGGACTGCTCTCCTCTCACAGGGCACGTGGGTCATGCCTCACACAGTGCACCAGATACCAAGTGGAGGCTGGGTGTCAAGGCAGTCGGGAGGCCCAGAAGGGTGCAGGATGTTGACAAACACTCCGCATCATTGCACATCGAGGTCCCAGGGGCAGAAAACATTTCAGAGAAAAAATCTCTTGCTGGGGGATGAAGGACTGCCCCAACCCGTAGGCCTTATACCCCCGACTGGGCTTCCACTTGGAATCTGCTTTGGAAGGTCAAGGGCAAGCCCCTATGACTCCATCATGAGGGGTAATTTGTGGGGGAAGAGGGAGAAGTCCCAGAGATGGTGGCTGACTTGGCTGGGGGTCTAAATGGGATCCAGCAAGGAGAACAGCAGGATAAATACCAAGTGAAAAAGAAATAATTTCTTTTAAATTTTAAGACTAATGAATTCCAATGGTGTCCTCTTCAAGATAGCAGGTAGAGGAATATTGGAGAGCACCGGATACGGATTAAATCCTCCAAGAGGCACTTCTAATCAAAACGACTACTTTACAACAAGGGGTACTCTACAGCAACCTCCGAGATGGTGGGCAGGGCCTATTCAACTGAACTGAGGTGGAGGATGAAGACAGATACGAGGCAGGAGGCTGAGACAGCGAGCACTCCCTGACCTCAGCTGCATCCTCTAGGTCGGGCCAGACACAAAGCGCTGAAGAACAAAAAACAAATTCATCGCCAAAAGAGCAAGTAAACAGAAAACGAGACCTCCTGACCTCAAAATTGCGGGATTTTTGATGGGAGATGAGCAACATGACCACAACATTAAGAACAGATATTATGGAGGGGAACTGCTGAGTAGCCACGCGGGAGGCAGTATATTCGGTCAGCTCCGTGTTTCCTGCTATTTTTATTGTTATTTAATCATTATTTGGAGCCCATTTTCTGGTCCATTGCCTTCGGAGACTTATACTGCTGACAACTGCTGCACTATGGGGAAGAACAAGTGTTCCACTGCAGCCCTATCAGACTTTTTTCACCCATGAAGTAGCAGGGGAGGTGGGCCCTCCCAGAGTGGTGAATCCAGGGCGTCTGGTTCTGCAGCACTGGAAGAAGTATCACTGGCCTTGGTTAACAAAACACTACAGCAGCAGGTGCGCAGGGTTCAAGATCTCGACAGAAAATTTGACTCGCTAACTCCGAGGGTGGCGGCACTTGAGACTAAAACAGATCTGACCCAGCAGACGATTTCCAAACTGGAGATGAACTTAAATAAAACCATGGATGTATCCACAAAGCTTACTGGGGATACTACGAAACTGTCCTGGCATGTAGAGCAGCTAGAAAACCAGATCCATGAATGGAATATTTACATATTGGACTTACCTAAAATCGACAGAGGGGGAAGACCCTCTTTGTTGCATGAGAACTTTCTTGCCGGACATTTTGGGTTTTGGTGAAGACTACCTGCAAATCTCTCTGGATTGGGCCTTTCGAATTACTCCTCGTAGAGTGCCTCAAGGACTTCGTGGTCCCAGAACTCTGGTGGTTACTTGTTTGGGTGTGGGAGATTGTGACCGCATATTGGCAGCGGTAAGACGACGTCGACAACTCAAGTATGGAGACTCAGTTTTATGGATGTGTCCAGATCTATCTTTTGAAACTCGGCAACGTCGCCACTCCTTCGATGGGGTACGGAGCTGCCTGAGGTTGCTACAAATCTCCCACCAGCTTCTACATCCTGCCCAGCTATGTGTTAGAAGAAGAATCAGCATTTATATAGCACTTTTCATACACAGTATCCCAAAGTGCTTTACAAGCAATGCTGGACTGGTAGAGAAGAGACTGAACGTGTGGTGGCGGCCATATCACACATGTTAAATGGCAGGATAAGAGTTACATGTGTAACACCCCTGCGGAGGTAGAAAGAGTGCTGGACAGTACTAAATCGGAGGTGTCCCAGGAGAAGGTGACAATGGAGGCAACAGGAGAGTGAGCTATAGATGGACTTTTCTGATACTTTATTTATTATTAACCTGTTTAAAAGACTGGTACATTACAGTGCCGTGACTAATGGGTTATTTTGGTTGGGGATGGTCCAGACATTAAGGGTGGAAATGTATCCTTTCTTTTTTGACTGGGCCTGTCATCTGCTTAAGGGCACGGCATAATATTGTTCCTTGTTGCCTCTTTTTGCCTTTTGGTAGCAGCATTCGGGCCACCAGACATGGACTTTATTTAATGTGTTGTTACACAGCCTGGGAATTCTATACGTAAAGTGATAGCATAATTACTATGTTAATTGGGGAATTATAAGAAGGTTGCTCTGCTGCTTCATACGAGTTTACTCCTGGTACTGGTTAATACTAATGGGGCTGTAATGTATATAGACTTATAATATGATTATAACCTGTTGTTGTTCTATATGGAGCTGATTACTGACTGAATATGCAATCCTGCGGAGTGGCTGTGGACCTGCTGGCTCGCATACCGCTGGTCCAATGGGACCAGTCAGTGCGTTTTCCCCTCTGAGGTCCTCCTTTGGCTGTAGGCCTTTGTATTCATCTTGTTAAATTGTGTGTCAGCTGTGGTTAATTTCCCCATGCTGGTTTCTGTATGGGATGGGTTATGTTTCATCACTGATGACTTTTATAACTGTAACTTATGTTACTTCTGTTTCCCATCTTCGTATTGACGCTATGTGCAAGTGTATCTTGTATAAAAGCTAATAAAAAGATAATGCAAAAAAACAAACAAAAAAAAAAAAAAAACATATTACTAAACTGGAGAAGGGAGCAGATGATCAGAACGCTCAGCTCACTCAGACAGACTGGCGGGGGCGGGGGGGCACGACTGAAACCACTCCGCTCCAGGTGCACATGGCCATCAAGGACAAACATGAAGATGAAAAAAGCAGTGACAGGCAAAATAACCTTCGCCTGAAAGGCATGCCAGAGGGGAAAGAGGGTATAGACATAATCCCATTTTTACAACAGTTCCTGAGATCAGTCCTCAATCTCCTTAATCTTGTACCCTGGAGATTAAGAGTGCACACCAGGATCTTGGCCTGAGACCAGCGGTTCCAGATTCCCGGCTCAGGTTAATCATAGCTTGCTTCCTTTGTTAGAATGAGAAGCAGGACAGTTTTTCAAAAGCTTGGCAATCCAAAATAGTAATGTTGAGAACTGGTGAATATTTTTTGACAATTGTCCCTTATCATTACAAGCTAAAAGATGAGCATATGCACCACTAACGAAAGCCCTTAAAACTCCAGGTCTTATATTTTACACCCCATATCCAGCATAAATGGTGGTGCATTCTGCAGATGGCCAGCAGACTTTCAAACTGCAGAGCAAGTGAGACAAGAACCCCGCGAGAGAGGTATCCCCTCTTCTCCTCACCAGAGAAGACACCATCTGCCTCCACTGCCTCAAGATTGACTTGTCAGGGGCCGACCCACCAGCGGAGCAGAACTACCACTCACGACACTGACAACCCGGGTTTGGAAACTAGCCTGGGCCATCAGCAGGCCGGCCAGGGGGGAGCAGGACTGAACATCCCAGAGGATACTCTCCTCCTCCAGGAAGGGACGGCGGCCACTGCCACTGCTAGACTGCTACCTGCGTGACCACAGCAGGTACTACGGAAGGGGGCACATGGCCAGTGCTCGTGAATGAGCATGCTTGCATGCATCCCCATGAGCTCCCTTGTGTGCCAACGTCCCGTGAGTAGGGCCATGTGTGGACAGCTCCAAGCATCATGATACCTGGTGCACTTGGGCCCCGACCCTGGCTACTGACCGCCATGAGACACCCCAGGAACCTCTACCCTGTAGCTCTGGAGTAGGAGGCAGAGGGTTGGTTCCAGCTCAGCTGGACCCCGTCATGAGGGGTAAATTTGTTGGACTGAAAGTCTCACGGGTCAGCAGTAGAGATGTCGGGGATGGGGCTGCGTCTGACAGGGGGAGGTCAAGCCAGAGATAAAAAAGTGTCAATTAAAACAACAAAATAGATAACAGACTACCGATCCTCCCTGTCAGACCATGAAATTCAGTAACGAATGTAACAGGGCTCTTTTGGCTATCTTTCTAAGAGTTTCAGGCAGTCGACCACCACCAACTCCTTATTGAGAGCAGACAGTGCCCACCCACCCAAGCTCACAATCTATTCCCTACAGCCAGATGCTCAGGATACACAGAAATTGTACTTCTGATGGAGTATTTTTGGAACAAGCTGCAGTGTTATAAAAACACTTTCTGGAAAGAGGGTATGATAGGAATCTTCTGACTACCACTAAAAATAGGGCTTCATATCTTTGGATAGGACAATCTTATTAGACAAGGAATTGTCAGTATCCACAAACAGAAAGCGTAAAGAGTCCTGTTATATTTGCTATTGAATTTAATTGTCTGATGGCGAGGATCGTCAGTACAGTATATCGTAATTCGTCCATATTACGAAATGACAGGGAAGTGAGGAGAGCGGTACAAGCCTAGGCTATCATTTGGCAAGGCATCTAACATCAACGACAGGGTGGTGCACAGTCGCCTTACTATTATTCCCTCTGCAGGTTCTTGGCTACCTCAGAGACCGAAAGGTTTCCATAAATGCTTGAGATGTAATGTGTGCAGATATGCACAAAATGCCCATCAGTTTAAACATACTGTGGTAGAAAATATTAATGTAGAAGTCAAGGAATGCACTACATGCGACATGCCCTTCACTCTGTACGCATTATGGTGCCCGTACAAATTGATTTATGTGGGTCGCCTGGTGAGACCTCTGAAACAGCAGTTACAGGAGCATATCAGGTCTACTGAAAACAAGAGACAAGACACCCCAGTCATACTGTAACATTGTTAGTCACTCAAAATGGTTCCTTCTTTTCCATCACAATTTGAGCGCAAACTACTGGCAGAAATGAAGAAGAAAAAGGGGGAAGGGAAACTGCTGGAGAGGTTGCATTTGCGCACCATTATGTGCCATCTTGAAAAACCGTTTCAACAGTACCAACGGACTTAACAACTGTTTCATTGAGGGATTAATGAACTTAACCTCTAAAACGTATTAACTTCGGCACTAGGTGATAGCAAAGTCCCAGTTCAACAAAGGTAACGTCCTCAACTCAGTCGTCTCAGTCCCATCCCCTTTTTATGTTTGCTGGCGCACATGCGCAAGAAACATGTGGCAGCTTAGGAGAGAAGAGGGTTGTGGAGGTGCGGCACTGTGGTAGTCAATGCCAGCACTGCATCTTTGGGTTTGGCAGTGCTCAACCAATGCAGACTCAGTGTCCTGATGACACTGGTTCTGCAGAGTGCCACCAACTTGTAACTACTTCGCTGCTGCAATCAGGGGCCGCCTCCTTATTGCAGCATCAGCCATTCCACTGCAATGAGGGACTGACCCGTCATTGCAGGGTGGTACCTTCCTTGCCTGGTGTAGCATTTCGTCAACAAGGCTGTGGCTATGCCACCTAAGAGCCATATGAAAGCCACCGGGGGTGCCCAATCCTCCTGTCGGCATGCCCCCGATCCAGTTCATTTGCAGATGGGGGAGACCACTCCCCGTGGGCATAATGTCCCCCCCCCATTTGTTGTGTGCCAAGGGGGGTGTCCAATCCCCCTCAGCATCATGCCCCCCCAAACAGTCTTTCTTTGCCAACAGGAGGTCCAATCCCCATCAGCTTCAGTCCCCCTCTCCCAAAACACAGGTGGCATACTAGGAGTCCACCCAGTGCTAAAAAACAAACCTGAAAAACAAAAACCTTCCCGCGACATTTTTTTTTTCTCCCTGAAACCAAGAAAATGGTCTCTTGCAGTGTCTCGTGCCCCCTCCCCCAGCTCGCAGCCACCCTCTGAGCCTCCTAACTCCCCACACCCCCCTCACCCCATACTTACCTCCAGAGCCCAGTGCGATGTTCTTCGGTGGACCGGGAACAAGTCTGCGCTCTTCAAAGCCGATCCTGAACTGATGCTGTATAATGCCATAAATAGGGTTTTTTCAACTTTGGTGAATATCTCGGGCATTTTTGGGAATTTTGGCACCACATTTTCAACATGGGGTTACTGGGACCCCTACTCATGAATTCAGTCACTGTCATGGCGTTATTCAGTCCCGAAAGGTGATTTCGCGGTCACCGCGCGGAATCACCTTTCGGGACCAATTAACGAAACAACAGTGCCACTGTTCATGAGGTGGGCTCTCAAAAAGCCTATGTTGCAAATCTGGTGAAAAAATCCAAAAATTACTTTAAAACATGCGTTGTAATAGTTTCACACATGCTCAGAATTCGCGAATTTGTAATATTTTCACTCCAGATTTTAAACACTGGCATTTTTCCACACCTCCTTATGAACAGTACAGCTGTCATTTTACACATCCTGGCCGAAATGTGTTTTTGCACTTCCGGCGCAGAATAGCGAGGTCGCTGTGGGAAATCAGTTTTTGGGACAGATTAGGAAAATGACAGTGCCACTGTTCATGAGCAGAGATCCTAAAATGCCTATGTTGAAAATTTGGTGACAAAAGTCCATAAAATGACTGTGTTACAAGGGTGCGTTGCGCAGTTTCCATGCACCCTTGTAACTTGGCAAATCTGTAATATTTTCACACCTCCTTATGAACAGTACAGCTGTCAATTTTGACATCCTGGCCAAACTGTGTTTTCGCACTTACGGCCCAGAATAGCGCGGTTGCTGTGGGAAATCAGTGTTTGGGACAGATTAAGAATGAGCAAGTGAGAGAGGGGGAGTGAGTGAGTTCAACGGAGCTCTGTCGGGACTTCTGCGGATTTCTTTGTGGGCAGAAAAAGATGCCAACGCAGGCAGGAGCCCAGTACAAAAGGACAGCCTGCAGCGCCGGGAGAAACAGAATGAGGGAGTGGGGGGGGGGCGGAAGTGAGCAAGCTCAACGGAGCTCTGTTGGGACTGCTGCGGATTTCTTTGTGGGCAGAAAAAGGTGCCAACGCAGGCTGGAGCCCAGTACAAAAGGGCAGTGCCGGGAGAAATAGAACGGAGCTCTATCAGGACTTTAGAGTTGCCCACACACCCGCCCAGTTTCCTGTGTGGTCCTATATTATAGCAGGGTCTCTGGGGTGGAGACAAAGCAATGACTGGATATTTTTAGGATTGCTGTAATAATACAGATTTAGTTGTTCTGTTCACTTCTCTAACTGAGCTAACTACTGAGCTATACTTTTAGGATTGCTGTAATAATACATATTTATTTGTTCTGTTTATTTCTCTGACTGAACTGAGTAATACTTGGAGTGCAATATAATTTCTAACTGGGCTAAGTTAAACTTTGAGGGCTGAGAACAAAAAGTATGGTAGCTGAGGGGCAAAAATGGACAAGGAGGCTTTAGGATTGCTACAGTAATACCGTATCTAATGGATGAGATTTGAGACTGAATTAACCCGGTCAGCAACGGGGCAGTAGGGGGACTAGTATGGACGGAAACAGGAATTTGAGTAAATAGGGGCCAAACAGTTGTTGTAGGGTACAGAAACCAGGAGTAAGAGCCCATAAAATAAGATGGGGGCCAAAATGGGGCAGGTACCACATGTCAATAGGGCGGGCATCTTTGGAAGGGTGGTGAGGTGTACAGGGTGTGGGTCCACCATGATCCTGGACTGGGCTTGGAGGATGGGGGATGTATGGTCTGTAGGCAACTGGCTAGTTTGAGGGAGGAACTGTGGAGGTTCAGGAGGAGTCTAAGTGGCAGGGCAGATGAGTATGGTAGGCATCCTGGCTGGGGGAAGAAATAGGGGGTGGCAAGGAGGGACAGGGGAAGAAAAACTACAGACTGAAACTGACTCCAGTATCAGAAGCACTAGCAGAAAAGAGAGGAGAAGGGAAGGGGTGTCCGAGGTGAAGGGAGGCCTCCTGATGGGGGAGGAAGAGACCACAAGGAGTACCAGGGGAGAGAGCAGATGGCGGTGGGTAGGGAGGGACCCGGGGGGGCATGGAGGGGGGAACTGGCAGGGGAAAGATATGCAAGAGGGGTATCGACTAGGAACAGATTCTAGCCTCTGCTATGGGAGAGAGAGGGGAGCAGGAACATACTGAAGGGGGAGGACAAGCAGGGCATGAGAGGGATGGCAACAGGTAGGGGAAGAGATAGCGAGGATGAAAGGGGGCTAGTAAGGAAGGAGGGGGGTGACTGGAGGAGAGAAGGCTATGGGAAGGGGGAAGGATGGGAGGGATATCACTATTGGGGTCGGAGGGAATGGGTACTGTAAATCGACAACAACGGGGATAGGAGAGGGGTAGGAAATCAGCAGGGGAAGAGGGGAGGTCAACATGGGGAGCCCAGTAGGAAGTAGTCAGGCTGGGAAGGGGGATAGGAGGAATAAGGTAGAGAAAAGGGGTGAGACAGAAGTAGGTGGTGCAGATACAGAAGTCACAGAGGGTGCAACTGGTGGGGGTAAGAGGCAAGGAAGAACGAATACTGAGGTGGTGGAAGGGGCATTAAAAGGGAAAGGGGGGTAAGGGATGGGGAAGGGTTTACTCATCCTGGGGAATTCTATATTGAAAGTGGTGAGATAGGGCGGAAAGGCACAGCCTTATTTGCATTGAAGCTATCCCCGGGTTGACTGCAGGAGGGGCAGGGCAGGCACTGCTCAAGTGTGCAGCGAGGTGGAGGAAGAAACCTCATTTAGTGTTGCATGTGAGTAGAAATGACTTGGCGGGGGAGACTGTGGAAGTAGTGAGGGGGAGGTTAGAGCAGTTTGGCAGGTAGTGTGAGGGTGTGGGGGGGTCAGTGGCATTCTCAGAGGTACTCCCAGTACCATGTGCAAGCACTGAGAGGAAAGGTTAGGACTGAGGAGTTCAACAAGTGGCTGAGGGATTGGTGCCACATCAGAAATTATGGGTAAGTGACTAACTGGGGTAGGGTCTGAGGGAATAATGACTTGTATGCGGGGGACAGGCTATACTAGAGCAGGGAGAGGAGTATTAAAGGTGGGATTAGAGGGGTATATCTCTACTAAGGTGGATTTAGGCCCAGTGGCATGGAGGGTAAAGGCACTGGATGCCACACCTCGCACCACACCAGCGACCCAGGTTCAGGAACGCACTTGGGTCGCCGGGGGCTTGTTGGGGGGAGGAAGGATAGAGCATCCCATGACTGGTCTCCTTCCTCTGGGGAGGGTGGGTGTATGGCATTGCACTGCAGCGGCGGCCAGAGTAGGCCAACTGCACTGCAGTTGCATGCTCAAGGGTGGGTGTGTGTGGTGGGAGGCGGCACTACGTGTCTTTGACGCCATTGCACGTTCGGCTCCTGGAGAGAAAATGGAGGCAGAAAATAGCGGGGCGATCTCAACAGCTGATGGCTGTGCCCTGCACCTCTGGACACAAGAGCCGCACACCCCCAAGGGTACAGCTGACCCTAAGTGAAAGGCAATCTGATCCGGGGGTGTGGGAGCCGACAACCGAGGGTTGCTAAAGCCCGCTCAGCTAGAGGAGAAATAGTGACATGATAAATAAACTAAGGTGGATTTAAAGTAGTGGATGGGAGTGGCCAAAAGACTGAGATTAGTAGAAAGGTCCGGACAGGGGAGCCTAATGAGATCCCCCCCCCCGATATAGGTAAAGGCGGAGGCATAGTAACCCCGGGAGGGGGCACGCAGAGTGGTCTGAGGGTAATAAAGAAGACACCACCACCCGGTATTAAGGAGGAGAAATGGTGCAGACTACCAGGAGGAGGGACACAGACCAAAGAGAAGAGTAAGGAGAAGGAGGGGTATGGGTAGAAGGTGGTCTCTTTCAATGCAAGAAGCCTGGGGAACAAAACTGAAGTGCTTCAGGTGCTCCTTTCGGAGGGGAAGGTGGACATTGCTGCAGTGACAGAGACTTGGGCTGCAGAGTACCATGATTGAGACTTGGCAATCCCAAGATACAGGATATACAGGCGGGACCAGGGTGTTGAAAGGGGGGTTGCACTCTATGTGAGGGAAGGGATCAAATGCACAAGGGATGAGGGAGAAGAGGAGAGGACAGAGGCACTTTTGGGCGCAGCTCCTGGACTCCAAGGGCAGAAGACTGAGGCTGGGAGTGGCGTACAGACCACCAGCCCAATCTGGGGAACTGGATGGGAAGTTGGCAGAGTAGATAAGGAGGGTGTGTAGAAGGGGGAATGTGGTGACAGTGGGGGATTTTAACCTACCAGGGGTTGACTGGAGCACCCCAGCCAGTAGCAATACCAGGGAGCAGGTTCTCCTTGATGCATTCCAGGATGGTCTTCCGACACAATTGGTAAATGGGCCTACAAGGCTCTGGACCTAGTACTGGCAAATGGGGGAGGGGGGGGCAGTGAGGGAGATAAGGGTGGATGACCCACTTGCGAGTAGCGACTACCAAACAGTGTCACTGGGCAGGGAGACAAGAAGCATGGGCACTAAGGTGGTGGACTTTAGTAGGGTGGACTTTGGGAGGATGTGAGCAATACTGCAAGGGAGACTCCAGGATATAAAGCCAGGGATGGATGCAGAACAAAAGTGGGGAGTCATAAAGACTGGGCTAACAGAGGCCACAGTAGCCTGCACCAGGGCCAGGAGTAAGAAGAGCAGAGCCAAGAAACCATTCTGGCTGAACAAGAAATTGCTGCAAGGGGTGAGGGCAAAGACGGCTGCACACCGGAAGTACAGGAGAGGATAAAGAGACTTTCAGGAGTTGGTCAAGGGAGGTAGCCAGGAGGGTGAAAAAAGCTAAGGCCTCCAGGGAATTAAGGTTAGCACAGGGCATAAAGGGAAGGGAAAAGGACTTTTTAGGTATGTCAGGGAAAAGAGGAAGTGCAAGAAACATATTGTGAGGATAAAGCGGGGAGGGGATTGGGTGGAAAAGATGGGAGGAGCAAGCGGAAATTCTAAATGAGTACTCTGCTCCATTTTCTAAGGAGAGGGACGGTCCACTATCAGCATGGGCTGGGTGGTGGGGAAGGGGGAAGGAGATGACGGACAAAGTGATCATGAGAAGCAGGGTGGTAGAGGGTTTGAGGGCAGTAAGGCTGGACAAGGCACCAGGTCCCGATGTCATCCAACCCCAGGGTGCTGAGGGAGATGGCAGAGCTGTTGACTGAGCCACTGGCAGATCTGTTCAACACCTCCCTGGAAATGGGGTGTGTGTCCCCAGGACTGGGGAGTGGCCCACGTGGTGCCCATACACAAGACTGGGCCTAGGGAGGAGCCAGGAAATTATCGGCCGGTCCGTCTCACGTCCACAGTGGGTAAGCTTATGGAGGCGATACTGAAGGAGAGGCTGGTGGCATTCCTAGAGAGTAATGGCCTCCAAGACGGGCGGCAACACGGGTTCATCTCAGGGAGGTCTTGGCAAACCAACTTAATAGAGTATTATGACTGGATGACAAGGGAGTTGGACGGGGCCATGCGGTACATGTCCTGTACTTGGACCTCAGTAAGGCGTTTGATACAGTGCCTCATGGGAGACTGGGGGAAATGCTGATGGCAGTGGGGGTGGGGAAAAAAGCTGACTAAATGGATAGAGAACTGGTTACAGGGGAGGGTGCAGAGGGCGGTGATGGGGGGGGCTCTCAGCCATCAGAACAGTGACAAGCGGGGTGCTGCAGAGGTCACAGTTGGGCCTGGTGCTATTTGGGCTCTTTACCTCTGATATAGCACATGGACTGCGGAGCAGGGTTAGTCTGCTCACAGATGATACCAAATTGGGGGCAGTGGTGGACAAAGAGGACAGATGGGAAAAACTGCAGGGTGACCTAACCAAACTAGAGACATGGTCAGTGGAGTGGCAGCTAGGATTCAATGCAAAGAAGTATAAGGTGATGCACTTCGGGACCAAGAACCAGAAGAGGGCCTATTGGTTGGGGGAGGGGAGAGGTTGGGGATCACAGATGAGGAGGAGAAGGACCTAGGGGTGTTGGTAACTGGGAGCATGAACAACTTGGCCCAGTGCAGGAGAGCATCAGCGAAGGCAAACAGGATGCTGGGCTGCATCGCAAGGGGGTTCTCATCCAGACACAGGGATGTGCTCCTACTTCTCTACAGATCATTGGGCAGATCACACCTGGAGTACTGTGAGCAATACTGGAGGTCATACCTGAGGAGAGATATAAAGTTACTAGTGGGGGGTGCAAAGGAAAACAAAAATGTTAAAGGGGATGGAAGGAAAGGAATATGAGGTTAGGCAGAAGGAGCTGAACATGTACACACTGTAGGAGAGGAGGGATGGGGGATATGATTGAAGCATTTAAATACCTGAGGGGGGTAAATAAACCTAGCACCGAGGGATGTTTAAACTGAGGAGTGGTAGAGAGACGAGGGGGCATGGACTAAGGCTGGAAGGGGAGACATTTCAAGAGAGAAATGAGAAGGCACTACTTCACTGAGAGGGTGGTGTCTAGTTGGAATGCGCTGCCAGAGGGGGTGGTAACACGTAGGACAGTCAATAGCTTTAAGAAGGAATGGGATAAAGCAAGAGTCAGGAGGGCACGGGCTGGGACAAGCGGGGGAGGAACTGAGGGCGAGGAGGCTGGGGCAGCTGCAATCTAGGGTGCTAGCTGCACACTTGGGCAGACTTAGACCGATTGGTCTGTTCTGCTGGCAGATTCATATGTTCGTATGTAAAATCACAGTGACTCTGTTCATGAGCAGAGGTCCTAAAATGCCTATGTTGAAAATTTGGTGACAAACGTCCATAAAATTACTGTGTTACAAGCGTGCATTGTGCAATTTCCACGCACCCTTGTAACTTCACAAATTTGTAGTACTTCCACTCCAGATTTTCAACACTGGCATTTTTCACAGCTCCTCATGAACAGTACAGCTGTCATTTTTCACATCCTGCCCGAAATATGAGTTTAAACACCTGGCACAGAATAGCGCGGTTGTGTGGGAAATCGATGTTCGGGACAGACTAAGAAAATCATAGTGACAGTGTTCATGAGCGGAGGTCACACAATGCCTATGTTGAAAATTTGGTGAAATAAATTTGTCTAAATGACTGTGTTATGCGCATGCGTTGCGCAGTTTCCACGTACACTCGGACATTCGAGCATTTTTAATATTTTCACTACAGATTTTCAACATTGCCATCTCTTCACACCTCCCTATGAATGGTACAGTTGTCATTCTTCACATCCTGCCCGATCTGTGTTTTCGTACATCTGGCGCACAATGGCACGGTCGCTGTGGGAACTTAAAAGTTCAGGACACACTGACAAAATCACAGTGCCACTGTTCATGAGAAGAGGTCCCAAATGCTTTCATGAGGTGGGAGTCACAAAAAGGCCATGCTGAAAATTTGTAGTAACAATACCAACAAATGGCTTTAGGGTTTCTAACTATAATGGCCCCACTCCTGTACATATACTGATATGCATCAGGGGTGTGCCTTTGGATTGCCGACTGTAATGCTCATGCTATTCCACCCCCCTCTACCCTGCAGCCAGTGGACAGGCATCAAGGTGTGCCTTGGACTCTTCAGCCCCAGAGTTCACCCCATTCTCCTACACTGCACCCATTTCAGCGTATGTCCTTATGGAGCGGGGTGACTGTAAAGCCAAACACCCGAAGGCACACCTCAACACTTGTCGGTGTCTGTAGGATTGGGTGAGGTGAAATGGCATGAACATTATGGGTGACAACCCAAACTCATACCCCAATGCCTGTCCATCTCTGCAGGGTGGAGGTGGGGTTGGCGTGAAGTTCAATACTTCACTGCCATTCCTACTCTGCATCTGTCTAACTCCTGCATTTCCAGTGCTAATACCAGCAAGCAAACATTCGGGATTGACAAATGCTCGTTAGTTATCTGTAGCTACTTAGTTCCATTCAAATTTCCTCATTGTCTTCCGATTCTGAGCCATCCCCTCTGCATGAGAACAGTCTCTCTATTTTTTCCAACAGCTTTGAAGCCTCTGTAGCATCAGAGAATTGGAAGGTCTTACCACCATAATGAATTCTTAAGCTGGCTGGCATCAGGAGTACATGGTGGACCCAGAGTGTACGGAGTCGAGCGCGGATTCCATCAAAGTTCTTCCTTCTCATTCTGGTGGCATAGCTTAAATCTGGAAATGGATGCACTCTTACTTCATGCCAAAATAGTGGGCTTTGATTCTTGGCCTGCTGTAATAGTAGGTCTCTTTCCTCCGATGTACAGAACTGCAATAGAAGTGTGCGTGGCGTAGGATCTCCAGTCAGTACTCTAGGCCGCCCCACCATGTGGTGTGATTTGATAAGCCTTCTTGATGTTAAAGTCGTCCTCTATATTTAAAAAAGTTGTCTCAGCCACTCTTTCAGGTAGGCTTTTGGATTATCTCCTTCTGTTCCCTCTGGCAGACCTAGAAGTCTAATGTGAGTAGCCCTGGCTGTGTTTTCTAAATTCTAAAGACGTCTTCGCAACAGAATATTTTCTTTAGTCAGTCCTGATGCGACTGCTAGAGCCTTATCGGCAGTTTTAGTCACTCCCTTTGTATCATCTGAGGGTAGGCCCATCTTTGTGGATAGCTGCTTTAATTCTGTGCTGAACTCCTCTGTTTTGCGATGAAGTCCCTGTATGGCCTGGAACAAAGCGGCATTAGATGGCTGGCCTTTATTTTGTTCCTTGGCTCCCGGCTGCTGATCTTTGCTGCCACCCGCTTTGGGTTCTTTCGAGTGGACTGTGGCTGCCACTTTATTCCCTCGCACCATCACGACAGTCTAAGACGCAGCACGACTGGAAGTTTTGGCTCTTTGAGTAGCTATAAGACTACTCTGTCCTCTGGTGCCAATACATTTTTGAATTATGTCCTAAAAAAAGGATTTCTACTTTAAAAATTGCCTCTGTTCACAGAGCTGTGCAAAGATGCTGTTCTCAGCTTGGCTGCTTGCCATGCCCCCCCCCCGATTTCATTTGATTTATAATATTTATTTCATAATTATTTTTTCCCTTTTTTCAGATTTCATCTACCTCTTCTATCTTCCTATAATTGCAGAGATTGGAGGATGCTGATCGCAGATTGCCAGTGAATCCCAATAGCCTCTCCTTATAATGACTATTTGAAAAACTGAAATTACTATGAGGATTTGTAATTAACATATTTATTTTATGGAGTTTCAAGATCTACTGAATTTTGCCAGTGAGGATTTCATAGGATAATATAATTTTGTTCTTTATGCTATTTTTTATATTACATCTCTTTAAGTAGGTTGCTTATGTATTTCGGGCCAGATATTCAAACTGTGCCATTCTGTGGCACAAGCCCTTGCGCTGCTGCTCACAAAAGGTCGCAGGGGTGTGGCCAGGCGATATTCAATGGAGTTGCACTACTGAGCAACTTCTTTGAATATCACCCCTAACCACAACCACCTGTCGATGCGCGAGTGGAACTTGCTCCACCGCAAGTGGTCAAGTGGAGAATTCAGATGCGATGGCGCAAGTTCCATTGCGCCATCGTAAACCACAATATTCAAAGGTGACATGCAAATGGCCATAATTTATGCAAGGCGGGGGGCATTTGCATCTAATTACGGCCCCATTTGCATGCCATTAGCATGCGGTAACGATAACCGACAAGTTGCGCCTGGCACCTGCCAGGCAGCAGCCATCGGGGCGGCGCCCTGCAGCTCGATTCGGGCATAATGTTAGTAACCCCGAGCAGCCCGATCGCAGGCATGACGTCAGTAAACCCCGAGTAGCCCATTCACGGGCATAGCGTCATTCCCAGGCAGCCTGATCACGGGCACACGTCAGTAACCCCGAGCAGCGATCGCGGGCATGATATTAATAACCCCGAGCAGCCCGATCGCGGGCATAACGTCCAACCCGAAGTCCAATATCCCTGGTGGTCCAGTGGACTCGGAAGCCCGATCGCAGGCATAACATCAAACACCCCCAATGTCCAATATCCTTGGATCTAGTGGCCCCACCCCACCCACGGAGCCCCACCGCCCGCTCCCCTCGTCAGCTGGCGGGCGACGGCACCACCGCCTGCCACCCCGCCCGCTGACTGACAGCTTAGTAGGACTGCCGCCCATTGGTTCAGGGCAAGAGCCAATGGGTGTGCAGCTACGATACAAGGCAGTCCAGTTATGTGAATGAATTAATTCATTCACATCAACTGACTGCCTTGTACGGTATGGGCTGCACCCATTGCCTTGCCCTGAACCACTGGCGCAGCCCTCACCGAGCTGCCGGTCGACGGGCGCAGGCGGGTGGGGTACGGGGTGGTGGGGCTCCCGGGGTGTGTGGGGTGGGGGCCACTAGATCACCAGGGATATTGGACATGGGGAGGTGGGTTTGACGTTATGTCCGCGATCAGGCTTCGTGGTCCACTGGACCACCAGGGATATGGACTTTGGGGGTGGACATTATGCCCGCGATCGGACTGCTCGGAATTACTAACATCATGCCTGCGATCGGGCTGCTCGGGAGGGTAATAATGTTATGCCCGAGATTGGGCTGCTGGGGGTAATAAGCTACGCCCGCGATCGGGCTAATGGGGGACCTTCAGCCTGCGATCGGGCATGGGGCGCCGCTGGGAATGAGTGGAGGGCCACCCACAGGTGGCAGCTGCTGTGTTGCGCCCTGCAATGCGGCAGCTCATCTGTGGGTGGCCCTCGACTTGATCCGGCTTAAAGTTGTGCAGGCACAGGTAGGGGGTTGCGCCTGCATAACTCTGCACGGCCTGGCTGAATATCGGGCTGTGCAGTTTATGCATGGTTCCTCCCCTTTCGGTTGCACATGCCTTCATTAGCATTGCGCTGTTGCTCAGCATGATTTGGGGGGCGCAACTGCCTCCTGCTGAATATCGCAGAATGGCGCAGGCGCAACCCTATTGTGCATGGCTCATCTCTTTTGATTATCTGGCCCTTCATGTTTATTAATTAGTTTTTGTATTTAAATGGTAGTACTTTTCTTCTATAGCCATGCCGGACCCTGAGGAAGAGTGTGAACCCAAAGCGCCAGGGCAGTTGTGGAGTGCATTCATGTAAGTGCATTTACTTCACTTTTCATTTTGCATCAAAGCACTTGACCTGAATCTGTGAAGTTGGTGGGGTTTGTTTTTTTGCTTCTTAAAGGGGCACTGTCAGCTTTGTCCCAACATTTTTGCTAATTTCTGGTCAGTGTTCCCCGAGGCACTTACTAAAGTAAAATGCCCCTGCATGTGCCAAAAGTAATAATTTTTACTCATTACCCTTTATTTTTCATTATTTTATGTCAAAGCGGTCCAAACGAAAGTAAGCCGATCTCCGGAAGCACACCCATCCTGACTACACGCATTAGTAAGAATGCAGTCGCGAGGTGCAATTTTTAGCATGTCCTATAAACTAAGCGCTTAGACTGTGTATTTCTTCAGCCGAAACTGAACTATGCCTTTCGTAACAAAAACTGAGCAGTAATATAACTAAAAAACACAGTTGAAAAATGGAGCTGAAATCCCGCACATGCGCACTAGCAGCTTGGAGCAGACACCATGCCCCAGATGCGTGTGCGGATTTCAAGCTCCACTTTCAACTGTGTTTCAAGTTATATTACTCTCGGTTTGAGTGCGAGGCATAGTTAATTCGACTGAAGAAATACGCAATCTAAGCGCTTGAGTTTATAGGGCATGCTAAAAATTGCACCTCGCGACTATGCCTGTTCCAAATCGTGTAGTCAGGATGTATTCGGTCAAACTGCTCGTTTGAACCGCTTGGAAATAAAATAATGAAAATAAAGTGTAATGATGAAATTATTACTGTCGCAACATGCGAGGCATTTTCATAGTAAGTGCCTCGGGAACACTGACCAGAAATAACGAAAATGTTGGGACAGCTTACAGTGCCCCTTTAAGTGCAGGCAATTTGACTTTGTTGCTCTTTATGAGCCAGCCGCCCATTCCCTGCAGCAGCTCTGCTGAGAGATCACAGCCAAGCTTCCCTGGATTGCCAGCATAAGGCACCCTGTATCCAAACAGATTCTTAGAGGAATAAAGAAGCTGACAGAAACTTTTTGTACCTACTACACCAAACACGATATTCCAGAGGGCCCCCATGACCCAGAGGCAAAAGAGGCTTTCTTAGGCCCCCTTGCTATCCCAAAGCTTAAACAAGACCAAGTGGCTTCCTTATCGAGTCCTATTCAGATGGCCGAGCACAAGCGAGTCTTACAGAGGGCAAAGACACAAAAGGCCCCAAGGCCAGATGGATATATCCATAATCAAGTTTAATAAACAGCAGAATGAACAACTACTGCCTGTGGTAGACCTGGTCATCCTACTAAAGCTTGTTGCAACAGCATTCAAACTATTCCATACTGGACTATTCTCTCCCTGTTCTGTCAGGATGGCCACCTACAGACTCACCCTTTTTTCTTTTTATGTTGGTGCGCTTGCGCAGCCAACATCTTGCGGTAGTGGAGATTTGGAGGTGCGGTCGCTGTTGGGCTAATGCAGGGCACGCACCAGTAGGTGCGTCCCTCATTCCCCAATCAGCCTGCATGCCAGCGCCACACCACCTGGGCGAGCACATCTAAGAAAAGGTCTGCTGCAATGCGAGCAAAGCTCTTTACACGCAGCGGACCTTCCTATGTGCTTCCCCAGCATCAAACATGGCGGCACAGTGGCCACTAAACTGCCGACTTCGGGGGTGCCCAATCTCCCGATTGGCTTACCCTGTCACTCTTGTATGTGCCAATGGGGGAGCCCACTCCCTGTCAGCACAATGTGTCCCCCCTCTCCTTTTTTGGTTGCAGAGGGGGTGCCCAATCCCCCTCAGCTCATGCGCCCCCCACGCTTTTGTTGTTTGCCGACGGGGGTGCCCAGTCCCTGTTGGCATCTATCTCCCACGTATGTGCCGACGGGGGTGCCCAATCCTCCGCTGGCTACTGTACCCTCCCCCCCCCAAAAAAAACCTGTAAAAAAAGAAAACAGTCCGCAATGTTTTTTTTTTTTAAACACCTGTAAACAGAAAATGGTACCTCATAGTCTCTCTACCACCCACACCAACCCACTGCGCACCCTGCCTCCCCACACTCCCCTCACCCCATACTTACCTCCGGAGTCTGGCGCAACGATCTTCGGTGGACCGGGAACACGTCTGCACTTTTCAAAGTCGACCGCGAACTGAGGAAATGCAGGTAAGCTATATAATGGAATAAATACGGTTTCTTCAACTTTGATGCATATCTCGGGCATTTTGGGGAATTTTTGCACCAGATTTTCAACATGGGGTTTTTCGGACCCCTCCTCATGAATTCTGTCACTGTTATGATGTTAATCAGTCCCAAAAGGTAATTTTGCAGTCACTGCGCAGAATCACCTTTCGGGACCGATTAATGCAAGTACAGTGGCAGTGTTCATGAAGTGGGCTCTCAAAAAGCCTATGTTGCAAATCTGGTGGAAGAAATCCAAAAAATGGCTGTTTTACAAGCGCGTGTTGCGCAGGTGCTACGCACGTTCGTAAATTCACAAATCTGCAATATTTTTACGCCAGATTTTCAACATTGTCATTTTTCTACACCTCCTTGTCAACAGTACAGCTGTCATTTTTCATATCCTGGCCAAAATGAGTTTCCACACTTCCGGTGCACAATTTTTTAATTTTTATTTAGCTTTTGTTGACCAGGTAAGTGCACTAGACAAATCCTGCCTATTTTCAGGCACGACCTGGGGGAGGGGGATACAGATGAATGCCAACTGACCTTGAACCAGATTAAGCTGGATTAATCTTACAATAGCGTGGTCGCTGTGGGAAATCAGTGTTTGAGGCAGATTACGAAAATGACAGTGACACTGTTCATGAGCAGAGGTCCCAAAATGCCTATGTTGAAAATTTGGTGAAGATACTCCATAAAATGACTGTGTTACAAGCGTGCATTGCGCAGTTTGCATGCACGCTCGTAACATGCATTAGTAATATTTGCACTCTGGATTTTCACCACTGGCATTTTTCCACACCTCTTGATGAACAGTACAGCTGTCATTTTACATATCCTGCCCGAAATGTGTTTTCGCATATCCGGTGCGGTCACTGTGCAAAATCACTTTTTGAGACAGTTTGAGGAAATGACAGCGACACTGTGCATTAGCAGAGGTGCTAAAATGCCTATGTTGAAAATTTGGTGCCAAAAGTCCATAAAATGACTGTGTTACAAGCATGTGTTGCGCATTTCCCATGTACCCTTGTAACTCCGTAAATTTGCAATATTTACATGCCACATTTTCAACACTGCCATTTTTTTACACCTCCTTATGAAGAGTACAGCTGTCGTTTTTCACATCCTGCTCAAAATGTGTTTCTGCACTGCACTACCAAAGCCAATGCCAGCACGACAACATTCAGCATTGACAAATGCTTGTTTACTTTATGTTTCCTATTCAAGTCCCTCTAAAAATGTTTCCTGCATGGCTCAAAGTGACCAAACAATGTAATGACCTAGCTACCACAGTTTCTTTGCCAATATGCAACTCCCCTACAAATGAGGGTTCCAGAAAAGTCTTCCTCGAGCTTGCCTAAATGCTCACTGCCAGGCTGGTGTACTGCGTATTAGTAGTTTAAATGCGATTGCCAGAGAGTGCCTGTACAGCATCTGTGTACTGTCTCTTTAAGAGCTGCCTGGATTGCACTCAAGTATTCTGAGAGGGAGGTTTGTTGAAAGATGTAACTATTTTGCTGAGAATCATTTAGAGTGATAATGATAATGTAGTTTGTCTAATCTGCCTTCCTTGCAGCAAGGACTGTTTTGTTTATCTCCACTATCTTGGTCCTGGACTGTGAATTGGACCAATCAGTTCTGGTGGGACCTAAAATGGAGTCAGACTACAGAAGCTGTCTGGAGTCAAAATCTGCAGGAATTGTAGTTTGGGGCTTTTGGCGCCTTTCTGCACCTGAAGGGGGGAGCCACTGTTGTGACTGACAGACAGATCAGTCAACCAAACCTTATGGATTCTGGGGAAAGTCCCTGGCTTGCTGGCAGTTGAGTCAGATCTAAGTTGGGAGCTGAAAAAGCAACATGCTTGAGACAGTCAAGCAGCCATCTGAGTAGTTTCACACGGGAGAATGGTGGAAAGGCCTGAGTTGTGGTCTGCATTTCTGCCTGCTGCCCCTGAGAAGGAGAGAAGAGAATTATTTCGGACTAAATCCAAGTTTGTGAGAACGCAGTAAGCCACTGAATTTCTACCAGGCTCATACCTGAAGAAGACCGAAGATTTTGCTGAATGCGATTGGCCTGTCAGGATTTCCAGCCGCTTCTGAATCCCCGGTTTGTGCAGAGACTTTGTGATTGTGACTGGAGAGTGGTTTGCCTGGTACAGTAGAATTTCCTTACATGTAAATGTGCTGTGTATTGAAAGTGGGTCGTGATTTGGTTCCCCACTGTGTGAACTGTGTTCTGCTTGCTGGTACCATAGAATCCTTTACATGTAAATGTGCTGTGTATTGAAAGTGGGTCGTGATTTGGTTCCCCACTGTGTGAACTGTGTTCTGCTTGTTGGAAACTTTATCCAGCCTAATTGGACCGAATCCACATTCATCTCCATTCGGCCTGGGCCATGCCACGCTGGCCCTGCCAGACTACCCCACTGCACAGAGAAAGCCACAGATGAGAGACCTGCCTGGGGATCAACCCCCTGCTCCACACCTGAACAGGAATGACGACTCGGTGAATCTTGTGGGCCCTGCTTCTCCTGGTACTCCAGATTAACCACCTGCTGTCTCGATTTTTGTCCAGCCTGTGTCCAGTCTTGGGTATTGTGAGTAATCATCAGGGTAGCTCCCTGCAACAACAGCCTAATCTAAAAGTGTGTCATCTGATTGTCTTGTAGTTTTCTTTTCACGAACTGAGCTCTCCGGCTCCGGATTACAAACAGTGTGTGTTGTGCATGTTGTTTTCTTCCATCACAGGGCCCCAACGAGCTGCAATGTTCCTGGCTAGCCCAACATTCTCCATCTGGGTACCCAGAGTGTGCAACTGCTTATGGACCCTGAAGTGCATACATAACTGCTTGATTGATAGAGCCTTAAAGCAAATTAAGCTGATTACGCCCCTCTCTTGTTCAAGTTCCTTAAATAAATCAGATCTAACTCTTTTTTGCATTCACCCTGACTGTGGCTCCAGTTTGTGCAAGAGTACTGTACTGCTGTTATTTGCTGTGTATAATCTTGTTTTACAGGGGGTCCCCAGGGCTGAGCCAGAGGAAAGCCCTGGTGGTAAGTGCAAACAGTGTGGGTACTTGTGTGGTGTATCGTGGGTATTGTGAAAGTAATTATTGTGTATTGTTCCGGCCACTAGTAAGGAAAGGGGTGGGGGGTTACAGTGTCCCAGAGGGCTGTGCCCAGGTTAGCTTGACCACTACCAACCCTGACCTCCGTGTGGAGGCACCCATTTCAGAACTCAGGCCCCTTAACCTGCTACAAGCCAAGCAGGCAGGGGTAGTAGCCCTTGGGATAGCGCCACCTAGGGGTTACATTTTGGAGGCTCACCTCTGGGATTTTGTGCTTCCTAGTGGCCAAAAATTACGAATTATTGTTAAAGATTAATGGCTACCCCAGTGGAAATGGCTATACAGCAGTTGGTGGACTGGTGTACTGGGCAGGAGATCAACCCCCAAAATGCTCTACTTGTACTGGATATTCCCCTGGGTACCAGTAAGGACACTGTAGAGGGAGCACTCTCCAAAGTTGAATGTTTAAAAAACCCTGTGGTGGTGGGTCGACAGGCTGATTTGATCGCTCAAACTTCCATAGCCTTGGTAGAGTGTAGTGACCTCGTGGACAACTATAAAGTGACAGACTATTGCCCCAGAAGGGGTTCCAGCTACCTGGAGAGTGATAACAAAAGACAGTAAAGACCCCAGGGAGGATGAGCTCCCACCATTATGTGAGACTTTTCAGGAGAAATTTGCTAAATTGTTGCTGGAGGAAGGGAAAACCATAGAGGACATTAAGAAACTATTCCTGCCAACTGGGAGTGTTCCTTCCCCAACACCCCCTCCCACTCCAGCACCTGTTATGGCCCCGCCTTCTGTGCCCATGCCAATGCTGGCCACTATATCTGTATCTGCCATTAGTCATGACTCCTACCGAAGGCTGAGAATCTTCTTGGGTACCCTCCCCACCCCCCAAGGGGAGGATGACTGGGAGACATGGATAAACTATCTTGCCCCTCTAGTACTTGAATGGCAATGCTCAGAAGCAGAGAAACGAAAGAGGTTGAGTGAGAGCCTCCGAGGTCCTGCCCTGGCTACCATCTGTGCCAAGTGGGCCAATAACCCCGAAGCAGCTACACAGGACTACCTGGATGCATTGGAGAATGTGTATGGGAGCCCGGAATCAGACAAGATCTGTGGTGGATAGTAAGAAACACTCAGCAGTACCCAGGGGAGCCATTGTCTGTGTATGTACCTCAGCTTGAAAAGCTGCTACAAGATTGCCTCAGAAAGGGTAGTTTGCCGTCAAATGAATTAGATCGAACTAGGCTGGACTGGATCCTTAAGTCTGCTCCATTTTCAGAATTGTTACTGCTTCAGTTGCGCCTTGCCACCCGACTGGAATTACCCCCCTCCTATGACGAGCTAATGAAAGGAATTCAGAGGGTTGAGCAAAGACGATCCCATGGGGGAATTGCAGGCATATCTGCTGCTGCTGCGCAAGTCACCCAGAGTGATCAGCCAAGTGAGGCTCAGGGGCAAGAGTCAGCACTTAACGAGCACTCTGAGAATGCAAAGGACTTCCCACCCTGGGCCCAGCACTGGAAAGATGAGCTACTAAAAGAAGTCAGAGAGTTGAAGATGGGTGCTTCTGCAAGGGCTTCCCCCATGGAAAAAGATTCCGGTCCCTCTGAGGACTTGACTGCCATGGGGGTTGGGGTGCACCCTCAGGCATCCTCTACCGAGGGTAGCTCCCAGGCTGAAATCCAAGAATTGACTACCACCCTAAAGGAACTGTTAAGATACACTGTACCACTCTCACCACAGCAAGCAGATATTGGACCCCGATCCCTTCTTACTGCCTCAGTCCCTCATGCAATGTTCTCTCCAAGGAAGACCCAGGAGTCTATCATTTGTGTCAACTGTGGGAAGGATGGCCATATGAAGAGAGCGTGCCGGTCTCAGAAAGACTTAGAAAAGGTAGCAAACAGACTCTAAGGGGAGCTCTGAAAAGCAAATCAATGGCCGAGGAGTGCCCATAATGACCACAGTGAGGGTTCAAGAAATACTAACTCAAATTTCTTTGTGGCTAACTCATCTGTCCAGGCCTCTGCTACTGCCTCTCCAGACTGGTCCAGAATAGTGGGTCCATCGATGGAGACTTCTGTGACTGTAAATGGTATCCATGCTGGGGCTGTGCTCGATAGTGGGTCACAAGTGACCACTGTATTTCAGGACTGGTATGACAAACACTTACCTGATGTGCCATTACAATCCCTGGAAGGTCTACATGTGTGGGGCCTGAGTGACAAGTCTTATCCCTACCTAAGGTATGTCTGCCTCTGGTTGTCTTTTCCTGCTACTGTAACTGGTGTAGAGGAGCGAGTAGAGACATTGACCCTAGTGCACCCCCCCCATCAGACTGTATGATGGGGTCCCCCTAACTGGGACAAACGTCCATATGTTTGGGAGACTGGCGTAACTCCGTCATGAGAAACAAGGGTGACGGACTGTGAGGGCTCTGGGAATTACAGCTCTGATCAAGACAGCCTATGATCTGCAACAGAAACCTGAGGAAGTAGACCAGGATGAACCGGTGGGTATCGTGTGGAAGAAGGATCCCGATTCAGTGGTACTGGCCCCTAACGCCCAGTGTACCATTCAAGGGAGGTCTGCCTCCGGAAAGATGTCAAGAACAAAATACTGACGTTGGACACGCTAAGCGATGGAAAATTGCCGGAAGGATTATTGATCAAGCCCAGCATCTTGCCTGCTCGTGCTCATGCCTATGCACAATGAGTGATGGTCCAGATTCACAATGTGTCAGATCGGGAGATCCGGGTGAACAGAGGGTGCACCCTAGCTACGGTACACTGCGTAGACATTGCAGTATTGCCCAGCAACAAGCACGCTGGTGTGAAGGAGAGAGTGACCCCAGACTTATTTGACTTTGGTGACTCCCCGTTGCCAGCTGAATGGAAGGCTAGAATTACCAAGAGACTTGCCCAGAGAGACCAAGTGTTTTCATTGAAGGAATGGGATGTGGGATGTGTCCAGGGTGCAGAGCATCACATACGCCTGCACGATGAACGGCCATTTCAAGACATGTCCCAACGCCTAGCCCCAGCAGACACAGATGATGTGAGAAGACACCTGCAAGAAATGCTCACTGCTGGTGTGATACAAGAATCCAGGAGTCCATACACCTCTCCCATTGTGGTTGTGCATAAGAGGAATGGGTCTGTGAGGATGTGTGTTGATTATCGAACCCTGAACCAGCGGACTATCCCAGACCAATACACTATGCCTCGTATACAAGATGCCATGGACTGCTTGAATGGGAGCAAATGGTTCTCGGTGTTGGATCCTCGCAATGGATACTACCAGATCCCGATGGCCCCAGAAGACCATGAGAAAACAGCCTTCATCTGTCCATTGGGGTTCTACGTGTTTCTGAGGATGCCACAAGGGATATCGGGTGCCCCAGCCACCTTTCAGCGACTGATGGAATGTGCGGTGGGAGATATGAATTTGCTAGAATGCCTGGTGTACTTGGACGATGTTCATTGTGTTTGGGAGCACCTTAGAGGAGCATGAGAACTGACTGTTTAAAGTCCTAGACCGACTAGAAGACGTCGGCCTCAAGCTGTCCACTGACAAGTGGCAGTTTTTCCAAACCTCCGTGAAGTATGTGGGGCACATAGTATCTACAAAAGGGATTGAGACGCATCCCATTAAGGTTGAAGCACTGACTACTTGGCCCCAGCCCCATAATCTGAAAGAACTACAACGTTTCCTGGGGTTCTGTGGCTACTACTGCAGGTTCATAAAAGACTTCCAAGGTGATTCGCCCACTCTTGAACCTTACCCAGGGTTACCCTCCTATCAATCGTAAATACAAAAAAGGGGCCGTTAAAAAACCAGAAAAGTATACTTCCACCCAGGTGACTTCTTTGGACCCCGCTGGATGCCAGACTGTGAAGCAGCCTTCCATGAGATCATATACTAGCTTACCCACGACCCCATCCTTGCCTATGTTGACCCCACCAAACTCTATGTGTTGCATAGGGACACTAGTCTGCAGGGTCTAGGAGCGGTGCTGTATCAAGACCATGAGGATAGCCTGAGACCAGTAGCTTTCGCCAGTAGGAACTTGACCCCGTCCAAACAAAACTACCCTGTGCATAAGTTGGAGTTCCTTGCACTAAAATGCGCCATCGTTGACCAGTTTCATGAATACCTCTATGGGGCTGGGGGGATACTGGGATGCATAGGGAGAGGCATCAATAGTAGAAAACAGGAAGTTGTTATCCCTCTGTACAGACAGTTGGTGAGACCCCATCTGGAGTACTGTTTGCAGTTCTGGAGACCCCATCTCCGAAAAGACATAGACAGAGTGGAGGCTGTCCAGAGGAGGGCAACCAAAATGGTGCAGGGTCTGCACCAGAAGACATACTGTACGAAGAAAGACTAAAGGAGCTTAATATGTATACCCTTGAGGAAAGGAGGGAGAGAGGGACATGACAGAAACTTTTAAGTACCTCAAGGGAATCAACAAAGTCCAAGAGGGTGGCATCTTTCAGAAAAAGAAATGTGCATGAACAAGGGGGCACAATTTGAAGATAGAGGGGGGATGGCTCACAGGTAATGTGAGGAAGTATTTTTTCACAGAGAGGGTTGTGGATGCATGGAACAGCCTCCCTGAGGAGGTTGTGGAGTCAAGAACAGTAGGGGAATTCAAGAATGCATGGGACAGACATAAGGCAGTCCTAGTGGAGGGGTAGGAGGAAGTAAGCTGTTGGTTAATTAGAATCTGCAGCTTATCTGTTAGGTAGGAAAATGGGCAAACTAGGTGGGCCAAGTGGTCCTTATCTGCCATCACATTCTATGTTTCTATGTGTCTATGTTTCTATGATATTGGTGTAGACTGACAATAACCCGTTAACCTATGTACAGACTTCAGCTAAGTTAGATGCCACTGGGCACCGGTGGCTTTCTGCATTATCAACCTATGATTATACTGTCGAATAATGACCGGGACTGAACTATATTGATGCCGACGCCCTATCACGAAGGCCCACTTCCAAGAGTGACTGGGTCAGGCTGTCTGAACCTGACATTCAAGCATTGTGCCAAAAGTTTGATAGAGATAAACAGATGTCTGCGGACCCAGTGGACTGTTTAGTAGATTGCTTGGGCCCTTCTGACACTTGCATACCAGCTGCTTAGTGCCACTTCTCTGCTCTAGATACTAGAGCACTACCTCAGTTTGACAATGACAGCATTCAGTGGGCTCAATCCCAAGATCCTATGATTCAGCCAGCACTTGATGCCCTGCGTGCGGGGAAAGATGTGTCTAAGTTACTGTCCACTGACTTGCGAAATGCTTTATTGTTTAAAGAAGGCCCCAGATTGAAGTTGCTCAATAAGCTGTTGTATAGAGAGACAGTAGATCGTAGTGGCAAAGTAAACAAGCAACAACTGGTCCTGCCCACGGCCTTTAAAGATTTGGTACTGAGTTCCCTCCACAGTCACATGGGGCACCTTGGTATTGACAGAACCCTTGACTTGGTACGATCTCGCTTCTACTGGCCCAAAATGGGGGCCGATGTTGAGTACCATGTAAAGACTTGCAGTCGCTGCCTGCAAAGAAAAGCCCTGCCTCAGAGGGCTGTCCCCCTTGTTAATATTACTACCAGCACCCCCATGGAACTAGTCTACATAGACTTCTTGTGTTTAGAACCTGATCAGCGGAACATCCACAATGTGTTAGTGGTTATGGATCATTTCACACGGTATGCACAAGCTTTTCCCACCAAAGATCAAAAGGCATCTACTGTGGCCAAGCTGCTAGTGGAAAATTTCTTCGTCCACTATGGTGCCCCCCAGCGGATCCACTCTGACCAGGGCAGAGACTTTGAGAGTCGACTAATCAAAGAAATGCCCTCTCTATGGGGGGTGCGAAAGTCAAGAACCACCCCCTTTCACCCGCAGGGAGACCCTCAACCAGAACATTTTAACCGCACCATTCTAGACATGCTGGGCACCCTCCACCCAAAAGACAAGCATAAATGGAGTCAGCAGATTAACACCTTGGTAAACACATACAATTGCATGAAAAATGATGCTACTGGGTTCCCCCCCTACTGCCTCATGTTCAGGAGAGAGGCCCAGCTGCCAGTTGATGTCTGTTTTGGGGTCTCTCCAGATGGCATACAAGCCAAAAACTACTTGCAATATGTACAAAAACGGAAAGCTCAATTGAACCTATCAACTGGCCCAGACAATGGCTGCCAAGAGAAATCTAGCCAACAAAGAGAGGCATGATAAAAAAGTAAAAGCTCAAAAGCTTCGACCTGGAGACCGTGTGTTGTTATGCAATTTGGGACTGCATGGTAAACACAAAATTGCTGATCGGTGGCACCATCTTCCCCATGTACTAGTTGGAAAGTTGGATGATTTACCTCTGTACAAGGTGCGCCCAGAGAACAACTCCAAAGCTGTCAAGGCCTGCACCGTAACCACTTGCTACCTATCAGCCAAGTCATGATTGAGGCTGAACCCCCAGAAATTGAGCCCCCTGGGCCGGTGACTCATGCTGCTGCAAGAAAGAGACAGAGTCAACCTACCCCAGTGGTCACAGATTTAAGGTTTCCTCCGTAGCAGGCCCAGAATGATCGTGACTGTCTGTCCACTTCTGACGAAAGTGAGCGTAACTATGCCTATTACCCCTCTTACGAATGAAGTTAGTGGTTTCAAGGTAACCCCATGATTAATTGTGGGGATGAAGCTAGGCCTTCTGGACTGCCTAACCCCCTTTGTCCTTGGAACCAATGCTCCCTGAAAGTGAAGTGCAAAGTATCATGTCTCAAAATGCTGAGTCTCTGTGTAGTGTGGAACTGTATGATTTGCCTGAGGGAGGGGCTGATGGAATGAATCTTTCTGGTTACATACCAGAACCTGAAGAACACTATGAGTGTGCTGACCACCCCCTCTTCAATGCCTCATAGCCTGATTGTGCCTGAGCCTTCGCAAAATGAGTCAAGTGTAGAAACAGAGCCTGCAGAGCAAGAAGCCAACAGTGCCCCAAGTTTGGATGTTCCCAGCCAGGCAGAGGCACCCCTCACAAGTGACGAGAGTCCCCAGACCAGTGCTGAGAGTACAGAGACTGTAGTTGTCCCCCTCAGAAAGACTGGCCGAGATGTCTAGCCAGTAGTACGACTCAGTTATGATTCTCCCGGTAGGCCAGTGGATTTGCCTCTCAATGTGGTGCACAAAGGTGTTTATGTCTCACCAAGCTCACTGCCCAAATTGAGCTTGACAGCCAATTCCAGGTTACTTGTCTTTCCCTCTCACCATGGTGCCCCTGCCCCCTCTAGCCCCAAGTTAGCTGATAGGGAAGGGCCCCCTCTTGCATTGTTTAAGGTACAAGAAGTTATTACCCGATTCAGTATAATAATGTTCAATTTACCTGTGTGAAATATGCCTAATGTATTGTCAGAATGGACAAAGTATTGGGAAATGTAGTGAATATGTATAGTAAAGTAGTAAGCTTATGTTAACTGATGCACGATGGTACAGACTTGACACAGAAGCCAAGTTTTCTCTAGGCAGGGAAGGGTGTAACCCCCTACAAATGGGGGTTCCCAAAAAGTCTTCTTCGCGCTTGCCTAAATGCTCACTGCCAGGCTGGTGTCCTGCATTTTAGCAGTTTAAATGTGATTGCCAGAGAGTGCCTGTAGAGCCTCTGTGTGCTGTCTCCTTAAAAGCTGCCTGGATTGCAGTCATAAGTAATATGAGAGGGAGCTCTGTTGAAAGATGTAACTATTTGCTGAGAATCATTTAGAGTGATAATGATAATGTAGTTTGTTTAACCTGCCTTCTTTGCATCAAGGACCGTTTTGTTTATCTCCACTATCTTGGTCCTGGACTGAGAATTGGACCAATCAGTTCTGGTGGGACCTAAAATGCAGCTGGACTACAGCAGCTGTCTGGAGTCAAAATCTGTAGGAACTGTAATTTTGGGCTTTTGGCGCCTTTTTGCACCTGAAGGGGGAGCCTTTGTTTGAGTGACAGACAGATCAGCCAACCAAACCTTTTGGATTCTGGGGAAAGTCCCTGGCTTGCTGGCAGTTGAGTCAGATCTAAGTTGGGAGCTGAAAAAGCAACATGCTTGAGACAGTCAAGCAGCTGTCTGAGTAGTTTCGCACGGGAGAACTGTGGAAAGGCCTGAGTTGTGGTCTGCATTTCTGCCTGCTGCCCCTGACAGGGAGAGAAGAGAATTATTTTGGACTAAATCCAAGTTTGTGAGAACGAAGTAAGCCACTGATTTTTTACCAGACTCATACCTGAAGACCACCAAAGGTTTTGCTGAATGCGATCGGCCTGTCAGGATTTCCAGCTGCTTTTGAATCCCCGGTTTGTGCAGAGACTTTGTGATCGTGACCGGAGAGCGGTTTGCCTGGTACAGTAGAATTTCCTTACATGTAAATGTGCTGTGTATTGAAAGTGGGTCATGATTTGGTTCCCCACTGTGTGAACTGTTCTGCTTGCTGGAAGCTTTATCCAGCCTGATCGAACTGAATCCGCGTTCATCTCCATTCGGCCTGGGCCATGCCACGCTGGCCCTGCCAGACTACCCCACTGCACAGAGAAAGCCATCGACGAGAGACCTGCCTGGGGATCAGCCCCCTGCTCCACACTTAAAAGGAAGAAAAAATTACTCACCTTAGTAATGTTGTTTCTTCTAATGGAGTCTTGCTATATTATGACATATGCAGTGAGTCCCAACCTTCGAACTGCTCCGGAGGTGAAAGAGTTAACTTTCCATGCAAGGCATGGAACCTTGAGCGCGAGCTCAGTTGAAAACTCTGTCTTTTGTTCTTCAAACTGAAACTGTCAGATCTTTACGAGCAAAAACTCACTAAGGCTCTGTGTGGAAGCCGAAAACCTACACTAGCCAACTGGCTACTAAATATAAGAACACATTTTCCTTGGTCCCCAAAACAAAGACTCAAGTCAGGGGATCCAAAAGAGTAAAACAACACCCAAATACCCCAAAAAAGGAGGGGTGAAAAAATAAGGTGGGCATCTAAGTGCCAACACTGCCCTGCCCACCCACATTCCGAGAGTATAGGTTCTGAGAGGGCAGGCGGGGGTCATAATATAGCAAGACTCCATTAGAAGAAACAACATTACTAAGGTGAGTAATTTTTTCTTCAAACAACATGAAGTCTTGCTATATTATGACATATGCAGACTACACAGCAGTACCTCCATGAAGGAGGGACAGAACCTACTTAGGAAATAGGCTCTGAAGCACAGCTGTGCCAAACTGAACATCACTCCTAGCCTGGATGTCCAGGGAGTAATGCTTGGTAAAAGTGTGAACTGTTTTCCAGGTAGCTGTTTGACATATCTCTAGGATAGGGATGTCCCTGGCAGCAGCCAGAGACGCAGCTGTACCTCTGGTAGAGTGAGCCCTCAGGCCTGAGGGAGGAACCTTACCCAGTTTTTCATAGCAAAATTGGATACAAGAGACAATCCACCTGGCAATGGATCTTTTAGTGGCAGGTTTCCCTTTACCAACCTCACCATAAGTGAGGAACAGTTGGAGGGAGTCAAACCTGTGACCCTTGGTACGTTCTATGTAGTAGCTAAGGGCTCTTTTGACATCTAAACTGTGCAGTCTCCTCTTGCCAGAGGAGGAATGGTCAGTGAAGTACACAGGGAGAGACATAGATTGATTAAGGTGGAAATCTGAAACCACCTTAGGCAAGAACTTTCTGTTAGTCCTGAGGACCACCTTATCTCTATGAAAGGAGATAAAATGGGCTCCACTGACAATGCTTATGAATTCACTTATCGCCTGGCAGAAGTGATGGCTACAAAACACAGTTTTCCAAGTCAAGTACTTAAGCTCTGCTGAGGACAAGGGCTCAAAAGGGTTGCATAAGCTAAGCAATGCAAATATTAAGATCCCAGGCAGGGGCAGGGTCCCTGAATGGAGGGTTGGTGTGAAGCAACCCCTTGAAAAACTTGGAGAATACAGGATGAGCTGAAAGAGAAGAGGGTTTACCTGCTGATAAAAAAAACAGACACAGCTGCCAGGTGCACTTTTAGGGTAGCTGGTCTCAGCCCCAAAGCATTCAAATGCACCACATAATCCAGGACTGTGGGTAAGTCAGCAGTTTCTGGAGGAATATGCCTGCCAGAGCACCATATGGAAAATCTCTTCCATTTGGAATTATAAAGTAGCCCTGGTAGAAGGCTTCCTAGAAGCCTTCAGGATATCAATACACCTTGGGAGAGATGTGGTCAGCAAACTCTAACTCTTCAAGAGCCAGGCCTTGAGATTGAGAGATTTGAGGTTCGGATACCAAACTCTCCCCTGGGCACAGGTTAACAGGTTGTGATTCCTGGGGAGACACAGGGGAAGATGGACTGCTAAGGACATAAAGAGTGGATACCAGGGCTGTCTGGTCCAGTCTGGAGCAATCAGGATCATCTTGCAGGGTTGAGATCTGATTTTGACTAGCACTTTGAACAGGAGAGGGAAGGGGGGGAAGCATAGAGAAACTTCCCTTCCCAATTGAGAACTAAGGCATCCAGAGGGACTGAGCCCAACACTGGGGGCCTGCAGCAAAAAAGGGGAAGTTGGTGATTGTCTGGGGCTGCAAAAAGATCCATCTGCGGGGTGCCCCATCTGGCAAATACTACCTCCAGTACTAGAGGATCCAGTGACCATTCGTGATGGCCCTGGGAAATCCTGCTGAAAGCATCTGCCAGGACATTGTCCTTGCCTGGGAGGTGAACTGCCGTAAGGGAGGTGTTCAGGGAATAAGCCAGAGACCACAACTTCATTGCTTCGGTACATAAGGCCGTAGACCGAGTGCCCCCTTGCTTGTTGATGTACCACATTGTAGTGGTGTTGTCTGTTCTGACCTGTACGACTTTGTTCTGAACAGATGTGGAGAAAACTTGAAGTGCTAGAAAAACTGCTCTGAGTTCCAACAGGTTGATGTGCAGCAGAGATTCCTGTGGGGACCACAATCCCTGGGCAGTGAGGTCGCCCATGTGAGCTCCCCACCCCAAGAGGATGCATCTGTAGTAAGGATTAAGGAGTGAGACTGAGGGTGAAGGGACCCCTGTCTCAGATTGCTCTGGTCCTGCCACCACTGAAGGAGCTTGGATCAGGGTTGAGTCACTGGGATCAATTTGGTTAGAGGGTCTCTCCTTTGGGACCAAAAGGCTCTCAAATGGAACTGGACGTCCCTCATCTGAAATCTTGCTCCCTGCACTACTGCTGTAGAAGCAGCCGTGTGTCCCAGGAGCTGCAGAAAATGCCTTGCTGGTCGAGAGACCTGTAGGGTGAAAGAGGAGGCCAGAGAGACCAAGGTCCTTGCTCTTTCCAGAGGAAGGAAGGCTCTGGCCTCTTTTGTGTTCAGTTCTGCACCTATGAAGGTGAGAAGCTGGACAGGCTCTAGAACTGACTTTGGAAGATTGAGAAGGAAACCTAGAGATGTGAGCAGTTGCTGGGTTATCTGAAGGTGTAGTTTGACTTGTTCTGGAGACTGGCCTACTATGAGCCAGTCGTCTAGGTAAGGAAAGATGGCAATCTTTTGCCTTCTTAAGTGAGCAACTGCTACTGCCAGGCATTTTGTGAACACCCTCGGGGCAGAGGTGAGGTCAAGGGCATTGCTCTGAACTGGTAATGGCCTGAGGGCAGTTCGAATCTGAGGTACTTTCGATGGGAGCTTCTGATAAGAACATGGAAGTAGGCATCCTTGAGGTCCAGGGACGCTAGCCAGTCCCCTGGCCTTAGAGAGGGTAAAATTCCCAAAGTCACCATTTTGAATTTTGGTTTTAAAAGGTGCTTGTTTAGGTATCTGAGATCCAGGATGGGCGCCATTCTCCTGTCTTTTTTGGGGTAAGGAAGTACCTGGAGTACAACCCTTTGCCCTGGTGAAGGGGTGGAACCCTTTCCACAGCTCTGAGAGCCAGGAGGGTAGAAACTTCTGTTTCTAGGGCAAGTGCCTCTGATGGATTTGCAGGTGGAAAGGACCTGGTTCTCATCTTTGGAAATTTTTTGAAGCTGAGAACCAGTCCCTGGCTTACTACTTCCAGGACCCACTTGTCTGATGTTAAAGACTTCCAGTCCTGGACAAAGTAAGCCAGCCTGCCCCCTACAGGTAGTGGAGAATCGGCCCTGGCCACCCCATTAGGGTGCCTGCTTGGCAGGGGCTTTGGGCTGAGGGTGGAAACAGGTTTGCTTGTACCCGTCTGCCTCTCCTCTAAAGAACCCCTCTGGGCAAAAGCAGAAGAGGAGGCCTGGACTTGGTAAAAGGCCTATGAAAGGCCTGCCCCTGCCCTGGGATGCTGCCTTTGAGGAGTGGCCTGCCTTTCCTTGGCCTGAGCACTCCTATAAGTGGTTCTATAGTCATCCATTTCTTCATGTAATTCTCTGTCTGTTCCCCAAACAGAGAATTGCCCACAACAGGAAAATCCATGGCCTTAGACTGGGTATCCTGTGACAGGGTAGTACATCTGAGCCAAGCCATTCTGCGAAGTGCCACAGATATAGCCATGACCCTAGATGACACATCATTAGAGTCTACTGCAGCATGAAATTGCACCTTGGATGCCTCAATACCATCCGCAGCCAACTGTTCCAGCTCTCTGGCAAGCTGGTCAGGGACCTGTTTTGCCAGGGCCAGCACAGAATCCCATCTGGATTTCTGGTACCTAGCAGCATAAGCCATATAATTTGCCTGTCTGAGTCCCAAAGATGCTGCCATGTACTGTTTTTGCCATGGCATCAATCCTCCTGGAGTCCTTTTCAGGGGGATGAGAAGCTAGAGGAATATTTGCCTTGTCACAGGCTGCAGCCTGCACTACCCCCACATGGCTGCATTGCTGTGTGAGGAACTCTGTATCCAAGCCTGATAATGTATACCTCTTGTCCATCCTTTTATCAACAGGAGGTATAGTGTGAGGAGTTTTTAAAATTTTCACTGTCTGTTTCCGAAAAGATTTATGCAGAGGAATAGACAGTCTCCTAGACTCTGGAATATCCATCATTTCTACGTAATCAGGCTCCTCTTGGTCATCAATAGCTTCCTCAACAGGGAGCTGGAGAGTTTCAGCAACTTTCTTATAGAACATAAAATAAGAAGGGGACTCAGATAGCCTAGGGGGAGAAACCCCTGACGGTCTGTCTGGAGAGATGTCCGGTTCAATGGGCACATCCAGACTCTCAAAACCACATTCACTCTCCTCATACTTCTCCTCCCCCTCCTCCAGTTCATAAAAATCCTCAAAATCATAATCTTGAACCGGTGGAACCGGCCGAACCAAGCTCTTCCCTGATGGTGTCGGTTCGGTCGGAACCGGGGAAAGTGACTGGACAATTTGAATTGCTTTAGCTATTTCCTCAGCGGTTGGAGAAAAAACTTTTGGCACACTAGCTGACTTCCTAGTCCTTTTTATTGGAACTGGCTCCTCAGAGCTGGCTCTTCATTTGCCCGAGGAAGTATCGCCCTGGTCAGAGGGCACTCCCTCCAGTTCGGTTGGAACAGAACCGGGCTGGCCATCCGGGTCAGCGGACTTTTTGGCCTCCCTTTCCCTGAGCCTACCAACTCTCTTTTCTATGGTGGCAGCAGGAAAATTACTACATATCTGGCAGTCTGCATTGAGGTGGTCAAACCCCAGACAATACACACAGGTGGTGTGTGGGTCACCCTTAGCAAAGGCTTCCCCACAAACACTACAGTGCTGAAACCCAGTTGGCACGGTTTTTCTTTTGGGTTTCTCAGACATAGTGCCAGCCTAACCAAACTTGCCCGTTTATGGCAATCTGCCAAGCAAGACTCTCTTATCGGTTCCCAACCGTGTCACGGGTCGTGGAAAAAACCGTAATGAAATCCGTTTTTTTTTTAGAACCAATAAGAACCAGGAACCGCACTCTAAATAAGGACTAGTGAAGTTTTAAAAATAACCTGATCGGTTCAAACCGAACGAAAAGCGTTTACAAGTTCCACACAGAATAAAATGAATGCTCATTCCATTACTTACAATACCACAGACAGAGCTTGAACCGACCGGTTGCGGTTTAATTTCGGTCAAAAAACCGAAAAAGTAATACTTTTAACCGACTAAATGAACTGAGCAGAAGGAGAAATCTCTGGAGCGACTGTTCAGTGAGGCGGAGTAAAGAATCTGACAGTTTCAGTCTGAAGAACAACAGACAGAGTTTTCAACCGAGCTCACGCTCAAGGTTCCATGCCTTGCATGGAAAGTTAACTCTTTCACCTCCGGAGCAGTTCGAAGGTTGGGACTCACTGCATATGTCATAATATAGCAAGACTTCATGTTGTTTGAATGACGCCCCAGCGAATCGTGTGGGCCCTGCGTCTATTGGCACTCCAGATTAACCACCTGCAGTCTCGATTTTCGTCCACCCTATGTTCAGTCTTGGATATCGTGAGTAATCATCAGGGTAGCTCTCTGCAACAACAGCCTAATCTAAAAGTGTGTCATCTGATTGTCTTGTTGTTGTCTTTTCACAAACTAAGCCCTCCAGCTCCGGATTACAAATAGTGTGTGTTGTGCATGTTGTTTTTTTCCATCACAGGGCCCCAGCCAGCTGCAATGTTCCTGGCTAGCCCACCATTCTCCATCTGGGTACCCAGAGTGTGTGACTGCTTATGGACCCTGAAGTGCATGCGTAACTGTTTAATAGATAGAGCCTTTAAGCAAATTAACCCGATTACACCCCTCCCTTGTTCAAGTCCCTTAAATAAATCAAATCTAACTCTTTTTTTGCATTTACCCTGACCTGTGGGTCCAGTTTGTGCAAGAGTGCTGTACTGCTGTTATTTGCTGTGTATAACCTTGTTTTACAGGGGGTCCCCAGGGCCAAGCCAGAGGAAAGCCCTGGTGGTAAATGCAAACAGTGTGGGTACTTGTGTGGTGTTATCGGGGTATTGTGAAAGTAATTATTGTGTATTGTTCTGGCCACTAGTAAGGAAAGAGGGGGGTTACCGTGTCCCAGAGGGCTGTGCCCAGGTTAGCTTGACCACTACCAACCCTGACCTCCGGGTGGAGGCACCCGTTTCAGAACTCAGGCCCCTTAACCTGCTACTAGCCAAGCAGGCAGGGATAGTAGCCCTTGGGATAGAGCCACCTAGGGGTTACAAATATAAAAAAAAACAGATACCCATTATTAAATATTTACATATTTAAAATTAGCCATTTTCTGCTGCACTGTTATTATGCAGCACATACAAGTATAAAATATGTTTGACTGCCTAAGTACATGGGAAATGTTATGTACTACGTAGTGGTTTGGTGTCTGAGAAAGCCAGATTTAGTATAAATGAAAAGTTTCTCTCAATAGGGAAAAGGCTGGAGTATGTATGTGTTTTATTTTAAATTCATAATGGTATCTGAAGTAACAGCCTTGTTTTTCCAGTTAGCCCAGAGCCAGATGTAAACAGCCTTGTTTTTCTAGACTGCCTGGACAAATTGCAAACAGCCTTAAAACAGCTGCAGACAAAGCCTGGATTTTCCGTCTGTCTGAAGCATGACAGAGGGAAGGACATGCAGTCTTCATCTTCTCAAAGCAATCTGAAGCACAGATGAGAAAAGGATCCCAGCGATGTTATGTGATCCTGACTGTTGTATCCTGACAAATGCTATGTAATTATTTATTTTATTTATTTTTATTCCCTGGTGTTTTTTCGTTTTTGGAACCTTGCTGAAATAAAATCACGTTGTAAGCGTGTTGCACCTTATACTTTTTTTTTTCTATTTATTTGTTCACCGGGTAAGTACACTGAGCAAAAAATTGCCCCTTTTCAGGAATGACCCAGAGCCGCTCACATAGCAACTAAGTTGTAAAAAAAACAAAGTACAATGAACAACACATTAATATGTACAATAAGAACATCTGTACAAAATATATATTATCTAATATAGTAACATCAAATACAAACTAAATCAGTGCCTGTCTTTCACATCCACACCCTGGGACACTACCCCCTTTACTGTATGTCTGTAACGAGGTGCTGAGTGGTGGAGAAATTCCCAGTACATGACAGTACGCACACTCAGTAATATCAAAGCTGGGCAAGAACCCTGTGGAATGCATTGCACAAAGATCTACCTCAGTCTTAGATGCAGATTATAAATTATTCATGGCTATTGCACAGAGGCTAGATCCCCTCCTGCCTACCCTGATCTACCCAGACCAGATGGCTTTGAGCAGGCCTGGCAAACGGGTGACAATACCAGATGCACACTTCACATCCTCCACCTAGTGCACAGAAAACCATAGAATTTGCCAGCAGATGACATCACTTGGCCTACCTAGTCTGACCAGTTTTCCCTGCCTACAGTATCACTGCAGATCCTACTTGACTGACAGCCCATTCTCTTATGCTCATCTCATGTATTCTTGAACCCCACCACCTCTGCTGGAAGGCTGTCCTAGGTATCCACCAGTCATCTGAGACACATGGCAATCACCCTATTCCTTCTGGTCAGTTTAAATGCCAAAAAGGTATACAGTAGGGTGTCCTGGTTCTATCTCTTCATGACAATGGGTAAATCTGGTTTCCCCAAAGAGTTTGTCTAACTTCTCCAAGCAGTTTATAAGACCACAGAGGCCTTAATGAAGGTCAACGGCCATGTATCTCCATCATCAACACTGAGCAGAGGCACCTGACAAGATTGCCCCTGTCCTTTCTTCTCTGTGCATTGTTTATAGAATCCCTGGCATAGGGTATAAGAGAACATCCTCAACAATGGGATATCCAGATAGGGGGACAGGAACGCTGCATAGTCTTGTATGCGGACAATGTCTTGTCTACCTACCTGACCCTGAGATCACCCTTCACGAAGACTAACATTTTAAAATGATTCAGTACAGTACCAGTTTATAAGCTGCCAAGAACATAGAGGCTCTCCCTATGTATTCTGCCCCATCTATACCCTTAAAGAGCCATTTCCCTTTTCACTAGGATCTATGGGAAATTAAGTAACTCAGCATTAGGTTACCATTAACCCTCTACAGACTTAATGAATTCAGTTACGGTCTGCTGTCCAAATAGGTATCAGAAGACCTGCAGCAATGGCACACCCTCCCCCTGTCCCTGATATGTCAGGTCGACTCCATCAGAATGGTAGTATTACCACATTTCCTATATGTATTTCAGAATGTCCCTCTTCCGGTCCCAGACTCTGACTTACAGAAATGACAGGGAGGCATTTCCCGCTGTGTGGGCTGGCAAAAAAAACTCAGATTAAGTTACACACCCTTATGCTCCCCAGGGAAAAAGGGAAATGGCCATTCCTGACCTTAAATTATGTTATGCTGCATCTCAACTAAGAGTACTCTTTTAATGGTATGTGCAGGGCTCAGGCCCTCAATGGCTTGAAATGGGGTGTGAAATGCTTCCTTTCTGGGACATGACCCGACACATGTTCAGGAACAACATTAGAGATCAGGCTCTCCTGGGCATAAACCCCTGGATACGCTGGGTCCAGGAAGTGTGGAGAGATGAGCTACACAGCACACACTTAACCCTTCAAGCAGTGTGGATGTGCCCAATAGTACTACTGGAGAGATTTGCCCTGGCCTGCACTGAAACTGCTTGCAAGGAACAGCAGAGAAAGGGCCTAGTTTATCTTAGCCAGTTCTGCTCCGAGACAACAGCCAGATCATTCGAAGAAATGCAGCAACAATTCAGCCTTGATAGAAGGGACTTCTTTAGATACCTCCGAGTATGACACTTAATTCTCTACCTTTAGCAATAAGAGACCCCACCAAGACTGCTGCAATAGTAACATCTTTATAAATGCAGTTCAGACTCCAGACCACCAGTCATCTAATTTCCACAGTATATAAAGCGCTGCAAGCATCCGAGTCTTTTGACACATTATACATAGCCTAAAAGTGGGGAGAGTAGTTGGGCCCCGCCCCCCCCAGTACAGCAGGAACAGGAAAAGGGCTGCTACGAGGCAGGCAGAATCACCTCTTCACGTGGCTGGCGTGAGTATGCTTGAAAACTTCTTCGCTTTTTCCATACCCCAGTTATCACTGTGAAGGCTATGGGACGGGGGGGGGCACTGCAGCCTGCTGGAGGAAGTGCAGTGACAACCATGCCTTACACACCCATATATAGTGGCACTGCCCTGTACTGGCTGAATTGCAATGGGATTTGGGAAGGGAATTCTCAGAGGCTCTTCATACACCGATCCTCATAACGCCCAACACGTAGCTCTATCAGTATCCTCACAAATGAAAGAGCAGACATGTGAAATACATGCTAGGGATCGTGGTCCAAGCTGCTAAGAACTACATCAAGAGGAGGTGACTCACCCCACAGACAGCAGAACTACCGGAGTGGAGAGAGACATCATTAATGCAATATATGAACTAGAAAAAATTACTTTCAGACTAAATGAAAAGTCAGATATATTCACCTCCTGATGGAACTCCTGAGTAATGTATACATCATGAACTATAGTGAGGAGTTCATCCCCTGAGCACGTAGAATTGACCTAGAGCAGACTGGGTGGGCCAGGTGGTCCTCATCTGCCATCAAAGTCTGTGTTTCTATGTAATGAATACCTTTACAACATAAAATGTGTGCCCACACTCCTCCCCTGTCCGTAATACTGCCCCTCCTTCCTCACCATGTCTTGCACTTGGGAACCCCTCTGCTCCCCGAGACTGACGAAATGGACAGGGGACTAAGCCACTTGTGTGAGGCCCCTGCCTCCAGTGGTGTGCCAGAAGGCGGAGCTCCCATGCATGGTTCTTTTGGATCTGTATCTTCACCTGTTAGCATCTGTACCTGTATCATTTCTGCATTTCTATACTGTATGGATGTGCAAAAAACACTCTTAATAAAAACATATTTAAAAAAAAAGATAGTAAAATTAAATCTTCAAATAAGGGGCACAGAAAACAGGTGCTCCTCTCCCCAAATGTTATCCCCTAGAATCTCCCCACCACTCTGTGTGCTCCTATGGTGTTTACCTGCCACACACTACCCCTCCTTCTGTTCCAGTTCCTACCACAGAGGATGTGGCTTATAACCTTCGGTAAACAAGTAAAACCCCGTCGGTTAGAGCGAAAATATCTTCATTGAGTAAGAGCCCTTTTGATGGTTAATTGCGAAACTAATTTCTCGGTTAGGTATGAAAGGTCAGGCTGCTGGCCTCTTTATATAGGAAAACGAAAGCTATTAACCAGCATGGCAGCCTCACCCCCCCTTCCCGACCTTGTCTGGCACTCGTGCTATTAGGGCAAAGGGGGTGCAGATGTCAAAAGCAAAACACCATATCATGTTAAATGTGCAAGCAAAATGGCTGCTACCTTGTGTTGCTGCTCATTTCAGCTTTATCTTGTCTTCACATCTTATTTTAATGCTTTGGTTAGGGAGTTGATTTAGTTTTTACTGGTCAGTAAAGGACTGGGTTGCATTTACAACCTTTTTCTGCCTGACCAGATTGAATTTTTCTGCGCCGCTGCTTCAGTATCTGGGGATAGTGTTTGTGTGCCCAAAGAGAAGCACCTTCAGACCTGCGCACACTTCTTTACTTATTTTATCCTCCTGTCTAGTTGAGTGCATTCTTGAAAGGACCAAATATTCGAGGTACACCTTAACATCTGGTAAATTTCCCTCTTTGCCTGGAGACTGGCTTTGTTCTTTCTGGCCACTGGGGTGAGGCTGACATTTTGCTCAGCTCCATCGGGGAAGCAAAGATGTGTTTTATTGCAAGTCTGGTCCTGCTGCAGTAATACCTACTAGATTATTTAAAACTGCTGCTTTATCCCTGGAAGGGGCTGCGATTCCATCTGGAGGCCGGCTGGGATTCTGGTGCATTTGGACTGTTTAGCCCTTGTTGAGTGTTCCCTCTGTTAGGACTGCCACATAAGGGTTTGCAGCTGAGGGGTGAGGATAATGCCCAGTGATTACTAATGGGTAGGCAAACACCTTGTAGAGTGGCAGTCTGTTTTACTAGCCTCCTCGGCCTCCATGACTCGGAGAGTGGTTCCCCTTTGCTCCTGCATCCTTGTGTGTTAGGGCATGGGGGCTGTGTCGTGGATCTCTTTGGAGTACTACAGCACAGTAACTGGTAACTTAGAACCTCTCCTCCACCCCACCCCACCCCCAGCAGACCTGGTGAAGACCCCAGGGGAGAAAAGGTCACGGAGGACTGTGACCTTTCCATCTAAAGTCACCTAAAGCTTTTCAGTTTGCTTGGCTGTGGAAGGCCTTTTTGCTCTGGGACTTTGCAAAGGATAGCTTTTCTTGGTTTTGTAATGTATGTGTGTGTGTATATATATCAATCACTTTATTTACCGGGTAAATTATTTATAGAAACACAGACACTGCCTATAGAAAAAGAGCAATGGTCCATTCCGTCAAACCATTTATATAGCGTGTACAGGTGCATGTTTCAGTTTTAGTGGTGCTCTAATTGGTACTGTTCTTGCTGGGGTGCTAGGTCATGTGCTGGGGAAGGTCAGTGCTTCATTATTCCTCCATAGAGCTTTCACAGCGATGCCCCTTTGCTGATCATATACTCAGCCTTGACAGAAGGATTTGGTAAAGCTGCAGGGCCTTTGGGATCTAGAGGATCATAGGCACATGTTCCCCATGTACTTCCTTTGGGGGTCTCTGGTAAGTGGATTAGGGGGACATACTTCTGGGATGAATGGAAAATGGTAGAGATAGTTCCTGCCATACTCCCATCCCAAACTCAGAGGGCAGTGCACACCAACTCCACTAGTCTGGGTACTGCTCTGCAATGCCAAGTCAGTCACCAGTAAAACAGCTCTCTTCAGGGATGTGATCAAGTCTGGTGCTAGCCTGGTGTGTATCACAGAGGTGTGATTGGACGAAAAACACCATGCTAGTGTCTGGCCAGGTTTCTCTGTGATCCACCACCTGTATCTGGCACATAGGGATAATGGGATGACCTTCTTGTTTTTAGATTGGAGATGGCCTCATGATGTCACCTGAGGAGTATCCATAGTCCTTTCAGTGGTCAGTCTGGGCTGCAGAATGACCCTTCTCTACCACCCTCTGCAGTCTGAATCAAAGTTTCTGCAGGACTCTGCAGAGAGGATGTCTGCCCTTGCACTGGAGTAGCTAAGACATTTGGTACTTGGGGATTTAAATGCACGGGTAAATGACTCCTCCAATAATTTTGTGAGTAAACTCTTCCATATAATAGACCCTGTGGGATAGAGACACGTTATTGCCTCGGCCACACATGAAAGGAGACAGAATCTGGACTGGGGTTACTCTGCTGGGCTAGAGGCTGAGAACATCTCAGTGGATCCTACCATTTGGTTGGACAACTACACCATGGGGTTCAACTTCAGGGCCCAAATTAAACCACCTCCAACTGTGTCGGTGATCCAGTGCAGTGCTGAGCGAGACATGGATCCAGACAGATTTCTGGGTTGGATGGACGCCATGGGTTTGGTAGAAGGCATCAACCTGGTGGACCAGTGCTGCTGTTGATGTCTATAAAGAGGCAATGTCACTGTCAGGCAACTACCTGGTGCTGATATGTATATGCTCTTTGACCTTGTACTGAAGTCCCAAGGTTTAATTCTGAGCTTTGACAGATGAAGGTTCAGGGTCATATATTAGAGAGCACATGGAGGAAATCTCATCTGGGCTTCATTAATCCTGGTGGTGTATCTGGCTTGCTATCAGGAGACAAGATTGGCTAGGGGCTGAATTCTTCTCCAGTGTTATAGCAGAGAGAAGGACAGACCTGACGCACTTCTCCATACCACAGACAGGCTATTACACCCTGCCAGTCTACAGGTGTGGTGGTAGGTTGCCTCCCAGGAGAAGTGTGACCAGCTGAACCAGTATTTCAAAGACAAGGTTGTTGGCATCTGGGATCCTACTATACCTGCCCCTCAAGATACGGATTGGCTCCGGTTGTGTGGGGCACTGTTAATGCATCCTTGAGTGAGGGGGCACAACCCTGCCACCTTGAAGCATGTGGTAGTTAGTCCCCAACACAAGACGCATTCATTAGGAGCCAAGTGATCTTGCCAGCTTTCGGCTTATTTCCAACTTGCCATGTTTGGCTAAAGTCATAAAACAGGTGGTGGTGGTAGAACAACTTGGTGACCATCTGTAAAGAAAGGAGGTATCTGAGCTTTCCAGTCCGGTTGCTGGCAATATCACAGCATGGAAACTGCTGTTATAGATGAAGTCGTGTCTTTCTTCCAGTCCAACTTTACCTCAGTCTGGAATAAGCATCCCCTCCTCCCCACAAGAGGGGCTGGGTGTATGGTAACCACCCTCCTTGGATTACCGTGGACCTCACTACCCCTTTCAGGGCTTGAGACTCAGTATGGGCTCACCAAAGAGCTTCGGGCGACTTTGCAGACATGTGGAGTTACAAGGTACTTTGAAATTCCAGCATTTTAGTTCCTCTGAGTGTCGAAGGCTGCCTACTTTGCCTTCATCCTGCACACCAGTCTCAATCCCCCCCCCCCGGACTAAATTCTCACAGGTTGTCCACTTCATTGCTGACCCCCACCACCACCAAGTCAACCTCACCAGTTATAAAACTTTATGGCTCCCCAACTCTTCTCTCCTCCATTCCTGAAGTAGCAGCCACCTTCAACCTTCACTTCACCTCTTGTGCTTTTATCTCCACTCCAGTTGCTACTCACCCTCCTCCCCTCCCCTTCCCTCACTCCTTCCTCAAACTCCTTTTCAAACCATCACTGCAGCTGGTACCCTGTCTGCTCTGCACTCGCTCAACCCCTCCAAGTGCAACAGCCCTGATGGTCTTGACCCCAAACTTCATCCTCTGTCTGCCCCAGTTATTGCTGCCCCTCTATACACTACTTAATTTTTTCCTTTCATATTGGGTTTGCTCCGTATACATGGAAAAAGGCTAAAGTCCTCCCTTTTTACAAAGGGGGGGTGACGCCTCCTTTTCCTGAGATCCACCACCTCATCTCCCTCCTCTGGGTAAACATAGGAAAAAGCTGGTTCTATCGCAGCTCTCTATTTTCCTTGACTTTTTCTCCTTCATTTTCCCCCTTCCAGTCCGTTTTTCAGAACAGACACTCCACTGTCTCCTCCCATCTCCATGTCACCGATGTTAATAACCACCCAATCCCCTGGGGTTACTAGAATCCCCTCTGTAACAGCACTAGGCAGGGAGAGGCAGCTGGTGATTAACTAGTTAAATGTTTTTTTACCTGCTCACTCTTCTGTTTACTTGGCTTCAGCTGAGACTGAAGTAATGAGTTCATTTGGAACTCTCGCAGCAGCATAACCCTGGTGCCAGCTGCTGAGGTGGGAGACAGAATGTTGAGACAGCAGTCAGTTGTAGTTTGGAGAGAGTGAGAGTTGGAGTGTGGGAGTGAGAGCTGCTCTGCCAGTGGGCTTTGAGTTGAGAGCCCTGAATTCTCATCCTAGTTCTGGTAATCTTCAGCTTGCCAAGTAAAGCGCTGGAGACCTTTTCTACAGCAGGATTTCATGATTTTCATCCCTGGAGGGATGAAAAGAACCGCTAGTTGGTGGATCCAAGGGGCAATCCCGTTTGATCCAGGATGTTCTGAAGCTGCCTGAAATGTCTAACAGTGAGTGAATTCTGACTTTTGCTAGAGGAAGCAAGTACCTGTTCTGTTGTGTTCCATGCCTAAAGGGAAGGTGCAACATTTTTTTCTTGTAAGTACAGACGTGCAAATCTGTGTTTTGAAGTAAAGTTGGCTGAGGTGTGTGACGTCCAGAGGTATGACTATATCACACTATTCAGGACTTTTAACATTTACGCCACCGAGGTGGTGTTTTTGAATGCTGAATGCCAAGCTTCATTCAACAACATTTCAAGATGTTCTTAAATGTCAAAGGTGCAACTCTGAAAGAATGGCTGAGTGTGAATTTGGGAGCTAAGGGTGGGCAGAACCCCATCTGGAGTAACCAGTTCAGGACTAACAGGTTCAGTATGGGTGTCAGGTTACTTTAGGCAAATGGCCAAATGTCTGTGTGGAGGAGTTGTGTGATAACAGATGGACCAGACACCGAACTTCAGGTTTAACACACTATCTCTGTGTGATGTTTATTCAAAATACAGAATATAAGCTTCTGCAATGCCATATTCCTTCTTCAGTACACCAGTTTGCAGCAACAGACTACGTGTGTCCTTTCTCTGCACTCGGCCAGCACCTACTGACACTGATCTCTGATCTAACCAATTTTCAGTGAAAACCCTTCATCCCTATGTGGGCCCTGTTTGCTTGGGTAGTGGGGGCTCAAAAAGAAAAAAAAAACAAGCTAAAAACAAAGAGCCTCGGTGCAGAAACACTGAAAAAAAGGTTACCCCAAAGGGCACTGGCAACAAATCAAGTTTCAAAGAAATACATCATACGTACTTCCATAATGCAAAGCATCATGGAATATATGCAAATCACCATGAAATTTCAGCCTTGTTCAGTTTACAGCAATTCACGTGCATTTTAAATATCACAACTAACAATTTCTATAATAGTCACCTAGTACTTTTTAGGATTATCACAAACTCCTAGTGCCATGGTATTTTCAACATTTACAGGTTTCATAAACATAAGGTATATTATGACATAGTGCTATTACATACTAAATCCGACAACGATAAACACAACCTATTTTACATACGCTTGGAGGTCACAACAACAACCTCCCTGTATGAGGGCCTGAGAGGGAAAAGGAAAATTACAGAGGACACTACAGCATTGTCCAGAAAGAGAAGGGGATGTCCATAGGTGGCCAACCTTATGGACTAGAAACGGTAAAGGATAAATTAGGCTAAGAAATAGAAGAACTGTTGCAACAGATTTAAGAAGACGTTGATCCTCAAGAGTGGCAGGAGCTCCCTGCCACATATGCCCCACCTTAAGAGGGAAGCAGTTATTGCAGACTGCTTACCACCTTCCTGTCCCAGGAAGGGATGGAACTTCCACCCGTCCATCTTCAGAAGCTCTGTCTCAGTGTCCTTATTAATGATAAACATTCTATCATAACCATAGAGGATATCACCATTCTTTCCCTAAAGCAGTAACACATTTCTCCACAGAGACTAACTGTACCTTCCCCATCTCATTTTAAGGAAAGTCTGTCATATTTCTTAATCAAAAATCTGGACATCTGTAAAGTCCAGAACCACAGACTTTCTCTGGGGTGAGTAATTATCTGCTCCAACCTCACCAGACAAGTCAGTTTTAAGCAGGGGCCCAGTCCTAGGTTCAACTCCTCTACATAAACCCACTATGTCTCTTGATTCATTCATTTCACTTGCTACAGATACAGACACCTGAAGGTAGTCACTCTTTTGGTGTTACCCCAACACAGGTTCCAATCCATTTTCCACCCACCTCCTCCTTTGCAGGTTTTTCAACAACAAAAAAACAACAACATGTGTACCACCTCCTTGATCTTAACATATTGTAACATTCTGACAATATTAGCATCTTTAGCCTGCAGATACCCCAGTCAATACTGTTAACAGATTTAGCTGCATCAATACAAGAAAAAGTCCCTTAAGCCACATAGGCTTCTTCTTGCTTGCTTGGAGTCTTCAACCCCGGCTCAATATCACTAGGCACAGTCTTACCTGGGGTCTCACATTCAAGTTCCATACTTGCATCTCCGACCTCCAACAGGTAACATCCTGGGAACACAGGAGACAAAGGAATATCCAGCTCAATCAGGGGATCCTCCTCAAACTGAGACCATGAAATATCCTCCTCCGACTCTTTATCCAAACTTTCCAGCAGGAACCTCTTGAGCACTTGGCACCAGAGTTCCACCTCTCTGCGTAGTCGGTCTGCCTCCAGCCATTGCCCACTCATCCAGTGGATCATCCTCATCAGGATCTCCACTTCCTGGGTGTTGTCTCTTGCATCTCCAGTCTGCCTCGACCTGCATCTCTTTGTCATCTTCAGGTTTGGCCTTCCTCTGAGCTCCCAGGTCCAGTCCAGGCAGCAGCTTCTCTTGGTCTGTCAGCCATTGTTCTAGGCAGAACTCCACAGGCTTTCTTCTCCAGGTTCTCCTCTGGCAACTCCTGGTGCATCGGTCCACCTGGGATATCTGGGCGATATCCACCAGAAAATGTCCCTCTTCGGCCAGTCCAGATGCCTCCAGCAAGTTATCCCACTGCTAACACCAAGTCCGTGGAGGGGTTGCGGGATAACAGATGGACCAGACACTGCACAATTTCTGTGTGATGTTTATTCTAAATACAGAAAATACGCTTCTGCAACACCACATTCCTTCTTCAGTACATCAGTTTGCAACCAAAGACTATGTATGTCCTTTCTCTGCACTTAGCCAGCATCTACTGACACTGATCTCTGATCTAACCACTTTTCAGTGAAAACCCTTCATCCCTATGTGGGCCCCATTTGCTTGAGTAGTGGGGGCTAAAAAAAAAGAAAAAGCTATAGACAAAGAACCTCAGTGCAGAAACACTGAAAAGGGGTTACCCCAAAGGGCACTGGCAACAAATCAAGTTTCAAAGAAATACAACATCATACATATGTCCATAATGCAAAGCATCATGGGATATATGCAAATCACCATGAAATTTCAGCCTTGTTCAGTTTACAGCAATTTACATGCATTTTAAATAGCACAACTAACTTAATTTCTATAATGGTCACCTAGTACAGTACTTTTTACCATTATCAAAAACACCTAGTGCCATGGTATTTTCAACGTTTAAAGGTTTCTTAAACATAAGGGCCCGGATATTCAGACTGCGCCAGGCTGTGGCGCAAGCCTGGGCGTAGCGCAACTTGGCTGTGCAGGGGCGTTGACTAGGTGATATTCAATAGAGCTGTGCCATGGCACAGCATAGTTGAATATCGCACCCCTGCCACCCACAGTGCGCATGGCGCATCAGCACGGCACGGCTGCACGCCCATTGGCTCACGCTTATGGACCATCGGGCGACAGCCCTACCCAGACACTGTCAGCTGGCGGCTGCAGGCGGTGGGGTGCTGCTGCCTGCCGTTGACCGGGGAGGAGCGGGGCCGTGGGGCTCAGTGGGCTGGTGGAAAGGGGGGTACCATGGAGCTCTCTGTATTACATATGCCTGCGAGCGGTCCACTGGACCACCAGGGATATTGGACATATTATTTTACACGGATGCCTGTGATCGGGCTGCGAGCGGTCCACTGGACCACCAGGGATATTGGACATATTATTTTACACGGATGCCCGCGATCGGGCTGCAAACGGTCCACTGGACCACCAGGGATATTGGACTTACATTTTTACACAGATGCCCGCGATCGGGCATGGGGGGGCGCCGCCACGAAGGTGCAGCTGGAGCTCAGGTGGCCACCCACAGGTGGCAGCTGCAATATTGCGCCTTGCAATATGGCGGCTCACCTGTGGGTGGCCAGCTGTTCCTTTTTTTTTTTGGCTCACCTGTGTGCAGCACAAGTAGGGGTTGCGCATGCATGGACCCAGCACATCCCGGGCTGAATATCGGGATGTGCGGAGTATGCATGGGCACGCCTCTCCCTACCTGCGCCGATATATTACTGATGCGCCCGCGCATCGGGATTTGTGCCAGGCACATCCCCTGCTGAATATCGCCGGGCGAAGTCAGTGGTTGCGATGGCGCACACTGTTGCGCCACGCGCAACTCTTCTGAATATCCGCCAAGGTATATTATGACGTAGTGCTATTACATACTAAATCCAACAATGATAAACACAACCTGTTTTACATATGCTTGGAGGTCACAACAATAACCTCCCTGTATGAGGACCTGAGAGGGAAAAGGAAAATTACAGAGGACACTACGGCATAGTCCAGAAAGAGAAGGGGATGTCCACAGGTGGCCAACCTTATGGACTAGAAATGGTAAAGGATAAATTAGGCTAAGAAATAGAAGAACTGTTGCAACAGATTTAAGAAGACGTCGATCCTCGAGTGGCAGGAGCTCCCTGTCACAGACTGAAGAGGAATTTTACCCCCATAGTGGGTTTCAGTTTGTTCAGTTATGGAAGAATTGTGCTACTGGTTAGCAAAATGTGTTTCAGATGAGGCCAAGATGCCACTGAATGCAAGTGTCCTATGTCCTACTGCGGTGGGAATACAAAGAGTCTAGAAGTTACAGTTGAAGTGTCCTGTGTCCTACTGCGGTGGGAATACAGAAAGTTTCTGTCCGCTACAGTTTGATTTTTTTTGGTTTTCTGCAAGTTCCAAGTGCCTAGATGTGTAAACCTTGGGGGTCCACCCTTGCTTTGGAGAACATCTTTTGAATAAAGACCCACTCTAGAACCCCAACTATGGTCTGGACAGTTACGTTATTGCTTCCTGTGTGGATTTACTGGGTACCATTCCAGAAGATAGGTCTAGCACATGCCTAGCAAAAGATCTCCCCCAGGACCTGGTTTGTAAATACCAATGGTTATGTTTTTGTACACCACCACCCCTTGATCTCTAGAAGAATGAGCCTGGTACACATTCCCAAAACTAGGGGTGGTACCATTTCTAAATTTGAGGGCATGCCGAAGATGGATGCCAGTGATTTGAAATAAAGTGGGTGCTGAGTTAAGTAGCGGGGGGGGGTTACATGTCATTCTCAGGGGAATGGACCAGGGCCCTGTTACCACTGTCTTATTCACTGAACTAGCAAAGGCTTTTGATCCTATGACTCATCATATGCTCTTGGTGACACAGAGTGCTACCTGCCTGTCCTCCACAATGGCGGGGGTGGAAGGTCAATCCTATCTCAGTGACCAGCACCAGTCAGTCCAGGTTGGTGCTGCCCTGTCCTATTCTTAAAACAGAGCAAATGTTCGCCCCCTCCACAAAGAGGGCAATCCATCCACCCCTGGCAACTGCCGTCCTATCTTCCTCCTCCCCTCACCTGCGAAGTTTCAGAAGAAACTGGTCTACTCTAGGCTTGCTGACTTCATCTTCTCCTCCAGTTTTCTCTCTCTCTCCCCCTTCCACTCTGGTTTTCAAAAGCACCACTCCACTGTCTCCTCCCTGCTATGGGTCACTAACTCCAACCTATCTGGGATGGACCAGGGGTACATGCCATTTTCATTGATCTGGCCAAAGCCTTTGATTTGGTAGCCCACCTGCTCCTCCTGGACAAGCTGAGTTCTGCTGACCTCTCAGCCCCCGCCCTCGCTGTTGACTGGTTCCATTCCTACCTCTCGAGCCATCAGCAGTTGGTACAGGTAAGAGATGTCCTGTCCCTTCCCCCCATTCCTGGCTGGGTCTCACAGGGCTCCATCCTGGGTACCATTCTATTTTCCATTTTCCTCAACGACCTTTCCTCTATCTGCATCAGTCGCATATTTACATGTATGCAGATGGCACAGTTCTCTACACCTCAGACCCCTCTGCTACAGCTGTGGAAATCTCGCTCCAGGAAGGTTTTCACAATATCCTACACTGGTTCCAGTCCCTCCAACTCTAGGTCAATATCAAAAAATCATTGTCCACAACCTTTGGTACAAGCCAGAAGCCAGCCAGTCTTGCCCCCTTCTCCTCCCTGGGAGGTTCCCCTCTTGAAGTGGTTCACTCCTTCAAGTATCTTGGTGTGTGGCTTGATGGTAGGCTTGACTTCTCTGCCCACATCAATGCTATCCACGCCAAGCTCCACCCCAAACTTGCACCATGTACTGTAACAAGGACTGCCCATCTCTGTAGGTCCACCAGGAGCTGGTTACCAAAATGGTGCTCCCAGTTTTGGACTATGCAAATATAGTATAGAGTCTTGCCCCCTCCTCTTCCCTTGCCAGACTGGATATCCTCTGTAATGCCTTCTGTCATTTTGCTACAGACTCCCCACCTCGTACTAACCACTGCTCCCTCCACTCATTCCTCTCTAACCTCCCGCTTCCCTCCCATCGCCAGTCCCACTGTGCCTTCTTAATTTCTAGATAATGGTATGGATCATTACCCTCCAACCTAGCTTCATTCATATCATCCATTCCTGTTGCCTCATATTCCCTCCACTCCAGGGATCCCTGCACCTTCTCTGTCCCCCACCCTCACTCCTCTGCAAGGCAGTCAACTTTCTATCATCTGGCCTCCCTCTGGAACTTACTCCCTTCCTCTCTCCATCTCTCACCCTCCCCACTTCCCTTAGACACCAGCTTAGAGCCCTGCCCCCCCCACTCCTGTGAGCCCACTTCCTGACCTGCCCCGTGCCCCCCCCAGCTATGGTCCCCTTTCAGGTGTCTTCTTATGTCCAAAGTACTGTCCACTGCATTTTTAAAGAGTTGTTTCAGATTCAATGATCTAGGGTGGTGCTCATAACCTCAACCTCTACCACCCATTATAGTTATTGTTATTTTGCACTTGTACCACCTTGCCTGTTCACTGCTTGCACTTTATCCTATGGATTGCTTCTATACTACTGTGTATGTTTTTATGTATGGTTGATTGTATCCCCTCTTCCCTTTCCCTGGATCACACCAGGAAATGAGCCTTGTCTCAGTGTGCTTTTCCTGTTAACAATTGTCAAATACATAAATACATATATGCATAAAAATAAATAATCCCCCCCCCTCCCCATCTGAACTGGAGTGCCCCAAGGCTCCATCTTGGGACCCATCCCTTACTCTCTGCCTCAACAACCTCTCCATTGTCTGTCTCCTTCGACATACACATGTGCAGATGACACCATCCTCTACGCCACTCGATCCTCGAGTTGCAAGCGTCGCTTTAGTGTTACTTTGACTGCATCCAATGCTGGTTCTGTTCAAACCACCTCACCTTAAACTGTAAAAACACAGTCCCCATATCTTTTGGCACCAGGCAATGCTTTACTAGGCTCATTCACCAGCTAACTGTTTATACCCTGGATGGTGCCCCACTTGAAGAGGCCCTCCAATTCAAGTACCCTGGTGTGTGACTTTGTGACAGGGTTGAATAAGGCCCTATCCCATTTGTTATGCAGAAAGAGTTAAACGCAAGGATCTCTTCTATTCCCTCCTTTTCTGTCTCTTGTCTTTCTGGTTGCACAACCAAATGTTCTTGTGAGACCTAGGAACCAATCACTGATGGACTCGTGATTCTCTGCCTCTCACTATCTCTCTGCCTTCACTTGCTGTTTCTGTCTTTTCTTCCCCCTTGCAGATCTGCAGTTATAAAATATATGTGAATCTGTAAGTGAAACTGGGATCCCTTTGTGTGAAACTGTATATAGTTACACTGTTGAAATGATTGCAAAAAGCTATTTGGAATTTAGGGGGTTAACCTGAGATGCAGTTTGAGCTCCTCTCAGGCTTGTTTGCAAACTCTTTTGCAGAGCTGTTAGATGGAGACCAGCTTGGGACACTGTTCTATTTGCAAGCCTGCTCTGCAAAGAAACTGGCAAGAATTCGGATAAATTTTGTGAGAAACAAGATGTCTCCTTAACAAGCTCAGGACGAAGAAGTTAATTGCCAGGCAAACACTTGTTATAAAAAGAGCAGCAATATTTTTGCTAGAGAGACAGAAACTTGGAATTAGAGATACCCTCAGACAAGTGACTGTTTTCTCTGTACTGCCTTTGTAAATAGCTATACTGAACAATTTTTATTTTTTATTGTAGAGTTATTGATGATAATAATAAAATGCTACTTGCGAATTTTACAACTGCTCCTGGTCTTCCTATGCTTCCTGACCTGTGCCTTGACGACAGATGGTGTCGTATTAAGTGGGATTTATGCTGTGCATATTCTAAGCCAGGAGTTTTGTGCATGGGTACTAGACCTGGTACCAGGAAAGCACAGAAGAAAAGTATGGATTCTGCAGCAACAAGCCCAGGAGTGATTACCAGAAGACTGGCAGCCTAACTAGCAGAGACAGAAGTCCAAGCTGAGACTGTACAGTCAGCATCAGTGATGAAAAAAGAAGAACAGGCAGTCACAGAATCTGAAAGTCTGACTGCCTTTTTCAAATGGTGGGCTATACAACAAAAAGAGATGGAGAAGCAGAGAGAAAAAGAGATTCGACGTTTAGAGGCACAGAGAAAAGAAAATATGCAGGAACTCAAGAAGCAGAGAAAAGAAGAGATGCAGCGACATGAGCGGAAGAGAAGAGATGCAGTGACAGGAGCAGCGATGGCTAGATGCCTTGCAAGCTATCAAAGCTGGAGGATCTGGCACAGGTCCAGCAGAGCAACAAGAAACAAACAACTTAAAAGACATCAAACTTATAAACTTGTGTCCCTTGGATGAAACTAAAGCATACCTGACAATTTTTGAAAGGGTTGCCACAGCCTGCCAATGGCCAAAGCAGCAGTGGGCAGTCAGGCTGGTACCTTGCCTGACAGGTAAAGCCCAACTTGCCTACAGCAGTATGGACACTGCACAGTCAGAAGATTATGACCTGGTGAAAAGAGAAATCCTAAAAATATATGACAACTCAGGAGAGACCTACAGGCAAAGATTACGGTCCCTGAAGTATAACTCGGGCGACCATCCTCGTCAGAGAACTCCTTACTAAATGGCTCCACAGAGAGGGCAAAACAGTCCCACAGATCATCGACACATTTGCATTGGAGCAGTTCATCAGCATCCTGCCTACAAATGTGCAGCTTTGGGTAAAAGAAAACCAACCAGAAAGTGGGGAAAAGGCAGTTTCTTTGGCTGAAGACTACCAGATTGACCAGACAGATGCCACAGCAGCTAGCTAACAGCCAAGCACTGACAGGACCCTCTTTTTCCCCAGTTTAACTCCCAGTCTGCTAAGAATTCTGGTGGGGGTAACAAATCTGTACCCAAAGATTTTATTTATTATAAATTATAACAAGCCAGGCTATACTGCAAGAAACTGCCATAGTAAGAAGAGTAACAGTAGAGCAGATTTGTCCTTAGCAAATTGGGGCAACTACTTAACAGATGTCAAGGCGGAGGATAAGACTGTGAAAGGACTTATACATTCGGGAAGTAGACAGACCCTGGTGCATGTGAAGTGCTGGGAAAACACTGTGCAAAAGAACCAGGTACTGGTGTCTTCTGCATCCATGGGGACACGCGATACTATCCCACCACCCAAGTGACTCAATATTTTTTTTTATTTTATATTTATTGATTTAATAATGATCACATAATCAAAACACTAGATAAAGAAGTCAGCCTGCCGCTGCAACGGTTGGATTTCCGCTTGCGATGCCAGCGACCCGGGTTCAGGAGCGAACCTGTGAGCTGGAGGGCCAGCTGGGGGGAGAAGGCTCGAGCATCCCAAGGACAGCTAGCCTTCTCCGGGAGGGAGGGGGGCAGTGACTTGGCTCTTGAGTGGCCCCAGGCGGAAGTCTGGGGCATAGCAAGCCCGAGCTCACACAGAGGGGTGGATGGTACGACATTGGCCCTAGACGCCTTGATGTCAGGGCAAAGTGGCGGCCAAAGAAATGAGGAAAAACACCCTCCAGCTCCAGGGAGACAGAGCGCTGAGTCTGGCCCCAATGTGCAACCAACTGGCTGTCTCGGGCCTGACAAGACAAGAGAATGGTTTGGGATGCTTCTGCCCCACCCAATCCCCGCCCGGGGGTGGGGGGCAAACAGCAGCAGGATGGGGGACCGAGCCAGTTCAGGTAAGGTGGGTAGCAGGGGTGGACTTCATAGGCACCTTCTGATGATGCGGAGCTATAAGGGACAGGGGAAATAAAACAGAAATTGAAAAAAAAAAAAAAAAACACCAGATGAAGTGCATAAGGATTGCTAGTCTAATACCATTGAGGGTGCCACCCCTCTTAACACATGCCATGACAAAAGAAAAGAAAAAAAAAGGTATTTCATCAATTAGATACATCTCAGAGGGTAACTCGTTAATATGCAGTAGAAGATATTTAAGAAATGCTGTAGCATAGGGCCCATGAACTGCATGAAAACATTAACAGCAAAGTTAGGTTAAATAAGCCAGACTCTGTTTCCTATAAAGGAAATGAGTAACTCATGCTTTACCAACATGATACCGAAATCGGTATCCACAAAGTAGGATTAATGCTCGGCAATGTACGTACTACAGCAGGTTATCTAATATGAAAAATTCACATTTTCACATGGAAAGGGGGAGAGCATGGTGCTAATAAGAACTTCGCCCTTCCCCGGAACATTTCAACATCCACAAATGTAAACTGTACAACCTGCAAACAGTAAACTCTGCCAAAGTTGCACATTTAAGGAACAATACAACTGGAAATAGTCAAAGACTAGGTAAAGGCAGTATGGTCTGGTAATAAGCAAACTTGAACCCATGGCTCCGTAGTTCATCTCAGGTGCCTTCTTCATCATCGCCCTCATGATCGGATTGAAAGTGTTCAACTCTGCGGCGTTGTGGTGAGGTATGGTGTTGGGCCCATTTCAAGGCCTCCAATGGGTCAGAAAAAATGAATACCTTCCCGTCATGGACAATGTGGAGGCGGGCTATAAATAACACTCCATGTGGAATTCCAGCTTCCTGAAGCATGGCGTGAATGCCATATCTTTTTTTCTTCTGCCTTGTAGCATAGCTGAGATCTGGATAGAGGTAGATCTGGTGGCCATCCTGAAGTAAAGTCTGTTTACGTCAGGTGACAGCCAAAATAAAATCCCTTGTCTCGATACCATCTAGAACCATCATGATACCCCGGGGGGGGGCATCTGGATTGTCCGGTCTCCCTCTCCAAGCCACTCGATATACTTTTGAAGCACAAGATGCCTGTCGATTAGTGGCTATCCCAGTTGTTGCTCAAGCCATTCAACCAAAAAGAATACCAAATGATTGCCTTCCAATTGCTCCGGCATTCTTATGATTCTAAAGTCTGAAGCCTAGACCCAAGGTGTGTGTTCTCCTTTACAAGTGCAGCTGTAGCACCCAGTGCCGCTTTGGAGCATTTGCGGGTTTCCGCAGATTCTGTTTTCATAAGGGTGACAGCGGTTTCCAAATTTGTTAGCCAATTTGTCAGAGTCGAACTTATGTGACAAGCCGTTCACCGAGGTTATGAGAGAATTTATTTTCTGTCCAAAGCTCTGCAAAGTTTCATTGCCGTCGTCCACAGTATCTGGAAGTTTGCAGTCTTGAGCAGACCGCGTGGGTGGAGGACCAGAACATTTTTGCTCTTAGTTCCATCAAGCAGGTTCCTATCCTTCTTTGGGTTGCCCATATCTGGTCATACAGTCTTCTGATTGTAGATATGTACTATTGTAGATGTCCAAGTGCCCCAAAAAAACAAGTTTTTATGTTAATTAATAAGATCGAAATACACAGCACTAAATCCTGGTAGCCACGTTGTTCGGGCTCCACAGTGCCCAGCCTCTAAATATTAATGGGGTGTCACACCAAGTGAAAGTGGGGGTAGTGCCTAAGTTACCTGTACCGGTGATTATTGGAAATGACTTTCCAGGATTTACTGAGTTAATCACAGAGGGAGTAAATCTGGATGTTTCGGCAGCTGTGATGACAAGAGCTCAGGCAAAGAAAATCTCAGATGGTGAGGACACTTTTCCTTTTGGTGATTTTTATTCGGACTTGTTTGCGCACAGCTCCAAGATCCGTAAGTCCAGGATAGAAAGAAGATACCAGAGGAAACAGTGGCAACAAAAGACTGATGGACATAAGGGGTTAATATATGAAATGGTGAAACTAAACTGAATGTAATACCTACTTTTCACCCCTTCGTATGGTTTTAACTCTGGAATTACCTGAACTTGCTACATGTATGCTCTTATGTGTTTCTTATACTTTTTAAATCTACTACCTGACTGTATGCAGTAACACCTTGTTTTGTATGAATACCTAATTGTTACAACCACATGCATGTCATTTTTATTCAGTTAAAACAATAAAAATTTTAATTGCAAAAAAGAAACTAAACTGATAGCTGATTGTGATTTTGTTTCAGAACAAGCTAATGATGTTTCTCTCCAGGGTTCTTTTAAGCAGCTAGGGGTGAAACAAAACCAGAGTGAACCAATGTTTAAAAAATGTAATGAGTTACTATAAAGAGTTTGGGTTAAACCTCAGACACAGGAACATATAGAACAATTGGTTATATCACAAAAGTATAGAATGGAGTTGTTACAGATAGCACATGATAGTCCTATGACTGGTCACTCCGGGGAGGGATCGCATCCTTGTCAGACTGCTGTACAAATTTTACTGGCCTGGAATTCATGAAGATATTGCTACATACTGCAGTTCTTGTGCTGAATGTCACAAAGCAGCCCCAGTGACTAAAAAAAGACAAGGTGCCCCTATCCTTGGTAGATATGCCTTTTGAGAAAATTGCAATGGATGTGATCGTCCCCTTGGACAAAAGTAAAAAAGGTAATTGATTAATTTTGGTAGTATGTGACTATGCTACTCTATTCCCAGAGGAAGTTCCTATACGTACTGTCACAGCCACAAAAGTGGCAGCAGAGCTTGCCAAAATTTTCAGCAGGGTAGGCATACCTAAAGAGATTATTACGGATCAGGGTAGTAATTTTGGTGCTGCACTGCTGAAGGGGCTGTACAGACTGCTAGGTATCACTGCCATAAGAACCTCCCCCTATCACACTCAGACAGATGGTCTTGTTGAGCGTTTTAATCAACCCCTAAAACACATGTTAAAAAGGTTTGTAAAAGGGGAAGGGAAAGATTGGGACCAATACTTGCCTTACCTACTTTTTGCTTACAGAGACGTGCCACAGGCATCGACAGGTTTTTCACCATTTGAAATGCTATATGGTAGAAAACATAGAGGGCCTCTAGATGCAATGAAAGAAACATGGGAAGATAACCCCCCTCAGAAAAAAATCTATAAGTCTTTGAGCCAGGTGAAAAGGTCTTGCTACTGTTACTCACTACAGAAAATAAACTAGTTAATGAAGTGGCAAGGGCCTTATAAGGTGCTTAGACATACTAGCACAGTTAACTATGAAACTGAGACCCCTGATAGGAAAAGTCCTACTAAGATATACCATGCTTGATATTTGGGCTATGTTTGAGGAAATGCAGAAGTCAAGCCAGAGATTTCTAAGATAGAAACTGTAGTTAACAGTCCTATCCCTAAAACAAAGAAACAAGTCAGGTCATTTTTAGAGCTGGCTGGTTATTATTGGAAATTTGTTGCGAGGTGCAGGGACGTGATTCTGCCGCTGTACAACGGACTGGTTAGACCACACCTTGACTACTGTGTGCAGTACTGGAGACTGCACCTAAAGAGGGAATACAGCTCCTGGAGAGGGTTCAGAGGAGGGCAACTAAGATGATATGAGGTCTAGGAGATTTGACATCCGAGGAGAGACTGGAGGAGCTTGGCCTGTTTTCATTGGAGGAGAGGAGAGGAGAGACGGGGGGACATGATCGAGATCTTCAAGTACCTCAAGGGAATAAATAGGGTAAACAAAGAGGGGATCTTTAGACTGAAGGAGGGAGGTATCCACAGAGGGCATGGTTTGAAGGTGGGAGGATGGGGGGGGAGAGGAGGAGATTTTTCACCAAGAGGGTGGTGGAACCTTGGAATGTGCTGCCCGGCGAGCTGGTTCAAACTTCTACTGTGGAGGGCTTCAAGAGGGGGTGGGACAGGTACAAAAAAGGGAAGAAACAGGAGATGGCCTGGCCCAGGGGGGATGGTATGTCAGATAGGGGTTTCAGAATGACGAGGGGGTAAGGAGGCCTCAGTACCAAAATAGGGATCTGCGGCACCAGCAGACCAGGTAGACTGTAAGGCCTATTCTGCTGGCAAGCAGTAGGTTAGTATGTATGCTAACCTCCTGAAGAAATGGGTTGAAGAAACACCAAAGGCTACTTTGCTAGTTTTACCAGAAACTGATAAAGAAGATATTGATACAGCTTATGACAGACTAGAAATGCAACTGCTGATGCTGTAAAGGTGAATGTTTCCTTAACCTCCGAACAAACCGCAGAAATTCATAACTTGGTAAAGACATTTAACAGTACTTTTACCACAGTGCCAGGCTGAGCAAAAGGGGTCGAGCACGTAATAGTGACAAGGAATGCTCGCCCTATTAGACAGAAGACATACAGATTACCAAAGTGGTTAAGAGCTGACGTGGTTAAGGAAATACAAAAAAATGAAAGAATCTGGTATCACAGAAGAGTCGAGAAGTGCTTGGTCATTACCAGTGGTGACTGTAAATAAAGAAGGGAGTGTAAGAATCAGCACTGATTTTAGGAAACTTAAGTGTCAGAATTTGACAGTTATCCTATGCCTCGGATAGAAGATTTGGTGGACAGATTGTGGAATACCAAGTACATCAGTACCCTTGATCTAAACATAGAAACATAGAAGTTGACGACAGATAATGACCGCAAGGCCCATCCAGTCTGCCAGTAGCCCTCACCAAGGGCTACTGGCAAATCCCCCTAGCTAAAGAAACCAGGGGCAAAACTGCATTTGCCACTCCTATTGGATTCTATTAGTTCACCACCATGCTGTGTGGTTTACATGGCGCACCCGCTATAATCAGTACGTGGATGTAATTTTATCCCCTCACACTGGTTACTGTGCTGCGTACCTGGATGATGTTGTGGTGTACAGTCCAGACTGGAAAAGCTACCTGGAACACCTACGAGCAGTTATTCAATCTATCAAAAAGGCAGGTCTGATAATTAATCCTACCAAATGTGCATTGGGCATGTAAGAAATCAGATATTTGGGCTATGTTTTGGGAAATGGAGAAGTCAAGCCAGAGATTTCTAAGATAGAAGCTGTAGCTAACAGCCCTGTCCCTAAAACAAAGAAACAAGTCATGTCATTTTTAGGGCTGGCTGGTTATTATTGGAGATTTGTTCCCAACTTTGCCCAGCTAGCTACTCCCCTCACTTAAACTCACAAAGAAACGGTTTCCGAATAATGTGAAATGGAACTTTATTTATCTCCACCACCTAGGGAACTCCTTCCAGCAACCTCGGGGGCTCCCAGTCCCTACGTCCCTCCGTGACTTCTAGGTCCTCTCCACTCGTGCCACCTAGCACCACCTCTGGTTCTGAACACCCCCCGGAGTTAGAGCCACCCCATCCATTCAGGCGCTCTATCTATAGGGCAAAGTGCCAGGCACACGAGTCTGCTCGTGGAGAGGAAAGCCAGTCTGGATTTTAGGAGTGTGGGCTAGGAGGCCGAGGTGCCTTTATCTGTCTCCAGGAGTGGGATTTTTCCTCTGTTTTTACAGTTCCTGCCCTTCAGAGTGCGCCTGGCAAGGCAACATTATGCTGCAACTCTGCCCCTCGCATCCATAACGTTGCTATGTCGGGCATCTCCGACCACCACCAGAGGCTGCTTCGGGAGTGATCGCTTCCCCAAAACCCTCCCTGGGAAGAGAGTGCAGTCCTATGAACGCTCAATCTCTTCCCCCCTGCCGACCCCCAATGGCCCGGGCTCGTTCCTGAACCCGGGTCGCCCACGTGGCATGAGGTGTGGAATCCAGCGCCTCAACCCTCAGTGCCATCGGGCTGGCACTGAAGCAGCATATTGATGGGAAGGAGCATCCCATTCTATATATCAGTAGGAAGTTGCATGACAGAGAGAAAAGGTACTCCACCACTGAAAAGGAATACCTAGTGGCAGAATGGGCCATGGAGTTCCTTAAGTTTTATTTGCTAGAAGCGGACATTGTACTTATAACAGATTACAATTCTCTCTATTGGCTTAACCAAATGAAGGATAAAAATTCCAGAATCACACAGTGGTACCTGATGCTACAGCCATTTAAATTTAAAGTGATGCACAAATCTGGGAAAGAGAATGTCAATGCTGATTTTCTGTCAAGATATGGATCAGGGATTGAGAATTCCGAAGGTTGAAAAAAATAAAAAAATCTGTAGGTTTAAACTTCTCTGTTTGCTATACTGCATATGCACGGAACTATAAAGGTTATATGCTATTGTTAGAAGAAAATTAATAGAAAGCTTTGGAAACCTGTTTCTGTAAAATAAGTCCCCTCTTAAAGAGGAAGGTACGTGACGAGGTGGTTGAAAAAGACCCTGTCCCATTTGCTGTGCAATGGGAGTTAGGTAGGGATCTGTTCTATACTCTTCTTTTCTGTCTCTTCTCTGTCTGGTTGTGCAACCAAATGTTCTCGTGAGACCCAGGAACCGATTACTCTGACGGTCTCACGATTCTCCGCCTCTCGCTATCTCTCTGCCTTCACTTGCTGTTTTGGTCTTTTCTCCCCCCTTGCGTATCTGCGGTTATAAAAATATATGTGACTCTGTATGTGAAACTGAGATCCCTTTGTTTGAAAAAGTATATAGTTATACTGTTGAAATGATTGCAAAAAGGTATTTAAATGTATGGGGTTAACCTGAGATGCAGTTTGAGCTCCTCTCAGGCTTGTCTGTGAATTTTTGTGCAGAGCTGTCAGCAGGAGGCCAGCTTGGGACACTGTTCTATTTGCAAGCCTGCTTTGCAAAGAAGCTGACAAGAACTCGGATACAATTTGTGAAAAACAGGATGTCTCCTTAACAAGCTCAGAATGAAGAAGTTAATTGTCAGACAAAGACTTGTTACAAAAAGCAGCAATATTTTTTGCTGGGGAGACTTCTTAGACACTGGAAAGAAACCCTCGGATGAAGGACTTTGTTTTCTCTGTGTTGCCTTCATAAATAATTATACTGAACAATCTTTATTTTTTTATTTTACTGTTACTGAAAATAATGAAATGCTACTTGCAAATTTTATAACTGCTCCTGGTTTTCCTTTGCTTCCTGACCTATGCCTCGAAGACACACCTTAGGAAGAAACTAGGATCCCTACACAAAGACACCCTGTCTTTATGGTTAATCAAATAAAGAGGCTCACACATCAGAGTCTGAAGCTTGGAAATCCTCCAAGCAGAAATAATGGCAACTAAAAATAATGCTTTCCATGACAGACAGCATAGCTTGCATGTCACGGCTGGCTCAAAAGGAGCCAAATTAAATTTCTCCAACACAAAATTCAAGTTCCAAGGTGGGACTGGATTACAGACAGGAGGCTTCAGATGAAGAATGCCTCTCAAAAATGTACAAGACACCTCCAGTTGAGCCACCATATGGCCATCAACAGGCACATGGAAGGCTGAAATAGCAGCCAAGTTCACGTTAATGGAGGAGTATTATAGGCCAGACTCTGAGAGGGACAACAAGTACTCCAGAAGCTGATTCACTGGACAAGTGACAGGATCTTAATGGTGGGAAGCCACCCACAGAGCAAAGAGCTTCCACTTCATGGAATAAGAGGCCTTGATGGAAGGCTTCCTAGCAGCCACAAGACATCAGCCACCTTTTGGGACATCCTAAATATAGCTATGGCTATTTCTGCAGGAGCCAGACACGGAGTTGTAGTGACTTGAGGTGCGGATGGACTAGACGGTCCTTCTCCTGTGATAGCAAGCCTTTGCACAAGGGCAGGGGCACTGGAGGGTCCACTGTCAACTGCTGCAGTAAGGGGAGCCAGATCTGACAAGGCCAGAAGGGGGCAATGAGGATCAGAGTGACCCCTTCCATCTGCAGCTTGATCAACACCCTCTGGATTAGAGGGAAGGAAAGGGAGGGAAGGCATAGAGGAACCTCCCTTTCCAGAAAACCAGAAAATACCAAACCCTGGAGTGAACAAGCAGAAACACAGCAGTTTTGCATTGAGTGGGGACACAAATAGCTCCAACTCTGGATGACCCCACCTGTCTAACAGGTCTTTTGCAACCAAAGTCAGCAGCTCCTACTCATGCATCCTGGAATGCGACTGGCTTTGCCTGTCTGCAAGGATGTTTTGAATGCCTGGGACATGACTGGCCGACAGTTCTAGACCATATTCTAGAACCCAGTACCAGACCCTGATGGCTTCCTGACACAGAGGATATGAATGAATTCCCTCTTTGTTGTTGATGTAGTGTTCCCCCAGGGACAGAACATCCCTCATCTCTAGGATACTGATGTGGAGGGTGGCCTCCACTTTGGTCCATGTTCCTTGAGCCTGATGGGGCCCCAGATGAGTCCCCCAGCCCAACCCTAAATCGTCTGTGGTGAGGGTCTGCTGAGGGGAAGGAAGGAATGAGGGAGGGAACCCCTTTCAACAAGTTGCTGGGTTCCAACCGACATAGTAGTACATTTTTGACTGGGGAAGAGACTAGAACTTGCTGTTCTAGGCTGTCAGTGTGTTGGTCCCACTAGACCCTTAATGTCCACTGGGGGATCCTCATAGGCAGCCTGGCTACAGGTACAGTGACAACGGCTCCGGCCATCAGGCCCAAGATATTCCAGATATTCTGGGTGTGACTTATCTGCTGTTGTAGAGCAGCTGGGCCTCAGCCATCAGGTGTCCACCCTGTCCTGTGGTAAGAAAGGAAAGTCCCGGGCTGTGTCCAGTAGTGCCCCTATGTACTGAAGGTGCTGACAAGGGGTCAAGACTGAGCTGGGCAGATTAACCATGATCCCTAGGGCATGGAACAATTGCCTGGTATGCGCTAGGGTTTGGAGAAGTTTTTCCCTAGACTGTGCTTTGAGCAACCAGTCGTCCAGGTAAGAGAAGACGTCTCATCTCTCACTCCTGAGGGCCACTGCTACCACCACCAAGCATTTAGTAAAGATCCGTGGCACAAAGGACAAGCAAAAGGACAATGTTGAGAACTAGTAATGCTCTCCCTGGAACTGGAACCCGAGGTACTGTCTGTAGGGAGCATACACCATCATAGGCAGGTATGCATCCTGCATGTCAAGGGACCATATCCAATCTCCTTTTCATTCATTCATAAAATTTTATTCAAAAATTGTGAAAGGGATAGTTGTGACAATACTCCATTGAGCAAAGCTCATTTCAAAGCAGGTCCTCAATTTGTACACTCATATCTCAACAGATCATTTATACAGAAACAGTTAATAAATATATACATACAATAACCAGACATTAATGCATGGAACAGCCTGCCCTGGCACGGGATAAGCAGCAGGTTCTATAGGTTTATCATCTTGAACTTCTTGAGCTGGATGTAGAAATTCAGGTTTCTCAGGTCTAGGATGGGCTGCAAACCTCCTGTGGATTTGGGGACCAAAAGAAGTAGGAATAGAACCCTCTGCTCCTTGGGAACAGGTTCCATGGCATTTTTCGGCAGCAACATGCAAATTTTTCCCCAGCAGCACTGGAATGTGGTCTGGAGGGTAGCCCGAATGAACTAGAGGTAGATCTAGAGGCCATTCCAGAAGTTGTAGAGTGTAACATAGAAACGTACAAAATTGATGGCAGATAAGGACCACCAGGCCCATCCTGTCTGCCCATAAACCCTACTTGTGTCAGCGCCTGCTGACCCTACTCAGTCATTGGCTCTAGCCTTGCCCTCCCACCTCTAGGGTTCTCTTACGCCTATCTCATGCATGTTCGAATCCCCCCACAGTGCTCGCTCTCATTACCTCCTGGGGCAGACTGTTCCATGCATCTACCACGCTTTCTGTGAAGGAAAACTTCCTACCATTACCCCTTAACTGGCCCCCCTCCAATTTCATATTGTGCCCCTTTGTTCATATACCCTCCTATATTGAAAGATGTCAGCCCCCTGCACCTTGTTTATGCCCTTAAGATACTTGGAAGTTTCCATCATATGTGTGACCTTGCTCTATGAGCTGCAGGACCCAAGCATCTGTTGTGATCTCCTTCTACCTGTCCAGGTGGAGGGAGAGACGACCCCCTTCCACCACTTCTGGATTTTGTATAGGAGGGTGGGAACTAACGAGAAGTCATGCTGAAGCAGATTCAGCGGCCACAGCTGCAGCTCCTCTGAGGGCTTGGGGTGGACACCCGTGGAGAAGGAGGATGGGGCCAGCAAAACTGCTCTGCTTGAGCACCGCTGCCTGGCCCCTGACTGGGATCAATGTGGCAGCCCTGCCAAGGGGCACCCTCTGCCAACCTCTCAGTAGAGTGAGGCCCTGGGAGGGGCATGCAGAATGGAGTACTGGGGATCACCAGTACAGACCACACCATGTGACCCTAACAATTTCACAGTTTCTCCCCCCCAACAAGGGCCAGTGCTCTGCTCTCTACTCTATAGCTGGGAAGAACCAAGATGCTGAGGTACACGACGGCTACCCAGGGCAGCATTTAGCATGAAGGAACTAGCTTCAGGGTCACCTGAGAAAAAGGGTATTCCTGAGGGGCCCAGGGACAGCCAGGTAGTGTGGGAGGCATTCTCTAGAATAGTCGACAGAGAAGGCAGAATAAGGAGTGGATAGTCTGGCAGTTCTAGGAACTCTGATCAGAGGCTCCCAATGATGCCAACATCAAACCTCATTGCAGTTTATAGCTGCAACATTCATGAGAAGAAAGAGGGGCTTGCAAGAGGGGGCCTCAGGATATGCCACACAGAGGCCATAATCCCGATGGAAAGGGTGGAGCCTGACCCGGCAGAGGGACTCCCATCAATATCATCCTCCTCCTCTACTTCCAGCTGTAATAAGAGGTCAGGGCTGTACACCTGAGCTGCACTGATGGGCTCTAAAGACCGTAAGAAAGGAAGCGAGGTCGGCAACATCCTGGAGTACAGGGGTTGCACGACAAAGCTGGCAGTGACAGGGAGTGAGCCTGAGAGGCTCCGCCATTTTCGGGCCTGAGATAGGAAGCGGAGGCATAAGGTGCTATAGTAACTCTGCAAAGGAGAAGAGCACTGTCTGAACAGCGATGGTAGGCTGCATAGTGAAAGTGCCTGGCAACGTTGACAGGGGTGACTAGAGCCCCGACAGTGACAGGCCATCCCCAGCTGTAGTAGGTCTAGTGGAACACATGGTCAGGGCCATCCTGCCCTAAGCGGTCAAGAGGTGATGGTGGTGACCCACATTGCTGGATCGCAGCACAACATTAACAGGGATGGATGAGACTCCAATATCAATGTGTCAGTGCCCGCCACGGGATGGCTAAGACCCTGATGGTGACAGGCCAGCACCACCGTGGGAGGCCTGAAGGAATGCACTATTGCTGATCCTATGTGGGATGAGGTCCACACAGCAGGAGGCACTGTGTATGGCGATGGGGGTAACTGGACCCCTGATATCAATGGGCCTGCACCAGCTGTGGAAGGACCAGTGGAGTGCTCCATGAAAGCCAACTCCAAGGGAACAGGGGTGTGGGCAGTGGGAATCATAGTAGGGCACCATGCCGGCATCAGTAGGTTGTCGCCCGCCAGGGGAAGTCCAACGCAAGACACTACGGTAGCCAACCTGTAGACTCAGAGGTCTGAGCTGCAGGACTAATGACGCCATAAAAGGCTCCAACACCAAAGAATCATTGCCGGCTAAAGGAAGTCTGGCTGCCAGGCCTGCCACATCGATGGGTCATTAGCAGCCCAGATGCTGACAGACTTGCACTGGCTGTTGGAGGTCCGGTGGGAAGAGCTACCAGAGCCATACCTTGTGAGAAAGAAGGTGCTGGATGGCAGAAAGCATCGCCGCCAAAGCGGGCAACTACACATCTGCAGTCAGCGCCACAAGGAGCGGCAATTGGGAAGAGTACTGGGGGGGTCCCCACCTGGGAGAAATGGCAGAAGTCATCGGTCAGTCCCTGGAGGTCCTGGGGAGCCCAGGGAGAGGACCAGCAACACAGAAGGAAGGAGGGAAGAGCTCCTCCCTTAAGGATCACTCAGCTGTAGGAAGATCCGCTAGCTTGGGTCTTAGAGGAATGCAGGACTGCTCACTGGAGTCACTGGGAAGCTTGACTGAAGATCAGACGGAGATGGGCCCAATAGTCGTGGGCCCGAGGGATCTCCCATTCTCGGAGTAACAGAGGCATTGGTCATCTAAAATCAAGTGGAAATTATGTAGAAAACAAAAAAGTGATTTAGGAAAGAAAAAGAATAAAGTAATCAAAACTTTGATGGTCAACAGAAGCATAGCGATGTCTCAGTGGAGTCTAATGCACGATAGTCAACTGCGGGAAAAGAACTGAGGAGGAAGCAGGACCACCCACATTTATATGGGAGGGATGTCACCAGACTATGACATCATCGTGGGAGGCCCCTTGTAGACTACTAGCTAGAAAGGTTTCCATGTGATCCTAGTGCCTGGCATCTGTAGTTCCATAGGTGTGGCCTGATACAAGAGATATCCTCGATGAAGACGTACTTGGACATGTAGCCTTGTGCTACTAGAGTCTCTGAGACCTGCTCTATAACCATACTCTCCAGGAGCTGAGCTAAACTGGCCCTTAGCATGGACAGCGTGCCTTTTGGTATTCCGGGACTCCCGAAGAGGTCAGGGTCAGTATGGTGCAAGAGCCTTAAAGTCTAGAGGTAACCCCTTGCCCACCACTTCTAGAACCTACATGTCTGAAGTAATAACAGACCACCACAGAAAGAAGTGGTGCAACTTACCACCGACTGGGAGCTGGGACAGGGAGTGAATGGGAGAAGAAATGGCACCCCACAACCCATCCCTTTGAAGCCTTGGAGGGGGCTCCAGCAGGCTGAAAAATGGGAGGCACCCCTGTCACCTCCTCTTTTCTGGCCTCGAGTCCAAACTTGGGTATCGGATGCCAGTGCTGAAATTGCCCCTGCTAGGGCTGCTGTGGCTGAAAGCCATGAAACCAAAAGGCCTTTTTCTTAGGTTTTGGGTCTTTCTGGGATGACGCCACAGAATCCACGGTGGCGTCAAACTTCTCAATATGTATGAGATGCCTTTCTACCCCAGGGCCAAAGAGACGTTGCTCAGGAATGGGACATTAGCCAGCTTGTGCTGGGTGTCTGCTGTGAATGTGGACAGCCTGAGCAAGGCCCTAAGGTACATGGAAACAGCTGTAGCCATCAACTGGGCACAGGAGTTGTCCATATTCAAGGCTGTTTGGAGCTGGTGCTTAGCCAGCATGTAGCCTTGGCTCTTGATTTGCTTGGTTACCTGCTGCTTATCAACAGGAACGAGAGAGGAGGAAACAAACTAGCCCAAAGAGGGAGTGGCCAAAGTTAGCCATCATGACTGAATAACTAGCCTGCCAGAGACCGAGTGAGAAGGCTGCAAAAACCTTCTTGGTCCCTTAATCCAACTTCTTGAATTCCCTTGTTGGATGGCTTATCCACATCTCCCTGGCCCTTCAACTTATGAAAGGCTAAGTTGGAGACCAGATCCACCATGGAGGGGTGGACAGAGAACTCCAACAGGGTGCCCATCTGGGTAGGGGTTGCTGGGAAGGATGCTGGGTACTGACAAAGCTCCAGAACCAGTCCCAAGATAGTCAAGGCCAATAGGAAGATGACCCCCCCCGGGAATCATCCCCATTAAGGATGTCTGTGAGCGGGTATTTAGCCCGCTTCTGAATCAGCTCTAAAGGGACCTCCATGGATTCTGTCATCAACTGGAGCAACGCTCAAAAGGATGTCAAGACCAATGAGGCAGGTTGACCATCTGAGGAATCTTGGTTGAACAGCTTGGTTCTGCTTGAGGTCATCGAGGACTCACTCTCAAAGTCTAAGGACTCCTCAAATACTGCCCTGGTCCACTTCTTGCTGTGAACTACACTAGAGTTCTGGATGAGTTTCACCAATAGGCAGCCTGGTAGGCCAGTAGCAGGGTGGACTTCTTGGTAGGAGCCCCACCTTACAGCTGTGGTTGAGGGGGCTCCATCACCAGTACAAGAGAGGCAGATGCTGTGGTCTGCTGGGTCACCATCAAGGGAATAGACAGAGGAGGCCAAGGGTCCATTGTCCCCCAGAGCAGAGCCCTGCCCCTCCCTGCAAGAGGCCCTCTGCTGCCATGAGGTCTTCGTAATAACGATGAAGATGGCATTGACACTGATCCTCCCCAGAGGATGATGAAGTCAACTAACGACGAGACTAACTTTTTCCTTAACCAAAGTAAGCTTGACCACAGACAAGCAGTCGGGGGAATCTCGAGAGTGGGAAAAGTGTGATCATTCTCAGTTCCATGACCTTCAACGGTGGCTCTTGTGCCTTTTGTGGAAATGCAGGCTCACCAAGTAGGTCTGGAGGGCCAAGTATGTATCATTGAAGTCCTCTGTGAATGACCCTACGCTGTCGGGCCAAGCTGGGACCAGTGCTGAGACTGGAGATGAGGCCACTCCAGCTGCCACCACCTCCTTTTCAAGGTCTGCACGCTAAGCCATCGACCTGTTCACAGGCAAGGGCGGTTTGTGGTCCTCCGGCCTACTGAGATGTAGATGAGCATTCCATTCCTCTGACAAGAGAAACATAGCCTGACATCAGAAACAGTTGGAAACATCATGTGGAATCTTCCAGGCAATAGACACACATGTTGTGGGTGCCTGTGGCTGACATTCTCTGATTCTGATCATGCAGCACTTGAAGATGGGTTTCTGCCATTCCATTTTGCAAAGATCGATGACTGAGCAAAACCGGAAGACACACACTCTAAATATAGTGAAACTTATTGAATAAGTTCACCAGAGAACAGCACTTGAATTTGAAATTCCTAAAACACAGGCAGAGATGCAAGGGAGGAGACCTGTCCCTCCAGCGGAAAGAAAGATCTGAAGTCATGGAATGAAGCCAGAGGATATACCACCTGGGTGTTAGGAGAAGCTTATGTTAAAGGTGTCTGATGACAGCTTTCTCCAGCAGAACTGCCAGAGTGTGGAGAGTGAACTGTATCAACGTTTTTAGAAAAAAGGTTCTGTAGGACTTTCAACAACTTGTTCCAAAATACTGCAGGTATGGGTGGTGTCTGAAAATAAAAAAAAGAGATCAGACCCTGGTGCCTTGAGTCCAGAATGCCCTCCTTTCATGATTTTTGAGAATACTACCTCCAAAAGAGGGGTCGTTTCTTCCCAAAACCTTCTGCGGAACCTAGCCTCGGAAGCCATTAAATCCTGGAGAGCTGTAGTTTTTAAAACCCTTTATCTTTTCCAAACTATCCTGCCCCGTTTATCCTCCATCAAATCCAGCTCTTCCTTCCTCCAACACTGTGGCAGATAAATTGTGTTACTGATGTCTGTCACTTTGTAAATGGTAGTCTGGTACCATCTCCTGTGTATTTTGTGCTTAATAATACTTAGAAAAGATTTGTGATATCAATCCCCCGCCCTGTTTGCCATTTGTTTCCAGCTCGATAAGCCAGAAGGTGGCCTGCTTTGTTCCCCACCTCATATCTTTTTTTGATAAATATGGCCTGGCCTTGAATTGTTTCAAGGGTAAAGAGCTGTGTTAATGCCTGCTTAACCACCATGTTCAATTCTATTTTGTGTTCCTCTTCCAAATCAAAAATACCTCCTCCAACTCCCACTGGTTTCTTGATGCTCACACTGCTGAAGACAAGGTCAAGATGGAGAGTAGACAGTTATGAGGTCAGAGAGATCAGAAGGGGGGCAAAGCCAAGAAGAATTTTGAAAATAAGTAGGGCAGTTTTATGTTGGATGCGTTACAGGACAGGGCGATAATGGAGGTGGTAGAAAATGGGAGTGATTGTGTTACGTTACAGAGAGAAGATAAGGAACTGAGCAGGGGCATTCTGAATTGTTCTGAGTTGAGAAAGAAGGGAAGTCAGAGGTCTATAGTGGAGGTAAATGCAGTAGCCAGAGTTAGAGGGAATGAAGGTATGGATAAGGGGTTCAGCACAGGAAGGGTCTAGGAAGTGATGGATGCGGACAATTGGAGGCAGTGTGATCTAGAGGTTAGTGCACAAACCTGAGAAATGGTAGTCACAGGTTCAAAGCTTGGCAGAGCCATATACTCACAAAATGACCTTGGGCAAGTTACTTAACCTCCCAGTGCTCCAGACACCCAGCTGTGCAAATAGGTAGTAGTAGGACCCAGTTGAAAACCAGATGTTGCACCTCAGCTGGGCTGAGTAAACAAACTGTAAAATTACCCAAACATACATACACGCTATGCCATGGGCCAACTAAAAATAACCCATTTATTTTTATCTGCATGTTTTGGCGCCTCTGACCTTAAGAGGGGCAGACCCACAAGGTCGTCTGTAGAGGTCAAACCCTGCACATAAAAGTAAATGTGATATTTTTAGCCAGCCCGTGACATACATTATTTATACAATGACAGCGCCTCTCTGGCCAGATTGGTTCTTTCAGTGAAGATTTTACTGCTGTTTTTAACTACAGCAAATTCCACTGGGATGTCATCAGGCATCGTTCAAGCTATTCTCCCATTAGTTAACAGCTCCTTTGTAACCAGCCTAAAGTGGAAATAAATGCTGATGGCCCACCCAAGATTGAAATAAATTAATTGTTTCCACTTCAGGCCTGCCACACATGAAAATAAATGAATTTCAATTGCAAAAAAGTTATTCTCACAGTCACTGTGCAAAATTAAATCTCATCCCAGCTGGGTTATCCTGAATCAATAAACCGTAAAATACAAATTAAACAAAATATTGTGGAGAGGATAGCAGGCAGATTTGTAGATCATTATAACAAGAGTTAATTAATTCGGCATATAAAATCCAAGACCACACTGCACCTGGGCATGACACACACACACACACACACACACACACACACACACACACACACACACACACACACACCACAATTTGCCTTACAAATGTCCTTTTCAACCACAGGAAAAAGAAGCTGTAATTTCAATACCAACTTCACCAGTAATTCCCTTTATACAACCACTCTGATTTGTTTTCTTCAGATGTGCCTATGACTCAGTGTGTATGGGTGAAGTGCAGGTCTCACTTCTCGTCAAATTTCTGACTGATACGAGAGGAGTGAAGGGGGAGGGAAGAAAGTGAAACCCAGAATCAGCCTCTTTCACTTTGAACAGCAACTCCAGCAGGGAAATGAGAAGGGGCTTCATTTCCTATAATTCAGTCGAAGTAAGATCGCAAACCTAGCAAAGTGAGGCAGCAAATGCTGTCAAGGGTAAGCAATCAATACTGGCAAAGGCTGCCATCCAGTGGTGCCAAAGGTAAGCAATCAAGGCTGGTAATGGAAGGTAGGAAATGCTGGCAAAGGTAAGCAATCAATGTTGGCAATGGTAGGTAGGCAATGCTGACAAAGGTAAGCAAGCAGTGCCGGTAATAGTAGGTAGGCAAAGCTGGCAAAGATAAGCAGGCAGTGCTGGTAATGGTAGGTAGGCAATGCTGCCACAGGTACGCAGGCAGTGCTGGTAATGGTAGGTAGGCAATGCTGGCAAAGGTACGCAGGCAGTGCTGGTAATGGTAGGTAGGCAATGCTGGCAAAGGTAAGCAAAGGTGGCAAAGGTAAGCAGGCAGTGCTGGTAATGGTAGGTAGGCAATGCTGGCAAAGGTAAGCAATCAATGCTAGTAATGGTAGGCAGGCAATGCTGGCAAAGGTACGCAGGCAATGCAGGTAATGGTAGGTAGGCAGTGCTGGCAATGGTAGGTAGGCAATGCTGGCAGAGGTAGGTAGTCAGTGCTAACAAAGGTAGCCAGTCATTGCTTGCAGAGTTAGGCAGGAGGCAATGCTGGCAAAGTCAGACAGACAGTGTGAGCAAAGGTAGGCAGGAATTGCTGGTAAGGGTAGGCAGACAATGCCAGCAAAGGCAGGCAGACAGGGCAGTCAGTGATGGCAAAGGTAGGCAGTAAATGCTGACAGAGGTAGGCAATCAATAATTGGCCAAAGTAGCCATTCAGTGATGGCAAAGGTAGGCAGGCACTGCTGGAAAATGTAGGTAGTCAATACTGGCAAAGGTAAGGAGTTAGTACTACCAAGGTAAATAGTCAGTGCTGGCAAAGATAGCCAGTCAGTGCTGGCAAAGACAGTCAGTCAACACTGGCAACAGTAGGCAGTCAGTGCTGGCAGCAGTAGGCACTCAGTACTGGCAAAGGTAGTCAGTCAATACTGACAAAGGTAGCCAGTCAATACTGAACAAGGTAGGCAATCAATACAGGCAAATGGTACGCCATATAGATTGGCAGAGGTGGACATAGTCAAGTGTGAAGCTTCACCACGGCCGCAAATCCAGAGCATTTTCACCTGAACTGTTGGCACAGAGTTTAACAGCGGGATAGAGCCAGTCCAGTCCAGGGTAACACTGAAGACAGATAAAACCTAGACTAGTTATAAACAGACTAGATTGTCTTCAGGTCAGCAAAACTAGAGAGAGATCTGACACTCTTGCAAAACCTGTCTTAAGAAGGCAAAGTCAAGGTGGGATGCTATGTGTGTGGGGGGGGGGTCGAAAACTCTAATTTGTGCAGGAGTGGTGGACCCAGAGATTGTCTACTCCTCCCTATCAAACTGCTTCTTGGTGCACAAAACAAAGTTCTCACAGTGGCCGCAGTCTATATCCCTCCAAAAGACCACCGTGCCAGTATTAAGTCTGTACTTGATTTTGTTAGTCTGCAGCCCTCTGAAAATGAGCTCCTCCTCCTCGGGGATTTCAACATAAACTGGCTCGCCTCTGACACTGGCTCTTACAAAGATGACATCCTAGCAGCAAACCTGACTCAAATGGTAACCTCCCCACCGGAAAAATTACAAAACTGGTACAAGCACCCTTATTGACTGGGTTCTCACAAATCACCCTGACCGGATAAAAAACATTAAAGTCCTCCCTGACTCCCTCAGTGACCACTCCCCAGTGTCCTGTACCTGGTCTAATAAATTTCTCAAGCCACCCCCCAAAGTTATAACAAGCAGAGTATTGCCTTATGGGAATCTTATCAAGTTGAAAACCCATCTCCTACAACAGGACTGGACGCCAATCCTTGAATCAACTGATATTAATACCGCACTAGAATACTTCATTAAATCTTTCAACTCTGCAGCGACTTACTCGCCCAGTAAAAACGTAAAATCAAAGCACTATCAAATCCATGGATTACTGCCAAACTACTTGCCGAGCTCAAGGTTGGGACCACCTCTGGGCAGTTGCCAGAGACACAGGCTCACCTCATGATACCCTAAAATACAAGCAGGCACGAAATAGATGTACCTCACAAATTAGGCAAATGAAGGCGCCTATTTCAAAATGCCCTTGAATCCACCTGGGGTGATGGAAGAGCTTTTAGAACATCCGAAACATAATGGGTAAACAATCAAAATCGTCACCTACCATTATGAAAGTTGATGGATCCACCACTCTTGACCCAAAGTCTATTGCAGATGCAGCATAGACATTCACAGACCTTAGTGGGGTCCTCCCCAGATTTCTTCTCGGACTTACTTGTGCCTAGCCTAGTATCACAAAATACCCTCGTGACAAACCACAATTTTACTTCAAGAAAATCAAAGTGCTCAAAGCACACAAGTACATAAGAAAGGCCTGCTACAAATCCAGAACAAGTAGTGACACGCTAGATCTAAAATCCTGTCTCACCCTGGATGAAGTAATTCACCCCTTGCAAAATTCTTAATCTGTCACTTTGCCAAAATCAATTTCCCAACAAATGAAATCTGCCATAGTTACGCCATGCACAAAGGGGGACAAAACCTCAACAGGAAACTATCGACCAATGTCAATACTCCTCCCTCTCCAAAGCACTTGAGCGAATAGTGGCAGACCAACTCTCTGATTACCTGGACAAATACAATCTACTCTGTAATCAATAGCATGGCTTTAGGAAAGGACATAGTACAACAACAGCCTTACTTGATTTCTCTGGAGAAGTCCCTCAGCCCTGGACAAAGGGTGCCAAACAGGTGCAGTCTTTATCGATCTTACAAAAGCTTTCGACACAGTCCATCATGGCCTACTTACCTCCCTACTTTCTAGCCTAGGCCTGGCCAAGGTCCTTGTGCTTGGGTAAAGTTACCTGTCCAATCGGTCACAGGCTGAAAAATCTCTAATGAACTCTCCGACTTCAAACCAGTTCTCTCGGGTGTACCACAGGATCAATTCTTGGACCGCTCCTCTTTAGCCTGTTCCTAACTCCTCCCAGATATCTGCCAGGAGAAAATAATCTTATACGCTGATGATGCTGTAATTCTCTCTTCCCACAAGGATCCAAACTCCCCACGAAAAAGCCTGCAACTTGCTTTCTCTAGTGTTGAAAGGTGGTTCCTGGATAGTAAACTTGTGCTAAACCACAATAAAACAAAAGCCATGCTCTTCTCCAATCACCAAAACAAAAATAGGCATACTCCACTCACCATACAAACCTCTGCGGGAATTACACTGGACCAAGTAAATACTTTCAAATACCTTGGCATCACTTTTGACCAAGGGCTCACCTTTGCAACCCACATTGACAACACTGTGAAAACAGTGAACCAACGCCTTGGAATACTATTCCATAACCGTCAATTTCTAAATCAAGCGGCATTGAGAATAGCTATACAGAGTTCCATAATCTCAATCATTGACTATGGCCTTATTATTTATGGCTCAGCTACCTCCACTGCTCTAAGGCGTATCTCAATCACTCTAAATAAGGCCTGCCGGCTCCTCACGGGGCTCAAAGACTGACTCCACGGTGATCTGTACTATGAATCAGGCTGGTTGAACCTATCAAATCGTCTTATTTATCTCATCTGCACAATGGCAAAAAAATCTATCTTGGGACTGACTCCATTATGTATTCAAAACCTACTCCGACTGAATCCTGGCTCACGACCCTCCACCAGATCTGAACGCCAACATTTCCTGGTTCCGAGATGCCGGACTGCACAGGGACAAAGATCTTTCACATACAGGGCCCCGACATGGTTCAATGCGCTTAGTCCACCTACTCTATCCTCAACCTCGCTTGAAGCTTTCAAATCCATGCTCTATGCCCACCTCACCACCACTAGCAACTGTGATTACGCTAGATAAAGACTACTACTCTCATGTCCATCCTCACATCTGAGGCCTCTTCCTCCTGACTAATGAACCCTCTGGTACCTCTACTACTTCCTGTCTCCCACCCAAACTCACTCCCCCCCTTTTTTCCTGTCCCCTCTCACTTACTCTCCCGCTCACCACCTTTCCCTCCTCTCTAGCCTCCTTTTGACGCCTAATGATCACCCTCTCCCTGGAAGTTTCCTTAACCTCGAAATTGTCTACTCGCTTGAACCTGTTATAGCTTGTTTTTCTATGAAACTTAAAAACATTACTGCCTTAAACTGTTAATAGCAAATTTATGATGTAACTTTCCTGTCTGGTTTTACCTGTAATGTGTATCATGCTTTGTTAAATGTTCGTTGTGACGTGGAACCTTTGTAAAAGAGCCCTGGCTCAAAGGTATTAATTCCTAGACTAATAAACTAAACTAAACTAGATAAGGTGGCTGTTTTGTATTCAGGGCCCCTGAAGACGGTCCAGTGGCCTTCTCCCCTCCCCAGGCCCCTCCTCCCCCTCTCATAAGTTCGACCATAGCCCATGGGGCAGGGATGCGGGAACAGGACCTACTTGGATACACTGGCCCTACCATGTAATTGCAACATCGGGTGAGTGGCACTGGGGGCTCTCTCTGAGGGGTGAGATGGTAGAGCCACACAGCCCGTGCTGACACTCAGCCTGCAGGCTACACTACACAACAGGAGGTGGTAGGAATTACCATCTCACATCCTGTTTAAAATAACAAACTCATCCCTAAATATAGGCAACCCAAAGTCAGAGGAAGCATACTGACACCACAGCCCACTGTTCCTTTCTATCCCACTCCCTTCCTCCCCAACCTAACCCATGACATTAACTATGTCAGGATGCTCCTCCAAGGAGGCATTCCCTCCGGGTGGGGCAGCTGCCCTGCCCAATGGTTCTTCTAGAAGATCTGATCAGATGGAAGTATTCCCAGTTGTTTCATTTAAGACCCAAGGTGACCAGTTGTTCCTTAGTTCCCTTTTTGTTCTACTGTTGATTGTAGTATGTGCATCTTCATCCAGGTCACCATTGTTGGAAATTCTCAGTCAGTTGTACAAGACTGATAAAAATGTATACAGCTATAATATTGTTCCTAAGAGTCAGCATTTTACAAATCCTAGAAAGGCTTGCTTTGAGCGGGGCACCTGGGGGCGGTGGTGGGGGAGTACCCTTACAGAGAGCCAACTGGATAGTATGCCAATCCTACAACAAAACAAATGATCACACCCTCTATGCAGCTCTTTTCACTTACCATTAACGGACTTTCCACCCCAGTAAAAAGACTGAGCATAATGTCATACCTAAACAAGACCAAATCTGATATAATTTACTTACCAGGGACCCACCTGTCCAGAAGTGAGCATTCTAAATTAACTAAATTCGGCTACAGGGAGGTATACCCTTCAGCATTTTGTAATGGGAGGAGAAGGGGAGTGGCTATTTTGGTATCACTCCATGCCAGTTTTCAGCCTGGAGGATCCTGGGTAGACCCAGAAGGCAGGCTGGTGATGGTGCACGGCAAACTCAACCAGAGCAAGGTGACTCTGGCAAATGTGTACCTCCCCCCCAAACGGGTATCAAGACTACGACCCTAAAACCACTCAGACAAAATAATACAGTTCACAAAAGGCATCCTGATTTTGGGAGGCAACTTTAATATCTCCCCAAATCCCAGCTGGAATTCATCCACCCATCGCCAAATAAAAAAACTACACAAAAATACTTCTCCGGGAGGTGAGGTGGGTGGATGTCTGGCGTCGCTTACATCCAAGAGCCAGAAACTACACATTCTATTCTGCAGCTCACAAAACATACACACGCATTGATCACTGCTACACCCAAGTGGAATGCTTTAATACCTTCAGGACAGCCATACTGGAGATATACTACACATAGACCATGTACTGATTATTAGTAAATGGGATCTGGGCGAGGAGTGACGTAACATGTTCTGGAGCTTAAACCCATACTATTTAAAATCACCCCTATTTATCGATTACATGACAGAATGCACTGAAGAATTTCAAGAATACACCCCCCCCAAGGACTCAGAACCCACAATTTACTGGCATTCGCTTAAAGCGGTACTGCGTGGGAAAATCATCCACTACACCGCAATGCAAACCAGGAAATACCAAGAACATCAACACCAGCTGGAAGAAACTTTACACTTTCTCCAGATGGCACATAAACAGGGAGACCATTCAGTGGTGACTTAATTAAAGCAAACTAAAGCAGACCAAAACACACTTTTTAAACATCAAACAGAGATTTCCCTTTCATTCCTTAGACAGCGTTACTACGAGGTAGGGGCCAGGGCAACTTGCCTGCTGGCATACCAACTTTGCAAACAAAGATGAACTGCCATGATAACCTCCCTGCTACAACCAAGTTCTGGCCAAAAACTGACAAAATTGCACAACATCACTTCCGGGTTCTGCTCTTACTACTCAACCCTCTACACCCCCGAGCGAATAGCAAGCCAAGATTCAATAAACAATTACTTACAAACGTTAGCCCTTCCGAATTTAACTCAAGAACAAGGTAAACACCTGATGACTCCAATTACTATAGTAGAACTTAAGGTGGCTATTGCCCGATCAAAGACTCTTAAGGCCCCAGGGCCAGATGGCTATGGAGCGGAATTCTACAAAAATAAAAAAAAAAGTATGGCGCAATTATCCTCACTCCTATTGAAAACTTTTAATTCTGTCCTGGAAGGAGACCCCCATGGGCATTCGCGGCGATCTCAGTGATCATAAAACCGAAAAAGCCCCAATACTGTCCCTCTTATAGACCAATCTCGGTTCTTAATACCGATTATAAATATTTTATGAGCATACTAGCGCACCAAATTGACCCACTACTCCCCCAACTAATTGATATCGACCAAACTGGATTTGTTAGAACCCGCTCCACGACAGATAACATAAAACAAACTCTCCATATTATTCACCAAATGGTGAAACAGGGCCACCCTGCTGCGCTAGTCAGTCTAGATGCTGAAAAAGCATTCAACTGGGTGTCCTGGCCTTTCCTATACTCTGTGATGGGTAGGATGGGATTTCCAGTCGTACTGATCCAGGTCCTTGAGAACTTGTACTTAAATCCAAAAGCATGCATCAAGGTGGGTGGCCACCACTCTCCCTACAGGGATGCCCCCTTTCCCCACTATTATTCACTATATATTTGGAGCCCTTAGCACAACAGATTTGTGAATCAAACCACCTTACAGACATCCCATTGTGGGGTGGAGCATCATCTAGCACTATATGCAGATGATGGTCTATTATATCTGGGTGACCCTGAAGGTTCCCTACTGGTAGCATAGTCTATCCTGGAGGAATTTGAGCTCCTATCAGGGTACAAAATCAATCTAACTAAGACTGAAGTGCTTGCATTTCACTATCAGCCATCCCAGATAACCCGGGACAAATGTTGATATAAATGGGACCTAGACAAACTAAAATACCTAGGAATACAATTATCAAAAACTCCCAAGGACATTTATAAAAATAACTGTCCCCCCCCCCATTACCAAACAGCTTATAGATCATCTGACCAGCTGGAATATGCTACCACTGAGCCTCACAAAAAGAATAGAGGTTGTCAGAATGGTGACCCTCCACAGGGCACTATGCTCATTTACAAATTTACCCATCTCAATTCTATAATCCACCTTCAGACTATGGAGCAAATCCATCTCATGCTTCATCTGGGCCAGGAAGTGACCTAGGGTGAAACTACAGTTTCTACACCTTCCAAAGAATATGGGTGGACTCTCTTCCCCCTAATATGTAATTCTACTACTGGGCAGCGCAATTAAGCCATCTGCTGGCTCGACAGCTTTCCCCACCCCAAAATCATTGGAGAACAATAAAAGAATCCCACATAACAGATGAGGAATATCCCAGGGCAATGTATGATCTGGACTACAACTCCAGAGGTTTACCTACCTCTAAACCCCTGGATCAGGAACCTAATAACGGTTTGGCACTCGAGTAACAAGGCACTTCATTTGATCTTGTTTCCGTCTCTGAGTTGCCCAGTAGCACAACTGGATGACTTCCACCCAGCAATGATAGACCACAGATTTAAAGAATGGGAGCACAACTCCCTAAAATACTTATATCAGACTATCTCTCAAACAACATTTAAACCTTTTGATACCCTGCTGCAGGAGTACAACCTGAGGAGATCAGATTTTTAGATACGTACAGCTTAGGCACTACAGCCAATCATTGCCTATTGCAGTATACCTTCCCAAATCCTTCCCTCCACTGATCACTACTGTGATAGCTCTTATTAACTCACAATATACAGGATATATGGTATTCACATTATATAAGCAGATTTTGGACTCTACAAAGGATGCCACACTTCAAGTCCAACTGAAATGTCAAGAGGAGATAAATACTCCAATTGCCATGGAGAATTGGAAGAGGGCCTGTCAAAACACAGCGAAAATAACCAACTCGCATCAATGGAGGGAGTAATGCCTGGAAACAACTAATAAGATATTTTGTGACACCAGCTATTATCAGGCACTACTCTCTAACAGGAAACTCCAGCTGCTGGAGGGGCCGTGGCGAGCTATCAGCCCAACACACATACACATAATGTGGACCTGCCCAACCATACAAGCCTTCCTTGAACATGTGCAGAGAGAACTTGAGGAATTATTTGGAAGATCAAACCTCCTATCTCAAGGTTTATATCTATTCCTACAGTATCCCCCAGGCTGCAGAGACCCCACATACGATACCTCCAAGGCATTTTAATTACCGCTGCAGAGAAAAACATCACTAGGCTAAGCTATGGCTGACACTTAGACTGCCTATGGTCACAGAATGGTGGTCCATAACTAAACACATGTACCAAATGGAAAACGATCACAAAAATCAAGAGGAAAAGTGCCCATCCCGTTGAACAGGCTGGCTATTATACTATGTGTCAAAAGACGGGGAATTTGTCCTGTAAACAGCTTTAAAACAAACTAAACAGAAGAGTTAAAAGCACACCAGTGGTACTCTCTGGGGTCACTGCCCCCCTCCCCCCATGCTCCCCATGGGGACCCCTGCCTGGGCTGCAGAGTCAAATCTCCCCCAAAGACTCTCATTAACTCCATAAAGGGAATCAAGGGAAAACCACACAGCTTTATTTCACAGCTCCCCTTCCTGTTTGCTGTAAGGGAGAGGGGAGCTTCACATTTTGAGATTACTCATCTATGTGATTCCTCACTAACTCCAGAAACGTGTAAATGTATTGGGGGATGTCTCGCAGCACTGGAGGCGTTATAATAAAACTGTAATAATGATATTGACATGGAACTAGCCGACTGTAAAAACTATTTCGATAAACATGATATTTAAAAAAATAAAGGAAGGCAAAGTCACAATGCTAAAACTGCAATGGGGCCAGTACCCTAGAAAAACCTAATAAACCTAATGAATTCTGGATTGCAGCAAATGACCCCACAAAGGGTAAAATCCACAAGCCTATAACAGACTATAACACAGATCTGGATCGGCCTGCTGAAATAGAAAATTATTTCAAAGATTTATTTCCCAGCTTTACATCTCATATACCCAGCCCCAATATCCACACTCTGCTACTGTTATTGTGCATGTTGTTACAGAGAAAGACAGGCCGCCACCAGACAACATGGTGCTCTTACCTAGAAGCCAGTACGGAAAGGAACTGAGGTAGGCACGCATTCACACTTGCAAACAGATATCCAGAATCCAAATTTAAAATGCAGGATTTTTCTTTTATTGTGATTTTGAAACTTGTACAAAATTTCGTTGGGCTGCAACCCCTGTAGTATAACTTAACATTTTACCTCCCGCTGGTTCTGCATGGCCAGTCCATCACCCCTAATGTTCTGAACCTGCAAGCACTGGAATTCTTTAATACTTATGCAAACAGCATGGAAGCACTACATGAGAATCACATTTTTAAAGCAACATTCTAGGCTGGCTCGTCGTCACGGTGTCAGGGCTGCTGCTTGTAACATCAAAGAGCTGGGTTCAGAAATGAGCAGCTGGGGTCGGAGGATCAAACATCCCAGCCGATGTTTTCTGTGGAGGAGGGCAGGGAATCATTCCCCACCTCACTACCGCCACCTGGTGACCACAGGTGGCGATGCAGGCTGGAGCTGCTCTGGAGATGGGAACGCCACTTGACATGCACCAGCCCAGTGGTTTGGAGAAAAAAGAACTCGCCTGTGGCATGATGAAGCCGGCTCCCTGCGGGCCCCACAATACTGACCAAAGCACCCTCCTCATCCACTATGCATGAACTCTGGAGGGGCTTTGGGAAGCCCAACAGCCTCACAATGGCGGTAAGCCATGGAGTCTGGAGGTAAGGACAAGTACCCAGAGAAGGCAAATGATAGGACTGGGGGACCTGGTGGAATGGGCAGTTTGGGGAGTAGGGGGGAAATACAGAGAATAAAAAACAAAGCAACCTTCAAAAATAAAATGAACGCTGAGTTTACCTTACAACTACTAGAATTCTAAAACTGTTTCCAAAGAGAGGGAAAAACACAGAAGCTGAAGAATGGAGCACTCCTTCCCAACGGAAGATGACGGTAGCCATGTTTGTGTACCTCACAACTGCATGATCTGCAAGTCATATGACTAACTGATGCTGGCTTCTTCAGTCAGCTATCACAAGCAAGCGTGCTAATGATTACCAAGCTCATTAAGGATTAACTCCTTCACTGCTGGAAACTTTTTTACATCACTAAAAAAAAGTTAAAACACAGTAGTTCTTCAACTAACCAAATGTATCATATAAAACAAAGGCTAGAAAAGTGCCGAGCACTGATGCAACAATGCCATCAAGGGTAACTCAAAGAGCTCATAAATCCACTTGTTCTAATTATAAGCTTGACAACCCCCCACAGAATCCTATCAACTTCGTGGTCTAAACACATCACCCAACCATTCACGAATTTCTGGTATACAAACAGTTGGTAACTAACCTGCCCTAATCTACCTAGCAGCAACCTAACTAAATGAAAATAAAACCTTTTTACATTAAGGTAAAAAATCCACTTTTTAAACAGAAAGAAAAACCACCAAGGGGCATAGGTTTCTTCAAAATAAGTGCACTTCTAGGGTTTATTCAAAGGCACTCTGCCTTTATTACCAAACTCACATATTCTACCTAGCAACAACTTAACTAAATGAAAATAAAACCTTTCCCTTAAATAAATAAACATTTTCCATTTTATCAGCATAATAACTCACTTCAGGGCATGAGTTTCTTCAGAATTAATGCGCTTCCCATGTGCGTTGAAAGTCACTTGATCATTTGCCTTGTGCCTTCCAATTCACCTATGGTGTACATTAATTCTCTAGAAATACATGTCCTGTTATCAGTTACTGTGCTTACATACAGTATACTTTTTTGAATTTTCCTATATATATATATATATATATATATATATAAATAAATGGGTCAAGATGGCCGACACAAATGCTACTCAGATTAGAGGAACCAGGTCACCTGCCATGCCTATATGTACTCACAAACTCACAGTGCTGCATGTTCTAAGCCAAGGTGTGCAATACCAGGTCATTTTAAACATGCAATAATGCACAGGGATGTCATGCCAAGAGAATTTCAGAGTGGGCACACAGGTAGAATTGGTCACGGGCAAACCCTAAATTACACTTTTACAGCCTTTTTTTAGTCCAAAATGCACTACTGAGATGAGCATTTGGAGGGGCACATAAGCTATGGACATGATGGCTCTGATAATGCACTCCAGTGTGCTGTGTTTGTTGGGAGGTCAAGGCCGTCCCCTCTGGTATGTGCTAAGGGGCACTAGGCCTGTAGCCACCTGCCACAGTACACTGGAGAAGTGCCTATGAAATTCATTCAAAGGTGTCCATTTCCTTATGACGCAGATTCATCCCATCAGGTACCAGCTCAGGGCAACATCTACCAACCCCTTCCTCGAGCCATTAACAGCCGTGCGACTCACCTGCGTGGGCTCTGAAATCCAGACATGGGGCTCAAACACAGCCCAGTGGGTCCACTGACTGTTTTCGTACTCCCTAGACACTATGGAGTGACTACTGAATGTCACAGTAGAACGTTCCTACCAGAAACAGTTTAAGGAAGTAAAGAAATCAAAGGAAGATGGCATGACACTCACTGTTCGTCCCCCACTCTCTTGATCCATTCCATGTCCCGCCGGTCACAACTGCTGGCCAGTTCCTGGACAAAGCAAACACAGATATCATTAGCTTCTGTCACTTCCCCACCACCCCAACATAGATGCCGTCCACTCCTGTCATAATTCCCTCAAACACAAGTATCATCAGCTCCTGTCACCCCCCACAACTAGATTCCTCACCCAGCTCATACCTTCTCACCTGGTTTCAGCCTTTGGTGACTGTTAACATGATATGGACCCAGAGGAGCACATGCAGGACACCGATAAGTTACAAAATTGGTTCTGTAGAACAGATTATTGTTAAACGAAAAGAAAATAAGGGTGATGACGTTTGGAACGAGACAGATTAAATGCACATGGACAAGAATTGCATATTACAGGGTCAGAAAATGAATGGTGTGGAAAATTTTAACTATTTAGGTGCGGTTCTTGATCAGACACTGTATGCAAGATCATGTAAACAAAGTAACGGTAACAGTAAATAGAAACCTAGGTTGTCTATGTAGAAATCAAAATAATTTAACAACGGAAGCTAAGGAAGCAATTGCAAAGCAGGTGTTACTTCCTGCGCTAGAGTATAATTCCAGTTCTGCTATATCAAGTCCCTGAAAGTGTTCTGTCTAAATATGTTGTTACATTTCATAAAATGTAGATTTGTAACCAAATCTCCCAAGCAGATTCACCACTGCGAGATATATACATGTGCAAAAGTTTTGGCACTACATGACAGAATTTTTCAGAAAGTTGCGAGCTTTGCACAGAAAGCACAACAACTGTATGGAGATTTTAAGAGAAAAAGTAATTCTAGTCACGAAAACTATGTCTTTGCAAAATACTTCAATCGAATGGTTTAAAGGAAAGCGTACAAAAATAAAGTTAGCTGAAAGATTGTTTTAGTATTATGGACCGGAAGTGTTAAATAAATTAATTCAACAGGATATTGATCTGTTTGTAAATATCCTATTGTCAAACGAAATCTGTATAACAGATTGTGGGTATTTTCTACGTGTGATTGTATAAAAGTTGCTTAAATTCTAATACTGTGGCATCCTTTGCATGAATCTGTACAAATGTTGCATGAAATTACATAAATGTTGTTTAGCTAGCCCTCTGCATAATATTTTTAAATTACTTTTTTTTTTTTTTTACTTTTTTGTATTTTATCGTATGTAATGTTTGCTGTTCCTATATTGTACCCTTATCCCCAGCCATGGCTGAAAACGGATCTTTGTGATCCAGTCCACCTTCCTGGTGAAATGAAAATAAAAAAAAATTAAAAATGAATGCCGATTCTCTTGGGCCCCTTTATTCAAACAGTTAATGTGGCACTAACCAAGACTAGCACTTGCTAACGGGGGCAGGGGCCATGTTCAAAGGCCCCAAGAGCGCGTCACTGATTTGACAGAATATACCGCTGCATTAAGGCAAATGAGGTATCCACCATTGGTATACTCAGTGGTTTTGGCAGCGCTAAACAACCTCCATCACAGTGCTGTTTAACACCACCAAAACTCTATCCTTATACATGCGCTTAGTGGTAAGCACCGCCTCCAATCACTTGTACAGCATTACTGTTCCCTGGTAGACTAGTGGACCCCTGCCCACCACCCCTGACTGCCCATCTTCTGTTACATTACTGTTCCTTGTTAGTCTAGTGGACTCCCCTTCCGACTGCCCATCCTCTTACTGTACTGTTCTTTGGTGGTCTAGTGGACTTCCCCAACCCCACCACACACCCCGATTGCCGGTCCTCTATTACTGTACCATTTCCTGGCAGTCTAGTGGACCCCACAACCCCTAACTGCTCGTTCTCTACTACTTTACTGTTCCCAATTAATTTAGTGGACCTACCACCTCTGACTGTCCATCCTCTAGTACTATACCATTCCCTGGTAATCTAGTGGACACCACCCTCCCAACTGCCTGTCCTCTATTATTGTACTATTCCCTGGTAGTCCAGTGGATCCCCCCCGACCTGCCTGCTCTGGACCCCCTCTCCCCACCACCCCTTGCCCTGGTCCACTGCCACTGACATACAGCATTAGAGACAGCACTGGCATTCAGATGACTACTGGCCGAAGTGCTAAGCAGACAGCCGTGCTGGTCACAGTCTCTAATGCTGTATACTGGCGGCAGTGACAAAGGAGAGAGCTGTGTAGGAGGAAGGTCCGATGTGGGCAGGTACAGTGCCGCTTACACATTTGGGTGTGCCCACTAGACTACCAGGGATCACTGCAATTATAGAAGATGGGCAAGGGGGGGGTGGAGGGTCCATTAAACTACCAGGGAACAGTGATGTAACAGGACGAGTGATCGGTGGGGGGGTCCACTAGACTACCAGGGAACAGTACAATAACAGGGGACTGGTGATTGTGGAGCACCCAGCTCCAGCCCCCGCAGGTTAATGAACCCATAACGGGCATGCAAAGGGTCCCTGGTGCCTTGTACACCCAATGGGCTCATGAGCATGTTGAGGCTGAATATGGCCCGCCAGAGCCCAGGCACTAACCCGTTTAGGGCACGCTCTCTCCATTGGGCTCCTGTGGGCCTTATTCAGTCTGGGGCTGTGTCAGTGCAGCACATGCTGGCCATGCGCTATATGCAGCACAGTGCTGTTGCCAGCACGGCACACACAGCTGCCTTTGAATATGGGGCCTCTGTCTCACAGAGCGACTTAGTTACACTTACGGTCCTTAGTCACACCTGCTTATGAAGTGGGGGTGGGGCCCAGCATTCCGTCTGACCCTAAAGAGCAGCCAACACTTCCAGGAGAACGTTGTAAAATGCAGTATATGGACACAGCTCAGTTCGTATTTCACATGAGCGCTATACTGCTCCCCATTATTCATTACTGTGGACAAATGCTTGAAAGGAGGCTCTTTGTTCCTTAAGAGTTCATCAGCTCCGATTGCTAACTGCCTACCTGATGTCATAACACCCTGCTTATGACATCACAATTTTCTCGTAGCAACAGACTGTGACCTCCCAACAGAGGATTATGATTTCAAGTGGGGAACAAGATATAAGAGCAGATGAAAAAGATTCAGTTTTTGTGCAAATTTCCTCAGTAATAAATAAGGAGGCAGAAGCAATCTACAGAATATATATAAAATGCATGCTAAATTGTGTCTAAATGTTGGGTTCCCCAACTGTGCCAGCAGCTCTTTGAAATTCTATGTTACTATTTTACTGTGTTAGTGTGTGACTTCTTTGTTAAGGCAATGGGGACAGCGGGCCCTGTACACTTTTTGGGAAACCAACACTGCAAGTGAGCTTTGAAGGGTAGGAGGTATTGTGACCAGTCAGGCAAGTGCTGTGAAAATCATAAGCTTTGAGCACTATCATAATACCCGAAGAGCAAAGGACCACCACATGTCAAGGAAAGAGCATGGGGCAGTAAAATTTCGGCCCAGGTCTGTTCTTAGTGGCTGAGGATCAACAAATTTTTATCACATTTGGAAATAGAGGAGTGGAACTTCAGTCATTATTTGCCTTGCCCTGCAGCTACTGGGGAAACCTCTACATCACAGGAGCTGTAGTTCACCACAGTGTAGCTCCATGGTGCTGTGGCTACGTCACAGCCTTGCAAGCAGACTCTTAGTTATAAACAAATGCATGTTTTTTCCATATGTATTTTATGCTCTTCCCCACCAAGGCTCGACAGGGGCTATGATCCTCCAAGGTTCCCCTGTGGATTCCCCCTCCACAGCAGGGCCAGGGTGGGAGGTGCCGGCATCCACCCCCCAGTACGTCAGATCTGATGGCAGAGGTGGACTCACCAGAGTGATCAGGCCATCACAGGTCCTGTCAAGCCCCGGATTTTTCCAGTTTTCTCCCCAATCTCACTCTCACGCGCCCCCAATGTGAGGCATGCGTACGCACGCCTATGAGATGCCCCACCCTACCAGTCACTCTGTTGACCACCTACACCTATCACCAGACCTCCATCCGGTGATGGCGGGACTATGGGCAGGCAAGCCCCCTTTCCCGGGAGAGGAGAGCTACTGCTCAATCCTGTCCCCCAACATGCCGGCACCCCGGTGACCCAAGGTTGTTCCCAAACCCGGGACACTGGCATAGCGCAAGGTATGGCGTTCAGCACCACCAGGCCAGTTCACGAATGCATTTTTTTAAATGGCGGACAGATGCATGTGGGTGGACACAGATGCAGCACTCAATTATGTTTGTGCCCACTCTTTTGAAACTCTAGCCTGTAGTCATACTGTGGGCTCCTCAATACAAAAAGGATACTGAGGCAGTCGAGAAGGTGTAAGGAAGGGCCACCGAGATGATCAGGGGGACAGGGACAAGCGCTATGAGGCTGGTGGTCCTTAAACAGCAGGTGTTTATTTCTAATAACTAGACAACCGACTTATTTATTGTATTTTGATGTGTTAGTAATTACTTTCATCTTCAAATATTTAGTTTGTGCAGTGAAAAAAGAATGTTTTAGCCTTTGATTTTCACTCTGCTAGCAAACAGAATTCAACAGAACACTGGCACTGTGATGTCGCAAACAGCCCAGCTACTTAGGAGTCCAGTGTAGTGCAATGAGAAATTAAATATATTTTTCTCTGTTTTTCAAGTGAAATAGATACTTCTTTTAGCAGTAACTTTGGCTTTTATATGTTCGCACTATTGTGATGCATCTGTATGATTTTACTATATTTAAAACAGTAATTAGCATCTTCCCAAGTAAAATCTGCTTATAAAGTAAATTTCATCTGGTAAATTATAACAAAATATCACAGGTTTCCAAAATCACATATTTCCAATAAATATATCATATTTTGGTGGTAGAAAGCGTTATTTCTCTACAACACCCTGAAAACAGGTTTGCAGTTTCCCATTGAAATACACTGCCAGCCTTGCCAGTAAAACTTTTCTGACATCATAATACAAGAATTGCATTGGTTTCATTTTTTCCTAGTAGTTGTCTGCTCCCTTAGGAAGGGGGGGGGTCTGTGGCCCACCGCTCGACTGCTTCCTGGAGGAATCCAGTGGGAAGTGTGGGTGGGTCACATCTAGGGGAAGGTCCCACCCCCATCCAGGACACTGGGGTTCTGCAAGTTTGTGGCTGGCCAGGGGAGACAATGGAGGAAAAGGTGGAGGATGGGCTTCATGAAGCCCTGTCCGTCCGGCCGCAAGCCCACTCCGCGGCACTTCTGCATGTGTGACTGGGGGGGGGGATGGCCATCCCCTCCTGGCCCTGCCACAAGTGGCTGGCGACAGCTGCAGCGGATACGAACAGGGGCTGATGCAATGCTTGTCCTGCCAAAAGGAGGGAAAAAACATACATGGAAGATAAAAAACAAGAAAAGAAGAAAAAGAGCAACAGATAAAGGGGAAAGGGAAAGATTGCTTAACCAGGAAAGGCAAACCACGCCAGATCTTGTTTCCAGGTGCAACCTGGGAGCACAAGGAAAGTACAGTTACGTAAGAACTTACCGTAACAGTAGATCTTCGAGAACAGCTCTTGCAGCAGGTAACACCATTAGGACTGATGCCGGCAGGCGTCAGGACCCCACGGAAATCTTCTAGCTAGCAGTCTTCAGCGGGGACCGCCTCCAACGTCGGTCCCGCCCCCGACGTCAGACGTAGTACATAAGGAGGCGGTCCCACCAGATTCCCCAGTTCTCCCGCCAGAGACCCCACGAGGATGACATCAGAAGGGATGAGGATCCGCTTCATCAGAAGAAAAGAGCTAAAGCTCCTGCCAAGGCTTGGTAGGCCGTACCTCCTCCAAGGGGGAATGGTGGGCAGGAAGGTACCTGCTGCAAGAGCTGTTCTCGAAGATCTACTGTTACGGTAAGTTCTTACATAACTGTACTATCTTACTTCGAGATACAGCTCTGCAGCATGTAACACCATTAGACTGATTCCCAAGCAATAGCGCCTGAAAGCATTCTGGGAGGAGGAAAATAGGAGATCTAGAACAAGTCCTGACTCTAGGACAGGAGACCCTGTAGAACGGCCAAGCCGAAACCGGCCTCCCGAGATGTAATATCCCGCCATAGTGCCTAATAAATGTGTGCACTGAGCTCCAAGTAGCTGCCGCAGACAAATGGCCGAGGTGGAACAAGCAGTGCTGCAAAGGAGGTAGCCACCCCCTGTCGAATGGCCCCAGACTGAACCAAGGAGGGGTTTATGCCTGTTGTCGAAAGTAAATGAAATACACTGGACAAGCCAGCGAGAAAGGGTTTGCTTAGAGACTGGTTGGCCCAGCATCCTCTCAGCGAAGGAAACGAATAGTTGTCTCGACTTGCAAAGCTGTTTAGTTCTATTCAGGTAGAACCTTAAGGAGCGTGAACATCCAGGGTGTGAAGCAACGCCTCCTCTATTAGAGTACTTGGGAAATACACAGGCAAATCGATGTCCTGGTTGAGAGTGAGGCAGAGACCACCTTAGGCAGGAATTTAGGATTCGCCCTCAGAGACACTCTGTCCTGGTGAAAAATTAAATAAGGCTCCTTGCACATGAGAGCGTGACGCTGGAAACCTCCTTGTTGATGTGACAGCAACAAAAGCCAACGCTTTTCCACGACAGAAACGCAGCTGCAATCCGCTGCAGGTTCAATGGGGGGCATCAAGCTGTGCCACTGTGCGCCGTCCCACCGAAGTGGTATGCAGAGATCAGGAAGAGGTGCACTTTAATGGAGGAGTAGGCGAGACCAATGGAATAGGGAAAGAAGGTATTCCAGCACCCTTCACTGGGCATTCTAGAGGGAAAGGCCGCATGCCTGCGACTATAAGCAAAACGCGCCACTTCACATGCACGCCGCATGCGCTGTCAAGCTTCCTGGCCGGGAAATGACTTCCGCCACCCTTTGCGAGACCCCGTATTGCATAATGGCTATGTCTCTAGGAGCCATGCATGCAGGTTCAGTGAGCGTAAGTCCGGGTGGACTAGTGAACCCTCCTCCTGAGACAATAGGTGGGAGCTGAAAGGCAACGGAACTGGAGGTTCCTGGGACAATTGCTTCAGCATGGGGAACCAGATCTGCCTGGGCCAGTAAGGCGCTACCAGGATCATTGCTGCGTGCTCTCTGCGCAGTTTGAGAAGAACTTTCTGGATCAACGGGAAGGGAGGGAAAGCATAGAGGAATCTGTCCGCCCAGGAGAGGGACAACGCGTCTCACCAGAAAACACCAGGCCCTGGATCTAGCGAGCAAAAATTGGGCAGTTTTGCGTTGGATGGGGAAGCGAATAAGTCCAACTCTGGAGTGCCCCATCGAAGAAACAGATCCTCTGCTACCTCCTGAAGAAGTTCCCACTCATGGACTCTGGCCTGGGAATGACTCAGGCCGTCTGCAATTGTGTTGTCCACTCCGGGAACGTGAACTGCAATCAGGCTCGCGCCGTGTCGGATTACCCAATCCCACACCCCTCATAGCCTCCCTGCAGAGGGGGTAAGAGTGTGCGCCTCCTTGTTTGTTGAGGTAATACATCACTGCTGTGTTGTCTGTCTGAAGCAGAAGGGTACTCGACGGTATTTCTGACTGAAAGGCCTGCAGGGCGTAAAGGACCGCCCTCATCTCCAGCACGTTGATGTGGAGGTGAGCTTCCTGAGGGGTCCATGTTCCCTTGGACCTCACCTCGTTCAGGTGCACTCCCCATCCCAGCCCTGAGGCGTCTATGGAGAGGATTGCCTTCGGGGATGGTGTGGTAAACGGGACACCCCGCAGAAAGTGTCCCTGGATCTAGCCACCATTGCCAGTCTTGAATCACGGCGTTCGTGATTCTGAATGGATGCTGCATGTGGTCTTGCCTTTGGTCCCACTGCACCTTGAGCATCCACTGAGTTACCCGCATGTGGAGCCTTGCCAAAGGGATGGTTGGAATGGCCGCAGCCATGTGTCCGAGCAAGCGAAGGACCAACCTGGCGGGGACGGTCTTTGTCGCCGAAAGATCCCTGATGAGGGATCTGATGTGTTCCACTCTTTCGTCGGGAAGAAAGGCTTTCCCTTGGACGGTGTCCAGAACTGCGCCTATGAACTGCAGCTTCTGGGATGGTACTAGGAGAGACTTCTCGTAGTTGATAAGAATGCCCAGAGACTGGAACAGGTCCTGGGTGCTCTGAATAGCCATCAACAGTGTCTCTTTGGAGCGCCATGAGAAGCAAGTCATCCAGGTACGGGGAACACGTAGTGGCCTGTCTCCTCAGAGACAGCTGCCACGACTGCCATACACTTGGTAAAGACTCTGGGGGCTGAAGGCAGTCCGAACGGAAGGGCCCGGAACTGAAAGTGGTGGCCGAGAAACTCGAAGCGCAGGAACCTCCTGTGCGCTTGAGCTACTGGGATGTGCAGGTAGGCGTCCTGCATGTCCAGGGACGCTAAGAAGGCGTCCTTTTTCAGCATGGGAATGAGTCCTTGGAGGGTCACCATGTGAAAATGTTTGTAGGCGACCGACATGTTGAGGTCGCTGAGGTCCAGGATTGGATGGAGGTCCCCTGTTTTCTTCGGAACCAGAAAGAAGTGGGAATAGTATCCGGATCCTATCTGGCTCTCTGGGACATACTCCACCGCTCCCTTTTGCAGGAGCGCGAGTACTTCTTGCCTGATACGTGATCTGTGCTGACCCGAGTAACGGGAGAGCAGAGGAGGCCTTGTGGGTGGCTTGTCCACGAATTCTATAAAGTGGCCTCTTTCGACCAACTGAAGGACCCACCTGTCGATGGTTATGGACTGCCACCCTGGCAGGTGGTCCGCAATGTGGCCTCCGACCTTGGTGTCCCGTTGATCCTGAGGGGCGGGGGCCCGGAAGGAGTCATGCTGTGGCGGCTGAGGGTCCAGCGGGCTGGGCCGACTTAGCTGGTCGTTGACTTCGGCCCGCTGATGACTTCCCCTGGGCTCTGCGGGAGAAGGAGCCCCTCTGTTGAGGACCAGTGCGGGACTGCTGTCTCTGCATCCGGCCTCGAAAACGGCTTTGGTTCCTACGAAAGGAACTAAGCTTGGGTCTGTACATGGCCTGGACAAACCGTACCGCCTTCCCGGCCTCTTGAAGTTTGGTGAGGACCTTCTCCGAGGACTCACCAAAAAGAACTTCTCCATGAAATGAGGCGTCCAGGATGTCCTTCTGGACGTCCGGGGTGAATCTGGAGACACGGAGCCATGAGTGTCTCCGGAGGCATAAGCCTGAAGCTGCCGCACTGGCCGAGGAGTCCGCGGAATCATACGCAGCTCGCAGCACCTGGGTTCCCACGTCCGAACCCGTACAAAGGAGTTGCAGTAACTCCTCCTTCTGCTCACCTTCTGGCATCTTTTCCGCCAGATTCAGTCCCTGCTCCCACAAGGCGTTTTGAAACTGTACCATGTGGGTCAAGTAGTTGAGGGATCTAATGGTGCAGGTAGCGGATGCATATGTGGGCCTGCCCATAGCGTCCAGCTGTTTGGACTCTGGGTCCGGTGGCAGGGTGCTCAAATGTTGCGGCCTCTGGGACCGGTCATCAGAGGCTGTAATGACCACAGAATCGGCCAGAGGATGTGATGCCAAGTACTAGTCCTCCCTAGGGGTCTTGTACAGGCGGGCATCGCCGGAAGCGAGTGTGGATGTTTCCACGCTGCCTTGGTGACATCCACGAATGTGTCCACCAAGGGTGGCACCACCACCACAGGCTTAGGATCTTTTTGCCGAAGATATCTGGCAAGGCGTAATCTCTGGGGGTCTAGTTCCTCTGCGTCCCAGCCCATGTTCTCCTGGATATGCCTCATAATCTCTGAGAACGATGGGTCATCGGAGGAGATCTTGGAAGCTCACGTGGGTCTGGAGAAGGGACGTTGATGTGAGAGGGGATCTGGATCCGTCAGAAGTCGATCCTGTGTCCTCCAAGGCGATGGCGGTGTCTTCTGGGTCTCTTGGGGCTGGGTGACCCTGAAGAAGATCTGGATGGAGGTCTCCTTTTCTGTTCTACCCTAGGAGGATCCGTGGCTCGGTGCTACCACCGTCCCTGGGTGAAGTAGAGGGCGCGGGGCCGTGAGTCGCAGGTGGAGGAGGAGGAGGAGGAAGAGGTGGGAACCACATCCTTCTTTATGGTGTCCACCAGTAAGTAAACAGCTCCTTGACCTCGGATATGCTGAGGCCGATGACAGACCGGGCGCCGGCGGCCGGTCGCCGGGTTCCGCGCGGCTCCCAGGGGTCTCAGGTTCCGGGCGAGGGTTCCTGGGGGTGCGACAGGACCGGTTCGCCTGTCTGGTCCTCGGGCTGGGTCAGCTCCTCCTCCGTGATCACCTCTTGACCGACGTGGGGTGGGAGGCGAAGGGGTCCCTCTTCTCAGTAGGTACAGACGCGGTCCCCGGCCGGCGCGTCCATGGAGGAGGAGCTTAACGGCGACAGGCGCCTGGCGTGCGCCGGTTCTCGGACTGATGGTGTTTGGCCGACGTCGGGTGGGCCGGCGTCGGGTCCGACGATCTTTTAAAAGAAGTCAGTTCTTTGGTCTTCCGCTGGGGAGGAGGAGGCAAAGAAACTGACCTGGCGTCGGGTTCCAAATGGCAGGAACCGGACTTGTGATGGTGATGACGGTCCCCCGACCTCGACAGGGCCTTAGTGGCTGAGGATGAAGAAGTTCTGGAGGTCTTGTCCTGAGGAAGAGAGGAGGAACCCGAAGAAGTCTTTACCGCTGCAGGGGGAGGCTGAGAGCGGGCCCGGGAAGGGAAGGGAAGCGGTCGGACCGGGAGCCGGAGCTACGGGAGTCAGAGGCCCTAGACGGGGACCTGGATCTCACTCTCTCCCTATGCTTCTCGAGGTGTCTCCGGACCTTGTCAGAAGATTCCCCTTTGGAGGCTGCGTCCATGGATTTAATCTTTTCCTCAAGCAGGAACGCCTGAAGGGCCTTCTGGCGACGGATCCGGGTCCAGCTGTTGAACCCCTGGCAGAAGGAGCAGGCCCGGGTGTCGTGGTCTGGGCCTAGGCACTGGACGCAGGCCGAATGCGGGTCTTTGAATGGGATTTGTTTCCCACAGGCGCACTTCGACGGATGGCCTTCAACGGAAGTTGGAGAGGACATCGGACAGAAACTGAGCAGAAAAAACTAACTTTTTCCCCGAAGGAAGAACTTAACCAGGCGTCGCGCGCTAGAAACGAACCGAAGGGTCGAGACATGCAAGTCGATGGCTGGAAAGAACTGGGGAATCTGGCGGGACCGCCTCCTTATGTACTACGTCTGACGTCGGGGGCCGGACCGACGTCGGAGGCGGTCCCCGCTGAAGACTGCTAGCTAGAAGATTTCCGTGGGGTCCTGACGCCTGCCGGCATCAGTCCTAATGGTGTTACCTGCTGCAAGAGCTGTATCTCGAAGTAAGATGTCAAGTGACTTGCTCAGGGTCACACACAGTATGCAAGTGGGGGCTGATGGGATTTAAACCCAGGTCTCCAGGTTTGCAGCTCAGTGCCCTTAACCGTTACTCTTCACTGCCACGTCATAAACAGACAGAATTATTACAGACGCATCTAAAGGCCCCAAACCTTCTTTCTTTGGGATATACATCTTTACTAAACATTCACTCTTTAACATGTTCAGTCTGGAGAAAAGGAAGCACAGTGGGAACATAATCTCAGTCTTCTGCATACCGTGAGATATCAACAAGACTGAACAGGAGAAGTTTGATCTGGTGTCTTCTAGCAGGATGTGCGGACAATCCCTGAAGCTCAGAGGTGGCCAATATAGAGAAAACGTTAGGAAGAACTTCTCCCAGAGGGTGATGTGCTATGGAAGGGTCTGGTACGTTTGACCGTCTCTCAAAAGACCGACGCTTATAATCCCACATCTGATTTCCCGACACTATTGAATTACTGACGCTCTATTGACCGAAAATCAAAAGACCGAACCAACTGATCTTAAGGTTTACAAAACATCCAGAAATACTGTCAGATAAAAATGGTACTTTATACCGCCGGGAGGAGACCTGCCAAATCTTCAGCAAACATTTTATAAAACCCACAGGGAATCTCATTACTCCCTGAAACAGTGCTATTCATAAATGATGTAACAGCTTCAGATACTTCATCTTCTTTAATTAATTGACCTGCTCCAACAGTTCCAGAATCTTACAGCCTCCAAAATTTTACCTCACTCCCCCGCTGTCTAGGTTTTACTCCCAAATGTATTTTTAACAAAATTATTTACCATTTCCATAAACTCTTCTGAAGTATCCTTGCTACACCTAGAAATATTTTTTAAATGAAGCATTACCCATTTTGTTACTGTGTCCTTACAGTCCTCAAACAGGTGTGTGATTTCCTTTTGTTCTTGGATCAAGGAGGCAAGTCTCTGCCAGCCTGTTGACCACTAGTGGACTGGCTACCCAAGTTCAGGAGACACTCTCTTCCCATTTTTAAGCCCTGAGCCCGAGGCCATGCAGTGTCAGCAAGGATAGGCACGCATTCACTTAACAGCTTGTCGGTATTATGTCAAGCGGTCTTTTTTCTGTTGGAGATATGAACCTGTCGGTAAAGCGGAGATGGTAAAATGGTTGTCAGTATTTTAAGTGTTGGTCAATCATACTGATCCCCTATGGAACAGCCTACCAGCAGAGAGTGGTCATGCAGGCAGTACAGGCCTGTAAGGTAAGCCTGGACACATTTCGGCTTGCCATGGGAATCACAGGGCACCCTGGGTAGTAGAGAGGGTGGGAAATCCCTATAAATTAGTAAACATGTGCACAGAGTACTTGTTGGTCCCTGCTTAAGAAGTGGGGCAGGAGCTACTTTGTATGTATTCTTACTTTTTAGTGACCTGTAAAACATTAGCTAGACCTCAATTAAGAGCCATGGTTACCTCAGTTAAAGGCTTTAGTTATCTCAGATACAAGAGCTAAGAGGAGTCCCCTGGGCTTACAGAGTGGGACGTAATAGTGACCTTTTGGGATTATACGTTTGGAGCTAACAGCAGCCAATTTGTCTTACAGAATGGGAGCTAAACATAGCCCATTGGGCTTAAAGGTGGCACCCAAGAGTGGCCCGCTGGGCTTTCAGGATGGGAGCTAAGAGTGACAAATAATGCTCACAGATGGAACCCAAGAGTGGTCCACTGCACTTACAGGTGAGACCCAAGAGTGGCCCACTGGGCTTAAAGGATGGAAGCTAAGAGGAAGTCACTAGGCTTACATGGTGGAGTGAAGAAAGGGCAGGCCTGCTGGGCTTACAAGGCAGGAGCTAAAAGCAACATGCTGGGTATACAGGATCAAAGCTAAGAGCAGTCTGGCTTACAAGGTGGGAGCTAAGAGCGATCTGTTAGGTGTACAGGGTTGAAGTTTCAGTTATCTCAGATATGAGCTAAAAGTGGCCCCCTGGGCTTACAAGGTGGGAGCTAAGAGCGACTTGCAGGCTATACAGGGTCAAACGTCCGTTATCTCAGATATGATTTAAAAGTGGCCCCCGGGCTTACAAGGTGAGATGTAAGAGTGGCCTTCTGGGCTTATAGGTTTGGAGCTCATAGCAGCCAACTGAGTTTGCAGAATGGGAGCCAAGCATGGACCACTAGGCTTACAGGCGGGACCCAGGAATGTCCCACTTGGGCTTACAGGATGGGAGGTAAAAGTGGCACATAATGTTCACAGATAGGACCCAAGAGTGTTCCACTGGGCTTACAGGTGGGACCCAAGGGTGACCTGCTTGGCTTACAGGATGGAAGCTAAGAGCAACTCACTGGGCTTATAGGGTTGAGTCAAGCATGGGCAAGCCAGTTGGGCTACAAGGTGGGAGCTAGAAGCAACGTGCAGGGTGTACACGGTTCAAGCTAAGAGCAGCCCACTTGGTTTACAAGGTGGGAGCAAAGAGCAACCTGCTGAGTGAGCAGAGTCAAAGCTAAGAGCTGCCCATTGGGCTTATAAGATGGGATCTAAGAGTGGCCTGCTGGGCTTACAGAGTGGGACAGAAGAGCAGTCCACTGGGTTTACACGGTTGGAGCCAAGTGTTTCCAGTCAGTACTGTATGTCCCCCTTCCCCAAGAAGTAGTTCCTCCAGGTCTATATTGTACTTTACACACACACACACATGCACGCACGCACACCCCCCTACCGAGCATCAGTGCCTCCTGGGCAGTAATGCAGGGGTCAATCTTAACATTGTTTTACTAGCCCAAACACTAGTGCAAATTGACCAGGGTTAGTGCAGCTAACTCTCTACTTGCCCAGCTTGACTAGTGCAGATTTTCATGGCTGTTAATGAAGTTAAAAAAAAGTCTCTACGTTAGCATTCTCTAGTCCTCATGCTAATCTCTCTCAATGTTCCAGATGGCCAGGTGTGATTAACAACTCATTAAGAGCTGCAATTATCTGACAGTTCAAGAGAGGGATCCCACAAATGACTCAATGTGAGTCATTAGAACTCCACTGTTAAAACTTTCAGCTAGTGTCCAGGGCGTGATCAAGGGTAGAGTGCTGTTAAGTCACTAGGTTCCAGTTTTCTGAATGTGTATATAGGGGCTTTTACACACAGGTTTATGTAACAAAATAACTGTTACAGAAACAGTATTCCGTTACATTTCTTGTGTGTAAAGTGCATCTGTTTCGTTCCCTTGGTGAACGTTCGTCCAAACCGCAATCTCTGCTTCTAGCGGTTTGCACCAACGTGTTTCGTTTCATCTGGCTGTGTAAAATAGCCATTCCGGTAGCACTGCAGAAACTGCCATTAGAGCAGCAAACTCTGGGGGAGCCGAAACAAATGCAGGCGGGATTGGCCGGAATACTCACAGGGTGTAAAAGGAAAACAGAATGCAACAGAGTACAATGGCACCACACAGGTAACACTCATTTCGTTTTAAATACCTGTGTGTAAAAGTGCCTTATGTCTAACAATTTGTCCAAGATTATTAAGACCAGTGCTCCTCCTTTCTCTACATTTTGAGTGTTTGTATCCAACATTTCAGTGACAAAATGCAAAAAGGTATACAGCATCGGCCCTGCAGGTGGTGGGTTTTATCCCAGCCTCACCGTAACTTCCCTCTCCCAAATCTCTTAACTCTGTTCTTTCCCTGGACACCACTGTGGACAAGAATCTGAAGTGACCATCCACAGATCCATAGCTGCCATTACTGGCAAGTGTGGGGGGGAGGGTCCTCAGCTCTTCTAAATGGACCATGCCAGCCATCACCATCCATACAGTTCCACCCTTATCCCACTCAGCATGTCCTTTCAGCCTAAAAACAAAGCTTTGGATCATGTATGGTACAAAAATAAACCTTGATAAAATACATGATTTGAAACCTTGAAATAGGCATTCCTGGGATGCATAGATCATCCTATACAGAAACAGAAATAGTATAGTGTTATGCCTGTGTACCATTTCTCCTGGGCTGATGAAAGGACAATGTTAAAGAAAAAATCTGTTATTGCTGGGGCAGAGCATATTCAAATCAATGCTTTTACAAATAAAAATGTCATAGTTTTCTATTTTCCAAGCCCCTTAGGTTTGTCTAGCCCCCACCCCAAAGAAATCTTAGACGTGCTCCTGGCTCACTTGAGACTGTACAAAAACTTTCAAAAGTGCAGGTCTCCAGTTGACTATATGGTGGGGACTGCGAGTGTCTTTCTCTGCCTGACTCTGTTCATTGCCCTGTGGGTGGTGGTGACAGTGTGGTGAGGTGCATGATGCCAGCTGTTGTGTGCGCAGAGCTAGGACTGCTTGATTGAACATTTGCTGTTGTGATATCCTCTCTCTGTTTGGTGTGCCTGTGTTGGGGGGGGCAGAAAGAGGAAGAGAGGAGGCCATGGTACAAAACAATGGGGGGGGGCTCACTGTCTGTGATGGATGGCATTGCAGTCTTTTTTCTGCTGGGGAGCTGGAAGCAGTGTGGGAGCAGGATAAATGTGCAATAATCAGAGTATTTCTTGGCTTTGCTTGCATTGTTTCCTGTATAAGTGATCAAAATTTACTATTATAACTAAGGGCTAGTGCAATTTTGAATCAACTTGCCCTGCTGGCTAGTGCAAAAAAAAGGTTAAGGTTGACCCCTGCAGTAATGTAACCTCACCAACCGAGGAACAGTCCCTCCAGGTCTGAACTGTACCCCCCTCCCCAGCAATAGACCCTCCAGGTCCCTACTGTACCCGCCAATGCAACAGTCCCTCTAGATCAATACTGTACCCCCAGGCAACAGAGGCCATATCTTTCAATCTTTGATCACCAAAATGTGGGACAATTTGAGAAACAGTCCAGTCATAGCTTTAAGACAGAAGTTCACAAGATTGTGGTTAGCAAAGCTTTGGCATTTATAGGGTTAACTGTTGATTATATGAATTATTTATCTAAAATCTCAGCGTATAATTTGGATCAGCACCTTCTCTATATGGGACAGAAGGGTTCTGTAAAATAAAATGAGGGATGTTCTTCCTAATAAGGGGCAGCTGAGAAGAATGTGAAGGGCCTTGCTGGCTGTTATATCCACCACCCACCTGCTGACGAGTCTCCTGTAAGTGACCTAGCTTGGACTGCAGTCTCTCGCACTCCTCTTTCAGCTGATCCTCCCGCCTCTGTGCATTTTGCAGTTCTCGCCGCACCCCCTCCAGCTCAGCCTCCAACCTCTGAACCTCCAGGCTCCAGGTGGTCTGACGGTTACCGGAACAGTCCAGCACTAGATGGGGATAAAACAATAATAAGAGACCTGACTTGTTCATCACTGCTTTTTCATTCTACAAATCCAACCAGCCTCCCCACCCACAACACAAAAAGCACAGGACTGCATTTCACAAAAAGGACTTCTATGAACTGAGAAGTCTGTCGGCCCAGGAGTAATACAAGAGCCGGTCACCACTGGACATGGTCAGTTCTGTTCTAGCTCCGCCCACATGTGACATACACATCCCAGCTTGCGCTCCCTGGAAAAAAAATCCATATCATAATCTGCTACACCCAAGTTCAGTAGGACATAGCACAGAGCTGGCAGTGTTTCTGTAAAGAAGGCCTCAGCTGAGTGAACTGATTGACCTTAATATGTTGACTTTTCATTGTCTGTAAACACCTGTTATGCAGTTCGACTCCCTGCACAACCACTTGCCATGATGACTACCTGTATTGTAACTGGCCATCAATTGACTGGTCCAGGCAGTCACCTGGGCAGTATTTAAATAAGACAGTACAGTCCCACAGCCAGACCCCTGAAGAAACTCTAGCAAGTGAAACCAGGGGGCTTTTGGACTGTCAGAATCAATGTATTTGTCCTGTGCATCAATCACATAGAAACAGACTGTGATAGCAGAAAAGGATCCGTGGTCCATCCAGTCTGCCAGAGTTCCATATTTGGGCCTGGGACCTACTGTCCTTCCAGATCCTAGTCCTCTCCAGCCTCCCCCCATTCTCCTCCCAGTTTCTGCCACTCCAAGCAACCACTATACCCCTTCATTTGGTACCACCGTGGTTTTTGCACCTACCACTTTGGCTGCTAGACTGTTCCACAGCTCCACCACCCTTTCTGTAAAATAATACTTCCTCATGTCCCTCCAGAACCTCCCTCCTGTTAGCTTCTCTCTTGTCAATGTAACTGCACACTAGTATTTAAGCTAAATAGTTCCCTGCAGTTCAGTTTGTTAATTCCTTTCAGGAACTTTCAGATCTCTATCATATCTCCCCTCTCCCTTCTGGTCTCCGGCAAGTACATGTTCAGTGCCTTGAAGTACTCCTCACAGGACATCCCCCATTGGCCATGAATCATTTTCATCACCCTTCCCTGTATCATCTCCAGTTTATTTTTCTAGAGGTGAGAACTCCAGAATTGGGTGCAGTATTCCAGGTGTGGCCTCACTAAAGATCTATATTAGGGGAAGTACTACCTCTTCCCTTCTGCTATCAATACCCCTCCCGATACAACCCAGCATCCTCCTCACTTTGCTATATGCCTTGTTGCACTGACTCAATTCTTTGAGGGAGTCACTGATGTTAACTCCAAGGTCCTGTTACTCAACTGTAGTGCTAAGTCTCACCCCACCCATCCAGTACTCTGTTCTGAGATTCTTGCTCCCTATGTACATTACTTTGCATTTCATGGCATTGAATTTAACTGCCAAACCTTAGAAAACTCCTCTAGCTTTTATAAGTCCCTATGCATTTCCCAGATTCCCTCGTCGCTATCCACCCTCTCACAGAGCTTAGTGTCATCCACGAAGAGACACAAACTGCCCTGGATTCCTTCACCAGTGTCGCTGATGAACACGTTGAAGAGGACTGGACCCAGGAAAGATCTCTGTGGTACCCCACTTGTGACCTCCCTCTCTTCTGATTCGACCCCATTGACCACAACCCTCTGCTGCCTCCCCTTTAGCCAGTTACCTACCCAGTTTGCCATGACCTTAGCCACACCCAGATCCTCAGTCTTCTTCAGCAAGCATCTGTAAGGTACTAAGTTGAAAGCCTTGCTTAAGTCAAAGTAGACCAACCCCACAGCAAGGGCCCTTATCCAATTCCTTCATCACCTAGTCAAAGAAAACTATCAGGTTAGTTTGACCAGACCACCCTGCCATGAATCCATTCTGTTTACTATCCTGGAGCCCACCACTCTCCAAATAGTCCACATAGTCTGACCAGTGACTATCAGCTTACCTACAATAGAGATAAGACTAACAGGTCTGCAGTTCCCTGGTTGTTCCTTGCTACCCCCCCCAATGGAGTGGAACCACGTCTGCCATCCTCCAGTCCTTTGGAACCACCCCCGTCCTCAGTGAGCTGTTGAACAGACCTATCAGGGGTTCCGCCAGTTCCCGGAGTAACCATGGATGCAACCTATCTGGTTTCGGGGCCTTATATTTACGGCTACCAGCCCTTTCTGAACCCTTTTGCTTGCAAATGTTGGCTGCCTCATCTCCTGGACCCCCTAAGTGGCCACCTTGATGCCATTCTCTGGCAAGGGCTCACCATCCTCCCTAGTGAAAACTGATCAAAAGTAATCACTGAGGATGGCAGCCTTTTGCCCGTCCTCCTCCATCACCCTACCCACCCAGCTAGCCTTATGATTCCCCCTTCTTTCTTCCTTTTCTCCCGAACACATCAGAATAACTGATTTTCTCCACTGTTGACCTGCTCTGCAATCCGCAGCTCTGTATCTGCTTTTGCCTCCCTAACTAACTTTTTTACGTACCTGTTTCTCAGTAAATATCCTCCCCATTCTTCCTCTCCCTGCTTTTCTTCATACTTGTAGAAGGCTTTTTTTCTTGGCCCTCACTGCCTCCCTGTCCCTTGCTGATAACTATAACAGCCTCTTGAATCTGTTCATTTGGGTTACTGTTCTCATGCATCAGTTAAATGCCTCAAGAATGGCCCCCTTAATTGCCCCCCAACTCTCTTCTACCCCACCTATGTTGTCCACCCCAACTCACTTTTCCCTGACCAGCTCCCTGAGCCTACTGAAGTCAGCCCTTCTGAAATCAAGGACTTCAGCTCTCAACTGAAGTTGTCCAGACCCAAAGCCCAGTTCGAACCATATGGAGTTATGGTCGCAATTCCCCAGTGGCTTCCTTATTCTCACAGCTCCTACCGCCTCCGAGTTGGTGAGCACCACATCAAGAATTGCTGTCTGCCTGGTGGGTTCCTTAACTAGCTGTACCAGCAGACAGTCCTGGAAGGCATCCAGCAAGACCGGACTTCTGGAGCTCCTGGCCACTGGAACATCCCAATCAACGTCTGGCAGGTTCAGGTCACCCACCACCACTACTTCCCCCTTTGCCACCCCTCTTTCAAGTTCTTCCCTAAGCTCTCTGTACCACTTCTCCTCTTGCCCCAGGGATCTACAGATCACCCCAAAGTGCAGTTTCTTGACTGAGGCTGCTGCGAGTTGCACCTACAGTGACTCTGTCTCCCCCTTACTATCCCCGATGCACTCATCTTCCATCACCTCTATACCATCCTTGACAAAAATGGCTACTCCTCACACGGTATTTTGCTGAATGAATTCACCAGCAGTATTTTTTGACTGAATTTCCCTGGTGACACAGTGTGTTCCTGTGAATGCGGTACTTCTCCTGAGCTGCACCTGAAAACAAGCCCTGGGTCACTGTGCCCTTCACAGTTACCAGTTTTAAAGAAATGAATAAAAAGCACCAGGATCAAACAGTACAGAGAAAACCTGGATGGGAACTAACAATCAGCATGGAACTCACTACACATAATGCTCCAGGTAAAACCTGGACTGGATTCTGAATATGTTACGAATTTTAATAATATCCTGCACTCACTTTTCTAACTATATTCCTCCTAACCATGTGTGACAGGGTTGAATAAGGCCCTGTTCCATCTGCTATGCAGAAAGAGTTAAATGCAAGGGTCTGTTCTATCTTCTCCTTTTCTGTCTCGTCTGTCTGGTTGCACAATCAAATGTTCTCGTGAGACCTAGGAAATGATCACTCTGACGGTCTTGCGATTCTTCGCCTCTCGCTATCTCGCTGCATTCACTTAATTATTCTGTTTTTTCTTCCCCCTTGCACATCTGCGGTTATAAAAATATATATGACTCTTTGTGTGAAACCAAGTGAAACTGGGATCCCTTTGTTTGAAACTGTATATAATTATACTGTTCAAATTATTGCAAAAAACTATTTGGAATGTAGGGGGTTAACCTCAGATGCGGTTTGAGCTCCTCTTAGGCTTGTTTGCAAACTCTTTTGCAGAGCTGTCGGCAGGAGGCCAGCTTGGGACACTGCTCTGTTTGCAAGCCTGCTATGTACTGAAATGGACAAGAGCATTTTGTGAGAAACAGGATGTTCTCTTAACAAGTTCTCAGGCAAAGACTAATAAAAACAGCAGCAATACTTTTGCTAGAATGAGACAAACTTGAAATTAGAGACACCCTGAGATGAAGGACTTTTTTTTCTCTGTTTGTAGTGCCTTTGGAAATAGTTAAACCGAACAATTTTTTTTTTTATGTTACTGTTATAGATAATAATAAACCGTTGCTGGCAAATTTTATAACTACTCCAGGTTTTCCTATGCTTCCTGACCTGTGCCTCTAGGTAATCAATAATAATAGGGAGTGGTCATCAGTGACCACTCCCCTATTCTCTGCACCTGGACCAACAAAACTCCTAAATTACAACCTGAAGTCATCACTACCCGCGTACTAAAAAAAAAAAAAAAGGACAACTCGACTCCCTTAAAGCACATCTCCTACACCAGGACTGGTCTACTGTCTACAGCGCAAAAGATGCTGACTCTGCCCTGGAAGACCATGTCAGCAAATTCAACTCCTCCTGCGATATTTACACGCCCTATCAGACTAGGAAAATCAAGGGGACCAGTAAGTCATGGATTTCCCTGGCACTGCTAGATTTAATGCAAGGTAGAGATAACCTATGGTACAAAGCCAATTGTTGTAGGTCCCCTATTGACTATCAAAATTACAAGGCTGCCTGCAATGAATGTACTTGGGCTATCCCCATTCTGCAAAAAGCAATTACTTCAAATCCCAGCTTGAAAACTCTTGGGGAGACAGCCGCAAATTCTGGGACAACATAAAGTCACTTACTGGTAAAACTAATAAAACGACACCAACAATGCTCGTTATCAGTGGTACCACAACACAAGATCCTACTGCTATCACAAACCACTTCAACAAGGCTTTTACAGACCTAAGTGGTATACTCCCCCCTGACTTTCTTGCTCTAAATGCCAGCCCTGACCCTACAGGTGTCAACAATGAGACTGGCTACTCTGTTCCCCCCTTGTACCTCAAAATCATCTCCAAAAGCACAGCCAAGAAATACTTTCAGCATGTACTAAGGAAATCACAGTCAGTCAGTAGCCCCATAAATCTCAAACTCCTAGCCTGTACACTTCACGAGGTTCTTTCCCACTAACGAGGATCCTCAGCCTGTCCCTCATAACTGGGAAATTTCCCTCATCCTGGAAGGCTGCACTGGTCATGCCTATCTTCAAAAGCGGAGATAGGTCTAATCACTCCAACTACAGGCCTAGTTCTATCCTTCCACCGCTCTCTAAAGCGCTTGAAAGGATTGTATATGACCAGCTTGTAGAATACCTCGACAAGTACAGCCTCCAATGCAATGGACAGCAGGTTTTCGGAAGCTTCATAGCATGAACACTGCACTTGTGCAGGGTTTTATTTAACTCTAAAAGCTGATTAGCGTTTTGCTCATAAAAGTGCTAAAACACTGTGAAAATGCAAAGCACCTGTCTCACTGTGTTTAACAAACATAACACTTCTAGAAAACCTATATAAATACTTTCTGAACAGTTAGTATTGTCCCAAGGAAAAAAAACTGCTAATCAGTTATTTAAAACCCTGTTGTGGAATTCACTGGCTATATTAATGAGGCTCTTGGAAGGAGCTACCTACATTGACCTCACCAAGGCCTTCGACACGGTAAATCACAACCTGCTGCTAAGTCAACTATCCAACATCAGACTATCCACAGAATTGGTGAAATGGTTCCAGTGCTACTTGACAAGATGTAGTCAAGTGAAAATACAAGGCACCTTATCAGATCATCTCAGTGTTACAACTGGGGGCCCCCAGGGCTCAATCTTGGGGCCCCTTCTATTCAGCCTGTTTCTCAACAACCTCCCTAAGGCCGGCTGCAGCAATGTCCTATTGTACGCAAACAACGCAGTATTGCACTCCAGCCATCGCAACCCCCAAGCCCTGGAGAAACAACTTCAGAATGACTTAACTGAACTTGAAGATTGGATTAGTAATTCCAAGCTACTACTAAACTACAAAAAGACTAGACGATGCTCTTCACCTCTGTGCAGAATAAACATAGGTCTTACTGTCTAAATCTCCAAAACAATCAGAACACTACACTTGAAATGGTCCACAGCTTCAAATGTCTACGGGTCACGCCCCCGATAGTGCCCTTACATTCTCAGTGCATACTGATCAAGTAGCCAAGGCTGCCAATGCAAGACTAGGTCAGCTTTACAAGAATAGGCACTGTCTCAACGATGCCACCCTCACGCTTGTGGCATTTAGCTCTGTTCCGTCAGTCATAGACTACAGGCTCGCAGTTTACGGTGCTGCCAACGTTACCACTCTCAAGAGGATAAAAATATCACTCAGTAAAGCTTATAGGTTAGTCCTTGGTGCCCACAGGTTAACCCATACCTGTGAGCTCTACTCTAGCACAGAGTGGCTCAACTTACACAACAGAATCCAGTACCAGACTTGCCTCCTAGTCAAGAAGGCAGCCCTTGGTCTCACCCCACCGGGGGTACAGAACCTCCTCTGCCCATCCTCTCGACCTAGAAATACCAGGCGTGCTAGTGAAAGAATGCTGCTAGTCCCCTTTCAAAGGACTTCACTAGGACAATGCTCCTTTGCCTACAGAGCTCCTAAATGGATCAATTCTCTCAATGCCGACCTTCAAGTGGAATAAAGAATTGGCCACTTCAAAACCCCTTTTAGCAAACACCTCATTGTCACAAGTACATGCGACTGTAATACCTAGCTCCACTCGCCCCCACCTCTTCTTGCAGTTCCCCCTCCTCTTCTACCATGACTTGTCCAACTCCAGCACTTATCTCCCACACTCTTGCCCCCTTCTCACCCCTCACTCCCCCACCACCCTTTCACCCCTACTACAGGGTATCTCCCTCCACCTTCCCTCTCCATTACCCTTACTCCCTCAGCCCCTGATCACCAGCACTTCCTCTCTATCTTCCACATTCCTCTCTCCTTTATTACACCTTCTCACCTCCTCCCTCTGCTACCTACTCTGCCTTGTCCCCCACCCACCCTACCCCAAGCCCCTCCCCTCCTCCCTACCCCCTTGTTCCAATCAACCCCCCCACCCAAGACCGCCTTCCCCATGTCCCAACCAGCCCCTTCACCACCTCAGACCTTACCAGCCTTGGCCTCTCCTGCACCAACTACACCTGCCACCACTCCGACAAGGCCCTCCAGGGCAGCTTCTCCACCCCAAACTATCCTTAATCTCCTGCCTAGCCTCCTCCTCCCCCGATACACATTGCTCGATTCTAGCCTTTCTGACCTCTCACTACCTCCACCAACTATTCCCTCATTCCTCTTCCCCAACTCCATCTCCCATGATACATAACTGCATTACATACTCCATTTTCTGGTCAGTTCCTGAATTTATTTCTCTGCCGTAGTGCTCAGTACTGACTTACTGTTTAACTTTCCTTCCCTGTGCATTAGTACTCTGTTTGCTAAAAAAAACTGTATAACCTGCTGTACTAAATTACCTCCCCTGTTGTACTATCTGTAAATTTCTCTATGCATTTGTATGTATGTATTTGTACAAAATGACGTGGAACCTTTGTAAACGTGCTTCCAGCTCAAAGGTGTCAATTCTGAGAATTGAATAAATAAATAAATAAAGCCCTCCTTGCTGCCTTCTCACATTGCTTGCTTACCTTTAGGTCATCTGATATGACTACCCCCCAGGTCCCTTTCCATTTTAGTTGTTGTTAATACCCCCCCCCTTCCCCACTGTGTACTCTTCCCTGGATTTTTGTTTCCCAGGTGCACTTCTTTGCATTGAATCTAAGCTGTCATACTTCTGACCATTCCTCCAACCTTGCCAAGCTTCTTCTCATCCTTTCCACCCCTCCTTGTGTATCAACCCTGTTGCAGATCTTTGTGTCATCTGCAAAGAGGCATACTTTTCCTTCCAGTCCCTCTGCAGTGTCACTTATGACTGTGTTATGTCACAAATGCAACTGTATGATTATTTATGTCTTGTTACAAATGTAATTGAATGTTTAATTTCTTGGATGTGTTAAATGGTAAACTGTATGTCTAATTCTTCATTCAATTGTACCCCCAACCCCAGGTTACACCTGGAGACAAGCAACTTGTTGTTTAGTGTGCCTTCCTAGTGAAACATTTTAATAAATAAAAAATAAATAAATAAGACATTAAAACGGACCGGACCCAGTACTGAACCCTGCGATAAACCATTAGTAACCTCCTCTTTCTTCAGCGTGGACTCCGTTTACTATTACCCTCTGTGTCCTGTTGTCCAGCCAATTTTTTAACCAGGCTACCACCCTGGGACCCACTCCCAGGCTGGCTAATTTGTTTATTAATCTTTTGTGTGGGACTGTGTTAAATGCCTTGCTAAAGCATAGGTAGGCCATGTCCATAGCCCCTCCCTGGTCTACTACTTTTCTGGTCATCCAGTCAAAGAAATCTATTAGATTCATCTGACATGACCTTCCCAATGTGAATCCATGCTGCCTTGGGTCCTGTGCCCCGCTGGCCTCTAGGTACTCAACAATTCTTTCTTTCAAAAGTGATTCCATCATTTTCCCTACCACTGAGGTCAAGCTAACAGGTCTGTAGTTTCCTGCCTCTACTTTGCTCCCACTTTGTGAAGGAGAATCACATCAGCCCTCCTCCAGTCCTCAGGTACCACATTATCCTCCCACGATTTGTTAAAAAGGGTAGTCTGTGGTGTCACTAGTTCTCCCCCTAATTCTTTTAGAATTCTGGGGGTGAATGCCATCAGGCCCCATTGCTTTGTCCACCTTTAGTTTTAGGAGTTCTTTTAGAACCCTTTCTTCTGTGAAAGGACTGGTATTAACCTCCATATCCAGAATACTTCTACTGATTAGATTAGGTACCTTCCCCTCCTCTTCTTCTGTGAATACTGAGCAGAAGTATTAGTTCAGTATCCCTGCTTTTTCACTATCCCTCTCTGCTCACCCCCTTATTAAGCCTCACTATCCCTCCCTTGGTCTTTCTTTGCTTCCTAATGTACCTATACAAGGTTTTATCCCCATTCTTAACCAAGTTGGCCATCTTTTCCTCGGTTTGGGCCTTTGCTATACTGACTGCCTTTCCTGTTTCCTTCTGCTTTAACTGGTACAGTTCTCTGTCCTTCTGTGTTTCCTTATACTTCCTGAATGCTATATTTTTCTCCCTAAACTTCCCTGCCACCTACTGGATACTATTTATCTGCCTGGAGAGGAACCAGATAAGCCAACAGCTTTGTAACCCCTAGATGGCGCTATCCCAGGGGCTACTACCCCTGCCTGATTTGCCACTAACAGGTTGAGGGGCCTGGATCCAATGGCGGGTGCCTCCACCCAGAGGTCAGGGTTTGCAATAGTTAAACTTACATGGTCACAGCCCTCGGGACACTGCAACCCCTTTCTTCCCACTAGTGGCCCACACAATATAGCAGAATTACCTTCACAGTATACACTTACCCCCAAGGCTGGTTCAGGCACGGGACATCCTGTAAAATAAGATACAGTGCAACAATCACAGTACAGTCTTTAACATAGACCAAATACCTCAGGCAGTATAACTTTGTTGAAACAAACAGCTCTGATTTATTTAGGGGGATATAACAAGGACAGGGAAATCAGGTTAATTAGCTTATCACTTTACTATCTACCTATGGCTCTGTGCACAGGCCTATCCTACCAGTTACTGTCCCTGGGTACCCAGGCCCTAGTAGCTAGTCCAGAGCGTGGCAGCTGGTAGGGCCCTTTCACACAGAGAAAAGGAAAATTAAACAGTCAGCAGATGACAGTAATTCCATTTGGATTTAATGTGGCAATTCAACAGGGAGGCGACCCCGAATTAGTACTCACGACCTCCAAAGAAGATATGGTCCTTCAATGTCAGCAGGGCTACTTTTGATCTCAAGAGACTCCTCACACATTTATATGGTAAAAAAGCACTATACCAGGCAGGCTGCATCTGTATCCCAATGCCAATTACTGCACAATAACCAGGAGAACACACAGCAGATTCAGTTCCTGACAGACCGAGGTGTAATTCAACAATTTCTTCAGTCTTCTACAGGGTGAGCCTGGTTTTCTACTCTTCAGAGATCCTTTGATTCTTTTCACAGGACGGATTCAGTCCTAACAAGCAGTTACACAAGTTGTAGACCGGAACTCTGGGCCTTGCACACGTTTTTGACTGAAACTGTGCACTGAAGAGAACACAAGGGTTTCTTTCCCTTCACTTTCAGATCTCAAACTGAAACTCCCAACAGACAAAAACCGGGCACTTCCTTTGAGTTCCTCCCAGTTCTTGACTGGATTGGCTGTCACTCACAATAGACTGCTGCTGTTGGTCCAAAAGGCACCAAGTCTAAACTACATCTCCCAGAGTCACTGCCCATACAATCCTCTTGTGGCTGGCTCAGACCATGAGTCCCAAGTTCTGATTCGTCCAAGGCATCATTCTAGAGCCAGTCTACCCCACTGACTGGTCCAGTTCAGCAGTTCAAAACCAGAATGGGGAACCAGGCAGACAGTTCTGACTGCAAAGAAAGCAGGTTAGACAAACTGTAATTTTATTATTACTGTAAATGATTTCTGGCAATCAGTTACATCTTTCAGACAGGTTCCTTTGCACTCCTAGTGACTGCAAAATGGGGTGAATTGGCAGCACTTGAGTGGTACTCAATCAAAGAAACACACAGTCCCCCATACAAACTAATTATGTCTGCAAGCAGACAGCTCTTAAAGACAGTACCAGAGGTTCTAAAACACTCACTGATAAATGGCTTAACAGCAAACACCATTCAGGCTTGGAGCATTCAAGCAAGCTCCTGGAAGTCTTTGAGAACCCCCATTTGCAGGGTTACACCCTTCCTAGCCTGGGAAAAGCTGACGTCCGCGTCAAGCAAGTACCATAAGTTTCAACTGCAACCATATACATTTGCATTAGGCTCACACATGTAATCATCAGTCAATACATCATTTTACCAAGAACCATTTTCTGAAACATTGTGCACGTCACTCTTACACAGTATAACACACACATTGTACCATAACTCAAGTTATTACCTCTTGTACATGAAACCTGAAGAGAGGGACCCTTCCCTATCAGTTACCTTGGGGCTGGACGGGCAAGGGCACCATACTTAGAGAGGCAACACAAGTAACTTGAGTTAGCACTAACGCTCAGTTTGGGCAATGAGCTCGGACACATACACTCCTTTATGGACAACATTGAGAGGCAGGTCCACTGGCCGGCCCAGGAATCATAACTGAGGTGCACCACAGGCTTTACAGCTCGACCAGTCTTTCTAGGGGAGCTGTTACAGTCTCTCACTCTGAGCCTCATTTTCAGCATTGTTCTCACTTGTCAGGAGTCTCCATGGGGGTAGAGAGGCTAGAACTTGGGGCACTTTCAGCTCCAGGAGTTACAGTTTCTGAGTCCACAACATTTGGCTCGCATGGAGCTTTCAGACACTGGCAGTGGACTGTCAGGGCACTCAAAATACTCTTCTTGTTCAGTGTATCACCAGTCTGCCCCAATCTATCATTTTCCTCCTTAAAGCTCAAACAGTTCAACCATGCACAATGATTCCATTTCATCTGATCTGATGCTTTGCACTTCACTTTCTGGGAGCATTGGCTCCAGGGATGAAGCTGAACATAGACAGTCCAGAAGGCCCAGCTTTGTCTCCAGTATTGACTGGGGATTGCCCGAAACAATTGACTCAGTTAAGTAAGAAGGATAGTATTCAAAGTCACCTCACTTTCTTCTGATATGGACTGACAGTCATGCTCAACTGGGACTTGTGCGGGGAACACTTTAACTCTGCTTCTGTAGGTGCAGACTTCCTTGATCTTTTCTTAGCAGCAGCTCTAGTCACTGGTCCAGAGGGGCATCTTCTGGGGCTCAGACTCAATCAGGATTTGTCCAATGGGTAGTAAAATGATTTCTATGCATTGTTTTACATCTTTGAATTGTTCTCAGGCCTTACTTTGTACACTGGCAGATCATCTAGTTTGCCCACTACATGTGAGGGAGATGGTGCCATCTGTCAGCAATCTTGTGTTTGCCATGCAGTCCCAGATTTCTTAGCAATACCCGATCTCCTCCTGGAGTTCCTGTGCTTTCACCTTTTATCATACCTTTCTTTGTTGGCCAGATTCTTTTTGGCAGCCATGGTTGAGCCAGTTGAGTGCATGAGTTAGCTGGACACTTTAACTTTGCACATACTGTAAATAGTTGTCAGCTTGAACCCCATCAGGAGAGACCCCAAAACACACATCTACCGTGAGTCGAGCTTCTCTTCCAAACATCAGGCGGTAGGGGAGGAACCCAGTGGCATCACTTTTGGTGCAGTTATAAGCATGTACCAGGGTGCTAATTTGTTGGCTCCATCTAGGCTTGTCCTTTGGGTGCAGGGTGCCTAGCATATCTAGCAAAGTGCGGTTGAAACGTTCAGGCTGTGGGTCCCCTGGGGTGGTAAGGAGTGGTTCTGGACTTTCTCACTCCCACAGAGAAAGCATCTCTTTGATCAGACGACTCTCAGGTCTCTCCCTTGATCAGAATGGATTCTTTGTGGAGCCCATAGTGAACAAAAAGTTTTCACAGAGTACTTTGGCTACAGTGGATGCTTTCTGGTCTTTGGTGGGGAAAGCTTGGGCATATCTCGTGAAATGGTCAGTGACCACCAGCACATTACTGATATTTCTTTGATCTGACTCCAAACTCAGAAAATCAATACAGACCAGCTCCATGGGTGCACTGGTGGTTATGTTAACAAGGGGCAGCCTCTGGAGCAAAAGCTTTCCTCTGTAAGCAGCGACTACAAGTTCGTATGTGTTGCTCCACATCAGCCCCCATCTTAGGCCAATAGAATCTGGATCTCACCAAGTCAAGTGTTCTGTCTATACCAAGGTGCCCCCATGTGGTTGTGCAAGACCTCAATACTGAGTCTCGAAGGCAGTGGGCAGCACCAGTTGTTGTTGTCTACTTGTCCCCTCTGTCTACTGTTTCTCTATATAACAGTTTATTGATCAGTTCAACTTAGGACCTTCTTTTGTATAACAGTGCAGTTCTCAAATCAGTGGGCGTAATTTGGACACATCTTTTCCTGCATAGAGGCTTCTAAAGCTGATTTGATCATGGGATCGCGGGATTGAGCCCGCCGAATACTGTCATTGTCCAGCTGAGGCAGTGCACCAATGTCTATTGCAGAAAAGTGGCAATAAGCAGCAGGTATGCAATTCTCAGAGGGTCCCAAAGCAATCCACCATGCAGTCCACTCGTCCGTGGACATTTGTTCCTCCCTGTCAAACTTCGGCAGAGTGCCCGAATGTCAGGTTCTGTCATCGGACCAATCATTCTGGGAACAGGCCTCCGGAGAAGGCATCAGCATCTATGTGGTTCAGACCTGCTTTCGATTGATAGAGCATAGTCATATATAGATAATGCAGAAAGCCACCTGTGGCCAGTGGCATCCAACTTAGCTGAGGTCTGCACATGGGTCAAAGGATTATTGTCAGTTTTACTAGTATTTTAGCCCCATACAAGTACTCATGGAATTGGTCAACAATAGCCCACTTCAAAGCTAGGAACTCTAACTTATGTACAGGATAGTTCTTTTCGGATGGGGTCAGGCTTCTACTGGCAAAGGCCACTGGTCTCAGGCCATTCTCGTGCTCTTGGTACAACACAGCCCCAACCCTTGCAAGCTAGCATCAGTGTGCAGGACGTGAAGTTTTCTTGGATCGGCATAGGCCAGCACTGGAGCATGGGTAAGTTGATATATGATCTCATGAAAAGCAGTCTCACAATCAGGAGTCCAGCAGACCCCAAATACTTCACTGGATGAAAATACACTCTTTCAGTCTTGAGGGCGCTGACTTTTGGTATTTTGTGGGTTGGGGATACCCTTGAGTAAGGTTAAGTAAAGGCGGATCACTCTTGAATAGTCCTTGATGAAACGCCGATAATAACCACAGAATCCCAGGAATCTTTTGCAGTTCTTTTAGATTTTTGGGCTGTGGCCAGGTGGTCAAGGCCTCAACTTTACTTGGGTGGTCTCTATTCCTCGGTGGATACTATGTCCCACATACTTTACTGATGTTTGAAAGAATTGACACTTATCAATGGACAGTTTAAGGCCAAAGTCCTCCAGTCGATCAATACCTTAAATAATCTGCTCTCATGTTCCTCCAGTGAGCTGCCAAACAATAACATCATCTAGGTATACCAGGCACTCTAGTAAGTTCATGTCCCACTGCACGCTCCATCAATCGTTGAAAAGTGGCTGGGGCACCTGAAATCCCTGAGGGCATCCTCATGAATTCATAGAAAAAGCGGACAGATAAAGGCTGTCTTCTCACGGTCCTCTGGGGCCATCGGGATCTGGTAGTACCCACTGCGGAGATCCAGCACAGAGAACCACTTGCTCCCGTTTAGGCAGTCCAAAGCATCCTGAATGCAGGGCATTGTGTACTGATCAGGGATAGTCCGCCGGTTTAAAGGTGCGATAATCCACGCACATCCTTACTGTCCCATTCTTTTTCCTCACTACCACAATGGGGGAAGCATAAGGGCTTCTGGATTCTTGTATTACACCAGCCGCTAACATCTCTTGCAGATGCGTCTCACATCATCTATATCAGCAGGTGCCAAGCGCCGAGACCTCTCACGCAAATGGTCTTCGTCATGCAGCCGGATATTGTGCTCAGCTCCTTACACGCATCCCTACGTCCCATTCCTTTAAAGAAAACACCTGGTCTCTCTGGGCAAGCTTCTCACTGATCCTCACTTTCCATTCCAGCTGGCAGCGGGGAGTGCGAAATCAAACAAGTCAGGCGTTACTCTGTCATTCTTCCTTGAACTCTTGCTGCTGGTAGCACTGCAGTGTCTGCACAATGCACATTAGCCAGGATGCAACCTCTATTTACTCGAATGTCTCTTTCAGACACATTATGAACTTGGACCATTACCCTTCTGGCATAAGCATGGGCTCTAGCGGGCAAAATACTAGGCTTGACCAGCAGTCCCTCTGGCAATTTTCCATACGCCTGGTGCATCCAACATTAATATTTTATTCTTAACATCCTTTCTGATACGGACCTCTCCCTGTAAGGTACACTGGGCATTTGGTGCAGGATCAGAGACTCAGGATCCTTCTTCCATACAATTCCGACCGGTTCCTCTGGTTCTATATTTTCAGCATCTCTCTGTGCCTCATAGGCCTTCTTAATTAAAGCCGGAACTCTTAAAGCTCTACTAGTCTTTGACCCTGTTTTCATAACACAAATGTGCCAGCCTTCTGAACATATGAGCATTTGTTCCAATCAACAAAGGGACACCATCATACAGTCCAGTGGGGGGACACACTAAGGCTAGGGTCTCTACTTGTTCGGCCACTCCAGCCACGGAGGTGGGGAAAGACAGCCAAATTCGGATATACCCAGAATAGGGGTAGGCCTTCTCACTTAACCCCCATACATGCAGTCCTTCTAATGGTTGTAAGGGTACGTCTGACAAATGCTTCTGATACCAATCTTGAAACATAATTGTCACTTGGGAGCCACTGTCTAATACAGCTCTTGTAGACACTCCATTTACCTTTACAGTGGTCTCCATGGAGGGACCCACTATTCTGGACCAGTCTGGAGAGGCGGTAGTGGGGCCTGGGCAACAGACCTTGCCACAAAAAGGGCGTGAATTGGCATTTTTGGTGCCCTCACTGGGATCATTTTGTGCACCTCTTAACCACTGATTTGTTCTCAAGCTCTCCTTGTAGCCTATATGCAACTTTGTCAGTGTCTTTTGGGGATTGGCATTCCCTTTTCATGTGCCCATCCTTCCCACAATTATAGCAAAACATACTTTTGGAGTTTGAGCTGGCCGAGGTGCCACACTGGGAGCCAGGCGGGGGGTATTACTAACTGGAAACCTTGGTGCCATCTCTGTCTCTTGCGTGATAAGCATTTGGAGACATCTCGTGAATTTCTCCACTTCCATGGTCGAGGAATCGAGTTCGAGCTGTTATCAGCAGGAGATACATGGGTTGGTATCCCCACCCCATAGCAGATGCAGTCGGATATAGGTCGGGGCTCCGACTTGCAGGCGTGGCCTTCATAAAGGGACTGTTTTGAATTCCGGATCTCTCTCAACAGTTCACCCATTGTGGCATATCTTTTTCCTTATCAGAGCACTCATTGACTGCCAACCTCTGCCCCTGAACTTCACTTGATGGGCCACCCTCAGTCACTCGGGTCATAGCCACAGCTATTGGTGCAGGTCCCCCGAGGTCGCCTTTTCTCAACTCCTCGAATTTCTCTCATTAACTCATCATGGGAGGGTGGGGATTCAGTCGATTTGCCAAGGCGTAACTGAAGCAACAGCAGTTCTGAGAAGGGGGCAGACTTAAGGATTCTGTCCAGTCTGGTTCGGTCCAGTTCAATCGCTGGCAAACTACCCTTTCTGAGGCATTCTTGCAACAATTTTTCCAGCCGAGACATACACAGACAACAACTCCTTGGTACTGTTGTGCATTTCTTACTCTCCACCATAGGTCCTCATCAGAATCTGGGCTCCATACACATTCTCCAAGGCCTCAAGATAGAGCTTGTGCAGTCGCTCAGGGTTACTGGCCCGTTTAGCACGGATGGTAGCCAGGGCAGGACCTCGAGGCTCTCACTAACCCTCTTTACGCCGGCTTCCGAGCATTGCCATTCTAGCACTTGGGGGCAACATAGTCTATCCAGGTCTCCCAGTCATCCTCCCTTGGGGGTGGGAGGTGCCAGAGAAGATCCTCAACCTTGGTAAGAGTCGTGACTAATGGCAGGTGCAGAAATAGGAGTCTGCATTGGTTCAGCCACCATTACGGGTACTGGAGCAGGAGAGGGTGTTGGGGAGGAACACCCCAGGTGGCAAGAATAGTTTCTTCAAGTCCTCACAGTTTCCCTTCTCCCAGCAACCATTTAGCAAATTTCTCCTCAAAAGTTTCGAGATAGTGGTGGGGCTCATTCCCCAGGTCTTTACTGTCCTTAGTTATCACTCTCAAGCAGTGAGGGCTCCTCTGGGGTAATGGTCTGTGGTACTTGGAGCTATCTATGGGATCCTTAAACTCTACTAGGGCCAGGAAAGTGTGGGTGAGCAGATTAGCGTCGACCCACCACCACAGGATTTTGTAAACCTTCCACCTTGAAAGTACTCCCTGCACAGTGTCCGTATTGATACCAGGGATGTCCAGGATAAGCATAGCATTTTGGGAGTTGATCTCCTCCCAGTACACCAATCCACCAGCCGGTGCACAGCCACTTCTGTCGGGGTACCCATTTATTTATTTATTTATTTATTTTCCTTAACAGTGGTTTGTAAATATGGCCACTAGAGGACACACAATCCCAGCGGTGAGCCTCCAAAATGTAACCCCTAGATGGCGCTATCCCAGGGCTACTACCCCTGCCTGATTTGCCACTAACAGGTTGAGGGGCCTGGATCCAATGGCTGGTGCCTCCACCCAGAGGTCAGGGTTTGCAATAGTTAAACTTACTTGTGGTCACAGCCCTCTGAGCACTGCAGCCCCTTTCTTCCCACTAGTGGCCCACACAATATAGCAAGAATTACCTTCACAGTATAACACTTACCCCCAAGGCTGGTTCAGGCACCGGGACATCCTGTAAAATAAGATACAGTGCAACAATCACAGTACAGTACTTTAACATAGACAAATACCTCAGGCAGTATAACTTTGTTGAAACAAACAGCTCTGATTTATTTAGGGGGATATAACAAGGACAGGGGGAAATCAGGTTAATTAGCTTATCACTTTACTATCTACCTATGGCTCTGTGCACAGGCCTATCCCTACCAGTTACTGTCCCTGGGTACCCAGGCCCTAGTGGCTAGTCCAAACCGTGGCAGCTGGTAGGGGCCCTTTCACACAGAAAAGGAAAATTAAACAGTCAGCAGTACAGTAATTCCATTTGGATTTAATGTGGCAATTCAACAGGGAGCGACCAATTAGTACTCACGACCTCCAAAGAAGATATGGTCCTTCAATGTCAGCAGGGCTACTTTGATCTCAAGAGACTCCTCACACATTTATATGGTAAAAAAGAAAGCACTATACCAGGCAGGCTGCATCTGTATCCCAATCGCAATTACTGCACAATAACCAGGAGAACACACAGCAGATTCAGTTCCTGACAGACCGAGTGTAATTCAACAATTTCTTCAGTCTTCTACAGGGTGAGCCTGGTTTCTACTCTTCAGAGATCCTTTGATTCTTTTCACAGGACGGATTCAGTCCTAACAAGCAGTTACACAAGTTGTAGACCGGAACTCTGGGCCTGTACACGCTTTTGACTGAAACTGTGCACTGAAGGAGCACAGGGTTTTTCCCTTCACTTTCAGATCTCAAACTGAAACTCCCAACAGACAAAACCGGGCACTTCCTTTGAGTTCCTCCCAGTTCTTGACTGGATTGGCTGTCACTCACAATAGACTGCTGCTGTTGGTCCAAAAAGGCACCGAAGTCTAAACTACATCTCCCAGAGTCACTGCCCATACAATCCTCTTGTGGCTGGCTCAGACCATGAGTCCCAAGTTCTGATTCGTCCAAGGCATCATTCTAGAGCCAGTCTACCCCACACTGACTGGTCCAGTTCAGCAGTTCAAAACCAGAATGGGGAACCAGGCAGACAGTTCTGACTGCAAAGAAAGCAGGTTAGACAAACTGTAATTTTATTATTACTGTAAATGATTTCGGCAATCAGTTACATCTTTCAGACAGGTTCCCTTTGCACCCTAGTGACTGCAAAATGGGGTGAATTGGCAGCAGCTTGAGGGTACTCAATCAAAGAAACACACAGTCCCCCATACAACTAATTATGTCTGCAAGCAGACAGCTCTTAAAGAGACAGTACCAGAGGTTCTAAAACACTCACTGATAAATGGCTTAAACGCCAAACACCATTCAGGCTTGGAGCATTCAAGCAAGCTCCTGGAAGTCTTTTGGGAACCCCCATTTGCAGGGGGGTTACAGCTTGTTCTAACAACAGTCTTGAGACTGGGATTTAGGACCTGATTCACAGACGGTTCCTGGTCCATCTGCATGTGTCAAGGGCTTGGAAAAGCCACAGAGTGTCCCCTACATGCAGGATGCACACCACTGGGACAGCATCCACAGCAGGTGGTAAAGACTGCCATGTCAATCTGGGCTTTTGCTGGGCTACTACCCCAGATCTGAGAATGCAGAGCACTCAAGAATCTAACTCCGGTATAAAGTTCAACTGTGGATGGTCTCTCATGGCTGAATGAACACTTCGAATGCACAGAATGGCTTCTTTCTGCTTTTATTTTTTGATTTGAATGTTATACTGGACTTAAGTGCTCAAGTGCTCTGCATTCTTGGATCTGGTGTGTGTTGCTTGGCAGTGAGCACTCACCTTTGAGCTCTGCAGCTTGTGGCTGTGTGTTTTGTTCTTTGGGTTACTGCCCCCCCCCCCCGTCAGTTGCCAATCACTCCACCACTTGTCCTCCAGACTCACACTGATTCACCACTTTGCCAGCAGCCACTCCGTTGCCAACCCAGCTGAAGCAGACAGTCCGACAGGCCCTCCTCCCTATCTGTTCACAAGTCCAGCCACCAGACTAATAAAAATAACCCTAGGCCAGCACAATTACTCAACTGCGAGAACAGAGGTAAATAATGGTACACTAAATCCCTTCCCGATCCTGACCCAATGACAACCAAGCACCTTTCCCACTTCTTTCCTGTGTTTGCTGCCAGTGCTCACTGGGAAAACTGAGGGGGGGCCTACCGGCAACAAATCGTGGGTACCCCACAGATGTCTTGCTTCTGGTTAGCGGTCATCTGCAGCTAAAAACTCGGGGTCTAGTTGCTGATATACCCACTCCCACCTACCGACAATTTTCCCAGCATATTGGGTATTTGTTCAGTGGGGAAAGGAAAACACTGGACAAACAGCAGCACTCGAGCCTCCCTGGACTCGTACGTGGGTTACTGACACAGGTGGAGGACTGACGGAGGATAGATTTGGCCTAAATGTCTGATTGAGGGACCAGAAGGAGGCAATGTGTACAACATTTAAACAGGGTAGGGGCTGGGCAGGCGAGAAGGAACTCCTATTTGGCAGCAACTGGGCAAGGGGGCACTCAGACCCATTTGGCATCAGCTGGGCCAGTGACTGGGTGATAGGACCTGATGCCCTGCATTAGTTGAGGACCTTCAGAACAGCAGATCATCCTGCAGCAGAATAAGGTGGTGGGGGGGAAGGGAGTAAACAAGCATGGAAGAAGGAGGCCTAAATAAGGGTATTGGGGCTGTTGTTTTTACCATCTGCAGAGAAGTTTTACTGATCATTACTGTAGTTGGATGCAGATTTGGAATAGGATTCTGGGCCCATTTTTCAGAACTCAGATTTTTGGCCTGCATTTATTTAGTTTTTGCTGACTAGGTAAGTGCTCTAGGCAAACAAATACCTATTTTCAGGCACGACCGGGAGATTACATACACAAATAACAGGCATTTGTCAATGCCGAATGTTTGCTTGCTGGCATTGGCAGTGGTAGTGTAGAAGTTACAGAGCTGCGTAATAGGAATGGCAGTGAAGTATTGAACTGAAGTCAACCCCACCACCACCCTGCAGAGAGTGACAGGCATTTGGGTGTGCCTTTGGGTCGTCAGGCATAACGGCCACGCCATTTCACCACACCCCACCCTGCAGACACTGACAAGTGTCACGGTGTTCCTTGGGGTCTTTGGCCCTTATGCGCACCCCATTCCATTAGGAAGTATGGTGAGATGGGTGCGATATAGGAGAATGGGGTGAACTTTGGGGCCGATGCCTCGATACCTGTCACTGGCTGCAGGGTGTGGAATGGTATGAGCATTACAGGCAAGAATCCCAAGTCACACCCCTGATGCCTGTCATTCTCTACAGGGTGGGGCATTATGGTTCGAAACTCTAATACCTTAGGCATTCGTTGGTATTTTCACTCCAAATGTTCAACATGTTTTTTTTGTGACCCCACCTCATGAACAGGGGGAATATCAGTTTGTTAGCTGAAAGCTACTTATGCACAGCGACTACAGCATTTAGCACCACAAGTGCAAAAACATTCCAAACAGGATGTAAAAAATGACAGCTGTACTGTTCATGGGGAGGTGCAAAAAATGGCAATGTTGCAAATCTGCAGTAAAAATATTTAAAAAAATGGTGAAGTCACGAGCGTACATAGAAACTGTGCAACGCACACCCGTAATATAATTAGGTTGGGGATTTTTTTACAGCAGATTGTCAACTCAGGCACTTTGGTGCCTCCGATCATGAACAGTGTCACTGTGATTTTCTTTATCTGTCCCAAACAATGATTTCCCACAGCAACCACGCATCTCTGCGCTGAAAGTGCGAAAACACACTTCGGCCATGTTGTGAAAAATGACAGCTGTACTGTAAATAAGGAAGTGTGGAAAAATGCCACTGGTGAAAATCTGGACTGAAAATATTACAAAGTCATGAACTTACGAGGGTGCGTGGAAACTGCGTAATGCTCACTTGTAACACAGTCATTTTATGGACTTTTGTCACCAAATTTTCAACATAGCCATTTTAAGACCTCTGCTCATGAACAGTGGAACTGTGATTTTCTTAATCTGTCCCAAACATTGCTTTCGCACACCAACAGCACCATTGTGCGCTACATGTGCGAAAACACATTTTGGGCAGCATATGATAAATGGCAGCTGTACTGTTCATAAGGAAGTGTAATAAAATGGCAATGTTGAAAATCTGGAGTGAAAATGTTGAAAATTCGCAAACTTACGAGCGTGCGTAGGAACTGTGCAACACACGCTCGTAAAACAGTCATTTTTAGGAATTTTTTCACCAAATTTTCAACATAGCCATTTTAAGACCTCTACTCATGAACAGTGTCACTGTGATTTTCTTAATTTGTCCCGTACATTGATTTCGCACACCGACTGCGCCATTGTGCGCTACATGGGCGGAAACACATTTTGGGTGAGATGTGAAAAATGACAGCTGTACTACTCATAAGAAGGTGTGGTAAAATGGCAATGTTGAAAATCTGGAGTGAAAATTTGAAAATTTATGTGAACTTACAAGCGTCTCACGTGGGAACTGCATAGCATGCGCTCGTAAAACAATCGTTTTGGAATTTTCACAAATTTTCAAAATAGGCTTCTTGAGAGCCACCTTATGAACACTGGCAGTGTCGTTTCATTAATCAGTCCCGGAAGGTGATTTCACACAGTGACTGTGAAATCACCCTTCGGGCCCGAATAACGTCATGACAGTGACAGCATTTATGAGAAGGGGTCCCAAAAACGCCATGTTGAAAATTTGGTGCAAAAATTCCAAAAAATGCCTGAGATATGCAACAAAGTTGAAAAACCCTATCTATCCCATTATACAGCTTACCGGCATTTCCTCAGTTCGCGGTCGGCTTTGAAGAGTGCAGACGTGTTCCCGGTCCACCGAAGATCGTCGCGCCGAGGTCCGGAGGTAAGTATGGGGTGAGGGTGTGGGGAGGCAGGGTGCGCAGTGGGTGGGTGCGGGTTGTGGGGGGGCCAGGAGACTGCGTGGGACCGTTTTTAATTTACAGTTTTTTTTTTTTAAATTGATGACGCGGGACGTTTGCCATGCTGGGGTGGGCTCCCAGCGGGCACAAGGACGGCTGGGGGGCCGTGGAGCCGATGGGGATTGGGCACCCCGCCATATACATCTACTGCCACGCTGGGGTGGGCTCTCAGCGTGGCACCCATACTCAGGGGTGAGGACAGTGGAGCCGGCGGGGATTGGGCACCCCGTTGGCTATTCTATGAGTTGCCACGCTGGGGTGGGCACCCAGCGTGGCATATGGAAAACTTTGGGGGCGCAGCACAGCCAATGGGGGATTGGGCACCCCCGATCGGCTATACTCGTGTGTGTGTAGGCGGAGCTGCGCATGAGCAGGCGATATCTTATCGCTGCTCACTGAAGCGTAGCTCCCCCTTTCAACTGTACACCACTGCATTTTGGAGCTGTCATAGACAGCTCCAGCATGCATTGGCGGACTGGGGCCTCGCCTGCCAACACACTGACTGAATTGGAAGAGGGGGTTACACACCTCCGATAACTCGGATGATGGCACTATGTTTCTTGCACATGCGTGCAAGCAAACATAAAAAGCATACTACTGGGTAAATACAAGGAGTGCAACAAATTTAGATAGAAACATATCTTCAATACTGAAATTACGAATTTTGAAAATAAAAGCTCAGAATGCGATGTACCCAATTCCCTCAGACAGATTCCAAGCAATCCTACACCCCACCCCTACCCCATAGGTAAAGCAGTGCAGTGGAGTCTGAATCTGCAGAGCTGCCTCTTTCCAGCAGTGTGCTGTAGAAGTCAGACGTTAAAGGCTCTCAGCACCCTCTGCTGGCCATAATTTGTCTTGCACTGAGACAATATAACCAAACAAAACAATAGATATCTGTTAGCAACTGGTGTTCATATTTAGTTATTTAAGCTTCACACCCTGAAGGATAGCCCCACCGCCACCATTAGATGTGATCTCATTCAGATAGATAGACAGATATATATATATATATATATATATATATACGGTCTGTAGACAGATACTGTATATAGACAGACAGAGAAGTGGAAACATGGTGGGGGGCTCCAGTCTGGAATGGGGAAACTCCTAATGGGGATGAGGAGCAGACCCCTCAGTAAGCACTGAGGGTCCTGCATTATGAGCAGACAAAATGGACCTTTTGGCTACTTTCTGCAGACATTTTTCGCATGTTCGTATGACAGAGAGATAGATTGACAGCATCTACAGATAGATACAGTGCTCCCTTACTATAACGAGCAGAAAGGGAGCCATAACATATGTGCATTATAGAGCCCTGTTCATTACATCAAAGGACGCTAGGAAACTGGACTACCTGCCAGTGTGCCTCTTGTTCTGTCCACGTCAATCCTAAAATCCACTGTTTGCTGCTCTTTTTTTTATGTTTGCTTGCACGCATGTGCAAGAAACATAGTGCCATCATCCGAGTTTTCGGAGGTGTGGCAGCCCTCTTCCAATTCAGTCAGTGTGTTTGCAGGCGCGGCTGCAGTTCTCCAATGCCTGCTGGAGCTGTCTATGACAGCAGTCCAAAATACAGCGGCGTTACAATTGAAGGGGAGCTACGCTTCAGTGAGCAGCGATAAGATGTCGCCTGCTCATCGCGCCTCCCCTCACCACACACACAAACACCACGCATACCGCGTGATCGCTTCAAGACTGTATAGCCGACGGGGTGCCTAATCCCATCGGCGTGCTGCCCACCCCAAACAGAGTTGTATATGCCACGCTGGGTGCCCACCCAAGCGTGGCTACCACATATAGCCGACGGGTGGCCAATCCGTCAGCTCCACTGTCCCTCCCCGCCCGAGAGTACAGGGTGCCATGCTGGGAGCCCACCCCACGTGGCAACAGATGCTGTCACCGGCGAGGTGCCCAATCGGTTGGCTCCATGCCCCCCACAAGCGTCCTTGTGCCACGCTGGGAGCCCCCAGCGTGGCAAACGTCCCACGCCATCTCATCCTTTGTTAAAAAAAAAACCTGCAACAGAAAACGGTCCTCGCTGTCTCTGCCCCACCCGGCCCACCCACTGTGCACCCTGCCCCTCACAACCCCCACCCCATACTTACCACCGGACTCCAGCACAACGATCTTCGGTGGACCGGGAACACGTCTGCACTCTTCAAAGCCGACTGCGAACTGAGGAAATGCCGGTAAGCTGTATAATGTAATGAATAGGGTTTTTTCAACTTTGCTGCATATCTCAGGCAATTTTTGGAATTTTGGCACCAAATTTTCAACATGGGGTTTTTGGGACCCCTCTTCATGAATTCTGTCACTGTCATTGTGTTAATCGGGCCCACAGGGTGATTTCGCAGTCACTGCGCGAAATCACCTTTCGGGACCAAGTAACGAAATGACAGTGCCAGGGTTCATAAGGTGGGCTCTCAAAACGCCTATGTTGAAAATTTGGTGAAAAAATTCCTTAAAATGACTGTTTTACGAGTGTGCATTGCGCTGTTCCTACGCACGCTCGTAGGTTTGTGAATTTTCAATATTTTCACTCCAGATTTTCAACATTGCCATTTGACCACACTTCCTTATGAGCAGTACTGCTGTCATTTTTCACATCTCACCCAAAATGTGTTTCCGCGCATGTAGTGCACAATGGCGCAGTCGGTGTGTGAAATCAATGTTCGGGACACATTTAGAAAATCACAGTGACACTGTTCAGGTCCATCTTGTAAATGAGCCTTGCTCAATGATGCTCACCTGAATAAATAAAGATTTGATGATGATGTTCATGAGCAGAAGTGTTAAAATAGGTATGTTAAAAATTTGGTGAAAAAATTCCCAAAAATGACTGTTTTACGAGCGTTTGTTGCGCTGATCCTATGCACGCTCATAAGTTCGCAAATTTTCAATATTTTCCCTCCAGATTTTCAACATTGCCATTTTACCACACCTCCTTATGAGCAGTACAGCTGTCATTTTTCACATCTCACCCAAAACATGTTTCCCCATGTAGTGCACAATGGCGCAGTCGGTGTGCAAAATCAATGTATGGGACACATTAAGAAAATCTCAGTGACACTGTTCATGAGCAGAGGTCTTAAAATGGCAATTTTAAAATTTGGTGAAAAAATTCCTAAAAATGACTGTGTTACGAGTGAGCATTGCGCAGTTTCCACGCACCCTCGTAAGTTCATGAATTTGTAATATTTTTAGTCCACATTTTCACCAGTGGTATTTTTTCACACTTCCTTATGAACAGTATGCTGTCATTTTTCACAACATGGCTGAAATGTGTTTTCACACTTTCAGCACAGAAATGCGTGGTCACTGTGGGAAATCATTGTTCAGGACAGATAAAGAAAATCACAGTGACACTGTTCATGACCGGAGGTCATAAAATGCCTGTGTTGACAATCTGCTGTAAACAATTCCCAAACTAATTACATTACGGGTGCACGTTGCACATTTTCTACACACGCTCGTGACTTCACTATTTTTTTTTAATATTTTCACTGCAGATTTTCAACATTACCATTTTTTACACCTCCCCATGAACAGTACAGCTGTCATTTTTCACACCCTGTTCAGAATGTGCTTTTGCACCTGTGGTGACAAATGCCGTAGTCGCTGTGCAAAAGCAGCTTTCGGCTAACAAACTGATATTGCCACTGTTCATGAGGTGGGGGTCACAAAAGACCCATGTTGAAAATTTGGAGTGAAAATACCAACGAATGCATGAGGCATTAGGGTTTCCGACCATAACACCCCACCCTGTAGAGAATGACAGGCATCAGGGCTGTGACTTGGGATAGTCACCTGCAATGCTCATACCATTCCACCCCCACCCACACCCTGTAGCCACTGAGAGGCATCGAGGTGTGCCTTGGACTCTTCGGCCCCAAAGTTCACTCCATTCTCCTATACCACACCCATCCCACAATATTTCCTGATGGAATGGAGTGCGCATAAGGACCAAAGACCCAAGGCACACCGTGACACTTGGTGTCTGCACGGTAGGGTGTGGTGAAATGGCGTGGTCGTTATGCCTGATGACCCAAAGGCACACCCCAATGCCTGTCACTATCTGCAGGGTGGTGATGGGGTTGGCTTCAGTTCAATACTTCACTGCCATTCCTATTATGCAGCTCTGTAACTTCTACACTACCACTGCCAATGCCAGCAAGCAAACATTCGGCATTGACAAATGCTTGTTTTAAGTAGAAAGGCAAAGTAGAAGTAAAAGTTATAACAGTATTGCATGACAGCAGCACTCACTGATGTCTCACTCACAGCACAGCCTACCCCTGTGCTTGGCTGTTCTGGTCAAAGTTGAGCTACACTGCTTGTTTAAAAAAGATGCAAACCTATACAGCTTTGCTTGCTCTGCTACAATTTATGACAGAGCAGCAGGCACCTCACAGTGCCTGACAATGGTTGTCTGTATGTGGCCCTCAGTCTCGGCTCCCCCACACTTGCGCTCATCTGCTTGGAGCTCCATTTTTACTTTAAAACTACATTTTGTTTCTAAACTGTTGCTCATTTACCAAACTCCCCAGCAATATTTACTTTTACTTTTAATGAAAGGAGGATGGGGGGGGTTTATAAATGACTTGAGTGGATTTTAAAGAGCACATTTCAAGCTCCATTACAGAACACCCCTCCAAAAGCCATGAAGGACCCTTACCTTGGTCCAAATTCAACAGTGTTAAAAAAATGTTTCTATTGTGGCATCATCAGGAGCGAAGGGATTGTATTTTGGCTCCAAGGAGCTGAGTTGCCAATCCCTTCCACTTCCTGGTTTGGAGACATACCCCCATGCTGTTCATATTCTGATATCACAATGTGCTTGTGAAGGGGACGTGCTCCATAGGCATGTTTGGAGTGCGTCCCCCACGCGAGCACATTGTGATGTTAGAATATGGAGCAGCGTGGGGGCATGTCTCCAAACCGGCAAATGGAAGGGATCATCGGCCTGGCTCCTCAGAGCCAAAATACAATCCCTTCACTCCCAATAATGCCACAATAGAAAGATGTTTTTTTTAGTATCCTCGAATGCGGACTAAGGTAAGAGTCCTTCATGGTTGTGAGCACTCACACCACGAAAAGTGCTCTTTAAAGCCAAAAGCCAAATGCCAAATAGAGGATGAGGAAAAAGAGAATGAGCTATTAGGAGAGAGAGAAAGAGAGAGGTCACTGACAACAGCTTCCAGTTCATACTCACAAACAAGAGTCAGAAGAATCAGTGGCAATTACAGTAGATTTCTTTTCTTTTTTTTTTGGCCAGGGAATGGCACAGAGATGAAGTGGCTGGAAAAGGCACACAAAGCTAAGACTTATTTCCAGGTGCATATCAGGAGTACAGGGAGGTCAAGTGACTTGCTCAGAGTCACGCGGTATGCAAGTGAAGGTTGTAGAATTTAAACCTGGGTCTATGGGTCTCCAGGTTCACAGAACTGTTACCAGATTAATGACACTATAGAACAAAATGAGAACTCCAATATGAATATGAAGAGAACAGGCAAAGGTAACAATGTATTTAGAATGTGGAAATCATTAGTACCGCATAGCTCATGTGGAGCCCGAGCAGACTCTAAGCTGATGTATGAATATCAGGAGAGTGCAGGCTCCTTCCATTGGCAGAAGACAGATATGTTCCACGAGCAGTACAGTGATATGCAAAAAGGTTTCTGTGGTAAAGAAACCAACCATAGTCATTCAAAATGTGGGAATGGATATTTTGAATATTCGCCAATGACACAAAAGAAAAAATTACTCACCTTAGTAATTACATTTCTTCTAATGGAGTCTTGCTGTATTCTGACAATTGCAGTGATTCCCAACCTTTGAAATGCCCCGGAGAACAAAGAGTTAACTTTCTATGCAGGGCATAGAATGCTGAGCTTGAGCTCGGTTGAAGTCTCTGTCTGGAGTGTTTTGAACTTAAACCATCAGATTCTTATGAGCCCAACTAAACTAAAAATTCTATGTGGAAATTGTAAAAATTCTACTAGCCAACTGGCTGAAAAACATTTTGGATTCCCAAGGAAGACTCAAGTCAGGAAACCCGGAAACAAAACCAAATGTACTAAAATAACAATAATAAATAAGCACCCAGGCAAAAAGGAGGAGGGTGCCAGCAAATACACCACTGGGGTGCAACACTGCACCTGCCCACCCACTTCCCAAAAACAGGTTCTGAGAGGGGTGGCAGGGAGGGAGGTCAGAATACAGCAAGACTCCATTAGAAGAAATATCATTACTAAGGTGGGTAATTTTTTTCTTCAAACAACATGAAGTCTTGCTGTATTCTGACAACTGCAGACTACCAAGCAGTACCTCCAAGGAGGAGGGACAGAACCTATTTTGGGAATAGGCTCTGAAGTACTGCTGTGCCAAACCGAGCATTACTCCTAGCCTGGATATCCAGACAGTAATGCTTGGTAAAGGTATGGACTGTTTTCCAGGTGACTACTTGACAAATTTCTAAGAGAGGGATATCCCTGGCAGCAGCCAGGGCAGCAGCTGTACCTCTTGTGGAATGAGCCCTCAGGCCTGAGGGTGGAGTTTTTCCCAGTTTTTCATAGTAGAATTGTATACAAGACACAATCCACCTGGCAACAGATCTTTTGATGGCAGGTTTGCCCTTTCCCACTTCTCCATAAGTGAGGAACAACTGGAGGGAGTCAAACCTGTGACCCTTGGTACGCTCTATGTAGTAACTAAGGGCTCTTTTAACAGCTAAACTGTGTAGCCTCCTCTCTCCAGAGGAAGAATGATCAGTGAAGAAAACAGGAAGAGACATAGACTGGTTTAAATGGAAGTCTGAAACCACTTTGGCAAGAACCTTCTATTGGTTCTAAGGACCACTTTATCCCTGTGAAACGAGATAAAATCAGGTTCCACTGACAGGGCTTGCAATTCACTGATATGCCTGGCAGAGGTAATGGCTGCCAGGAACACAGTTTTCCAAGTCAAGTACTTAAGCTCTGCTGAAGACATAGGCTCAAAAGGGGGTTGCATAAGTTGAGCAATGCAAACATTCAAATCCCAGGCAGGGGCAGGGTCTCTAAAAGGAGGATTGATGTGAAGCAATCCTTTACAAAATTTACCGAACACAGGATGGGAAGATAGTGAGGAAAGCTTCCCTACAGACAAAAATGCAGAAACAGCTGACAAGTGTACCTTGAGAGTAGCTGGTCTGAGGCCTAGGCCATTAAGATGGACCATATAATCCAGAACCGTAGGCAATTCAGCAGTGTCTGGAGTAATATGCTTTTTAGAACACCAAATGCCGAATCTTTTCCATTTGGAGTTGTAAGTCTTTCTGGTGGAGGGCTTTTGAGAGGTCTTGAGGATATCCAGAACCCCTTGGGAAAGATGCAGATCTGCAAACTCTAACTCTTCAAGAGCCATGCTTTGAGATTGAGAGACTGAAGACTGGGGTACCAAATCCTTCCCTGAGAGGATGTTAACAGGTTGTAATTCCTGGGAAGAGACAGGGGAATATGAACTGCTAGGGACAGCAATGGGAGTACCAGGGCTGTCTGGCCCAATCTGGAGCAATCAGAATTCACCTTGCATGGTTGAGACCTTATTTTTACCAAAACTTTGAACAGGAGTGGGAAGGGGGGGAAATGCATACAGAAACTTCCCCTCCCAATTCAGGATCAGGGTGTCCAGAGGGAGTGAGCCCAGGAGTGGAGGTCTGCAACAAAAGACAGGGAGTTGGTGATTGTCTGGGGCTGCAAAGAGATCTATCTCTCTGGAGTGCCCCACCTTGAAAAAATCACTTTCAAAACCTGAGGGTCCAGGGACCATTCGTGATGGCCCTGAGAAATCCTGCTTAGTGCATCTGCTAGTACATCATCCTTGCATGGAAGGTGAACTGCTGTAAGAGATGTTTGCAGGGAGTAAACCAGGGACCACAACTTCATGGCTTCTGTGCACAAGGCTGTGGACCGAGTGCCTCCCTGCTTGTTGATGTACCACATGGTGGTAGTGTTGTCTGTTCTGACTTGAACCACCCTGTTCTGTACCGACTGAGAGAACACTTTTAGAGCCAGAAAAACTGCCCTGAGCTCTAGAAGAATGATGTGGAGAAGGGATTCTTGGGGGAACTACAGCCCCTGGGCAGTAAGGGACCCCAAGTGGGCTCCCCAGCCCAGGAGAGAAGCATCCGTGATAAGGACCACTGAACAAGGCTGAGCAACAAAAGGAACATCTTGCTTTAAATTGTCCTGATCCTGCCACCACTGAAGGGCTTAGATCAAGGTCAGAGTCACTGGGATCAGTTTGGTAAGGGAGTCCTTTCTCCGAGACCAGAAAGCTCTCAGGTGGAACTGAATATCCCTCATCTGGAATCTTGTCCCTTGGACCACTGCTGTTGAAGCTGTCATGTGGCCCAAGAGCTGGAGGAAATGCCTTGCTGGTCGAGATACCCAGAGGCTGAAGGAAGAAGCTAATTCCATAAGAACCCTTGCCCTTTCTAGAGGAAGAAAGGCTCTTGCTCTGAGTGTGTCCAGTTCTGCCCCAATACAGGTAAGAAGCTGGACTGGTTCGAGAACTGACTTGGGAAGGTTGAGAAGAAATCCTAGAGAAGTGAGCACTTGCTGGGTCACTTGCAGGTGAGACTTGACTTGGTCTGGAGACTGACCCACTATGAGTCAATCGTCCAGATATGGAAAAATCGAAATCTTTTGCCTTCTTAGAAAGGCAACTACTACTGCCAGGCACTTTGTGAAAACCCTTGGGGCTGAGGTTAGTCCAAAGGGCATTGCTCTGAACTGATAATGGCCTGAGGGCAACTCGAACCTGAGGTACTTTCTGTGGGAGCACCTGATAGGAATGTGAAAGTAGGCATCTTTGAGGTCCAGAGAGGCTAGCCAGTCCCCTGGCCTTAGAGAGGGAAGGATTATTCCCAGAGTTATCATCTTGAACTTTGGTTTTAAAAGATGTTTGTTTAGACATCTTAGGTCTAGGATGGGTCGCCACTCCTCTGTTTTTTTGGGGGTCAGGAAGTACCTGGAGTACAGTCCTTTGTCCCGGTGTAGGGTAGGTACTTTCTCTATAGCTCTTAAAGCTAGGAGAGAAGAAACCTCTGCCTCTAGGGCAAGGGTTTCTGAGACATTTGCAGGTGGAAAAGATCTGGCTCTCTTCTTTGGAAATTTTTTGAAGCTGAGAACCAGTCCCTGGCTTACTACTTCCAGGACCCATTTGTCTGATGTAACAGACATCCAGTCCTGGACAAAAAGTAAGCCAGCCTGCCCCCTACTGGAATAGGAGAATCGACCCGGGCAGGCCCATCAGGGTGTCTGCTTGGCAGGGGCTTTAGGCTGAGGAGTGGATGCAGCCCTGCTCATCCCCCTTCTGCCTCTCCCTCTGAAGAACCCCTCTGAGCATAGGAAGCCAGGCCTGTGCTTGGTAAAGGCCTTTGAAAGGCCTGCCCCTGCCCTAGACTGCTGCCTTTGAGGGTTGCCTGCCTTTCCTTGGCCTGAGCACTCCTGTAAGTGGTCCTGTACTCGTCCATTTTCTTCATGTAATTCTGTTTGCTCCCCAAACAGAGAATTACCCACTACAGGAAAATCCATGGCCTTAGCCTGGGTGCCCTGCGAGAGGCTAGTACATCTGAGCCAAGCCATCCTCCGAAGAGCCACAGATGTAGCCATGACACTTGATGAGACATCATTAGAGTCCACAGCAGCATGAAACTGAACCTTAGATGCCTCAATCCCATCTGCAGCCACTGCCTCCAGCTCCTTGGCTAGCTGGGGGGAGGCCTGTTTAGCCAGTATCAGTACAGTGTCCCACCTGGACTTCTGGTACCTGGCTGTATAGGCCATGTAATTCGCCTGCCTGAGTCCCAAAGAAGATGTAATGTACTGCTTCTTTGCCATGGCATCAATCTTCCTGGAGTCCTTGTGAGGGGGGGGTGTGAAGCCAAGGGAATATTTGCCTCGTCACAGGCAGCAGCCTTCACTACCCCAACATGGCTGCATTGTTGATATAAGAACTCCGCGTCTGAGCCTGAAAGTGTATACCTCTTGTCCATTCTTCTGTCCACAGGAGGTATAGTGTTAGGAGACTAAGATTTTTAGTGTCGGTTGCCGCTGCTTTAAAAGTTATTACAAGAAACTGGTTACAATCAAGAGCTCCAAGGATAGGGGAGTGGAGGGAAATGGTTGAATCCATACATATGATGGAGAGGTTAACAATTAATCTTATTCAAAAACCACAAATATACTAACAGAAATGCACTAGATGGATATTCCATAATAATGGATAAGAAGTGAATGCCAGAACCTAACTAAAGGAGACACTAGATTCCTCCCCCCGTGTCAAAAAACCCTACCCCTTTGACTTTCTATACAGGACACCCGGATAATAAAAATCAGGTCTTAGGTAAAGGAAAGAAGGAACACATCCCAGACAGTTACTGTTATTGTTAAAATTTATTAAGGTCGGTTACTAGGAACCAAAAGTAATGCAACATGTTTGTGACTATGTTTGTATAAGGGGCTTACACCCCAAAAGATATTAATTGTACGATGTAACTAATGCTGGCAAATGCAATGTTGCTAATGATAATAAACTAAGAATAAAAAAAAATAAAGATTTTCAGTGTCCGTTTCCCAAAAGATTTATGGAGGGGAATAGACAGTCTCCTGGACTCTGGGATGTCCATCATCTCTACATAATCAGGCTCCTCTTGATCTTCCACAGCCTCCTCCATAGGAAGCTGGAGGGTTTCAGCCACCTTTCTGTAAAACATAAAGTGAGAAGGGGACTCAGAAAGCCTAGCAGGGGAAACACCTGAAGGTCTGTCTGGGGAGATATCCGGTTCCAAAGGCACATTCAGACCTTCACTTACATCATCATCCTCAAATTCCCCTTCCTCTTCAAATTCCAGTTCATAAAAATCTTCAAGGGTATACTCTTGAACCGGGGGAACCAACCGAACCGAACCCCTGCCAGAAGGAGCCGGATCGGTTGGAACCGAAAAGAGCGATTCTACAATCTGAATCGCCCTGGCTATCTCTTCAGCGGTCGGAACATAAATCTCTGGATCCAAACTGGTCGATTTATCTTTGTGCTTTCTTTTTGTCAGAACCAATCCCTCGGAATCGGCTCTTCTTTTGCCTGAAGTAGTATCACCCTGGTCAGACGGCACTCCTTCTGGTTCGGTCGAAACCGAACCAGGCTGGCCATCAGGGTCAGCGGACTTCTCGGCCTCCTTTTCCCTCAGTCTACCTAATCTCTTCTCAAGGGTAGATTTGGGAAAGTTTTTACATATTTGGCAGTCTGAATCAAGGTGGTCAAACCCCAGACAATAAACACAGGTGGCACTGAAACCCAGTGGACTCTGTTTTTTTCTTGGGTTTCTCAGACATGGCCAACCTAACCAAACTTACCCTTTTTTTCAGCAACCGACAGGCAAGACTCCCTTATCGGTTCCTAACCATGTCACGGGTATTGGAAAAAACCTAAAAAACACATTTTTTTTAGAACCGGTAAGAACCGGTAACCAAACACTAAGTAACAAACAAAATTCACAATCAAATGGCCGGTTATGCCAAACCGACTGCACTTTTACAAGTTCCACACAGAAAAACAGAACAATTCCTATCTAGTAATCACGGCACCACAGACAGAGACTGACCGACTATGCGGATACTTTTTTCGATTTAAAAACCGACGAAAACTGAAAACTTTAACCGACTTTCGAACCGAGCTGAAGGAGAAATCTCCGGAGCGACCGTTTAGTGAGGCGGAGTAAAGAATCTGACAGTTTAAGTTCAAAACACTCCAGACAGAGACTTCAACCGAGCTCGAGCTCAGCATTCTATGCCCTGCACAGAAAGTTAACTCTGTTCTCCGGGGCAGTTTAAAGGTTGGGAATCACTGCCATTGTCAGAATACAGCAAGACTTCATGTTGTTTGAAAGTGTCAACATACATCAACCGCCTGTGTCTTATATTTTCAAATAGGATGTTATGTGAAAGTTTTTTTGGTTTTGCTTTTTTTTTTCATATAAAACAAAATGCTCCCAGTACCCCTCCCACAACTACATAGTCCAAATCAGAGGATGCATTTTCTCTTTTGCCATCCACTCATTTGCCAGCCTTCACTACTTCTGAATGGTTGTATGTTTTGCACCATGCTGGAGACGTAATCTTGCTGGGGCCATCATGTTACGACTGGTTCCCAGCACCTGTAATCTATTCATCACCCACATCAAATGCTCACTGCTTCATCCTGGTTGCATAACTTGTTTCAGGGAATACACATAATAGCTGGGCATCTCCGTATGAGACTAGGCAATACTGTTTGGCTGCCTGAAGGATCATGTCCCTTTCACCCACATTACTATGAACATATGAAATTTGCCAGCAGATAAAGGCCTAGAGGTCTATCAAGTCTGCTCAAATGTGCTGCTAGCACCCCATTATTCTGCAGCTGCCACTCCCTGCCGTCCACCCTTCCCCTCCATTGACCCTCCCCCTTGTCCTGTCCCATCCCCTTTTGAAGCCGTCCACTGTTCTACTGGATACCACTTCTGCGGGTAACGCATTCCACCTAGCTACCACCCTCTCTGTAAAAGAGTGTCTCCTCATCTCCCTCCTGAACCTTCCTCGCTCCAGTCTCATATCATGGCCCCTGGTGTCCTTCCCCTTCCTTACTTTGAACAGCCCCTCTGTACCTGTTTTGTTGATTCCTTTCATGTACTTAAAGCTTTCAATCATGTCCCCCCGTCCCTCCTCTCCTCCAGTGAGTACATGTTCAACTCCCTCAACCTCCTCTCATATGATAAGTCCCCCAGCCCCTTGGTCATCTTTGTTGCCCTGCACTGCACCCCCTCCAGTAACTTAATGTCCCTCTTCAGATACGGGTGCCAGTACTGCACGCAGTACTCCAGGTGTGGTCTAACTAATGACCTATACAGTGGCAGAATCACCTCCTCCTCGAGGATATACCCCTTGCAATGCAACCCAGCATTCTGTTGGCCTTTGCTGCTGCCTTCCTACATTGTGCCGAGTTGTTCATTGACCCTGTAATGAGCACCCCCAGATCCTTCTCCTCCTCCTCCTCCTCTGTCTGGGCTAGCTGCACTCCCCCCAGCTGGTAACTCCTCCTTGGGTTCTTCACCACAAAATGCAGCACCTTGCACTTTTTGGCATTAAACCCTAGTTGCCAGGTGTCTGACTAGGTTTCAAGCTTTGCCAGATCATCCTGCAACCCCTGCCACCCCCCTAGGTCGTCCACCACCGCTCCCATCTTGGTATCATCAGCAAACAGACAGATCTTGCTGTTGATGTCCAGTGATACGTCTGCAATGAATATCCCAAACAACACTGGTCCCAACACCGAGCCCTGTGGAACACCGCTCGTCACTACCCTTGGGTGTGAAAGCTCCCCACCCACCACCACCCTGTGTTGCCTTCCCTGAAGCCAGGTCCCTAACCATCTCACCAGCTTTGTACTTGCCCCTGTGCCTTCTAACTTACTTCCCAGCCTCCTATGCGGCACAGAGTCGAATGCCTTATTGAAGTCCAGATACAGGACATCCACTGCATGGCCCCTGTCTAGTTGCCTAGTTACCCAGTCATAGAACGCAACCAGGTTGGTTTGGCAGGATCTGTCACGTATGAAGCCATGCTGTCTGCTGTTCTGTAGTCCTTTGGCCTCTAGGAAGGCCACCAGCCTCTCGTTCAGGATAATCTCCATCAGCTTACCCATGATGGATGTGAGGCTCACCGGCCTGTAGTTCCCCGGTTCATCCTTGAGGCCACTCTTGTGGAGGGGCACCACATAAGCCATCCTCCAGTCCTGAGGTACACACCCTGAGTGTAGTAAGGCATTAAACAGGTCTGCCAAAGGTCCCGCAAGGACCTCTGCCAGCAAAGTGCGTGCAGCTGGATTGGCTGTGACAGCCTGTCGAGGGGTAATTCTATAGGCCACGGTCACATGTGGACCACAAGCTGTAGTTGGTGCACTTCTTTATTGTTTATTTGTTTATTGTGAAATTTTCAGAAAGACCTTTGAGTCACAGACTCATTTACAAAGGTTCCACGTCATACATCAAGGGACAGTACAAACAATTGGTAACCAGAGATGACAGTACAGGATACTAAACAGCGAAGGATTACATTACAATTCATTACAATGGGATACAGGGTAGATTAGGAGTAGAATTAGGTCAGTATAGTAGTTGAGTCACAGTTAAGCACAGCCATACAGTTGCAGGAGAGTCTGTGACTGGCCGATAGTCAGTGGAGGGTTAGAGGAGAATTTGCACCAGAACTGGGATAGTTATGGGAGTTTGTAGGACAGTAAGATGCAGGACAGTGTCAAGTGCAATCACATACGTTAGAGACTTGGAGGAGTTCCCTCAGTCTAGTTTTGAAGGAACCTAGCCTTGTTTCATTTGCAATTTGGATAGGGAGAGAGTTAGTCAGATTAGGGGCTTGGTAGCTGAAGGTCCTTTGAAGTTGGAAGGTATGGGGGCGGGGAACCCATAGCAGCTGCTTGTTCGAGTTTCTCGTGGATCTGGCTGGATCAGATGGGCGGATAATAGAGGAGAGAGGGGGAGGGGGGCGAGTCCTAGGAGGATCGTCTTAGTTATTAGGCATGTATGATACCGGATTCTGCTATCAAGGTTTAACCATTTTGAGGAGTTGTAAAGAGTGCAGGTGTGGGTGTGGCAATCACAGCCTAGGATGAGGCAGCAGGCTTTGTTGAGTTGGGGGGGCGGCACAATATATGGTAATACCATAGTCAAGGAGGGCAAGGATGGAGGAGTTGATGGCAAGCCGAAGGGCTTCTGGGGTGAGGCAACGTTTGTGTCTATAAAGCACACCTAGTCTCAAGTTGAGGGCCGAAGCAAGGAAGAGAATGTGTTGTTTATAGTTGAGGGCTGGGTCCAGAGTGATCCCTAGGTATTTAAAGTAGCTAACTTGTTCGAAGGGGGTGCGGCTGACAGTGAGGAATGGGGGGGGGGGCAGCGGTTTTTTCGAGGGTTCTGCGGGTGGGAGAAGATCATGACTTTAGTTTTCTTGTAGTTGACAGTTAGCCGCTGGTTGGAGAACCAATGTTCAGTTTCGTGGAAGCTATGTTGGAGTGTCTGGTGTAGATTAAGTGGGTCGGAGTCGAAGAGTACTGCGTCATCCGCATAGAGGAGCAGGTTTCTGGGGACGGCTGACAGGAGGGAGTTTAGGAATAGGCTGAAAAGTAAGGGGCCAAGAATTGATCCCCACGGTACTCCTGAGTGCACTGGGAGGCAGGGGAACAAGACAGTGCCGACCTTAACCCGTTGTGTTCTATCCAATAGGTAGCTGGTGAACCATTTTAAAGTATCGTTGGAGAAGCCACTGGAGGTGAGAGTGTTCAGGAGAAGGGCGTGGTTGACAGTTTCAAAGGCTTTTGAGAGATCCACGAAGATGGCATCTGTGAGATGACCGCGATCCAGGGCAAAGTGGATATGCGAGGTGAAAGCAAAGAGGGCAGTGGTGGTACTATGACCCTTACGGAAACCATGTTGTTGGTCGCATAGAAGTTTGTATTTAGTCAAGAGGTCAGTGATTTGGTCGGCAACAATTCGTTCTAAGGCTTTGGGGGGGGGTGGATATTGGATGGTAGTTGTTGGGGGAGGTGAGGTCCCCACTCTTAAAGAAGGGGGTGATGTTGGCTAGCTTCCATTGGGAGGGAAATTCCCCTTGACAGAGGAAGCGATTTAGGATACAAGTAAGAGGGAGGAGGACTTCCTGGAGAGTAAGGCGAAGAAGCTTCAGGTCCAGGGGACCACTGTGGTTTGTGGAGTGGCTAAGGGCTTTGTCTAGGTAGGGTTTGGCATCTGCATGGGACAGAACGTGAAGGTGAAAGGGGGGCTGGGGGAAGGAGGTGGGCCCGGGTCGGCGGGGGATCGAAGAAGTTAGGGGGGAGAATATGGCTAAGATTTGTGAAAGAGTAATTTAGGGCTGAGGCTATGCAGTGGGGATCCATGACGATGTCATCGTCTATTTCTAATTGGTCTGGGGGCTGGTTTGGGGGTTTGCCGCAGAGTTCCTTAATACTATTCCAGAATTTCCACCCATCTCCCCAGGTGGAGGTTAAGGATGCTTTGTAATAGTCCACTTTGGTGGTGCAGAGGGACCACGTGCATTTGTTACGAGCCTCTCTAAAATGTTGCATGTCAGCTAGACGTTTGGTTTCATTAGCAATATACCAAAGGGAGTTAAGCTGTTTCATTAGGCCCATGAGGTGAGCAGAGAACCAAGGGACCTGGTAGCCTTTGGACATTTTCTTGGTAAGCGGGGCAAATTTATCACAGATCCTATTGAAAGTGGAGGTAAATAGATCAAGCGCATGATCAGAGTCCGGGGTGTTAACGAGAGGTGTCCAGTCCCAGTTTCTAAGGAAGGCCTTGAGTTGGGAGAGTTTGCTAAGGCCAAGAGAGTGCCATAAGGTAAATTTTTTTTGGGGGGTTTAGCTGCCTGCAAGACCATGAGCAGAGAGAACAGGAGAGTGGTCGCTTAGAGCGTTGGGGAGTACTTGGGTGTTGGTAATTCTGTGCAGGCGGTTTGTGAAGACCAGATCCAGGAGGGAGGATGCCCCTGTGAGGGGATTATTTCTGGTGGGGGAGGTGACTACCTGGGTAAGATTGAACACTGAGGCATCATTAGTATGAGGGTTCGCTTTCGCGGACAGCCAGTTTATGTTAAAGTCACCCATGACTATTTTTTCATGTTGAGGCGGAAGAGTCGCGATATAGTCCAGGACAGTCTGGAAGGTAAGTTTGTGTTCATTTGGTGGAAGATAGACAATGGTGAGGTGGGGGGAGCTGACCTGCCCGGAGCTATTTTTAGTGTAAGGGCCTGTCCTCTCGACGCTAGTTGAGGGGTAGGGAGTGGTTGGCCTGACAGCGAGTTTTTAAGGTATGCAGCGCAGCCATCACCTCTTTTACCCACTCTATCAGAGTGACAGAGGATGTACCCGGGGAGGTTAACAGCAGAGTCCGGTACAGAGGGGGAGAGCCAGGTTTCACTCAGACCGATAATGTCAGGGTGGTGCTGGAGTACCCACCCCTGAAAGTGGTCCCACTTTTTTTGCAGGTTACAGATGTTGAGTGAGGCGATTCGTAACCCACTGGAAGTGGTAGTGTTGGGTTGGGGGGTAGTCAACGGGCCAGGGTTGGGATGGACATTGCCTGTGAGAAGTAGTAATAGGACAAGTGCCCTGAGGTGGTAGTTTCTCATTTGGGCATAAAGTTGATGACATTTAAGCATCATGTACCCTTTGGTTGGGTGTTGGGTGGGTATTGGGAGCTTCAAGGTTTGGGGGGCAGCCAGGAGAAGAAGGAGGTGGGGCAGGGGTTGGCGGTAGGGGGACAGCGACTGGGGGTTGGCTGGGGGGAGCAGGACTGCACATAGTCCAGTGCCCATAATGCTGTGTACTGATAGAGAGGAGGAGGATGGTAGGGAGTGGTACGACTGCGGTGACTGTGGGGGAGAGCAGTGCCGGCAGCGTGGTACCTGCCAGCCATTTTGGTAGTTCCCCGCTCAGGGGTGAACAGTTGGAGGGAGGGCAGGAAGAAGAGTGCCAGTCTGTTAGGACATGCAAGAAGTTCCAGTTTGTCTGGGGAGGGAGGGAGGGATAGCAACATGGAGATAGAGAAGACCATGGGCAGTAGCCTGTCAGACAGTGAAGATGCCACTATAGCTTTAAGGAGCAGGGAAGGACAGGGATGAAAGATATGGTTTTGGGCAGGCCATGCTAGTATGACCTCTGGTGGTGAAAGAAAATAACCGGCAGATGGAAAAGTTGGGTGACTGGTTAAAAATGGAGAGGGAGTGGTTTGATGAGCTATAAAATGTACAGCCGACCAAGGGTGATGGTGGGGACGGTGGGGAGCAGACACTCTGCGTCAGCGGGGCAAACACACACACAGCGGTCATAGCTGGCAAGTGGAGCCAAGGGAAAATGCCATCTACTTTCAGTCAGTGCGTTGTGTTCAGGGGGCAGGGGAGGGCGACATCAATGGACCTTCATGACCTCTGGAGAAGAAAGCTGTGGAAGAGAGAAGAAGAAGGTCAGATATTTTATACGAGGGATGCAGGGAAGAGGGGGAGGGTCAGGAGATTACCGCGATGGGAGGGGTGGCTATCACAATAGGACACACAAAGAGAGAGAGCTCAGAAGCAGAGTGAAAGATTTAACAGCGAGTCCAGTAGTACAAATTTCATGCAGCCTTACACATGACTTTAACAGAGATACGCAGCAAAAATTAAGGTAACCCAACAAGTTAATTAGCTGTATGAAAAATTAAACTATCTCCACTTGTGCGGCGACAGTAAATTAAAGCAGCAAGCACTAGCAGTAATTAAAGTCACTAGTTTAGGTGGATTGGTCTGTAGTCCTTTTTGAATTTAAGAAAAGGCGCCAAAAAAAAAAAAAACACACACATAGCGGTCACAGCTGGCAAATGGAGCCGAGGAAAAATGCTGTCCACTTTCAGTCAGCACGTTGTGTTCAGGGGGCAGGGGAGGGTGACATCAATGGACCCTCATGACCGCTGGAGAAGAAAGCTTCAGTCAGCGCGTTGTGTTCGTGGGGCGGGGGAAGGCGACATCAACAGACCCTCACAACCTCCGGAGAAGAAAGCTTCAGTCAGCACATTGTGTTCGGGGTGGGCGACATCAATGGACCCTCACGACCTCTGGAGAAGAAAGCTTCAGTCAGCACGTTGTGTTCGGGGGGAGATGGAGGGCGACATCAATGGACCCTCATGACCTCTGGAGAAGAAAGCTTCAGTCAGCACGTTGTGTTCAGGGGGCAGGGGAAGGCGACATCAACAGATCCTCACGACCTCTGGAGAAGAAAGCTTCGGTCAGTGCGTTGTGTTCGTGGGGCAGGGGAAGGCAACATCAACAGACCCTCACAACCTCCGGAGAAGAAAGCTTCAGTCAGCGCGTTGTGTTCGGGGGGAGATGGAGGGTGACATCAACAGACCCTCATGACCTCTGGAGAAGAAAGCTTCAGTCAGTGCATTGTGTTCAGGGGGCCGGAGAGGGAGACATCAACGGACCCTCATGACGTCTGGAGAAGAAAGCTTCAGTCAGCGCGTTGTGTTCTGGGGGCGGGAGAGGGCAACATCAACAGACCCTCACGACCTCCAGAGAAGAAAGCTAAGCTAGGTTTAGTGTTGTCTCCCTTGGAGAGACTTATTATAAACATATTTGCTGAGCAGGTGGCATTTTTCCAAGTGCTTGAGCCATAATAATCAGCTCTGGAGTGTATATACGAGTCCAAAGGTTCTGTTTACCCTTATTCCCAAATGGCCACTTGGGGCAGTAGAACATGTTCTCTGTTGCTAGTCCCACTGATATTGCCAGCGTACTCTCGCTTTCCCTGTTGGCCCCCTGCACTGCAGTTTTCACAACTAACCAGGGCACTAGTGTTGCAATTGTCAACAATGCTCAACCATACAGAAGAGGGCTGAGAACATCTATTGGTCCTGATTTGTCACTTAGACTCACTCTATAACCTCAAGTCTCCCACCTCCTCCTCCTTCAACTGCAGATGCTTACCTGCCTAAGTCTAGCCTAGGAAGGAAGGATGGGGCTGTGTCCATGTAGAATATAAAGGTTACTTAAGAAATAAACCATGACAGGGTGTGGGTTATGCTGGGATTTACCCATGCCTGGTGTGGTTTGATCATAAGGCTGCAGGCTGAGTGACCAAATCCACACCAGAAGTGGGTAAATCCCAGCATTACCCACATCCTGGAGTGGTTTGTTGCAATTATACAATGCCCCCCCTTTTTTTTTTAGATAGAAAACAAATAAATAAAAATAGTGTTTTTTTATGTTTTAGGCTATTTTTGTGAGATTTGTTAGTCCACCAGAAAAATTAGTCCCTGGTTACTAGGGCTGTAGCTATAGCTTTGGTGTTGCTTTCCTGTATCATAATGCAGCCCTATATACAGTTATGGGCTGTCATATTTGTTCGTTTCTTCTTCTCTTAATGAGAAAGCTGTGAGTTGTGGTCTGCTTATTTGTGCCCCCCCCCACACACACACACATACATATACGCACAGTAGCTGTCACTGTGTGGTGGAAATGGACGGACATGGGGGCACAGGTAACAGGACTACACAGCCCTGTTACTGTGTGGTGCAAAAAGGCTGCCGCCAGGAGTAATGGTGTCTCTCAGGGGAATTTCTTTTTCACTTTTTTTTTTTTTTTTTTAACTATTCATTGACCGATACAGTGAGACTGGTAGTGCAGGTGTGACAGAGACTGGGAATGGAGTGGAGAGAGAGCGGGAGTTCAGCACATACTGATTGGTGATGAGGTGGGTGCGATCTATGCAGCAACTGCTGCTGCACTTTGTAAGACTTGTTCTCCTACCTGCTTCGACTTCTGGCCGGGGAAACAAAGCAAACATTTTTTCAGTTTGTGTCTGCTCTGTATCAGCCTAACTGAAAACCGTGATCTGTACATCTAATACCCACAGTTTTCTTTTAAACTTTTCCCCATTCAGCATTATAGTCCCTTTTTAAAAAATGTGTTTACCTGATTGGATGGCAGAAGTTGAACACCAGCTGCTACTGAGGTTTCAGCAGCAGTTTAGTGAGAAAAAAGAAGATGGCAGCTTGGAGTTTTTTGGGGGGGTTGGGTCGGACTGATTTCTCTTACAGATGCAGCTGACTGGCACCTTTTCCCATGGATGATGCCAGGATTAACCACGGGTAAAAGGTGGCAGTCAGCCAATCAAAATGCATGATTCTTGGTCCCAGTGTATAATTACCTGTACCCACAGTTTTACTGCTGGTATTCAGTTCACACACTTGGGCATCATCCTCTGAACATGAAAGATGCCCAAGTGTGGGTGTTAACCAAATACTGCCATCAGCCAGATGGGTGAGTTCCCATCCAGACCTGAACAGGTCCTCTGAGCCAGCTCAGAGCCTTGGAAAGAAGTCTAAGCTGACTCTTTCCTCCATACAATCAAATATCCTTGAGCTTCCACCCTCTCTCTCCAGATCTGGACACTAAAACCAGAAGACAGAGAAAGGCCGGGGAGAACATGTGGGTCATGTGGATACCAACTGAATACCAGAAGTAAAAAGAACAGTTGTGTACTTAGCGTAATAATAGATCTTCGAGAGGATCTCTTTCATCAGGCCACATCTATGGAACTATAGCCACCAAGCACTAGAACCACACGTAAACTTTTTGCAAGCAGTCAGTTAGGGACCGCCCACAATGATGTCCTACGTTGGCACTTCCCATATAAACATGGGTGGCCCCTTCCCTCCTCAGTTCTCTGCCAGAGATCATGCTCACAGGACCTCCCCTAAGGAACCAGGACAGAGCTTATGGTCCAGCTACCAGGCAAAGCTGGAAACAGAAGGCAGACTGTCCTGGAGAAAGAGACAGGAGTTATAGAGCTCTGTGTCTTATGGGGGTGGAGGGTGGGATGGCATGGCCTGATGAAAGAGATTCTTTTGAAGATCTACTGTTAAAGTAAGTACGCAACTGCTCTATCTTCTTCGAGGATATCTCTTTCATCAGGCCACACCTATGGAATGAGTACCAAGCAGTACTGGCAAATCAACTAACTCCCATCAAGCCTTCCTATCGTATCGGGCCCTTCGTAACTCTTGCACGAAATCGATCAGACATGCTAAACAGACCTACTTTTCGCTGGCCCTTAGCACAAATCTTAATCACCCAACCAAATTCTGGAAAACTATTAAATCCCTCCTATCCATGCCTGTACAACCACCTACCCCGGCCCTATCCATCCCAGGCACAGCTGTCTCCGACCACCTTGAAGTTGCCTCTGCTTTCAACATGTTCTTCACCAGCTGTGCTTCCTCCCTGGTTAAGAGTCTACCTCTTTCCCACTCAAGGCAACTTCTGCTTCCACCTCCCACCCACCTCCCCCCCCCCTCCTTCCGACCTGTCACCCCTACCGAAGTCTACCATGCGCTGTGTAACCTAAACCCCAACAAGGGTAAATGCCCCTCAGGCATGGACTCCAGACTACTCCAGCTCTCAGCCCCTGCTATTGCTACTCCGATAGCTGACCTGCTCAACCTCTCCTTCGCTACATCAACAATTCCTTCAACATGGAAGATTGCAACGGTCATCCCTCTACCTAAAGGGGGGGACCCCTCCTCCCCGGGGAACTACCGCCCCATCTCCCTCCTCTGGCAAAATTACAAGAACAATTTGTCCTTGCTCAGTTCTCACACTTCTTGGACGAGTCCTCTTTCTTCACCCCTTACCAATCAGGCTTCCGTAAATCCCACTCCACCGTCACCTCCCTTTTAAGAGTCACAAACGACATCCTCTCAGGTATGGATAAAGGCCATATCACCGCGGCCATTTTATCGATCTAGCCAAAGCCTTTGACACTGTCTCCCATTCACTACTTCTGGGCAAACTCAAGGCTGCTGGCCTATCTGACCATACCACTAACTGGTTTCAGGCGTACTTGCATGGCAGACAACAATCTGTGAGAATCGGCCCCATCACATCGTCCCCCCTCCCCATCACCATGGGTGTTCCTCAAGGCTCAGTTCTGGGCCCTATCCTTTTCTCAATTTTCCTGAACAAACTACCGCAAGTATGCTCCCACTCTGCTATTCACATGTATGCTGATGATACTGTGATTTACAACACCGGCCCATCTGTAGATACAGTGCATGACCAACTGCAGCAGGATTTCAACGCTGTTCAACTTTGCCTCAAATCAAATCAACTTTTGTTAAATGCAAAAAAAACAATCTCCCTAACTTTTGGCTCGCAACCTCGGCGCACCAGACTCACCAACCGCCCCCCTTTCCTAACCCTTGACCATACCCCCTTAGATTCCTGTACCTCTTTCCGCTACCTCGGCGTCTGCCTCGACCAATATCTTGACTACTCAATTCACATAGACTCCCTTCACAAAAAATTGCTTCCTAAACTGGGTGCCCTCTATCGCAACAAAGGCTGCCTGTCTACCCCGGTCAGGCGTGAACTAGTCCAAAAAATGATACTTCCAATCTCTGATTATGGGGATGTAGTCTACGGCACCACCTCACCCTCCACTCTGACTAGCCTAGACACACTCTTTCATTCCTTCTGCTGCTTCATACTGGAATGTCCTAAACTAACACACCACTGTGACCTCTATAGCTCTCTGGCCTTTCCCTTACTCTCAGCCCGCAGACAAATCCACTGCTCACGTGTTGCTGCTAAATTCTGGTCCCATACCCTCCCACCCTACCTAAATTCCACCTTAACTATTCAACCCAGGACGTCCTACTCACTGCGACACTCAGATAATAGGCGCTTCCATATCCCATGCATGCGTACCACTATGGGTCAGGCTGCTTTTAGTTACCGCATGCCTAAACTATGGAATGACCTCCCAGCAGATATCCGCCATATCATTAATTCTAGTCACCTCAACTCCCGCCTCTATGAACACTTTCTCACTGTCTGCCCCTGCAACGGGCCTCCACATTAGTAGCCTCAAAGGCCTCCTGGGCCTCAATACCTTACTTTGTGGACTATGTACCCTTTTCTGGAAGAAGCTACTAATGACTAAAGTTTTTAATTTATTTATTTGTACAATGAAATATCTTTTCTATGCATTGTCTCCATGCCTGCCTATTTCTTTAAGCTGAATGGCTACCTTAGCACAAACGTGTATAGACCTTCTCTGTTGTGCCTCTCAACTGTACATAAACCTGTATGTCTATTTTGTCTGAATGTTCCCCATTGTTTCCCCCACGTCGCATCTGGAAACGAGTGGTTAGTCGCTCAGTATGCCTGCCTGGTTAAACTCTTAAATAAATAAAATAAATAAAAACAATCTGGGTGGCTGGAGCCTACAGGCCTATGAGAGGAAGCCCTGCAGTACAGCTAGGCCAAAATCTGCCCTTTTTCGAGAGACAATGTGCAGACTGTAGTGTTTAGTGAAGGTGTGGACAGTACTCCAGGTGGCATCTGCACAAATTTCTGCAGCCGACACTCTTTTGTACTTAAAACTTTGCAGTGAACCAGCCAACTACAAAAGAAACCAAAAAATCCCTCACCAAACATATTATATACAATTATAAATTAGCAAGTTTTAGTACACAGATGTGACGGAGACTATAAAGTTTGGTACGACATGTGGTGGAATCCAAAATCAATTAAACACACCATCATAAAGTTACTCATATGCTCACCAAGCCATGACCCATAGGAGAATAAAAAGGTACAAACTCAAGGTAATAAAATAACACGATTGTTACTGCAGTCACTGTTCCCATGAATAAGCACACAAAACTTTAAAGTAAAGAACGGTATCAAGTGGGTAAAATACCGCAGTATCCCTTCAAGTACAACTCTCTAGAGCTGAGAACTGATGAAGGGAAAATTCCTCCTCCCCCATGTTAGTGAACATAAGTAATAAAGAGAGTCCTTTACTAAGGAATATGATCCCCACAACATAGTCAATAGGATTAGACCATCCTTGGAAATATCCTGGGGACAAAAATTCAAAAGCCCCATTCCTACTGCCATCATAATGTCCACAATCCATATGGGGAAATGTCCAGAAATCGGAAAAAGGCACTATTAAGAATCCCTTCTAAAACGTAAAAGTACAAGTCCCTTCAAAATTAGAACTTCTGAACAATGCAAGAAATGGCAACCTTCACCTGGAGTAACAGTAAAACATGACTTTGAACCCAAGTGTCCTATGAATAAGGAGACCAAACTCACTGTTTATCTACACAAGCAAAAAGGAACCATTTAAGTGTCCAAATCGAAGGCTCCCTCATCCGCCTCTCACTCCAATGCTACAGATCGAGACTCAGTGCTTCTTTAGGATCGGAAAACAAATAAGTTTTGCCACCATAGGTGATTCACAACCTCACTGGGGCCAAAAGCAAAAGAGCAGCTCCAAGTGCTCTCAATTGCTGACGCAGAGTATCAGACTGGTTTCTGCGACTTCTTGTCACATAAGACCAGTCTGGAAAAAGCCACACCTCATTGTCCTCCAGCTGTAATGGGTGATGTTGCCGAGCCCATTGCAATATTTTATCCTGTACCTCCATGCCTGTGGTGGCAATAAGGACTGTACGGGAGGTCTGCTGGTTGAGTCGCTGGGCCCAAAAATTCACTTGATAGGCCCTCACCAAGCTGTGCATCTCCACTCCAAATTCTTCAGGATTAGCCTCTGATAACCAGGATCAGATGAAAGTAAGAAGATCCTCTCATTCGGCACCCTCTGATAAGCCTATCAGAGGTAAATTCATTGCTCTTGCACTGTTTTCGAGTGTTTCTAGTCGAGTCCGGAGATGCCCATTTTCGGTGGTTAATTGGGCCACTGCAGCTTACGTCTTCAAGGAGAAGTCGTCTGCCTCTTTCACCGAATCTATCACCACCTCAATCTTAGCGTTCTGTGAGCCTAAACGCTCTAGAATATTTTCCACTTTCTTGTCCAGTTTGTTGACCGCTTAAAGCATCCAGTCCCAAGGCAGTTGTTCATCATTAGCACTCGACTGGCTGGGGCCTGGCTAGGGCATAGACTGATGAGACGGCTGCCCGGATTTTTGTGGTTGTCCACCAGTCACTCCTTTTTAACACCCCATAACAAAAATATATATCAAACTGCAGCTCCCGAACTCAGGAAGCCAATTCTGAAGGTAGTTCCAGTGGAGATGGGAAAAATTATGTACCCACACTAGCTGGTCCCCCCCCCCCACACCTTGAAAACGTCCCTAGTTTCAAATACTTAGGTGTCACTCTGGACTCCTCCCTTACAATCGTCGACTATGTCAATTCTGTGCACAGAGTTAATCAGAAGCTAGGTGCCACCTACCGTCTAAATCAATTCCTTTCTTACGAGGCCCACCTAGCAATTGCACAAGGAAACCTACCGCTCCTTGAATACTGCTCTCTTGTCTATTCCCTCATATCCTCAGCTCTGCGCTGTAAACTGAACTCAGTCTACAACAGTATCTGTCACTTTGTCCTCCATGCTCCCTTTTCTACCCATCATTGTGTATTGTACCAGTCACTTGGTTGGCTCCCACTTACAAGGACAGTTCGACTATGCCCTTGGTTGCTTAGTTGACAATACTGTGAGAGGCAGACACCTGTCCCTGTACTCATCCCTCCTCAAGGGCAGAGTGGCAGCTAGAAGCTTCTGTGAATCATCCCTCCCCCACCCCGGTAGTTCCACGAATCTTCTCTACCATGAGTAGTAAAGCCTTTTCCATCTCTGCCCCCTTCCCATGGAACAGACTTCCTACATCTCTCTTCTCTTCCACCTCCCATCTCTCCTTCAAAAACAATTTCAAAGAGTGGCTACTGTCTGAAGCCAAATGCCACTGCTCTCCTGGGTAATCTCTGGCATCCCCTCCCTCCATCCCCCCCCCACCTATTAGCAGTGTCTCATTCTTGCTACACTCACCACTACCGCTCCTGTCCTCTTCCCCCACTTTTCCGGGCTTCTGCTGTTGCCTCCCTATTCTAAGTCCCATCACCATTTGCTAAGGGAAGTGTTGTACTCTATTTCAGAGTTCCAATTGGCTCGTTGACCTGTGCACTATTAGTGTACCAGAATGCATTTTGCACTTTATGCATCATATCTGAGACTTATGTTTGGGCTCCGTGTTTTGTGACTTATATTTCAGCCTGTTGCCTGGCCTGTGACTATGTATTTTTGACCTGTATGCTGGCCTTCTTTGACACCTTGTATTCTTCTGTAATTGCACTTTATGTCATGATCTCCTTGTTCTGTAATTTCTTGCACCTCATGTTGAGGCCTGCATTTACTGTTGTTCTCCGCACCTGTATTGCTTAATGTGCCATGTTGTGGCTCAGGACTAGTTTGATTTAAAGTTAACTCAGACAGCACCTTAGGAAGAAACTTAGAACTGGTATGTAAAGACACCCTGTCTTTGCAGAAAATCAAATAAGGAGGCTCACACATTAGAGCCTGAAGCTCTGAAATCCTTCAAACAGAAGTAACAGTAACTAAAAATAACTCTTTCCAAGAAAGGAAACGTAGGCCACAAGTTGCGGCCAGCTCAAAAGGAGTCAAAGTAAACTTTTCTAACACAAAATTCAGGGCCCAAGTTGGGACTGGATTGCAGATAGGCGGCTTCAAGTGCAGAATGCCTCTCAAGAACATATGGGCCACCTCCAGCTGAGCAACCGTATGACCATCAACAGGCACATGGAAAGCTGAAATGGTAGCCAAGTACTCTTTGATACAAGAGTACTGCAATCCTGCGTCTGACAAGGACAACAGATACTCCAGAACCTGATTTAATGGACATGCAAAAGGATCCTGTTGATGAGAAGCAGCCCCGCAAAGCAAACCACTTCCACTTCATGGAAAAAGTGGCTCTGGGGGAAGGTTTTCTGGCAGCCACGAGAACATCAGCCACTTTTTTTAGACACCCCAAACCTAGCAATGGTTATGTCTTCAGGAGCCGTGCATGGAGATGGAGTGACTTGAGGTCCAGATGGACCAGGGTTCCTGTTCCTGGGACAGCAGGCCCTTGCACAGGGGCAGAGACACTGGTGGTTCCACCGTCAGTTGCTGCAATAAGGGGAACCAGATCTGATGAAGCCAAAGGGGAGCAATGAGTGTTAGAGTTGCCTCTTCCATTTGGAGCTTGAGTAGCACCCTCTGGATTAGAGGGAAGAGAGGATAGGCATAAAGGAACCTCCCCTTCCAAGAGAGGGACAACGCATACTACCAAAAAACTCCAGACTCTGGAGCGAGCTAGCAAGCAGAAAAGCAGCAGTTTTGCATTGTGTGGGGACACAAAAAGATCCAACTCTGGATGACCCCACCTGTCAAACAGTTCTTCTGCCACCGAGGTCAACAGCTTCCACTCGTGCATTCTGGACTGTGACCTGCTTAGCCTGTCTGCCAAAATGTCGTGGATGCCTGGAACATGAACAGCCAACAGCTCTAGACCGTGTTCTACAGCCCAATATCAAACCCTCATCACTTACTCATCATAGAGGGTAGGAGTGAGTTCCCCCCTGCTTGTTGATATGATGCATCACACTGAGTCTGTCTGTAGCAGCAGAGGTCCTGGGGAAAGATGGGTCTGGAAGGCTTGTAGGCTGTACAGAACAGCCCTCATCTCCAGGACATTTATGTGGGGGGTACTCTCCACTCTGGTCCATGTTCCCTGTGTCCAATGGGGCCACAAATTAGCCCGCCAGCCCATCCCTGAGGTATCTGTGGTAAGAATTTGATAAGGGGAAGGGATCAGGAAGGGAAGCCCTTTCAACAAATGGCTGGGTTCCATCCACCACCACAGCATGTTCCAAACAGGAGAGGTTACTAGAATCTTCTGTTCTAAGTCAACTGTGCATTGATTTCATTGGACACTTAAGATCTACTGGGGAGCTGGTGCTGTGGTAGCACTACCACTCGCGATGCTGGTGACCCAGGTTTGGGAATGAGACCAGGGAGCTGGATGTCTGGCTGGGGGAGGAGGCTGAGTGTCCAGGGGACTGCTCGCCTTCTCCGGAGAGGGAGGGGGGTTGCGGCTCGGCACTTGACTGGTTCCAGGCAGCGGCCTGGGGTACAGCAAGCACCCAGCCACATACAGAGGGGGAGGCGTGGTGGACGCTGGCAGTCACACCTTGATGTCGGGGCGCATGTCATGCCCAGAACAAGGAAAAATGGCTCCCTACACTCCCAGATGAAGCACCCCAGCACAGATCCATGGCCCCCTTGCCTGTCCCGGTCCAGTGCCCTGACAAATGGAAGATGTCCGGGGTGTATGGGCCCCCACCTCGTCCCCACCTGGGGGGCAAAAACTATGGCTACATGGAGGAACTACCGCGGGCTCCAGGTAAGGTGAGGCAGGACAGACGCCATAGGTGACTCCTTAGGCAGCGGAGAGTAGGGGCAGTGGGGAGTATAAATAGAAAGTAAAAAAAAAAAAAAGATCTATTGGGGAATCCTCAGATGCAATCTGGCCAGTGGTACCATAACAACTGCTGCTGCCATCAGGCCTAAAAGTCTCAGGAATATCCTAACTGTGACATACCTGTTGTTGTATACCATCTGGGCCTGTGCAATCAGATGTTCGGCCCTGTCCTGGGGCAGAGAGGTCAAGCCCTGGGCTGTGTCCATGATTGCCCCTACGTACTGCAGGTGCTGGACAGGGGGCCAAAACTGATTTCGGCACATTGATTGCGATCCCTAGGGCATGGAACATCTGCCTGGTGTGTGCTAGGGTCTGGTAAAGCTGCTCTTTAAAATGAGCTTTGAGCATCCAGGTATGGAAAAACATACGTCCTTCTCTCCTGAGGGCTGCTGCCACTACAGCGAAGCATTTGGTAAAGATCCGTGGTGCAGATGATAAGCCAAAGGGCAATACCCTGAACTGCTAATGTTCCCCTTGGAAAAGGAACCTGAGGTACTTCTTGTGAGAGGGTAGGAAACTGGCTGCAGGAAGGCAACAGAGGGTGGTGGTGGGTGGGAGCTCTCACACCCAAGGGCAGTGACGAGCGGTGTTCCACAGGGCTCAGTGTTGGGACCAGCGTTGTTTGGGATATTCATTGCAGACATATCATGGGACATCAAGAGCAAGATCAGTCTGTTTGCTGATGATACCAAGGTAGGCGCGGTGGTGGATGACCTAGGGGATGGCAGGGGTTGCAGGGTGATCTGGCAAAGCTTGAAACCTGGTCAGACACCTGGCAACTGGGCTTTAATGCCAAAAAGTGCAAGGTGCTGCATTTTGGGATGAAGAACCCAAGGAGGAGTTACCAGCTAGGGGGAGTGCAGCTAGCCCAGACAGAGGAGGAGAAGGATCTGGGTGTGCTCACTACAGGGTCAATGAACAACTTGGCACAATGTAGGAAGGCAGCTGCAAAGGCCAACAAAATGCTGGGTTGTATTGCAAGGGGTATATCCTCGAGGAGGGCAGATGTTGGTAGCCTCATTAGCATAACCTTTGCAGCGTAAGTCACCCGAGGTGCGCAGGATGTCCGCCTGCAGGTCTGTCGCCATTATGGAGCGAGCGGATCTTTTTTTTATTAAAATTCCAGAGCACCAGGTAGTAAAAAAAAACATTTTCTTTTATGTTGAGAGCCCTAATCAGGCGTTTCTGCAGCCGCTCCTGCACTGAGGGACACAATCAGAGTTTCCTTTTAAGTTTTTGCACGGTCTGTATTTTTCTCCGCAACTTCCTGGGTCCTACCTGAAAATAGGCATCTATTTGTCTAGTGTGCTTACCTGGTCAATAAAAGCTAAATAAATAAATAAAAGTTGTAGTTGACTAGGGGTTAGGCACTTTATGGAGGTAGAGTCTTGGGGGTGGGCGCTGGCCACCCTGGCATCTGTGAACCCCAGCTGGCTAATCTCATAGAGGCATTGGAGCCACTTGTGAAGATAGCCATTTGCTCACCCTCCAGGTCACAGGATACACAGATACACAAATAAATATAGACATATAGAAAGGGTGTGGTCGTGGCAACCCCTGATCATCAGGGTGGGGGACTGAGGAGACCTGGGAAAAAAAAAATCAAGGGTTGGGGAAATAAACAACATTACATACATTATTGACCCATATCCCAAATAACAGATGACTTGTGACTTACTGTGTGCCACTTCAGGGCCGGGGGGCAGCTGTAAGTACTGGACTTCCTTGCTCTGTAGCTGGGAGGTAGGTTCTCGCTGTCGCAGCTGCTGTTCCAGATTACGCACACGGCTCACATGCTTCTCAGCCAAGGATGTCTGCAAAGGGAACAGGAGGGAAACTGTGAGAGTGGCCCCTGAAACTGTGATAGTGACCCACCATACTGGTCGTGAGGTCCCAGAACTGGGAGAGTGGCCCTGAAACTAAAAGAGTTGTCCCAGAAACTGAAAGGGAGGCCATCAAAACTGCAGTTTGCCCCCAAAAACTGGAAGTGTGGCCCCCCAAAACTGGGAGTGTGACCCCTAAAACTGGAAGTGGCCCCTGAAACTGTGACACTGGACCCTGAAACTATGAGAGTGGACTGGTAAACTGTAAGACTGACCCTAAAACTGAAGTGTCCCATGAACTAGGCGTGTCCCACCAATCTGAGAGAAGCCCCTAATCTGGAAGAGTGGGCCCTTAAATTATGACAGTGGCTTCTGAAACTGGGAGAGAGGCTGCTGAAACAGACACTGACCCCCTGAAACTGGCAGAGTGTGCCCTGAAACCAGGAGTGTCCAGTGAAACTGGATGAGTTGTCCCTAAATCTGGGAGAGTGGGCCCTGAAACTGTAAGAGAGGCTGCACAAACTGTGAGAGTGCCTCCTGAAACTGGGAGAATGAGCCCTGAAACTGAGAGTTGTTCCTGAAACTTTGAGATTGGCCCTGAAACTGGGAGACTGGACCCTGACAACAGTGAGAGTGATCCAGAAAGTGAGAGAGGTGTCCTGAAACTGTGCAAGTGGTTCATGTAACTGTGAGTGGCCCCGATACAGACAGTGGCTTTGAAACTGGAAGAATGGTCCCTCAGACTTCAACAGTGGCCCTGAAACTGACAGCAGCCCCAATACAGAGAGTGGTTTTGAATTTTTGTGGCCTCTGAAACTGGCAAAATGTCTCCAGAACTGTGAGTGGCCCTGAAACTGTGACAGTAGCCCCTGAAATGGTGCGAGTCACCCTGAAACTGTGACAGTAGCCCCTGAAATGGTGAGAGTGGCCCTGAAAATGGCAGCAGCCCCAGAAACTCTGAGAGTGGCCCCTGAAGCTGGGAGAACAGCCTGCGAAACTGAGTGACCATTAAAACAATGACAGTAGCCCTGAAACAGTGGTTCCTTGAAACTGTGAGAGTAGCACTGAAACTGCAGATGGTCCCAAAAACTGTGAGAATGGTCAATGAAACTGTGACAGTGACCCCATAAACTGTGGCAGTGTCTCAAGCTGTGAGAGCGGACCCTGAAACTGTGAGGGCAGCCACTCAGCTGGGAGAACCGCCCCTGAAACGGGGAAACTGGCCCCTGAAACAGAGACAGCAGTAACTCCCTGTACATGAAGGGAGAGAAGGCAGGAGACCAATTCATGCTTTTAAATTTAAATGCAACAAAAACCTTTAGGAACCCAGTGGGTCTGGCACTGCCAATAAGAGGAGCAGGCACTCCTTATACTATTCAGAATCCTCTCAGCCCCACATGGAGTGAGTGGATGCTCTCCCTCACTGAACAGTGGGACTCAGACCTCTTGACTGACTTCTGTTTTAACAATGCATTCTCATTATTATTGGGACCCTAAAGTTATGTAATCAAATGTACCCAAAACAAGGGTCAACCCAGCAGGGATTTCACCTTTTTGCAGCTGACTTGATCATTAGGGAAGGGGAGATTGTTTAACCAGGAAACGCACACTAAGCCAAAGCTTGTTTCCAGGCGTGACCTGGGAGCACAAGGAAGTTAAGTGACTTGCTCAGGGTCACACAGTATGCAAGTGGGGGCTGTGAGATTCAGACCCAGGTCTCCAGGTTTGTAGCTCAGTGTCCTTAACCACTATGTTATACTGCCTCCTAACAATGATTCTTGCCAAACTTTAGTGAAACTGGAATGATGTTAGGGCTTGTGTTTGTTTCTGTAGGGCGGGAATCAATTTATATCATGTAGCGCAGACTGACTGCAAAGCAACTAACGAAAAGTTCATTATGGCTGGGTACTGTGTCAGTGACCAACCAGGAACTGGCTGCACTAAAAACATATGGGTGAACAACAGCTGTGGCTGATTTATTGCTCCAGGGTATTTTGTGGATACCTCTCCTACTCAGCACAAGTTGTGGTATGCAAGTTTGACTTTTTGCAACTATTTATAAAGCAATAAATATTTTTGCAGTATTTACTGCGTCAGTTGCTTTTGTTCACCTGTGTGTGCTGTGTGCAATCACTTTGTTTCTTTGGAGCTAGCCACCCCATGTGACATGCATGGACCACGGCACTGAGCACAACTCTGGTGTTTGATTTTGTGTCACTGAAACTGGAGTAAACACCTTTTGAAATGAACAGAAAAAGAGTGGAGCCAAAGTAAAACTTCCATGTAAACAGAAACTCACTCCCAGCATTCATCAAAAGAGGGCACCATTGTGCATATAAACAGATCAGCATTCACCAAAAGAGGGCACCATTGTGCATGTAAACAGATCAGTGTTCACCAAAAGAGGGCACCATGGTGCATGCAATAACCAAAAGAGGGCACCACTGTGCATGTACACAGATCAGTATTCACCACTGTACATGTAAGCAGATCAGCTTTCACCAAAAAAGGGCACAATTGTGCATGCATTAATCAAAAGAGGGCACCACTGTGCGTGTACACAGATCAGTATTCACCACTGTACATGTAAGCAGATCAGCATTCACCAAAAGAGGGCACCATTGTGCATGTAAACAGATCAGCATTCACCACTGTACATGTAAACAGATCAGCATTCACCAAAAGAGGGCACAATTGTGCATGCATTAACCAAAAGAGGGCGCCACTGTGCATGTAAACAACAAGTACCTCTCAGCGTCTACAAAACAGAGTACTACTGTGCATGTAAATGGAAACTCACTCTCAGCATTCACTAAAAGAGGATACCACTATTTTTGTACTAGTTTTAGTTTTACTTTTTAAGACTATCTCACCAGTTCTGGGCTGTTTGTGGGAAGATACTGTCCAAAGTACTCATAACGGAATCAGGACCCGTGCAAATTATAGAAGTTGTGGGCAGATAAAAAGCAAGGGTCTGATATTTAAAAATGGGCAAAGCAGAGCGTAAAGTTTTGGGCTGCACTTGCCCACTGCCCACAACCCCAAGGATACTATATTCAGTCAGAAAGCACACCAGTGCTATCCAACTGAATACAGGTGCATGTTGGCGCAGTGCTAAATCAAACAGTGCTGCCCTGACATGGATCCTGGCAATGCAGGGAATAGCACTCCCCAAATCCGATAGCACTGGTAGCCATCAGCACAATATTCAGAAGACCCCAGGCAAATGAGCCCATTAGGCATGCAAGGTGTAAAGGGGCCATATGCATCTCCATTATGGGCTCATTTGCATGGGAAGCAGTGGTAGGTTTGTGCCCCTGGGACCAGCCCACCCCCAATCTAGCTGCCTCTCCCCCAAGTCCCTGGTGTCCAGTGGCCCCCCCCCATCCTCCAATCGTCATCCCACATGTGTACAAAGAAATCCTTGGTGGTCCATGGTTCCCCCTGCCCTCAGATTACCATCCCATACTATTTTAAGTTCCCTGGTGGTCCATGGTGCCCCCCCCGAACACCATCCCTTGCTGTGTAGCTCATTTCCCTGGTTGTCCATGCCCCCTTCCCCGTCTCGGATCACTGACCCGATATGTGAACTCCCTCTCAGTGGCTTCCAGTGGTCCCTATCCTGTCCACGATCGATGACCTGATAAGTGAAAGTCTCCTCCCTGGTGCCTAGTAGTCCCTCTGATCATCAGCTCATATATCTGAAGTTATATCCCTGGCATCCAGTGATCCCCTCGCCCTCCGATCGCCGGCCCTGTAGGAAAGAACTCAAGATAACTGAAGGTACCTACAGAAGTGGTTAATAAATACAGAAATACTAACAAAATAACCCATATACCCTAGTGTTTAGTGGTACCTCCCAGCCACCTACCAGTCCCCATCCCTGTAACAACGTAAGCATTCCCTGGTGTCCAGCAGCCCCCCCTGCACCACGGGCACCAACCACCAATCCTGCCGACCTACCTCTTTTATGCTGAATTGCCGATGCCACGGCTCAGATAAGGTGACCGGCACAGCCCTCCTCACACCTCCTTGGCCGGCCACCATATGACAACTCCGGGAAGTGCGTGTTCTATGTATAGGGAATGATGCTTATCCCTAAACCCTCCCTATCTCTCATCCAACCCCTTAACTCCCTAGCACCTCTTCTTAGAACTATTAGCCTTCTATACCTGCCCCAACTATTTCTGAACCCACTTGTAATCTCTGCCCCTACTACTTCTGCAGGCAATTTGTTCTGTGGTTCTACCACCCTCTCAGTGAAGCAGAACTTCCTGACGTAAGTTCTGAAGTTTCCACCAACTGACCTCCATTCATGTACACTGATGACTGCACTACTGCTTATTGTGAACATGTCCTCACTGTTCACTCTTGCTTATTCTCCTCAGAAACTTGTATATATCTATCATGTCACCCCTCCCTCTCCTGGCCTCAAGAGAGAACATGTTAAGGACCTTGAATCGTTCCTCATAAGATCTGCCCTGCTGACCAAGTATCACTCTTTCTGAACCTGCAAATGCAGCCACGCTGAGAAAATCAGTGTCAGGGTGATAAAAAAAATGTAACTAGAAAAAAAAAAAAAAAAAAGGTTAATATACCAACCAACAACAAACTTGTGGCAGTTTGAGGGTGTCACACGGGCCAGCGGTATGGGGGATACCTAATGGAAGAGAGCAAATAGTTTTAAAGATCAAAGTAGACATTTGTTTACTGTCAGTGATACTCCATGAGGGTTTAAAACATGGGTCATATTGGATCCATTGGTGTAAAAAATGTAGGTCAAAAATAGGTAACATAGGTTTGTACAGAGCTAATCAGACTTGCGTTCATAGTGCTCGCCTTTGTTTTTTTTTGTTTTGTTTTTTCCAACTTTATTTCCCTCCAGTCACGGCCCAGCAGAGCCCCTCTCGGGTATCTTGCCCACCTGAAGGCCCCCCACGACCTGTGCCTCCTCTCTCCCCCCTCCCCCGCAGCCAGCACCACTGGCTTAACCCCTCCAGGGTGGGTCCGCCCCTCCTTTTTGGGCACTCTTACATGTCTGTTTCTGGCTGCAAGTGAGGGCCTAGGTGGAGGAACTGGAAGGCCAGGCAAGGTGGACCCGGCAGAGGGCATGGGGGAAAGGTGCCATCACCTACCCCACAGAGCCGGTTATTTTCCCTGTTCTGGTGGCTTCTCCCCTTCCCTTGCATGTGCATGCCTGACACTGTGGCACATGGCAACCGTGCCTGCATCAGCCACGCTATACATTGTGCAGCCCACGCACTGCAGCGCTCCCAATCTCCACAGGGAGCCGCTGGTGTGGCATATCCGCCCTTCCCCGGGAGAAGAGCAGCCTGTGGGCACTCAATCCTCTTCCCATCCCTGCCGACCCCCGGTGCCCGAGCTTGCTCCCAAACTCGGGTCACTGGTGTGGCGCGAGGTGCGGTGTCCAGCGCCTCAACCCTCAGCGCCGGCGTGTTCACCTTTGTTAAACTAACAGACCACCCGCTTGGTGTAACTTACCCAGATTCAGTTTAAAACTTTCCACTGATGGACTACCAACCACTTCTTTGGGTTGGGAGTTCCATACAGAGATCACCCTTTGGTTAAACCACCTTTGGTGCCGCCAGGGTTAACAATTTTCCCCTCCTAGCTGTAGAGAATGTGCCCTAGTGCTATAGACTTGATCTCGAAATGTTAGCCCTAGCTTCTCCCAAATATCTTGATATGTTAGGCCTTAAACAGCAGACACATAGCTCCTCTTACCCTCCTGTACTCCAGAGAAAACAAATTTGAGTCCCCCAGTCTAGTAATATAGTCCTTTTCTTCCAAACCCCTTGTGGAGCATGTTGTCCTCCTCTATACCCTCTCCAGCATACGTACCTCCTTTTTCTGGTATGGTGACCGTACCTGTGCACTGTACTCGAATATTGGTCTCACCAGGGATCCATACAGGGGGACCAAAACTTCTCTGGTTCTACTAGCTACATGCTTCAATATGCAGTTTAGTACCCCATTTGCCTTTCTGCACACATTACTGCAATGGGTCTTAAATTGCATACCATTTGTTATAGTGATGTTTTAGTGATGCCTAAATCTCTTTCCTCTGTCACAGTTCTAAGCAGTGTGTTACCTGTGCGATCTGTATGGTTTGGATTATTTTTTTTCCCAAATGTATAACTGTGCATTTGTCGGGGTTCAAGGGGAGTTTATTAGTCCTACACCACACATCAATGTGGTTTAGGGCCGACTGCAGTGACTCCCAGTCTACAGTCATCTGCAAATTTAGTCATCCATACTTTGTAATGCTCATATTGTAGTGATGGTGCATGGGTGTTAAAAAGGCATGGACCCGGAACTGAACCCTTGTGGTACACCACTTGTTACATTAGTCCAGTCAGAAAAGACATCCCTAATGCTGACTCACTGTTTTCTGTCCCTGAGCCAAGAGTGAATCCATGACACAGTATTGTCATGGATGTCCATGGCTTTCAATGCCTTTACTAGCTCGTAGCAGGGTATTTTGTCGAAGGCCTTTGTAAAGTCCAAGAATACCACATTGACTGATCCGCCCCCATCCAAACTTTTACTGACCCTGTTATAAAATTCCAGCATATTGGTTTGGCAAGACCTCCCTTAGTAAAGCCATGCTGTGAATCGCCCCCTAGACGTTCCTCCTGGATGAATTTGATAATTTGTTCTTTTATAATCCCCTCCAAAAGTTTGCATGTGGTAGCTGTTAAACTAACTGGCTGAGAATTAGTTGGGCTTTTTTTTTTTGTTTGTTTCCTTTCTTAAATAATGGAATTACTGTTGCCTCTCTCCAGGAGTCAACCACTTCCCCCTTGTCCAAGGAATATTGGAAGATGCGACTTACTGGGGGTGCTAATTCTTCAGCAAGTTCTTTTAATAATCTTAGGTGGAATCCATCTGATCCTGGGGATTTGTAAGGATTCAGGGTGCTAAGTCTTTTCTTTACTTCAGCTGTCTCAATGAGGATGGGACAATGAGTAACATTAAACTGGTGCCCCATGCTACCCTGATCGTTTTTTTCAGTGAAGGCAGTTGCAAAATACTTATTTTGAATGTCTGCCATCTCCTAGTTCGTGCTTGCAACTGTACTGTCTGGACCCAGCAAAGGGCCTACTACATTGTCTGTTCCTTTTTTGTCGCTTATATAAGCATAAAAGGATTTGTAGTTATCCTTTGTCTTGGCCGCCAATTTAATTTCATAGTCTACCTTAGCTTTTTTTAATTTCTTTCTTGACCTTTCTTTGTAGGTTTCTGAATCTTATCCAACCTACCTCCTTCTTGCTTCCCCCTTAGTGATTTAAAAAAATGCTGCTTCTTTTTAATCATTTTTTTAATTCTACTAGTTAGCCAGCATGGTGTTTTGGCCTTTTTATTGTATTTAATTTTCATGGGGATATATTCCTTCAGGCATTTGATTAATTTATTGCTTAGGGAATCCCACATCTCTGTAATGTGTAATGTCCTTATTTTCGAATTCCTGGTTCCAGTTCCATATTGTAAGGGTGTGTTTAATGGCAGTGAAGTTAGCTTTATTGTAATCCAGTATAGCTGTCTCCCCGACTGGTGCATGTTCATTTCTTTTATGTTAAATGTTATCATGCAGTGGTCGCTATTTCCTAGGGGTGTAGTGACTGGACATTGCTGGAAGTGATCCTTTATATTAGTGAGGATCAAATCCAGGGTATTTTCTCCCCTTGTCTTCTGACTATTTGCTCCAGGCCCACTTGATTAAATATCCAAATAAGTGCTCTCTGCATTGTTTGTGCCCTTAAGGGTGTCCCATGTTATCCCTGGTAAATTAAAATCCCCAAGCAATATTATCCTATCAGCAGGGTTAAAGTTTTGAATGCAATTTAGTAGTACGATATCGTCCTCCTTTCTGATGGATGGGGGCCTATATGCTACACCAAGGAGGATTTGGGTGGGACTTACTGGGGGTTATTCTGAGCCAAAGCTGTTCAGTCATACCAGTAGAGATGGTGACTTCCTCTGTCTGTATATCTTCTGACACATACACTGCCACTCCTCCTCCCTTCTTATAGTCCCGTGATTTAGAAAATGGGATGAAACCCCTTATTTTTGGCTCCCAGCTGTCTTTTGCATCCCACTGTGTTTCTGTGAAGGCACAGATATCGATGTGCTGGGTGAGATTCAAGAATACATTTAAGTTCCTCAGATTTATTCACAACACTTCTTGCATTTATGAGTATGCCTTTCCACCCTTCTACATAGAAACATAGAAGTTGACGGCAGATAAGGACCGCAAGGCCCATCCAGTCTGCCCATTTCTTTTTCTACCTTATAAATGTGCCATCGGCCTTTGCTCTGTCAGTGACCTATCTATTCATAGTCATTTGTATTGCTCCCTTATGCCTATCCCATGCCTGTTTGAAGCCCTGCACTGTATTCATAGCCACCACTTCTTGTGGTAAGCCATTCCATGCATCTACCACCTTTCTGTGAAAAGAATTTCCTCACATTCCCCTTAATCGGCCTCCTCTAATCTCATGCTGTGTCCTCTTGTCCTGCTATTTTCTTATATTTAAACATGTTAGACTCTTTCACCTTGTTTATGCCCTTAAGGTGTTTAAATGTCTCGATCATATCACTCTCTCCTCCTTTGCTCAAGGGTATACATATTGAGCTCCGTTAATCTGTCCTCATATGTCTTCTGATGCAGTCCCTGCACCATTTTGGTTGCCCTTCTCTGGACTGCCTCAATTTGGTTAATGTCCTTGTGAAGGTGTGGCCTCCAATACTGCACGCAGTACTCCAAATGGGGCTAACCAATGTCTTGTACAGAGGATTATTACCTCCTCTTACGACTTGTGATACCCCTACTAATACACCTAACACCCCCTAGCCTTACCTACTGCTTTAGGGGTCTGCTTGGATGATTTTAGGTCATCAGTGATGATGATGCCCAAGTCTCTTTCTTCCTTTTGACTGCTGCAACTCCTCCCAGCCTATAAGTGGCTTCAGGGTTTCTCTTCCCTATGTGCATGATTTTGCACTTCTTTGCATTAAATCCCAGTTGCCACTCTTCTGACCATTCTGCTGTTTATCCAGATCTCTTCTCATTCTGCCCACCCCATCTGGATCATCGACTCTGTTGCAGATCTTGGTGTCATCTGCAAACAGACAAGCCTTACCCTCTAGTCCATCTCAGAGGTCACTAATGAAGATGTTGAATAGGACTGGCCGCAGGACTGATCCCTGAGGTACCCACTTGTGACTTGCATCTCTTCTGACTGTATCCATTTACCACCACTCTCTGTTTTCTGCCAGTCAACCAGTTTGCCACCCAGTTGACCAACTTCTGCCCACCCAGCCTACCTAGCTTATTTATCAATCTTCTATGTGGAACAGTGTCAAAAGCTTTGCTGAAGTCAAGGTGGCGACATCAACTGCTCCCCTTGGTCCACCACTCTGGTTACCCAGTCAAAGAAATTATGAGATTAGTTTGACAGGACCTTCCTTTGAAACCCATGCTGTCTTGGATCCTGTGCCCCTATGGATTCCAGGTGTTGCACTATCCTTTCCTTAAGGTGCCTCCATAATCTTGCCCGCTACTGAGGTAAGACTGACCGGTCTGTAGTTCCCTGCCTCCCCCTGCTACCACTCTTGTGGGAGTGGGATCACATGAGCCCTTCTCCAGTCTTCTGGGACCTCTCCTGTGCTCAGAGACTCACTAAACAATTCTGCTAATGGCTCTGCTAGTTCCTCCTTTAGCTCCTTAAGTACCCTGGGATGTATGCCATCAGGTCCCATTGCCTTATCCACCCTGAGCAGCATAGCTCTTGTAGGACCCTTTCTTTTGTGAAGGAGTGAGGCTCACCTCCCTCCCCTGTGTCCATGATGCTGAGCTGTGGGCCTGCCTACCTTCTCTTCAGTAAATACTGAGCAAAAGTATCTATTTAGGATAGATGCCTTTACAGGGTCCTCCTCCTCACATGCTCCCTTTTCTCCATTAAGCTTAGCAATACCCCCTCTGGACTTTCTCCTTTCACTAATGTATCTATAGAAAGTCTTGTCACCTTCTTTTACTGTTTGTGCTAGTGTTTCCTCAGTTTGGGACTTTGCCTGCCTTACTGCCTTACCTGCTTCCCTTAGGGCAGTTTGGTATGCCTCCCTATCTTCATCCGCTGTGTTCCTTATATTTTCTGAAGGCCAGCCTTTTGGCTCTGACCTTTTCTGCTACTGTATTTGAGAACCAAAGTGGTTTCCTTCTTCTTTTGCACTTCCTTTTCTGTCTAACACAATGGGATGTTGCTTCAAGTATTGTATCCTTAATGCTTGCCCACTTTGCCTGTACCTCCTCACCTGTGTTCTTTTTGCAGGGCTAGCTTAACTCTGTTGGCCATCTTATCAAAGTCAGCTCCTCTGAAGTCCCATATTTTTGCCTTGGAATGGGATGATTTAGATGTAGTAGCCAAATTGAACCATACCATGTGATGGTCACTGGCCCCAGGTGACCTTCTACCTGGAATCTGTGATCCCTTCTTTGTTAGTCAGTACTAGATCTAGGATAGCCCTGTCTCTTGTGGGTTGCTGTACCAGTTGTTTGAGGCCCTCCCCTGCAGGGAATCCACTATAAGTCTAGTTCTGGCAGATGTTCCTGCTGGTATTGACCAATCTGTATCTGGCATGTTGAAGTCTCCCATTATCAGAACCTCCTTTAGCTGTCATGTTTGTATATCTTCTAACAGTAATGTATCTATGTCCTCCCTCTGGTCTGGGGGCCTGTAGACAACCCCAGTTCTTATGGCTGTCCCATTTCCTGTTTCAGGGTGACCCACAGTTCTTCTGGCTCCTTATGTGTATTCTGAATTTCTGTAGCTTTGATATTTTCATTAACATACAGCCCTCCTCCCCCCCTTTGCAGGTCTCTTCTGAACAATACATAGCCAGGTATTGAAGTCTCCCAAGTGTGGTTACTGGTAAACCACGTCTCACTAATTGCTACTATGTCCAGTTTAGCCTCTGACATTATTGCCTGCAGGTCTGGGATCTTATTTCCCAGGCTGTGAGCATTGTGTACATGATTTTCCATTGGCCAGATTTTGGTGTGTTAGTTGTTGGGTGAAGTTTGGCATTACCCTGTGCATCGTATGGGAGACAAACCTTTTTCTTACCTGGTGATGCAAATGAGCGGCAAACACGCTGAATTCCTGTTTGACCACTAGCTGAGGGGAGGGTCTTCTCCCATTCGACGTATGGGGTGCTGCACCCTCTCCCCATTTGCTAGTTTAAATATTCTGCAAAGACATCAAACTTCTGCCCCAATGCACTGACTCCTCTTTAGTCAGATGCAGTCCATCAAATTTAAAGAACTTTCGCTCCCAGAACTGTTGCAGTTCCCTACAAATCCGTGTCCTTTTCCTGGCACCAGTCCTTGAGCCACGTGTTTAGCTCCCCTATCTCCCTTCTCTGACCTTCCATCCATCTGCTCCCTTCTCCCAGACTGGCAGAATCTCAGAGAAGGATGCGAGACGAAATAGATGATAGTTGTCACCCAGCCTAGTCAGGTGTTCCTTGGTCTCCACAACTGACCGGCTGGCGAGATCGATAGTCCCTATGTGTACTAGGACATCAATGTTTTCTCCTGCTCTGTGAACAATTTAGCAATGCGGTCAGTGTCTCTCCATGCTGATGTACCTGGGAGACATCTGACCATCACCCCTGGCTGGAGATGGGTATCAACTCCCCGAATCATGGAGTCTCCTATGATCAGTAGTTTTTTGGATTTCCTTTGTGCTTGTTTAGTTTTGGTTCCTGATTTGGGTGAGTATTGTTGTGCTAGCTCCTGTGCCGCAGTGTCCTGCTCTGCATTAGTTTTGTGATTAGAAATGGGCTTTGTGTTTTGTAGGGGCTCTGCATTTGCCCCAGCCCCCCTGTTTATTGGTTTCAATGGGTATTTATGTGTTAATGGAAAGTATGGGCCTGCTTTTGAGATCCTATTTTGTTACGGTGTAGATCGTTGGGACTTATTAGTCTTTCATCCCCGTAAGTGCTCCAGTTGTCAATATAGCCAAAACCCTTTAGTTGACTCCATTCCCGTAGCCAACTAATTAACATTCAGATCTCCCTTTTTTTTTTGTAGTGCCTGCCTCTTACAGGCAATACTACTGATATAATGATGTTCCCTCCCTTGGATTTTATTTCAGAGGCAACTGCTAAGATTTCTGTTGCCTACATCGTTAACCACTACATGAATAAGTACAAGTGGTTCACTGGTGTTTGCCATTAAGCCATTTAGCAAGCTGGCCCAGTGGCACTGAGGGTTGAGGCACTGGACACCACACCTCGTGCTGCACCAGCGACCCAGGTTTGGGAATGGACTCGGGTGCTGGGGGTCGGAGAGGATTGAGCGTCCGGAGGACCACTCTCCTCTCCTGGCGGGGGAGTTGATGCTCCTTGCTGCTATAGCGGCTCCCAGCGGAAACTGGCAGTCGCAGCAAGATGTGGAGAATGCAGAAGGGGGATATGGGAGCAACGGCGGACATCCTGCAAGCAGGTGTGGGAGCGCAACCACGTTGCGCTGGACGTCACTGTATGTCCATGCTCCTGGGGTAACGTAATAAGAAAATCCCCACCCTCTGGGATAGGTGAAAGCACTTCTGCTCCCATGCCACACTCCCAACACCAGGCCCTCTCCTTTCTAGGCCCCGCTTGCTCAGCCGACACTCTATACTATAGATAGAGTACCCTGGGGGGGATACAGCGGCCCCTCCCCAAGGGGTTCAGATCCAGGGGCTGTCTCGGTTGGAGCGAGGGAAATGGTGAGAGGTCTCAGGTGGGAGGTAGAGCACAGAAGACGGAGGGTGCCGGAGAGAGTTCCTCGAGAGAGTGGTGCATAAACAGAATTTGGAAAAAAAATAAATTAAGCTATTTAGCATGGATCTGATGTCACTTATTTTAGCCCCTGGTATGGTGCTAACTGTTGTGTATTCATTCCTGCCTCTGCACACCGCTGTGTCAGTTCCCCTTGCTACTGAGTCTCCTATCAGGAGTATATATTTATCTGTTTATTTTCAGGGGGGTCAATGTCTTCTCAAGTTTTTGTCTTGTTACACTCCTTGTTTTGTCCTGCGGTGTCCTGTTTTAACTCTGAATCATTTTTGCTCTGAACAGGGGCATGATTTTTCTGTTGCTTTATGTTGTTTCCATACTTGTTTGGATTTATAGGCTATCCCATTGTCTTATCTGATTTTACCTCAGGGCAATTGCTTACCTCTCCTGCTGGTCCAATATTGTGTATCTGTTCTGTATTTCTACTGGGACACTGTTAAATATCTGACCTCTCCTCCTTTTATATGGCCTCATTTGGACAGTGCACCAGTCCTCCAATTCCTGTTGTAAGTGGTTGTTCAAAGGCCCCTCTGGTGTTATGCCTTCTTGCTTTTTATTTATTGTTTGGTCTGGGTTGCCCAGTAATGGGGCTTGGCATAAATTTGTAGAGGAGTTATCTATAAATTCCTCTAGGAGGCTGATCTCCGTTTGTATACTCAATCTGTTATGTAGGCCTTCTATTTCTTTATATAAAGTGGCTACAAGTAAACATTGATCACACAAACTCTTTTAGAGGAACCTCTTTAATGTACATTAAGCAAGTAGTGCATTGTCTTAATAAGGGGTCTAGTCTGCTAAGTAAGTCATAGCTATTGCTTTGGTCTGATGTACCCCCCCAATTTTGGTGTCATGGACATGGTGTGACAGGACTGAATAGGGCCCTGTCTCCGTTGTTCTGGAGAAAGAGTTTAAATGCAAGGATCTGCTCTATTCTCTCCCCTTCTCTGTCTGGTTGTGCAACCACATTTTCTCGTGAGACCTAGGACTTGATCACTCTGATGGTCTTGCAGTTCTCTGCCTCTCGCTATCTCTCTACCCTCTCTTGCTGTTCTGCCTTTTCTCCCCCCTTGCATATCTGTTGGTATAAAAATATATGTGACTCATTATGTGGAAATGTAACTGATATTGGGATCCCTTTGTTTAGAAATGCATATAGTTTTACTGTTGAAATGATTGCAAAAAGCTGTTTGGAACCAAGGGGTTAACCTGAGAAGCTAGTTTGCAAACTCTCTGAGAAGCTGTAAGCAAGTCAGTTCTAGGACACAATGTTCTTTTTGCTGCACTTGTTGAAACTTACAAGAACAGTGTGAGAAGCATGCTGTTTTCTTAACAAGTGGGGTTGCAAAGACTTATAAAAACAGAGCTACAATTTCTTGCGAGAGAAACACAGTGACAGAGAGAGACGGATTGGAAATTGAGAAAAAACCCAGATGGACTTTCTCTGTTTATACTGCCTTTGTAAATAGTTATACTAGACAATTTTATTTTTTTATTTTACTGATATTAATAATAAATCACTTGTGAATTTTACAACTGCTTCCGGTTTTCCTATGCTTCCTGACCTGTGCCTCGATGACACATGGCTTGCCCTCCTTTTTCATTAGTAGGTTCTTTCATCATAGTGTGAGCCCTGGTGATAGTTCCACCTGTTCCTAATGTAAGCTACTTATTCCCCAAGGGATACTCTTGTATTAGGCCTACCTTAAGAACCAGTCTAAATGTTCCTGGTCATGTTCACGTCTCTCACACCAGACACGCTTGCCTCGGCAGGCATCTCCGTACGAGGTGCCACACATGCCCTGCTCACAGCAGGGCTTGAATTTAAAGAGCTGGTGGCCCGGAAGCCACTCGGGGGTCACAACTCCATCCGAAAGTTGCCCAATAATTCTGTTTACCAGAACAGGCGAAGGCCACTCATGTGTGGCCCTGGCGCGTTGGACAGTTTCTGTGCTCCAAAGACTATACTCTAAAAAATGTCCACAGCAAGCTGGTAGTTCATTCCTTCACCTGAGCGAACTATCCAGCTTCTCTTCCTGCTTCCAGTCGGACAGCAGGGCTCCAAATAATCAGTAGCTGATTTTGTAGCGTTAACATTTCCCCGCCTTTATTAGATATTGTAATAGAGTAACCTGGCTGGTCGGCGCTTTGGTGAGGTTGCTGCTCACAAGGCCGGCAGAGGGTTCCACAGAATGCTCTCCTCCTCAGGGTGGGTGCTCGAACAATCCCCACTGCACAAGCACCAAATGAGGGTGCCAAGGAGACACAAGCCAGGCAGAAATGGCAGTGAGAGAGGAGACTTTGTGGCATTCGCATGCCCGTTGTGTGGCAATCACAAGTTAAGACAAATGTCTTGGGTGGTGGTGGTGGGGGGACTTACTAAGCTTCAAATACTGTGTAAAAAAATGTATTAAACGTGCCAGAAATAAATAAATAAATAAATGTCGGGATTATATCCTTGACATAGTTTGTGCCATCAGATGCTTTCTTAAACATCTCTGAGAAAGTGTCTGATGACACCAAACACATCAGGGGTATAATCCTAGCAGTGTTTTTTCTGGGACACTAGACTGGCATGCTTAATAAACTTTTTTTTTTTTTTTTTTTTTTACACTGTATTTGGAGCTTGGTGGGACTAATTATTTTGGTTTTGTGAGTGCCTGGCTTTTTCCAGTTTGCTTAAAGGAGACATCCACTCAAAACTTGAAAAAATATATGTTGTGCAGAGCGTTTTAATCTGTATGTGAAGTTCTAGTGTTTCCTTCCCTCTGACTGGTGTTAGGAGTGTTTCCTTAATTAGCCTGCTAGCTTTAGGGTAGATTTATGACCCCTGGAGATCTCCATATGAAACAGTTAATTGTATTCCTTTGTCCTACAATGCACCTTGTTTCATGTGAGGGTGATGTAGCAGAGACCATAAATCCAACAGAAATCATTGCTCTACAATCAGTTCACAACAGTAGAGATGGCTATATTTAAAAATCTGTAGAATTCAGCTTGGTGACCATCCTCATCGTAAAGGTCTTACTGTCCTGAAAAACTTTACTGCTGGTAATTTTTGTGCAGCTCCCAAGATATTTAGTTTGTTTGGCATGTGTGTGCCGAATGTTGGGTCTCTCTTACATCAGTCACATGAGACAAGATGCTCTGTGGGAACAAGAAATACAATTAAGCTGTCAGGGATGAAGATCCCCAGGGATCGTAAAACTAGCATAAAGCTAGCAGGCTAATTTAGGAAAAAAGTACAGTTACGTAAGAACTTACCGTAACAGTAGATCTTCGAGAGAGGCTCTTGCAGTAGGTAATTACATATAGGACTGGCCTTGACGGCGGCAGGACCTGAGAAAAATTTCTGCTAGCGGTCCTGGCGAGGACCACCCCACGTGGTGACCGGCGCGTCATGCGACGTCAGTATAAAGGGGCAGTCCCGGACACCCGCCTTCCGGTTCGTTCCCGCCACAGGCCCGGAAGGCCCGGATGAGAGAGAAGCAGATGTTTCCCTTCCTGGAAAAGAGCTGAAAAAGCCTAGGGGTGGAGGGCAGGAAGGTATTACCTACTGCAAGAGCCTCTCTCGAAGATCTACTGTTACGGTAAGTTCTTACATAACTGTACTATCTTACTTCGAGAGGGCTCTTGCAGTAGGTAATTACATATAGGACTGAATCCCAAGCAGTCTGGAACAAATGAAAGGCACTGGGAGGAGGAACTACTCCAAGAAGTAGCAAAAGCCTTGCAAACCTCAAGACAGGAGGCCTTGCAAAACAGCTAACCCGAAGCCTGCTCTACGGCGAGAGGAAATGTCCAAACTGTAATGTTTCATAAAGGTATGGACGGAAGTCCAGGTGGCGGCAGCGCATATGTCTGCCGCAGACACATTCTTGAAACAAGCCGCAGAGGCCGCTACTCCGCGAGTGGAGTGACCTCTGACTTGACCCGGAAGGGTCTTGTTGTACTTGTCATAACAGAAAGTGATGCAATGAGCCAACCACTTTGACAAGCATTGCTTGGAAACAGCATTGCCTTCCCTTTTGTGAGCAAAAGAGACGAACAACTGATCAGATTTTCTGAGATCCTTTGTCCTATCGGTGTAGTATTTCAGAATCCGGTGAACATCCATGGTATGGAGTAAATATTCTCCTTGATTGGAGTACTACGTGAAAAAGGCAGGTAACTCTATAGACTGATTTAAGGTAGACTCCGCTACCACTTTAGGCAGAAACTTAGGGTTCGTGCGAAAAGCCACTCGTTCCTTTGTGAAAAATCAAATAGGGGATTTTACACATAAGGGCCTGGAGCTCGGAAATTCTTCGAGCGGAAGTGATGGCCACCAAGAATAGCGTCTTCCACGAAAGAAATTTCAGATCTGCGGATGCCGCAGGTTCGAAGGGAGGAAGGGTAAGTTTCTCGAGAACAAAGTTCAGGTCCCAAGGGGAAGCTGGAGTCTGGACGGGGGGGCCTCAAATGAAGAACTCCTCTGAGAAAGGTCTTAGACATCTCTAATTGGGCAAAGGCTTTATCAGCGAAAGGAGCATGGTACACTGAAATAGCGGCCATGTGCATTTTCAAGGAGGAATGACTGAGACCCAGGTCGAAGAGATGACATAAATATTCAAGTAGAACAGCCACTGAACAGGAGAAAGGCTCCACGTTCCTAGAAGCGGCCCAAATAGAAAATCTCTTCCATTTCATGGCATAGGTGGACCTAGTGGAGGGTTTTCTAGCCTCCACCAGAATCTCAGCCACTTTTGGAGAGACACCAAAGCGAGACTGAGCTAGGTCTGCAGGAGCCATGCATGAAGTTGTAGGGACTTGAGGCCCGGATGGACCAGGGTCCCCTGATCCTGGGTCAGCAAACCTCGAAATAAAGGAAGAGGAAGAGGAGGAACCTCTGAGTATTGTTGTAGAAGACAGAACCAGATTTGCCTGGGCCAGAAAGGAGCGATCAGAATCATTCTCGGCCCTTCTGTAGTTAGTTTCTGCAATACACGAGGGACCAGAGGAATTGGGGGAAAAGCATAGATGAATCTGTCCTTCCAGTTTAGAGACAGAGCGTCACTCCAGAAAGCGCCTCTCTCTGGAGCGAGCGAGCAAAAGGTGGGAAGTTTTGCATTTTGGGAACAGGTGAACAGGTCTACCTGTGGAATCCCCCAAAGCTGGAAGATGTCATCTAGCACCTTTTGGTCCAATTCCCACTCGTGTGGCAGGGCAGAGGAGCGGCTTAGCTTGTCTGCCAGGGTATTGTCGACTCCTGGAACATGAATCACAGTGAGGTGAAGGTTGTGAAGAGTTGCCCAACCCAAACCCTCACTGCTTCCCTGTACAGAGGGTAGGATCGAGTCCCTCCCTGCTTGTTGATGTACCACACCACGCACATGTTGTCCGTCTGGATGGCTAGGTGACTGGGAAGAATGTATTGGTGAAGGGCTTGAAGAGCATATAGTACTGCTCGAAGCTCGAGCACATTGATGTGGAGAGCTAGCTCCAATCTGGACCATAAACCCTGGGTTCGATGAGGACCCAGATGGGCTCCCCAACCTTCGCCTGATGCGTCTGTGGTCAGAGTCTGGGAGGGGGGGAAGATGACAGAAGGGGAACCCCGAAACAGGTTCTCTTGAACCATCTACCACTGTAAGTCTCTCGCCATCAGCGAGGAGATCAGGACTAGATGATCTAGGTCATCTACAAGTTGATCCCACTGAGAGCGAAGAGTCCACTGAGAGATCCTCATGTGGAGCCGAGCGCGGGGAACTGTAGGGATGGCGGCCGCCATAAGCCCCAAGAGACGGAGAACCGACCTCACCAGAACCTTCCTGTGTTCTGATAGCAGGGAAATCTGTGACTGAAGAGAGGCTGCCCTGTCCGGAGGCAGGAAGATCTTGCTCACTGTCGTATCGAGGATGGCCCCGATAAACTGAAGTCTCTGGGAGGGATCCAGATGAGACTTGGAATGGTTGATGGTAATACTCCAGGCAAGTGAAAACCTGCTGAGTGAGGGAGAGAAAATGCAGGAGCTCCTCCCTGGACGAGGCCGCCAGGAGCCAGTCGTCCAGGTAAGGGAACACCTGAACTCCCATAGTACGCAGGTGGGCCGCTACCACAGCCAGACATTTGGTAAAAACTCGGGGTGCCGAGGAAAGACCAAACGGGAGTGCCCGGAACTGATAATGGTCCCCCTGGAAAGCAAACCGATGGTACATGCGATGAGAGGGGCGAAGGGGGATGTGCAGATATGCATCCTGCATATCCAGCGCACAGAGCCATTGACCCGGCCGAAGCAGGAGCAGAAGGGTCTGTAGGGAGAGCATCCTGAACCTTTTGTATTCCACGTAAAGGTTCAAAGAGCTGAGATCGAGAATGGGTCTGAGACCTCCCGTCTTCTTTGGGACCAGGAAGAAATGAGAATAGTAACCCTTCCCTTGAAGGTGAGGGGGAACGGGTTCTATGGCCTGCTTCATGAGAAGGGCAGAGATTTCTTCCCGGACCAAAGGAAGATGGTCCCTTGCACAGGACGACTTCAGAGGGGGGGCAGGGTGGTTTCTGTAGAAACTCTATGGAGTACCCCTCGCTATAATCTGAAGCACCCATGAATCTGTTGTTATCCTCTCCCAACCTGGAAGCTGGAGGAGAACCTCCCTCCTACGGTTCCTCCGGTGTGTCCGAGGCGGTGGGAGGGAGGAGTCAGGTGGTGTGGGGCGGTAGCGCAGCTGGGGCACCCGCTGCTTTTGGAGTGGGGGCCGGTGGCAGCTGCGGGGCCCGGCGTTTAGTAGCCCGCCTTCCTTGGGGTTTTAGCTTGGCTGACTGCGTCTGCGAAAGGGACGGCGCTGTGGGGGATGGGGACGGTACATGGAATCCACAGATTTCAGACCGTCCTCTTCTCCTGCAAGTCGGTGATGATGTCCTTGACATCACCGGCAGCACTGAACCCCTGAAAGGTGCTTCCTGGAGCTGACTGCACCTCGGGACCAAACCTGACACCCGGAGCCAGGCATGGCGCCGAAGACTTACAGCGGCGGAGCTCCGCCCGGCAGTGTCCACTGCATCGTATGTAGATCCGCGGAATGTGGCCGACTGGCGAACAGGCTGCAGAGCGGACTAAGTCAGCTAACTCCTGCTTGACTTGAGAGTCAGGTGAGTCAATCTTGGATTCCACCTGGGTAAGGATGGCCTTCTGGTAATCCCCCATATGAGCAACATAGTTCAGGGCCGAATTCCCAGTGTGGAAGAGGCTATATCTTTCTTCCATACTGGTCCAGGAGGCGAGATTTTTTATCCAGAGGAGACGAGCTTAGATGTTTGGGATGAGCCAACCGGCCGTGAGCGGCGCTAATCACGACCGAATCTGCATGAGGGTGAGAGTCCAAGAAATCTACACCCTCAGGAGCCTGGTACAGCCTGTTAGACTTCCTAGGAAGTGGGGCTAGAGCCAACGGTTGTTTCCAAATAGTGGAAACAAGGTGGGCGTGAGGCTCGATCCAGGGTGGCACTAAAGTAGGAGCCATCAGGGGCAGGTCCAGATGTTCAGCGAGTTTGACCAGCTGAGGATCTGGTTCCAATGAGCGTCACTGATGTACTTCCTGGATTTTTCTGAGCAACTCCGTGAAGGAAGGGTCCTTCGGAGGAGACTTCAGAGGAGTCCTCGGCCGGGGCTTGGATAGAGAGCGAGGCTCGTCGTCTCTCTCGGAGCATCCGCTGGAAGAATCCGAGGAATCCAACAGCAAAGAAGAATCAGAAGCAGAGTAAGACTCCCTAACCCGGCTGGGGGGGGAACGGGTTCCTTGGGGGGGATCCCTGGATGCATGTCGTGCCCCTCTTGGGATCCAGAGGGAAGGGCTCTGGAGTCCGGAGGTGGCCAGGGAGTGTGCTGTCTGGGGCGTATGGGGGCCGGTGGCGGCACCGTCGCCGTACGGCGACTCTCTACTTCCTTGGTGAGCTGAGCCTTGGCCTCAGCCCACCAGGAAGCCAGAGTCTCCTGCAGATCCACCGGCGGCCGAGGGGGCGGTGGAGGAGGAGGGGGATAAGGATACGGGCTGTATCCAAAAGGCGAGTATCCGAAGCCCAGCTGCGGAAAAACCGGTGCCGGGTATTGAGGCGTCGGGGGGACTGGCGTCGGGTACTGCAGCGGATACTGTGGACCCGAGTACGACGGCGTCGGATAGGACGGCGGGTACCCAGGCACCAGAGGAGCTGCTGGAGCAGGCGGCCCGGAAGGTGGCCCCGCAGGCGGTCAGCAGTGAGAGGCCCGGAGGGGGGCAGGGCCCGACAGAAGGGGAATATCCCCCTCCGGCGTCGGCAGGACCGGCGTCGGCGGGACCAGCGTCCGGGGGGCCAGCGGCAGATCCGGTTCCCTAGGAGGAGGGTCTGACGGAGGTGGAATATCTCCCACATCGCCAGGGGACGGAGGGGAAAAAGTCCTCGGGGTCATGCTGGGGTGACTCGGGCTCCCCGGACAGCAGCGAAGGCTGCAGGGAACTGGGTACGATGGGAGTTGGAGGTTCCGTCGCCCGGCGCACGTCGGGGGAGCCAACGTGTGGCTCAGGGGCTAGTTCCCAGCGGCCACCGGAGGAACCGGCGTCCATCTTACGGGGTCCCTCGTCGGAGGTGGGCCAAGGGAGAGGAGCGGCTCGGTCCGAGGGGGACGAGGTCGTGGACCGCCCCGCAGGGTCGGGCATCTTGTCGACCTTCTCCCGGCGGACGTCGGAGGAGCCGAAGTTCGACTTATGGGAGTCACCCACACCAGTAGGCTGCAAGCCTGCGGCGGAACTGGGGGCGGAGGCCTCCTTTTGCCTGGAGGTGCCCACAAGGCCCGAGTGCGAGCCCGACGGGCGGGCCGACGCCTCCTCCAAAACCTTGGAGGCTGCCGTCGGACGGTCCCCCGGAGGGGATGTTACCTGGGCCGTGACTCTGGCCGGAGTCGCGGGCGAGGAGGCCTTCTCCCGGTGCCTTTCCTTGTCCCACTTTTTATGATGCCCTTCTGGAGAAGTTGATGCCTGCCTGAGCTTCTTCAATTCTTTTTCCATCTAAGACATCTTTTTCTTTAGAAGATGGGCTTCCAGGGACTGTTGGCGTCGTCTGCGGGTAGCTGCGTTGAAGTGAAGACAATGCGGGCACTTGTCGACCGGATGGTCGGGGCCTAGGCAGAAGAGGCAGAGGGAATGGCCGTCCTTGTGTGGCAGTTGGGCGCCGCACGGGTCGCACTTGTTTTTGTGCTCAGAAGGTGTGGGGGACGACATACACCGACGATGACCTGACGATAAGAAGAAAAAATACTGAAAATCTCTCGGTAAAACCAACGAAAGAACAGGGTGACTAAGCACGAACTTTACCGCGAGGCGCTGCATGAGCTAACGGCGGGAAAGAACTGGAAGGTGGGCATCTGGGACCGGCCCCTTATACCGACGTCGCATGACGCTGGTCACCTGATGTGGGGGCGGTCCCTCGCCAGGGACTGCTAGCTAGAAATTTTTCCGTGGGGTCCTGCCGCCGGCCAGCGTCAGTCCTATATGTAATTACCTACTGCAAGAGCCCTCTCGAAGTAAGATCTCCTAATACCAGTCAGAGAGAGAAGGACACACTAGAACTTCACATACAAATTAAAACACTCTGCGCAACATATATTTTTTCAAGTTTTGGGTGGACTTCTGCATCAATCTGTGGAAGAGGGGTATTTCTGTGCAGGCTTCAATGGGTGCCCCTTCAGCTCATGTTTGTGCTATCCCTGGTTACTCCACATGGAAAACTGTGACTGATGTCAGCTCTACTTGCTCAGACTTTTGTTTCTGAGTCTGTGCTTTCTGCAGCCTTTCCACTGCCCACCAGCTGTTGGCAGTTCTCATCCAAGCTGTGGCTAACAGAGATGTCAGCTTCTCATTTTATGCAGCTCTCTCTCGCTCTCTTTTGGTTTCTGCAGTAAGATTTTCTCATGCAGCTTCTCTCAGCAGCATTCAAAGGCAAGGAACTTCAGCTCCCTGTGCTTTCTCTCTAGTTGTAGCCTCAAACTGTTAGAGCTTTGGTCACCCCTTTTGCTACACCCAGGCCATCAGGACATTTTTTCCTTTTTTGTGGTTTATAGCAGTACTTTTTTTCTCTCTCTCTCTGTCATCCTAATTTTCCAGCCCAGTGCTCCCCTGCTGGCATATACTTCCAGGCATTGCTTCTCATCAATTAGTACCTTGGTCAGGGCCTCTGGCCAGCTGTCTATCTATCTCTCTATCGACTGTATTTGAAATTACACCAACAGGAACAACCATGTGAGATGCAGCATCTTTTTTTCATGGGGTCTAAGGGAGGATACCAGCAATCAACAGGTACACACAGTCCAGCAGCAATAGTTTCTTACCAGCCAAAACAGATAAGGAAAAACAAACTGTAAATATATTCAAACAGTAATTAAAGCAAGCTAACAAGGTGGGGCCACAGCAAATAAAGGGCATGAGTCGTGAGCATTGTTATGCAACATGATCATGGCTGGGAACGAGGAGAGAGGGACAGTGAACCAAAGCAAATGCAGAGGGTCCTAAGGTGGCTACAAAGACCTCAACCTTTGCGAGTTAGAAGCATTTCACAGCTGGAGAGGGAGTTTGTTCCACGTGTCTGGTACTGCAAATCCAAAGGCCTTTCTACCGGATTTTTCAAAGCGGCCAGAGCGCCGCACACGATATGTCGCACCAGGCTTGCAACAATCTAACAGGATTTTCCATCCCATGTAGCAACTGCTGCAGTTAGACCAACTTTTTGTGGTCTAGCTTGCACCGATTCTGGACACCTTTGTCATGGTGCTGGCACAAGCTGCCATAAATCGGATAAACTGTCACAACTGCACCTGACCCACTAAGAGTGGATGCTACTTGTGGCAAAAACATTCGGCGCACCGCCAGATCCAAACTGTTGTGGCGCAGGGCTTGATGGGAGCCCTGTGCCACCCCTTGAAAGTCCAGCCCCATGTTTCATTCTGGGAACTGAGAAGGTAAGTGCTGCTGTTGAATGGAGAGAGCAGGCGTTGCTTGACTGTGTGCAGAAGGCTAGGAGACCACTACGGGCTTCGGTTGTATAACAAAGAAAACCAGTGGCAGCCACATCTGATTGAGGGACTTGAATAGTTAAGCTGGTCACACAGCACACACTGATGGGTTGACAATCCACAGGAGAGGATGAACCTGCACAAACATGAATCTCCCCGAAGGAGCCAGGGTAATTTCTTAAAGGGAACTAGCTAGCCAAACCTAACTGGTTCACCTCCCTCTAGAGCCCGATATACATGTCACAAGTGTCAGCCTGCTCAGGTAAGCACACCTTTAAGATGGGACTATTCACTACACTGGAGGTGGAAATATCTACTCCATCACAGGGAGCCTTTCACAGATGCAACTCTCTAGCATCCCCCAGATTTTACAGTTCCAGATCCACACTGCTGTTGTTAAATCAGACTTTGGGGTACAGGCTGAGCAGCTACAGAGGCAGAAGCTCCTGCGAATGACAAAGTGCAGCTGCAATGAGTACAGCTGGCCAGTTGGTGTCACTGTTGGCCCACAGTCAGGGAGACATGAGAGCAGCTCAGCGGTAGCCAAAGAAGGCAAAGGCAAGCCACAGAATCACTAAAACAGAACATCAGATGAAGGCACTGACCCCTCCTCAATCGGGGAGGTTTTACCGGGGGTTTTACACGTCTAATTTTCACACCCTTATGGGCAGACTGGATGGGCCTTGCGGTCCTTATCTGCCGTCAACTTCTATGTTTCTACCCTCTCCTCAAACCTTTTAATAGTCCTCTTTTTGAAGTAACCACGCGACACCTTTTTGAATGTTTAATTGATCAACACTGACAGTCAGGAGCACTCCATATCCCAACTGCACTCTGTGTGAAAACATTTTCTAATCTCCCCTTTTAGCTGTCTGCTGCTTCTTCTGAGATTATACCTGCTTGTTTCTGAATCACCTACCAGAGGGAATAATCTACAGTGACTCTCTCCTGCCCTTTCATCAGTTGTGAACACCACTACTCCCCCAAGGTATTCCTAGTTCCAGTACATACAGCCCTAGATTCTCTGTTCTTTCGTCATATCTGACTCCAGCCTGGTAAAAATGCAGTGCACTTTCTCAAGAGCCCCGCTATCCTTTCTGTAATGAGCCCCGCACCGCTCACTGCCCTGCTATCCCTTCTGTGATGAGACCCGCACTGCTCACTGCCCTGCTATCCTTTCTGTAATGAGCCCCGCACTGCTCACTGCCCTGCTATCCTTTCTGTGATGAGCCCCGCACTGCTCACTGCCCTGCTATCCTTTCTGTAATGAGCCCCACACTGCTCACTGCCCTGCTATCCTTTCTGTAATGAGCCCCACACTGCTCACTGCCCTGCTATCCTTTCTGTAATGAGCCCCGCACTGCTCACTGCCCTGCTATCCTTTCTGTAATGAGCCCCACTGCTCACTGCCTGCTATCCTTTCTGTAATGAGCCCAGCTGCTCACTGCCTGCTATCCTTTCTGTAATGAGCCCGCACTGCTCACTGCCCTGCTATCCTTTCTGTGAGCCCCACTGCTCACTGCCCTGCTATCCTTTCTGTAATGAGCCCCGCACTGCTCACTGCCCTGCTATCCTTTCTGTAATGAGCCCCACACTGCTCACTGCCCTGCTATCCTTTCTGTAATGAGCCCCACACTGCTCACTGCCCTGCTATCCTTTCTGTAATAAGCCCCACACTGCTCACTGCAGTCTAGCTGCGACCTAGACAATATTTAGTCCTACATTATCATGAACTCTGTTGCTGCTGCAATTCAGTGCTTCTTGACATAAACCCCATAATCCCATCACCCCTCTCAACTGCCCCCGATTTTTAGTGACGTCCATGATTTTGATTCAGAAATCTCCTCGGTAACTTGTAAATTAATGTTGTTTTTGTCACTGAAAAGTAGGGATTTAAAGCACATACACTGCCAGACTTTAATGCTGCAGTCTTTTTCTCCTTCAGCAAATGCTTTTCACATTAATCCCCATTAACACAGCAGGTTTCCTGAGCTGATATTTCCATTTTGTTAGAGATGTCCCCAATTTTGGCCATTTTTCCCTGAATTTTTAAGCCCTGTCCCTGCTTTGCAAGACAGGAGGTGGAGAGGTATGATCCTACTTGCTGTCTTTATGCCCCCTCATAAGCTCCAGCATTTAAGGATCTATGGATATGCACAGCAGGCTCTCCGTTACTCAACTGCATTGAGAATATTACCACTTAATGTATCATTTGAGTCTCCGTTCCATTTCCCAAAATGAATTACTTCACATTTGCCTAGGTTTAACTGCAGCTGTCACTTCTCTGCCCACTCACCCAGCCTAATAATGTCCTCCCGTCATCTCCAGCACTTTGCCTCAAAATGTGCCACCCACTCTTCCCCAGTATGGTATCAGCGTCAACTCCAACATCCGTCCCTCCATATCTGTGTCTAGCTCATTTACATTAATAGAGAATACAAACAGCCCCTCCCAGCACCAGTCTTGGGGTACCTCACTCTGCCATTTACTTCAGTCCTCTGCTGTCTCTCTCTCATGAGCTGTGGCAGTATGATGTAACCCTGAACAGTGTAGCAATACAAATTTATGGAAATTGCACTAGCTATTTCAGCTATGGGGGTGGTGAATGAGAGCAATTCTAGTCTCTGTACATTAGGTTACTGGAGGCCATAGTTAAAGGACTAGGGTATGCTCAAAGTTTCCATGATGGCATGGCCCGTTGGCACAGCAGTTGAGCTGCCACTCCCAACGCCAGTGACCATGGTTCACACCCGGAGCCTGGATCGTTGGAGGGCCAGTAGACAAAGGAGAACTGAGCATCCCAGCTTACATTCCTCTCCTTTGGGAAGGGAGGGTTTCACTTTCCGCTAACACACTGTCACCTGGGTGAACACAGACGAGTGCCATCAGGTGGGGGGACGCTGCCTGGCTCCAATGCATAGTCATGTATAACTGTGCACGTGTACTCACTGATGCCCAGATGGGGGTGTCCCAGGGGAGGCAGTAAGCAGGAAAACCCTGGAACAGGCAGGATGAAGCCCAGCGCTAACCGGCCCATACCACCCAACAGGACAATCTGTAATCCTGCACATGAGGACAGTGGGGGGTTCTGCTGAGCAGAAGATTCCCCCAATGGAATCACTATGGTGCAAAAGCAGCACCGTGGCACTGGAGACAGAGGCAAGCACCAGAGAAGGGCTGGGATTGGGCAGCAGCAGTAGTGATGGGAGAGAAAAAGAATAATAAAAAAAAAAAAAAAAAGATTATTTGACACCACATGGGCAACTTCTCCTATACATCCTATGTGTCATATACTTTTTTTTTTTTAAATAGAACTTTCTTATGACCTTACCCTACTGTCAGCTCATGGATATACCCCTCAGGTGATTAACACTGTCATCTTCATGGCAGAGGGTATTACATTCCCATTTTCTCCCTTTCTCCCTCTTCCCATGGTGGGGGTAATGACTCCAGTGGCCTCGCCAACATCAGTTTGCCCCACAGAAGGAACAAGCTCCCTGGCCCAGCTGCAGTGGCAGAACCTGCCACAGACCCTCCCCAGCTGAGACGTACTTGTGACTGCAGTCTCAGTCATAGCCTGCCCCCCTTCCCATCATGATTTCCAGGGCTCACTTCCAAACCTGGGGCAGCAGCACAGCAGTGAAATGTGTTGCCACCTGGCTATCATGGTGGCCTAATGCACTTCAAATATAGTACTTGCCTTCTTACCATACTTTATTACTTATGAAATTCACATGAAGACGTGATCGATGTCACCTGCTCATCTGCTCTTGCTGCTAGTCACAAATATCCAGTGCATGAAATGGTTAGAGGGGGCATGGCTGTACTGCAACAATGCCTCCCATCTCCACATTGGAGGGAACAGAAATAGAGGGCCCAGCTATCTCCTCCTACAGCAAGCCAACATACACAGCCAGGGACAAGTCAGGTCTGAAGGTTGACTCAGGGGGAGGTGACTACGGTGCATCAGGGAAGTGGGCATCTGCCACTGCTACAACAGCTCTCCTGGCCACTGGGTAATTGGATCAATCTCTAGCTCTGTAAATCTTCATTGGAGGGGCTCTTGTTACAGACCGTATACAGAAATATTTTATTTAACTGGATGTCTATACAGCTATCAACTCCAACCATTAGGGCATCCTTTTCCCAAGTGGCTCTTCACGGCTTACAAATGGAAGGGGGTGACACTCTCACAGCCAGCACGCCAGTGGAGTTGCAGGACTCCTGAATATCAAAGAAGCAGTTCCCACAGCTGCTCAAGGACCAGCGGCGTCAGCAGGACCAGTGGCTCCCACAGTTCCCAATGGACCAATGGTGTGAAAGGAATAAGTCACCCCCACAGTCGCCCACTGGTCCTTGGGCTGCTCCCACAGCTGCCCAAGGACCAGTGGTGTAAAGGAAACAAGTGGTTCCCACAGTCACCCAAGGACCAGTGGTGTGAAAGGAATGTGTGTCTCCCACAGCCACTGATGCCAGAGGGATATGTGGTACCCACAGCTGCACAAGCACCAGTAGTGTCAGCAGGACAAGTGTTTCCCACAGCCACCTGAGGACCAGTGGTCTGAAAGTGACAAGCATCTCCCACAGCCACCCAAGGACCACTGGTATGAAAGGCATGCATGGCTTCCACAGTCACCCAAGGACCAGTGGTGTGAAATGATAAGTGGCTCCCACAGCCCTCCAAGGACCAGTGGTGTCAGTGGAATGTGTGGCTCCCATAGCCACCCAAGGTCTAGAGGTGTGAATGGGACAAGTGGCTCCCAGAGCCACCCAAGAAATGGCAGGTAGCAGTGGCTGGCTTCAAGCAGCTGAGCCACTTCACTGTGCAAAATATGTACGTCTCCAATAGAACACTGGCAGACTTTCTAAATTCTCCCTATGTAGTAATCCTCCCTTTACAACAGTGCCACAGATCCAGACCTCCCTGTGGATAGATCCACTTAACTATTCTGATCTCCTACCAGGCCCAGATTTGTTCTACACCTCCCCCACCATTGTCCCTTGCTTTCTGAATAGGGGAGCACCCTGCAACCCTGAAGGTCTGTTCAGCCTATGGATGCTCAACAGGTTACTCACCTGTAACAGTAGTTCTGGGAGTGGTATATGATGTTCATCCACACTTCAGGCAGTGTTCCTTTCCCCACAGGTTCATAGGAGAAAATCAGATCCATAAGCTGTAGAGCCATATAAGGACCTGTTTCTAAGTATTAAGGGATGTAACTCTATTTTTTATCCCCCATATGTCTATCCAACTGATATTTAAATGCCTCCAAATTTCCGGCTCCCACTACTTCCACCAGGAGTCCATTCCAAGCATTCACCATCCTCTGACTAAACCATCTTTCTCTTCAATTTGTTCTATATTTTTCACCTTTCAACTGTTTATCATGGGTCCTCACACTTCGCCCAGAGCCTTCTTTCCAGATTATTAACCCTGCTGCTTCCCCCAACATGTTGTCAGTCAAGGACCTATAAACGTAACACAGGTCACCCCTTGCCCTTCTATAGGCCATGGAGTATAATCCCAGGTACTCTAACCTGGTGCCATACTCCTGCCCTTTAATAAAACCCACTTTCTTTGTACTGAGCAGAAGGGAGCTCCATATTCCAAGGTGGGTCTCACAAGGGATCTGTACAGGGGAATAAGAACCTCCATTTCTCTACTTTTGATATTATGTAACAGATTACCAATTATCCTGTTATCCCCATCAGCCAGAATGTATTCAAGATGGCTCCTCCCACCAACCCAGGTGGCAACTCCCCTAGCACCTCCCCGTGACGTCAGATCTTGCCCACTGGAAGCAAGACCTGTGTGCCACTTGCCAGGGGAGGTCAAGTGGGTCAGTGTGGATGGATATTGTATACCACTCCTAGAATTACTGTTACAGGTGAGTAACCTATTGTTCTAGGGATGTGGATATGGCGTTCTATCAACACGTCTGGCAGACTCCTAGCAATTCTCTGGGAGGAGGGGGCAAGGCACATATCCCCTATTTAGAGAACAGAGATTGGAAAACTGAGGCCCTAAAATCAGCATCTCGGCATGACTCAAGGTCGACGTGGTAGTGGGAGATGAAGGTGTGTGCTGACTTTCAAGTAGCAGCCCTGCAGATTTTCTGGATTGGGACGACCCTGGAAGCAGCCACTGAGGCAGCGGTATGGCGGGTGGAATGATTCTTTAGCCCTGTGGAAGGCTCCCTACCCACCAACCTATAGTAGAGGTTGATGCAGGATACAATCCCCCTTCTAACCGTCTGCTTAACTGCCGGTCTGGCAGGTGCTGCTTCAGCGTCGGTGACAAATAGCTGACGAACCACTCCCTGAACTCCAGCCGTGCGCTCCTTGTAATAGGCTAGTACTCGCCCCAGGTCCAGAGCATGGAGCCTGTGCTCGGCTTCCGAGGTGTGGTTGGTGAAATACATCAGGAGATTGATCACCTGGTTAAGGTGAAAATCCGACACAACCTTTGGGAGGAACTTCGGGTTGGGGCGAAGGACAACCATGTCTCTGCTGAAGACTAGATAAGGAGACTCCACCGAGGGCACATGGAGCTCACTGATCCTTCTGGCTGACGTGACAGCCACCAAGAAGGCGGTCTTCCATGACAGATGAGACATCTCACACATGTGCATCGGTTCAATTGGCTTGCCCATGAGCTTTGCCAATACCAGAAACAAGACCCAAGGTGGTGGTGATTCATGCACCAGAGGGGAAATGTGGTCAAAACCTTTGAAAAAGCACCAGATCATCTTCTCCTGCACCTCCAACTGCATATCGGCCCATACCCAATAAGCAGAGATGGCAGCCAGGTACACCTTAAGGGTCGTCGACTGGAAGCCCGACTGGGAGAGGGACCAGAGGTAGTTGAGAATGCTAGCCACTGGACAAGCTAAAGGGTCAAGCCCCTTGCCCTGGCATCAAATGGAGAACCTCTTCCATTTGAAGGCATAGCACTTTTGGGTCGACTCCTTCAGGAGAAGCCTCAACCACAGCAAGAACATTGTTAAAGAGACCCAGAGCCTGGAACTCTAGCCCCTCAGCAGCCAGGCTGTCAGGTGCAGGGATTGAAGGTCTGGATGGAGTACATTCCCCTGATTGCAAGACAGTAGGTCCAGGCAGAGGGGAAGATGTCTCGGAAGCCTGCAGCTGAGACTGAGAAGATTGGGGTATCAAAACTGGCGGGGCCAGTCTGGAGCCACCAGGATCATCTGTGCCCTGTCCCTCCTGGCCTTCAACAGCACCCTGTGGATCAAGGGAAATGGAGGGAAGGTACAGAGAAGGCCCGGGGTCCAGGGCCTCGAGAAGGCATCCCCTGCAGCTATCCCTGATGATGGGGCAGGCACAGTACAGCCTCAGCTTTGCGTTCTCCCTGTAAGTAAACGGATCCACCAGAGGGGTGCCCCATTGGGAGAACAGACTGTGTACTACCTTCGGGTAGAGAGACCACTTGCGAGACGCCTTATCAATATGGGTGAGAGCATCAGTCAGCTGTTTGGAGGCACCGGCTACAAGGATGGCCAAGAGATTGGCCTCCAGGCTGTGCATGAGGGTCCAAACATGGAGAGCTTTCCTGCAGAGGAAGGGAGTGTGTCCTGCCCTCTTTGTTCAGGTAGTACATGGTAGTGGTGTTGTCCGTCTGGACCCGAATGACCTGACCCTGGATGTGCGGAGCAAAAGCAGTCAGCGCCAACCAAACTGCCTAGAGCTCCAGTAGGCTGATGTGGCACCGGTACTCCTCGGGGGTCCACAGTCTGTGGACTCTGTGTTCCCCCAGGTGGGCGCCCCAGCCCATGAGGGAGGCATCAGTCATCAGGATGACTGCTGGCTCTGGGCAGACAAATGGGATCCTTTCCTGCAGATGTTCCGGAACTAACCACCACTGGAGGGTATCCCACATCGGTTGGGTCACAGTGACCAACTGGTCAAAGTAGCCCTTGCACTGAGACCATTGGTGGGCCAGCTCCCATTGGGGAGAGCACATTTTCCAGTGGGCCCAATGGACCATGCTGGTGCATGCACCCATATATCCCAGGAGGTGCAGGAAGTCCCGAGCATGGCGCAACTGCCCAACCCAAACTGATCGGCAAAGAAGGAGAGAGCCTCCACCCTATCCGCCAGAAGCCGAGCCCTGGCTCTGCAAGAGTCGAGCTCCGCCCCGATAAAATGAATCACCTGCAAGGGCACGAGTTCTGACTTGGCCTCGTTGACCAGGAGCCCAAGAGAGATGGAGTTCTGGAGGGCCAGATTTTTGGACCTCTCCACCTCCTCCTTGGAGGGACCCGCGATGAGCCAGTCGTTCAGGTAGGGGTAAACCCAGATTTCTCAGCACCTCAGGCAAGCTGCTGCCACTGTAGTGCATTTAGTGAAGACCCTGGGAGCCGAGGACAAGCCAAATGGCATGGCCTGGAGCTCATAGAGGATTCCTTCTACGTGGAACCAAAGGAACCGGCGGTGGGACAGATGGATTGGGACATGAATGAATGTGTTCTGAAGATCCAGAGAGCAAAACCACATGTTCTGCTCGAGAGATGGTATGATCTGAGACAGAGTGACAATCCTAAAGGTGCGCAGCCTGAGAAAATTGTTCAGGTTGTGCAGCTCTAAGATGGGGTACCAGCCCCCCCCCATCCGTTTTGGCACCAAGAAGTACCTGGAGACAAACCCTGGTTGTACTGGAGGGTATGAGACAGGAGCCACGGCCTCCTTGCAGAGGAGCTGGGTGATGTCATTCCAAGGGGGCGACAGGATATCGACAGACACTATGTCCTCCTGTGGGGCACAGGCTTGGCAAAGCGGGTAGACCTCGAATTCCAGAGGAAGACCCTGCCCAACCACCTCGAGAACCCACCTATCCATGGTGACAGCGGACCAGGTGGAAAGAAAGTGGTGGAGCCAGCCCCTCATGGGAGGACCCAGGGAAGTCTGGACGGGCATGGGGGAGGCACCCCCCCCATCCCATGACTGGGCAGGCTTGGAGGTGGAGGAAGGACCAGCTGAGGCACTGTGGGAACCCTGACCACCTGGCTTTCGGATGGCCTTGGACACCAACTTTGGCCGGGGACGCCAAGCCTGAGCCTGTGGTCCAGCCTGAGGCTGGGCTGGTCTGGCCGCAGGGGCAGAGAGGGTCTGAAAGGGCCGCTTCTTCTGTGATCTAGAGCCCTTGGGATCCATTTGGGTGGAGGTTACAGAGTCCAAGGAGGCACTGGACTTTTTGATGCGAGTGAGGTGCCCCTCGACCCCGGGCCCAAACAAGTTGGTGCTTGAGAAGGGGACATTTCCCAGTTTGTGCTGGGTCTCTGCCATGAAGGTCAAGATCCTCAGCCAAGCCCTGTGGCGCATGGCAACCACAGCCGCCACAACGAGAGTGCAAGGAGAAGCCCTCAGACACAGAGGATTCGTTGAATAAGGGTTGTCCAGAGTCCCAGCTGACCCTACCGGGTCAGTCGAGAGTGACAATGACTGACAGCCGATGAGGAAGCCCTGAAGCAGTACAGGGATCCTTAGGAGGAGGACCCTCCTTCAGCTGTTTTGGTGGCGGCTCCACCAAAATCAGTGAAGAGGCCGAGCCGGTTCCTGCCGAGGCAAGGAAGGTTTCAGCCTCTGTGGCGAAAGTCTTGTAATAGACAGGGCTGGGGCTGGAACAGGCTTCACCCCGGTAAACATGAGCTGATGCCACATCAACTGTTCGTAGGGCTGGAGCAACTTGCATCGGAGCCTCTCCTGGCCCAAGGAGGACAATGCGGGCTGCTCGACTCGGCGCTGTGGGATCTGGCCATGACCTCGACCATCTGGATCACCAATGGTGGGTCTCAGAGGGGGCTGGTGAGAGCCAAGCCTCCTCCTGGTCCGGAAGATCCTGGGTGAGAGTTGACAGATCAGCAGACCGGTCCCTCCCTCCTTGAGAGGTGAGCAGTAGGATTGGAGTCCTAGACAAGGAGGTATCGGCCTTGTCCTGCAACAACAGGTTGACCGGCTTGAGAAATATCTTGGCCAGAAGATCGACCTGCGTCTCAACCAACTGGCCTGACAGGGAGACCGTGTGGCCAGCAGCCAAGGCAGAAGGATCGACCAAAGTCGGAACCTCCAAGGAAGCATGGGAATCTGAGGCCCATGAGCACTCACAATCCCATGATCGATGATGAGACCATTTCTTGGTTTCTTTTATCGATTTTGATTTAGATTTGGTGCCCAAGGAGAGACCCTACCCATGGGTGGGAAGGGCCTGGCACAAATTCCTGAATGTTCCCATGAAGGAATCCCCAAGGAGAGCGGCAAAAAGGCCATAGCCAAGGAAGATTGTGTTGCAGTCTGGGCCGCAGCTTCTTCAAATACCACAAGCTGTTCGGCGGACCCCGCGGCCGTGGAGATCACCCGATGAGCATCCTTGGATTTAACGGAAGGATCCCAGTCATCGGGACATCCCAACAGAAGGCGGGTTTGCAGATCTTCTAAAGTGGATGGATGCAGAGTGCAGCACAGGCCACAAGCCTGGAGATCGTGCTCATGGCCCAGGCAGTACACGCACATGGTGTGTGGATCCGACAGGCATATTTCTTAAATTCCAGCGCCGACTTCACATCATCCATACCAGATGATGATGAGTCGCTTGAAGACAGACACAAAAAGTACAAACTAGAAGTTTTAATATGCAATGGGCCTACTCAGTGTGAGAGTGATAAGGAGGGAACCTTCTTCCAGCGGAATGGAAGATCTAACGTCACAGGGCAGTGCTAGGGGATTTATCACCCAGGTGGGTGGGAGAAGCCAGCTTGAAGATGTTCTGGCTGATTTAAAGGGGAAAAGAACACTGCCTGAAAGTGTGGATAGAACATCATATCCACGTCCCTAGAATCACGTCTACCTATGTAGTAACAGCAGCATTGCATACTGTAAATCTAAAATTCATAAAATCATATTACTGTTTATCAGGACAACTATCAAATACATGATCCCATAATGACTAAGTTCTGTTTGTCACATAAATACAGGTTACTCACCTGTAACAGGAGTTCTAGGAGTGGTATATGTTGTTCATCCACACTTCTTGGCAGGTACCTTGCCGCTTTAAGATGTGCCGGAAAGTCTTCAAGCTGGCTCCTCCCACCCACCCAGGTGGTAAAACCCTCGGCTCCTCCCCATGACGCCAAATCTAGCCCGCTGGAAGCCAGGTTGCGCGATGAAGCTGGGGAGGTCGGGTGGGTCGTGAGGATGAACAACATATACCACTCCTAGAACTCCTGTTACAGGTGAGTAACCTGCATTTCTAGGGACGTGGATATGTTGTTCAATCCACACTTCTTGACAGACTCCTAGCAGTTCTCTGGGAGGAGGGAGGCAAGGCGCGCACCTCCTATACTTACTTGGGGAATAAGGACTGGAGAACAGAGGTCCCAAAACCAGCATCCCGGCGTGACTCTAGGTCAATGTGGTAATGGGAAATAAAGGTGTGTGCTGACTTCCAGGAAGCAGCCCTGCAGATTTCCTGGATAGGGACATCCCTAAAAGCAGCCACTGAAGCAGCGGTTTGGCGGGTTGAATGAGCTCTTTTCCCTCTGGGTGGCTCCATGCCCGCCAACCTACAGCAGAGATCTATGCAGGAGGTGACCCACCTGCCTATCGTCCACTTGGCTGCAGGTCTGCCAGGTGCAGCTTCAGTGTAGGTGACAAACAGCTGGCGAACCTCTCCCCGAACTTCAGCCGTCCGCTCCTTATAATAAAGCGAGTGCTCTTCTAGGGTCCAGAGTATGGAGCCTATATTCGGCCTCCGAAGTGTGATTGGGGGAGAACACCGGCAGAGTCAACACCTGATTCAGGTGAAACTCTGACACCACCTTCGGAAGGAATTTCAGGTGGGGGCGAAGGACAACCTTGTCCCTGTGGAAGACCAGATAAGGAGACTCTATGGAAAGCACCTGAAGCTCTCCCATCCTTCTGGCCGACAAGATAGCCACCAAGAAGGCAGTCTTCCACAACAGGTGGGAGATATCATACCTGTGCACTGGTTCGAATGGCTTGCCCATGAACTTGGCCAATACCAGCAGTGGATCCCATGGAGGTGGAGGTTCTCGCACCGGAGGGGATATGTGATCGAGGCCTTTGAAAAAGTGCCAGACCACCTTCTCCTGCGCCACCGACTGCTTGCCTGCCCAAGCCTGGTAAGCAGAGATGGCTGCCAGGTGCACCTTAAGGGTCACTGACTGAAGCCCTAGCTGAGAAAGGGACCACAGGTAGTCCAAAATGCTAGCCAATGGACAGGAAGAAGGTTCAAACCCCTTGCCCAGACACCAAATGGAGAATCTCTTCCATTTAAAGGCATAACATTTTCTGGTCGACTCCTTACGGAATGCCTAGACGATGTTGAGGACCTAGTTGGAAAGACCCAAGGCCTGGAACTCTAGCCACTCAGGAACCAGGCAGTCAGGTGCAGGGATTGAAGGTCCGGATGGAGCACCTTCCCCTTGCTGACTGAGATCAGGTCCGAGTGGGCTGGAAGCCACCTTGGGAACCTGGAGCTGAGACTGAGGAGATTTGGATAACAGAACTGGCGAGGCCAGTCTGGGGCTACCAGAATCACCTGCACCTTGTCCCTCTTCACCTTGAGAAGCACCTTGTGGATCAAGGGAAATGGAGGGAAGGCACAGAAGAGGCCCGGGGTCCACGGCCTCAAGAAGGCATCCCCCTGCAGTGAGCCCTGCTGAGGGGGGTGGGCATGACACAGCCTCAGCTCCGCGTTCTCCTTGGAGGTGAACAGGTCCACCTGAGGGGTGCCCCAATGGGAGAACAGGTCTTGAACTACCTCCGACAGGAGAGACCACTCGTGAGATGCAGCGCCTGTCCAGCTGAGGGCATCGGCCAGACTGTTCGAGGCTCCTGCCACATGGATGGCTAGGAGATCCGCCTCCAGGCTGATCACGAGAGACCAAATGCAGAGAGCTTCCTTGCACAGAGGCAAGGAGTGGGTCCGGCCCTGACGGTTGAGACAGTACATGGTCGTGGTGTTGTCCATCTGGACCTGAACCACTTGATCCCGTACAAACGGAGCGAAGGTGGTGAGGGCTAACTGTACCGCTCGAAGCTCCAGCAGATTGATGTGACACTGGGACTCCTGAGGGGACCAGAGGCCATGGGCCATGAGCTCCCCCAGATGGGCACCCCAACCCATCAAGGAGGCATCGGTCAAAAAGATGACCGTCGGCTCGGGGTGGACAAACGGGATACCCTCCTGCAGATGAACTGGGACGAGCCACCACTGCAGGCTGTCCCACATCTTCTGGGTCATGGTTACTGGCTGGTCCAGAGGACCGGAGCGCTGAGACCACTGGTGGGCCGGCCCCCACTGCAGGGGATGCATATGCCAGCGGGCCCAACAGACCACACTGGTGCAAGCTGCCTTGAGACCCAGAAGGTGCAGGAAGTCCCAGGCAGGGCACAATTGCCCAACCTGAAAAGATTGGGCAAAGGAGGAAAGGACATCGGCCCTGTCCACTGGGAACCGGGCTCTGACTCGAAGAGAGTCGAGCTCTGCCCCGATGAACTGAATCACCTGCGATGGCATGAGTTCAGATTTGGCCTCGTTGATTAGGAGACCAAGTTGAGAGCAGACCTGGAGGGCCAGATCTCTGGACCGCTCCACCTCCAACCTGGAGGGGGCTGCTATCAGCCACTCGTCCAGGTAAAGGTATACCCGGACCCCTCAGTGCTGCAGGAATGCTGTCACCACTGCCATGCATTTGGTGAAGACCCTGGGAGCTGGAGAAAGGCTGAAGGGCATGGCCTGGAACTCGTAAAGGGATCCCTCCACTCTGAAGCGGAGAAATCGCCAATGTGACGGATGGATGGGGACATGAAAGAACGCGTCCTGGAGATCCAGAGAACAAAACCACACACCTAGTTCCAAGGATGGTATGATCTGAGCAAGAGTGACCATCCTGAAGTTGCGCGGCCTTAGGAACTTGTTCAGGTCGTGCAGATCAAGAATGGGGTACCAGCCCCCCGTCTGTTTTGGGACCAGGAAGTACCTGGACACAAACCCTGGGCTTGGAGGAGGATCCACCACCTTGCTGATCACCTCCTTTTGGAGGAGCAGACCTTTGTCGGCTCGACGAGATGACAGAGAGGCTGTGGAACTGGTAGCCCCCCAAGGGGCAATAGCTTGAAAGGGAGGGGTCTGCTCGAATTCCAGAGGCAAATCCCTGCCGACCACTTCCAACACCCAACAGTCCATGGTTATAGCAGACCAGGCAGAAAGGTAGTGGCTGAGCCGTCCCCCAATGGGGGGACCCAGGGGAGGAGTGACGAGGTTGGGGGCAGCACCCCTCATCCCATCGCTAGGCAGGCTTGGAGGAAGGGCTGGCCGAGGAGCCACCTGGACCTTTCCCTCCAGGCTTCCTGTTGGAGGAAGCAACAGGCTTGGCCTTGGGGGTGCCAAGCGTGAGTCTGCTGGCCCTGCTGCTGGTGCTGCTGGGCCCATCATGCCGTAGGGGCGGAAGGGCGAAAGGGCTTACGCTGTTGCTGGTGGCCTTTGTCCTTCTGGACAGACGTGACCGAGTCCAAGGTGGCATTGGACTTCTCGATCCTCTGGAGGTGGCCCTCCACCCCGGGCCCGAACAAGTTGGTGCCCAAGAAGGGGACGTCTGCCAGCTTGTGCTGGGTATCTGCCATGAAGGTAGAGATCTGCAGCCAGGCTCTGCGGTGCATGGCTACTGTGGTCACAGCTGACCGGGCACAAGAGTCTCCAATGTCCAGAGCAGTCTGGAGCTGTTGTTTGGCCACCACCCTTCCCTGATCCCGCACCTGCTTGACCGCCATTTGAAGGTCAGCCAGGAGATGAGGCAGCACCTCATCCAGGGAGCCCAAAAGGGCGTGTGAAAAGTGTGCCATCAGTAGAGCCGAGCTAGCCTGTCAAAGGCCTAGGGAGGTGGCAGCATAAACTTTTCGCCCGGAGTAGTCCAGCTTTTTGGACTCCTTGTCCGGGGGCTTCTTTACGTCCCTGTCGTTTCCCGAGCACTGGAAAATGCTATCAGTTACCAGCCCTTCAGCCGAGGGGTGCTCCAAAAAAACGGAGAGGGAACTGGTCAGGATTGCATACTTGCGGGCCATCCTGGCTGAAGGAGCAAGACAGGAGGCAGGCCGCTGCCACAACTCCAAGGCCGGACCAACAATGGCCTCGGCCACAGGAAAGGCCTCCGTGGGGGAATCCCCTCGATCCAAAATCTCCGTGAGGGGATATCTGACCCGTTTCTGCACAGGTTTGAGCTGCATCCCAGTAGACTCTGAGATGAGCCGAAGAATACCAAGAAACGAGGATGGGCTCTCGTCCCCGACAGACCCCCGGAGGATTCCAAGTCGAGGGGCCTGGAATACAGGGAGGAGTCGTCAGACTCTGAGGAGTATACGAACAGCTGCCGAGTGCCTGAGCCACCCTCCACTCGCCGAGGCCGATCAGGGGTGAGGGTGACCAACAACCTGTGGGGCAAGCCCTGACCCGACTGAGAATCCTTGGCTGGGGCCCCAGTCTTCGGTTGCAGAGGCAGTGGTTCCACCACAATGGGTGGAGCAGCCGGTGTTGGCCGAGCAATCGGCACCGGAGTCAGCTCCTCGACCAAGGAACCGAGGGCGAGAGATCGCTTCCGCCACTCTGGCGGCAGCCACTTAAATGCCGGGAAAGGTGATGGAGTTGGCTTGTTGCCGGCCAACAAGAGCTGTTGCCACATCATATCCTCGTAGTGCTGAAGCAACTTGCGCTGAAGCCTGTCCTCCGAAGAGGATGATGAGGAAGAGCAGCAACGCCACTTTCCGTGATAACCGGACCGAGACCGCAGACATCAGCGGGACTTGCCCGACATGGAAGAGGACCGAGACCGCCGGGGTTGCCTATGATGGGTCGAAGAAGGGGCGGGGGAAACCCGCACATCCTCTGGTTCTGGGTCCTTGACCAGGGACTTCGGCTCGGGAGGCCGAGGCAAGTCCTCGGTAGCCCCCGGGGGAACCGGTGAAAGAGGGTTGTCAGCCTCTCCAGTTGACAGCCTGTCTAACGGGTCGAGAAAAGCTCGCGACTGCATCGGCCGGGTGTCTCAGCCGGCTGACCTGAGGGGACACGAAAAAAGCCAGCGACCTTTGCGCATCGACAAGTCGATAGAGGACAGTCCTGGGGCGAAATCTCCGCTCCGAGCGTTAGTGGTGGGACTTACCTTTCGGTGCCTTCTTCTTTGACTGACTGAAGTGAGTCCCTGAAGGCCCCTCTCCCTTGGTGGAGAGGGACTGGCAAAGCTCCCGAAAGGAAGCAGTATAGAAGGAGCCCAAGGGGAGCGGGATAAATGCAGACGCCGAGAAAGATGAAGACGCAGCCTGGGTTGCCTCCTCCTCGAGGGCGATTAACTGCAGATCCAGCTGCTCCATGGATCCCGCAGCCGTGGACACCGCCTAATGGGCCTCCTTCGACTTCACCGGCGGAAACAGTTTTTCAGGGTGTCCCAGTTGGAGTCAGGCAGCGCGGTCTTCAAGAACTGAAGCCGAAAAGGACTTGCAAAGATCGCAGGCCTGCAGATCGCAGCCAAGCCCAAGGCAGTAGATGCATGTGGCGTGCGGGTCGGTCTGAGACATCTTCCGCCCACAAGGGCACCGACAGAAGCTGGGAGTAGATTTGGAATCCATCGCAGCCGCGAAGGAAGGAAGAAGACTTAAGTCTTGTAAATTTCAACACGACTTTCAGTAAAACCGAAGGTTTAGGATCCAGGCCTAGAGACGCAAGAACGCTAAGGAGGGAACCTGAGCTTCCAAGCGGTAAGGAAGATCTGGAGTCATGGGGCGGAGCCGAAGGTTTTACCACCCAGGTGGATGGGAGGAGCCAGCTTGAAGACTTTCCGGCACATCTTAAAACGGCAAGGCACCTGCCAAGAAGTGTGGATTGAACAACATATCCACGTCCCTAGAACTGTTAAATCTTTTTTATATTTAATTTCTACCCTCCCACTGTTCTGCCCGGTTCACCACTACAGGGACTCCCCCAGCCCCAACACCCTCCATCTCTGGCTTGCCGTGATCTCCCCTGAGCCCCCATGTCTTACCCCAATGGAAGAGCCATCACAGCCACCAATACCACTCAAAGGACAAAATCCAGAGCTGTTGGAAAAGAGTGCATTTGGGAGATGTGGGGCCAGCAGGTGTCCCCTGTCATCCTGCTTGTATCGAAGTGTTAAAAACTGTTCATTCTCCCTCCTCAGACTCTGGCTTGACTGTCACCCTGCAACTGCATACAATGGCCATATGCTGGTCGGAGTCTCGCATCTCATCCCTCCTTCAGCTGTCAAGTTTGCCGCTCCCCCCGGAGATACCCCAGGGGGTGCCAGCACAGCGAGAGCAGACAACCTTTCACCCTACGTGAGGCAAATGCCCCTGGGATGCTCAAGCCTCCTTTTCCCACTGGTCCACAAGCATCCCAGGTTCGTTCCTGAACCCAGGTCACTGCCATCAAAAGCAGCAATGTTGCTGCTGCACAGACATGCCTGCATAAATGTTAAATCCTAATAAAAAAATCTAAGTACAGCCATCCCAGTGGCTTGATGGTAGAGCTACTGCTTGCCACACTGGTGGCTCAGGTTCGGGAGTGGACTTGGGTCGCTGGGGGTCGGCCAGGGAGGATTGAGCACCCACTAGACTGCTCTCCTATCCTGGGGAGGGGTAGCATCTTGGCTCAGGCCTTGACTGCCACCAGGTAGAAGTCTGGTGGTAGTTCAGGTGCAAGCAGCAAGAAAGTAGGGTCACGGTTGATGTGGCATGCGTTTTCTTCCACATGCACACACACCTACATCCTTTGCTGCGGCAGAAGACTCGGGGACAGAAAGCAGAAAATGGCAGCGCTGGGCTTCATGAAACCCTGCCCATCAGCCCCAGACCCATGCCACCACTCAGGCTGCCTGAACCCAACTCTAGATGTGTGTCTCTTGAGGGAGGTAGGACAGTCCTCCCTCTTCTGACCCTGCCACAGGATGAAATCCATTGGGGAACCATGGGTACATGTAATTCCCAGGGTAGGTGGTTGCCAGTTAAGGGTGACTGGGACAAGGCTGATAACCTCCCCAAGCTGCCAAGGAAAAATAATCTTGATGAAAAAAAAAAAAAAAACAGGTTAACGTAAAATAATCAGACTGCAACCTAACAAAAGTACCCACCATTTCATTCAGCTCCTGCTGCAGCTCATTCTTCTCCAGACAAACTTTTTGATAGGCCTGAAACAGCTCGTCCACTTGCTCCTTGCTCTTCTGGAACTGCCAAAGCAAGAATAATGAAGAATAAATGAGCTGAGGAACCTTATCCTGTAGTAAGGCACTCCATGTATTTAATTAATCCCTTGCTGTCCTCCAAGCGTCTCTCAAAACTGGAGAGGGTTGTCAACTGCCAACAGTAGAAAGAAGACTAGAGGTCAAATGTCTACCTTCTCCGTGGTAAGAAAAAAAAAAAGTACTATGAAAAATGCAGACTGGCTGCCAAAAGTAATTATCATTCTCTGAAGTAAAGAAGGAACCACTCACCCTAGCATTATTGTCTTGCAATGAGATAAGAATTCGGTAAAAAAAAACATCCAGTGTTGTTTCCAATGACAGCAGTCAGATTAGATATCCCATTATATTGTAATTGTTGCACATTTATCAGTGTAAACCCTTTTTCTTTAGTAGATATCTGCTCTTTAAAAAGCCTCTGATAAATAACAGGCTATATCTGGGCCTCTTTAAAGACGGTGTAGCTAACACTGATACATATTTGTGATTGGTCTGTGAATGAAGGCCCACTCTGTATGTATTCATTTGTTTTGCACATCATACCTTTGTATGCAGGGATGAATCAGCTATGGTATTCTTTTCTGTTGCACACCATACCTTATTCATCCCCGCTTATGAAGCGGGGGTAGGGGTGTCCTTATGGACCTACAGTCCCTTTCCACCCTAAGGCCCTGTCCACACTATACCGCTCAGGCCCGGTAACGGATGTAGACCGTTATGGCCAGGAAGCGGTGCAGTGTGTCCACACCATGGCGGTCTCTGTTACGGGACCGGCACCGCGATCCACAGCCGGGGGCAGGCGACCCGTTCGCGGCGCCCGATCCCACAATGCAGCTCGCGTGTGCCCGTGCCCTGCAGAGGCCGTTACCGCCCGTCCACCTCCCGCCCGATGCTTGATTCTGAAAACACCTCCTGTAACGTTACAGGTGTAAACGCAAACCGTTGTGGTAACGGTTTGGGCACTCTGTAACGTTACAGAGGCGTAGTGTGGACAGGGCCTAAATCATTATGTTGCTATGTTACTATGTTTGCTAGGTTTTGTGTATGCAGTAGAACTGTCAGATGGGCCGGCCCGGGGGCGCTGAGGGTTGAGGCGCTGGATGCCACACCTTGCGCCACGCTGGTGACCCAGGTTCGGGAACGGACTTGGGATGCCAGGGGTCGGCAGGGGAGGAAGAGGATTGAGTGTCCGGACTGTTCTCTCCTTGGGTAGGTCACAGGGGGTTCTCCGCTCTGTAGCGACTCCCGGTGGAGACCAGGGACAACACATGAGCAGGGATGCTGACGGGGAGCAAGGCGATGGCAGACGCCAGCAGCAGAGGAGGAGCCACGCAGGGTCATTGCACGCAGCATCTCGGGGGGGGGGGGAGACTTCACAGAAAGAACCCAGAAGATCCAGGAAGGCGATGGTGACCCCAGTGGTCAACGCCCACATCCCCAATACTGAACCACCTCTCCAGCGGCTCTTCTGACCCCCTCGACCCAGCTGCAGACCAACCGTTTAGATTCCAGAAAGGTCGCCAGACAGGAGTGGCGGTCCTGGCCCTGAGGGCTTTCATCCGGGGGCCGGCCGTGTCTGCAGGCTTTGGAACAGGGTAACTCAGCCTTTGTACTCCCTGTGGTGAGAGGGGTTTCAGGTGGGGAGTAGAGGCGAAGACCAAGAGGGTACACCACAGAGATGCCCTGGCCCTCTGGAGATAAAGTGTAAAAAAAAAAAAAAAAGAAAAAAAAAGTATAACTCTGACAGACTTTTAACATTTTTTTAAGGATTTTATACATGTTATGAATTCTTTGGTCAGAGTGAATCCATGAAAGGTAAGCACTGGATTTTCTTACTACAGACTATACCTACTTCATTGGTGAGGTAGCATGACACCACTAGTACCACCTGAGCTTTCAGTTTACTTGTAAGCAGTTAGGCACACCAGATTGCTGCCAACTTGGGTTCTTCCCTCATCTCACTCCGCATCCACTGTGCCAGAGACTTACATTGGTGGAATGATCAACTAACTGCCCCATCAATCCACATGCAAAAACCTGAGCAAGGGAGAGGGTGCGCACACTGAGCTAACCTAGGAGACTGAGGAGTTTGTAAGTCACACTGTACCTTGTTATGATGACTAGGATACACAATGTCAAGGAGATCCCTGTAATGACTAGGACAACCGATATCAAGGAGGACCTTGTAATGATGACTAAGATACCCAATGTCAAGGAGGACCTTGTAATCATGACTAGGACAACCATCATCAAGAAGGACCTTGTAATGATAACTAGGATACCAAATGTCAAGAAGGACCTTGTAACGACGACTAGGATACCCAATGTCAAGGAGGACCTTGTAATAGTAAGTAGGACATACACTGTCAAGGAGGGCCTTGTAATGATTACTAGGACAATCGATATCAAGGAGGACCTTGTAATGATGATTAGGATACCCAATGTCAAGGAGGACCTTGTAATGATGATTAGGATACCCAATGTCAAGGAGGACCTTGTAATGATGATAATGACAACCAATAACAAGGAGGACCTTGTAATAGTAAGTAGGACATACACTGTCAAGAAGGACCTTGAAATGATGATTAGGACACCAAATGTCAAGGATAACCTTGTAATGATGACTAGAATAACCAGTGACAAGAAGGACCTTGTAATGATGACTAGGATACCGAATGTCAAGAAGGATCACTAACAACAAAAGAAGCGGCTCATAACGTTAGTGTGAGAAGAAGCAGTGCTTCCTTCAGAGTTGCTGGCCTTCATCTCTGAAGGCAGACGACTTCTTCTTCAAACTGAAAATGTACTGAAATTGCAGACAGGCAAGAGGCTAGCCTTTCCACACTGCTCATAGACGCCTGCTTTCCTTTTTCTAAACTTTTTTTTTTTTATCTGCCTTCCCACAGCTGCCCTCATCCAGGCACTGTCCCAGCTCCCATCCTAGCCATCCTTGTCTCTTACCCTGACCCTTTCTGTCTGTGGACTACCCCTCTGAGGTGGGTCGGTGCAGAGTTGCCCAGGCTCCACACTGACTACACAGTTCTGGTGAACTGTCGGCAAGTCATTGCCTGAGAGGCTGGTGGTACATCATCCCGCAATGCTGTGGGCTCTGTTTTCACTTTTCTGACCCTGCCCACCGGGAGATGCCAGGAGGGGCTAAGCACAGGTGAATATTGTGGCCACACACCCCACTAGTCAGTCTATGTTTCTCCCCTCGACTGGTGCATCAGCCTGTACTCGGATCGCTGGCGTTGCGAACAGTAGCACTACTGCTGCGCCGAAGGGCCAGCTTAAACTTTATTTTTATCAAGTTTTCACACTGTATAGACTGATAGTCTGAGCCCCCATGTAGGGGAAATACCAATGAAATGAAAAGTCTCCTGTCTCCCAACTTTGACACCTAGCATAGCGTTATTTTTAGATTATCCAACTAAATAATTCAGTAAGCATCAGAAATATTTACTCAACACTGCACTGACAGTGGCTAAGAAAGCCATCACGAAAAAGTGGCTTCAGCCAGACCCTCCCCCCCCAAAGTGTAGACCTTGGAGAGATATTATGCTAGCGAATTATCAAATGGAAAAGTTAACATATGAGGTTCATTACTCAGACTGAATCATTCTACAACAGGTGGACTGGTTGCATTATGTACATGATGAACAACAGTAACAATTTTGTTCCTTGAGTTTACACAGACTGGTGAGGTCTCCCCTTGTTGCCCACATGTCCATTAGTTGCACTAAGATCTGGAATTAATTAACAGTAGAGATAACCACAGTACACTAATGGAACTGTATCTTCACTACAATACAAATGCAGTGTTGTACTACGTGAACTGTTTCTATAACCGGTCTACTTTTTCACTAGAACAAGAGGTGGGAAGTTAGGTTTATGTTTCTGTATACTGTTTTATGTATTTCTGCCTAGGACTGACAATGTATGGATGCCAGCTGAAAAAGAACTGCCTGTACCATACTGTATGTCTGCACTTGCCAAATAAAGCAATGAATTTAAAAAAGAAATTAAATCCAAGACAATATACTTAAGCACAGAAACAGCCAATGAAGCTTTTTATCAGTTCATTAATAAGACAAAATAATTGGATTCAATTGAGCCTAATCTGGGAAAACCAAAAAAGCAATAAAGGAATCCAGACTTTGTTAATAAATGCAAGTAAATGCACCATCCTAAGCAGTCTTACTTGATTAATTATCAGCTTAATCACCAACTACTATTTCATACTGAGGTTGTAAGGAGCTAAGGGGTGTTACCCCATAGACTGCTCTGTAGCACATATTGGTAAGACATATGTAAGCATTAATGCATGACACAGGACAGCTCTACTAGGGAATTAGTGCCTGGTTGGGGAAGGGCAAGAGCCCAACGGCCAAGTGCCTCCAACCACCAAACAGGCATTAATTCTCTAGTAGAGCCCAACTGTGGAGTGCATTAATGCGCTTGTAATATGGCAAGCGCTTGACAACTAATTTTAGTTCCAGAAACATACACAGATGCAGGTTTTGGGAAGATTTTTGTTTTTTTTAATTCTCCAACTGCAACTTTCACTAATGCAACATTTCTTAATATTGTGGCTGGTGATTCACACATTTAACAATTACAGCCTAGGCTGCAGTCAGATGCAGTTTCACGTAACATATAGCGTTAGAACTTGCAAAAACAGATTATATGATATTTTTAACTTGCTACAAAACTGTTTTGGTCGCACTGCAAGCGACTGGAATTGTGGGACTGGAAATTTGCATGCAGTGAATCCAGATTGCCACTATACATTGATGAATGTCTGCAAGAAAAAACAACTCCGGTTAGCAACTATTTTCAAGCATCAGCATTGGACATGTTTGAGCTAGGAGGGAAATATTTTCCTGCTGCTTGACTTTGCGAGAAGATAACAGCCGCTGGGCGAGTGGGTGGGAAACAATGCTCCCAATGCTTACCACATGGCGATTAAAATGTGAACACTTGCAGTACTGCAAACTCAAGCGAGCATTACTAGGGAATTAATGCCCACTTGAGTTTGAGTCTTGAGTTGCCTTTCCACCTATCCCACTGTTGTATTTCACATAGCGTTTTCTTGCCATGTTACAATAACATTTAACAGGTGTTTGTCCAAGTTTACTTTCTGAATTCAGAAAATGTTTTGCTAATTATTATATCTAGGGATGGCGAGTTCCATATTTTAACAACTCCATTGGTGATTAAATATTTTCTATTTAGTGTCTGAAAACGTTATCCAGTGATCTGAAGTGGGTGTCCCCTTGACTCCTTTGAGTTTGGTTTAAATTCAAAATTAAGTTCACATAATAAATGAGGATCATGAATGATGCTAAACGTTAATAATAATTTGCCCCGTAATCTTCTGAGAGTTAGTGGCATTCATTTCAGAGGTATCCAACCTCATTTCACACGAGTCATCCGTAAGTGTTCTTATATTTGTGTAGCCTTTCTTTGGATTTTTTCCAAGTGCTTCGATTTGATCAGCCCTAAAGATGCACCAGAATGGTGTAGCATAATCGAGATTGATGTCTTACGTAGGCTTTATAAAGAGGGAAAAATATCTTGTTTTCTGGATGTAATATTGCACTATATTGCCCAGAGTACCTTATTTGCCCTACCAATAATGTCACTGCATTGTTTTTGCTGACTATGATCTGATGTTACAACTCCTCCTCAATCTTTCTGATAATTACCATCAGCTAGTGTAAGGGTACCAAGAGTATACATGTGTCTGGGGTTATTGTACCCCAAGTGCATCACCTTGCACTTTTCAATGTTAAACCTCATTTCCCATTTGATAACCCAGTCATGTCATTTGTCGAGGTCTGATTGAATAATCTGATACTGATCCATAGTTGCGTAGGGACCACCCAGTTGAGTCATCTGTGTATTTACATGCCCAGCTAACTGTATGTTTAGTGAGATCAGCAATGAAAACATGAAAAATAAGCAGACCCAAGATCGAGTCCTGGGATATACCACTTATAAAACTTTTAAAGCACTTGATTTCACTTCCTTAATTACCACTATATGGGGTTCTATTACTGAGTTCAGGGTCCATTTAATTATAGCAGGTGTTATACCAGCATTGGCCATTTTTCTCAGTAATCGCCGAGTGTGAGACCAGGTCGAAAGCATTGTAGCAATCTAAGAAAATGATGTCATATGGAGTTTTACTATCAAGTGATGAGATAATGTTCTCATAAAAACACGGCAGGCTGGTGGTACAAGAACACCCTGCCATAAACCCAGGTTGTTCTTGATCTATGTTGCTTATTACAGCTTCAATTTTGTCTTTAATAATATTTTCTAAAAATTCCCCCAGTATCGAAGTGAGACTTACAGGCCCGTAATTGCTAACTGGCTGCTTACTGCCCTTCTTGTGGATAGGTATAACTTCTGCTAATCTCCAATCCTGGGGGGGAAGTATCCGGCATAAACTGAGTCCTGAAAGATTGTTTTGATGGGTTTAATAATGTGCTCTTCCATAATTTTCAGAATATGACATGATATATTATCAGGTCCAGGAGAGGAATGAGATTTCAGTTTATTAATTTTGTTGATTGTATCCCCCTCACAGATTAGTACTCTCTCAGCAACTTTTGAAATTACTATTTCTCAATATACTGTAGTTTATTAAAGCTAAAACATATGAACATATGAAAATTGCCAGCAGAAATTAGGCATCTAGGTCTGTCTAGTCTGCTTGAGTGTGCAGCTAACCCCTACTTTGCAGCTGCCCCCCTCCACCTTCCCCAATACCTCCCCTCCCTGTCCCAACCTTCTCTTGAAACTACCTACTGTCCTACAGGATACCACCTCCTCCAGCAAAGCATTCCAAACTGACACTACTCTCTCTGTGAAAAAGTGCCTCCTCATTTCCCTCTTATACCTACTTCCTTCCAATCTAAGTCTATGCCCTCTTGTGTACCTCACCTTCCAGAGCTAGAATATCTCTTCAGTACCAGACTTATTTATTCCCTTTAAGTACTTAAAGGTCTCGGTTATATCTCCCCGATCCCTTCTCTCCTCCAGGGAATACATGTTCAATTCCCTTAACCTCTTCTCGTAAGGCATATCCTGTAGTTCCTGAATCAACGTTGTTACCCTTCGTTGTACCCCTTCCAACAATCTCACATCTCTCTTCAGATAAGATCGCCAAAATTGCACACAGTATTCCAGGTGCGGTCTGACTAGTGACTTGTAGAGTGGCAGAATGACATCCCTACTTCTGGAGCAGAAGCCCCTCGCTATACAACCCAGCATCCTGGTAGCATTCACTACCACTTTCCTGCACTGCTCTGACTTGTTCATATTCACTGTTATCACCATCCTAGATCCTTTTCCTCTTCAGTGGTACATAACTGCACCCCCCCCAGTTGGTAACACTTTCTGGGATACTTTGCACCAAAGTATAATACTTTGCACTTTTTCACATGAAACCCCAACTGCCATACCGCTGACCACTCCACCAGCTTAGTGAGATCATCCTGCAACCCCTGCCAACCTTCTATATCATCCACCACCGCCCTCAACTTGGTGTCATCAGCAAATGGACTGATCTTATTCTTGACACCATGTGAGATGTTGCAAAGAAAATCCCAAACAACACTAGCCCCAACACAGATCCCTGCGGCACCCCACTCGTCACAGCTCTCGGAGATGAGAGTTTCCCCCTCACTACTACTCTCTGCTGTCTGTCTTGCAGCCAGTTCATAATCCAATTAACCAATTTAGCGCCCACCCCTAAATTACTTAGCTTACCACCCAATCTTCCATGGGGAACTGAATCCAAGGCCTTACTGAAGTCCAAATAAATGACATCCACAGCATGACCCTTGTCCAGCTTCCTCGTAACCCAGTCATAATACTCAACAAGGTTAGTCCGACAGGATCTTCCGGAGATAAACCCATGCTGATGAGCATCTTGGAGCCCACTGACATCCAAGAAGGAAACCAGCCTCTCCTTAAGTATTGTCTCCATCAGCTTTCCCACAACAGATGTTAGGCTTACCGGTCTGTAATTACCCAGCTCATCCTTTGGACCACTTTTATGGAGAGGCACCACGTGGGCCATCTTCCAGTCTTGTGGCACACACTCTGTTTTCATGGAAGTACTGAATACATCTGTCAGTGGTCCAGCCAATACATCCACCATTTCTTTAAGCACCCGTGGATGTATGCCATCCAGACCCAGTGCTTTATCCACCCTCAGAGCCCTTAGATCGTTCAATACTCTGCCCTCAGTATCACATCATCTGTTAACTCCTCACCCCCTTGCCCACTATCCCCACCCCCTTTGGAAGTAGCCCACCCTTTTCCTTCATGAACACAGAACAGAAGTACTCATTTACAGCCTCTGCTACCAGCCCAGTGGCACTGAGGGTTGAGGTGCTGGACGCCACACCTCACGCCACGCTGGTGACCCGAGTTTGGGAGCAAGCGGGGGTCGGCAGGGGAGGAGAAGATTAAGTGTCCATAGGACTGCTCTCCTCTCCTGGGGAGAGTACAGGGAATGTCCTGTGCAGGTAGTGGCACCCAGTAGAGACTAGTTGCACTACAAGACACAGGAATTTTGCTGGGGAAGACGCTGGGTGGTCGCCCTCTGGATGTGTGCAGGAAATGTGCATGTAGCGGGCTGGGCAGCACTGCATGACCCACATCTGGGGGAAAAGAAAGGACAAAATCCCTCCATCCTCTGGTAAGCGAAGGCGGGCCCCATGATAATGGCCCCACATCCACACAGGGTGTCAGGATGCTCAATCTGGATCCCTCCTGTGTCGCTGCCCATCCAATACTGTAGATCGGCACGGTAGATGATGGCGGTCCTTCCCCGGAGGACTTAGACTAGGGGGGTTCAAGCAAGCTGCACGAGGATGAGGGGTGGGCCCCACTGGAGAAACGAGCGGACCACACTTCAGGCAGGACAGGCAGAGCCAGAGACTGAGCAACCATGCCAGAGAGAGGCCAGAGGTAGGGGGTGAAGAAAAAAAGAGTTTGAAAAAAAAAAAAAAAAAAAAAAGAGAGCCTCTGCTTATTCCACCCCACTTTCAGCCCACCCCCTTCCCTCCTGATCTTCACAATCTGGTCCATACAGCTCCTTTTCTCCCATATGTATCTGAAGAAGTATTTTTCTCCTTCTTTGATACCCTGCACCAGCCTCAATTCCTTGGAAGCTTTAGCAACCCTGACTCCCCTGGTGACTACCCTGGACTTCTTCATACAGTATACTCATCCCAATCCTCCTTATTTCCTGCATCTCCTGAATGCTGCTTTTTTAGCCCTCACCATTTCTAAAACCTCCTTGCTCAACCAACTTGGTCTCTTAGCCCTTCCCTTTTTGCTCTTTACCTTGGCACATGTCTCAGTGGCCTCCACCTGCCCTAATTAGATTTTTTCCCTATTTCTGGTTTGCATCCCATTGAGGATGAATTCCTTTCGGGTGACCCTCTACTATATCCTTCATCATGCCAAAAATCAGCATGTCTGAAGTCAATCACCCTGCTCCCTGTACCCATTACCTCTCTACTCATACTAATTGAGAATCACACCAAGTGATGGTCGCTCCCAGCCAGCAGTTCTTCTACCCTCACCTCTCTAACAGCCTCCCCGTTGGTCAATACTAGATCAAGTATATTCCCCAGTCTAGTTGGCTCAGTGACCAACTGTGCCAGCAAACAGTCCTGGAATGCATCCAGGAGAATCTGCTCCCTAACACTCAAGGTGGCTGATGTACCCCAATCCACCCCCGGAAGACTGAAGTCCCGCACTGTCACAGTGTTACCTCTTCCGCACATTTTCCTGATTTGCCCTGCTAGCTCCCGGTCAAGATCTTCCCCTTGAGACAGTGGTCTATATACTACTCCCAATCTGAGAATTCTATTCCTTGTGTCTCAGAATTGCATCCACAAAGCCTCTGTCCTACACTCCTGCCCTTCCTCCCCTCACACACACATTATCCCTTCCTTCACGTATATCGCCATCCCTCCCACTTTCCCTTTGTTTCTGTCCTTCCTGTAAATCCTGTACTCTGGGCTCAACAGATCCCAGTCCTGGCATTTGTTGGCCCATGTTTCTGTGATGGCCACTATATCTACCATCTCCTCCATTAAAAGAACCTGTAGTTCAGCAGTTTACTTCCACAGACGTCTTGCATTAAAGCAGACTACCCTCCAAGAACAACCCCTGCTATCCCCATACCATTTATTACCCTTCTTCACCCCACCCCTTGACCCTTCGATGACCCTTTCCCTGTTTAAACGGGGGGTGGTAAAGCACACTCGTCTCCCCACACCGGAGACTCCTCATTCCAGTAACACACTCGCCACCCCCCCCAACAAGTTTAAACTTACCTTTGTTGCTATATACTCTCCTAATCTACATTTTAAGACCTTTTGCCCTTCCCTGCTTAAATGTAACCCATCCCTTGCATACAACTCTTTACTATCCCCAGACCTTACCCCAGTTACCCACTAACCCATACCCCCTTGGATTAACTCCATTCTCTCAGCCAATTATTAAACTTCTCTATCCTTTTCTTCCTCACTGTGCTAGCCCTAGGCACTGGTAGAACCTCAGAGAAGGATACAGAACCCCCAACCTCCTCACGCAACTTCCCTAGCTCCTCGAACCTCGCCATTACCACCAATACCATTTCATCTGCCAAGTCATTCACGCCCACTTGAACCACCATATGTGGTTTGTGCCGTCCCCTCCTCACACATTTTTTTTTTTTTTTACCTTTATTTTACCAGGAGAGAGGCACTAAGCTGAAAGCGTGTTTACAGGTGCAACCTGGGAGTACAAGGAATTTAAGTGACTTGCTCAGGGTCACACAGTATGCAAGTGGGGGCTGTGGGATTCAAACCCAGGTCTCCAGGTTTGCAGCTCAGAGCCTTAAACCACTGCGCTATACTGCCTCCATTTGAGAATAGCTTGTCCCGCCCTATTCGCTGTCAACCCAGGTATTCACTCTACCTATATTCTACTATGTCTTTCCCCTTTATTCCCCCATCTGATCCCTTTTAGTATGGAATCCCCAAGTACTAGTACACCACCCTCATCAATACCTTTCGCTTCTACATTCCCTCTATCCCTATACCCACTCTGACTATCCACCCTACCCTGCGTTTTTACATCACTAACTATACCCACCACGCTTGCTCCAAGTCTCAACCCTCAAGTCCCCTCCCCTTATACTCCCTTTGTTAAAATTGTCCTTCTCCCTCAGAGTGCCCCCTACCCCAAAACCACTCTTCCCCTGCACACTGAACCCAGTCTTCTTGTGCAGCTGCTCCACTATACTCATGTTCTCACTCGCACCTTTACCCTGACCCTTCTCACCCAAAACTATGCCCATATCCTCCATCTGGGAGCAATCCCCCGGTTGTTTATAACTGTATACATGTTTTTAACCATACTTAGAAACAGTCTAAATGAAATATGCATATACAATATAATTTATTTATTTTATTTTTAATTTTTCATCAGGAAAGGCACAATATGCTATGATAGCTCATTTCCAGGTATGTCCTGAGGGGTGTGTTATATGAACCTGTTTTCTGACAGGAGAAGAGCTGGCCATGACACCATGGAAACTCGGCTACTCCTAATTCCTCAGTCTATTCCTCCAGAATGCTACAGCTGGCCCTGCACTTGGTGGGGGGTCCTGGATGACTTCAACTAGGCATCCAGTTCCAAGATAAATCTTATTAAAGGTAAGGGATTGGGAATGGAGCGTTACAGAATTAAGACAACACTATAGCATGCACCAGTATCACAGGTTCCCACGTTGATATGCTGGGAATTCATTTTGGAACAGAGGATACGGCTCACCATAATTGAGAATCCCAATCAAATTTGGCCTTCGTCCTGGTTCAACACTGGAAAGCATGGAAACTGTCCAAGAAAAAAAATCAAGTTTTTCTTATTACATCTTTATTAATACCACGCTTTCTTCATTTAAGTTTTTCTGCCACCTACTGCTCACGAGGCTGAACTATATAGCATTTTATTTCATGTTTCTTTTGGGAAGTTGATTGACCCCCGTCAAAACATGTATTACATACTTACCCATTAATAAAAGTAGGATGGGCATGATTAATCCAGTTGCCTTTTTTTATATTATTTTTTTTCCTTCATTAATTTCCAGAAAGTCTTGAGAGTAGAGAACAGACTCTGAACTAAATTGTTTCAAAAAATTAGCACCTTAGTAGGATATGTTTTCTGGAGGAAAAAAAAAAACCCACAAAACTCAGGTACCCCTAGTTATGTTATAACAGCGCTCACCAAAGTGAGGCATTGGCATCCGTCTCCGTCTCCGGTTATGATGGAATCTTTATACAGGAAAGGTGGGAAAGCAGTGTGGAGGGGCAGTGGCGAGAGCCAGCAGGTTATTAGGTTGCACAGGGAGAGGAATATCCAGCAGAAGGAGAGAGAGGTCATAGTTCCCCTGTACACCCAGCTGGTTTGGCCGCACCTGGAGTATGGGGTCCAGTTATGGAGGCCATACCTCAGCAAAGACATGGAGAGATTAGAATGAGTTTGGAGGAGAGTGACAAAGATGGTGAGAGGGCTCAATCACTTACCATACGAGGGGAGCTTGAATGACCTAGGCATGTACTCACTGGAATATAGGAGGGGGGGTGACATAATTGAGACATTTGAATACTTCAAAGGTTTCAATAAGGTGCCTGTGGAGAGCTTTTTCCAGCTAAAGGAGTGGCCAAGGGCAGGGGACATGAATAACAAATCAAGGGGGGGTTTAGAGGTAACCCTAGGAAGTACTTCTTCACTGAGAGGGTGGTAGAAAATTGGAATGGGCTGCCAAGGGAGGTGGTGGATGAGAGGACAGTAGGAAGGTTCAAGAGGGCATGGGATAAACACAGGGGGATGCTGAGAAGGGGGGGACTACAGTAAAGGCCTAAGTGGATGCTGAGGCAAACTGGGCAGATTAGGCAGGCCTGGCGGTCCTTTTCTGCTATCACATTCCTATGTTCCTAAAGGGGTCTATGACACTATTGCGACTACCATATTTTTTGTGACCCCAGACATTCCCAGCTGCCTGGTTGGTCAGGTAACAGTACTTAGAAGCTACTCACAAACAGGAGAACACCTCCCCAAATGTGGAATGTCTTCTGGTTACGTGTTCATGGTTGCTTGGGAGTTAAGGGCTCTTTAAACTCTTTAAAACATAAGAATCTAGGGGTAAGATACTTCCCATGCCCTGAGTGTGCTAAAGTGCTTGAGACTCAAGAGCACCTATTTATATCGTGTCCATATGCCAAAGGTTTTTGGAGCTTTCTGGACGATCTGTGGCAGTGGCCTCCAGCTGCTCACATCCCATTTGAATGTCTAATCTTTGAGATTCTGCCCCCTAGATGGAGTCATCTGGATTCCAATACAACAGGCATTCTGTTTGCTATTCTGAAATGTTAGATTTGGCACAGTCAATGTGCTTTCTCAATGCAGCAGAACATGGTGCCGTATGTTGACCTTTTAACTCAATACCTATCGCATTGGGCAGAGTGTTCCAGAGGGATGTTGCTAACCTGCCAACCCTGAAGGTACTCTTTTTATGGAACCACTTCCTGAAAAAAGTCTTGATTCTATATGGTGACCACATCTTTTGATTTAAGGATTATGAATTGCCTATTATGAGTTAGGCTGCATCTTGTTCTCCTTGTTCTTGGCCTTTTGATTTCTTGCTGACTTTTTTTCCTGCAAACGATACTTGTTTTTTCTCACTGTTTTGCTTGTGACCAATTTTGTGTGAGATATACAGGTCTGATTGTTTTGTTTTTATACAATAAAAAGTCTCCTACTCTCCTTTGGTCATGGGATCTTTCACTTCCGTGTGGACAGTGACCAGAGGTGGGCAGAAGAGACCTTGGTTTAATGTCTCACCTGCAAGACAACTACTCAACATTGTAGCAGCCCCTCATAGTGCACTACAGTGTCAGTTATGGGCATTACCCCATTGAGCTGGTGTCAGGCTAGAGCCCACACCCTTCCTAACTTCCAGCTGCAGAGGCATACGTGCTACCTACTGAGCCACTGATACTGACAGTGTATTTGTGTTCTGCATACAGGTTTTTGTATTTATCAATTGTTCTACATTATTACAATGTTAAATGTCTACTACAATCTTTTTATTTTTATTTTATTTATTTAGTTTTTGTTTACCGGGTAAGTGCACTAGCCATAACAATGACTATTTTCAGGCATGACCCGGTCTTGGGTACAAGTAAAGCCAAAACTGATCATAGCTAAACAGAGAGTGATCCTTGTCCATCAAACGTTCTTTACTTTCCATGCAGTATCTCACAGACACAAACGAGGCACGCTGATGAGTCCTGGTAGGACAGAACATGTGTCTGTGTCTTCTGTTAGCACCCTTTGCAGACTGTGTGAGAGACCTTTTGGTACCATGCATTTCTGCTTAAAGCTGAAGCAGCATAATATTCTGTGGTGATTTGCATATACTGTGACTAATAAAGTTAATCTCTGGATTTTATTATGTATTTATTATTGCTGTTTTATTTGTTGTTTTAAGTTTTTTAATGCGCCTTGATATTTGAAAGGTGCATAATAAATAAAGATTATTATTATTATTATATTACAGCCCATGGTGCTTTGCATTATGGGGTATGTGTGATTTTGTATTTCTTTGAAACTTGGCTTCCCGGCCAGTGCCCTTTGGGGTAACCCTTGCCTCAGTGCTTGAGCGCTGAGGTTCTTTCTCTTTATGCTGTATCTCAAATCACTAGCCTTAAATCAGGTCTGAAAAAAACAAATCCTTCTAGTCTGCAAAAAAAAAAAGTCATACGCTACTGAAGTCTTTTGATTTTTAAACGAGTTTCATTTAGTTTTCCTTAAGGTTGTTCTATAATGGCTAAATCATAATTTTTGGGACAGTTCTTTAACCTTTGGAAACCATACTGATTATTTAGTTCAGCCCGTCCATCAGTAACTCTGTTCCCTTTACCACATTTGACAATTTTTGTTGCCAGAATCCAGATTTCTTTTAGCTTCCAGTTACCTACTTTCATCACTTGACTATAGTATTTTAAGTTATTGTTGTGCAAGTCCCAGAGCCAATTCTAGAATTAGAGTTCTCTACAATTCAATATGCAAATTCATAACTGGTCTACCATTCCGTAGCCACCACTGCATCCTTTACAAGACTGCTGGCCTTCTCCCATTCAAAAACGGAGCCAATTTCAAAATCAACACCTTCATTCACACGTTAAATTTGGAAATATACCACTTCTTTTATTTCCCCTGAACCATTTAAATAGACTCTCTAGGTCACAGGATGTTGCCCAATTCCAAATTCTGTTCAAAAGGACCACATGTGGTCAGAAAGTACCGGACTACATTGGCCTAGGTCTTTATGATAACCTTGCCTGGTCAATAACTAACAGTCGGTCTATCAAGGTTTTCAAATCATCATTGCATTCACTGCTGTTAAACCAGTCTCACTGCTCATGTCATTAACTGTTTGGCTTTTCTATAATTATATAATTTACTTTTTTCTGCTATGCTTTATTTGTAACTGTATATATTTTACTGTATCTTATTTTTATGACTGTGTTCTTTGTGGTAAACACTAGTCACATTTGGAAACATGTCAAAAGAAAGAAAGAAGGAAGGAGAAAAAAGGAAGAAAACAACATAAGTCAGATGTTAAGGATGAAATAGAGGCAATGTTTATGTATTCATGGCTTCAGTCATACTTGCCACAACTGACAGGTCTTTATCTGAGGAAGCTGGTGAAGTAGCCAACGTGGTAGTGTTTACGAGAAGAGGTTGCTGAAGTGGTCAACATCGCAGAACAGGGAGCTAATTGATAATGAAACTGTAAAAAGGAGGATATTTGATCAACCTCAGAAAATACATCCTCCTTGTTATCTTTAAGGATCCAGAGTTTAGCACATCCTAAGAGCTAGAACTGAGCTCCAGTTTCTAAGCCATCTTGTCTACAGTCCAACATTCTTCTGCGTCTCTGCTGTGTAGCATAGTTATAATCTGGTTACACACAAAACCTAACATTTTTATACATAATAACACCCTCAACACAAGCCAGCCTTATGCTCAGATCCCTATCTGAATCAAAAGGAAAGGAAATCAGCACTGTACAATGTATGGCTTCCTGTTGGGGGGGGGGGTTACCCCCATCTGTTAAGAACTCCCCCGCATATCCACAGATTCTTATAGCAAACCTACTTTCTAGCTTTGTCCACCTTCTGGTATAGACTATAATTCTCTTTAGTAATTGCTGCAGTGGCAGCTTCCAGTGACTGACGTCCATCTGAAGTTTTTTTCCTGTTCCTAAGCAAGTTACTGCATATGGCTAATGGTTCCAGCAAGCTCGTCTCTCGTGAACTTACAATCTGCTTGGAAAAACTCGTTTTTGGTCATTTAAGCCTCAAACCCCCCCCCCCCCCATCACACTGGTCAAGCCAGTTGAGTATTGGATCAACTGATTTACCCAGGAAATTGAAGGTGTATTCTTTGTCAGGATTCTCAGTTCCCCGTTTTGGAAGTGTTATATCACATTGTCACTCATTCTGGTATTGCATAATATGCAGCGTAGCGATTACTTTCACATCACCCTTTTCAGCTTTTTCAAATGTCAGTGGCATGGTTTGAGACGAAGGTTGTAAAGCATACAAAGACTGCAGTTGTCACTGTACTTGTTGTTTTAGCAAGGATAGTTTTTCTTTTTTTTTTTTTTTTTTGAGGCAACTCAATCAAATTTGCTGTGAATATGCAGCTGACATTCTGGCATAAATGCAGTAGCAGTTCTCATGGCCGACAGTGTGTTAACATCAAAGGCCCACACACACACACACACACACCCCGCGTCCCCGGCTGGCGTCTGCAGAAGATTTTTTTCCAGTGCAAAGAACCTTAGGAGTGACAAACTTGGTTGAAGAACCAGACAATTAATCTTTTTTTTCCTTTCTGTCATTCTCAGGTAAGACTTTGTCCAAAGGAAACAACCCAATCACAAAAAACTTTGTGCTCTCTGTTCTGGAGAGAGAGAGAGAGAGAATTCAGGCTGTTGCTGCATCAGCCATTTTGTTTCCCCAAACTACTGCCCTGATTTTCACATGCTGGGATTCAGGTGATTCATGATCACCTATTTACAGTAATCCCAGGCGGTAGCCCAAGGTCCTGGCCTGACCTTCAGCCCACTCAGGGTTTGGTCTGTCCAGCCACCCTGTTTAATCTCCTTGAAATATACCCCTTTCTTTATTTCAGTCATCCTTATTTATTTACATTAATTTTCTGGCTCCCTTGTATCTATTTTCTGTGTGTGATAATGGGTGATACCCCCACCACCACCAATTATATGCTTAATTTTTACTTTTGGGGCCTGGGGAATAGCGATACCTGCCCCGATTCCCCAGACTCATCTTTACCAAACCTCCTTAATTTGAAAAAAAAAAAAAAAAGGTCTTTGATGTGCAGCCAGGTAGTGCTGAGGGTTGAGGCGCTGGACGCCACACCTTGCACTACACCGGTGACCTGTGTTCGAGAACAGGCGCAGATCGCCGGAGGTCAGCCAGGAGGAGGAGGAGGAGGATCGAGCATCCCAGGGACAGCTCTCCTCCTCTGCAGAGGGAGAGGGGGCATGACCGCCAAGGTGCCAGCTTCTAGCGGTTGCTGGGGGCTGTGCAAGCTTTGGGGCCAACAGCAAGGGACAGCGCTGGCGGTGTCCGACGAGCAATGTACAGAAGTGTGCGTTGCAACATCATTGACGCCATTGCATGCCAGCACCGGGGGGGGGCTACCTATAAGAAAAAAAATCCTCTGCAGCATGATGGCTGCCCCGATGGCGCTGCCATAGTCGCACCCAAGTTAGCTTCTTTCTGGGCCCGCCCTCCAGGTCTCCACAGTGGTGGGGTAAGTACCCACTGCAATGTGGTCTGGAAAGGGCTGCTGTGGGGAGGTGAAGCTCTGGACGCAACCAGGGCAGTAGCTGTGAAGGATGGCTGGAAGAGGGGGGAACCAAAGGCACAACCCCTTCCCCACCAGCCGAGGACCAAAAAGAAATTAATCAAAAAAAAAAAAAGGTCTTTGATGGGAAGGGTGCCACCTGCACAGCAGCTCCCCGGCAGGCCTAAGCCTGCTTCGAGACCACACTCGTAATCCGTGCCTTCCTCTGGGGATATCATGCTATTTTGTTGATAGTGCTGTCATCAGCAAAGAGATCATGTGTTATCTTGCACTTTTATTGCCTCTGGTATTGTATAAATAGACTTTAGATATGGGTTGAAAAAATCCTGAAACCCGATTGGTTGGCACCAGTCACATGGCATACTTTTTTCAGCTAACAGAGCACCCTAAAAAAGAGCTGTCACTGTTTCTGCATAAGGACTATTCACATATAAACCTTGTTCTTTAAATGTTTAAAAAAAAAAGTTGTTTTTTTTTTTTATTTTGTTACTGCAAAAGCCCATTTTCCAAGCACAATAAGACTCTTCAGGGTGGGGGAAATCTGCCCTTCCAGGGACTGTAAGGCCTTCTGCCTGCAGCATCAGACCTCACTATGCCCAGGCCATGCAAGTATCCCCAACACCCCACACTTTATTGGGTCCATCGCTTACATATTCCATAGCTCTTAACTGTAATACCATATAGGCAAGGGTGTAAGCATGTCAGTAGCCACCATGTTATTTCTAACCATGCATTTTAGTGTTTCTGTGCTGTGTAACCCAGTCTTCTCACTAAGTATTTGCTTTCTCATTGCAATCTGTTGTGGTCCTGTTGGCCACCCTCTCCTTTTCCTCCTCGTCTGTCCCTCCAGACAGAAGATGCTGGAGTTGCTATGCAGCTGCAACTCAATACAAGACGACTGCTGAAAAAGGCCCAAAAAAATTATACTAAATCTGCTTGTTGAAGAAAAAGGTGTCCCCTGCAGAAACTCCCACAGAGATTGTAACAGGCTGGGGGAGTCTGGGGAAAGGGGTTTTCCCAAGACTTCTTTCAGACTGTTGCAATCTTTCCCAGTTAACAGGGGAAGACAGCCTATACCAACTGACTGCCTATGAGTGGAGGCTGCACACAGCTGGTATTATGGGTATGTAAACAAAATCCCCCTTTGTTGTTTTTCCTATTTCTCAGAGTTTTACTATAGGCTTGGACAGAAGGAGTCTGAAAGGGGCATGTCCTTACACTTCTCTCGGACTGATTCATCCTGTGCCAGCTAGAAGCAGAGGACAGCCCATATCAACTGACTGCTTAAAGGAGCCAAGACACAAATTGGGTGGCTTAATATTTCTAGCAATTGTCTTAGCTTGTATAACTGGTACACCTGTTCCTATTATATGAGGAGGACATCCGGTCAGAATATGATCCCAGTAGGGGGTGTTTGGTTCAGTCCTTTTGACTATACCAACAGCATCACATAGATAAGAGAGAGATGTTTACTCTCAACACCACCACCTAAACCTGGCTAATGACTTTACTGTCAGATCTCTAGGTGAATCTCTTGAGGTTGTCTCCAAATTCAAATATCTAGGTATATAGCTAGATAATAAGCTCACCTTTAATGACCATATTGATAACTTGACCTGCAGATTAAAATCCGTAATAGGTTTCTTCTTCAGAAACAGGTCTCTATTCCCTATTGAGATTAGAACTAGGCTTGTTTAGGCCACATTCCTGCCTTTACTTGATTATGGCGATATAATCTACAACTCTACTTCAGCCTTAAACCTGAACAAATTGGACGCCCCCTACCATCGAGCACTATGGTTCATTACCAACTCCCCTTTTAGAACCCACCACTGTGATCTGTATGCAGCTGTCGGCTGGACGTCGCTTACTACCAGACATTTGATTCACTCTGGCACTTGGGACTCTCAAAATCCTCCAGAACAAACTACCGAGCTATATCGCATCCCTTATTCGCATCTCCCACAGTTCGCATTCCCTTAGGAAGTCTGTCTTTATCCTTCTAGACCCACCTAGGGCTCGTACCTCCTTTGGTAAACGTGCCATCTTGCACGCACTTCCAACTCTCTGGAACCAGCTCCAGCCTATACCGAAACTCTCTAGCATTGTTTCTGTCAGTCTCTTTAAAACATTTGCTGCGACCAAACAAAAAAAATACCTGCGGCTGTTTGCAGTCCTTACTTGACCATTTACTTTTTTTTTTTTAATCAAAAACTCAGTTCCCCTTCCTAATTCTTCTACTTCTCTAATTCAGCTTACCTCTCCTTTTCCTTCCCCACCCTTCCTTTACTCTTTATTTCAGTCATCCTTACTTTTGCTATTCCCCTGCACTTGTCCTCCTTTTCCCTCCCCCTCCTCCCTCACAAGATCCTCCCTCTCTTCTCCCTCACCACTCCCCTTTTCGCCTATCTTATATTCTCCCTTCACCTTATGCATTCTAGTGCTCTTGTTCCATCTAGTTTGGCTGTAGTTTATCTACTTTTAATGATTTCTCCAGGTTAGGTTTATAAATATTACCTTTTTAAGTCTTATTTTTAGCACTATGTACCACAAGTAACATATACTTTTATGTACCAAGATTTTATGTACGTAATTTCCTTCATCTGTATATGTTCCTCAGGACCTCCTTGTGAATGAGCTTGCTCAATGGAGTTTTCCTGCAATAAACTTGAACATAGGCAACAGATGAAGGACACACAATACTGACCAGGAGAAATAGATCACAGAAAACTAGATGGATTACAGAAAACTTGAGAAACTGACAATGGAAATGGGGGAATTATTGACAAGACTGGAAATGGTTCAGCAAACATATGAGAAATAGATAAGAAAAACAGGAAATGGATACATGAAATGGGACTTACCGATAAGGGAAAACAGTACACGGATCAAAGAAAACACAGGAAAAAGACTCAGGAATATGGGAAATAAAGAAAATGAAGCAGGGAAAATGAGATGGGAACATGGCAACATAAAATATAGATTGTGTCATCCAAATAAGACTCAGAGGTTCCTCCGGTCTACCCATTTTCCTGTCTAGCCCCATGTTCGGCCAAATATCTAGCTGGATTTAGAGATCTGACAGCCTTAGTATCTGTCTGTCACCCCCTTCCCCAGGCATCTCTTCCCCTCTTCTGCCTGCAAGTCCTACTATTCCCTTATATATGTCCCACCAAAGTTTAAACCCCATCACAGTCTTGATTTCAGCCAACTTCTCTGGGAAGTGTATTCAGTTTGCCCACCACCTGCTAACATACTAACATACTGAAATGCCAGCAGAATAGGCCTAACGGTCTTTTGAGTCTGCTCGATTGGTCAGTCCCCACCCTGCTCTGTAAAGAACTTCTTCAACGTCCCTCCTGAATCTTCCCCCCTAACCTGTCTCTACCCATGTCCTCTAGTCGGTGTGCCCTTGGTCCTCATAAGAAAGTTCTTACAATACATGTTTTGATTCCTTGCAAGAACGTCATGTCTTGATCAACGTCAACCAAGCCTTGGACTACTTCAACAGCACTTTTAATCAGATTAACTGCCATGCTTCCCTAAAAAAAAAATGTAGATCGAAGGGCTTCAAGGCCCCTGGCTTAACAGGTATCTAAGGATGATTATGTCCTCCCGAGACTGGGCCTGGCGGTCTTACAAGAAAAGTGGGCTGCCCTCCGACTGGCAGAAGTATAGGCACCTTAGGAACCTTTGTAAGAATACCCTTCATAAAGCTAAACGCTTCCACTACAAATCGCTACAAACGGATCATCTTTGTAATCCTAGAGAATTCTGGAGGCTGGTTATGGGGAAGGTAACCGAACTCCCTAGCTCCCTTATTGCCCAGGGCATTCCACTCTCTGACCCTGCAGCGATCGCCTCATCGTTCAATGAATTCTTCACGGATCTAAACAAATATACCTCGCTATTTCATAATACTCCTATCCCCTCTGCTACACCCACTCAAGGGAACAACTCTAACTCCCGTCCAGCCTTCCATCTCAAGCTGGCCACCTGTAAAGAGGTCCTAAGGCTGCTCATGAACCTAAAAGTGGAGAGTTCTCCTGGCCATGATACACTCGAGCCACGTTTTTTAAAGATCGGAGCTCCTGCTCTAGCTCGCCCAGTATGGGACTTAATCATTCCTTCTTATTTTGCACCATGCCTGACAAATGGAAGTTTGCTGTGGTCATACCTGTTTACAAAGGAGGACCAAACAACGCTATTGCGAACTTCAGGCCCATTTCCATCCTGTGTCCACTGCCCAAAATTCAGGAGCGTATTGTCTATAAGCACCTCCAGACGTACCTTGACCACTTCAATCTGCTTTCCCCTTTTCAACATGGCTTCCGAAAAAAAACATAGCACCCTAACAGCATTACTAAGAGTAACCTCTGATATCTTTCAGTCCATGGATCTAGGCTATGTCACTGAAGCCATTTTCGTTGACCTCACAAAAGCGTTCGACTTGGTGGATCACGATCTCCTGCTTCAGCAGCTCCAGGCTACTGGTATGGACAATTCCACCCTCTGTTGGATCCAGAGCTACCTCTCATGATGCTCCCAAAGAGTTAAGTGGGAAGGCTCTCTCTCTCTCTGGCCTTATGAGTATTACCCATGGGGTTCCTCAGGGCTCTATCCTGCGCCCAATCCCATTTCCATTCTTTGTTAATGACTTGCCCAGTCACTGTGGTAGAGTGACTGTACACCTTTATGCGGATGATGCCATTATCTACCACTCCTCCTCTGACCTCACCTGGATCAACAGTGATCTTGCTACGGACACTGCCGATCTAGAGCACTGGTTCTGGTGCAATCGACTTGTCCTCAATACAAAAAAAAAAAACCTAAATGCATGCTCTTCTCCCACCGGGCTCCTTCCTCTCTTCCCATCTCCACTCTGTACATTAAGTCCCTCAATGGTGACACTCTCGAATCTGTCCATGCCTTCAAGTACTTGGGTGTCACCCTAGACACCTCTCTTTCCTTCAGCACCCATATCTCCACCCGAGTCAAGACGCTGAAACAAAAACTGGGTCTCCTGTACCAAATCAGCCCCTACCTCACATATGCTTCTCGCCTCTTTTTCCTCTTCTTACTTATGGGGCTCCCTTGCTGCTTACTGCCAATGTATCTAACCTGTCACTCTTTACTCTTGCATACCATCGGGTGGGAAGGTTCGTCTTAGGAGTCAATGTACGTCAGCACCACTGTGACGTCCTCTCCTCCTCGGGTTGGTTGCCCTATGTCTCCAAGCTGAGATACTCTACCCTGTGTTGCGTGCACAAGCTTACTCCCCCCTTGTCTTAATGACATTATCCGCCTAAAGCAAGCTCCACGTGCACTCAGGTCAGCGTCCCGCTCTCTTCTCATAAGACCCAATCTTCGCCTGACTGTTGCCCATAGATCCTTCTCTCATGCAACAGTGTCTGACTGGAATTAACTATCTCCCTCTATACTCTCTCTTCTCTCCCCCGTTCCAATATGCTTTACGTGCCTCTCTTACCCCTTCAGCTACTTGCTCCTGCTTCCTGTAAGTCCCCTCTTCTCTCCTCTCCTCCTTTCCCCTTGCCTCTTACATTTCATGTGCCCTTGTATAAGTGTGTTATCCACTGCCTACTATAGAGTCATGCAACCTCTCTGTATTATTGAACTAGTACTGTCAAACTGTCGTGTCCCAGAACATTGTATACTGTGCTTTTTTATCACACTGCCATATCTTTGCCTCCTGACCACTTGTATTTTTTAGTTGCTTATAATGCTATGTACTCCTTGCACTTGCTCATTGTCTACTATTTATCCTTATGTGTTGCTCTGTATCTTCTTGCACTGTGTTATCCCGGGTCGACCCTGAAAAGGGACTGTAATTGTCTCAGTGGTCTTACCCGGTTACCAAAATTCAAATAAATAAATAAATAAATAATATCCTCTTCTTTCCCTCTTGGCCTCCTATGAATGCATGTTAAGGTCTGCAAACCTCTCCTCTACAACCTTTCCTGCTGCCCCTGGAGCATCTGGGTGACCCTCCTTTGTATGGTCTCTACGCAGTTCCTGTCATGCTTGAGGTGAGTACATTTTTGTTCAGCTCATGTTTATCTGATTCACTTTCCAGAGAAGTCTTGTGTGAATGTCTGAGGTTTCCTCTCAAAACTGCCACTTGAATGGTTGTTGCGGGAGAAGTGCTCGGCCACTGGTGTCTGATTGTCTGAGTGTTGGACAGTGGATCTATGTCTATTCATGCGTTTATGGAGTGTTTGTACTGTTTCTCCCACATACCACCCATGTGGGCATTTTTTGGCATCTCACTAGGTAAGTCAAATCGCTGGTGTTGCATGAGAAAGACCCTTCTATTTTGTATTTCTGTTTTGTAAATGGAGAGTAGACAGAGTCACATGTCTCAATCATGCTGCATGTTTTGCATCTGGGCTTGTTGCATGATCTTGTTCCTTGTGTGTCGATTTGAATTATGGGTCTATAATTCCTGACCAGTGTTGGACATATGCAAAGAACAAGTCTGGATGCAAAACATGCAGCATGATTGATACACGTGACTCTGTCTACTCTCCATTTACCAAACAGGAATACAAAATAAAAAAGTCTTTCTCATGCGACATCAGCAATTTGGATTACCTAATAAAGATGCTAAAAATGTCCACATGGGTGTTGGAGAAACATGGAAACACTCTGCAAATGTGCTGAACGGACACAGATTCACCATCAAACACTCAGACAACCAGACACCAGTGGCCAAGCATTTCTCCCAAAACAATCATTCTTTGAAGGATCTTAAAGTGGCAGTTTTGAGAGGAAACCTCAAAGACATTCACACAAGACTTCTCTGGGAAGCAAAACTAATGAGACTTTGTGAAACAGATAAATATGGACTGAACAAAAATGTGAGCTTCCTCGCACGTTACCAAATCACAGACAGAGTTTTGACAGTTTCCACTGCAGCTCTGGGCCCTACCATTTAGAATTTGTTTTCTGTATTTTTTTAAATCTTCCTCTGTTGTTGAACTCTGTTGTAGGGACATAATTGACTTGAAGGAGCCACATATGCAGACACTGCTTAATCTACTGAACTGGGAAGCATTACACATCCTACATAATTAATGGAACTTTTTTTCCAGCCACTGACCCTTTTGTTATGTTATCACTTTGATGTAGCTCACCATTTTAATGTCTGATCTCTCACCTTTTAGTGACATGAGGTCTATTTCCTGGTAGTCACCTGTATTGTACTGAACTGCTTCCTTTACAGCCTGCCTGTTGTTAAGCAATCTAGGACCCACAAACGCTTGCATACACTATGAAATGCTGGTTAGTTTTCCATGCACCTGATGAAGGGACCTGAAAGGTCTCAAAAGTTTGTGTAAAAATTCTTCAGTTAGTCTAATAAAATTGTATTGCCACAAAAAAAAGCATACTGGATTTTCATGAGACTAATACAGCACCACTGACCCGCAACACTGGACTTCTTGATCCTCGTGAGCTGCACTTCCACCCCAGAGCCAAAGAGGTTGGTGCCCAGAAAAGGGACATCTGTCAGCCTCTGTTGGGTGTCCACTGTGAAGGTAAACAAGTGCAGCCAAGCCCTGTGATGCATGGAGACAGCCGCTGCCATCGCATGGGCACAAGAGTTACCCAAGCCCAAGGCTGTCGGGAGCTGGAGGCAATGTTTAGCCAGTGAATGACTGTGGTCTCTGATAAGCGCCACTGCCACCTGCTTCACTAGGTGGAGATGGGAAAGGATGACATCAAATATTCCCATTATGGAATGCCCATAGTTTGCCATCATAACAGCACAGCTAACCTGACAGAGACCCAGGGTAGCTGCAGCATACACCTTTTTTGCAGTGTGGTTAGTCTTACAGGGCTCCTTGTCCAGAGGCTTGTCCACATTCCCCTAGTGTCCAGACTTATGGAAGACCAGACCTTTGGCCACAGGGTGCTTAGAAAATCCCAAAAGGGAACCTGCAGGGACTGTGTACTTGCAGACTATATGGGCTGAAGGTGCTAGGCAGGATGCTGTCAATGCTCCAGGGCTGGTCCCAAGATGGCCTCAGCCACCAGAAAGGCAACCCCAGGGCACTCATACCGGTCCAAAATGTCTAAAAGAAGGTACTTGGCCCTCTTCTGGAATGGCTCCAATGGGATGGACGTGGACTTCGCAATCAGATGGAGCAGTGCACTGAAGAAGACCAACCCTAGGTTGGTGGAACTGAAGCCCCAGAGCAGGCCATGGATTCTTGATCAGAGTCATCTGATGACTCCTCCAAGATGGCCCATGGCCAGATTTTGCCATGGACCTCCCGGGACTCACCACCTGGGGCAATCCTCACCGACAACCAGCCTGGCAAGCTGGGAGCCGAATGGCTGGCCTTAGAGCACCAGCTTTCGGGGTGGTAGCTCCCCCATGACTGGCGGAGAAGCAGGTGTGGGGAGTGTGTCTGCAGAACCTGGGCCAACAGGACACTGGCACAGGGAAGCTGCTGGCAGCTGCCAGGGGACCACAGGTCATTGAGGTAGAGCCCTACACTGCCCCACGATGGCCCACTGCTGCCAGAGGAACTCCTTGTAGCACCACTGTATTTTTCACCAGTGCTGCTCCTCTGCTGAGAATGAAAAGGATGAGAAACATCAAGGGCAGTGTCTCCTGGCACAGTAGGATCGAAAGCATGAATGCCTCGATCACAACCTCGACCGTCAAATACCCAGTCAACAGCAAGCGGGATCTTCAGGATGTTGGCCATAAAGAATGTGCAGTCCACATTCAGCAACAAACGTGTTGAAAACCTGACCCTGGTTGGAGGCTGGTCCTAAAGAGAGTCAACTGGGATCATGTCCTTCTCAGTGAGGACAGGGAGAACCAGGGTCTGTGAGGTGGATTCCTCACCCTCGTCCGACAACGAGTCGATCAGGGTCAAGAAAAATCTCAACAGGCTGGTTGACAGAAGTCAAGACTGTCTGGCTCAATGGTGGGGTCAAGGAGCCTTCGACCTGCCCCTCAGCTAAGGGGTGCCTGACAGCCGCTGAGCGGTCAAGCAAATTGAGGGACCAAGAGATTGCGATCTCTCCCCGTGCCATGACTGGCCACAATGGTGAAAAATTCTCTTAGTTTTGGTCTTGGACCTAGAGCCACGGTGGGCAGAGCTCACCCCATGGTCTGGAGGGACCTGCACATATCACGGAAATGGTCCGTGAAGATCCCTCTAATGCTGGCCCCAGGTGGGAACAGCGCTGAAGCCGAGGCGGTGTCTGCTGCAGCCACCAAGGTTTCCACCTCAAGGGCCACAAGCTGTGCCACAAATCTGGCAGCCTCCGAGACCTTTTTGCTAACCTTATGGTGATCCTTCGGTTCCCATTCTGAAGCTCGACAAAGTGTGAGCCACAGCTTCCTATCCGAGAGGGACTTAGGAAGCACAGAAAGGCAAAGACCACACCCAGCCATGTCATGTTGCCAGCCCAGGGCAGTACACACATGTATCATGCGGATTGGTGACCACCATCTTCTGTCAACACTGAACACAAAATTTAAATCCAGGATTCTTGCAGTCGATCCCTGGTCCAGAGATGGAGTCCAAAGAACTGCAAAATAATCACAGTTTAGCTTCGAAAACTTTGAAAGTAACAGTTAGCCTATGGCACAGAGAAAATCCTAAGGGGAGTGTGAAAGAGTAGACTTGTTCTTTCAGTGTAAAGAAAGATCTGACATTATGGGGCAGAGTTAGGGAATATATCTGCCCGGGTGGTAGGAGGAGCTTAGCTTAGATACGTTTGGCCAATCACCGCATTCGAGTGGATCTGCCAGAGTGTTGATAAGGGAGCCATATCCGTGCCCCTAGAACTGCTTCTGTTCTGTGCCCACCCCCCTAAGTAGCATCTTCCATGGCCTCTACACTTTCCCTACATATAGTGCCACCCCACTACCATTCTTGTCTGTCCCTCCTGTAAGGTGAGTAGCCAGTTTACTGCAAGGCCCCAGTCACTGCTTCTGTTGCCCATGTTTCTGTTATGGCCAACGGGTCCAGCTTAACTTCTGCCTCAACTGCCTGGGGCATAATCATTATGTTCCTGAGGCTTCTTGCATTTGAGTAGACTATACTCCAGGATCCCGGTCTCCTACCTTTACCCCTCCAGCATACCAGACCTACATACACATTTCCTGCATTATTTTATCTTTGTTACCCACCCCACCTCCCCCCAACCGATGTGGTCCTGTCTTCGATGTATGCCCCTTTCACATTCCTATCTATGTTACCCTTTTCCCCGATTGCCCCCCCATTTGAGTAGACCATACTCCAGGATCACTGTCTCCTACCGCTACCCCTTCCGCTGACCAGACCTACACACCTATTCCCTGCATTATTTCATCTTTGTTACCCCCCCACCGCCGATGTGGTCCTGTTTTTGATGTATGCCCCTTCCACATCCCTATCTGTGTTACCCTTTTCCCGGGTTGCCCCCATTAACTGGGGGACTGCTAGCTAGGTCTTGCTCACCCAAGTTCTGCTCACAGCTATCCCAAGCCCTAGCCTCCCATCATGCTTGTTGAATAGTCCAAAATGTATGCTTCAAGCCGCTGCCAAATGCCTTTGCCCCCACTCTATACTAAGGTGAAGGACATCCAGTTTTAACAGGCCTTTATCCCACCAACAAGCCCCGTCTCCCAGGAAGCAAGCTACTGTTTGGCGCAACACTTCTTTAACCAATTATTAAACTGGAAGATCTTTAGCCTCCTTGCCTCCCCCACACATGCACTGTGAAGACCTGTAAGAGGTCACAGTATCAGCTAACCCCTTATGCCTGGAACGCAATGTTCTGAAGCTAGCCTTCACTGCTCCAAATGGCTTTCCTGTAAAAAAAGAGTGTTTGTCGCCAGATGGACAATGTCTGGCATTCCTCCCCCTACCCAAGGCAGTACCCTAGCTGCTGTCGCCCCTTGGAGACAGTGCACTACCCTCCCCTCTTCCTGAAAGGAGGCACAGACCACAGTCTCAGCATCCCTAACTACTGAATCCCCTACTAAAATGTAACAACCTTTTAACTTTTCCTTCCAGGCTGCCCCCCCCAACCCCCACAGCAGGCGGTGCCACTGCTGGTCCCTGGTCATAACAGGGTGCTCTCTCCTGGGAAGGAGAGCAGCATGGACTGTTTTGCTCAGTGGGGTGAACCGAGAGAATGAAGAAGGCAATGCATGCAGATAAGTGAAAAACATAGGAAAGTGATAACATTGGACATCAGAAAAGGAAAATGGCTATGAGCATATTAAAAAAAATATGAGCATATTAGAAAAGGAAAAAGGGTCTTGGAAAAAGGAAAAATAACTGGGAAACTATGTGGTACATGGGGAAAATGGACTTACTTCCTGCTGGAACTGGTTGATTTGCTGCTGGAAGCTGGAGTTATCTGTCCTCAACAAACTGGACTCTTTGGAATCGAACATCGAAAAATTCCGATCTGCAGACTCACTGATGATTGGATACTGCCAGGAAAGGAAAGCGCACCCCAGTTTAAACCACCATCCTTAATAAATACCGAGCTACTGTTATAACAGGGCACTGCCAGGGATAAACACATGCTAGTCACAAATGGTGTGTACAGCAGAGGTTCCCTGATGATGGGGCACTTTCAGCAATAAACTCACACCAATGCAGGGAATAGGTGTGTATCTAGCTAGCATCTACAACAGCTGAAATCACTGGTATCTGGGCACTGCCAGAAATACACATGCCAGTCACAACCAGTGTCAATAACAGGCAGATTATCTGGTAACTGGACATTGCCAGGGATATACACCAATCACAACCAGCGTCTATAACAATCGGATTTACTGGTTACTGGGCACTGCCAGAAATACATATGCCAGTCACAACGAGCACCTATAACAGGTAGATTCTCTGGTAACTGGACAGTACCAGGCATACACACCAGTCACAACCAGTGCCTGTAACAGTTGGATTTACTGGTTACTGAGCACTGTCGGGATACACACCAGTCACAACCAGCACCTATAATCGCTTGATGTACTGATAACTGGGCAATGCAAGGAATACACACACCAGTCACAACCAGTGCCTATAAAAGGCAGATTCTTCAGTAACTGGACACTGCCAGGGATTGACACCAGTCACACCCAGTGCCTATAATAATCGGATTTACTGGTTAGTGGGCACTGCCAGAAATACACATGCCAGTTACAACGAGCACCTATAACAGTGAGACTCTCTGGTAACTGGACAGTACCTAGCATACACACTAGTCACAACCAGTGCCTGTAATAGTTGGATTTACTGGTTACTGAGCACTGCCGGGATACACACCAGTCACAACCAGTACCTATAATCGTCGGATGTACTGATAACTGGGCAGTGCAAGGGATACACACGCCAGTCACAACCAGTGCCTATAAAAGACAGATTCTTCAGTAATTGAACACTGCCAAGGATAGACACCAGTCACACCCAGTGCCTATAACAGGCAGATTAACTGGTAACTGGGCACTGTGAGGGATATACACACACCAGTCACAACCAGCGCCTACAAGAGCTGGATTTACTGATAACTGGGCAGTGCAAGGGACACACACACACCAGTCACAACCAGTGCCTATAAAAGACAGATTCTCCAGTAAGTGGACACAGCCAGGGATAGACACCTGTCACAACCAGTGCCTGTAACAGTTGGATTTACTGATAACTGGGCATTGCAAGGGGTGCACACCAGTCACAACCAGTGTCAACTGAAAGGCAGCTGTGTGCTCCCAGGAGTACATACTGCAATCCCAACCAACAGCGTTAAATAACAGAGCGGTTGTGCCAGTTAGGGGAGGGGGTTTAATACAGTGACTCATGGCACCAGCCCAAGTTTTATACAGTTAAACAGACTGGTGAGCATGACAATGTTCCCTACACTGTCTGAAGGAATTGCATGGATAAGTTGTATGGCTATGTAATGGCACCTTGAGTCATCATTCCTGATACTGCAGTTTTCCCAGCACTAGTAGTTATCACTGTGTGAGAGTCTGCAGTCGAACAGATTTGGCCAAGCTAAACCTAAGGAACCAAGCCTCTGTCCTTTAGGATAAGGTGTGCCCTTCAGAACAGGATGCTCTCACATTGTGCCACAGCACTGTACCTTGATTTCATACAGTTTCAATTTCCTCTTCAAGGTCGAGTTTTCCCTCTCCAGCCCCGTCAGGCGGTTCTTGATGTCATCGTAGGCAGTGATGAGGGCGAAGTGCGAGGCAGAGAACATCTCCCCCGAGATGTCCGTGCTGGGCCGCTCTACCCATCCCCCATCCTCACACAGTCCATCGTGTGCTATAATGCTGATGTCATCGTCAAATAGGGAATCCATGGTAACAGCTTTAAGCTAACCTTTAAAACAAAAAAGACACCAAAATGAGAACTATCAGAATAAAAAAAAAATCCAGTGACTACCTAAAACACTTTAGCTGCTACCCAACTGTGTTTAACTAGCCAAGGATCCACACAGAATAGGGTTCTGAGTCTAAATCAAGGAAAATAATCTTGCAGCCTGGCTTTGCATCATACCGGTCCCAGATCTTTGCTGTGTAATGTGTCTCCTTGTACAGCATGCACTCATCTGTGTGTGGGTGTGCAGTGGTCGCTGCATTCCATGCCTGTGTCTCACTCTCCCATCACACTAAGTACTCGGGTCTCCTTGTCTGTGTGTTGTAAGGTGTAGTGCCTGGGAGTGCAGTCGTGTCAACATGATATCCATCTACAGCATCAAGCACCCTGCCCTGTCAGAAAACACATGCAGGTGTGTGCGGCAGCTCCAAAATGCTCGTTTGCAGACAAGAATGCGAGTCTGTAAGAAAGTGTTTTGTGTGGCTATGCTAACACTCTTGTTTACACACAAGTGGGACTGCATATACTTGTGAGAACATGAACAGGTTTTGCTGTTTTGATTTTTTTTTTCTCCCTTAGTGTAATGGCAGGAAGGCGTGTTTGGCTTGTCTACTAGCCCAGCGTAAATGTGATGTGCTGCCATGCCAGCAACCCAGGTTCAGCAGCAGACTCAGGGAGCTGGAATCATGGCGGTCAGCTCGGAGTGGGGATGGTGGGCACTCAGTGATGCAGCCACCCCTTGTGGTGGACCGGGGAGGTAAGTTGCCTGCAAGGAGTGGTGCATGCATCTAGAGCATCCTGCACTGTCCAAGGCCATAAGACAGCTGGCTCATATCACAGGGTGAAGGAAGGCAAGGATGAGTAGAAAAACCTCAGTTGCCGATATCCCTGAGTTGAGTGCTGCTGGTAGGGAATAAAAATCTATGTAAACAAAAACAAAACAAAAACTTGCAACTGCAGGAGGCAGCACTACATTAGGGAGCCACCTGGGAGATGGAGGTTCACATGTCTGTCCAGGAATCCCACACTGTTACCAGCTGGGGATGTGAGGGGTTCATCTTCTTGGGAAGGTATGGGGGGGTTTGCATGCCCTCTGCTGGCTGAGCGCCGAGCTACAATGACGACAGGTACGAAACCATATATGTGACTTACCCTCCTGGCTGCAGCAAGGGCACTGCACTAAAGACAGAGTGAAAACGGGGCCAAATGATGAGAAAAAAAAACAAACTAATAAAATAACAAATGGGATGGCAGAAACCCAGTGCAGTCTCTCAGAGGGGACATATGTAAGGGGCAGCCTGATGGCCGAGCAGGTAGCATGTAGAGCTCCCGTGTCGATGACCCAGGTTTGGAAGCAAACTTGGGAGCTGGGTCAAGCAGCCTAGGGGGCTGGAGTAACGCTGTTGTGTAGCAGAGCTTCTAGCCGGGGAGGGACAGTGCTTTGGTTCTGCCCCTGCGATAGTCCAGGGAGCTTGCCTCCTCTGCAGGGGATGTCACTGTGTGCATACTTTGCCTGTCCGGATAATGCGCAGTGCTGGGGAGGCGGAAGGGCTTCAGGGACATGGAAGAAATGGGAGCAGCAGGTGATTCTGGGAGGTCGTGAGCAGAAACGGCCTGAAGGAAGAAGCAAGGGACCACACAGGGGGAATAAACTTAGAAAAAAAAAGATCGAAGTATTACTGTTAGGGAGGGGCTGACTTTTTTTTTTTTTTTTATTTGCTAAGGATAGCCCAGCTGAGACAGCAAACCTTGCTTCCTGTAGGATTCTGCTTTCTACTTATTTCCACAGCTGGGTGGACTAGATCACCTGAGGATAAGTGACTTGGTTAAGGTCACACAGTGACATTTTGGCTCTTGTGAGGTTTGAACCTGTGATTTCCTGGTTCCTAAGTTGGTGCTCTTGTCACTGGACCATACTGCCGCTACAGTGAAACAAGCAGTCCACGTGCAGTAAGGAAGGACCTTTGTGGAGCCAGCTACCTTGGTGTAGTGTGGAGGTAAATCAATCTTTAAAACTAGGGCTTGGGTAGCCCAGAGGAGTGCTGGCAAAACTGAAGGTCCGACTGGGATTTCTACCGCGGGTCATCACGAGATGGTGTGCTCATGAGCACTGGGTTTGTTAAAATGAAGTAGTGTGCCTAAGGATAAAGGAGCACGTCTACCGAGCCTTTTCCTCTTTTCACAGCCAGGGATCAACAATAGAAACACAGAATGGTTGTGCAATGCAGAGCTGATTCGGTGCTGCTTTGAAGAGAGACAGAAGTGTCCGCCCTACAAAGTGGAACAAAGGACACCACAAGAACTTGGCTAAAAATGAGTGCATCTACCCAAAGGATAATGCCAAATATGTTATTTATTGCACATTGTTTAAAGATGAGACAGCGCCAAATTGTTTGCTACTGTCTTTCCTTCAAACAGTAGGTGTGCAACAAAGGGCATATTTGGCAGCATCTATTTTATAGATTCACTCATTTCTTCCCCGCAAATGTGCCCTATAACAGACAGCAGTAACATACCACTCTGTGCGCAACAGAATTGCAAGATTATAACTTTAGGATGCCATTGTCAGAAGGGTAAGGGACAGGTCAGATGGAGAGCAGAGGAAAATTCACGAGCTAGATACAGTGTGTATTTGGCTCTAGTGGGGTTTGAACTTGAGATCTCCCAGTTCCAATACTGGTACTATAGAGGTTAGAGAAATGAGCTATGAATGAGCCTGGTACATACAGCAGACCAAGGTTTGATTCTCACAACCTCCACTTGCATACTGTGTGACCTTGAGCAAGTCACTTAACCTCCCCAGTGCTCTCAGGTCACCCCTGAAAACCGGGCATTGTGCCTATTGGGCCTTACCCAGTCACCAAAGAACAAAAGAAGCATGAAAAAAGAAAGAAAGATGGAACGCTAAGTGTAACCCCAGGTGGCGCTATCCCAAGGGCTACTACCCCTGCCTGCTTGACTACTGACAGGTTGAGGGGCCTAGGTCCTATGGCGGGTGCCTCCACCCAGAGGTCAGGGTTTGTAGTGTTTAGACTAGCTTGGTCACAGTCCTCTGGGACACTGAGACCCCCTTTTATCCCCTCTAGTGGCTCACACAATGCACAGAAGTTACAGTTCCAATACCCACATGTACACACTGTTCAATCTTAGAAAATGGCCATGAAAAATAATGCATCCTGATTGGCTGAAAGCCATGATCAGCCATGCATTTATTTTTCAATAGATGCCTGGTCAAGAACAAGTGCCAATTCAGGGTGCCCCATTACCTACCAGATCATTGGGCACCCTGAATTTAATAATGAATCAACCACCATTTTTTTCTCTCGCTTAGTGAGCGAGTTGGCAAACGGTCAAACCCCCACACACACACACACTCTCGTTCTCTCTCTCTTATTTTTAATGTAATCGTCCACTAAGAAATAGCCCCATTTCAAAAACATGAAAGAAAAAGGAAGCCTTCAAGCCGATCAGTCAATTGGCTTCACGTAACCCGCAGTTAGCAGAGCAGTGTTTTCAAAGGGCCGCATGCGACTGTACCAGTTGAACTGAAAAAATTATTCACACAATTGTTTCCTCGCTCATGTTGGCTCAGTAAAACATTTCTGTAAACCTCTCATGTCTGCTCAGTTTTAAACAAAGCAACGCCTTGTCCAGCGGTCTCCACTAGCTCCTTGTGCCCTCCTAACTCCTGCAGCCCAGACCATGTCCACAATTAACTAATCGTGCTCCTACTTTAAAGCCACAGCTAAAAGCGCTACTGTATAATTCTGTCACAATGGAAAAAAAAAGTCTCATATTTCACCAGAGATGCCCGCTGCACTCTCTCCCGGCTCCGTGACCCTTACTGTCCAGGACGAAGAGCCAACCACGATCTCGCTCCTTGCAACTCTAGCTGGCCGCCTGCTTCCTCCCGAAAATAATGCTGTCTCAATTTTTTTCCTGCTGGCAACAGATTGCCCTAACGCCCTCTTCACTACTGTCTCACCCTCCCTCCCAACTGTAGCTCCACGCTAGTCTTTTTTTTTTTTTTTTTTTTTAAGAGTTTTTTGTCTTACTTGCCGTACCCGCTCTGGCTCTCTCCCACGGCGCAGACCCCCAATGCCAGCTACCTAACACAACCAAAGATCAACCTCTGCTGGGCTAACTCCAGGCTACCTTTGTTTCTTTCTCTTTTTATTTACTACACCCTTTGTCTCATGTTCCAAGACTGCCACAACTACGACTGTCGGATGGCCGACAACACTCTTGCTCCTCCCTCCTTTAGCTGGTCACCTCGCTCCTGAAAAATGAAGCTGCTCTGCATTCCTGGCGCCGCCAGACAGAAAAGAGCGAGCCAGTCCCACCCCGCCATTTACCCCAGATTTCCTCTTCACACACTCCCTCATTTAACTTTAAAATAGTAAAACAAAATGATGTTCAGATTACCGTTTTCCCACATTCACCATTGCCCCTGCTCTTTCAGCAGGATAAGACAACACAACAGCTCAGCTCAGCTGCAGTTACAGTGGGAATCACCACGTTTGAAATGTCAAACTGCAACACCAGTGAGTTAATAAAAAGCATTTACCAGTTTTCCGTTGCCCTGTCACATCATATTTGTTGCTTTACATTTCCCGATTGTACTTGGCAGGGTCTGGGCAAGATCGCAACTTCTGAGCATGAAAAAAAGGACTCAGAAGGACAGAAAACTGTCTTTTTGTTTGTTTGTTTTTTGAATGCCTACAAATATTAAGGGAACCCCTACCAAAAACATAATGTCTTGTTGGAGGACACAAGATAATGGCTCTGCCTGGAGGGTGGGCAAGTAAGCAATAAATCTAGTATTTAAAATTAGTTTGTAGTTTTAAATTGACTAAATCTAGTAATGCAATGCATTTTCAATTGTAGGGACTATTTTCTGTCCTACAGTAGACATGTTAAATAAAATCAACACCAAATTGTCTTGCAAAGTTAAAAATCGTATCAGTATATTATTTCAAACTGTTTTCCCATTTCTAAGCGTAATAATACCCTCCAGGGTGGGCGGTATGCCAATACTGGACCTTCCAGGCCTATAAGGCCCTCCACCTCTGCGTCGGGCCCACACACGCCCCGGGCGTCCGGTGCCAATAACAGCCCACCCTGGAGGGTATTATTGCTTACATAAAGTACACTTACCCTTGCGACTGATTCTGAGGTTTGTCTCTGAGGACCCCCTGTAAAATAGGGTTAATCAGCATACACCAACCCATACAATGCTTGATGTGTAGGTACTGACACTTTAGACAGTTTAAAGTGTAACAACATCAAATCTGGTTTATTTAGGGGGAATAAAACACAGGAAGGGGAGATCAGGGTAATTGGCAGAATTAAATCACAGTACTATGCACGCATACAGGGTCTGAAAAGTCACACTCTGGGTACCCAGGTTGGGGGGCTAGCCAGGTCCATTGCCCGGGGTTGGCCGGCAGATGCAGATGGATAGGGCCCTGTAGAAGAAAATATATGCACAACACCCAATTGTACTCTGGAGCCGGAAGGCTCAGTCCATGATGCAGTGAAACAACAAGAATTAAATGACACACTGGTGATTGAAAAACAAGCTGCAGGGGAATACCCTGATTTGTACTCACAATACCCAAGCTGAGGATCAGATGGAGAATGTCCTTCTGGATGCCATAAGAAAAGGGCATGGAGACAAGGTCCTTGTGACTGGACCCCACTGCAGCTGATAGCAAACAGATATAGTCCGAATTAAGCTGGGGTTTACTTCCAGCTTCAGCACACAACTCACTGTACAGGGGATTTGAAATAGCGATTCCCCACAAGCACTATGCACATTTGTATGTAAAAGGAAAGTACTATACCAGGCAGACTGCTCCTCGATCCCGACCGCAATTACTACAAGATACCCGGGAGAACACACAGCAGCTTCAGTTCCTGACAGACCGAGCACAATTCAGCAATTTATCCAGTCTTCTACAGGGTGAGCCTGGTTTCTACTCTTCAGATCTCCTTTCTCCTCACAAGTCTGATTCAGTCCGATCTGGCGCGTGCAACGGCTGCAGGCCGAACCTCAGGGCCTCACACGCGCATCCCGCGCGAAACTATACACCGCAGAAGCACAGAGCTCCTTCTTTCTTCACTGTCACAACTGATCCGATTCTCCAGTTTCAGTACAGGGCATTTCCTTTAGGTTCCAATAGATCCAGTTTGTGGATTCGGCTGTCAATCACTTCAAAGCTCCCTCTGTTGGTGGAAAAAGGCACTAAGGTTCAAACGACACTTCTCAGAATTACCAGCTATACATTCCCCTTGTAAGCTGGCTCCATAAACAGTCCAAATTCTGGTTGGTCCAAGTGTCTCCATTTTAGGGCTCCCTTAACCCAATTGGCCCAGCACAACAGTTTAGGTCCAAAATGGAGGGGCAACACACATAGAGTCCCAGCTGTAACAAGAGCAGGTTAGACAAACTACAATTTTGTTAATGCTTTAAATGATTATCAGCAAACAGTTACAGCTTTCAGATGGGCTCCCTTTTCACTTCCAGTGACCTCAAACTGAAGCGCCTTTTCCACAGCTCAGGCGGGATTCAAGCAGGGAAACACCAGACCCCCTGGAAAAGCATTAATTATGTCTGCAAGCAGACAGCTCTTAAAGAGACAGTATGTGGAGGCTCTACCAGCACTCATAGCGCCATTCTGACGGCTTAAACGCCGGACGCCAGCAGGCAGAGGGAACACTTAGGCAAGCTCCTAGGAAGCCTTTTTAGGAACCCCCATTTGTAGGGGGGTTACACTAAGTCCAAATCTATCTTGAAGCTTTTATGCTCCTATGCTTCCCTTGTTTTATGGTGACCGACCTGATTGCCCTCTTTCACTTGTTTTGTCATTTTACCTTAGACTGTCCCCATCGTACCCACCACTGCTCTCTCTGCGCTGCACTTTCACTCTCCTCTCTTGATGCCAGATGCCTTTTCCATTGTGCCTCTGTTATAGATACTCTTGTAACATTGTGATACTGTTCTTTGATGTTGTACATCTCCTGGGCTGTTCCTGAAAACAGGCATTGTACCGTCTAGTGCACCTACCTGGTAAACAAAAGCTAAAGAAAATAAATAATAAAAATTCTGGTTTGGTTCCTTTCCTTCTTACTTTTCCTCCCTACTATCCTCTCCTCCTTCTCCTTCCTTGTACCCTCTCCAAAGAAACAACAAAACATGCCATGGCTCTGTAATTGTAAACTCTTACCCTTTCTGCAGCAGCGTTTTCCATTCCTTTTCTGTTCCTCCCAGGAAATCTACTGGTGGTCTAGTTGCTTTCGCTTGTCACTTTCCTAAACTTGGGCCCACCCTTCCCGTCAATCTGCTCTGCCTCTTCTGTGTTCTCCCTTAAGTCTCTTGACGTGACTCTTCTACTCCCACCTGCAACTGTCCATGACCCTTTACGTCTTGTCTTCCTTCCCTCCTTCCTCTTATACTGCTCTGGCCACTTTGCTCCCCTCCTCCCCCCACACATATAGGAGTAATTTCCCCCTTCCTAGTAGAACTCAATGTTTAGCTACTACATGTACCTGTTGTGCTGATTTGCCTCACACTGTTTATAACGTTCCTCCGATACACTGTATTGCTGTATATGGCTTCCAGTTTTGTATTACTGTAAATACTATTTATTTTTTTTCTTCTTTTGAAATATCTCCCTTACCCCTCACCCCCAGGACACATCTGGAAACGAGCTGCTAGTAGCTCAGTATGTCATTCCTGGTGAAACTTTTGAAGTAAATGTTAAATAGTTTTATGCCATTTGCTATTCTTGTTATTTGCTCTGCTTTTACTTTGTATTAAATTTTGTTTGTTAACCCTTCCCCTCCCTCCATTATACACAACCCTCCATCCTACTCCCCCCCACTCTAAAGCATCTGGAAACCAGTTGTTTTCAGCTCAGTGTGTACCCTCTTGACCAAAATATGTTATGGTTTTATTCATGTTATAATCTAGATACTCAGAATAACCCAGCTAAGAAGAAACACCTCATCTCCAGTGGGGTACTGTTTCTACCCATTTCTATAGCTGGGTAGACTGGAGCACGGGGAGGTTAAGTAACTGCTCAGGGTCACACACTGTGTATTTGGCTCTAGTGGGGTTTGAACTTGAAACCTCCCAGTTCTCAAGCTAGTGCTTTAACAACTAGACCACACTACAAGTTGTAAATAAATACTAAATAAATGCTTAGACTGGGGGCACCTGGTAAAAGGGCCACCTTTGCTGACCAGCCCAAATGCAGACTGGACATCAGTAGCCCAAGTGGACTTTGGACAGCTTTTCTGGTGGGACAGTGAGGTGCTATGGCATTTGAACGACAGTGGGGACTCGGGAAGCGAGGTGTTTCTGACAGGATGGAGGAACATGCATTGAACAAGTGCAGACAGGTTAGCCCCTGCACCTTCAAAAAAGACAAGCATTAAATGGATGGCAAGTCCCAACTTGGATATCCAAGCCACCAAAAGGAGAAAGTAACAACCCACCATCGTGAAGGACAACCTGTAGTCAGGCCTGCTGTCAATGCAAGTTTATTATAGACACGTTTGGTTCGACTTGGAGCTGGGAGTCCTTGCATCTCTATAAAGAGGAGGTCAGGACAGCCATTGAGCTTTTCTGACTGTGGCTCAGTTTCAGCACCCCTTCACTGATTAATGCATAGACAGGTAAACAGGTACACAGCTCACCTTCCGATCCCTTCATACTGACAATCCATTGCTTCACTCCCCCTTTGTGCTGACACAATTTGTGGGGGGTGCATGGGCAACAGCCAAGCTTGCAGAAGTAATCAAGCAGAGGTACACTAAAGCAAGCCTAATTTGCTAATTTAACATATAAAAACAGCTTGCATTTTGACAGAAATTTGACATATATGAGAGGGGATCATTTGCTGAAGTGAACGATATCTTTTTAGGAACCCTACTCACTTGGATTCCAGAACTATGGGTAGAACTAATAGAGCGGCCGCTGGAGTAGAGGGAGCCCAGCCAAAGGACCCAAAGCCGGGTCCTGGTACAGATCTGAGATCGGGGATGGGTGAAGACCTCTCACCTCAACCTTCCAATGCAGCACTTTTGAAAGCTATCCAGAGGTTAGACCAAAAAATGGAAGACTTTACCTCACAATTTAAAGTCCTAGACACAAAGTCGGAATGTTGGAGGAAGCAACTAAATCTGCATCTACATCGTCGGGCAATGTCAGTGTCTATGGGTCTCATTAAGGGAAAACGTGGTGCTTAGACGACATCTGGAAAATTTGAAAATGCTCCAGAGCTTCTCGTGTAAGGATCCTGGGTCCACCTGTGGATGCTGAAGGAGAGCATCCTGTGCCTTTTCTACTTACCTTGTTTGGAGAGGCTTTGCAAGTTCAAGAAATGACGATCTTGAAAGCTTACAGAATCAGCCCACGCGGTGGAAGAAACCATACAGTCTCTAACCAGCTTCTACCCCGAACTCTCCTTGTCATACTGGGGACTGTTAAAGACAGAGATCTCATAATCAACAAGGCAAAACAATGGAGACCACTGGAGTGGGACTGGGCAAAAATACAAATTTTTCCAGACTTACGTTTTGCCACCAGACAATGCCGAAAAAGCTCCAATGGCATCAGTACCCACCTGAGACAGCTTGGGATTCATCACATACTCCTAATGCTGGCAAGCCTGAGGATCACATAAAGTGAGAAAACTTACCAATTTGCAGATTCTGAAGCTGCAAATAAACTTATGGTCCATAAAGAATGGGAATTTCGGGTAAAAAGGAGACAATAAGAATAATAATCGTTATTTTTATAGCGCAATTCAAAGATATCAAAGCGCTGTACAAATTGTCAGTAAGAACACATTAAAACCAATATAATAAAACACAGTACAATTCCGATCTTCAGACCAATATACATTAGAACAGTTTACTACACAAAATACCCAAAGGCAAGATGGAACAAATGGGTCTAAGGCCATCTTAAAGCTCTCCACGGTCTGGCACTCTTGAATCAGACAAGGTAGAGAGTTCCACAGGGTGGGGGCCATGTGCATTAAGGCTTGTGACCCCAAAGTTTGCACCGTACCCTGGGAACCTCTAGCAACCCCTCGTCGGCTGAGCGGAGTGGTCGGCTGGGGCAGTAAGGAATCAGGAGCTCTTGCAGGTGGCCCAGACCATGTCCGTGTAGGGCCTTATAGGTCAGATGACTGACCTTGAAGATGATCCACCACTGTACAAGTAGTCAGTGCAGTTTGCGCAGCACAGGAGAGATGTAACTCGAATGAGGAACCCCCATCAGCAACCTTGCCGCTGCATTCTGCACTATCTGCAAGTGGTGGATATCAACCACCGGAAGCCCTAAGTAAAAGGGAGTTATAGTAATCCAGGCACGAGGTCACAAAAGGCGTGGATCAACGTTGGAAGGTCACTAGATGGAACAAGATGCTTAACCTTGGCGATGTTCCTCAGATGATAAAAAAAGGACTTGATTACTGCCGACACCTGCACACGCAATATCAGCCCATCGTCAAGAATCACTCCCAGGTTTCGCACCCATTCAGAGGAAGGCAGCTGGTTACACCTGAGCTAAAGCCCCGAGGGAGACCCTGCCACCAATCCCTCTATCCGGTGACCTGGATCCACCACCAACACCTCAGTCTTATTGGAGTTCAACTTCAGCCAGCTGGTCTTCATCCAGTCCTGGATTTCTGCGAAGCAGCTATTAAAGACTGAGACCGCACTATCCTGGTCAGGCACAAAGGACAGGTAGAGCTGGGTATCATCTGCATAACAGTGAAACCTCAGTCCATACCATCTCACAATGTCTCCCAATGGCAGCATATACACAGCGAACAACATTGGGGACAGCACAGAGCCCTGAGGGACCCCACATGGCAGAGAGAATGAGTCCGAGGAATACATCCCAGACACCACCTTCTGGGACCTGCCAGTGAGAAAAGATTGAAACCATCTGAGGAACATCCCTGACAGGCCATAAATACCCCTCAAGCACTCTAGCAATTCCCCATGGTCCATGGTGTCAAAGGCTGAAGAGAGACCAAGAAGCACCAAGATGGAGAGGTGCTTCTGATCTCTTGCTATGAGGAGATCATTAAGCACCCGAACCAGAGCAGTCTCAGTACTATGCCTCTTCTGAAAACTGGACTGGAGGGGATCATAGATGTCATGGATGGTAAGGTGGTTCTCCTGCTGCAGCTCAACTACTTTCTCAGTCACCTTCCCTACAAAGGGAAGGGTAGAGATTGGCCTGTAGTTAGCAGGACAGTTTGGGTCAAGAGAAGATTTCTTAAGGAGTGGTGTCACCACTGCATCCTTTAGAGAGTTCGGAAACTCCCCTGACTCTAAAGAACACCAAACAATCTCTGCAAGGATAGGGCCAATGGTATCCACACACCCCATTATGAGGAGTGTTGAGCCAGAGTCCAAGCCACAGCAAGCCAGTCGCATACTCTGGACAATCCGCATGATATCCATGATCTCCAGCCGGTCAAAGTATGCCCAAGAAAACAGGGGAGTAGTAACCAAGCACCGATCACTGACAACCCCCAAAGAGCGAGCTGATCGGATCTTGGCCCTGTCGGCCACCTTATCAGCAAAGAATCACACAAACTCGTCACATTTACCCTGTGAAAACGCACTTCAAACTTGCAGACAGGTTGGATTGCACAATCTGTCCACAGTTTGAAAGAGCTGAGCCAGTTGATTCTGAGCTACAGCAATCTCCCCGGACAGGAACTCTGCCTTCTTATGCATGATTGCTGATTGATAGTCCTGATAATGTTCCATCAATCTAAGGCAGTTGGCATCAAGGGCAGATCTCTGCCAGCACCGCTCTAACCTTCATCCAACTCATCTCAACTCCCTCAAGGTCCCACCAAACCAAGGGGACCATGGGCGAAGGGTAAGAGGACGAACATGGGCAGAAGCAATAGAGTCCAGAGCTCCCACCACGGCCTTGTTTGAGGCCTGGACCAGGTTCTCTGGATCCTCGCTTGCATCCAGCAATCCAGATAGGTCCAATACCACCAAAAGACCATCAGGGGTCACATCCCTCATAGGGCAGTATCTGACCATCTCCACAGGGGCAGGCCTGTAGGGGGGAGTCCATAAATTGAACCTTATAGTGCAATGATCGGACCACCCAACTGGTTCCACTACCAAGTCAGAGGTCTCCATCTCCAGGAGGAAAACCAGGTTGAGTGAGTGACCCTGGTTATAGGTTGCAGAGGCGACTACCTGGGTGAAGCCCAACAAAGTCATAAGTTGGAGAACATCCTGACCAAATTGCGAGAGTTCATCGTCGACCCAGGCATTGAAGTCACCCAGCACCATCAACCTAGGCAACTCCAACACCATGTTGACAACGAAGTCCGCAATCTCCTGTAGGAACAATTTCTGTCCCCGGGTGGATGGTAGATGAAGATGATCCTACACCCCACACCTGCAACCACAGTGCACTCAAACAATCTGGATTCCTCAACTGGCACCTCTGCAAGGCCCAATTCTGATTAAAAACAAATGGCTACACCCCCGCCCCTGCAGTCCAATCTCGGGCAATGTATCACCAAGAACCCAGCAGGAATAGCCGCCTCCAAGATGGGGCCGGCATTCTCATCCAGCCAGGTCTCGGTGATGCAAGCCAGGTCTGCTGTCCCAACAATATCAGCTATAATAGCTGTCTTGTTCCTGACAGACCTGGCATTGTACAATACTGCTCGAGTCGGATGAGATTCTGAGGCCAGCCAGACTATTGGCCCTAGGACATTGGAACCCTTGGGTATGGGGACCAGATATGGAGAACCACGTTCTGGAACCCATTTCACCCCAGGGTGTCTCCTGGTCCTAACTACCCCAATCTGGCCACCCAGCTCATCCCCCAGGTTCAGGGCCCTCAGCCATCCTGCACCTCCTACCTGCTATTCCCAATACCCTGCAGTGTCCATAGACTGCTGCCGGCAGAGGAGGACAACTAAAGGGGAGGAGGTCCCGAAGCTTGGAGGGGGAGTAGTGCCTGACCGGGAGAGCTACCTGCCAGCACATCTCCACATCAGCAAAAAGCTGCTAACAAAATCAACAATAACCAAAGAGAATTAACTAAATCCACCCAATTTAACCTATGAAATCAATTCATCAACGCACCCTCTCTCACACAAACACCCACACACTCCACAACCACACTCAACACAGTACTACAGACAGAAAGAAAAAATAAAAATTGTACAAAATTGCCAGTCCCTTATAACTGCATGAAGTAAATAAGGGGAAAGAGGAGAACCAGTCACAGTATATTAATCCAACTTGAGTTCCGAACCCAAAGAGCTCCCATCACTCAGGGTAAATGTCAAGACAGTGGTTCAACCCCAACACCACCTCTCACGTAATAAGGGAAGAATCAACAGTAGCTTAGGAATAATGAAAAATCGATGTGCTAGGCACTCACCATCCGTACAAAACCAGTAATAGGATCAAGGTGGAGGTGAGCTGTCGATTTCCAGAAACACAGTTCTCAAGGCCAAGCTATCGACCAGACGCCCCCCAGATCACCAGATTAAGGGAGAGTGTAGAAAAAAAGGACAGTCCACTTCCATAGACCTTCAGATGTCTCCTCGTTTACAGCAGGACAACAAATCAGAGGTAGGGATCTTTCACCAAATGGCATCAGCTGCTAAAAAAATTCAGTGGTCCCAGGTTCCGCTCTACTCACTCCAGTTGGGCCAATACTAAGCGGTACTGCACCCCGCAAGCTGACACCCCACTCTGCAGGGTAGAAACCTGCAGTAAAGAACCCAGACAGTAATAGTTGGGGGAGATATACAGGCACACCCAGCTCCACTGCCAAGCCTGATAGTGACTCTGGGAACAGTGAGTAGTTTTCGACGGGGTATAATTCCCCTGTACATGTTCAAATACCACAATAAGTAATGATATTGTCTACTTTGACACCCAGTCAACGATCATTATGGTGGTTTATTTTTTGTGTTAAGGTCTCTCTTTGGAAACTGGCTGGGGGGTTAAATAGACTAACCACGCGGCAATTAAAATGACGTCTGACAATTTGTGACTTCAGATCCCTTCACACTGACATAATCTGTGGCTTCAGATCCCTTTTTTTTTTTTTTATCCTGCATTAATCCACCTGCCCCTCCCGGCAGCAACCCACAAACCCCATCATCCCCTATTCCAGGACTTATCCCATCCTTTTATTGACCACCATGGGTGGGTGCTGCAGGTCAGAGGCATGGAGTCTGCGGGGCCGCCACCCTTATCATGTTCAGTCAAGGAGTTTTTCCTCCCATTTTTGTGACACCAGTCCGAGGTCGGCACATGTGCTCTGATGTGGATGTGCAACAAAAAGATGTCACACGCACTTTAAGTGACGGCCGAGCAGAGACAGGCACTATCCCTCCACCCCAAAGGAAGAGAGACATCAATAGACACTCAATCCTCCTTTCAACTGGTCGGCCCCTGACCGGCACAGGTCTGTTTATTTTTATTTAGTGTTTGTTGACCGGGAAAGGAGGACTAGACAGTTCTTCCTATTTTCAGCCTCGTCCCTGGGGGGGGGGAGACACAGATCGATGTCAACTGACACTGAACCAGATTAAGCTGTTGGTGGTATTTTTAGTGAATGGGGGAAATTTGGCCAGCTGTTTTCGAAAAGTGCCATGGGATCTTTAACATTCAACTGAACTACCACCAGAACAGGCAGATGGGACCTTGGTTTAACGTCTCATCCGAAAGGCGGCACCTAAGGAGTGCAGCACCCCCTCATGCTGCCCCACGGTGTCAGTATTGGGATTTAACCCAAGTGCCTGGTGTGGGGATAGAACCCACAGCCTTCTGATCTTCCGACCTCAGAGGTGAGTGTGCAACCTCCTGAGCCACTGACACTGCTGTTCCCAAACCTGGGTCGCTGATGTGGTGTGGGGTACCTCAACCTGCCATACGACTGGACCGTTGTTTCCAGATCTCTTCTCAGTGGCAAAATGTATGGCTTCAGATACATTTGCACTGACATAAGCTGTAGCTTCAGATCCTTTCACACCGACACAGTTGCAACTTCAGATCCCTTCACACCAACACAATATGTTGCTTCAGATCCCTTTACACAGACACAATTGCAACTTCAGATCCCTTCACACTGACACAATCTGTCACTTCAGATCTTTTCACACTGACACAATTGCGACTTCAGATCCCTTCCCACTGACAGTTCCGACTTCAGATCCCTTCACACTGACAATTTGTCGCTTCAGATCTCTTCACACTGACACAGTCTGTGGCTTCAGATCCAGGGGTTGAAACTGGCACCAGCCCGCTAGCTAAATGCTGGCAGATTCTGTATCAGGACAGTAAGATTTTCATTTAACTAGCCCTGTGGGCCTGTACTGGAGAAGGCAACATGTCAATATGTACACCAACTGGGCCAATGGAAATGTCTGTGGGGCCAGTGGATTTTTCCCAATCACTAGCCCTGATGGATAGTGACAGCAAAACTTAATTTTGACCCCTGAGATCCCTTCTTACTGACACAATCTGTCACTTCAAATCTCCTCACACTGATAATCTGTCGCTTCAGATCCCTTTACTCGGACACAATCTGAGGCTTCAGATCCCTTCACACTGCCACAATCTGTCATTTCAGATCCCTTCACACTGACACAATCTGCAGCTTCAGATTCCTTCATACTGACAATTTACGGCTTCAGGTTTCTTTATAACGTACAATTTCTGGCTTCAGATTTATTCACATTGACACAGTTTTGATGCTTCAGATCTCTTTGTGTGGACACAATATGTGGCTTCAAATCCTTTTGTATTGACAGAATCTGAGGCTTCAGATCCCTCCATACAGACAGTTTCCAGCTTCAGATCTCTTCATACTAACACAATCTGTGGCTTCAGATCTCTGTATTGACAGTCTGTGACTTCCTATCCTTTCATACTGTTAGAATCCATGGCTTCAGATCCCTTCATTTGGGCACAATTTCCAGCTTTAGATCTCTTCATACTGACACAATTTGTGGCTTCAGATCTCTTTGTACAAACACATTCCGTGGCTTCAGGTCTTTTCATAATGACACAATCTGTGACTTCAGATCCTTTCATACTGCCAGAATCTGTAGCTTACGATCCCTTCATAGTGACAATTTCTGGCTTCAGGTTTCTTTATACTGACACAGTCTGTGGCTTCAGACCTCTTTGCACTGACACAGTCTGTGGTTTCAGATCTCTTCGTACTGACACAATCCGTGGCTTCAGATCTCTTTGTACTGACACAATCTGTGGCTTCCGATCCTTTCATACTCCATGGCTTCAGATCCCTTCATATGGACACAATTTCTAGCTTCAGATCTCTTCCTACAAACACATCTGTGGCTGCAGCTCTCTTTGTAGTGATGCAATCTGTGTCTTCAGATCCTTTCATACTAACACAATCCATGGATCTCTTCACAGTGACACAAAAGTACAGTTAAGTGAGAACTTACCATAACAGTAGATCTTCGAGAGAAGCTCTTGCAGTAGGCCACACCAGTAGGACTAAACCATCAGGCACCAGGACCACATGGAAAACTTCTAGCTAGCAGTCTACCACAGGGGACCACCCACCCCCACGTCAGTCAGCTGATGTCAGCGAGACCCCATACAGGCAGCAAACAGACAACCGAGGAGGTTTCCCTGAGAGTCAACAGGAAAGGCAAAAGTAGTGCAAGAGAGAAAAGAGCAGCAGGGGGGAGGAGGGAGGGAAAACAGGGCCTGCTGCAAGAGCTTCTCTCCAAGATCTACTGTCACCATAAGTTCTTACGTAACTGTGCTATCTTACTTCGAGGAAGGCTCTTGCAACAAGCCACAACAGTAGGACAGAGTCCCAAGCACTGCCTAGTAGTCAGCAGGAAAGGAACACCAGGAGGAGAACAGATCAGCAGCCAAGAACTCAGGAGAGAAGAAGGCCCTGAAGGACTGCGAGGCTGAAACTGGCCCTGCGCAGAGAGGCAATGTCCAAGCTGTAATGCTTGGTGAATGTGTGAACAGAAGTCCAGGTGGCAGCTGCACAAATGTCAACAGACACATTTCTGAAGGAAGCCATTGAGGTGGTCATACCTCTAGTGTAATGGCCCTCGACCACTCCTGGAAGGGTCTTGTGCTTGCGATAGCAATAAACAATGCAATTCACTAACCACTTAAAACACTATTTGGAAACAGGAGTGCCATCTCTCTTGGGGGCAAACCAAACAAACAACTGGTCAGATTTCCTGAAAGGCTTTGTGTGGTTCGTGTAGTACCGCAAAATCCTATGTACATCCAAAGTATGGAGCAAGGCCTCCCCCTGATTAGAATACTCAGAAAAATAAACTGGAAGGTGGATGGATCGATTCAAAGTAAACTCAGACACCACCTTAGGTAAAAACATAGAATTAGTCTACAAAGACACCCTGTCTTTGTGAAAAACCAAATAGGGCCCTTTACACATCCTTCAAGCAGAAGTAACTGCAACTAAAAAGAGCACTTTCCACGACAGAAAGTGCAGCTCGCAACTCGCAGCCGGTTCAAAGAGAGGTAAAGTAAGTTTCTCCAACATAAAGTTGAGGTCCCATGGAGGGACTGGGTCTCGAATGGGAGGGACACTTAGAGCTGGGTGACAGCTTTGCACTCAATGGGCGCATGGTATGCAGAGATGGCAGAAAGGTACACCTTGAGTGAGGAGTACCCCAAGCCTGAATCCGAACGGGAAATAAGGTACTCCAACACCTGATTCACTGGATCAGTGAAAGGATCCAAATGTGAGCAGCAGCCAGCCCACAGGGTGAAACGCTTCCATTTCACTGTGTAAGTGGCCCTGGTGCAGGGTTTCCTAGCACCCACCAGGATGTCTGTGACCCTAGAGGACACCCCAAAGCAGGCAATAGCTAGGTCTGCAGGAGCCATGCATGGAGATGCATGGACTTGAGGTCTGGATGGACCAGGGTGCCCTGGTCCTGGGACAGCAAGCCAGTGCACAGAGGCAAGGGCACCAGAGGTTCCACCACCAGCTACTGCAGCAAGGGGAACCAAATCTGATGCAGCCAGAAGGGGGCTATGAGACTCAGCTCCATCCCCTACAACTGGAGCTTGAGCAGAACCCTCTGTAGAAGCAGGAAGGGAGGAAAGGTGTACAGAAACCTCCCTTCCAGGAGAGGGACAACGTTTCTCGCCAGAAAACTCCAGACCCAGGATCGAGCGAGCAGAAAAGTGACAGTTTTACATTGAGTGGGGACATAAACAGGTCCAACTCTGGATGACCCCCACCTGTTAGAGATCTTCAACTACCAAGATCAGAAGCTCCAACTCATGAGCCCACGATCTGGAGCGGCTGAGACTGTCTGTCAAGATGTTTTGAATGCCTGGAACATGTATGGCCGACAGCTCCAGACTGTGCTCGATGGCCCAATACCAGACTATCATCGTCTCCCGACAAAGGGGGAAAGAATAAGTCCCCCCCCCACTTGTTGATGTAATACATGACACACATGTTGTCCATCTGTACCAGCAGTGGACCGGGGAGGAGATGAATCTGGAAGGCCTGCAGGGCATAAAGGACTGCCAGCATCTCCAGTACGTTGATATGGAGACCCCGTTCTATGTTCGTCCAGGTACCCTGTGTCTGGTGATTGGCCAGATGAGCATGCCATCCCAGGCCACATGTGTCTGTCATGAGAATCTGATGGGGGGGGGGGGGCAAGAGCTGAAAGGAGACTCCCCGAAGGAGGTTGGCTGAATCCAGTCACCATGACAGAACTCTCTGGACCAGGTCAGAGACCGTCTGTGTGCTGGTCCCACTGGACCCTCAATGTCCACTGAGGAACCCGCACATGCAGGCAGGCCAGGGGAACCATGGCAGTAGCTTCTGCCTTATGTACGAACATACGAATGTGCCAGCAGAAACAGACCACCTGGTCTAAGTCTGCTCTAGTGTGCAGCTAGCACCCCTAGTTTGCAGCTGCCCCACCCCTCCCATTTGTCATCCATGCCACCCCCACCTCCCCCACCCTCACTCTCCCTGTTCCCTGTCCCATGCCTTTTGAAGCTGTTCACAGATTTACATGATACCACCCATTCTGGTAGGGCATTCCATTTTGCTACCACCCTCTCTGTGAAATAGTGTCTCCTCATTTCCTTCCTAAATCTTCCACCTCTATTCTTAACCCATGCCCCCTGGTGACCCTCCCCATCCTTAACTTAAAGACCCCATCTGCCCAATCCTTATTGATTCCCCTCAGATACTTGAATGTCTCTATCATGTCCCCCCGTCCCTTCTGTCCTCCAGGGTGTACATATTCAGGGGTCTCAGCCTGCTGTTATAGTCTGTCCCTTCCATTCCACATATCATCTTTGTTGCCCTCCTCTGCACCCCCTCCAGTAGCCTGATATCACACTTTAGGTAAGGCCTCCAAAACTGTACACAATACTTTAAGTGCGGCCTTACCAGTGACCTGTAGAGGGGCATGATCACTTCTCTTTGCCTGGATGAAAAAAACCTTGCTATGCACCCCAGCATATTGTTCGCTTTTGCAGCAGCTCTTCTGCACTGGGCAGTGTTGTCCATGGTCCCTGTTATTACTCCTAGGTCCTTCTCCTCCTCAGTGATCCCCAGCTTAACCCTTCCCAGCCAGTATTCTCTCCTTGGGTTCTTCACCCCAAAGTGCATAACCTTACACTTCTTTGCATTGAACCCCAGCAGCCACCTCTCTGACCACTCCTCTAGCTTGCTTAGGTCCCCCTGCAGCTGCTTCCATGTCTCCTCTCCATTCACCTCAGCTCCGATTTTGGTGTTGTCAGCGAACAGACTTACTGTACCTTGCTCACCACCCCATGTGCAATGTCTGATATAAAGAGCCCAAACAATACTGGCCCCAATACAGAGCCCTATGGCACCCCACTCATCACAGACCTCGGAGTGGAGAGCTCCCCTATCACCACCACCCATTGCAGCCTCCCACTCAGCCAGCTTGTAATCCAGTTCATCATTTTTGCCCCTACCCCTACACCAGTTAGCTTCCCCCCAAGCTGCCCATGAGGCACAGAATCGAAGGCCTTGTTGGAGTCCAAGTAAAGAACATCCACTGCATGACCCTTATCCAGCTCACCTGTCACCCAGCCATAATATTGTATTAGGTTGGTTTGACAAGACTTCCCTGAAACAAACCCATACTGCCTCACATCCTGGAGGCCATTGTCCTCCGGGTACGACACCAGTCTTTCCTTTAGTATTGTCTCCATGAGTTTGCACACTATGGAGGTGAGACTTACCGGGTGATAATTACCCGGTTCATCCCTTGGTCCGCTCTTGTGTAGTGGTACTACATGTGCCATCCTCCAGTCCAGTGGCACACATCCCGACTCCAGTGAGGTGCTGTACAGATCCACCAGTGGTTCTGCCAACACCTCCGCCATCTCCCTCAGCACCCTGGGGTGGATACCATCCGGCCCTGGTACCTTATCTACCTTCAGTGCCCTCAGTCCCTCTAGGACTCTACTTGCCTCAATTCTTTCATCTGCTGCCTCCTCTCCGCTGTCCCACCCTCCCAGCCATGGTGGTAGCAGTCCCCCCTTCTTCCGTGAACACTGAGCAAAAGTATTCATTCGGTGCTTCTGCCTGCTCCTCACTTTTCCGTCCACTCCCCACCCTTTTTATCCTCACTATTGTCTCCTTGCCTTCCTTTTCTCCTGTGTATCTGAAAAGTCCCCCCATTTATTTCCTGTGCTAATCTCAGCTATCTCTGGGCCTTGGCTCCTCTCACTTTTCTGGTCACCTCCCTGGACCATCTTGCATACTCCTCCCTGTCCACTTCCTTCCCAGTCCTTTTACAAAGCTGGTGCACCTCTCGTTTTGCTCTCACCACCTCCACTATCTCGCTGTTCAACCAGCATGGTTTTCTTGCTCTGCTTCTCTTTCTCTGTGTCTTGGTGCAGGCTAATGTTGCCTCTGTAATCCCCCATTAAATAATACTCCATTTCTGCTCTGCATCCATCTCCTGCTTTATGCCCTCCATTTCCCTTTCAGTACTTCCTGCATCCTTCCAAAGTCTGCCCTCCTGAAGTTTACTACCTGAGTAACTGATTTCTCTAGCTCCCCGTACAGCGTGATACTAAACCACACCAGTTGGTGATCACCGTCAGCTAGTGGGTCCTCCACCTTTATTTCCCTTACTGCCTCTCCATTCGACAACACCAGATCTAAAGTGTTCTTTAGCCTAGTAGGTACACTAACCAACTGTGTCAGGAGACCCTCCTGGATTGCGTCCAGGAGCACTTGCTCCCTAGCACTGGAGATGGCCGGAATGCTCCAGTCTACCCCCGGCAAGTTGAAATCCCCCACAATGACCACCTTCCCTTTTCTACATACCTTTCTGATTTGTCCTGCTAATTCCATATCAAGCTACTCAGACTGGGACGGTGGCCTGTATACCACCACCCCAAACCTCAGTTTCCTACCCCTTGAGTCTAGGAGCTGCAGCCAGATTGCCTCTGTTCTCCTTTCTTCCCCCTCATCCCTTGTGCATTTGATCCTGTCCCTCACACAGACTGCCACCCCACTGCCCCCCCCCCTCACGGTTCTTCCTGTATACTTTGTATCCTAGGATTGCCAGATCCCAGTCCCGGTGCTCAGTTGCCCACGTTTCTGTGACAGCTGCCAATATTCACCCTCCACACTGCTAAGAGTGCCTGTAGCTCAGCAGATTTGTTACCCAAGCTTCTTGCATTCAGCGAGACTACCCTCCATCCTGACCGCTTCCCTTCATTGGCCTGCATTTCCTCCTTCTACTCCCTCCTTTTTTAACCGCCCTGAATCCTTCCCTGCTAGCCTGGGGGATAGGCTGTGACTCCACTCTATCCATGTGGCCCAGAAGGTGCAGGAACACTCTGGTGGGGACCTGCTGGCTGAAGAAACCAGACGGGCCTGCTCCATCAGTCGCTCCGCCCCATCCTCGGGCAGAAAGGCTTTGCCCTGGCTGGTGTCAGGACTGCCCCAATGTATTGAAGGCACTGGCAAGGGGAGCAGCAGGACTTCAGTAGATTGACAGTAACCCCCAAGGCCTGAAAAAGACCGAATGTGTTTTCCAGAGTCTGAACCAGGCGATCAATGGAGGGGGCTGCTAGCAGCCAATTGTCCAGGTAGGGGAACACATAGAAGCCCTGCCTCTTCAATGCAGCTGCCACTACTGCCAGGCATTTGGTAAATACCCAGAGGGACTGAAGAAAGGCCAAAAGGGAGGGGCCTGGAATTGAAAATGGGCTCCCTGAAAGTGGACGCAGAAGAAGAAACTGAAGTAATGATGGGCAGGAAAAATCCGGATGTGCAGGTAAGCATCCTGGATATCCAGAGAGCAGAGCCAGTCCCCCTGGTGCAGAAGGGGTAACAGCCCCCGTTGAGTGACCATCCGGAAGCGCTTGTACTTAATGTACAGATTCAGATGACTCAGGTCCAGGATGGGCCGAAGATCCCCGGTCTTTTCGGGGACAAGGAAGAAGTGAGAGCAAAACCCCTTCCCTACTGAGTCTGAGGAATGGGTTCTATGGCTCTTTTTTGAAAAAGAGCCTGCATTTCTTCCCAAACCAGACAGGTGGGTGGGAGGATAAGTGGAGTTTACCAGGGGATCATCTGGAGGCCACTCTAGAAACTCCAGTGTGTGACTATGCTCTATGATCTGAAGCACTCAAGTGTCTGTGGTCACACCCCTCCAACTGTCTAGGTGAAAGGAGAACCAACCCCCAACCACCTCCTATTGATCCTTGGCTGGGGGGGTCTTCTAAAGAGGTGGGGGCGGGCACAGGGAGGGGGGATCTGGCACTGGCAGGGACTGCTGTGGCCTTATGACTGTGCTGACCCTTGGCAGGCTGGTTCAAAGACTGCTTATGGGAGGCCATGAGAAAAGGCTGGCATTGGCTTGCTCTAGGCAGAGTGCGATAGAGTGAATGGACTGACTTGAGGGCCTGCCCTGACTCCTGCAGAGTGAAAATGATACCCTGGACATCACCACCGAAAAGGACAGAACCCTCGAAGGAGGAGTCTAAAATGCTGGCGTGCACATTTGAGGCAAAGCCGGATACCCTGAGCCAAGAATGGCGCTAGAGACAGACCCCAGCAGCTGCCCCATGCCCGGAGGCATCCACAGCATCCTAAGCAGCTCGGAAGACATGATTGTCAGTGTCTACAGGGCCGGCCTTAGCTAGGTGCAAACTGTGCCCCTGCACCTTAGGGGCCCATACTTTTTTCTTGAGGAAGCAAAAATAATTTAAAACATTTAAAAATGTCTAAATTTTGTTATAGATGAAGATGTTTACCAGCAAATCAAAGTGGAAGACACTGGCTCTGCTACTGTTACAAAAGGTAGGGGCCGCTTTACTGCAGTGGAAAAGATTAGGTTAAGTAAGTGCTAATGATGTTAATGGCCATACCTGACAGGTTGACTGCTTTCACAAACAAAGGACTATATTGACAAGAGAACTGGTTTATAACCTGGACATTTATTTATTTTATTTAGTTTTTGTTGACCGGGTAAGTGCACTAGACAAATCCTGCCTATTTTCAGGAACGACCCGGGGGAGGGGGATACAGATGAATGCCAACTGGCCTTGAACCAGATTAAACATGTAGCTGAAACAATGAATGATGTGACAAAATCTGTTTCAAAAGTATGTGAACACTCAAAATCAGGGGTCAATCCTAACATTGTTTTACTAGCCAAAACACTTATGTAAATTGTCCAGAGCTCATGCAACCAGTTCTCTACTTGTCCGTCTTGACTAGTGCAGCAGGTTTTCATGGCTGTTAATGACGTTAAAAAAGTCTCTACTTTAGCAGGCTTTAGTAACAGTGCTAATCTCTCTCAATGTTCCGGATGGCCTGGTGTGGTTAACATATAGGATAGTGTATGGTTACCCATACACTAGAAGGCTATTCTTCCACCGAGTGGATACAATGCTGACCGATGACCTCGACAGCGTAGCTCGAGAGGTCTCCAAGTCGGCACTGTATCTACGAGGTGAAAGAATAGCTTTGTAGTGTATGGGTAACCATATACTGTTCTTTATAGTGTATGGCGCCCGAAAAAAAGACAAAAAGAGACTCACTTTTCCATATTTTCACTCGGTTCTGCCAAGGCCGTCGATTCACAACTGCCGCTGCCCAGCACATTCGCGTGCCCCTCTCACACAGCAAGGGATGAATCAGGATGTCTGCTGTAGCCCCTTGTAGTATGACGTCCTCACTAGCGCAGAACGAAAAGGCGTTCTGCGTTAGTGAGGATGTCACTACTGCAGCAGAACAACTTTTTGCAGTGTATGGATTTCCATACACAACCGCATTCCACCATACACTATAGCTCATTAAGAGCTGCAGTTATCTGGTAGTTCAAGAGGGGGATCCCACAAAAGACTCAATGCGAGTCATTATCACTCCACTTTTAGGACTTTCAGCTAGTGTCCAGTGTGTGATCAAGGGTAGAGTGCTGATAAGTCACTAGCTTCCAGTTTTCTGAATGTGTCGCCATTTAAAAATTTGTCCCACATTATTAAGACAAGTGCCCCTCATTTCCCTACATTTTGAGTGTCTGTATCCAATATTTCAGTGACAGAAAGTGAGGAGTTATACAGGGTCAGTCCTGCAGGTGGTGGGTTTTATTCCAGCCTCACCATAACTTTCCTCTCCTTTCCAAATCTTTTAACTCTGTTCTTTCCCTGGACACCACTGCAGACCAGACTCTGAAATGACCATCCACAGATCCATAGCTGCCATTACTGGCAAGTGTAGGGGGTCCCCAGCTCTTCTAAATGGACCATGCCAGCCTTCACCATCAATACGGTCCCACCCAGCATGTCCTTTCATCCTAAAAACAAAACCTTGGATCATGTATGGTACAAAAATAAACTTTAATAAAATACATAATATGAAAGATTAAAATAGGCATTCCTGGGGTACACAGATCATCCTATATAGAAATAGAGATAGTATAGTATTATGCCTGTGTACGGTTTCCCTTGGGCTGATGAAAGGACAATGTTAAAAAAAATCTGTTGTTGGTGCAGAGCATATTAAAATCAACGCTTTTAAAAATAAAAATATCATAGTTTTCTATTTCCCAAGCCCCTTAGGTTTCTGTAGCCCCCACCCCAAAGAAATCTTAGATGTGCTCCAGGCTCACTTGAGACTGTACAAAACTTTCCAGAAGTGCAGGTCTCCAGTTGACTATAGGGTGGGAGCTGAGAGTGTCTTTCTCTGCCTGATTCTGTTTATTGCCCTGTGGGTGGTGGCAACAGTGTGGTGGGGTGCATGATGATGTCCAGAGTTTTATTTAACTCCAAAAATTGATTCGTGTTTTGCTCATAAAAGTGCTAAAACATTATGAACATGCACAGCACTTACCTCACTGTGTTTAACAAGCATAACACTTCTAGAAAACCTATATAAATAATTTCTGTACAGTTAGTATTGTCCCAAGAAAAACTGCTAATCAATTATTTAAAACCCTGATGTCAGCTATTGTGTGTGCGCAGAGCTAGGACTGCTTGATTAAACATTTGCTGTTGTGATATCCACTGGTTTGGGACGTGTGTGTGTGTGTTTGTGTGTGTGTGCTCACGCGTATGCAGAAAAAGAAGAGGAAGAGAGGAGGCCATGGTACAAAACAATGTGTGTGTGTTGGGGGGGGGTGTGGCTCACTGTGTGTGTTGGCATTGCAGTCTTTTTTTTCTGTTGGGAAGCTAGAAGCAATGTGGGAGCAGGATAAATGTGCAATAATCAGAGTTTTTCTTGGCTTGCATTGTTTCCTGTATAAGTGATCAACATTTACTATTATAATTGAGGGCTAGTGCAACCATCTACATACTAGTGCAATTTTGAACCAACTTGCCCTGCTGGATAGTGCAAAATGTTCTTTTACGGTTGACCTCTGCTAACAATGGCTCAAAAACTTGACCAGCACAGAGTAAAATTGGATTTCCTGATAGGGCCCTGAAAACCTGATCACCAGGTAAAAAACCCAGCACGTGGCAACCTTACAGGTGTGCCTTGAATTTATTTAATTTTTTTAACCAGGAGAGACACACTAAGCTGAAGCTTGTTTACAGGTGTGACCTGGGAGCACAAGAAAGTTAAGTGACTTGCTCAGGGTCACACAGTATGCAAATGGGGGCTGTGGGATTCAAACTCATGTCTCCAGGTTTGCTGCTCAGAGCCTGGATGTTTATTGCAGGAAAACTCCATTAAGCAAGCTCATTCACAAGGAGGTCCTGGAACATTTACACAGACATGTGGACATTACATAAGGGTATCGTTGACTATAGATATACAAAGTGCATACAAAGTTCACAACAGGCAATTCATGATAGTATTTTTTTTTTGTTCTGCTAGTACAAGGCCAGAATTGTACACATAAATCAGATAAATGCACTAAAAAATCAATAACAAAATGCAATCAAAAAATGGTTAGTGTGCAGGTAAGGAAGAGAAAGGATAAGTAGGCAGGAAGGGTTGAAGATTAAAGCAATAAGGGATGGCTAAGGGTTAGGAGAGTAAAGGGCAGAAAGGTGTGGGTAGGAGGTCTAGAAGAAATGGGCAGATGGGGCAAATCAAGCGGGTCAAAACCTTTAGCACTTTAACCTTAAACTGGCTATATGGATGCTGTCCTGGGTTGGACGGAACAAAGGCAGTCTGTACAGGTGTAGCAATCATAAAGGTGAAGGGGGAGGCTTAGTGGCAGCTACAGATATCTTATTTTAGATTAAGCTTGTGTTTTGTAGAGATTAATTGAGACGATGCTGGTTAGTTTCAGGACAGCTTGGGGTTGGTTCCATAAAGTTGGAAGGGTGAATGAAATAGCTCGTTGACCAAAGGTGGTACGAGTTCTTGGGACATCAAGCAGGATGTAGTTTGATTTCCTGAGAGAGTACACACTGCGGGAGATGCAGATAAGAGACGTCACGTAACTCTGCAGTTTGTGAAGGAGTATCTTAAGGGTCCAGATACCAGCATGGAGCACGCGTCTAGTGGCAAGTGAGGTCCAACCAATGGTTGTGTACAGATCACAATGGTGCATTCTGTAAGGGGAATTGGTGATGAACCGTATAGCACAGCGGTAGAGAACGTCAAGCTTACTTAGGCTTGAAATTGCAGAGGAGGCGTAGATGAAATCTCCGTAATCAAGTAGGGGAAGAAATGTGGCTAGAACAAGCCTGGTTTGGGTCACAAGAGAGAAGACAGACCTATTTCTAAAGAAGAACCCTAACCGTGCTTTTAGCCTCCTGCATAAGTCCTCAATATGGTCGTTAAAAGTAAGCTTGTTGTCTATCCAAAAGCCAAGATATTTAAATCTGGAAACAACTTCCAGGGGTTCACCCAGTGAGGTAACACTAAAGTCCTTTGGCAACAAGGGGGGGGGGGCCAATGGAAGTACTACGTGTGAAGATCATAGCCTTGCTTTTCTTGGCATTTAAGAGAAGCTTAGTTCTAACAAGATTAGTTTCAAGCTGCACAAAGTCAGCTTGCAAAACATCTCTAACTTCTGTTAGAGTTGTGCCAGAGGTATACAATACAGTGTCATCTATGAAGAGGTGAAGGCTGGAGTTCATTATGTATGAATCAAGATCATTGATCTATAGAGAGAATAGGATCGGGCCTAGAATGGAACCTTGGGGGACTCCCCTGGCAATTGGAAGGGAGGCTGAGAGAAGACCATCTGCTTTGACTTTCTGCATCCTACCAGACAGATAACTGGTGAACCACTATAGGGTAGACGGAGTGGTACCTATGTTAGAAAGGCAGTTAATTAGGAGGAGATGGTCAACAGTGTAAAATGCTTCACTAAGGTCCAGGAAGACTACAACGGTGATCTTCTTAGAGTCCACAGCAGAAATCTATTCATTAGTGACCTTGGCCAAAGCTGTGACAGTTCTGTGTTTAGACCTGAAACCAGACTGCGCTGGGTTTAGGAGTGAGTAGGATTCGATATGTTGTTTCAATTGGTTGTAGATCAGCTTTTTCGAGAACTTTGGAAAGAATAGGCAAGATGGAGATGGGCCTGTAATTGTTTAAGTCACAAGGGTCTCTTGATCTGAAGAGAGGAAGAATGTGTGCGGATTTCCAGCAGGATGGAACTGTGGCAGAAGTGATGAATAGGTTGAAAATATGTAGGATGGGCAGTGAGATGGGCAAAGCCTAGTTTCAGGAAAAAAGGTTTGAGTCCATCAACTCCAGCGCTTTTCCTTGGATCTAGGTTAAGAAGTGAATCTTCAACTTCCTTATAGGTAATCGTACACAGCTGAAAGGGATAAGATGGAACACCGGTAGCAGAGGTAGAGCTAGCACAATTTTTCACATGGTTAGCATAGGGTGAGGAGTCAAAAGCAAGTCCAGCGGTGACGAAGTGCGAGTTAAGTTCTTCGAGGATTTGGGCGTTGTTTTCCACCACCCTCCCACTGGAGAATATCTTGGTTGGAATAGAAGGAGCTGAGGGACGGCCTTCAATGGATTTAAGTGTCCTCCAGATTTTTTGTGAGTTCCCATTAGCCTGCTCCAAGGTAGTGATAGAAAAGTTTGCTTTTGCTGCACGAATGCTTTTTACACAGGTATTTCTAGCAGTTCTGAAGGCCTGCCAATCTGCAAGGTTCTTGGAATACCTGGTCTGAGACCAAAGTTTGTCTCTGTTAGTAAAGCGTGCCTAGAGGTCTGGGGTAAACCAGGGATGGGAATTGTTACGCACCCCAACTTTGATAATGGGAGCATGCTTGCTTACTAGGGTGGTAAGGTTGTCATTAAGGACGGAGACAGCTTCATTGGCAGTTTTAGAAGGATATACTGTAGATCTTACCATCTGACCTTACTCAAGTCAGACAGAAAACTAGCCGCACTGAACTTGCAAAAAGACCGCTTAGTTCGAAATTTGGACTGTTGGCAGGTTTAATTTGTGATCTTGTGCATACCACCATACCGTGGTCACTCATATCATTATAGAACACTGCTGAATGTGAGATTTTATGAGAATGAGTGGTTAGGAGAACATCTAGACTGGAGCTGTTGGCAGAGTTTGAGGCATTGTTCCTTGTGGGCTCATGTATGGAACTCCCTGCCTCAAGATTTAGTTGAGGCTTCTAGTATTATCAGTTTTAAAAACAAACTAGATATTTGGATTTGGGAAGACTATTAAACAATGTCCCACACTGTGTGGGGAACAGTCTAGATGGGCCTCAGCCTTCTTCTGTTCTACTCAACCAAGTAATACCAAGAACAAGGCCAAGCTCATCACAGAGGGATTTAAGGCAGTGAGATTTAGTGGTAAGCCAATCCATGTTGAAGTCCCCCAGGATTATTGTTTCTGAGTTGGCGGCTATGGTTAGGGATTTCAGAACATCCAGGATTTCGGCGCCACCACTCGGAGGCCTACAGCCACCTATAATAGTAATGCATTCCATGGAAGGAAGGTGAAGCTTTAGTGAGACAATCTCAAATTCTTTGGGCTTAGATTTACAAAAGATATTGCTGACTGCATACTTGGATCTGGTATAGATCCCCGTATCCCTGTCCGCCCTAAATAGTTTATAGTTTGGGAGAGTAGTTTGTTGGTCATGATTAGTCTGTTTAAGCCATGACTCAGTGATGATGATAATATCCGGGTTAGAATGTGCAGCCCATGCCTGAAGTTGGTCGAATTTTTTAGTCAGGCTTACAATGTTAACCAGCATCATTTTTAAACCAGGGGTAGCTGCAACGTCTGATGGAGAGGAAAACTGAAGTGGAGGCCCAGCATTTAACTCCACATTGCCTGAACAGAGAAGGAGTAGGAACAGCATTTTGTTTAGGGAATTTATCAGGAATGAGAGGGCTTTTTTCCTTTGTGATTGCCTTTGATATACTGTCAGAGATGTATGTTTGGAACAGGAGAATGTAAAGCAGAATTTATTTTTTAAGGAAATGAGGGAGAGTGCACGGATAGTCATGGGTGAGGGGTACCAGAAGAGAAGGGCGGAAGAATGTGGGACATATGTGTGTGTGAAGGGTGGTTCAGCAAGAAAGTGGAGGTACAGTGTAAGGGGGCAATATAGGATGCAGTAAAGGAATCATCGATTAAACCATGCCTTAAACCATGCGCTATACTGCTTCCTATGATAATCCTCTCTATTCTCTCTCACATCTCCAGAAAAGTTGTTCTTTAATTTATTTGCAAATCAAAGTATCTGAGGTGTGAGTGTCCAGTGGTGATGTCCCTGTCCTTACAGAAATTAATATGGCAGTAGTACCATACTTACTTAAGTTCTGGCTCCTGGCTCAGTCAGATTCATTTCCAATGGTGAAGTCAAATAATTCAGTGCAGTCAATGGCACTAATTAAAAGATGCTGGTTAAACTAGTACAGGGATTCTCAAATGGTGAGGCCAGCCTCCCTTGGGAGGCCCCAGCCTGTTCCAGGGGAGGCTCAAGCAAGTCTGAAAAAGTACTGTATTTAAATTTTGAGTTTCATATATTTTGTGTGAAGAAATGAAGCAAACTGAAAGAGGATATTAGTAGGTGAATTTTATGTATTTATTTACTAAAGGTGACAGGGAAGGTGAATGAGCCAAGGCTCATTTCAGGTGTACCAGGAAGGGTAGGAGTGAATACATTTCAAAAGGTAACGCAAAACAATCAAGAAATACACAATGAACAATAGTGCTAACAAATATGAACAATAAACTAATAATGAGTGGTGGTATTTGATCAATTTGTAGACTGATGGCAGAACAGCCCAAATATTAGGGTTGAGCATAGAAGTGCTAGAGCAATAGCAGGAAGTAGCAAAGTAATCCCTGAGAAGTTGCTTAGGAGCAGGGAAGGAGGGAGAGGCAAAGTAAGTAGGAAGGTTGTTCCATAGAGAGGAAACAGAGAAGTAGTCTGACCCATGAAGGTACTGCAACATGGGGCAACAATGGTTCAAGAATGAAAATAGCGAAGAACGCAGGCTGGCCTGGGGGGTGGTGGGGGTTACAATAAGCTGAATAACAGTATTTGTTGTTGTATTTATTTGTTACTCAGATGACACCTTTGGGCACAGGAACTCTTTTTCAAAGGTTCCACGTCAGTATAAGACAAAGAACTGAATGTGAGCCAAGTACTCAGAGGAATTTCAATTTTTTCATGGTGTACTGCGCAAAGTACAGTATGTTATTTTTCTTTGGGGAGGCCCACGATTTTTTCACTTTTTGGGGGAGGCTCAAAATCTTTTCCATGGATTTGGGGAGGCTCACTGTGACAAAGTCTGAGAACTATTGAACTAGTAGACCTGCTTCTGCTTTATTAATACAGGACAGGAGGGTTAGTTAGGTGTAAATGGATGTGTGGGAGGGGACCACAGGGAATGGAGTGGTGGGGCCTGGCAGGGGGCTGCACAGGGGCCCAGAATGATTAAGGCTGGCCCTGAATGTCTGAGCCTGATTTTAGGAGTTGGGAGAGCTGCCTCTTGATGGAGTCCTCTGGCAAGGTCTGCATCAAGTCCCTGGCTTGGTCCCAAAGAACATTTTGATTCTGGACTATATGAGCCAAGTAATTCTGGGGCCAGATAGCCAGGGTAGTAGAGGTGAAGACATGTTTGCCCAGGTGATCCAGCTATCTGGACTCCTGGTCCGGAGGCAGGGTAATAAGGTGCTTGGGCTTCTTAGTATGGTCATGCACAGTATTAATCACCACGGAATCCACCTTAGGGTGACCCCCTGAAAAGGGTTAGCCAGCTGGTCCACCTTCTTAGGCACAGGAGGGGAAGTAGATGGAATGCTGCCCTAGTGACATCATCACAGAAGTTAATCAAGGGGGGGCACCACCACCACAGGGAGGGCATCCTGCTGCTGGAGATAGATGGCCATGCAGCATCTCTCCGGGTCCTGCTCCTCCCATCTCCCAGCCCATAATGGACTAGATGTGGCACATGACATCCATAAAGGTTGGATCATCAGGAGGAGACTTTGATACCTCCTTGGGAGGGGTGTCCCCCCTCCGAGGACTCCCGGAGTGAGGAGGAAAACTCCAAAGAATCGGAGTTCTCCTCAGTAGTCCCACTATGTGGGGCAGATGCCAGCACTCATCCCTGCGAGAGCACGGGCCGACGTTGGGTCGAGCCCAAGAGGACCCCAACATGCGGGGGTCACTAGGCCCAGCCTGATCTAGGTTCTGGAGTGGGGGGATCTCAGGAAGGACAGAGAGGAGATGCTGGAGGCAGCCCTTGAGGGGTGGGGGTCTGCCTCTGGACGAAGGACCACAATACTGAGAATAGGGTGCTATAATCCACCAAAGGCGGTATATTGTACACCAGTGGAAAAGGATAAGAGGGCAGCAGATAAGGGTACAATGGTGGTGGAGCTCGTGTAGGATACCCAGGCATAGGGCTGCCCAGCAATGGCCGAGGATCAGGCATTGGCCCTTCAGGCATCAGCTGCAGCAAAGGTTGTGGCAGGGGTGAAGACAGGATTAGGCCTATAGGCTGGGTCTGTAGCAACACTGGTGGTGGACAAGCAGGCGTTGGCCTACAGTGCCTGGGGGAAGGATCCCCTGGCACTGGCCTGGCTGGAGAAGCAGGCACCTGAGGAGATGGAGACCCCTGAGACAAAGGCAGATGCGACGCAGGAGAGGAGGAAATGGTGGTAGCCTGCTGTGGGCATTGCTTAGAAGGACTGACTATGGTCCCAGTAGTGGGAGTCATCAAATGCAGTGCCATGGCCAGTGGGGTGATAGTTATGGAACTAACACTGAGGAACTACCACTGGCCAAGCCACCTGGATGAGAGCCTGTAGAAGATATGGGCCTGAGAGTCAGGGGCTGGGGAGCAGGAAACAAAGTACCCTGCCCCATAGAGCCACCACCCGAGATAACTATGAGGGTGGGTGGCAGAGCCACCAGGAGCCCAGAGAAAGAGAGGGCTGATGGGGCCAACACCCTGCAGGAGGACAACCCCATTGCGGTCGGCGGTTTGTGAGGCAACCATGAATGGGAAGCAGACCAGTCCCAGTCCCGGTGTTTATCCCAGTATTTATGCTTCCCAGATTTCTCCTTTTGAGAAGATGAAGACGCCCTGGAGGACTTTGCCGGTGAGGCCGAAGAACTCCTGGCCTGCAGCACCTTCTCCACTGTGACCAACTTCTGCTTCAAAAGGTGGCTCTCCAGAGTTGTTAGACGATATCTTCAAGTGGCCTGGTTGAATTTTTGACAAAACTGGTATTCGGTGTAGTGGCTGGGGCCTAGGCAGATGAGACACGCAGAGTGGCCATCCTTTTTGTGAATTTGTTTGCCGCAGGCACACTTTAAGGAGCGTTCAGAAGATGAGACTGGTGGATAAGACAAACTCATTGATAAAAACACTGAAGATTCAATGTTTCTAACTCAAAAAGAATGAAAAATTAAAAAGCGCGGCAAGCGCAGGTAATGGCAATTAACAGTAGCTGTGGCATCCACTAAGGTGCAAATGTGCATGGATTGATGGCAGGAGAAGAACTGAGGCAGGTGTGGAGGACTGCCTTCTTTTATAAGTTAGGCTGACGTCAGCTGACTAGCTAGAAGTTTTCCATGTGGTCCTGGCGCCTGATGGCTTAGTCCTACCGATGTGGCCTACTGCAAGAGCCTTCCTTGAAGTAAGATCTGGTTATTCAGATCCCTTTGCATTGACAGTCTCTGGCTTCAACTATCAGAACCCCTAGCTGTCATGAACTTGAACTGCATCACAGTAATTCTGTAATTGCATATTTCCACAGAAATCTAGAAACTGCTGGCAGATAAGACCAAGGTTCCATGCAGGCTTAGTACAACCTGCCGTAAGGCGGGTTTGCACTACCTTACATGCTGCGTTGTGGTCTCCACTGGCACCACTTCCAACTCACGTTTACACTGCACTCGTAGTGCATCAGTACAGGGTCAGTTTTGAACTTCCTGTGTTGTCAGCTGCACTTCCACCAGGGTTGATTGGGGGGGGGGGTTGAGGCAGCTTGCAGGGTGGCACTGGTTGGGAATTCACAGGCAGATCACGGCTCAGGGAAGCAGTGCACACCGACTGAATCTGGTAGCCTAGTCTTAATAAAATCTTACATTTTGAGGGAAATGTTGCTGACAAGTGTTGAGCAAAAGAGGAATGCGGCTGTGACTAGGGAAATGGGATTTTTTTTTTTGTTCGTTTACTTTTGACAGGTACAATGACACTGTCAGCTGTAGTGGGGGGGGACAATTTAGCGTGGAGCAATGTCTTGCAGAACTGCACTATTGTACACAGAGTGGCATGTTTACATGGCAGCAAAAAAAAAACCCAAAAAACGCCAGCACCTGTACAGCTCCCGACCAATATCTAGTTTGTTCTGCGCTGCAACCGAGTCGCCTGCAACACTTCCCATGCTGTTTACACCGACTGACCAGGGCTAATGATGCATCTTATCTGTACCTTTCACAGCAATGCTGATCGATCAGGTAATGTAAACTGACCTACAGACAAAACACAGTAGCCTATAAGGACTTGTTGATGAAGAACGAGGACAAAGTTACTAGCAGGCATGAGTGGGAACAGGTTGGGGGGGGGGGTTTAGAAAGAACATGAGGAACTTCATCTCTGCTTCTGATGAATGAATCTTTAATATTTTAAGTCTGCAGAATAGGTATATCTCCTGCATTTTATTCTTTTAAATATTATTTGTATTGTTTTTATTGTTGGGTGCCCAGAGCCTCCGGGATTGGGTGCCATAAAAATTCAATTTGCATTGCCTTCATTGAGCAGGTGGAGGACAAATAGAACAGACTGCTCACATAGGAGGTTGAAAGCGATAGATAAAGAGATAGATAAAACTTTATTTTTATACCGGTAGTAGTAGTAGTATTTTATTCATGAGAACATGAACAGGTACAATATCCCATTGAGCTAGCACTCATTTTCAAGGGACACCTTGTGCAGTGGTGTGTTTACATAGTTACATAATTGCATGACAACATATAGTTACATAGGTACAGTGTTTGAGTGACTACGTAGTATCATATATACACTAGATTACATGGGAATTCATAGTACAGGTAGCAGTAGCATGTCATTAGGGAAAAATATCCCTGTTTACAAGACAGTTCTGTTTTCTGAACGTTCCAGTTTGTATAAAAATACAAAATATATATTATGAATAACAATTACAAGCGTTTGAGAAGCAGCTTCTCAGTTCACCGACAAAAGCAGACACTGATAGCGAAATACAAGCAGAATGAGGTAATACTGTTACGGGGCTTAAGCTCGGGGAGGAAGATGGAAATATTGAGACCTATAGGTAAAAGAGAAGAAGGGCTACCTGGGAAAGGGGGGGCAACGATCAGCCACCAGGGCTATCAGTTCTTTAACTCCAGCCCAGCACTAGACCAAGCATGGAGCCAGGCAGCGATCTGGATAAACTGTATGGACTTCTAGCTTTTTTTTTTTCTGCCAACGCATTCTATGTTTCTGTGTTTTTATAGTTTTAGAACTCTAGTTCCACAGCAATCAAATGCACTTCTAAAACTCCAGCTAGCAAAATAGTTTGATGTAGTTCTAGAACCACAAATGCCAGGGCAATCAAACGCACTTCTAGAATGCAGGCTGCCATGAGAAAGTCAGGCAATTCTGAAACTCTTGCTTTGCAAACAACTTGCTGCAACGTTGCTATACATTTTAAAGGAACACTACCGTCTTCCTAAACTCCCCCCTCCCTCAGAAGCTATACTCTCCTCCCCTCCACTAGTGTTTCCACATAGTTTTTTAATAAGTGCAGCTTACTTTAATTTCCAAAGACCGCAATTGGGGAACATAGCACATGCGGCATGACACCATTTCAGGTTACAGACTGGCTCTGCACTGCTCGCTTGTACGCTTTGCCATACAAGCGAGCAGAGCCGCACCGTAACCTGAGATGGTGCCACGCAGCACGTGCCATGATCCCTGATCACGGTCTTTGGAAAATTAAAATAAAGTTGCACTAATTAAAAAAAAAAAATCTGTCACTGCGAAAATGCTAATCAGGGTGAGTATGACTTCAGGGGGTGGGGAGTACAGGAAAACGACAGTTTTCCTATAAAGCCAACATCTAATTCTGCCTTTTGCATTTAATGACACTAACACCTGCAAATAATTACCTCTCAGGTACAGTATTTCCACCAGAAATCGAGTTGGAGCCCAATAGCCAGCCACATTTCGCCTGCTTGGAGATGTGTATATGTATAAAGCAGTTGCTCGGTTTCCCTAGAAAGCCAGCAACTTCTGTGAGATCGGAGGTAAAAGAACAGCTCTGATGTCCTTGAAAATGCCAGACAATGGGAAAGCTGAACACCTGGGACATGTTCTCTACTGAAAACCCGAAGCCCTGCAGCAGCATCACGCAGTCGCAGTGCTGGGAAACCCCTAGGGAACAGCACATGACAACTCTGTGCTTCCCTTTACAGAACAAACAGCCGGGGGGAAGACAGTGCTTACAATGATGGATGCAGAGACGGGAAACCATGCAGGCAAAGAAGAACACAAACAAAAAATAATTAATTACAAACAACTAGGGAAGGATAATCTTAGTGTTGTTATCCACCCACCCACCAAAAAAAAACAAAAAAAAAAAACAGGAAGGAACTCAAAGCGAGGATCAAGAAAACCACACTTATGAGTTCAGGGTTTAAAATACTCTATTACATGGGATGCCGTAACCGAAATTAGGTCAGGCCATTCTTATACATGGTGAAAAGTGTATGACAAAAACAATGTACAGAAGACAGCCAGCTGTCACAAAACCTCTTTAACCAGTTCTAGGGACATGGGGGATTATTAATTTATTTCGTTTTTGGTAACCATGACAATAAGTAAGTTACAAGTTTGCGACAGAAAAATACAAGTGAAATACAAATTATAGTTATGACTCCAGGTACATACATATACAAGACTATAGTAGATTAGTAACAAGTATAGGTAAATAAATCAAGGTAGCATCGGGGGGGGGGCAGGTTAAAGGAACCATGAAAATCAAAAAGCCTCACAGGAAGCAATTCCAGACCTTGGAGCAGATACACTGAAGGCCACAATTCTCATATCAGTAGAATGCCTGGGTTCAGTGAAAGTCAAGGTGTCACAGAAGCAAAGATTGTAAGGTGTGTCAAGAGACTGTAACATGGGAGTACAGACCGGGAGGAGACCCAAATTTAATACGTTTATCAAAGAAAGCCTATGAAAAGGCTCTGCTTAGCAGCAGGACAAAATCCTCTAATCTTACTGGTCAAAACACGGCACATGACCGTTTATTTTCTAACAGCACACCTTACCAGAACTACATGTTTTTTTAACAAATAAAACCCCATTTATATGTGGGATAATACATGGGTGGTTGCAGCACTCGGTTAAGCCCTTGTGCCTATCAACCACCCAGGATGTGCATTATACCCTTATAACTGCACACCCTGTTGTATTATCCCTTACTTGTAACAGCTGAAATAACAGCATGCCTTGAGCCCTAATCTTGTGAAATGGTGTATTTTCAACCCTAATGTTGAGCTACATGTCTTGGCTTGATAATAACCCTAACATTGGGTTTTTACAATCCATTTCCAAACTTGTTCTCTTGGTAGCTAATTTGTTTGTGTATTATTATTTGTTGGATAAATGATGCAGGCCGCAAAATAAATTAAGTGGACTGGAGGCCACAGTTAGAAACACAGCTTAGGGACTGATGAAATAAGAAGAAAGGGGCACAAGTCACAAAAATCTGAAGTCAGGGCAACTGGGAGCAGTCTCTGCCATCAGTCACAGAAATCATCATTAAATACTGTGCTCTTTGCCATCAGTCACAGAAAGTGTCACCAAACTCTGTTTACCTTTGCCATCAGCCATAGAAACCATCACTAAATTCTGTGGCCCTTGCCATCAGTCACAGAACCTGTCACTAAATCCTGTGGCCCCTGCCATCAGTCACAGAAAATGTCACTGAATCCTGTGGCACCTGCCATGTCACAGAAACTGTCACTAAATCCTGTGGTCCTTACCATCAGTCACAGAAACTGTCACTAAATCCCATGGCCCCTGCCATCAGTCACAGCAATTCCCCCTTCAAAGTTCTGGAAGGTGATCCACGTGTAACCCCCCTACAAATGGGGGTTCCCGAAAAATCTTCCTTGAGCTTGCCTAAATGCTCATTGCCAGGCTGGTGTCCTGCATTTTAGCAGTTTAAATGTGATTGCCAGAGAGTGCCTGTATAGCCTCTGTGTACTGTCTCTTTAAGAGCTGCCTGAATTGCAGTCATAGGTAACCTGAGAGGGAGCTCTGTTGAAAGATGTAACTATTTGCTGAAAATCATTTAGAATGATAATGATAAAGTAGTTTGTCTAACCTGCCTTCTTTGCAGCAAGGATTGTTTTGTTTATCTCCACTATCTTGGTCCTGTACTGCCGGATTGCACCAATCAGTACTGGTGGGACCTAAAATGGAGCCGGACTACAGGTGCTGTCTGGAGTCAAAATCTGTAGGAATTGTAGTTTTGGGCTTTTTGAGCCTTTTTGCACCTGAAGGTGGAGCCTTTGCTGTGACTGACAGGAGGATCAGCCAACCGAACATTTTGGATCTTGGGGAAATTCCTAAGCTGCTTGCTGTTAGAGGCAGATCTAAGTTGGGAGCTGAAGAAGCAAGAGCTCAATACAGTCTCTGTGGAAAGGCCCGAGTTTTGGCCTGCATGCCTGCCTGCTGCCCCCGAGAGGGAGAAAAGAATCTGTTCGGACTGAACCAGAGTTTGTGAGAATGAAGTAAGCTACCGAGTTGTGACCATGATCAACCTGAAGACCACCAAAGATTTTGCTGAATGTGATTGGCCTGTCAGGATTTCCAGCTGCTTTTGAATCCCCGGTTTGTGCTGAGACTTTGCGATCATGAACGGAGAGTGGTTTGCCTGGTACAGTAGAATTTCCTTATATGCAAATGTGCTGTGAGTTGTTAGTGGGTCGTGATTAGGTTCCCCACTGTGTGAACTGTGTTCTGCTTGCTGGAAGTTGTATCCAGCCCAAAATGGGCTGTATCCAAATTTGTCTCCATTTGACCTGGGCCTTGCCACACTGGCCCAGCCAGACTAACTGCTGTACAGAGAAAGCCATCAACGAGAGACCTGCCTGGGGATCAGCCCCCGGCTCCACGCTTGAACAGGAACGACACCTCGGCGAATCGTGTGTGCCCTGTTTCTCCTGGCACTCCAGATCAACCGACTGCAGTCTCAATTTTTGTCCAACCTGTGTCCAGTTTTGGATATCGTGAGTAATCATCAGGGTAGCTCCCTGCAACAACAGCCCAATCTAAAAGTGTGTCATCTGATTGTCTTGTTGTTTTCTGTTCACGAACTGAGCCCTCCGGTTCCGGATTACAATTAGTTTGTGTGGTGCATGTTGTTTTCTTCCATCACAGGGCCCGAACCAGCTGCAATGTTCCTGGCTAGCCCACCATTCTCCATCTGGGTACCCAGAGTGTGCGACTGTTTATGGACCCTGAAGTGCATTCATAACTGTTTGATTGATACAGCCTTTAAGCAAATTAACCTGATTACGCCCCTTCCTTGTTTAAGTCCCTTAAATAAAATCACATCCAACTCTTTTTGCATTTACCCTGACTGTGGTTCCAGTTTGTGCAAGAGTACTGTACTGCTGTTATTTGCTGTGTATAACCTTGTTTCACAGGGGGTTCCCGGGATCGAGTCAAAGTTTTTGATTGATTGATTAAAGGTGCCTCCCCTGATGACCTCGCCCCAAAACTCCTCTCCCTTTCCAGTTCGGCCATTGCCTACCACCTCTCAATAATCCTAAATCTCTCATTCTCTGCTGCCTTGGTCACCCTCTTCATAGAAATATGCAGTGGTCATCCCTCTACCCAAAGGAGGTGACCCCTCATCCCCTGGCAACTATCGACCCATTTTTCTCCTCCCTACCCTTGCCAAACTTCAAGAACACATTGTCCTCTCCCAACTCTCCTCTTTTCTATGACACCTCCTTTTTCACCCCTTTCCAGTCTGGCTTCAGGAAAAACCACTCAATCCCCACCTTTCTCCCACGGCTCACAGACTCCATCCTAACCAGGATGTACAATAGCCAAATTACCTCTCCCATTTTTGTCGACCTGGCCAAGGCCTTCAACACCGTCTCTCACTCCCTTCTCCTCGATTCACTCCCAGCAGCTGGCCTTTGTCCCTCTGCCACAAACTGGTTCAAGGCCTACCTTATTGGCAGAACCCAATCAGTTAAGATCTTGGATGCCACTTCCCCTCCCGACTAGCACTGGTGTCTCCCAGGGCTCCTCCTAGTCTCCATCTTCTTAAACGACCTTCCCTCTGTTTGCATCCCCTCCTCTGCTATACATACGTATGCAGATGATACAGTCCTGTATGCCTCTTGCTCCTGTCCTACTGAGGTTACAACCAGTTTACAGCAATACTTTGACAAGGTTCAACTGGTTTGCTAACCATCAACTTTTCCTCAATGCCAAGAAGACTGTCTCAATGACCTTTGGCACAAGGCAGAGACTCTCCAGGCTTCCCTCCCTACCCACTTTCCACACCCTTGATAGGACTTTACTTGAGGACACATTCTCCTTCAGATACTCCGGTGTTTGGTGGAACCAACACCTAAACTTCTCTGGACATATTGACGTCATCCAGAAAAAACTGCACCCCAAGCTTGGTGCCCTGTTCAGGAACCGTAGTTGCATCCCTCCTATGGCTACTGTGAACTTGTTCAGAAGATGATACTGCCCATTTTCAACTACTGTGACGTAGTCTATATTGCTGCCCCCATGTCCTCCCTGGCCAGACTGGACACCCTCTTCAATTCCTTCTGCCACTTTGCCCTGAATGCACCCCCTTGCACCCACCACTGTGATATTTATCATGCCCTATCCTTCTCCTTTCTTACAAATAGGTGTACCTCCCACTGTGCTAAATTCACCTCCAAGCACTGGCTGGGTGAGCTCCCTTCCCACCTCACCTCCTCCTTTATAACACCCCCCCCAGCATCCCATTCCATTAGATCAACCAACTCCCACACCCTGGTAGTCCCCCCAAAATCGGCCAATCCGGTTACTCTCACCACCTCCCAAAAATGTGGAATTCCCTCCCCCCTCAAATCTGGAACTCATCCTCCACCTACTCCATCAGCTCTGCCCTCAATAATTACCTTGCAGCACCTCCCTGCTTATGCCATGTCCCTCCCTAATTCCCTCCTGTAAGCCCTGGACAAACCCTACCCCTCTTCCGTCACCTTCATTTTACTCTGCACACCCCCACCCTCCAAATTTCTAGCTCTCCTCCCCTTCCCCCAAATTGCTCCCCCTTACTGGCCTCCCTTGATCACTCACAGAATGTAAGGGACCCCAAATGCTCTCCATGGATCCCTCTCCTATCCCCCCCCAAGAGGCTTGTACCTCTCATCTACTCCCGTCCCCCACCATCCTTCCTATCTCTCCAGACTTGCAGTCCTCTTACAGGGTTCTTAGCATCCTGAAGGGGTCCTATTGCATCTAGGCTTCTCTTCTCTCCTTCTCCCTTCCCCATCTACCTGTCCCCCTAGCCTCTGCAGTCCCCTTGCAGGGTTCTTAGTATCCTGAAGGGGCCCTACTGCACCTAGGCATGTCTCCTCTCCTTCCCCTCCTCCATTCTACCTTATCTCCCTAGCCTTCATAGTCCTCTTGCAGAGTTCTCAGCATTCTGAAGGGGTCCTACTGGGCCTAAGCTTGCCTCCTCTCCTTCCCCTCTCCCTTCTACCTTTCTCTCTAGTCTTTGCAGTCCCCCTTGCAGGGTTCTCAGCATCCTGGGACAGGGGGTCCTACTGCACCTAGTCCTGTCTCCTCTCCTTCCCCTCCCCATCTACCTTTCTCTCTGGCCATCGCAGTCCCCTTGCAGGATTCTCAGCATCCTGAAGGGGTCAGACTGAACCTAAGCATATCTCCCCTATTCTATCTAGCCACTGTATTGGCTTTCCATTACTACTAGCAGAGCTCAATGCATCCTGATGGACTACTGACTAGTCCCCATCCCCACCAAAGGTGCGAATTCTCTTCCCCTCAAGGGTTCAATTCTCACTCCCTCCCTCTCCTATTACTCTCTTAAGCCCCATCTACTGACCTTCCCCAATCCCCTTGCAGGGTATCCCACATCCTGATGGGTCCTCTCTTGGGTTAGGTCCTATTCCCCCTTCCTAGTATTAAGTCACACCTCCTCCTTTTCTATCCTCCCTCTTTAAATCCCTACAACCTTATCATTCCTCTTTCTATCTAGCCCCACAGGCCCCTTACAGGGTTCCCCACATCCTGAAGGGGTCTCTCTGGGACACTGCCTTATCCCCCCTTCTCTCTGGTCCCCCAGCCTCCTTGCAGGGTTCCTCGCATCCTGAAGGAGTCTCCAGGAACACGACTCTTCCCCTCCCCACCTCCCCCTCCCCTCCTTTCCCCCTTTTCTTTCACGTAAGCACTTGTTTACTTATTAATCTGGCACTTATTGTCCACTCTTTCTATTATACGCAACACTGTTGTAAGAAAAAATTACTCACCATAGTAATGTTGTTTCTTCTAATTGAGTCTTGCTGTATTCTGACTATATGCAGTTAGCCCCAGCACTTGAACTGCCCCGGAGAGTAAAGGGTTAACTCTATGCAAAGGCATAGAACGTTGAGCTCGAGCTCAGTTTTCAAACCTCTGTCTATGGTACTCTGAAGTGTAACTGTCAGATTCTTACGAGCACTAAACTAACCAACTCAAAAGGAAGAAATCGTTTCCAAGATTTTGTGCCAAATGGCAAAACAAAAGAAAAAAAAATGGCAAAACAAAGATTTAGGATCAGAAGACTCAAGTCGAGAACACCCAAAAAGAACACAACAGGTAGTGGTTTACCAAAATGTTTAATAACAAACCAAAAGAAGCCCCTAAGAGATGGAGGCATGTTCAGTACACCTCTGGGGTGCAGCACTGTGCCTGCCCCACCACATCCCAAAACTACTAGGTTCCAGGAGGGGAGGCAGGGAGGGAGGTCAGAATACAGCAAGACTCCATTAGAAGAAACAACATTACTATGGTGAGTAATTTTTTCTTCAAACATGAAGTCTTGTTGTATTCTGACTACATGCAGACTACCAAGCAGTACCCCCTTGGAGGAGGGAGTTAGAGAACCTATTTTGGGAACAAGCTCTGCAGCACGGCCATGCCAAACCTAGCATCACTTCGTGACAGAATGTCCAAAGAGTAATGCTTGGTGAAGGTGTGAACAGATTTCCAGGTAGCTGCTTTACGTATCTCCACTAATGGTATATCTCCAGCTGCTGCAATAGAAGCAGCGTACCTCTGGTAGAGTGAGCCCTCAGGCCTGAGGAAGGCTCCTTCCCAAGTTTAGAATAACAGAACTGAATGCAAGAGACAATCCACCTGGCAATAGACCTCTTGGTAGCAGGCCTGCCCTTTCCCACCTCACCACAAGTGAGAAATAATTGAGAACAATTCTTCCTATGGGCTTTAGTATGCTCAATATAGTAACTGAGAGCCCTTTTCACATCTAGAGGACTATGTAGCCTCCTCTCTACAGAGGAAGAATGATCAGTGAAAAAGAAAGGCAGGGACATGGACTGGTTCAGATGAAAGTCTGACACCACCTTGGGAAGGAACTTTCTATTGGTACAAAGGACCACCTTATCCCTATAAAAGGAAATGAAATCAGGTTCCACTGATAAGGCCTGTAGTTCACTGATCCTCCTAGCTGAAGTAATGACTACCAGAAATAGTTTTTCAAGTCAAATATTTCAGCTCAGCTGAAGATAAAGGTTCAAAAGGGGGCTGCATGAGCTGTGAAACACAGATATACAGATCCCAAGAAGAAGGAGGAGTAGGCTCCCAGAAGGGAGGATTGACATGGACCAAGCCTTTGAAGAACTTCTTGAAAACTGGATGAGAAGCTAGGGAAGAGGCCTTACCAGCCGAAAGAAAAGCAGACACAGCTGCCAAGTGTACTTTAAGAGTAGTAGGCCGGAGGCCTAAATTGTTAGGATGTACCAAATAGTCCAAAACAGTGGCAATGTCAGCCAGCTCCAGCTTAATACGCCTACTAGAATACCAGAAACCAAATCTCTTCCATTTGAAGTTGTATGTCTTCCTAGTGGCAGGTTTCCTGCTGACTTTTAAAATATCCAAGACTGATTGGGACAGATGCAAACTTGCATATTCTAGCTCTTCAAGAGCCAGGCTTTGAGCCTGAGAGTCTGAAGGTTGGGGAACAGAATCCTCCCCTGAGAGGAGGTGAGGAGATTGTACTGCCTGGGAAGACACAAGGACAGTCTTACTGATAGTGACAACAGAAGAGGATACCAAGGCTGTTTGGCCCAGTATGGAGCTACCAGAATCACCTTGTCGGGCCGGGACCTGATCTTTAACAGGACCCTGAACACCAGAGGAAGAGGAAGAAATGTATACAGAAACTTGTTTGTCCAGTCTAGTAGAAGAGCATCCCCAGAAGGGATGGTCTGCAGCAATACAGAGGGAGTTGATAATTGTCTGGGGCTGCAAAGAGAACTCTGTGGGGTGCCCCATCTCCTGAAAATGACTTGAAGAATGACAGGATTCAGGGTCCATTCCTGTTGACCCTGAGAAATCCTGCTGAGAGCATCTGCTAGAATGTTGTCCTTCCCTGGGAGGTGCACAGCCATCAATGAAGCCTGCAGGGAATAAGCTAGAGACCAAATTTTCATGGCTTCTTTGCGCAAGACTGAGGACCCAGTGTCTTCGTTTGCTGATGTACCACATGGTTGTGGTATTGTCTGTTCTGATCGGCACCACCTTCCCTTGGACAACTGTTGAAAATGTCTGAAGTGCCAGAAAGACAGCTCTTAATTCGAGAAGATTTATATGCAGAAGGGCCTCCTGGTGTGACCAAGTTCCCTGAGCTGTGAGACGAGCTAGGTGGGCCCCCCACCCCAAGAGAGAGGCGTCTGTAATGAGAATCACAGAAGGGACCTGACTTATGAAGGGGAACCCTTGTCGAAGAATGTCCTCGTCCAACCATCACTGAAGGGCCTGGACCAGGGTTTTGGAGACTGGAATCAATTTGGAGAGGGGGTCCTTTTTCTGAGACCAGAAAGATCCAAGATGAAACTGAATATCCCTCATTTGAAATCTTGCTCCCTGAAGTACTGCTGTAGAAGCTGCCATGTGTCCCAGCAGCTGTAGAAAGTGTCTGGCTGGACAAGACACCAGAGGATGAAAAGAGGAGGCCAGAGTGACCAGAGACTGAACCCTTGAGAGAGGAAGAAATGCTCTTGCTTGAACTGTATCTATTTCCACTCCTATGAAGGTGAGAAACTGGGCTGGCTCTAGAACAAACTTCTCTAGATTCAGAATGAAGCACAAGGATTCTAGAAGTCTTTGGGTGACCTCTAAAGCTGACTTGACTTGGTCTGAGGACTGGCCCACTAGAACCAGCCATCCAGATATGAGAACAGAGGGATGCCCTGCCTTCTGAGGAATGCCACCACCACTGCGAGACGCTTGGTGAACACCCTTGGAGCAGATGTTAGGCCGAAGGACATGGCCCTGAATTGGTAATGGCCTTAGGGCAACTCGAACCTGAGGTACTTTCTGTGGAAATATCTGATAGGAATGTGGAAGTAGGCATCTCTGAGATCCAGGTAGGCTAACCAGTCTCCTGGTCTCCGAGAGGGAAGAATTACTCCCAGAGTCACCATTTTGAACTTTGTTTTTTGTCAAATGTTTGTTCAGGTACCTCAAATCCAATATGGGTCGCCACTCCCCTGTCTTTTTGGGGGTAAGGAAGTATCTTGAATACAGTCATTTTCCCATGTGACAAAGAGGTACCTTCTCTACTGCTTGCAGAAGCAGAAGAGAGGAGACTTCTGCCTCTAGGGCCTTTGTCTCCAAAGGAGAGGGAGGACTGAAAGACTTTGCTCTCATTTTTGGGAACCTTTTGAAACTGAGAGTCCCTGGCTCACTACTTCCAGGACCCATTTGTCTGGTAATAGACTTCCAGGCCTGGGAGTAGTGAGCCAGCCCTGCGGGGATTAGGGAGGTGACCTGACTGACACCTCAGGGTGTCTGTGGCAGGGGCTTGGACTGAGTAGCTGATGCGGTCCTGGTTCACATCTACCTTTCCCTAAAGAACCCCTCTGCTGGAAAGAAGGAGGAGGCCTGAGCTTGGTAAAAAGGCCTGCCCCTGCCCCTAAACTGCTGCCTCTGAGGAGTGGTCTGCTTCTCTATGGCTGCAGCACTCCTATAGGTGGTCCTGTACTCGTCCATTTTCTTCAAGTAGTTCTCCGTTTGCTCCCCAAACAGAAAATTATCAGTTACAGAAAAGTCCATGGTCTTAGCCTGGGTATCATGAGAGAGAGGTTGGTACACCTAAGCCAAGCAAATCTCCTCATGGAGATAGATGTAGCCATGACCCTGGAATGAACATCACTGGAATCAACAGCAGCGTGGAACTGCACCTTAGATTCCTCTATACCATTTGCAGCCACCTGCTCCAGCTCCTTGGCCAGCTGGGGAAGGGCATCCTTAGCCAGTTCCAGAACTGTATCCCACATAGATTTCTGGTACCAGACAGTGTATGCCATATAATTAGATTGCCCGAGTCCCAAAGAGGATGCGAAGTACTGCTTTTTTGCCATGGCATCCACTTTCCTGGAATCCTTATCTGGGGGAGTGAGATGCCAAAGGAATATTAGCCTTGTCACAGGCTGCAGTTTGTACTGCCCCAACATGGCTACTATGAGATGAAAGGAATTCCGTCCCAGGACCTGATAAAGCATACCTCCTGTCCATTCTTTTTTCCACAGGAGGAAAAGATGTAGGAAAATTGTAGAATTTTCTGCGTCTGCTTCTACAAGGATTTGTGTAAAGGGATAGACACCCTCTTTGACTCTGGGACATCCATCATTTCCAGATAGTCAGGTTCTTCCTGATCCTGTTCAGCCTCTTCCATAGGAAGCTGAAAAGTCTCAGCCACTTTCTTGTAAAACAAGAAATGAGAAGGGAACTCAGAAAGCCTGGGAGAAGAAGCCCGAGAAGGCCTGTCTGGGAGATGTCAGGCTCTACTGGCTCATCTAGGCCTTCACATTGTTCCTCTTCAAATCTTCATCCTCCTTCCAATCGCCCTTATAGTATGCCTCAGGATCCAATTCTGAAGCAGGTACCTCCGACCGAACCAATCGGCTCTGAACAGAGACCGGTTCGGTCGGAACTGGGCAAAGCGACTGAACAACTGAAATCGCTTTTGCTATTTCATCAGCGGACGGACCATGGGAAGCCGGATTCCAACCAGCCAATTTCCTTTTTCTTTTACTCGGTACCGATTCTGCAGAATTGGCTCTCCGTTTGCCCGAAAAGGTATTGCCCAGGTCAGTGGGCACCTCCTCAGGTTCGGCCACAACCAATCCGGGCTGGCCATCTGGGTCAACGGATTTCTCGGCCTCCCTCACCCTTAGCCTACACAAACATTTTTCCAGAGTGGCTTTGGGAAAGTTCTTACTTATTTGGCAGTCTTCCTTGAGGTGGTCAAAGTCCAGACAATACACACATACGAGGTGAGGGTCGGCCTTAGCAAAGGCCTCCTTACACTCGATACAGTGCTGAAACCCAGTGGGTCAATTTTTCTTCTTGGGTTTCTCAGACATGCCTTCCAATATAAAGTCACCCCAAACAGCGGTTAAGCCAGGCGACTGTAAAATTATCGGTTCCAACCGAGTCATGGGTCAGTTAAAAAAATCCTAAAACCGATTTTTTTTAGGAACCGATAAAAGTACTGGAAAAAAAACACACAAACAATAAAATCTATAAACAGAATAGGTTTCGGTTCCAAATCAGACCGTCCGGCAAAGAACCGAAAAATAAAACAATTTCTTTAAGAAAACTACCACTACCTACAACTACCACTTACTGGTACCGAGACAGAGGCAAGAATACAGATTTTCTAACGAAACAGGTTGAAAGAACCGACCGATTCAAATTTTTACCAAACCGAAGTGCAGGAGGAATCTCTGGAGCAACTTCACAGTTTGGCAGAGTAAGAAATCTGACGGTTACACGTCAGAGTACCACAGACAGAGGTTTGAAAACCGAGCTCGAGTTCAACGTTCTATGCCTCTGCATAGAGTTAACCCTTTACTCTCCGGGGCAGTTCAAGTGTTGGGGCTAACTGCATATAGTCAGAATACAGCAAGACTTCATGTTGTTTGAACACCTGCCTTACAACTGTATGTTAATGTTGATCTTGCAACTGGAATGTTTGTCTCATTCCTATTGTACCCCTTCCCCCCAGGTCACACCAGGAGACGAGCGACTTGTCACTCAGTGCATCTTCCTGATGAAAAATTTCAATAAATAAATAAAAACAGAAACTGTCACTAAATCCTGTGGCCCCTGCCATCAGCCACAGAAACTGTCACTAAATCCTGCGATCCTTGCCATCAGTCACAGAAACTATCCCTAAATTCCATGCCCCCACCACCAGTCACAGAAAGTGTCCCTAAATCCTGTGGCCCCTGTATTCAGTCACAGAAACTGTCCCTAAATCCTGTGGCCCCTGCATTCAGTCACAGAAACTGTCACTAAATCCTGTGGCCCCTGCCATCATAGAACCTGTCACTAAATCTTATGGCCCCTACCATCAGTCACAGAAACCATCACTAATTCCTGAGTTCCTTGCCATCAGTCACAGAAACCATTATTAAATCCGGTGGCTCCTGGCATTAGTCACAAAAACTGTCACTAAATCCTGTGGTCTCTGCCATCAGACACAGAACGTGTTAATGAATCCAGAGGCCCCTGACATTAGTCATAGAAACATCACTAAATCCTTTGGCCCTGCCATCAGTCACAGAAACTGTTGCTAAATCCTGTGGCCCCTACCCATCAGTCAAAGAAACCAGCACTAAATCATGTAAGCCCCAGCCATTAGTCACTGAAACCGTCTTTAAATCCTACATGCTCAGTTCGTCAGTCACAGAAATCATCACTAAATCCTGTGGCCCTCACCATTAGTCACAGAAACCATCACTTGATCCTGTGGCCCCAAAACCATCACTTGATCCTGTGGCCCCTGCCATCAGTCACAAAAACCAAGTCGCCTTACTGCATTTCATAATAGTTGTACCAAGACTCTGGGGGAGGATTACCAACCAGTAATCCCACTCCAGCAGCGAACCACATTTGCCTTCAGCTCACATGCTCAACGTGTGAGGTGGCATTACCTCGTGGCAACCCCTCCTCCATCGCGCCTTATCACTTAAGTAATGTAAATGGTAAAAACAGTATTTCCTAAATGAGAACATTCACGCACAGTGGCCCTCAGTTTGAAAAGCCCATGAAAAGTGCTTTCAAATGAGTTATTGGCTTACCTGTAGCTGGCAGCAGTCTTAAGCTATACAAGACTAAGTCTCCATAGGGGTATGAATGTTCTCTTAACAAAAAAAACAGCTTACTCATCTACACATATCCAGATATGGACTGAGCAAGTTCAAGAGTGGTTTAGCTGAAACAAATAAAAGGCAGCTCTGGGTTTGTAGGTGCCACCAGGAGAAATGAAAGCTGCAGAAAACTGAGCAAACTGGGCACTCTACCCCAGAGGAAAGGGACACCAGTTACTGTGGTCTCTAAAAAAATGTATTCGATAAAGACAAGTAAAAACAGCTTTTAGCTGACTGGTACAGATGCAGGAAGCCACACAGAACAACCCAAAGTTTCAAACAGGTAGACTGCACTATCTCAAGGGTCAGAGGAAAGCAGAGACTGCTCAAAACATTGGGTTATTTTGTGAGGCATCCAACAGGTTTATCATAGAGCTTCATCCTCATGGTTTATCATGTCATTCAGGCAATGTCACTTGAGCTTCACTTTCATGGCTAATTATGTCTGCACTTTGGAGCCAGGAACCAGGGGAGGGATTATCACTTGAATGGGTTACAGCCTGGGGGCTCCACAGAGGAGAAGGACCTAGGAGTGATCATTACGGGGAGCATGAACAACTCTGCTCAGTGCAGGAAGGCGGCAGCAAAAACCAACAAAATGCTGAGGTGTATTGCAAGAGGGATCTCCTCCAGAAGGAGGGAGGTTACCCTGCCCCTGTATAGGTCATTGGTCAGGCCCCACCTGGAGTACTGCGTGCAGTACTGGCGCCCACTCCTGAAGAAGGACATCAGATTGTTGGAGGGGTGCAGCCAAGAGCCACAAAGACGATCCAGGGATTAGAGAGCAAGCCCTACGAGGACAGGCTGGGAGAGTTGAACATGTATTCACTGGAGGAGAGGAGGGATTGGGGGGGGAATATGATCAAGACCTTTAAGTATCTGAAGGGGATAAACAAGATCAATACAGAAGGTATTTTTCAGATGAGAAGGGGGAGGGACTGAGATTGGAGGCGGGAAGATTCAAGAGGGAGATGAGGAGACATTTGTTCACAGAAACAATGGTGGACAAATGGAACACCTTACCAGATGAGATAGTGTCCTGTAAAACGGTGGGCAGTTTCAAGTGGGGTTGGGACAGGGTATGGGGAAGGGATACTGGGAAGGGGGGGCAGGAGAGGCAGCTGCGAGATGAGGGGCTAGCTGCACACTCGAGCAGACTTGACAGACCATGAGGCCTGTTTCTGCTGGCAAGTTGGTATGTTCCTCAAGCTTCACTCTTGCAGATCATAATGTCACTCGTGCGTCACTCTTGCAGATCATAATGTCACTTGAGCTTCACTCTCGTGATTAATCATGTCACCCGAGCTTTGTTCTCGCGGTTTGTCATGTCACTCAAACTTTGCTCTCATTGTTTATTATAATAATAATAATCTTTATTTATTTTGCTCCTTTCAATTATCAAGGCGCATTATAAAACAGAACAGCAGATAAAAACATATGCACAGTAAGACCCGAATTCTAAAATCTCTCAATATGTCTCTCAAGCTTTGCTATTCTGGTTTATCATGTAATCAAGCTTGGCTCTAGTGCTTTACAAATAATGTATATCTCTAGACAGCAGATTGCTGACAGTATAGGTCGTATTGCCATTTGGAAAAGGTTCGTTCCAAATGTAAAATGCTAACACTTTGCTGTTTAAGACGTACACTAAAACAACATCGTAAGCAACTCAAGTTCCTTTACAAGGCTCGTGCATCGGGTCTGTAAACAATGGAGATTGTTCCCACTGCTTTCCCACAGTGTTGTTGCCTTTTCTGTAAGGCAACAAAGGGGGGCAGAGGATGTTATGTGAGGTCCTCACACTCTAATTGGATACCTACTGTGCGCCTTAGACAATATTATACACACACACACACACACACACACACAACTTTGGTAACAAATATACTAACACGTGGGGCATTGGCACTTACCGTACAAGAGTAAGTAGCCAGGGTAACATGTTTTAACATTGCTTTTGCTAAGTAACATACTGCAAGCACTGTGCCAAGGCACATTTGTGTCTGTTTACCTTCTGAGAAGTTACTGTATAGCTTACACTGCCACTATGCAGATTTATGTAATACTGCACTACATTCTGTACTTTGATTCTTTTGTCCTGCATTTTAGCTGATTTTACAAATAATGTATCTCTCTAAATAACACTGTGGAGCCACATAACTTTTAGCCAATAGGGCTTATTTTATGTATCTAGTCTTTTGGGTAACTATAGTAACAATCATCAGTATATAACTTACTGTATTACGCATTCCCCTCAACACCATCTTCACTCCTTGGGGTATTTGAAAAACGTTTGGATCCCACTGTCTAAATAGTAAAACCTGCTTAGGGCAACTGTTACCTTTTTGCATAATAAACAAGTTTATTACAAATTATGCCACTAGTTTGGGTCTCTTTGCATATCTAAGACTGCCAAAAATCTGACCAGGGCTAATCACCGTAACACAGCTTCATCATGTAACTATGGCTTGTGGGGGATAATCTCTGAGGCACTCCACCTCCTTACACCTGGGTATTGTGTTCACCCAATAGGTTGCTGATGCACATTTGACTTTAAAAGAAGTCCGTCTCCTCTTCCCTGTGATGCTGCTTCCTGTGTCTCAGTTCAAATTGTGCATCCGATTAGGTTGAGGGTGCATTAAAACAGCTCCTCAGCAGTTTTTGAATTTCTTTTAACTTTAAGGTAAGATTCAGCATGCTTCTACTGGTATTTCTGGCAAGATATTTAGTAACAGGATAAGAAAGAGGGTGTCTAAATCTGTTTGTCGCATAAAGTACATTTTATTAGAGGAAGGACAGTGTAAGAAAAGTGCCTTGTCTATCCACAGCACTCTTTTCCTTTAAAAGAACTACAGTCAGCATTTAGTACTTCTGACTAGATCCTGGGGGGCTCAGCTTTACTTGTTAATGGAGCTCATATTCTTGTTTCTGTGGTTATGCAGCTCACCTGGGTCTCCTGTTAGCAGACCTAGGTTTGATGGTTTCTTTTTCTGCTTGGGATTTACTTGTGACCCCTGCTAGCAGTCTCAAGAGTGCCCCAGTCCCACCTCAATCTGAAAATAGTGTGGGAACTTGCTATTTTACTCTGTCTGGTCATCCTGTGGTGCCTGCTAGCAACCTCAGTGACTGTTCCCTGTTGTGCAGCTTTGTTTGCGATTATTTCATCACTTTTTCCCTCTGGCTGATCCCTGGGGCTCTGGTCAAAAGTTGCTACTGTTGTAACTACACTTGTTTTGGGGGCCTATCTCTGCTGTAATGGCCCCGGTACAGCGTTGTTTTCTCCTTTTGGTCCTGGGCATGTTTTGTTTGCCTTGCAGCCCTGGCATCCTAACATGGCGCTTATTCACACCTCCCCGTCTTTTGTGGATTTGGGGAGGGTGTTGGCCATGTTCCCTTCTGTCTACTGGGTCTGCTGGTTGCTCCTTGAGCTGGTCCCGACTCCGAGATGTTTTCCCTTCGCACATGCTGTCAGCACTTCCTCCGCATATGCGGTGTGCTCCCCTAGCTCACAGCATTATGAGGGTTGCCTTCTCTCGGGCACCAGCTCGTGCATCTACGTGCTTGCTCTCCTAGCTCGCGCTGCATTTACTGCTATTACTCACTCTTCTCCCAGTTGTGCTGCCATCCACTTTTAAACAGCCAAATTCATTTGGCTGCCCTGCCTTACACTCACTAATAATGAGTGTTTCTTTCTTCAGGGCACAGTTTGTGAGCATCATTCCACATATATTTTTTAGAGAACTTCTCCATTCTCGGCCCCTTAGGAAAGCTCACTTGGCATTATGTTTCTTTTATTATTTGGCATACCTGCTTGTTCTCCTTTGTGCATTGTACCATGGATTTTATTTTCATTTGTCATAACTGCCTTAGGTATAACACTGATTTAGGCATACTTTAAATTTTAGGATACTGTTTCTTTCCTGCTCATGCCATGTAGTTGTGCACACTTTTCTCAACACACTTTTTCAGCGTCTCTTAAAGGGACAGCAGCTCATTATGGAAGAGGCAGGAATGCACAGAGGGGTACACCTAATATTTACAGGACCACGCATATTATATATTTATATTTATATTTTTACAAGGCAGTTTTTTTAAATATCACAACCTAAGCCATCCCCACTGTTTTATTCTTTCACAGACATGGGAAAATCTAAAAGCAGCAGGCTCTGCAACGTCCTCATCCCTTCAGCACAGTTAGGACGCATCTGAGCTTCTTGTGCAGAGAAGCCTCCCACTTCAGCACACAATACAGAGGAGGACATTTTTAAGACCACAGTGAGCCACCAGGAGCTCCCAATGCTACACAGGCCATTTCGTCTACATCTCAAAGCAATGTCGACAGTAATGCCATACTCCTTCAGAATCAACAGGTGCTCCAACTGCAACAGCAACTTATGTCAGCTATGTGGGACAAATTAGCAGAAATTTCAGCCAGACTGCATTAATCACAGGCTCCAATCCACACTACTCAGAACAGATCAAACAATAATGATTCAGAGGAGTGCCCTTCACACTCTGATCTAGACTTGGAGGATAAAGTAGCCGACCCACAACCACTCACGGCCAAGTGGTGCTTTCTCGATTAAATTCCCACTCTAGTTCGCAGTATTTTGGCCACGGTGGGCTTCGAGACTCCAGCCACAATCATTACTCAGTCTAAGCTGTTACCCTCCGTACAACCAGCACCTAAAGGTGCTGATAAATTTCCTGTGTGTGAGGCCATCAACGACATAGTTAATAAAGAATGGGAATCCGGAGACCCTGCCCGAATCCCAGAACGGAGATCATGGGACAAAATGTATCCCCTGGAAGCTGATAAACTAGCTTTATGGTGCACTCCACCTACCGTTGATCCTCAGATAGTGTCGCTTAATAAGAAGACCATTCTACCAACAGAGTCTTCTTTGGCATTAAGAGACCCAGTGGACAGGAAATTGGAGGACATATTAAAGAAAAATTTTCAGCTAGCGGGTCTGGGAGCTAGAGCAGCTACCACGGCCATTTATACCACAAGGGTTCAACTAGAATGGCTGCAAGAGACTCAAAAAGCTATTTCAGCCAAAACTTCGGAGTCACATCTACTTGACAACATCATCCTCTCCAACAAATATCTGGCAGACATGGCAATGGACTCCCTGAAGATCAACGCCAGAGCTGCCACTCTTCTAAATAGAGCAAGGAGATGTAGTTGGATGAAGCTTTGGAACGCAGATCTAGAGTCAAAGTCTCTCCTACTAAAATTGCCCTGTAGAGGCAACTTGCTGTTCGGAGAAGGACTCGAAAAATATTTAAAAGGAAAGGAGCATGGGAAGGCCCTGGGGAAGGACAGAGTAAACCACTCTATGTACCTCCCAGCCAGGCAAACTAATCGTAACCATTCCTTTCGAGATAGGCGCAGAGGCCATCTGTAGTACAGAGGGCAGGGCCACAGAACAAATTTCAATCCCTATAACTCGTACAACAGATATCGGGGAAGGGCAACACAGAGTAGGGCTAGAGGCTCCTACCAGCACAGAAGAAGGGGTCACAACAAACAATGACTATCTTCTCTGCGAAATGCATTACAAGATCCCGGTAGGTGCCCGATTGAGTCTGTTTGTTCATGAATGGATAAAAAACACTCAAGACAAATGGGTCCTGGAAATAATTCAACATGGTTATGCGATCGAATTTGCACAAAGACCAAGATAGAACAGACTTATAACATCACCAGTATCAAACCACAGGGCATCACCTCTACAGTTATAACACATATTGATAGAACTAACAATCAACAACGCCATCATGAAGGTTCCCCAATCAGAGGAGGGACAAGGAGTCTATTCAATACTGTTCAGTCCCCAAGAAGACAGGCGAACTTCGCCTGGTCCTCAACCTAAAATTCCTAAACAAAAGCGTAAAATACAAGCTGTTCAAGATGGAAAAAATAAGATCCACTCTAAAAGCACTCCGGCCAGGGGACGTGCTCACGTCCATAGACTTGAAAGACGCATACCTGCACATCCCCCCCAAAAAAAAAATCTCACCAACAATTCCTCAGATTTCACATCATGGGGAAACACTTCCAGTACAAGGTACTCCCCTTTGGACTATCATCTGCCCCCAGAGTGTTCACAAAGGTTTCCATAGTGCTCGCCTCAGAACTAAGGGAGCAGGGAGTACAAGTAATACCATACTCGGATGATTGGCTGATCCGAACAAGATCAGATCAACAATCAAGGAGGGAGACAAGGACTGCAATTCACTGTCTCGAGACTCACGGCTGGGTCATAAACCACGACAAGAGCCAACTCGACCCATGCAGAAGGCTGGAACACCTAGGCACCCTCATAGATACTATAGAGGGGAGGGTTCAGCCATCAGAAAAAAGGGTCTCAACGCTAATAGCCACAGTAAACAGATTAAGAGACACAATAAGACCATCATTACAGGATATTTCCCATACACTAGGTCTAATGTCCTCTTGTATGGAACACCATCCCGTGGGCAAGATGGCACATGAGACCACTGTTACCATTCCTTATTCAACAAGGTCCTACATACGACTTGGACTTTACAAAAAGGGTGCAACTTTCTCCAAACATTGCACGTTCTATAGTGTGGTGGTCAATAAAGGACAACTTACTAAAGGGTATGCCACTAGACCTACAGACAGACATCCAGATAGACACAGACGCTAGTCTATCGGGATGGGGCACAACGACAGGTCAAAAATCAGCTCAAGGAAGGTGGTCCATAACAGAGTCAAAATTGCCAATAAATGTATTAAAAATACAGTGTTCAAAGCATTATTGCATTTAACAAAAGAGGTAAGAGGAAAGAACGTGCTAATTCGGTCAGACAATCAAGTGACCGTAGCATACATCAACAAACAAGGGGGAACAAGAAGCACAGCAATGCAAAGAGAGGCAGAGAAGCTCAATCCTTGGGCACAGAAACATCTGGCAAGTCTGACAGCCATCCATCTAGCAGTAAAGTTGAACACCACAGTGGACTGGCTCAGCCGACAAATGATTCATCCAGGGAAATGGATGCTCCACCCACAGATCTTTCAATCCATCAACAGTCGCTCGGGACCAATAGAGTTAGACCTGATGGCTTGCCACAAGAACACCCAGTGCCCCAAGTTCTACTCCCACTTTCGGGACTACAAATCCATGAGGGTGGACACACTTTCAGCAACCTGGAGCTTCCATATAGCTTACATATTTCCGACCCTTCCACTAATACCACAGGTTCTGAAAAAGATCCACTGGACCAGATCAAGGGTAATCTTAATTGCACCATACTGGCCCAGAAGGAGTTGGTTCGCCACGATTGTGGCGATGGCACCGGATCATCCCTGGACCCTGCCACTCAGACATGACATTGTCAGCCAGGGTCCAATATTTCACCCCAACCCAGCCAATCTCAAGCTGACAGCCCGGCTCCTGAAAGGGAGAGATTGCTAAAAGCTGGTTACCACCCTATTGTTATTAACACGAGGGCAAATTCCAGACGGAACTCCACGACAACAACATACCAAAGGCACTGGAAGGTATTCCACATTTGGTGCACAAAGAAAGGCACCGACCCATTGACAGAGTCAGTAGCCGACATTCTACTGTTCTTACAAGAAGGTCTGGACAAAGGATTATTACCAGCATTGCTACGAGTACAGGTAGCAGCGATTGGGGCAGCCAGGGGCCCGATAGAAGGTACAACCCTAGGATCATACAGAGATGTCGTACGCTTCCCTCAAGGTGGCAGCCAATCTCTCTGCCCAAAATTCAAGCAATGGACAGCTCCATGGGATCTCACTCTTGTACTTAGGGGAATGATGGATATACCATTTGAGCCAATGGAAACTATTCCCTTTCAGTGGTCGACAATAAAGACTATACTCCTAGTCGCCATTTACTCAGCCAGGCGTATCAGTGAAACTCAAGCCCTATCGTGTAGAACACCTTTCCCAGTGTTCCATTATGACAAAAATCACCCCAAGAACTATCCCGTCATTCATACCAAAAGTCGATTCAACTTTCCATGCCAAGCAGGTCATCGAGATTCCAGCATACATGCCGGCAGAGGAAGTAGACCAAGAACCTTAACTCCAGTCACTAGGAATGAAGAGGGTACTCTCCACATACCTCGCCAGGACACATGACATTAGGTCAACAGACCGACTATTCATTATTACACATGGTCACAGGAAGGGACAAGCGGATACAAGATCCACTATAGCCACCTGGCTGAAATCTGCAATCACTGAGGCATACAAGGCAACAAAGCAAGATCCGCCCATGGGCATCAAAGCACACTCTACTAGGGCTACAGCCACTTCTTGGGCAGAAAGAAACATGGCATCAGTGGAAGAGATTTGCGTAGCCGCCACATGGGCTTCACCACATACTTTTAATGGACACTATAGAGTTAATGTGTCTTGGGGGGGGCAAAGGTAAACTTTGAGAGGGCAGTGCTATTAGCTGCAAGAGCAGATGGGAAAGAATAGAGTTGTCTGATTACCCACTCATTTCGGGAACTGCTATTTAAATCGTTACCCAGGTGTAAGGAGGTGGAGTGCCTCAGAGATTATCCCCCACAATGGTAGTTTATTCACCTGGTAAAGGTGATTGTGGGGGTATACATCTCTGAGGCACTCCACAGCCCGCCCAATAGTCAGATCAGATGAGATCCTACTTCTCTCGTACATATTTTCACCGGCATGCCATACGGGACGGTCACTGCCAGTTTGTATAAATAGGAAATAAATGGAGTCTAGGTCCACAGTGTGACTACCTCTAACAATGTCTGTGAGTTCTTCATGCAGTGATGTCAGCTTGCATGGTATTTGCTATATCTTTAGGGGTAGAAGACTACATAACCGGTCGAGAGACCACAAATTTATATTTTATCAGAAACAGCTTTGGAAGACATCGAACTGAGACACAGGAAGCAGCATCATAGGGAAGAGGGGACGGACTTCTTTTGAAGTCACATGTGCATCAGCAACCTAGCAGGTGAACACAATACCCAGGTGTAAGGAGGTGGAGTGCCTCAGAGATGCATACCCCCCAATCGCCTTTACCAAGTGAGTAAACTACCATTCACTCTCATGATTTATCATGTAACTCAAGCTTCGCTCTCATGGCTTATCATATAACTCGAGCTTCGCTCCTGCAGTTTATTCTGTCACTCTAGCTTCACACACTCAGTTTATTGTGTCACTCAACCTTTGCTCCTACAGTTTATCATGTCCTTTGGGCTTTGCTCTCTTGATTTATCATCTAACTATTGCTTCACTCTCGCAGTTTATTATGTCAATCATGCTTTGCTCTCACTCGCGCTTCGCTCTTGTGGTTCATCATTTCATCCACGCTTCGCTTTCACCTGAGCTTTGTTCTCACAGTATGTCATGTAGCTCAAGCTTTGCTCTTGCAGTTAATCATGTAACTTGCGCTTCCATCTTGCGATTTATCATGTTACTCACCTTTTGCTTTATTTATGAAAACATCCCACTGGCAAGGTGTGCGGACGAAAGTTGGAGATGGTAAAGAGCAAAGTCTGTTATGCCTTCGGGTGAATGGCGCCTGGGTTTGTGGTTAGAAATAGTATTTAGTAAACTTAGAGTTCCAAGACTAACTTAAAAATTGTAAGTAAAATTATGTTAAAAAGATTAACACTTGCTGCAGACAAATTAATTAACCCCCAGCAGACATGCGCAGTTCCTAGTACATAGCAATATGATAATGTAATCACTCTAAGAGAACTTTTTCCAAAAGCTCAGCATGGGGACCTTCAGGGGTATGTCTTAGGACTCGACCAGGAGAAGGCATTTGATCGGGTCTCACGTTAATTTTTATTCACTATATTAAGAGCATATGGTATTCCCAACATATTTGTGAACTGGATCCAAATTATTTATTTATTTCAAATCATCAGTTTTACAACCTTTGAGTCAGAGACTCGTTTACAAAGGTACCTCGTCGCAGGGAGGGTGGACAAACAAAATGTGAGGTTAGACATTGTTGAGATACAAGGTGTAAATAAGCAAACACAAGAAGCACTAACTATACAAGGCTTATTCAAACTCTGCGATAGAGACCAGTGCTTAGTAGGCTGGGATGTCCAGGGGTACTCTGGGAGATACTATTCGAGACAAATACAGCTCTGATTATCAACAAGGTATTTTCGTAGGACTATTTTGAACTGGCCAATTCTGGGGATGTCTGTGATGTACACAGGGAGTGAGTTATATACCAGTCAGGTGCTCTATGGTGAAAAGATCTTTGGCAGAGTGAGGTCCTGGCTCTAGGTACTAGGAAGCTGGCTTTAGTGGCATTATGGGTGAGTGCCGGCCAAGGCCTGTTGCAAGAGTGTAGTGACCCCTGGAGGGCATAGCTCAGATAGGGCCTTTTTTGCCAGCAAACAGGTGTGGTATTTCAGACGTTCATCAAAGGTGAGTATGTTAGAGACAGAATAGAGTAGAGTAGACATGTGTGGGTTCTGCTATGGGCACTGGTCAGGAGCCTGCAGGCTTTGTTGATAGAAGTCTGGACTTTAGTAAGGGCGGTAGGGTCTGCAGCTGCATAGGTAGGGAGTCCATAGTCTGCCAAGGACAAAACGGACGAGGTGATGGCAAGTTTTAAGGCAAACTCAGGGAGGCAGTCTTTGTGGCGATAGAGGGGACCAATCCTGGAGTTCATGGCCGATGACAGAGCTTTTAGATGTGTATGAAAGGTAAATGCTGAGTCGAAAGTGATGCCCAGGTACTTGTAGGTTGATACCTGTTCAAGGGGGTGGAGTGTGCTGGGGGTGATGAGAAGGGGAGCATCACTGGAGTGTTGTTTTGGCGGTGTGCCAAAAGCATAGATTTCATTTTTTTTTTTTCAGGTTTAGGACTAGCCGGTGGTTGATGAACCATTTTTCTGCTTGGCTGAAGGTGCGTTGCAGGGTGCTTTGGAGCGAGAGTGGGTCCGAATGTGAGGCGATGAGGACAGCGTCATCAGTGTATAAAAGTATTTTACCAGTGCAGGAGCTAGGGAGGGTGTTTAGGAAGAGGCTGAAAAGGGTAGGCCCAAGGATGGAGCCTTGGGAGACCCCAGAGTGTACTGGTAGGTTTGTAGACAAGGTCCCATTCAATTTGACCCTTTGGGATCTATTCTGTAGGTAGCCTGAGAACCAGTTCAGAGGGCCAGGCGAGAATCCCAGTTGGCTAAGGGAGTTTAGCATTAGTGGGTGACACACAGTATCAAAGGCTTTAGATAGGTTGATGAATACTGCACCAGCAATTTTCCTAGCATCAAGTGCAGTGTGGATTTGGTGGGAGAACTCCAAAAGGGCTGTGGAGGTGCTGTGACCTAGGCAGAAACCATGTTGCTCACGGCATAGTATGTCATATTTAGATACGTAGTCCATGAGCTGCGTGGATACTATTTTCTCCAGGGCTTTTGGGGGGGGGGGATGGAGATGGGTCTGTAGTTGTTGGGTAGTGTTCGGTCTCCAGTCTTATGGATAGAGGTGATTTCAGCCTGTTTCCATGCACCTGGGAATTGGCCAAAGGCATAGGGATTGGATGAGGAGATCCGTGAGGGGGGTTAGCATGACGTCCAGTGTGAGGCGGACTATCCTGGAGTCAAGGGGATCACCGCTCGGGTAGTGGGAGGTGAGGGCTTTTAAGAGGAAAGGTTTGGTGTCACGGGGTGAGATGGTCCTGAAGTGGAATTGGGGCTGAGAGGTAGTGGAGTGGTTGGATGGGAGGATGGGGTCAAAGAAATGGGCAGGAAGAACCGCACTTAGGTCAGAGATTTTGTTTAGGCAGTCTTGCGATACATACAGAATTATGTATAGTGAAGCTACTGTTATCCCAAACATTAATGGATGGGTGGGTATAGCAGTATCTGTACTACAGGGAGTTAGACAAGGGTGCCCCCTTAGTCCCCTCTTACATGTCTTTACCATAGATATATTGATTAGGACAATAATACAGAATGAACATGTAACCCCCCTGCAAATGGGGGTTCCCAAAAGACTTCCAGGAGCTTGCTTGAATGCTCCAAGCCTGAATGGTGTTTGGCATTTAAGCCATTTATCAGTGAGTGTTTTTAGAACCTCTGGTACTGTCTCTTTAAGAGCTGTCTGCTTGCAGACATAATTAGTTTGTATGGGGACTGTGTGTTCTTTGATTGAGTACCACCAAGCTGCTGCCAATTCACTTAATTTTGCAGTCACTAGGAGTGCAAAAGGAACCTATCTGAAAGATGTAACTGTTTGCCAGAAATTATTTAGAGTAATAATGAAATTACAGTTTGTCTAACCTGCTTTCTTTTGAGTCAGAACTGTGTCTGTCTAGTTCCCCATTCTGGTTTTGAACTGCTGAACTGAACCAATCAGTGTGGGTAAGCTAGCTCTAAAATGGTGCCTTGGACTAATCAGAACTTGACTCATAATCTGAGCCAGCCACAGAGGATTGTATGGGCAGTGACTCTGGAGATGTAGTTTAGACTTCAGTGCCTTTTGGACCAACAGCAGCAGTCTATTGTGAGTGACAGCCAATCCAGTCAAGAACTGGGAGGAACTCAAAGGAAGTGCCCGTTTTGTCGGTTGGAGTTTCAGTTGAGCTTTGGCAGTGAAGAAGGAAGGAGCCCTGTGCTTTTCAGTGTGCAGTTTTAGTCAAAAACGTGTGTAAGGCCCAGAGTTCCGGTCTGCAGCTTGTGTAACAGCTTGTTAGGACTGAATCATCCTGTGAAAAGAATCAAAGGATCTCTGAAGAGTAGAAACCAGGCTCACCCTGTAGAAGACTGGAGGAATTGCTGAAAATTGTATTCGGTCTGTCAGGAACTGAATCTGCTGTGTGTTCTCCCGGTATTGTGCAGTAATTGCGATCGGGATACAGATGCAGCCTGCCTGGTATAGTGCTTTCTTTTATATGGATGTGTGAAGAGGTTTGTGTACCTCAAGTGAGCCCTGCTGACATTGAAGGACCCTATCTTATTTGGAGGTCGTGAGTACTAATTCAGGGTCGCTCCTGTTGAATTGCCACATTAAATCCAAATGGAATTACTGTACTGCTGACTGTTTAATTCTCCTTTTCTCTGTGTGAAAGGGCCCCACCAGCTGCCACGGTTTGGACTAGCCACTAGGGCTTGGGTACCCAGGACAGTAACTGATAGGGATAGGCCTGTACAGAGCCATAGGCAGATTATTAGAGGATAAGCTAATTAACCTGATTTCCCTGTCCTTGTTATATCCCCTAAATAAATCAGAGCTGCTTGTTTCAGCAAAGTTATACTGCCTGAGGTATTTGTCATGTTAAGTACTGTACTGTGATTGTTGCACTGTATCTCATTTCACAGGAGGTCCCAGTGCCGGAACCAGACCTGGGGGTAAGTGTATACTGTGAAGGTAATTCTGATATATGTGTGGGCCACTAGTGGGAAGAAAGGGGTTGCAGTGTCCCAGAGGGCTGTGACCAAGTTAGTTTAACTATTGCAAACCCTGACCTCTGGGTGGAGGCACCCGCCAATTGGATCCAGGCCCTCAACCTGTTAGTGGCAAATCAGGCAGGGGTAGTAGCCCCTGGGATAGCGCCATCTAGGGGTTACATCTTGGAGGCTCACCGCTGGGATTGTGTGTCCTCTAGTGGCCATATTTACGAACCACTGTTAAGAAAAAATGGGTACCCGACAGAAGTGGCTGTGCACCGCTGGTGGAGTGGTGTACTGGGGAGGAGATCGACCCCCAAAATGCTATGCTTATCCTGGACATCCCCCTGGGTATCAATACGGACACTGTGCAGGGAGTACTTTCCAAGGTGGAAGGTTTACAAAACCCTGTGGTGGTGGGTCGGCATGCTAATCTGCTCACCCACACTTTCCTGGCCCTAGTAGAGTTTAAGGATCCCATAGATAGCTCCAAAGTGCCACAGACCATTACCCCAGAGGGAGCCCTCACTGCTTGGAGAGTGATAACTAAGGACAGTAAAGACCCGGGGGGGAATCAGCCCCCACCACTATCTGAAACTTTTGAGGAGAAATTTGCTGAATGGTTGCTGGGAGAGGGGAAAACTGTGGAGGACTTGAAGAAACTATTCTTGCCACCTGGGGGTGTTCCTCCCCCAACACCCTCTCCTGCTCCAGTGCCCGTAATGGTGGCTAAACCAATGCAGACTCCTATTTCTGCACCTGCCATTAGTCACGACTCTTACCGAAGGTTGAGGATCTTTCTGGCACTCCTCCCCACCCCCAAGGGAGGATGACTGGGAGACCTGGATAGACTATGTTGCCCCCAAGTGCTAGAATGGCAATGCTCGAAGGCGAAAAGCAAAAGAGGGTTAGTGAGAGCCCGAGTCCTGCCCTGGCTACCATCCCAAGCAAACGGCCAGTAACCCTGAAGCACTGCACAGGCCTATCTTGAGGCCTTGGAGAATGTGTATGGGAGCCCAGATTCTGATGAGGACCTATGGTGGAGAGTAAGAGATGCACAACAGTACCAAGGGGAGTTGTTGTCTGTGTATGTATCTCGCTGGAAAATTGTTGCAAGAATGCCTCAGAAAGGTAGTTTGCCAGCGATTGAACTGGACCGAACCAGGCTGGACAGGATCCTTAAGTCTGCCCCTTCTCAGAACTGCTGTTGCTTCAGTTACGCCTGGCAGATCGACTGGAATCCCACCTCCTATGATGAGTTAATGAGAGAAATTCGAGGAGTTGAGGAAAGACGACCTCGGAGGGACCTGCACCAAAGCTGCAGCTACACCCGAGTGACTGAGGGTGACCCATCAAGTGAAGTTCAGGGGCAGAGGTTGGCAGTCAATGAGTGCTCTGACAAGGAAAAAGATATGCCACAATGGGGTGAACTGTTGAGAGAGATCCGGGAATTCAAAAACAGTCCCTTTATGAAGGCAACGCCTGCAAGTATGGGCCCTGACCTATATCCGACTGCATCTGCTATGGGGGTTGGGGTACCCACCCATGTATCTCCTGCTGATAACAGCTCCGAACTCGATTCCTTGACCATGGAAGTGGAGAAACTGACGAGATGTCTCCAAATGCTTATCACGCGCAGACAGAGATGGCACCAAGGTTTCCAGTTAGTAATACCCCGCCTGGCTCCCAGTGTGGCGCCCGCCAGCTCAAACTCCAGAAAGTATGTTTTGCTATAATTGTGGGAAAGATGGGCACATGAAAAGGGAATGCCAGTCCCAAAAGACACTGACAAAGTTGCATATAGGCTACAAGGAGAGCTTCGGAGAAGAAATCAGTGGTTAGGAGGTGCACGACATGATCCCAGTGAGGGCACCAAAATGCTAATTCACGCCCTTTTGTGGCAAGGTCAGTTGCCCAGGCCCCACTCACGCCTCTCCAGACTGGTCCAGGAATAGTGGTCCCTCCATGGAGACCACTGTAAAGGTGAATGGAGTGTCTACAAGAGCTGTATTAGACAGTGGCTCCCAAGCGACAATTATGTTCCAGGATTGGTATCAGAAGCATTTGTCAGACGTGCACTTACAACCATTAGAAGGACTGCATGTATGGGGTTAAGTGAGAAGGCCTACCCCTATTCCGGTATATCCGAATTTGACTGTCTTTCCCACCTCCGTGGCTGGAGTGGCCGAACAAGTAGAGACCCTAGCCTTAGTGTGTCCCCCACTGGACTGTATGATGGTGTCCCTTTGTTGATTGGAACAAATGCTCTATATGTTCGGAAGGCTGGCACAGTTGTGTTATGAAAACAGGGTCAAAGACTAGTAGAGCTTTAAGAGTTCCGGCTTTAATTAAGAAGGCCTATGAGGCACAGAGAGATGCTGAAAAAACAGAACCAGAGGAACCGGTCGGAATTGTATGGAAGAAGGATCCTGAGTCTCTGATCCTGGCGCCAAATGCCCAGTGTACCTTACAGGGAGAGGTCCGTATCAGAAAGGATGTTAAGAATAAAATATTAATGTTGGATGCACCAGGCGATGGAAAATTGCCAGAGGGACTGCTGGTCAAGCCTAGTATTTTGCCCGCTAGAGCCCATGCTTATGCCAGAAGGGCAATGGTCCAAGTTCATAATGTGTCTGAAAGAGACATTCGAGTAAACAGAGGTTGCATCCTGGCTAATGTGCATTGTGCAGACACTGCAGTGCTACCCAGCAGCAAGAGTTCAAGGAAGAATGACAGAGTAACGCCTGACTTGTTTGATTTCGGCGACTCCCCGCTGCCAGCTGAATGGAAAGTGAGGATCAGTGAGAAGCTTGCCCAGAGAGACCAGGTGTTTTCTTTAAAGGAATGGGATGTAGGATGCGTGCAAGGAGCTGAGCACAATATCCGCTGCATGACGAAAGACCATTTCGTGAGAGGTCTCGACGCCTGGCACCTGCTGACATAGATGATGTGAGACGGCATCTGCAAGAGATGTTAGCTACTGGTGTAATACAAGAATCCAGAAGCCCTTATGCTTCTCCCATTGTGGTAGTGAGGAAAAGAATGGAACAGTAAGGATGTGTGTGGATTATTGCACCTTAAACCGCGGACTATCCCTGATCAATACACAATGCCCGCATTCAGGATGCTTTGGACTGCCTAAGCGGGAGCAAGTGGTTCTCTGTGCTGGATCTCCGCAGTGGGTACTACCAGATCCCGATGGCCCCAGAGGACCGTGGAAGATGGCCTTTATCTGTCCGCTTGGCTTCTATGAATTCATGAGGATGCCTCAAGGGATTTCAGGTGCCCCAGCCACTTTTCAACGATTGATGGAGCGTGCAGTGGGGACATGAACTTACTAGAGTGCCTGGTATACCTAGATGATGTTATTGTATTTGGCAGCTCACTGGAGGAACATGAGAGCAGATTATTTAAGGTATTGGACCGACTGGAGGACTTTGGCCTTAAACTGTCCATTGATAAGTGTCAATTCTTTCAAACATCAGTAAAGTATGTGGGACACATAGTATCCACCGAGGAATAGAGACCGACCAAGTAAAGTTGAGGCCTTGACCACCTGGCCACAGCCCAAAATCTAAAAAGAACTGCAAAGATTCCTGGATTCTGTGATTATTATCGCGCTTCATCAAGGACTATTCAAGAGTGATCCGCTTTACTTAACCTTACTCAAGGGTATCCCCAACCCACAAAAATACCAAAAGTCAGCGTCCCTCAAGATTGAAAGAGTGTATTTTCATCCGAGTGAAGTATTTGGGGCCCGCTGGACTCTGATTGTGAGACTGCTTTTCATGAGATCATATATCAACTTACCCATGCTCCAGTGCTGGCCTATGCCGATCCAAGAAAACCTTACGTCCTGCACACTGATGCTAGCTTGCAAGGGTTGGGGGCTGTTGTACCAAGAGCACGAGAATGGCCTGGAGACCAGTGGCCTTTGCCAGTAGAAGCCTGACCCCATCCGAAAAGAACTATCCTGTACATAAGTTAGAGTTCCTAGCTTTGAAGTGGGCTATTGTTGACCAATTCCATGAGTACTTGTATGGGGCTAAAATACTAGTAAAAACTGACAATAATCCTTTGACCTATGTGCAGACCTCAGCTAAGTTGGATGCCACTGGCCATAGGTGGCTTTCTGCATTATCTACATATGACTATGCTTCGAATAACGAGCAGGTCTGAACCACATAGATGCTGATGCTCTCTCGGAGGCCTGTTCCCCAGAATGATTGGGTCCGACTGGCAGAACCTGACATTCGGCACTCTGCCGAAGTTTGACAGGGAGGAACAAATGTCCACGGACGCAGTGGACTGCATGGTGGATTGCTTGGGAGCCTCTGAGAATTGCATACCTGCTGCTTATTGCCACTTTTCTGCAATAGACATTGGTGCACTGCCTCAGCTGGACAATGACAGTATTCAGGGGCTCAATCCGCGATCCCATGATCTAAGCAGCTTTAGAAGCCCTCTATGCAGGAAAAGATGTGTCCAAATTACGGTCCACTGATTTGAGAACTGCACTGTTATACAAAGAAGGTCCTAAGTTGAAACTGATCAATAAACTGTTATACAGAGAAACAGTAGACAGAGGGGACAAGTAGACAAACAACAACTAGTGCTGCCCACTGCCTTCGAGACTCAGTACTGAGGTCCTTGCACAACCACATGGGGCACCTTGGTATAGACAGAACACTTGACTTGGTGAGATCCAGATTCTATTGGCCTAAGATGGGGCTGATGTGGAGCAACACATTCGAACTTGTAGTCGCTGCTTACAGAGGAAAGCTTTGCCCCAGAGGGCTGCCCCACTTGTTAACATCACCACCAGTGCACCCATGGAGCTGGTCTGTATTGATTTTCTGAGTTTGGAGTCAGATCAAAGAAATATCAGTTAGTTGTGCTGGGGTCACTGACCATTTCACGAGATATGCCCAAGCTTTCCCACCAAAGACCAGAAAGCATCCACTGTGGCCAAAGTACTTGTAGAAAACTTTTTGTTCACTATGGGGCTCACAAAGAATCCATTCTGATCAGGGAGAGACTTTGAGAGTCGCCTGATCAAAGAGATGCTTTCTGTGGGGAGTGCGAAAGTCCAGAACCACTCCTACCACCCCAGGGGACCCACAGCCTGAACGTTTCAACCGCGACTTTGCTAGATATGCTAGGCACCCTGCACCCAAAGGACAAGCCTAGATGGAGCCAACAAATTAGCACCCTGGTACATGCTTATAACTGCACCAAAAGTGATGCCACTGATTCTCCCCACCGCTCTGATGTTTGGAAGAGAAGCTCACTACCAGTAGATGTGTGTTTTGGGGTCTCCTGATGGGGTTCAAGCTGACAACTATTTACAGTATGTGCAAGTTAAAGGCCCAGCTAACTCATGCGTACTAACTGGCTCAAACCATGGCTGCCAAAGGAAATCTGGCCAACAAAGAAAGGTATGATAAAAAGGTGAAAGCACAGGAACTCCAGGAGGGAGATCGGTATTGCTAAGAAATCTGGGACTGCATGGCAAGCACAAGATTGCTGACAGATGGCACCATCTCCCCACATTGTAGTGGGCAAACTAGATGATCTGCCAGTGTACAAAGTAAGGCCTGAGAATAATTCAAAAGATGTAAAACAATGCATAGAAATCATTTACTGCCCATTGGACAAATCTTCATTGAGTCTGAGCCCCTAGAAGATGCCCCCTCTGGACCAGTGACTAGAGCTGCTGCTAAGAAAAGATCAAGAAAGTCTGCACCTACAGAAGCAAAGTTAAAGTGTTCCCCTCCACAAGTCCCAGTTGAGCATGACTGTCAGTCCATATCGGAAGAAAGTGAGAGTGACTTTGAATACTATCCTTCTTATGAACTGAGTCAATTGTTTCGGGGCAATCCCCTAGTCAATACTGGAGATGAAGCTGGGCCTTCTGGACTGTCTAAGCCCCCAGCTTCATCCCTGGAGCCAATGCTCCCAGAAAGTGAAGTGCAAAGCATCAGATCAGATGAAATGGAATCATTGTGCATGGTTGAACTGTTTGAGCTTTCAGGGGAGGAAAATGATAGATTGGGGCAGACTGGTGATACACCAGAACCAGAAGAGTATTTTGAGTGCCCTGACAGTCCACTGCCAGTGTCCGAAAGCTCTCCATGCGAGCCAAATGTTGTGGACTCAGAGACTGTAACTCCTGGAGCTGAAAGTGCCCCAAGTTCTAGCCTCTCTACCCCCATGGAGACTCCCCTGACACGTGAGGACAATGCTGAAAATGAGGCTCAGAGTGCAGAGACTATAACAGTTCCCCTAGAAAGACTGGTCGAGCTGTAAAGCCTGTGGTGCACCTCAGTTATGATTCCTTGGGAGGCCTGTGGATTTGCCTCTCAATGTTGTCCATAAAGGAGTGTATGTGTCCCCGAGCTCATTGCCCAAACTGAGCGTCAGTGCTAACTCCAAGTTACTTGTGTTGCCTTCTAATATGGTGCCCTTGCCCGTCCAGCCCCAAGGTAACTGATAGGAAGGGCCCCTCTTCTGGTTTCATGTACAAGAGGTAATAACTTGAGTTATGGTACAATGTGTATGTAATACTGTGCAAAGAGTGACGACTGCAATGTTTCAGAAATGTGTTCTTGGTAAAATGATATATTGACTGATGATTACATGTGTGAGCCTAATGCAAATGTATATGGTTGCAGTTGAAACTTAAGTACTTTTGACGCTGACGTCAAGCTTTTCCCAGGCCAGGAAGGGTGTAACCCCTGCAAATGGGGGTTCCCAAAAGACTTCCAGGAGCTTGCTTGAATGCTCCAAGCCTGAATGGTGTTTGCATTTAAGCCATTTATCAGTGAGTGTTTTAGAACCTCTGGTACTGTCTCTTTAAGAGCTGTCTGCTTGCAGACATAATTAGTTTGTATGGGGACTGTGTGTTTTTGATTGAGTACCACTCAAGCTGCTGCCAATTCACTTAATTTTGCAGTCACTAGGAGTGCAAAGGAACCTATCTGAAAGATGTAACTGTTTGCCAGAAATTATTTAGAGTAATAATGAAATTACAGTTTGTCTAACCTGCTTTCTTTGCAGTCAGAACTGTGTCTGTCTAGTTCCCCATTCTGGTTTTGAACTGCTGAACTGGACCAATCAGTGTGGGTAAGCTAGCTCTAAAATGGTGCCTTGGACTAATCAGAACTTGGACTCATAATCTGAGCCAGCCACAAGAGGATTGTATGGGCAGTGACTTGGGAGATGTAGTTTAGACTTCAGTGCCTTTTGGACCAACAGCAGCAGTCTATTGTGAGTGACAGCCAATCCAGTCAAGAACTGGGAGGAACTCAAAGGAAGTGCCCGGTTTTGTCGGTTGGAGTTTCAGCTGAGCTTTGGCAGGGCAGTGAAGAAGGAAGGAGCCCTGTGCTTTTTCAGTGTGCAGTTTTAGTCAAAAAACGTGTGTAAGGCCCAGAGTTCCGGTCTGCAGCTTGTGTAACAGCTTGTTAGGACTGAATCCGTCCTGTGAAAAGAATCAAAGGATCTCTGAAGAGTAGAAACCAGGCTCACCCTGTAGAAGACTGGAGGAATTGCTGAAAATTGCATTCGGTCTGTCAGGAACTGAATCTGCTGTGTGTTCTCCCGGGTATTGTGCAGTAATTGCGATCGGGATACAGATGCAGCCTGCCTGGTATAGTGCTTTCTTTTATATGGATGTGTGAAGAGGTTTGTGTACCTCAAGTGAGCCCTGCTGACATTGAAGGACCCTATCTTATTTGGAGGTCATGAGTACTAATTCAGGGTCGCCCCTGTTGAATTGCCACATTAAATCCAAATGGAATTACTGTACTGCTGACTGTTTAATTCTCCTTTTCTCTGTGTGAAAGGGCCCCTACCAGCTGCCACGTTTGGACTAGCCACTGGGGCTTGGGTACCCAGGGACAGTAACTGATAGGGATAGGCCTGTGCACAGAGCCGCTAGGTAGATTATTAGAGTGATAAGCTAATTAACCTGATTTCCTGTCCTTGTTATATCCCCAAATAAATCAGAGCTGCTTGTTTCAGCAAAGTTATACTGCCTGAGGTATTTGTCTATGTTAAAGTACTGTACTGTGATTGTTGCACTGTATCTCATTTCACAGGAGGTCCCAGTGCCGGAACCAGACCTGGGGGTAAGTGTATACTGTGAAGGTAATTCTGATATATTGTGTGGGCCACTAGTGGGAAGAAAGGGGTTGCAGTGTCCCAGAGGGCTGTGACCAAGTTAGTTTAACTATTGCAAACCCTGACCTCTGGGTGGAGGCACCCGCCATTGGATCCAGGCCCCTCAACCTGTTAGTGGCAAATCAGGCAGGGGTAGTAGCCCCTTGGATAGCGCCATCTAGGGGTTACAAACACATCCATGGCCTAAAGATTAATGCAGTCTCCTCCTGTAAAAATACTGGCTTATGCTGATGACTTAGTGATGTGTTTATCCCCCGTCTCCGACACAACAGCAGTACTGGATACCTTTTCCTCTTTTTCTACAAGTTCAGGGTCAAAGATTAACTATACTAGAAGTGTAGGGGTCCCTTTAGGCAATACTCCACTCCCAGAGAATAACAGGCTTGCTAAAATTGCAATAGTAGAAGATACAATTTCTATTTTAGGAATCGAGTTTGGTGCTTTTGACATGGCACACAAAAACTGGGAAAAAGGTCCAACAAGGGCCAATAGGTTAGTGTCTAACTGGAAAGGGCAACAAATATCCAAAAAGAAAAGAGTTTTATTGATCAAAAACTTACTTGTACCAATATACCTATACATAAGTTACGTCTTTCCACCCCGTGCTTCTATATACACAGTATTATTAAGTACTTTCTCTCAAGCATTATGGGGGAAACAGACTAAACCATATCAAGAGAGAACATACATATAAGAAAATACATGGAGAACTAGATATGTTTAACCTTATTGCATTTTATAATAGTATATTTGCTCATTATAATATCGGATTTGCACTAAAACCAGGAAATAAAATGTGGGCCCCTCATGTACTGGCCTGGTTATGTCCAAGTCTAACTCACTGGAACAACAAGAAACCGGATTTACTGAATAAGATTCCAGACCTTCCCAAATATGAGTTAGAAATGGTTAAACATTTTATAAAATGGAAGGTTACAGTATCTCAATTACAAACAATAGACAGGAAAATGTTATATTCCCATATTTTAAAAATAGAGTCTAAAGACAGAGTGGTATTTCCAGAATGCCCCCAGAGTCGGTTATTAATCTTTTTATATGTAAACAACTCCCAGAATTTGCATGGGACAATGTCTGGCTAGGTTGTTACGGTAGGATAGCTGTATGTAATAATAATAATAATAATAATAAACAAACAGCTTAGTGATAGATATTGTATTAGAGATACTTGTATACTGATATTGGAGACTCAGTCTCATTTATTTTTGTAATGTAATTATGCTAAACAGTTCTGGGGCTAGTTGGCAAACAAATGGAAGGAACCCCTCTTTGAATCTATTCCACACACAACTTTAATGTACAGGGTGTTTATAGGTAGGTGGGGGAAATTTCATGCGGAAACTTTATTGTTTTTTCAGTCATCGGGTATTATTTATGGCAATCAAGATGTGTGTGGGTTACACAAAAAAGGGTATTTAATTACAATGAAATACTGAAAAATATTCAACTTTCTTTACAGACTATAGTACAACCGGATTACAAAAGGTTTTTCCCTGAAAAAGTTAAAAAAAAAAACTATGGGTAAATTGGGAAGAATGGCTGAACCCTCCATGATGTATGAATTAAGATATTTTATTTTAGGTGATATTAGTAGGTATCAAATTTTGTGTAGTTATCCTTTGCTTCTTCCTAATTTGGTTTTGTAATGTATATGATGTAGAAGTTTTGTGCTTATTCTTGTTATGTAGTCCTTTTTCTCAATAAAAACTCCCCTATTCTTTTCAAGAAGTGCCATGGGATCTTTAACATCCACCTGAACAGGCAGATGGGAATTCAGTTTAACATCTCATCTGAAAGACGGCACCTCAGGAGTGCAGCACCCCCCTTATGCTGCACTACAGTGTCAATATTAGGATTTAACCCAAGTGCCTAGAGTGGGGATAGAACCCACAGCCCTCTGATCTTCTAGCCTCAGAGGTGAGTGTGCAACCTGCTGAGCCACTGACACTGCTAAACATTATGCTAAACCCCTAGCTCTCAGTGGTTGTCAGTCCCAGAGAAAAGCATGCAAACAAGTCCTGAACCAGCTTGCAGTTCACAGCTGTTCTGCAGAACTGAGCTTCAGATAGATGTCAGTTCCACATGAACAGGGTGTACTAATTCAGTTGTTCTGCAGAGTTGAACTAGTCTTCAAATTGATTTGTAACATGGCATGAATTGTGCACCTCTGAGGGAGCAAGCTGATAGGGCTAGGGCGGTCACGAGACTGCAGCCGAAGCGGGTATTAACGCAGCATATATGCCGTGCCCGCTTCGGCAGTACCATGACCAGCCAGACCCCCAGCCTAGCAGCACTGGGTCCTGTGGGAAAGGGAGAGCAGAACCGAGAAGAGCGGTGGTCCGGGAGCCCCACTAGGAGTGCGAGATGGGAAAGGGGGACGAGAACCCGCAGCGCACAGTCGCAGGAGTCTGTAGCTGGCAAGGGTGAGAGGTGGCACAAAAGAGGGCGGTCTTTCTTTGCAGGAGGCGAAGCGATGCAGGAGTGGGTGGAGGAGGAAGCGTTCCAACCAAGAGTGCAACGATGTGCGGGCAGACAGAAAGGGGGGGGAAGGAGGCGACACAGGACGGATAGCGAGCAGAGCTCCCACACAGAGACTCTCCTGCAGGGAAGCGCTATATTGTCGGAGGACCATGCGAGGAACGGAAGTGAGGGAGAGGCATGTTATTTTTCACATCAAGACAGCGCGCGACAGAGGCGCCACCGGAGACCTCCAACCAGTGTTAACGGACAAATACGCTAAGAGATCGGACAGCTGCTCCACGAGAATGCGAGCCGCTCTGGTCAGTAGTAGTACACCCACACTGTGTTGACCGTGATCAGCATCGTAAGGGCGCTGTCTGGAGATGAGCTGTAAGTGCATCATAACACTGTACAGATCTCCCAGAGTCTCTCTTATGCAGTTATACCGAGCCAAAATGGGGTCCTGGTGACTGTGTCGGGGGGCCCATGTTACAAGGATGAAGATCGTCGGTGTGTTCTAATGCGATGATGCATGGGTGGGGTCAGCCCCTGGCCATGGGCCTCGGGCACTCACCCCCCCCCCCATGCATCAATCCAGCATTAGAGCACACCGACGGAGTGGCTTAATGCTTACATAATCTTCCCAGGGACAGGGTGTACTAATTTAGTTGCTTTGCAAAGCTGAACTAGTCTCCAAAGTTCATGCTCCCAGGAGAGGAACGGCTTTGTACTTTGTGCAGCTCTGCAAGCTGCTTGAAACTGAGCAACCACCTTGTTTGGGCTCCCCAACCCTGAAGGCAGTTTAGGGGGCTGGTTGAGTGAAGAGAGGTGGCGGTGCACCAGTCATGGTAGGAAGGGCACTGAACAAGCCCAAAGTGTCCACTGCAGCCCTGGATCCCACTGCTGCAGTCTAGACCAGGACCAGGTTGAAGATGTGGTGCAAGGGAAGGAGGTAGCAGTGCTTTGGAGAGAGCCAAAGGCAAGCCCCCTTTTAGGAGGGGGTTATATTTATTTATTTAGATTTTATTTACCAGGTTAAGTGCATTAGACAAAGTAATTGCCTACTGTCAGGAACAACCTGTCAGAGTACAAAAGGTCACAGCAGCAGGATATGGATATATCAGGAACACAATCAGTAATCAATGATTACAAGCATAACACAAATTCCAAAAGCATACATCAGAACATGAACGCATTACAAAGGCAACAAGATCATAGGGAATAAATAATGAGCAGACAACTTCGTATCAGAGAAGATACCTCCTGGTCCCGATTAGCACCTAATGTTCAAAACAATATTTTCTTGCTCTTGTTTTTTTTTTTCTTTTCTTCTTCCCAACTCTTTTTCTCGCCTCTGGGGCCAGAACTCTCTCGGGCCTCACCTCTGGCCAGTCCACTGTGAGCCCCGCCATCCTCAAGGACGTTACTGTTCCTCTCTGAGCTCCCCGGAGGGCACAGGGCCCAAGGAGATAGAAGGGGCCTCAACCCTCAGCGCCACCGGGCCGGCTGCTCTTTGTTTTAAAGGAGAAGCCCTTGTATCTGGCTGATCCTGACATTCTGCAGCCCTGACATTTAGAATCATGAGATGGGCTGAAAGCATCCCAGAATACCACCGCTGCAGACATTAAGATCGTGCTTCAACCGCGGGAGATGCAATGGATAGAAACTTTGTTTCCAGTGTTTATGAATTTCAGTGCTGGAGCCACTGCCGTCTGGAGACTATGCTTTGCTTATACTTGAACTCTGGACAGCAGTGGGTCCAGCAACAGCTGATTGAGACTCGTAAACATTAGACACAATGTTTCTATCCACCGAATCTCCTGCAGCTGAAGCCGCATCTTAATGTCTGCAGCAGGGGATTCTAGGAGAGTCTCAACCCATCTCACTGTACTAAATGTTGGGGGTGCAACATGGCAGATCAACCAAATACAAGGGCTTCTAGTTTAAAATGAAAATAATTTATCGTTTGGAACAATGAGTGCTAATCCGGGCCAGATCCCACACAGGTGAATTGAAAGGGAAAGGGAACAGCTATCCATATAGGGATGGTCTATAGACCCCATCTCATGATGAATATATGGATAAGGAAATGTTAGAATCGATTAATAAAATGTTAAATAAGGGGGAAGTGTTGATAGTTGGAGACTATAACCTCCCAGATGGAGACTGGAGCCTGCAGACAGCCACTACAGCTAGGAGCAGAAATTTCCTTGAAGGTCTCAAAGAGGCATTCCTAAACCAGCTAGTCACAGACCCAACTAGGGAAGGGGCCATACCTGACCTGGTGCTTTCAAACAGAGAGAATGTGGGAAAGGTCACAGTGGGGAGCACCTGGGAAACAGCAATCACCAGACAGTGTGATCTGAGGTACTAGCTGTGCCCAAAACAAACCCCACAAGGACAAAAACCCTAGACTTTAGAGGAGTGGACTATGTCAAAATGGGAGATTTCATGGGGGTGGCCCTAGGAGGAGTCACAGGTATGTCAACAGTTGGGGAGTAGTGGAAAACAATTAAGGCAGCCATAGAGAATGTAACAAAACTCTTTGTCAAACAGCTAACCAAAGGAAAGAGAAAAAGGAGGCCACTTTGGTTCTCCGAGTAAGTGGCTAAAAAGGTTAGGGATAAGAGGGTGGCCTTCAGGACTTACAAGCAGACTCAGGCAGTAGAAGACAAGGAGAGTTACCAAGTAACACAGAGAGTAGCAGGAAAGGCAGTTAGGTTGGCAAAAGCACAAACGGAAGAAAAGTTGGCAGATTCAATCAAAAACAATAACAAAACATTCTTTAGGTACACAAGCACTAGGAAAAAAATCGGGGGTGGATATTGTCAGGCTGAGAACTAGGAAAGGAGGGTGCATGGAGAATGATGTACTCAAGGCAGAAGTACTGAATGATTATTTCTGTTCAGTATTCACTGAGGAGGGGAAGGGAACGGACCATTTTTAAAGGTGAGGGACACAAAGGGTAGGGAGGTCGACACTAGTCCATTCTCCAGAGGAAAGGATCCTCAGGGATCCCTAACAGCAAGAAAAATAGATAGAGCAATGGGTCCAGATAGAGTGCAGCTGGGGGTGGTGATGGTGGCACCACTGGCAGCTTTGTTCAGTCTATCACTGGAGAAGGGGGAGGTGCCAGAGAACTGGAGGAAGGCTGATGTGGTCCCACTACATAAGAGTGGTAGCAAGGAGGAGGCAGAAAACTACAGGCCAGTAAGTCTAACCTCGGTGGCATGTAAATTAATGTAAAAACAGCTGAAAGAAAGGATATTGGACCACCTGGCAGCGAACGGTCTCCAAGACCCAAGAAAACACGGTTTCACTGACAGCAAGTAATGCCAAATGAATCTTATAGAATTCTTCAACTGGGTAACCAGGGCAGTGGATGTGGCATATCTGGATTTTGGCAAGACTTTCGATACGGTACCACACAGAAGGCTGCTAAATAAACTAGGGAGCCTGGGGATAGGGTGCAAGATACTGAGATGAGTGGAGAAACTGGCTAGGCAACAGAACTCAGAGGGCGATGGTAAATGGTACATGTTCTACAGAGGGAAGAGTGACCAGTGGAGTACCACAGGGATCAGTGTTGCGCCCAGTCCTCTTCAATGTCTTCATCAGTGACACTGCTGAGGGTCCGGAAGGGAAGATTTGCCTGTTCGCAGAGGACACAAAAATCTGCAACATGGTGGACACTCCAGATGGGGTGGATAAAATGCAACGGGACCTTAAAAGACTGGTCTAGGGAGTGGCAGCTGGGGTCCAATGCTAAAAAATGCAAGATTATGCATCTGGGTAACAATAACCCAGTGGCAGTATACACCCTAGGGGAAGAGCACATTTCAAGTTCCAAACAGGAGCAGGATCTGGGTGTCATCATCTCAGATGACCTGAGGAAGGTCAAACAATGCGACAAGGCAGTAGCAAGAGCCAGTGGGATGCTGGGTTGCATTTGTAGGGGTATAACCAGCAGAAGGAGGGAGGTTATACTGTCACTGTATAGATCATTGGTGAGACCTTACCTCTTGTACTGCGTCCAGTTCAGGAGACCCCATCTCTAGCAGTAGTGTCGGCAGGCATACGCACTGTACGCAGCAGAGTACAGTAAAAAAAAAATCAGGCAGGGGCAACAAAAAGAGGAAAGCAAGGACACTGTGAGTCACATTGTGTTTGTGTCGTGCTGAATCCTTTTGCCTTTGTTGTTTGCTATGGGGCACTGATGCCACCAGCCAAATACACATACAAGAGCAACTTACCAGGCAGGCAGAAAAACAAAGGAAGGAGGATTACAGGAGGAAACTGATTACTTGAACTCAGACATGGCTAGCGGGGAGCTCATATTTTGGTTTATGTTTACATAACGGGGGGCAACAGTGCATCAGTTTTGAGTACAAGTTTAAAATTCCTGGCTATACCCCTGATCTCTAAGGGGACATAAACAGAGTGGAGGCTGTACAGAGGAGGGCAGCCAAGATGGTGGGAGACCTACACAATAAACCCTATGGATACAGGGTGAGGGAGATAGCTGAACATGTACTTATTGGAGTATTGGAGAGAGGTGGGACATGACTGAAACATATAAATACCTCATGGGAAGAAACAGAGTGCAAGTGGATGAAATTTTCCAAATAAAAAGTGCTCAAGAACTAGAGGCCACAACATGAAACTGGGGAGGCTGAGAGGAAACGTGAGGAAGTACTTTACATGGAGAGGGTGGTGATAGATGGAACAATGTGCCAGCTGAGGTGATGGGGGCAGCAACAGTTACAGGCTTCAAGAAGGCATGGGACAGGCACATAGGAAGCCCGAGGACACTAAGGGAGTAACCATTAGGCTAATCTGGGATTCACTAGATACAAAACAGGGCAAATGCAGTGGGCATGTGACCCTTATTTGCTATCAACTTCCATGTTTCTATGTGTGGGGCTGGCATTTAGGACTGTTCCCCTTTTAAAGAATTGATACGTGAGATTACCTTTGACCTCTTACAAGGTAACCCTTAACATTCCAGTTATTATTTTAAGTAAGGTCACACATGTATACCGACTTAAATCGAATAGGATGTGAGACTTTGAAAAAGAAAAAAATCCAACCTCGCAACACAAACGTCATAAAAACATTTTGAATACACATGGGAAAATGTGAGGTCACAAAACTGATAAGTTTTATAAATAACCACAAAATTGAAACTCGCATATAAAGAATTTTCCAAACATCAAACTGAACCGTCACTAAGGCAGCTCTGCAAAGCCGTGAGCCAGCTCGACTATGGAATGTACATGAAGAGACACGAAATGCACATAACATTGGCACATGCTAGACATGGGTCCGGGCTAGCAGTCTAAGACAACTATCTAAAGCACTCAAAGATAAACACCAAATAAACAAACAGCAACATTTAGAAGTAGACTTAGAAATAACAACTTCTGAATGAGATTGGAATTAATTTTCCGGCTGTGAGACTAAATTAGTAGTTCAAGCACTGAAGAAATTACCATACAAGCTAAACAGTCTGGAACCAATATCAACATTAGATCATTATTAATTAGCATGGGACGCCAAGAATCACAAGTTGTAAAAATTAGATTTAAAGCATCTCGGCTTAGAAACCCAGTCCCAAAGGGATGGGGTAAGGCAAATAAAAAACCTTTTTCTTGTGCGACTATTAGAGCATTAAAGGAGAAAGTCAGAACATGTTCTCGCTGGAGGCCAGAAGGGAGAAGGGGGAAGGGGGGCATGACAGATGGACATGACAGAGACCTTCAAGTTCCTGAAAGGAATAAACATGGGGACATGCATTTAGGCTGGTGGGGGATTCAGGAAGGATGTGAGAAAGTTTAAATTTACAGAGGGAGTGGTTGAGCCATGGAACAGCCTACCAGTAGAGGTTGTGGGTGCAAAAACCATTAAAGCGTTCAGCGCATTGGACACGGTAGAGGGTTTACATTTACTCCGGGGCAGCAGTAAGGCAGGGAATGTGCGATGGGGGGGGATGAGGGCAAAAAACACATCTATACAATAGATCATGGGATAGAGTACAGCAAAACCGGGCAGACTGGATGGGCCAATGGTGTTTTTCTGCCGATATTGTGTATGTTTCCATCCCAGGCCATTCTTAGGTTTATATCTTACATCAAAGTAAGGCTTTGTACACACTTGTGAACTGCATTTAAAAACATTTTATAAAAATCGGACTAAAGCTTAAGCGTCCACACTGATTTTTTTAACCCATTCTTTAGTCCGTGTTTACACACGCTTTGCGAACACACTGCGTAACAATTGCGACAGCTGTGCTTAGCTGTTTACAGAGTTGTATTGGGGTGAAGCACGGAAACACTGTACACATTACCAAAGGTAAGTGTGTTACCATTAAAGCATTTTTGAAACCGGACTCTAGACTAGGTAGACTCGGGATTAAAGTACAGTTATCAAAAACAGTTTAACTGCGGCTGAAATGAGTCTCCAAACCATGTTACGCAAGTTGTGGATGCATGGAATGGCCTTCCTGTGGACGTTGTGGGGTCAAAAATAGTGGGGGAATTGAAGAATACATGGGACAGACACAAGACAAATATAGTGGGGGGTCGGAGGAAGTAGGCTGTTGGCTAACCAGGATCTGCAGCTTATCCAATAGGTAGGGGAAATGGGCAGGCTAGGTGGGCCAAGTGGTCCTTATCAGCAGTCAAAGTCTACGTTTCTGTGTTTTCTGTGTGTTAAGCTCTCTAACACAGTTTAAGTACCAGAGTGTGTACAAAGCCTAAGAAACAGCCCCTGAGGGGTGACATAGTGGCACAGCAGTAGTGCTACAGCTTGCCATGCCGGTGACCCAGATTCAGGATTGGACTCTGGTCATTTGGTTCCTGATCGGGGAGGGAGGCTCAAGCATCTCAGGACAGCTCTCCTCCCCAGCGAGGGGGGGATGCCTTTCCGCTACTCGGGCTTGCCAGCTAATGGAAGCCAGGTGGCAAGCCACAGGATGTCAGAAATGCGCATCTCCTCCGCACGTATGTGTGCATATAACTGCACACGGCACTCCTCGGGAGTAAACCAGAAGCTGGAGGAAAAGCCTTGGTCCACAGCCATATAGCACCCCTGCTGGTCCATGCACAACCAACATGGGTGGGACCCCAGCACTATCATGGTCCTGGGCAAGCAATGGATAATCAATAAGTCCACGAGGAAGCATTGACTAGGGTGGGTGGTGTGGGGGTCAGGACACAAGGGATGAGATAAAACTTAACTGAAACTTAATAAACAAAAAAAGTGCCCCCTGAACATATCTACAATAAGTCATGCAATATGTTTGCTGACTTGCTCCTTGCAGAGGCACTAAGCCGAACATGGTGTTTAAGCCTAGTGAGAGCCAATCCTACTTTTCTAGTTTACAGAGAGCTAAGCTGATACTTGAGGCTCATGACCCAAGCCAAGTTTTACTCTGTAACGTCAATCTCTCTCTCTTAAATTTATCCTCGTTCATGGCCCAGGGGCAGCGCGATTCACTGCTATGAAGGCACCCCAATTTCAGAAGACAGTATGGGGTGCCGCATCAGGAGGCAGACTAGACCGCAGCAATGCCACTCAGCAGTGCACTGCTGTGGGGGAAGGCTGGGGTCTGGCTCCAGTGACACAGTAACCCTAGCAGTGGGCCAAGGAGTTAACCTCCACAGCAACACTGCTGCATGCAGCCGAGGCCATCAGCAGGCTCCACCCACACATGGGGAGATGTAAGGACAAGGGAGAAACCAGGGAGAAAAGCCCAGGTACTGTCTCTATGATGGCCAGGGCTGCTGGCATCCCCCTGGATCCTAGTGCCTATCCTTCCTCTGAAGCCCATGCCATGGAGGAGAAGCTGTGGGGGATATTGGGGTGGCATTGCATCCAGATGGGGACGTGGGTCGATGGACCTGAATGGGGTATGTCCCTAGGATCAGTGTAAATCCCTGAGATGAGCATGGCTGGAAGGAACAGCTCTATGGAAAAAGAATTTATCCTGAAGTTTTTTAATTAAGCCATTAACTTCTTTTCCTCTGCTTTCTTCTGCTTTTTGCAGTGTAAAGAATACCATAAGATTTTCCTCTGATGGCCTTGAAGACTTCACAGACTGAGGCAATGAAAACCTTGAAAGCCGTATGAAGTTCAAAGCGTATCTTGGCTTCCTTGACCACCCAGTCTATAAAGGATGGATCCCTTAAAAGGAGTGGGTCTATATGCCAAGAAGTGTATTTAGGCAGAGGAGGAGCTAACTCCAGTAGGACAGGCATCAATGTGTGATTTGATAAAATGATTGAGCCCATGTCTGCTTCATGAAGGGCCTGGATGAGTGATGTTGATAGAAGCCATCTGTCAGTTCTGCTGCGAGTACAGTGGGGAGGAGAGAAATAGGAGCAGTCTCTCCTCATGTGCTGAGAAAAGAGCCATATGTCTGTGAGGGAGCGTTTCTGGAGGAGGTTTTGCAAGGCTGTTCTGGGCCTAGAAGGTTGGGTGGTGGTGTCTCTACTCCTGTCAAATGTGCTGTCTGCAGGAATGCTGAAACTCCCCCTCCCCAACATGAGAGGAGGGGTGCCGTCAGTATTTTCTACACTCCACTGGCCTGCACCAGGCCTGTGAAAAAAGTTGGATAATTTATGTTTGGTCTGTAAACATAGTAATTGGCTGAAATGGGTTTTGGACTTTGACGAGCACCTATCCATTGTAAAGGTCAAAATTTGCCACTGTAGCTTTTTATGAAAAAGTATAGAGACACTATTCATCTTCAGGTAATCTGTGCTGTACATCTTATTGCCCACCCAGTCCTTCCCATTTAAGCTTTTGAGCCTCCCCTCTTGTCAAGTGCTTCTCCTGCAGTGGTGCCCCCATCTGTACACATCTTGCCGGGATATGAAAGGATATCCGTTTTATTGAGTTATTTATGCTGCTGACATTCCAAGAGGCACAGCTGATGTCTGTTTCGGTCACATGGGGTGGGGGGTACAAGAATGTCATGAACCAAAGAGGTGTGGCTACAAAGTCACAGATCATTTCCTGTCTAGTGCCCACACCATGTGAGGCCTGGGAACCACCATGAGTGTTCTCTGTATCATTAACTCTTGGGCAAAGGTGGACAATGTCCTGAGGAAACCCAGATTGTTGTTGCTGGGATATACTCATCTTGTATCAGATCCTCACTGACCACTGGTCTACATCTGCTTGCATTCATGGATTTGCAATGTACACATTACCCAAATATAAAAAGCAAACAAACAAGAGAACAGAAATTGTGGCCAGGACAGCAAACATCAGACTTCTCAAAAAAGTAGAAGGTCCAGAATCCAAAATGTTCTTACAAAGTTGGCTGCCTGAGGTGACGGGATGCGGAACAGTCAATGTTAATAAAGCTTACTGCATTAACCCTCCCCAGGCCCAAGATTCACTGAAGGGCCTGGACACCTTGCTCCTCACAGCAGCATTGTCCACTGAGAAGTTTAAATCCTGAAAGCAGTTGGGAACAAGACACAATCCTGCATGGCAACCGGACGGTGATGTTGTTCCCTGACCTGGCACATGTCACGAGCATAGGGCACAAGGTCTTCAATGGTGCAAGAAGAAAACTGAGTCCTTGAAATTCCCTACACCCTTCTCTTTCCAGCCCACATTCATTTTTCAGTGGGCAGTCGTAATGATGCCTTTAGCGACCCCAAAGAAGCTGGGGGCTGTGTTCAGTGGCCAGAGTCTAGATATCACACAGCAGAGGGAGGTGCTGAGGCTTCAAGGGAGGATGACTGATTTTTATTTACTTATTTATTTTACTTACTATGCTTTATACATCCGGCACGTACCCCTTCAGCCTCCCACCCCGTAAGCGAGCCCTAGTGTCCTCCACCCCAGTGCACCCTGAATTACTCCCCCCGGGGTGGAGCCCTCAGAGTCCCCAGGCACTTACTCTGGGGGTGCCCCAGGTAACTGATGCAGTGGTGACCCAGGGCCGTCACGGGCGGGGGGGGAGACATCACTTGGGCGCCGGAGGATTTTTCTTTATTGGTGAAGGGCAGGTCTAGCAGATGCCACGTCACGCCGCATCATGAGTCAGACCACCCCCGTGACACTAGTTGGTGCTCCGGTGCGTCCCATGGTCACTCAGGACCACCAAAACTGGAGTCACTCTCCTCCCTTGGGGTGGACAGTGTGCTACGGTCACTCAGTCCACCACTGTCCCAGCTTGCACTCGAGTGTCTCAAGTCCATTCCCAAACCCAGGGCACCCACATTGCAGCGGTAAACCTTTCTGCTGTGCCGACGGGCCGGTAAGGAGGGCTGATCTATCAGCTTGTGGTGTGCAGGTACAAAATCTGCATTATACAATGGGGTCTAAAAGTTCAGTTTCTTGATTGGTCGGCTGCTACTTTATACCGTGGAGTAATTTTTGAATAACCACCGTATAAAGTACCAGCCAACCGCACGTTGAAAAAATAAAAGTAAAATCATGCCACACAGATTGTTCCAACACACTCTTGCAAAGTCGTCATTTTTTTTCTCCTGCTAACAGGCCGTTCTGCAAAATAAAAAATCATTAGCGAAAACAATATCAAATGCTATATTTCAGAGACACAGTACCGGGAAGTCAGTCAGTGAAAGCAAAACAGACTAAAAAATGACAGATATACTGAACTGCCTCAACGATCACTCACTCAGCCCATTATGTATTTTTCATATATATATATATATATTTACACATACATATATGTACACACACACATACATACACACACACATATATATATTATATATATACACACACACATATACACACACACGCACATACATACACACACATGCATATATAGTATATATATATATATATATATATATATACACACACACACACACACACACACACACGATATACACACACACACAATATACACATACATACGTGTATATACACACACACACACTTTATGCCCCATTCCCCACCCCTTTTCACCCTCCATGCCCTGTCACACGTACGTGTGTGTGTGTGTGTGTGTGTGTGTGTGTGTGTGTGAGGCACGCCACACAGCGGCTCCAAGACACCTTCCCGCTATTTGCCACCTAACAAGGGTCATGTTAGTTGAGCGGTATCCTTCATTAATCTGTAAGCGACCATTCTTGATCTTAAAAATGAACAAGAAATCCAGCCCTATTCATTTCAATGGGGTGCGCCCCCGCGCTCTCCCTGGCCGCACGTCAGGGATCGACAAATCCCATAGCCCGACGTCCCGGGCTACAACTTTCAGCCATCGGACAATCAATTTCACAGCACTCAGTTGTCCACGGACAACCACATCATTGCTGGCTTTTTTTTTTTGGCTGCTCTTCATTATTTCTGCCACTAGATGTTCCGCAGCTCGTTCTGTCTCTCGCTTGGAGAGGCAGCAGAGTGCCAGTCACATTACCGTGAGTCTGTCCTGCTTGCACTCATTTGCTGTGCCCTGTTGTGTGTGAGCGCCGCTACAGCAATCGGGACCTCCTCGCAACCCGCAATCGGGACTTCCTTGCAACCTGCCCAGCCTATGGAACATCAGCACCCACTGCCAGTGTGCCACACACAGGACTGACAGGTAACGCCACCAGTGGGTTTGTTGATCTGTGCCTGTAAGTCCTAGCATGATATGGGGGGGGCTGTTTGGGCGGACCGAGGAGGACGTTCACTGAGAGGCACCAATTCAGCTGCAAGATCGAGAGTGAGGTGCAGATGCAGTTTGTCTGCAAGCCGGAGTGCAAATTAATTTTGAAGGGCCACCTCGGGGAAGTCTTCAGTGCAGATTACCCTGAGCTGTGTACTCCTACCGTACTGTGCAGCGCTTGGGGGATGCACTGCTTAAGAACAAATGTTTGTGGAAAAAAATTGGAGACTGAAATGGAGAAGGGAGGAGGTGGGGAAGGGTAGGCCAGTTGGGTGATGGATGACGACCGTCTAAGTAGTGAGTCGGATGGGCACACAGAATCAGCGAGTCAGGAAATAATATGTTCTTTTTGGTATATGGTTTAAAAAGCAGTGCTTGTGAGAGAGAAAAAAAAGAAATAAAAGAAGATACACACAGTCACTGACTGAGGACCCCGAGTCAACAACCAGGCAGGGAACCAAAAAGATTCATAAATGATTGCTTGTAATTTAGCAAAGAAAAAGTGTGTGTGTGTGTGTGTGTGGGGGGGGGGGTGATATTGGCAGTTCAGTAGGAAGTGGGACTGGGTTTTGTAGTGTGAAGGGAGCTGAGCTGGGCAGTTTGGGCCAGGGGTGACACAGGCACACTGTATCTAATCTTAGAGGATAGAAACAGCACACAGTAACTAACTGGACTTGTGTGTGGGTCTTGTGTGATCAGTGTGGGACTCTTATCTTGGGCAGTTGGGGAGAGGACTGAGGTGTATTATGTTACTTTAAGTCAGAGAAAGAAGATTAAAGAAAAAAAAGAAAATTCTTGTTGTGTACACTTAAACAAAAGTGTAATATAATAAAAAGCTAATTCAAAAAAGTACTCTATCCCGGTTGACGGGGTGGGGGGGCACTTGTATGAACTGTTGTGCTGTGGATTGTTTTTTTATTTTGTTCTTTTGTAAATACATACACACAGCAGAAGGGTGTGGGCCAGGGGCAGGAAGAGGAACTAATTGCCAGGTCAGGGTTTACTATACAGACTAAAAAAATCTTTACTGTACAGTACAAACTGAAGTGTGGTCCCAGTGTCCCTCTGTACCACAGTAAATATTTACTAAACATATAAGCCGCCCAGACTGCCTTGTACCCTGCCCTGCCCTACACTGGATGTTGATGACGGTTTTCCGAGCTCTCATTCTCATTGCCCTCCTCATTATTCGCGGCTTTGCTCTGGGACTGGCAGTTAACCTGTATTGAATTAACAGTAACATTTACACATACATAATGTTTACTGTTTTCAATAGCATACTTCTACTCTACATAGTATTAATAATGCAACCCCCACACCATTTACTTTGTTATGTAATTTTTTTACATTTTCCTTAAAATATAGCCTTCCGACCATGGACTACCACTCCTAACACTGGGATTACCATTTTTGGCTAGGCCAGTTGTCCTGGACTAGCATGTAAATTTGAAATTTGTCGATCCCCGACGCACGTCATTATGTGCTTGAGTGCAGGGGCGTGTCACCATTACCCGGGGTTTCAGAAGAGGTGGAGCTGCATAGCAATATGTAGAATTAAGAGTGAAAAACTAAGGTATAGACAAGTACTTATTCTTTAAACCAGGCTGGAATAACTATTGCTGAGGACAGCTACCACAATATGTGAGTGGTAGCTGCTATCAGTTAAGTCGGAAAATCACTTTAATATGCAAGATAATATGTTGACTGTTGTGACATTTTATGATCTGCTGTTACAGACTACTGATCCAGAGTCTGCCATTACCACGTGGCATGGGGGTAAAGCCTTAAACAGCAGCTGACACCTTCAGGAGAACTTTAACAAAACATAACATTTAGACACAGTTCAGCTTGCATTTCACATTAGTTTTGTATTCTTCCTCCCCATTATTTATTACTCAAGTCATCTGCATGAAAACAGGATCTCTGCTCCTTAAGAGTTCATCTATTCTTGTTGCTGTCTCCCCACCTGAGGTCATAATGCCCTGCTTGTGACATCACAGTTACTCCCGTGGCAACAGATTGTGATGTCACAACAGAAGAGTATGGCTTGAAGTAGGGAGTAAACTACAGAGGCATATTAACTCTAAGGGAAATCTAAGGGACAAAAATCATGTACTCGTGGAAATGTACTCAGTAATAAATAGCAAGGAAGATAAGTATATAGAACAGATATGGAATGCAAGCTGAATTGTACCCAATTATTATGTTTTTCATAATTTTCTTTTTGGTGTCAGTAGCTCTTCAAGACCTGAAATGATGGTCTACCAGGAGTTTACTGGGGCTAGAAGCAAGTAAGCAGGAATAACCAGCAATCTGATCTTGTTGTCGGGTACACATCAAATCCCAGTCAGGAGTAACAGCCATCCTCGAGGTAGCTTGGGGTTCCGTCCGTAGGGGAAATTCCCAAGTTTGTCCTGATAGGCGAGACAGGTATACCCTGCAATGCTCCCAGTCCAAGTCAGCAATTACAATACCAGTACTTACAATATTACTGAGGTTACAGCGCCCTTAATGGTAAGCAACTAGTTACTTGTAAGGCAGACAGTTATTGTTAGGCTCATAGGAGCTCACGTGAAACAAAGATTTCAGCTCTTATATATAAATATTTAGAAAATGGGTGAGAAAAATCAGTAAAAATGCTGTCTCCTGATTGGACAAAAAACACACCACATGACCATACATTATCCCACAATGACCACATGCCTGCATGTCTTTCTATTTTTCACCCCCCACCAAAACAATGCTGGCCATTTTATAAGAAAGATAATCCACTACAGGACATGCAGTCATGCTGTGATATACATATGCCTTGGGTGGTTGAATGTACTTGACCTGCAGCCTCATGCCTCACAAAGCACATCAAGGCATTCATATATCAGAGAATGACCGCACGCCCTGTAGCAGAATTATCCGTTATGTAGATCTGTGTGTGTTTCTTACTGTATAAGCACGTTATCTCGTGCTGTTTGTACAAGAGGACCACAAAGCAAAGTTGAGCAGCTCTGTCAGCCCAAACAGCATGAGATAATGTTCATATGTAGTAAACACACACGAAGTACAATATTAATGTATTATGAAGCAAAGATTTTCCGCCACAATAAAATGGTCAGTGTAACTGTTTAAAAAGCATTTTTATTTGTTTATAGCTTTCGCAATAAGTGTAAATCAACTGGCTGTGCTGCAAAAACAAACTTTACTATGGAAAGGCAACTCTGCAGTGGCCATGACCCAAAACTCACCTTGCACACTATAAATAACCTGTTAGAAAGGAACAGAAAAGATGACCCCCATCTCCCTGTCTAGGGATGGCAGATTCATCTGTGAGCCCCAGGAAACTGCCAACCTTTTCAATGCCCACTTTAGCAACCTGGACTGCTACAAGCCCGTTGTCTTCCCCACTATCCGGAAACCCTACTGAGCATACCCAGTCATCCCCTTCTCCCCCTGGCTCTTCCCTAGCCATCCCCAAATTCTACTTCTGCCTCCTCTCCCTAAGAGAAGTCTCCAACTACATTAGGAAAAACAATCCAAGACCCTGTCTTGGCCCCGATGGAACTGACTTCCACATCCTTAAACTCGCCTTTGCTCCCATCGCCATCCCCCCTCACAAACATATTCAATTTCTCTCTTTGCACTGGGGTATTTCCTAGCAATTAGAAGAATGCCATCATAAAGCCCTTGCTCAAATCTGACCCAAAAAACTGATTGTGGTAACTATCACCCCATATCCATTCCTTCCCCATTCTCCAAGATCTTCAAGAAAATTGTTCTAACTTAGATTAGGCTTTTCCTTGATAAGTTTAATCTGTTCACTGATTCCCAACATGGTTTCCGGTTTGGACACAACACTGAGACAGCCCCTGTCAGTTCCACCAGCTCTGTGGTTAAGGCAAATGATGAAGGGCTCTGTACAGGTGCCGTCTTTGTCGACCTCACTAAGGCCTTTCAGCTGGTCGACCACAACATCCTCCTCTTATCCCTTTCCTCGCTGAATGTCTCAGGGGATGTTGTCAAATAGTACAAGGACAATCTCGAGGGCCACTCACATAAAACCGTCACCTGTGCTTTCTCCTCCGAACTCTGCCCCATCAAATATGGAGTCCCACAGGGCTCCATTCTTGGTCCCCTGCTCTTCTCCCTGCCCGTTAACTCCATCCCAGAAATCTGCCAGTCTACTGATCTCATCCTTTATGTGGACGATGCTGTCCTTTTCTGCATGGACAGAAATCCTTCCATCCTCCTCGATAAACTTAAATCAGATTTTAACAAGCTGCACTCCTGGTTCACCTCCCACAGCCTCAATTCTAAAAAAAAAAAAAGTCAATGGTTTTCTCAGGCCCCCAAAAAAGCTACAGACTTTGCTTTCCCCCTCAAGGATAACCATGGCAACCTAATTGAGTGGGTCTCAGAGTTTAAATACCTAGGCATTTACCTCGACTGCCACCTTAAATTCAAACATCACACTAACCAAGCAATTAAGAAACCTCATCAGAGGCTTGGCACCCTATACAGGTTAAAACAATACCTTATCCCAGGCACCAAGGCCCTTCTCGCCAGCAGCTTTCTGTTCCCCGTTCTTGATTATGGATCTCTGATATACACACCCTCCTTCTCCCTAAAAAACTTTAGTAGGCGAGCCGGCCTGGTGGGTGGTGGTGCTGAGGGTTGAGGGGCTGGATGTCACACCTTGCACCACACCAGTGACCCGGGTTCGGGAATGAGCCTGAGTTGTCAGGGGTAGTGGGGGGACGCGAGGCGCGGGACTGAGCTGCCATGAGGCAGCTCTCCTCTCCCGGGGAGGGATGAGGGGTTTCCCCAGACCTTGGCTGCCACCTGGTGGAGGACGGATGGCAGTTCGGGCAGTGGAGAGACCAGCGATAGCCAGGGGCAGGGTGGAAGGGGCTGAGCCAGTACCTGGAGTGCGCGTGTGCCTCCGAGCGCATGCACTGCCATGTCTTCCGGGGTTCCGGGATCTTCAGAGAGAAAACCGGGGGGAAAAAAGTACTAATTAAGAATAGGCTGAGAGCCACCTACTGCAACATAATCTGGTTTATCTCTGGCCTCCCCAGGTATACACACCATTGGGACCTCTACCAGGCGGTACTGGGTCACTATAGCACGGACAAAACCATGCATGAAGAACCGCGCTGTCTTAAGTGCGTATGGAAGTACAGCGACGGGTATTACAGCAATACAAAAATATTGCTACGCCTGTCGCTGTGGAACTGAAGACGGAAGTACGGAAAAGGTCAAGCTGTTCTCATGGTGGAGTGGCCAAGGCACTCGACCCAGCAGAAGGCGAGGGGGGAAGGGGAGACCAGGTTTCGAAACCCTGATCAAGGGAAATTTTATTTTACTCCAGTCTGTGTGGCCACAAGTAAGTGCCACAATGTGAATTTTAACTTGCTCCTCTGTCCAAACCCTCTCGGAGTTGATTATAATTATTCCGGGGGGGGGGACAGAGACTTTCATGTCGGGGGACATGGGGCGAAGCACACCTCAAAAACTAAAGAATACAATCTGGTTTTGTGATGGGCCGGCAGGCACCTGACGGTGTCCGTTCTGCCCTGGACATGATCGACAAGATCCAACGTACCCGTACGCCGGCTTGCCTACTAAGTTTAGACGCCGAAAAGGCATTCAACAGGGTCTCGTGGGACTTCCTGTTCTTGGTGATTGAGCACAGGGGGTTCCCCGAGTCCTTCATAAATATGGTGAGATCCCTGTATACGGGCCCACAGGCATATATTAGGGTAAACGGAGGACTGTCTAACAGATTCCAGCTGGACAGGGGCACCCGTCAGGGCTGTCCCCTCTCCCCCCTTTTGTTTGCTCTGTACATTGAGTCCTTGGCGGAGGTGGTCAGAAGGTCGCAAGATGTGACAGGGATTGAGGTGGGGGGAATTCAGAAGAAGATCTTGCTATACGCGGATGATGTCCTGCTGTCCCTCTCCCAACCACATAAATCTATAGAATGCGTGTGGCCTATACTGGAGAATTTTGGGAGGCATTCGGGTTACTCCCTAAACAAAATGAAAACGGAGGCCTTGAGTTTCTTTTTCAACCCACCAGAGTCTATCCGTCAACTCCTCCCAGTAAACTGGGCAGCTGAGGGGATGAGATATCTGGGGGTTCATATTACAAAACATCCATATAAATTATTCCAGGCAAATTATTCACCATTGACAACTTCTCTCAAAAAAGATCTGGAAAAGTGGTAATTGAATAACCTCCCAATGCATGCCAGAATTCAAGCCATATCCATGAATGTATTACCTAAATTCTTATACCTGTTTCAATGTATACCCATCTATCTACACAATTCTAACTTCCGGATGTGGCATAAATTGATCTCCAGATTTGTCTGGGCTAACAAGAGACCAAGGATAAGGCTAAAAACATTACAGACCCACTGGGAGGCAGGCGGTAGATCTCTTCCAGACCTGGAGGATTATTTTCTCGTGGTACAACTGAAGCAGTCTCTCCAGTGGTCGGGTCCCGGCTCCGCCTCCAGTTGGAGGGAGATGGAAGGGGGGGAAGAAGAGGGGGATGGTAGACTACCTCTCGAGGATCGCATAGTAACTCCTCTCTTGGCCCGGTACCACCCAGTGCCCTGCCTTAGTTTGGTTGGGGAGACCCTACGAGCAGTTCATAGACTCTGGCAAAAATATAAACTGCTTCCTTCATTATGGACCCTTAGGAGACTGGCCTGGGCTGAGGACTTTCCCCCAAACCGTATAGATCACACTTATAAACAGTGGACTAGATTGGGCTTGACATATCTTGGGCAGTTTCTTCAGGGTAACGTGTTCTTAGACTTTAACTCACTCAAGAACAGTTTTGGTCTTAAGAACTCAGACCACTTCAGGTTTCTCCAAGTGAGAACATATATGACTTCCCTTCAAAGGAAAACAATGAGTCCGGATGGAGTGGCCCCCTTACTACTAGCCATCCAACAGATAAAATCATCGATGGCCCAAAAGGGTCACATTTCCTCCTTATATAAGGCCTTAAGAACCGTGAGACCGGACCCCTTAACTAGAATTAAAAACAGATGGCAGGAAGAAGCCAGGTCGGGTGATATACCTCTTAATTGGCCCTTGGCCTTTGCCACTGCCAAATTGGCAACCAGATCACCACTTTGGCAAGAATTTGCCTGGAAAGTAAGGGTCCGCTTCTTCCTTACCCCGGTAGTGCTGAATAAAAGAAACCCAGGTGTCTCATCTGCTTGCTGGAGGGGGTGTGGGGAGGCTAGGGCAGGATACCTCCATATCTTTTGGACATGCCCCAGGTTGAAGGGATTTTGGGCTGATGTGATATTAGCAATAAAGGAAATTCTCGCCATTACGCAGCGGTTGGACTGGGAGGAAATGATCTTAGGGATACCTCCCCCAGAAGTTAAAGGTCCAGACTCTATGTACCTCTGGGCAATTTTAACGACAGCGGCTCTTAAGGCGATCACCAAGACTTGGCTGAGCCCATCTCTCCCCCGGAGGCGGGACTGGGTATCGATCATAAAAGGCCTGTCCGAGTTGGAGAAACTCACTTTCAGGATAAACCATAAGTCCTCACTTTTTGTCCAAAGATGGTTGAGGTGGGTTATGTGGCAACAACTTGAGGGGGAAGCTTTAGCTGGAAATTAAAGATGGAGATTACCTGTCCCCCTGGACGAGGACGCCCCGGACTCTTACCCGTATTTATATGTGTGAATTCAATCTATGTCAACTTAACTTGGGTCGAGGCGGGCTGCCAAACTTGGATTCCACCTCCTAGGTATTGGATCTCAACCCAACTGCTATTACATTGAAATGAACTGTGCTATTTGTATGTACATTGTATAGTTTCCGTACTGATGATTCTCAAAGTTGTAATCAATTTTTTTTTTCTGCAGTGCTGAATTGATGAAATAAAAATGAAAGTTTAAAAAAAAAAACCGAAAGAATTCATCAGATGTGAGAAGATTCTGTGCAGTTGGTATTATGTACTGCCGCTGTGTTGCTGCATGCTGTTGTCTGTGCATGTTGTTTCCTTGTGTGGTTTCTCCATGACATTATGACCCCCATGCCCTACCAGGCAGCTAGCTGGCTCTCTTTAGAAGGCAGGTTTAACTTCAAAATTCTCTTCTCTATAAAGCCCTCTGGGGCCTCCTTCCCAACAGTGTTACCAACATCTTCCAGAAACCTGTTATCTCCAGACCCACCCGACTCTCCACTTGCTCTTACTTTGTCACTCCCTTCTGTCACAGTTCCCATGGTCAACACTCCCTTTTCTTCAAGGGTACCAAGCTTTTCAACAGCCTTCTTCCCACCCTGGCCCTATGCCCATCTCTTTCCTCCTTCAAAACCAACCTTAAACAGTTCCTCTTGGATAACTTCCCTTGTAATTGTACCTAGCTTTAGTTTAGCATCTCCTTGTTCCCTTGTCTGCTTCTTTCTGTCTTCCCTCCTCCCCCTCACCCTCTAGGTCTTCTTCCCTTATCTTTCAGTCTTACTTGCTCTTTCTGTAACTGCTGCTTTTGCTCACATGCCTCTTCCAGTATTAAAAAAAAAAAAAAAAAAAAAAAAAAATGAAAACATGAAATTGTCTCCCCCCCCCAGGTAATACTGAAAAGTGGTACACTCTGAACGTCGCTCTGAATGCCATTACGGCAGCGGGTAGTGGCTGATGAAACCAAGCTAAATTCATTTTAGAAAAAGAAAAAAAAACATTCTGGGGGCATTTTCATTTATTTTCTTAAGTATTTCTCAACCTGACTGGTGTTTGTTAAGAGGCAAAGGAACACAGAGCAGGATGGTGAGCAGCTGGAGTCCGCAGAACAAGAACGTTGAGCATGGTGCATGAGGCATCTGTACGCTCAGTAAGAGGTACAGTGCTTTGCGTCTCTGCTCTGACTGGATGAAACTCAGACTGTTTTATAATAATTATTAATATGAACTGACAAGGGACCTACACAGAGGCGGGTTACAGATTCTGTGTTGCTTTAATTAATGCTATACTTTTATGCAAGGCATTGTCTGAATTATGCTTCAATGTGTACACTAGTTGTTTTCTATGTTTGCTTGCGCACACGTCTGCAGCAAACATCTTGTTACAATAACAGGGTTTCAGAGGTGGGTCACTGTCGGGTCCAATGCAGTTCAGACTGCAGTGGGCTCGACAGTGACAGCCCAATAATCAGCAAGGCTAATCATGACAATGTTCCCGGCTTGATGGGCATAAACTTTGTATAGTTGAAAGGAAAGAGCCACTCCAATCCAAAGTGGCTCTATCCCTGCACCTGCATCATGCCACCCAGCAAGCCAGCTGAGCAGCATCACAGTCAGCCTGCTGTCGTCCTCCTTTCCCATGTACAAACAATCCCGCCCTCTGCCAAGTATCCCTCCCACCTCCCCGTCGCTTCCCATGCCCCTTTTAAACAATCCCACCTCTGTCAAATGTCCCAACTACCTCCCCAATCCCCGCCTCTGCCAAGTATCCTCCCACCTCCCGCCGCTTCCCATGCCCCTTTAAACAATCCCACCTCTGTCAAATGTCCCAACTACCTCCCCAATCCCACTCTGCCAAATATCCTCCCACCTCCCCGTCGCTTCCCATGCCCCTTTTAAACAATCCCACCTCTGTCAAATGTCCCAACTACCTCCCCCAATCCCGCCCTCTGCCAAGTATCCCTCCCACCTCCTCGTCGCTTCCCATGCCCCTTTTAAACAATTCCACCTCTGTTAAATGTCCCAACTACCTCCCCAATCCCACTCTCTGAGGCATCCCTCCCACCTCCCGCCGCTCCCATGCCCCTTTTAAACAATCCCACCTCTGTCAAATGTCCCAACTACCTCCCCCAATCCCACCTCTGCCAAGTATCCTCCCACCTCCCCGTCGCTTCCCATGCCCCTTTTAAACAATCCCACCTCTGTCAAATGTCCCAACTACCTCCCCAATCCCACTCTCTGCCAAATATCCTCCCACCTCCCCGTCAGCTTCCCATGCCCCTTTTAAACAATCCCACCTCTGTCAAATGTCCCAACTACCTCCCTAATCCCACTCTCTGCCAAATATCCCTCCCACCTCCCCGCGCCTCCATGCCCCTTTAAACAATCCCACCTCTGTCAAATGTCCCAACTACCTCCCCCAATCCCACTCTCTGCCAAATATCCCTCCCACCTCCCCGTCGCTTCCCATGCCCCTTTTAAACAATCCCACCTCTGTCAAATGTCCCAACTACCTCCCCCAATCCCACTCTCTGCCAAGTATCCCTCCCACCTCCCCGTCGCTTCCCATGCCCCTTTTAAACAATCCCACCTCTGTCAAATGTCCCAACTACCTCCCCCAATCCCACTCTCTGCCAAATATCCCTCCCATCTCCCCAATGCTTCCTGTGTCCTGTGCCCCTTTTAAACAATTCCACCCTCTTCCAAGTATCCCATCTACCCCCCCCCAATCACTTCCTGTGCCCGTAAATATGAACTTGACACTGGGGGTGCCCAATCCCCAGTGCTGGTAACTGAAATAAAGGAAACCATCCCTCAGTGTTTTTTTTTTTTGTTACACTCTAAAAAAGAAAATGATCCATCAATGTCTGTTGCTGCACCGCCCCCTGCCACCACTCTCCCCCCTCAACCCCCACACCTCCCTATGGAGTGTCCAAGGCTGTAATCCTCTCTGGACCAGAGACATGTCTTCATTCTTTAGCACCAGACTGGGAACTGAGGAAATCAGGTAAGCGTGGTCACCGCATTTCATTATGTTTTGAACTTCTACTCATAACTTGGTCAGTGTTCAATATTTTTCTCCCACATTTTCAACATGGACTTTCTGGGACCCCACCTCATGAACAAGGTAGGTGAACTTTTTCAAATCTGGCCTGAAATGTGATTTCGCAGTCGCTCTGTGAAATCACCTTTTGGGCAGGATTTGAACATTTTTATCTACTGGATTCATGAGGTGGGGTTATGAAACAACTATGTTGAAAATTTGGGGTCAAAATATTAAAAAAGTTATGAAGGTACATAGAAATGTTTTAATGCTCGCTCATAACGTAGGTCATTTTTAATATTCTGATCCCAAATTTCAACATAGCCATTTTTTCACATCACCTCATGAATGTGACAGGTGTCGTTTTTCAAATCCTGGCCAAAATCCATTTTTGCACTTCTGGCGCAATATGTTTTGGATAGTATTTTATAAACGACATCTATCATGTTCAGAAGGAGGGGTCATGTAAAAAGTGTTGAAAATTTGGGGTCAAAATGTCACAAAACAATGAAGTTATTATGAAGAAACGTTGACTTTTATTTAGCATCTACTCATAATATTGCAATGTGTGCAGACTATTTCAGATTTTGGTCCCAAATGTGCATGTGGTCCTTTTGTTACCCCCACCTGATATGAGAATCACAAGTGTCATTTTCCAAATCCCTTTGAAACATGTTTTTTGCACTCAGTCTGTGAAACCTCATTCAGGACAGGATTTTAAAAAGCCTTTCTGTCTTGATCATAACATGGGATCATAAAAAGACTATGTTGAAAATGTGGGGTTAAAATGTGAAAAAACAGCTAAATTATGAAGAAACATTGAATGGTTCCAATGTTTACTCATAACTTTATTTTTGCAGATTTTGGCCCCTAATGAAATTCTGTAGATTCTTAGGGAGCAAGATTGATCGTGACCAGCTTCCAGAGATAAATTAATAATATTTATTCATAAAGCACTATATCAATAAATATCAAAGCACTGTACAATTTTCTAAAAACACCACTCAAATAAATACAGCAGTTCAAAAACAATGCAAAAATAAAAACAGAACAGTTAAAAAACTAAATGTGCAATTCAACATATTAAAACTCCGGAAGGCACATAAAAACAGGTGTGTTTTTAGAGTGATTTTAAAGCTGTCCACTGTCTGGCACTCTCGTATCCGACGAGGTAGAGAATTCCACAGGGAGAGAGCAGCAAAGGCAAAAGCCTGTGCTCCCGAGGTCTTCAATCGCACCCTGGAAATCTCTAGCAATCTCTCGTCATTGAGCGGAGTGGTCTGAGGGGGCAGTAAGGACTCAGAGGATCTTGTAGGTAACTTGTACCCGAACCATGTAGGGCTCTAAAAGTCAACAAGCCAAATTTAAAGGTGATCCACCACTGAACAGGCAGCCAGTGCAGAGTGTGCAGCACAGGCAAAATATGACTGGATCGCGTTGACCCAGACAATAACCTACACTAGCTGTAAGCGGTGGATATCAACCCCTGGAAGCCCTAGGTATAGGGAGTTACAGTAGCTAAGGTGCAAGGTCGCAAATGCATGGACCAAGGTTGAAAGGTCACTGGACGGAACAAGGTGCTTAATCCGGGCGCTGTTCCTCAGATGATAAAGAGAGGACTTGTCCACAGCTGACACCTGTGAACAAAGTGTCAGCCCATCATCAAATAACACCCCCAGATTCCGGGTTTGGTACTAAATCCTGTCTTAAAAAATATCGACTTGTAAATTACCGCATAAAACATCCAAACGGCTAATTTCCCGATACATTTGAAATCCCGACCTACAAAATACTGAAATGTAAAAGGTCATCAGGTGTGATGGTTACCTGGTGCACTGATGAGATGATAAAAGTATAGATAGAAAAAAATAACTTTCTTTGAAAACATAAACACAGCTGAACCACCGGCTGCACCTGAAGCCATCCAATGCTCTTTAACAGAAGCTCAGCTACCAAATTTAACCCCATCTCAAAAAGAAGGGCTCACCCAGAATATCACTCCTGTACAGGTAAGAAATGCTATAGAAAGCCTACCCTTAGCCAAAACTCTGGGACCAGACAGCTTCTCTACTAGTGTCTATAAGACCCACATTGACATATTAACCCCTCCGCTCTCCCCACTCTTTAACTTCACCAAAGAGAACTTGTATCTTAACCCCTCCCTTTAAGAAACACTAATCATACTTTTGCCCAAACCCTATAAAAACTTTGAGCACATGGGAAACTATAGTTCCATCTCACTCCTCAACGAATTTCCGATGCTGCTGCTGCCCGGAGATCCAGAGCTGCAATGACAGTCTACATACGATGCTGCAATGAGAATCTACTAATGCTGCAGCGATCTGTGATGTCTACTACTGGGGTGAGTCATTATTATAATTTTTTCAATGTAATGATGCAGGATTTGGATTTTCTGTCTTTCTATTTTCGGTCTTATTTTTTTTTCTGTATTTCGTTTTTTCGATATTTATTTTTCGGGATTTCATAATTCAGGATCGTCTATGGCAGGAATTAGAATGGATCCCCCAGATTCCACACCTGTTCAGAGGTCAGGAGCTGGGAACCCCTGAGCCTAAGCCCGGATGGCCGCCCTGCCTCCGACCCCCCCCCCCCCAATCCGGCAGCCCGGATCCACCACTAACACTTCCGTCTTGCCAGGGTTCAATCTCAACCAACTGGAATTCATCCAGTCTTGGATTTCACTGAGACAGTTAGAAAAGACTGAAAGCGCACCATCCTGGTCGAACACAAAAGACAGGTACAGCTGAGCATCATCTGCATAACAGTGAAAACTCAGTCCGTACCATCTTACAATGTCTCCTAGTGGGAGCATATACACCGCAAACAACATGGGGAACATCACTGAACCCTGCGGGATCCCACAAGGCAGGGAGATGCACGAGTTAAACCACTCTAACATGGAGATTCCCAGAGGCCATAAAACTAGCAGGCAAATTTAGAAAAAAAATCATAATAGCAGACAAAGGGAATGACACACCAGGACTAAAACACTCGAATCCAAACACTCTGCACAACATGTTTTTGCAAAGTCTTACTGTAAGTACTCCTTTAAATTTGACCCATTGTTCCTCCACGCCATCCAGGCAATACCCCTGCCAGGTCATCTCTGCAGCATTCATCCATATCCCAAAAGACTTTATTTAACTTCAGGCCTTCTGGTGTTGGTATTTCTAGAACCTTTAATGTCTACCATCTGCATTACACAGTAGGATTTGTACAATAATACAGTATTTAATATTATACTTTCAAGATCAGAAGGAGTATACAATCTTTTCTATATATAAAAAGTTGCACAATGTTTGGGATGCAAGCACTTTAAGAAATAAAAACAGACTTGACGTTGACCTGTTTGAAACTGTAATACTGTAGATGTCATCAGGCTATCGAGCATTTATCCTGAAGACATGACTCACCCGCTGTCTGTATTATGGACTAGTCCTGCAGATTTCACTCAGTCAATCCTTCAAAAAGTCTCCCCCAGCTCCATCACCCTGTTTCAACACGCCAACTTACTTACCAAGCCTGCTTCCACTAACCAAGGGCTAACTAGCTGAGGCTTGGCTATGAAACACTGACTCTCCTAGAATGCAAACGTTCAGTGACAGCTCCTTAACTTCCTGCACAGCTACATTTCAGGTTTCTTACTTTCACTTTCCATTTAGTCCCCTGCAATTTCACAAACAAGGTGGCTTGTGTAACAGTTAACCCCGTCAGCCCCAGGTTGTGCTAGATCAGTACTGACCTCTGCTTAGCCAGTCAGATGGCTCATGGCCACCTAAGCCTTGCCTTTTGCCTATGGCCCTTTGACTGAGAGACTGTCCAGCTAGTCTGCTCCCCTCCTACCTTCATGTCATGGTTAGAATAGTCACGTCTCCTGAAGAAGAGGGTCTGCCCTTGAAGCACCAAGGTACAGTCGGATGAAGTTGCTGAGCTCGCAGTCTGTACGGTCTGCACTTTGATTTTTGCATTTTTTGCACCAGTACAGTTGTGTGACAGCTTGCCAGCATAGTTTCACACTTAATAAAACAAGAATAAAGATCTCAAAAGATAGCTGGACTGCTCAACCTCTGTTCTCTGCGATGGCTAAAACATGCCTGCTGTGACCACTAAGAATCAAGCCCGTTTTGCCACTCGTTAATTAAACCTCAGTCTAAGGGTTGGACACAGCTGTGTTTGACGTGGCTGTTTTAAGGGATCCCTTAAAGGGGCAGTTTATGTGGCTGAGAAAAAAAAAAAACCAGCTGGCCTGTCAGAACAGCAGTAGGGATACCACTCACGATACTGGCAATCTGGGTTCCAGAATGAGCCCTGGTCATCCAGGGTCCATCGGAGGGAGGAGGATCAAGTACTGTAGAAGATGCTCTCCTCTTCCATGAGGTAGGGTCGCTGCCTCTGCTGCAGTGCTGCCACCTGGAGGATCACAGGTGGTAGAGCAGCATGAGGCAAGGGAAGGGAGGCAGTATAGCGCAGTGGTTTAAGGCTCTGAGCCGCAAACCTGGAGTCCTGGGTGTGAATCCTACAGCCCTCACTTGCATACTGTGTGACCCTGAGCAAGTCACTTAACTTCCTTGTGCTCCCAGGTCACACCTGTAAACAAGCTTTCAGCTTAATGTCTCTCTCCTGGTTAAAAAAACAAAAGAAAACAAAAAGGGGGGTGGCAGCTGGAAGTGCAGCTGACATGCCATTATACATGCTACTGCACTGTGCTCCTTGCACACCGGATGTCTTTGGCTTAGAAGAAACACAAAGAAAATGGCCCCAGGCTGCCTAGATGACAGGCCCCCATATCTGGTCTCAGCACCACCACCGGAGTTGCTGTCTGACGAAGCACACAGATACAGGAGGAATCCCCCACCCCCACCCAAAAGGGGCATAATTAATAAGGCTCCATGAAGGACAGGCACTCAGGTAAGGGTTACCTTGGGGTGTGCGTGAGGATGCAGTGGCTGGAGATTAAAAGGGACATAAGATATTAAAAAAAAAAAGAATTGTCTGCTTCTGATTCTGTGAGAGTGTCCAGGGTCCTTTACTGAATTAGGCTCACAACTGATTTATTTAGTTTTTGTTGATTAGGAAAGGAGGACTAAATAATTTTACCTCTTTTCAGCCTTGTCCTGGGGGAAGGGGATACAGATGGATGCCAACAGACATTGAAAAATATTAAGCTGTTGGTGGTATTTTTAGTGAATGGGGGAAATTTGGCCAGGACACTAGGGAAATTCCCCTACTCCTGCCAGTAGGGGGAGTGATGGATCTGGACATGGAGCCTCCAGATGTCGACCGAACGCCTTTGGGGACGGATGGGATGTACCCTGCTGAGGGTGGCCAGCGAATCATCCCACAGAAGCTCCTGAAGTAAGTGCTTTAGACACAAGCACGACTGACATTCACAAACCACAGGAAACTATTGAGGATGACACTATCCAAGCAGCAGAACAAAAACTCTCAGAGAAGACCGCCAGGAAAAAAAGATGAAATTTTGGCTGAAATCTCAAAAACTGAAGCAGCTTACCTAGCAGAAGAAAAAATGACTGGATAAGGAGAAAAAGAGGCAAATCAGCAATTCATTAGAGCAACATATAGGAAGATCCTCTTGGGTGTTCGTCTTCGGAGCCTGTAACATCCAGAATGCTTCTATGCATCCTGCCGAACATCCTGGCACCACAGCTGTCCCGCGTACAGTGGCATGGTCTCTGGAAAACACACTCTTGCAGGCAGGCTGGCAACCAATGACAGAGGGGATATGGATTCCCCGACCCCACTATACTGCTTCCAGGTTCTACTCAGGATTCCACACGACCTATTTCTGTAACATCAAGCTGACCGGAGCCTACTATGTCGGCAGAACTGGCTGCACAGTCTAGCGACTGGGTACAATCTGAGAACAGCTCATACCAACGAATACAGGTACAGAGGAAATTTTCCAAGCTCTTGCACAGGTGGTACCGCCCAATGTGGAACAAACTGCAAATAACATTATTCCTGACTCTGAACCGCAGACTGCTAATGATGGCTCTGAGCCAACAATAACGTATGCTAGTCTTCTGAAAAAGTCTTTAGAACAGACTAAAAGAAGACACACAGTTAGACTGTGATATGTGGGGGGCCTTGAATTAGCCCCAGATCATTTTTATGTGGCGAGATCTTTACTGAAGCAAGACATGGGCTTTTCACAGGCAGAGGTGTACACTCTTATACATGCCCCAGGGGAGGCATCATCTGATGTGAGCTTTAGATTAGCCGGTTTATTAGACAGATTCTGGACCTTATACACGGCTCACAAAACTACACCACTGTGGTCCCCATTCCAGGCCATCCCCTTAACAAAACCCACCTTTAAATTAGTAACCATCCGACTCAGGAACAAGGGGGTCAACATAGCAGATATTTCTTGGCTTGACAAGAAATGCGATTCAAGGGACCCATGACACAATTGTAGATTGCGAAGGTTTCTGGACACGAGGGTGGAAGGTGCGAGTAAAGTTACATCAAGATGATTCAGGCATTAAACATCTCCCAAATTGTTTTTATTTAGGCAGGGATAAGGGGATCCTCTTTTACCAGGGTCAACCAAGATCTTGCTACAAGTGCGGCTCACACCACCATATTAGTAATAATTGCGAAGTGTTTAAATGTTTGCAGTGTGGCTCTAATGGCCACTCAGGGTACCACTGCACAGCCACACCACTGTGTCATCTTTGTGATGGGGGGGGGGGCACTCCTTTGCAACCTGTTCCTGGGCCTTTCATAATGAGAATTCTGATTCTGCACAACAGGATTTCTACATTAATACAGCTACAAGACAGACTACAGATGATAGGCCCAGGTCCCCTCCTTTGGTCCCCAGACAGAATCCGCCCCCCCCCACCACCTTCTGAGAACCCTAGCACAGCAGAAATAACTGGAACTACCCACTCCCCCACCCAGAATATAAATTCTGCTTTAAAACCTTGTAATAGTACCATTACCAGGGACCTCATACCACAAGAGCCTGAGATCCGCCCCTCCCCCCATACCTGTAGACCCACCTTTTCAGGTTGTGACAAAGAGAAAAGGTAGGAAAAATGAGAAAGTTGTTGAAACAGAAGAAGAAATACTCACACAAAACAATTTTGCACCATTACAATGGGGAGAGAGAGCTGGAACTGGATTCTGGTGCGCCATCAAAACACTCCTCACAAATGGAGGGAGTCTCCGAGGGGGAGGAACATGTACAACAACCAAAAGGGAAAAAGAAAAGGATGGGTACCCGGTATAGCCTTAGGAAGAAACCCCCTGGCCGATTCTGCTTTTGACAAATGGAACAAGACTGTTTTTCGGCCTCCTTGAACATGAATAGCCTAAAATCGGATAGGAAAAGAAAATCCACCTTCTCATATTTTAATAACAAAAAATATGACGTGGTATTTTTTCAAGATACCCGATTACCCACTCTGCAAGAAATACAAAGAGCTAGTGCAGACTAGATATGGGGACGCACTCATTTGTCAATAGAGGAAGACACCTGACCCGCAGTGGGGTAGGTATCTGCTTGAACAACCCCCTACTTAAAGTTACACGATGTCTAGATATTTTTCCAGGAAGAGCCATGTTACTAGATGCAACCTTAGAAGGCCAAGATTTTTGCTTCATAAATGTCTATGCCCCGCAGGATAAAGCTGGGAGAATCCATCTGTTCAGTCTCATCCAACTCTATTTATTTATTTACATCAAGATCAGTCCTCTTAGGAGATGATTTTAATTGTAGTAGACTCAAAAAAGATAGAGGCCTTAAGAGAGGCAACATTTTCTGTGACGCTGCATATTTAAATAGACTTCTTAGTCAGACCAAACTCAAAAATGTCTTTACAGTTCAGTATGACACTCTACAATACATTTATTTCAGAGGCACTTTGAAAACAAGAATAGGTTATTGGTTTGTAGCCCCATATCTTCCAATAATCTCTTCACAGGTTATACCTGTACCTACATCCGACCACGCCCTTCTTGAAATCAAGCTCTCCCATTCCCCCTTCCCCCAAGGTCACCAAAGGTAAAGGCTACTGGAGACTTAATGCAGTGCTATTATTTATTTATTTAGATTTTGTTGACCAAGGTAAGCCCACTGAGACCAGCGATCCCTTTTTCAGGGGCGACCCGGGGTTGAGAATACCAACCACCTTACCTTAGGTATGGATACAGTAACACAGTATAAGAGCACATTCATAGTCAGTAGTGTATATTTAGACAATTTCAGTTTCATTGCATCAGGGCTACAGTATCAATTGGTTTTTGCTTATAGGCAGTCCAAGGAGAGAGAGATTTTAGTCATTAGTCATTGGGAGGGGTTTGGGATGAGGACATGATGCGGTTGCAGCCGCAGAGGCTCAGCTCAATGAGGTACACTTTAAGACCTGCTTTGAATGAGGAGAGGGAGGGCTTGTCTATAAGCTTCTTGCGGGGAGCAAGTTCCAGAGGTGAGGGGCCGTGAATTGAAAGGGAGTGCTTACCTTGGTTGGTCCAATGCTAGGGATGTTCAGGGAGTCGACTTGTGGTGGACCGAGATTATGGAGGGAGACTTTGGGGGTGAGCAGGTCACTCAGGTGAGGTGGGTGGCCAAGGGAGGTGAATTTATAGATGAGGCAGTTGGTGGCATAGGATAATTTATGCTTTAGGGTTGGCCAGAGTAGGTCGTTGAGAGCCTCGTAGTGATGCCTCCTAGGGGAGGAGTTGGTTCCAAAGCAGGCAATGCGGTGGTAGAGGATAGTGAATTTGCTTAGCTCTGACTCCCTGAGAGACAGGAATAAGGGGGAGCCGTATAGCAGTGAGGGAAGGAGGTTGTAGTTTGCTATGGCGCGTCCTGCTCCTCCAGAAAGGGCGTTACCCAGGTGTAATAAGAGGCCAAGCCTCTGATGCATGGATCTGGTTAAGGCATCGAAATGAAGTTTGTAGGTTAACTCCTGGTCAAGGAGTACCCAAAGGTACCTGAACTGGTCAGAGACTTCTACTGGCCTTCCAAGGGCTGACGAGAGTTGGAGTAACCCACTACGGTCATTGCCCAGCTGTCGGGTCCTGAAGAGGACTGCGTTTGTCTTTTCTTCGTTAAGTTTTAGGTGGTTAGCAGTGAACCACACTTCGAGCATTGTGAGGCTGGCCTGAAGTTTGGCGGAGATAACCGAGGGTTGGGGGTCACTGTAGTAGATTACAGTGTCATCCGCATAGAGCATAAGGTTGCAAGGTGCACAATCCTCTTCAAGGTCGTTTAGGAATAGCGAGAATAGTAGTGGGCCCAGGATGGAGCCCTGGGGTACCCTAGAGGTCACAGGTCTGGGGTTGGAGTGTGCTCCCCGCCAGGACTCTTTGGGATCTATTTGTCAGGTAGCTAGTGATCCAGGAGAGTGAGAGCTGATCCAGGCCAAGGCAGTGAAGTTTGACAAGGAGAAGCTCATGGTTGACCAAGTCAAAGGCCTTGGATAGGTCAATGAATAGGGCGACTGTTGGGGTGCCTAGGTCCATGGCATGAAGTATGTTTGATGTTAGCCAGATGAGGGCGGTGTCGGTGCCATGAGCTTTCTAAAAGACATGCTGTACTTTAGAGAGGAGCAGGTGTTGTTCAAGGTAGTCTTGAAGTTGGTCATATACAAGTCTTTCCTGGATTTTTCCCAGGGGGGCAGAGAAGAGAGATGGGCCTGTAGTTCTCCACTCTTTCCAGAGTTCCTTTTTTGTGGACAGGAACAATGGTCACAACTTTCCATTTACTGGGGACCGTCCCTTCTTGGAGGGATCTATTGATGAGCAGGGTGACGGGGTAGGTGATGGCTGGGGCTGCAGCCCTCAGCAGCCGGGGCTCCAGAAGGTCATTGCCATGAGAGGACTCGGGTTTTATTTTGCACAGGAGGGGCAGTACTGTTTTGGGCTCAACTAGTTTCAGGTGGAATAAGGGGCCAGGTAGCACCCTGTCTGCAAGGGGGAGGGAGGGGGTCCCCGGCACTGCTGGGAAGTGGCCGCTGGGGTTTGTAAAGGATGCACCAAAAGCTTCAGCCACTTTAGTAGGGTCATTGGAAACTGAGTCCCCAATTTGGAGTGAGGCGTCATGCTCCTTTGAGGGGCTTTTGAGGAGAGCGTTTATGTGGCCCTAGAATTTCTTTGGGTCACTTAGGTGGCCAGTTTGGAGGTCCCCAAGGAATTTTGATTTGGTCTGTTTTGTAGCTTTTTTGCATTGGTTCCTCAAGCACCGGTACTTCTCCCAGTCAGGTTTGCATCCGGAGGATTTGTAGAGCCCCCATGCCTTGTCCCGGAGACGCATGGTGTGTTTAAGTTTAGGGTTTAGCCACTTGTGGCAGTTACCCTGTACTCTGAGTTTTTTCCAGGGGGCATGTTGGTTAGCAATGGAGAGGAACGAATTGGTGAAATAATCTAGGGCCTTGTCAATTGTGGGGAGGGAGACAATGGGGCCCCAGTCTACCTTCAGTAGGTCAGAGCAGAGGTCAGCGGGTACAAACCGGCTGAAGTTCCTAGCTTCAATCACTCTGGGGGCTGCCTTGGGGGGTTTATTGGACCAGGTACAGAAAATAGGGGAGTGGTTGCTCAGGGAGTTGGACATGATCCCTGCAGTCAGTATCCAATCAGGGCAGGAGGCGAGCGCCCAGTCAAGTAGGGAGTGGTTGCCTGACTTGGTATGGAGCCTGGTGGGCAAATCGATCACTTGGGTAAGTGATACATCCAGTATTAGGTTCATGATTTTGGAGGTATTTGGGGAAAGTCAGTTTAGGTTGAAGTCCCCAAGGAGGATGGTATCCCCCAAGGGGAGATTGTGGATGGCGCTTGTGAGGGATTCTAGGGAGGCGGCGGCAGTTTGTGGTGGGAGATAGGCACACCTAATAACGTGTGGTTTGGTGTCTCCGAGGAGTAGCTTGACAAGTAATACCTCACCCAGGGATCCATTAGGAGTGGGGAGATCAATCAGGGTAGCATTTAGGGAGGAGTTCAGGTAGATAAGAACCCCCCCCCCCTTCCTTTCCTGTTCTATCCTTTCTTATGGCCTGATAGCCAGTTCGACTTCATGAGGAAGGATGTGGGGCTTTAGCCATGTCTCCGTCACTGCTAGTACATCAGGTTTGTAGAGTAGGGTCCAAGCCTCAAGGTCAGGCATTTTATGCCTTAGGCTCCCAATGTTCATGTGCACCAGTTTGAGCACAGCGGTGTTCGCCCAGAGGGTGTTAGTATGGTCACTAAGCGTGAGGTTAGGAGAGAAAGGACCACGGTTGGTTTCAATGTCTCCCCCGCCCCCGAGTATTAGCCTGAGCCTGGACGAGGGGCCCATGGGGGGGGGGTGAGTGGGTCGGCGAGACTCCAGTGTGGGGGGGGTGTTATGAGTGGAGGTGAAATGGGGGGTTTCAGTGTGGTTGTGAAGGGCTTGTAACGCCTCTCATGTATGGGACTTTTTTTGCATTAATTACGCAGATATTTGGCTCAGGGGAGTGAGAGGGATATTGTTTCCCATCACTGACAGCAGGCAGCAGGGATTTTGTCCATTTTAAAGGGTAGGAGGTTGGCAGTGATGTTTTTGATGCGACCTCTAGTGGAGAGGTCTGATAACCTGCAGATGGAAAAGTGAGCTGATAGGTTATACAGCTCACGTGACCACTGCTATATAGGCAGACACATTTGGCAAGGCATTCTAGATATTATTACTGCAAGGAAATCTCTATATGAGCTTTATGATTCCCCATTAGATGGTGGGAACAAAGCAAATCAGTCTTCTCTGATTTCTTGAAAATCGTAGGACGTCTGACAGGATCCTATCAAACCTCACCATATGATTCACTTAGAAAACAACAATATAAACTATTCTCATTGCAAACAGACACTGATCAGGATTTTTCCTCCCAAATACAGCTGATTAAATGTGAATTAGCAGCCCACCAGTACGACAGAGGAAAATCTCTAGAATTCTAACAGAGGTACAGCATATAAATTTAAAAAGGAAAAATGGCACTCAGGCTACCACGCCAAATAATTTATTGAAGCAAAATGCACAGCAAATTCAGGGATGGTAAACATCAGCATACAAAATCTCACAACGAACTACCCCAGCGCTTCGACTCAAACGGGAGTTTCCCTCAGTGGGTGTGGTTTCTGGGAAGTCAGTTATTTTTACATGGAACATCCATTACAAGAAGGTAAGTCATAATGTTGGGTCATCAAACCCATTATCTATATGTCAATATTGTTTGCTCTGGATAACTAGGGCCCAACTGGCCTGCTGTACCACTCTATATATCTTTGTATATGCCTGTACAAACTGTGATTACTCTACTTAACTATGGCCTGTTTCTGGCCAGCTCATAGATATATAGCAACTTGTTGTACAATTGTGTCTAATCTTCTACACCTTTTCTTCCTTGTGTGTAAATTTCTTGTTTCTGTACTCTGTAAACTGTTGTCTATGTATTATTGACGAGGAGCCTTTGCAAAAGAGTCCCTGACTCAAAGGTTATATTCCAGTTCATCAAATAAATAAATAAATAAATTACTTAATTACTACCCCTTAAGGACACATGACCACATTTAAAGCACTAATGCACCCAAGGACACCAAGCCATTATTAAGAAAAAGTTAATGTTAATAAAAAAGTGCTTTCTCACAAGTACAAAACACACAAAAAAAGCATAAAAAACAGTAGTGTCTCAAATCTTAATCCTTATTGTTGCTAAATTCATCATCTGTTTGAACATTGTCATGTTTTATTACTGTAATCAAAGCTGCTATATATTAAGCACTTTAATAAGCTTTTTAGCAAATAATGAATAAAGAAAAAAGATTATTCTGAAACTGAATCCACACAAGGTAACTGCCAAGGCATCTTCATTGTGGGACCCCTCTGAAATTAAGTCACAGGGAACTTTTATCCAGCAAAACTTCTTGGAATACAGTTTGAGTTTAAAGATGGTGGAGACTAGTGTCCTAGAAAGAGCAAGGGAAGAGAAAGATATAAAATGTTGTGCTCTAATTCATTGTCTACATTGTTAAACAAAACAAAACAGTTTTAGAGGTCAAAGGTCAACATCCACAATGACAAAAAAAACAGAGCCAAGCACACTAATGTCCTGGGAGTGAGACAGAGACAAGCCAGAGAGAAATTACAATTAAATGAAAATTCGGCAGCGAATAATCAAAATGATGGCAACAGCACTGGTAATGTGGCATTTGTAAAAGCAGTTTTTTTTATTTTATTTTTTTTTTAACTAGAGAAACTATTATGTAAAGAAATAGACCTGGCATTCAATATTTCTACTTTAGAGGAATATATTTCCAGAAAGCAAGCACCAAGCGTGTCACTGTTCTACCCTCATGCAGCCTGGAAGAGTTCAGGTTTAAAGAGGAGTGGGTAAAGGTGGCATGTGAATGTACAAAGATCTTTACTGAATTATTAATAAAGGAAGATTCCATTAAATATGGAAAGCTAACAAAAGATTTTAAGCAAGTAAAAGAAAAAGTGGTAGAATACAAAAGGACCATGCTCTATTCAGTGACTACGATACAAAATTACAAACAAAACTGAGCAAATACGAACAGATCATAGTTGCGTAAACTCCTAGGTGGCGCTATCCCAAGGGATACTACCGCTGCCTGGTGACTAGGCACAGATTGAGGGGCCCGAGTTCTGTGAACGGGTGTCTCCACTTGGAGAACAGGGTTAATGGTAACGTGGCTACTCTGGGTACAGCCCTCCAGAACACTGATACCCCCCTCTAATCCCTCTAGTGGACAATGCAGGTGAGGAAATACACCGTCGCAATTAACACCAGAATGCAATGTTAACCCCACACTTGTCGCACTTACCAGCAGGGCTGGATCACTTGGATTGGCCCCGGAGACCCCCTGTAAAACAAGGCCTGTAACAGTAAACAGTAATATCACAGAACTTTCTACACAGAGGTGCACCACAATCAGTTTAAGTGCAAAAAGATTCAGATCCGATTTATTGAAGGGGCTTGAACAAGGGAGGGGCAGTAATCTGGTGTTTGATTCTGGTTCTGATTTAATCAGGCTAAGCATGCATGCCTCTAAGAGTCCCTCTAGCACAGTCACACACACACACACACACACACACACACACACACACTGGGTACCCAGCTGGTCTGCAGGCTAGCCTGAAGCGTTGCCAGGGGTAGGCTGGCATTGCAGCTGTTGTTGGGGCCCTTAGGAAGGAAAAAAAAACAACATGCACTTTAACTCACAATTTATATTCCGGAGCCGGAGGGCTCAGTTCGTAAGGATCAATCAAAACAAATCAGGTGACACAGTTTGACTTGAGCTTTGTTGCAGGGAGCTACCCTGATGTTTACTCATGCTACCCAGACCAGGATGCAGGATGGATGAAATGGAGACCTCAGGCTGAAGTGCTGGTTTGCCAGGAGAAGCAGGGCCCACACAATGCACCGTGGCATCGTTCCTGTTCGCTGGTGTTGAGCAGGAAGCCAAATCCCCAGGCAGGTCTCTCGTTGGGTGCAACTCTGTGGTGTGAGTGGAAATCTAGGCAGAGATGGTGAGGCCTAGACCAGGTGAATGAATCGGATACAGTCCGGTGAAATTATTGGATACAGCTTCCAGCAAACGTAGCACATTCAAGCAATGTGGGGAACCAAATCATAACCCACACTGCATGTTCAGCACAATTATAGTAAAGGACAGGCAAATACCACAGTTAGATGACAGTCTGGTTGCAATTAACAGTGTCTCTGTGCAAACCTTACGCTCTGTGGTGGTTTCAAGTCCTGACAGGCTGATCACTACTAAGCAAATCTTTGGTCCACTTCAGGCAAAATTCACTTTGTCATAATTCATGTTCCGATCGCTAAAGCTGCAATTTCAGATAAAGTCCACTTTCAAACTCAAGGTCTCTCACTTGGGAAGATGGTAGCAGGCAGGCCAGACGCAGCCTTCCCGCCGATTTCCCGTGCACACCACACAGGAGCAGCTGCCCAAATTACTCTAGCTGTTCACTGTCTCCACTCCAACTACATACTGACTCACTGCTGCAGGCAGCTCGGGACTTTTCCAGTGATCCAAAAAGTTCAGTTGGTTGATACATCTGTCTGCCACAGCTAGAGCTCCCCCTCCAGGTCCATTTAGGCGCCAAAAGGTGAAAACTACAATCCCTACAGAAATTCACTCCCATAAGACCCCTGGGGACAATCTCCATTTTAGGGTTCCCAAAGGTACTGATTGGTCCAAACTGGCAGTCCAGAACCAAGATGGTGGTGCAAAGCAGAAAGTCTATGCTGCAAAGGAAAGCAGGTTACACAAACTACTGTATCATTATTATTAAAGCAGATAGTCAGCAAACAATTATATTTCTTGATAGAGCTTCCTCTGCGCAAATAGCGATGGTAGAAGGAAGCAAAAGCATGGCAGCCCGGGCAGGACTCGAGACTGGAAACACTTGGCCCCCACCCAGATCAATTATAACCTACGAGAATAGTACTTCTTAAAGGGGCAGACACGGAGGCTAGCAGGGCACTCGCATGCAAACCTTAGAAAATGATTTATACACAGGACACCAGCCTGGCAGAAGGCATTAGGCAAGCCCAGGAAGACTATTTAGGAACCCCCATTTGTAGGGGGGTTACAGTTTAAAGGAAAAACAAGAAGCTCATTAGGGACTCAGGTGATTATGAGAAGGGAAATATATTGCAGTGGTCCAGGAGCTGCTCAAACATCAGAGGAACGGGAAGGTCACATGTGAGGGTTGCAAGACAAACAAGGAAATAGTAGTAAAAGCAGAGATCAGGACAGTTGAGGAAAAAAAAGAGGAAATACAAGCACAAGGGAGAAACAACAAGGTCCTTTTTTAGCCAAGAAAACCCAAAAACAACAACAGGGGAAAGGAGGCCAAAGAAAGGGAAAAGGAGAGGACGAGGACGACGACGACAGCGGAAACAAAGGCAGGACGCTGTGAGAACACAAGAGGGACATAACTTACAGGTAGTCAACCTGTCAGAAGTCGCCCTAAATGAGATACAGATAGGAATACTGAAAATGGGACTCTCCTTTATTCCCACACCTCTCATAAACGATTTCCAGATATTTACAGAGCTGCTCAAACTGTTTAGGAAACTAAAGTTAAAACTATACTTTCTACAACAAGGCAAACTACAGCAGTTAATTCAACCAGATGCCATTATGGGTTTTCCCCAATACCTCAGTAGATGCTGGTCCTGAATATGAGGACAGACTATCAGATGCAATCAGGACAACCTTGAAACTATTGGGACCACAACTACTACCGCTACTGGTGAAATATCACTAGCTTTAGACACTGAAACTGTGAATTTACCATTTGAAATAACGTCCAGTATTGTAGAACATGATGTAACTGATTTTTTTGATTTAGAAACATAGGAGTCTCTTATTAATGAAGGGGAATTTAGTAATGATATAGAGGGTACATTGCCACGAGCCAGTCTGAATAATGGTCAACAGTCAGCAGGTAGTTATTTGAAAAACCAAAGAAAATCAATGTTTAGAAATAAATCATTCTTTTGTCTGAAAATAATCAGGCTATTCAGACCTATGAAAGCACTGTATGCAGGCAGGCGACAGAATTATTAGCTAACAAAATTCCCAGGAAATGGAATTTAACAAGGAAAGAGAATGATGCTTTGCAGCAACTGTCAGAAAATCATACAATTGTTATCAAACCCGCTGACAAGGGGGGTAACATAGTGATAGACAGGGAAAAATACAAAAAAACTGCTTTAATATTATTGGAAAATGAGAACAACTATAACAGGTTACACTTCGATCCCACCCATGCTTATAAAAAATAACTTTTCAGCCTGTTAAAGGATGCTTAAATAGAAATATGATCTAAGAAGCAGAATCTGATTATACGTGGCAGGAAAATCCTAAAATTGCAGGATTCTATATTTTGCCGAAACTGCATAAAGATAGCAGGAATCCCCCTTGACGCCCGATAGTATCGGGCATCGGATCGATTACAGAAAGAATGGGCAAGTTTATTGATTTTTTTCTGCAGTTATATGTCCCCACTTTAACCTCTTATGTGAAGGGTAGCACAGATATGCTGAGAAAACTTGTGGAGATTAAATGGAAGAATGACCTTGCATGGCTCTCAGTAGATATAGAAGCCTTGTAACATGAGAAAAACAGTAGCAGTCGACGAAAATAAGCCGATAGGAGCAATAGCGTCAGGTGGAAGAGGAGCAACATGAAATTATGAGACGATAATGCTGTGTTGCTTGTGAAATACATAAATCAGCCATGGGAGGAAAATGAGCAGTGTGTCAAATATGGCAAGACAAGAAATAGAAGTCATCAAGTTTGTAAATGGCAAGTACGCACAGTAGGGGAGCAGTGGGAGAAATATGAGAGAGGGACTAGGTGAAAGGAGAGGAGAGCCGTCCTCCGGACACTCAATCCTCTACCTCCACTGCTGACCCCCGACATCCCAGGCTCGTTACCGATCCCGGGTCGCCGGCATGACGCGAGGTGTGGCGTTCAGCGCCTCAACCCTCAGCGCCACCAGGCTGGCATAGTCTCCACCATCTTTAAACTCAAACTGTAGTTTTGCTGGCTAAAAATTCCCCATGACTTAATTTTAGAGGGGTTCCACAATGAAGATGCCTCGGCAGTTATGTTGTGTGGATTCGGTTTGAAAATCATCTATTTTTCCTTATTCATTATTTGCTAAAAAGCTTGTTTTTAAAGTGCTTATTATATAGCAGCTTTGATTACAGTAATAAAATATGACAATATTCAAATAAATAGATGAGTTTAGCAACAATAAGGATTAAGATTTGAGACACTACTGTTTTTTATGCTTTTTTTGTGTTTTGTACTTGTGAGAAAGCACTTTTTTATTAACATTAACATTTGCTTAACAATGGATTGGTGTCCTTGGGTGCATTAGCGCTTTAAATGTGGTCATGTGTCCTTAAGGGGTAGTAATTAAGTAATGGCTGTACCATATAAAAATAACTGACTTCCCAGAAACCGCACCCCCCGAGGAAGACTCACGTTTGAGTCGAAGTGCTGGGGTAGTTTGTTGTGAGATTTTGTATGCTGATGTTTGCCATGCCTGAATTTGCTGTGCATTTTGCTTGAAATAAATTATTTCCCATGGTAGCCCAAGTGCCATTTTTCCTTTTGAGTTTAATTGTATCAAAGGTGAGCCACCTCTTCCTAAAGCATTTTGCACCGGCCCGCTGGCTCCAGCTTGCACACACACCTGTTCTCGGATAGAGGTACAGCACAAAAGGCACTCAATTCCAAGCCAATCCTTATGAAAACTGCTGCACTCATACTAAACAAAAAACAATTTCCTCCCTTATTACAGACCATGGAACTGTAAAGTACAGTTACATAAAAACTTACCGTAACAGTAGATCTTCGAGAGAAGCTCTTGCAGCAGGTTCAAACAATGAGGACTGGCACCACCTGGTGGTGGTTCTGGCAACTTTTTCTCTAGCAGTACCTATGTGGGGAACACCCCCGCCGAAGTCGGCTCCACCCCCGACATCGCCCTATATAAGGGAGGAGTTCCCCCACATGCTCCAGTTCTTGGACGCCCCCCTGGTCAGGCAAGGAAACCAGCAGGTTGAAAATGGCAACTGTTAGCCCACGGATGACCTTTCAAGGAGAAGTATGCTGATCTGGAAAGGGCCTGATCCCTGTGGGGAGGAGGGCGGGAAATATACCTGCTGCAAGAGCTTCTCTCGAAGATCTACTGTTACAGTAAGTTTTTACATAACTGTACTATCTTACTTCGAGTAGAAGTTCTTGCAGCAGGTTCAAATAATGAGGACTGAGTCCCAAGCAGTAGAAACTTATGATAACCCCTTGGGAGGGAGAAACAAACAGGAGCAGGAAAAAACAGAGGGAGGCACCTCAGGAAACCAGGCCATGCAGGACCGCAAGGCCAAACCTTGCTCTGTGCCTGGAAACAATGTCCAAGCTGTAGTGCCTAACAAAGGTGTGCATGGAGCTCCAGGTAGCGGTAGCGCAAATATTTGCCATCGGAACTCTTTTAAGAGCAGTGAATGAAGTGGCAAGAGCCCTTGTAAAGTGAGCTTTAATCGGCCCCGCAGTCGACTTATTGTGCGTCTCATTATAATAAGAGATGCAATGGACCAACCAACGCGAAAGCATCTGTTTGGAGAACGGGCAACCTGCCGACCGAGGAGCAAAGGAAACAAATAACTGGTCAGACTGCCTGATCCCCTTTGTTCTAGCCAAGCAACACCTGAGAGCCCTGTGAACATCCAGGGAATGGAGAAGGGCCTCTCCCCTATTGGAATGCTCCGGGTAATAGACCGGGAGCTGAACCGACTGGTTTAAAGTGAGCTCTGAAACCACTTTCAGCAAAAATGTCGGATTTGTGTGCAACTTAACCCTGTCCTTGTGAAAGATCAGATAGGATTCCCTACACATGAGGGCTTGCAGTTCAGAAATGTGCCTAGCCGAAGTGACCACCACCAAGAGTAGCATTTTTCAGGAGAGAAAACGGAGCTCAGCGCTCATAGCCGGTTCGAAGGGAGGGAGAGAGAGAGCTTCTCCAGGATGAACAGAAGATCCCAAGGAGGAACAGAGTCCCAGATGGGAGGTCTGATGTGCAGAATGCTGCATAAAAAAGCTTTGGAAATCTCCATCTGAGCCACCGTCTTACCCAACACGAAAGAATGGTAAACAGAGATGGCAGCCAGGTGTACCTTGATGGAGGAATAACTAAGGCCTTTCTGAAAGAGAAAGAGCAAATATTCAAGGATGGTATTAATCAGACAGACCAACACGTCCGCCTGCTTCGCTGTGGCCCAGATGCAAAACCTCTTCCATTTCAAAGCATAAGAGGCCCTGGTGGCAGGTTTCCTAGCCTCAACCAACACCTTGGCAACCTGGTCAGAAACCCCAAAACGGACCATTGCTAAGTCCTGAGGAGCCAGGCGTGCACGTGAAGGGACCGCAGGTTCAGGTGCAACAGGGACCTCATTGTCTTGCGACAGAAGATGCGAGGATAGGGGGAGAGGCATTGGAGGCTCTGCCGCTAGACGCTGTAGTAAACGGAAACAAATCTGGCGAGGCCACAACAAGGCGATCAGAATAATGGTGGACGACTCCGACTGTGCCTTGAGGAGGACCTTCTGAAGAAGAGGGAAGGGAGGGAAGGCATAAAGGAACCTCCCGTTTCAACAGAGGGATAACGTGTCTTGCCAGGAAGCACCAGGCTCTGGACCTAGCAAGCAAAAACTGGGCAGTTTTACGTTGTATCAAGATGCAAAATGATCCACCTCTGGTGTCCCCCACAGGCGAAAGATGCGATCTGCCACATCTTGGTGCAATTCCCACTCATGGGCTTGTGACCGTGTCCTGCTAAGCGTGTCTGCCAGCATGTTCTGAAGCCTGGGAATGTGTACTGCCGTGAGGAACAGATGGTGTTCTGGGGCCCAATCCCATACCCTCATTGCCTCCCTGCAAAGAGGATAGGAATGAGTGCCACCCTGTTTGTTGATGTAAAACATCACTTCGGTGTTGTCTGTTTGCAGCAACAGATGGCCTGGTAAAAGGACCAACACCAAGGCTTGAAGGGCATAGAGCACTGCTCTCATTTCCAGGACACTGATGTGCAGGTTTGCTTCTAGGGGAGACCAAGTGCCTTGCATGCGATGGTTCCCCAAGTGTGCCCCCCATCCCAGGGATGAAGCATCCATTGTGAGGGACTGAGTCGGTGCCCCCAGCTGTAACAGGATGTACTTTAGGAGGTTTTCAGGTGACATCCACCAGCGAAGCTCTCGGTGGATTGGCTCTGATATTCTGACTAAGGCGTCCAGATCGTCTGACGTCTGGTCCCACTGAACCCTCAGGGACTACTGGATGGTCCGCATACGAAGACAGACCAGGGGAACCGACACTATGGCAGCCGCCTTGTGTCCGAGCAATCTGAGGAGCAGGCGAGTGGCACCTCTGAGGCTGAAGAGGCCTGGTACGGGATGGTACGAATGTGATCCGCTCTGTCGATGGGAAGAAAAACCTTCCCGAGAGTGGTATCCAGAGAAGCTCCTATGAACTGGAGTATCTGGGATGGAGACAAATGGGACTTTTCCCTGTTGATGGTGATTCTGAGACCCTGAAACAGATCGATGGAATCCTTGAAAGTCTCCGACAGGCAGGACCTGGAATGGGCCAGGAAGAGCCAGTCATCCAGATATGGAAACACAAAATGGCCTTGTCTCCGAAGTGCTGCAGCTATGACTGCCAAGCACTCCGTGAAGACCCTCGGGGCCGAGGAAAGACCAAATGGGAGGACTCAGAATTGATAGTCCTCATTCTTGAACCTGAACCGGAGGAATCTCTGATGGTTTCTGGTGATAGGAATGTGCAAGTAAGCGTCCTGAATGTCCAGGGACGCTAGCCAGTCTCCTGCCGAAATGAGAGGAAGGAGAGTGGGAAGAGAAACCATCCTGAATCTCTTGTAGGAGACCCACTGATTGAGATCGCTGAGGTCCAGAATGGGTCTGAGATCTCCCGACTTCTTCGGGACCAGGAAGAAGTGGGAGAAAAAACCCTTTCCTGATTCGGCCAGTGGAATCGGTTCGATAGCCCTTTTTTCTAGAAGGGAGAATATCTCCTGTCTGATCAGGGCTGTGTGTTTCCTTGGGTACCAGGATGGGGGGGGGGGTCTGTCCTATGGAACAGATGTGAACTCTATGGAGTGCCCGAACTCCACGAGCTCTAGAACCCAGTGGTCGGAGGTCACCAGAGCCCACACGTCCGCGTACAGCGAAAAGCATCCTCCTACCGGCCCCTCTGGTGGAGTTACCAGAGGAGGAAAGTCGCCTGAGTAGTCAGGCATTGGGTGGAGGAGGGAGGGCAGCAGTGGCTGCTCTGGGAGGTCTAGAGGCGGATGCCGAGGCACCCCTGGCTCCGCCCCTATGACCAAAGCCACCTCATTGAGCATGCTGCTGAAAGCGAAGTTGCTGAGATTGGTGCCCCCCACGGCCACGAAAATGGTGCTTTCTTGCTCGCCCTTGCTTCCGGCGGTACATGGACTGCATGGAACGGATGGCCTTTCTGGAGTCCTGCAGCCTGGTAATAACATGCTCCGTGTCCTCGCCGAAGAGCACGGGGCCTCTAAAGGGAGTATCCAGAAGGTTGACTTGTACATCTGGATCGAACCCTGATACCCGAAGCCAAGCATGGCGTCAGAGGCAAATGCTAGTGGCGGACACCCTTGAGGAGGTGTCCGCAGAGTCGTAAGCCGAGCGCAGAACATGGTTACCCATGTCTGAGCCAGTCTGCAGTAGCTTGGTGAGCTCGGTCCACTGAGGATAATCAGGCAGGCTTTGCAACAGGTCCAATCCTTGTTCTCAAAGGGCGTTCTGGAATTGGACCATGTGTGTTAAAAAGTTAAGACTCCTTATGCTACAGGTGGCAGCAGAGTACACCTTACGGCCCATGGAATCCAGCTGTTTTGATTCTCTATCAAGTGGCTGGGTGCTCAGATGGTTGGGCCTCTGCGAACGATCATGAGCTGCTGAAAGCACCGCTGAGTCCACAGTGGGTGGTTCGGCTAGGAAGGGATGGTCGGCAGGCACCCTGTAGAGCCTGTGGGCCTTTTTGGCACAGCAGAGGAGGAATAAGGATGCTTCCAGGTCACGTGGGAGACATTAGTGAAGGTGTCGACCATGGGAGGGATGACCGCCGGCTTTGGATCTTTCTGGCAGAGGTACTTAGCCAGCCGCAAGCGCTCAGGATCCAGGGCCTCAGTGTCCCATTCCATGTTGGCCTGGATGTGCCTCATTACCTTCATAAAACTGGGGTCATCTGTAGGGGATTTAGGAAGCCCTTCTGTGTCCCCAGTGTCTGGCTCTGAGTAGACTGAGGAAGAGTCAGAGTCCATGTAGGAGATGGTGGGGGAAGAGGGAGAGGGACTATGCCTCTTCCCTTTTGGCCTCTTTTCTGGAGGAGGAGAGGGGGAATGGGAGGAACTGTAGGAACGGTCCCTCTTGGACTTCTTGTCGTGCTTCTTCGGAGAAGGCACGTCATCCCCCTGACCACTCGGTTCAACACGGTCGGGAACCGGCTCCAGAGTGGGTGGAGGTGCCCCAGCTGGCAGGCCCTTTTTAATTGTGTCCCACCAGTGGGTAAAACGCTCCTTCACCTGAGAGATGTGCAGCTCTGGAGAGTCGGGTGTAGGCAGAGGAGCACCCGAGCCCATACCGGAGCCAGCCCCGTCATCTGGGGGGGACTGGCATAGGACCCAAACCCTTATCGACAGGTGTCGGCCTGGGGGGGGTGTCGGGGTGGCATCTGCACCACCATGCTTGGGGTCTCGTGCCAGGTGGACTGGGGACCGTGAAGAAGTGGTGTCCGAGCCGACGTCGGGCGTAGGGGACAGAACCGGCATCGGTTGGGCCAGCGTCGGTTTAACCACTACCGGCAGCAGAATAACCGCAGTCGGGACCGGGGCCGATGAAGTAGCAGGTGAATGAGGGTCCGGCGTCCACTTGTCCTTAACCCCCGACGGGCGTCGTTCCTTTTCCTTAGACGGACAACGGTTGGGTTTGTGGCTGGAAGTTTTCTCGGCCGAATGCCGGTTAGCAGACGGAAGCTGGCATTGGTCCGAGGCCTTGTGTTTAGGCGGGAGGGAGAAAGCCCTACCTGCCGTAGGCCTGGAGGCCTTACTCGACTCCCGAGAGTCGGCTTTGGAGGAGGAAGCCAAGCAGAAGGAGCTCTTACCTGAGCCCTTGGTTTTTTCAGGCTGAGAAACCTTCAAGGGCTGGAGGGAAGTAAGGTTTGAAGAAGAAGAACCCACCGATGAAGGCTTGACTGTCGTGAGGCGGGATTCATGGCCCGATGATCCAGACTTCGAGCCCGAGGACCGGTGCTTCGAGTGGGATCTCCCTCTGTCCTGGTCCCGATGTTTTTTGTGGTGCTTGTGGGCATGCCGAGGTTCAGATTCCCTCGAAGAAGAGGCCCATTCCATAGCGGCAAGTCTTGATTCTGCTATAAAGGCCGCGAGGGACTTCTGGCGCTGAATTCACATCCACGAATTGAAGGCCTGACAATGAGGGCAGGCGTTGGTGCGATAGTCGGGCCCCAGACAATAAAGGCATGCAGAATGTTTGTCTTTTGCGGGAATCTGTCACCCACAAGCGCACTTGTTCAAATGCGATGACATAAGAGGAAAAAGAATTTGAATTCTGAGTGAAAACTACTGTGTGGAGAAGAGCAGTCAGTACTAGCCAAAACGCTGTACTAACCCTGACCATGCGGCAGGAAAGAATTGGAGCACGTGGGGGAACTCCTCCCTTATATAGGGCAATGTCGGGGGTGGAGCCGACGTCAGTGGGGGCATTCCCCACGTAGGTACTGCTAAAGAAAAAGTTGACAGAACCGCCGCCAGTCCTCATTGTTTGAACCTGCTGCAAGAGCTTCTACTCGAAGCAAGATCTGGGAATACACAAATATTGAGAGAAGTTGAGCACTACATAACCGCTCAATACAACACTGTTAATACACACTTCACAAAAGTCCCAGAGTGGTTTGATAATTGCCATTTGCCACAAACCTCTCCAGCAGATAACCTTACTCTTACAAACCCCATTGTGGCACCAGAATTACAGAAGGTTATATCCCAGCTTAACAATCGTACAGTACCTGGCCCAGATGGCCTGTCTCATATTTCACAAAAAAACTTGCTCCTTATATGTCACAGGAATTAACAGCTGTATACAATCACATCCTGACATAAGAATAAATAAACACAAGATATGTCCTCCTGACTACTAATTTTAGTCCATGAGAAAGGTAGTTTAGACCAGTTATCAAATTGGAGACCCAATTCATTATTAAATTCAGATTTTAAGATACTAACAAAGCTGCTTAGTAATAGACTCATGGTAATCTTACTTTCTTATACATCCCACGTAAACTTGTTCTCTTCCAGGCCGGAAGATCTCAGATACCTTGATTTTAATAAGAGAAATCTTGCAAAAAGGGGATGATGGAGAAATAACAGAATATCTACTGAACGTAGATCAATCCAACGCTTTGGATAAAGTCTCCCATGACTATTTGTGGGTATGCTTACAGAAATATGGTTTCCCTCAGGAATTTATCAAATGGATACAACTCTCTTACAAGCAAGCCACAGCCTCATCCTATATAATATGGGTGGACAGGGCATCCCTGCAATATTAACGCTGGAGTGCAACAAGGTTGCCCCTCGAGTCTCCTCCTTTACCTCATCACACTGGATCCATTAATCAGTAAAATTAATTTAAACCCAGATATCCCGGGACACTCTACCTCAAGCCAAGACATGGAAGTCAAAACAATGGCCTATGCAGATGATCTCGATCTTATTCTAGCTGACCATCTTTCAGGCCCTCCAGTATTATCTGTATTTAATGAATTCTCAGAAATATCTGGCTCCCACATTAATTTTCAGAAAAGTCAATGTATCCCCATAGGTGCACCTTTACCGGGAATAACTGATGTTATCGGGATCCCCTTACACCTACAGGGAGTAAGATATTCGGCCTTTTCTTTGGACACCCTGATACAGCTTATCACAACTGCCATTACATCATTAATATAGCTTTAGACAGGATTGCACAATGGAATAAGTGGCCGATGAGTAAAAAAAAAAAAAAAATAGAGGAGATACATGATTAATACTTTTCTCATTCCTGTGTTTTTATATCTCAGTTTAGTTTCCCCCCACCCACCCACGGCACTAGAAATCAGATTCCTCAGTTGTTTTTTTCAATGCATCTGGGGCAGCCAGCTAAACCCAATTAAAAGAGGTATCCTATACCAAGATACAGCACTAGGAGGTTTAAAGATGGTTAACCCCATTGTTTTCTACCACAGCATCTTCATTTATGCTAATATTCAACCATTGCCAGCTGGTAGCCTAACCTTACGGCTCCCATGGCTGGCAGACCATATCCCCCCCCCCTTGCACAATTGGAGCAACACTGGTTCAATCCTCAAACAAACACGGATGACAGAATTTCCAGTGTATTTCAGAGACAGTACAGGAAAACTAAAGTTCTGGAAGGTGACTAAGCTAGCTCTGACATCTCATGATAGAGAACAATTTTATTCTCAAATCCAGTCAGAATACTTCTTAGTACACCCAGTACATAGTACAAGACCAAAAAACAACCTCCAGGAAATTTCTGCCATGCTCACTGATCAAAAGAACCCCCCAAATGTGGGATGTAGTTTGGCTCTGTGTCCGTGGCAAACTCCAAGTTAAAGACAACTTGAAACAAAGAAAAATCAGATATTTTGTCCCAGGCTCTCTTGTAAAGAACAACCCGAAACTATGAGTCAGCATTTATTTATTTATTTTTTTGTTTTGAATGTCCCTTCATAGTACTGTTTTGGTCAATTACAAAGAAAAAAATGGAGAACCTTTCCACAAAACATGGCGACCCCAGCAGCATTGTTCCTGGGTATCTGTTCTCAAATCCCTCCACAGTACCACAGAAGCACACTGAACACAGTCTCCGTGTGCATTCAATATTGGATATGGCAAGCTAGACACAGATTAACCCTCCAACAAATAGAATGGTCTTCAGAACAGACATGGCAGTCCACAGAAGAGAACATTCGAACTATAAAACGTTCTGAACACAACTCCAACCCTCAGTCTGTTCTTTCTACACGATGGACATTTATGGATTGGTTGGACAGAACTACTCCCTAGATCCTTTTTTGTTTCTTAACCCTTTCATTTAGATAGGGGTTTACTCGAGTTAATTCATTTCTTTCTTCTCTCCCCTCTCTTTTCTGAATATTAATTGTATTGTAATAATATAACAAATAGAACAATGGTTACATGTTTGAAATTGTACAAAACAGGCAACAGTCAATATTGTGCATTACAAATTATGTTGTGAAATGTTATGAAGTTAATAACGGAATTTTTTTGCTTCTGTATGTACATATAAACTGTTTAATAAAAACACCTCTACTCTTTTCAAGCAGTGCCATGGGATCTTTAACATCCACCTAAACTACCACCAGAACAGGCAGATGGGATCTCAGTTTAACGTCTCATCTGAAATCTCAGGAGTGCACTACCCTCCCCTCATCCTGCACTACAGTGTCAATACTGAGATTTAACCAAAGTGCCTGATGTGGGGATAGAACCCACAGCCTTCTGACCTTCCGGCCTCAGAGGTAAGTGTGCAACCTGCTGAGCCACTGACAGTGACAAAATGACTTTGGTGAATACCAACACAGGAAAGAGAGAAGACCCTGGCCCATAGAATTCTTTCCGGCACTAACCAGTGGGAATTCCTCCCCCCTCTTTCTTCAAGGTACTTATCTAGTTTAAACCTGAATGCAGAACGAGCGCCGACTGGCACTACTTATTCTGGAAGCCTACTCCACATGTTGAGCACTGTTTTGGTGAACTAGTTCTTCCTGTTGTTTCCCTTGAATCTTTCTCCTTTGAAAATGAAATGCTTCTTTGTCCTCTTATCTGCGTCCTTCTGCAAGAGTTGCATTTGGTCTGCTGGTGATGCCGGTTTCAGATATCTGAAAACTAATGATGTCACCACCGGAGTCTCCTCTTTTCCACTGAGAGTAATCCCAGTTCTTCCAGTCAATCCAAATAGCCTGTGTTTTCCAAGTCCTCAAGTACCTTAGTCACTATTCCTGGCACCTTTGTAATCCTATAGCCATCCTTCCTCAGATATGGAGCCCAGAACTGTACACTACACTCAGGATGGGCTTTGACCAGTGATCTGCACAGGGGCATTATGACACATCATTTTTTTCTCTGTTGTTGTTTTCTAGACTCCGATACTGGTTGCAGGCATGGCGGGTGGGAAGGATGCAGGATCAACTAGATGGAAACTAAAGCTACAATACATTCAATACATTTGTACTGAAGCGAGCAGTGCGGCGCCGCACTTTTACAGTAAATGGAGCCGCAGACGGTCCGCCATATTCCCCACTCCCGGAGTTTTCACAACTAAAATAAAGTAAGCTGACGTTTATGAAACGATTTACAAAATTTCCTTCTGAAAAGCTTAAATCGGGGGGGGGTAAGCGGCGAGATTTTTTTGGACAGCTTTCCTTTAAAGTTTATCTGCCACCGTTCTGCCCTTTGCTCCAGCATGTCCAGGTCCCTCAGTACATCATTAATCACCTTCTGTGATGTAACTATCCTTCCTATCTCGGTGTCATCAGTAAATGTAGCAAGCCAGCTGCTGGCCCACCTTCAGATCACTTTTTGTTTTTACTTATATTTTATCGCTTTCAAATAAAACAATATCCTACAAATATCTAATATGTTAGGCATCATCACTTGATACACAAATCCATTCAATGGAAAAATAGCATATGTAATCTTAGCACTCTAGCTTATAGATATAGGGGAAGTACAGCATTTGTACAAAGCAAGCACATAATACAGAGAATAGCTGCACCTCAAAGAAGTATGTGAGCATTTAAAAAAAGTAAACTTATTCCAAACATTTTTTATATTCCAGCATAAAGCTGTGATGTGCTCCCATCCAAGCCAATATAAAACAGTATTTGCAACATTCCACAAACCCCACTGCACCATCAAAGACTCCTGCCAAACAATAGCCTGCTAATAAAGTTTGAACCACAATACAGGAGGCACTTAAAGGAATTGTGTGAGCTAATAGTCAGCCTTTCAGAGTTTATTTGGCAGCTGGAGACTTTCCAAAATAATTTATCATTGATATCGTTAGCGATGGTCAGCACCGGTCAGCCAGACGGTTTTCCCGTCAAGCTTGCCTGCTCCGCCTCGCCTCATTTTGCAGACGCTAACCAGGGAGTAGGATGCGCCACGTTGTGGTGTATGGGCTAACTTTACTGATTTTATTAAACTTTAACCATTCAAGCTTGATAAAATGAAGTTACTGCTCAACCAATAGGACCCTATTAGTTGAGCAGTGGCTTTCATTTTTATCAAACATTCATTTACAGTTTAATAAAATCATTTTAAAAGTTAGCCCCATACACCTGCATTAGGCGCGTCCCCGCGCTCTCCCTGGTTAAACGTCACAAAACGGGGAGCAGGCAAACTCAGAAGCGGGAAGGGATCGTCTGGCTCCCAGTTCGGACAAAATTATGATCCCTTCCCAAACGTTATCAAGTGAGTAAAAACATTTTCTTTTTACACAAAGGGGCTATCGCCGCCCCAGAGTAGTGGGCTATGAAGCTCAAACTCTGATTTTCTTTAAATCACACATTTACTTTAAAGATAAGTCCAATGGACTATAATAACCCCCTCCACCTTTTTGAACTGGTACATGTAAAGCTAATACGGAACAGGTGCTGACCCCAGAACAATCAATAGACCCTAACTGATGTTAAACAGTAAGGGCCCTATACGTTAAGAGTATCCTGGCCCCAGCAACCTTTTACATGGCACCTAGGGCCAGGATACACACATCCCAGGTGTCCAAAGGACACCCGCAGATGCACCAACGGCACACACCCCTGCCTGGGACCATGCGTGGGGGAATCCCATGGAATTACGTGGGCTGGGGCCTGAAGGAATATGGCATGCACAATGCAGTTTGTGCTGCAATGGATCGGTGTTGGGGGGCTTACCATTATGCCAGTCAGATGGCTACTGTAACAGCTGCGAGCCTCCCCACTGGAGCTCCTATGGCACAACAGCATCCCAAAGCCACAGACCACTGCCCCCTCTGCCACAGAGGACTAGAGGGTGGTTGCAAATTGTGGGGCTCCAACTTTTTCACCTCTGTAATATTTATAACTCCATTCAGGACATGGCAGCCTGTACATGGGATGCCAGGTACCATGATCCCCTGCTCCCATGGATGGGGGGGAATCTGCATGGGGGGGGGGGAGTCTGCTATGGGGGCCAGGTTGGGGCACACCACCCCTAGCGCAGTGCTATGCAGTTGCACTGGGCGGTGCCTGGTCTGCCCAGGTGATATGCATATTGGCTCCATGACTCCTGCAGGGGCCAGTTACGTGGTGCACATTTGCGTGGCCTGGTATGTGCCCTTGCTGGTGCATAGCGGGCTTATTTGTGAACAAGCCCTTAATGAGAAGCATCAAGCTGCCTTATCTGAAATGGAAAAAAAGATCAAAGTACATAGCATAACAGAGTTGGGCTGGGCTGGCTCCTGAACCTTGCACTGATGTTGTGGCTGTTGTGGCCTAGCCCCCCCCCAATGGCTGCTGACAGTTTGGTCCTCCAGTCCCTCCTTTCAGCCACACTATATTTAAGTTTGGCTATCAGTGGACTTCATAAGGTGAGCGCCATTCAAATCTGTCGAAATTAGGAAAGTAAATCAGTTAAAATACGTAGTTTGTTTTGATTAAACCTCTCCCAGCTGCAGAGCTGCAGTAAGGCTTGTCCTCTCAGCAAGCATGCTCAACAATGCCCCCTCCAGATCACTTATGAATATAACAAACATTGCTGGCCCTAGCACAGAACCTTACGGGACCCCACTCGTCACTTGTTTCCTTGTGGCTAGAGTACCGCTTACCTTCCAGTCCAGCAACCAGTTTCTAATCCATTACATTATATTACCGGTTCTGCCTAGGTTCTCCAGTTCATAAATTAGTGTCCTGTGTGGCACATTGTCAAAGGCCTTGCTGAAGGCCAGGTGCACAACCTCTTCAGGTCTCCTCTCAGCGAGCTCCTTGCGAACATCAAAAAAATGTAGTAGGATTGGTTTGACAAGATTTCCCCTTGCAGAATCCATATTGGTCCACCGAGTCTAAATAAACTGTTTTCCTGTAAATCAATAGTTCTTATGCTTCCCTAGAGCATTTTCCCTGGTACCGATGTTATGCTGACTGGCCTACAGTTCCCAAGCTCAGCCCTGGAACCTTTCTTGAACACCGTTACTATGTGGGCCACCCTCCAGTTATCAGCCAACTATGCAGTTCTCAATGTCTCACTGAATTATCTATAATAAGGGGAGTACAGAGGGTGGTGGATTGGGGGGGGAAGGGGATAATAGTCAGGTGCCTTCCTGGGGCATCAACCATCCGGGACGTAGATTGGAGAGGACAGCGGGGGGTGCTGGCACACTTAGGTGCCAATGATCTGGTGGACCAGCTTGCGGAGAAAGTGAAGTGGAACTTTCAGAAGCTTGGGGAGAGACTGCAGACACACTCAACCTCCCTGACTTTTTCCGAGGCCTTCCCTGTATGGAGTAGAGGGGAGAAAAAGATAGAGTATGGAAGTAAGAGATACAGGAATTAAATGGGTGTTTAAAAGGATAGTGTTAGGAGAAAGGGTCCCACTTTGTTAAGGACTGGGGGGACTTCTGGAACAGGAGGCTCATCAAAGATGACAGCCTTCACCTGACAAGAGAGGGGACAAGTGCTCTGGGGCACAAGTTTGACATCTACATTAGACAGTTAAACTGACTGTGGGGGACACTGAGGCTAATAAAATCATGGTAAAGGGAGTTAGGGAGGGGACCTAGCTAGTGCTCCCCCTATACTGGGGGCTGGTAGCAGTAAGGTGCGTAAAAATAAGGTTGAGCTTCAAAAAGGAGTAGTGGAAGAGGCAAACAGAGAAGGCTCTCAGGGTCTCAAAGCAACAGGAAAAGATGGTAAGGAGAATAAGGAATGCAGGTGTAGGATCACAAAAACAGCAGAAGAGGATCCAGAGCTAGTTGGGGGCTACCTTAATGCCAGGAGTCTGGGTAATAAAATTAGTGAGCTCTAGGCATTGGTGGCCGACACTGAGGCACACTTTGTTGCCATCACAGAAACTTATACTACAGAGAATAACGACTTACACTTGTCAATCCTAGGTTACACAATGTTTAGACAGGATAGAGGGATAGGCAAAGGGAGGAAGATTAGCCCTATATGTCAAGGAGAGCATAGAGGCTGTGGAGGTCAGACGCATCAGGGGAAGTAAAGAGGAAACAGAGTGTCTATGGGTTCATCTCATGATGCCCTCAGGCAAGAAAATACAGGTGGGGCTGATCTACAGACCATCAGGGCAGGGGTGGAGAGAGAGATAGGGAGCTTGGGTAAGAGCTGGCAAAGGGAGAGAAGAAAAGGGAGGTGGTGGTGGTGGGTGATCGGAACCTGCTGAATATCGACTGGGACATTTCAGTGACCAGATGCACCAGACATCAGGCCCTTTAGATACATTGCAGGACTGCCTGCTAGTGCAGCTGGTTAAGGATCCCACTAGACAGGCAGCCATTCTCGATTTGGTGCCCACCAACTTAGAGATGGTGGGTGGAGTGAGGGTAGGTGACCCACTGGGCTCCAGCAACCATAACTATATTTGGTTCGGGTTGGCCCTCAGGACCAGAATGCCCCCTATCAAAAACTGCACAAGCAAGAAAAAGTCACACTCGGTTGGTGGTGCTAAAGATAAGTCCATAATACTGAGAGAACAAAAATAAAATCCAGCACTCACCACGGTTTGGAAACAAAACGCCACTCGAAAGGTTGGTTAATGAAAATCTTTGGTGCACAGACATCTTAGTTACGCCTGACATGTTTTGGATCTGGCTAAACTGTTTATCAAAGGCAATCACTGCCACTAAAAAAAGGGTCTAGCGAGCCGGCCCAGTGGCATGGAGGGCTGAGGCAGTGATACCTCACCTTCTACCATGCCAGCGACCCGTGTGAGCAGGTCACCGGGGGTCGGCTGGGGTGGGAGAGGATTGAGTGTCTGGAAGACTGCTTTCCTCTCCCGGAGAGGGTGGGGAACAGAGACTGGCACCTGCCTGACACCTAGCAGAGGCTGGGTGTTGGCATGCCAGGTCCTGTACATTGGGGCATGGAGGCGAAGCAGCTGACCAGTGTGCTGTGTATGGATGCGTGTGCAGCTCAGCCATTATCGGCTTGCACGCTCCCCTCCGCAGAAAAGCGGAAACAGCAGTCTGGGTTGAGCAGCATGATGGCCGTCTGCCACAGGCTCCACCCCTGAGAAGGCACCTCCCGACACCGGATCTGGTCCTGGTAGGTCGAGCTGGGGGCTCCCCATCACCCTGCCATGGAGGGTAACCCATGCGAGCGTGCGAGTTAAAGGTAGGTGCATGGAGGTCGAGGGACAGGGCTGGGTGGACAGCAGGAGGAAAGGCTGACCCAGACCAGGGGGAGAAAAATACAGGCAAAAAAAAAAGGGTCTAGCCAGACCTGAAACGTGGCAGACGTAACTAAGATGTTTGTGCAACAAGGGATTTAATAAAGATGTTTTTGCGCCAAGCAACCTTACAAGTGCCGTTCTGTTTCCAAACAGCGGCGAGTGCTGGATTTTTTTGTTCTCTCCCTATCAAAAACTAAAATCCTAGATTTCAAAAGAGCAGACTTCAACTGGTTGAGGGAGCTGGTCCAAGATAAACTGATCAGGGTGCACAGCATCAAAGTAGTATAGGTAAGACGAGGGCAATCATGGGGACCATTCTCGAGGCAGCAGAGTCATGCATGAGAACTGTTACACAACCAAACAAGTACAAGAGACCAACATGGTTCTCAGAAAGGGTCAGAGAAACAGGGAGAGCCGAGAGAAAGGTTTTCACCAGGTACAAAAAGTAGAAGGGAGAGGAGAAATGGGGCAAGTACCAAATAAAAACTAGGCAAGCAAAGAGGATGGCCAGGGAGGCAAAGGGAGACTCAGAGCTGCATACTGCAGAGGGAGTAAAGGGTGGAGAAAAACAATTCTTCAAATACATTAAAGAAAAAAAGGAAGCGGGGAGGGAGCATTGTTAGGCTACAAGAGTGGGGAGGCTACTAGAGGAAGACAAACAAAAAGCAGCCATCCTTAATGATTACTTCTGCGCTGTCTTCACAAGGGAAGACAGCAGGCCTCTGCCAGAAAGTGGCCTCAAGGCAGCTGTCAGGAGCATTCCTGAAATAAGGCAGCCAGTGTTGAAGCCCTAAAGGTAGATAAAGACTCAGGACTGGATGGGCTGCACCCAAGGATGCTCTAAGAATTGGCTACAGAACTGGTCAAACCCTGACTAGTGCTGAAAGACTGGAAGGTAGTGGACACAGACCCGCTACACGGGAGGGAACAAGGAGCAATCGGGGAATTACAGACCGGACAGCCTTTCCTCTGTAGTACGTAAGCTGATGTAGTTACTGATCAAAGAGGACCCTGTAGACTACCTAGAGAGCAACGGTCTGCAAGATATTAAACAGAATGGGTTTGTGGCAGAGGTCTTGTCAGACAGACCAACCTGGTAGCAGGTAAGAGCCATGCCGCATATTTACTCTACTTCAGTTTCAGTAAGGCTTTCGACTTGGTGCCATACAGAAGATTGCTGAAGAAGTTGGAGGATGTGGGTGCCGCTAGGGACAGAGAAGGGCAGGAAAAACCAACTGAAGGAAGGGAAGGGGAAATTGTTTAACCAGGAAAGGCACACTAAGCCGCAGCTCATTTCCAGGTGCAACCTGTGAGCACAAGGAAGTCAAGTGACTTGCTCAGGGTCACACAGTATGCAAGTGGGGGGCTGTAGAATTCAAACCCAGGTCTCCAGGTTTGCAGCTCAGAGCCTTAAACTACTGTGTTACACTGCCTCAGTATAACACAGCAGAGGGTGGTGGTAACTAGGGTCAAATCAGTAGAGAGGAAGGTCACAAGTGGGGTGCTGCGTGGATCTGTCCTGGAGTCTGTCCTCTTCAATATGTTCAGCAGTGACACTGGAGAGGGCATCCGGGGAAAGCTGTGTCCCTTCCACGAAGTTCTGCGGTAGGGTAGATGGTGACAAAGGGATCAGAGAGATGCAAAGGAATCTAGAAAGGCTAGAGAGGTGGTCTGAGGTTTGGCAGTTGAAATTCAATGTCAGCACAGGCAAGGTTATGCACCTAAGGGGTGAAAAACAAAAAGTAGGACAGAGTACTAGATGGAAGGGGTTAAACAGTGCACTACGGCAGAGGGATGGGGCCTGGGAGTCCTCATCCATGACTTCCTTAACCAAGCCAGTGTAACACGGCCTACAGTAAGGCTAATAGTATGTTGGAGTGTACTGAAAGGGGTAGCCTCAGCAGGAAAAAGGAGGTACTACTACCACCTCTATACAGGTCACTAGTGAGGCTGCACCTGGAATACTGCGCCCAGTTATGGAGTCATCTCCTAAGCCAGGACAGGGACAGGCTGGAGACGGTGCAACACAGGGTGACTAAGATGATTCAGGGCCAGCAGTGCAGATCTTCCAAAGATCTCAAGACAATGAACATGTGCTCACTGGAGACCAGGTGAAAGTGTGGGGGTGGGAGAGTATGATAGAGACCTTCAGGCTCCTGTAGGATGTAAACAAGGTGCACTGAGGGGGAATGATTTAGCATGAATATAGAGTCAAGAACCCGAGGTCACAAAGTGGAAACTGTCAGGAGGGAGGTTGAAGAGGGATGTGAGGAAGTTCTATTTTACACAAAGAGTGGTGGAGCCGTGGAACAGTCTGCCAGAGGAGGTGGTGGGCACCAAGACCATACATTGTTTCAAGCGTTCAAGCGTGGCTGGGACAGAGTGAAGGGCTTTGGTGACTGCTCAGGTTGGTAGCACTACAGAGGGTAGCAGTGGGGTGTACGGAGATGAATAAAACCCTGCATGGACAATAGGTCCCAGGGCACATAGGAAACTCCATACAGACTAGAGGGAGCTGTGGTCTTTTTCTACTCTCACTGTCTATGTTTCTACGAACATTATTTCCAGTAGGATAATTAATCCTTTGGATTGTTCCCATAGGGGTTTTGGGTGCATTCTATCAGGCCCCACTGCCTTGCTAATGGTTGCCATCTTCAGCACTCTTTCAGCCACTTCTGGCATCACAGTCCTCTCCTGTAGTGCGCATCCTCTTGCTCCCATTTGAACAACCTTTCCCTATCCACAGTCATCCAATCTCTCCTCTTCCAGAGGAGGTTGTGGAGTCAAAAACAGTGGTGGAATTCAAGCATGCATGGGACAGTCATAAGGCAATTCTAGGGGGTTGGGGTAGGAAGAAGTAGGCTGCTGATTAACTAGGATCTGCAGCTTATCCATCAGGTAGGGAAATGGGCAGACTGGGTGGGCCAAGCGGTCCTTATCTGCTGTCAAATTCTAATTCTGTGAATACTAATGCAAAAATCCAAGCATTCAGCCATTTGTCCCACCTCAGTGATTGTTTTGTTAAAAAATCTGTTTATGTTTATGGCAGGGACCCTTATGAGCCTGAAACACCACACAGCCCCCCCAACCTGGCATCCCCCAGCTGCCCACACTAGGAAGCCCGTGACTTACTCCTCACAGTGGGGCTCCCCCAAGGGCTAGGAGGAAGACAGAAGTCAACCTACTGACTTCCCCATGAGCACACCGGGCACCATTTCCAGCAGTGACAGCTGTGAGGGTCCTGGGCATCATGTTGCAGCAGTCCTAGAGGGTTTTTTATTCTTAATAGTCCCAGCTCCTGGTGAAGCAGACATACAATGACATTAGCACACGTCAGGCGCACTCCTGCCCCAGATGTGCAGACAGTCGCTGCGTCCCCCAATCACTGCTACCGCACTGGCTCTAGGTGCACTTACCACCAGCCAACACTAGGGGGTCAGGATATTGCCAGGGGCCAGATCCATTCCACCCTGGAAAAGAGCAGTCCCTCAAACGCTCATCCTCCTCCTCTGCCCGACCAGCCCTACAATGCCCCAGAGTTTGCTCCCGAATTTGGGTCATCGGCATCCCAAGTAGTAGCACTTCTGCAGTTTACAGATGACATGAAGGTGTGTAACAGGGTGGACACAATGGAAGGTGTAGCAAAAATGAGGGAGGACCTGGCCAAACTGGAGGAGTGGTCAGGGAAGTGGCAATTACAATTTAACACAACAAAATGTAAAATTATGCACATTGGGAATAGAAACCCAAGGGCAAAATACTGTCTGGTGATGGAAGAACTTGAGGTAACAGGAAAGGGACCTGGGGATCATCATTTCGGATAACCTGAAGGCAGAGAACCAAGGTGATGGGGAAGGCTAACAGAATGTTGGCATGCATGGGGATGCAAAAGCAGGAGGAAAGAGGTGATCATGCTACTATACAAGACTTGCAGGGTGACAAAGACAGGTTGGAAAGGGTCCAGAGAAGGGCACTCAAGATGGTTCAGGGGCTGCATAGGAGCTCATACGAGGAGAGATTAGAGGAACTAAACCTATACTCACTGGAGATGAGGAGAGAGAGAGGGGGATATAGTTGAAACCATCAGATATCTGGAGGGAATAAACAGGGTGAGGGAGGATAGCATATTCAGGATGAGTGACAACAAATCAACTATGGGACACGCATTCAGGCTGTAGGGGGGCAGATTTGGAGGAAATATGAGGGGGAAGTTCTTCACTGAGAGAGTGGTGGATCCTTGGAATAGGCTGCCAGAATGGGTGGTGGGGTAGATTCAGTGGACAAATTCAAGAGGGCTTGGGACAAGTACATGGGGCTAAATAAAAGTATAAATGCAATGGAAGGGAGGTGGGGAATGTAATATGACCAGACGAGGGGGGAACATATGGGCAGACTAGATAGGCCAATGGGTCCTTTTCTGCAGGCAAATTTCTATGTTTCTATTGCAACAGTGGGCTTGCTCTCCTCAGTGATTACATTACCACTTGATTCCCCAGTTGTCCAGTCACTGGTGCTTCCCTCTTCTTGTTAACATACCTGAAGAACTTCTTTTATTTGACTTCAAGCACTGCCTGTTGTTCTGCCATTTGTTTTGCACCCCTAATTCTAGGTTTTCACTATCTGAGCTCGTCTTTGTACATCAGTCTGCTTTTACAGGTGTCTTGTAGTTTACTCATCTTGTAGGACTCATCCCCCCCCCAATATTATGTTGCATACCTAGTCTCCATCCACATATAGGTTTATGTCTTCCGATGTACTTTCTTTTTTGTAGGGCACATTCTTGCTTTAAGCAATCTAGATGGATTTTGAGGGTGCCCCACTGTTGCTGACCACTTCTGCCCTTGAGTTTGCTTCCCTAGGTACCTGTGCTGTAAGCACCCTCAGTTTTCCAAAAATCTGCCTTGTGCGGAAGCATGGTGTACATCCCTCCCTTCATTTTTATGTTTGTGTGTACGCATGTGCAGCAATCATATCGTTACAATAAGGGCTTTCAGAGGTGTGTCACTATCGGGTGCGCTGCAGTTCAGTCTGCAGTGGGCTCGACAGAGACAGTCCAATGATCAGAGACTGATCATGATGCTGTTCTCTGCTTGTGGGACAGAAACTTTGTGTAGTTGAAAGGAGTGAGCCAACCCTATTACAAAGTGACTCAGTCCCTTTATCTGCATGACACCTCCCAGCAAGCACCTGAACAGTGTCACCGATCGACTCCGAGCTCCACCATGCAGAGAGGAGAGAAGCAAAAACAACTCCCACTGCCAAGTATCCCACTCACCTCCTGATCCTGCCCCATGCCTCATCTGTATAAAAACTCCCTCCTACTGCCTAGTATCTTGCCCAGCTCCCAATCCTTCTCTGTGCTCCATCCGCAGAAATACTCCCTCCCAATTCCAAGTATCCCACCCACCTCTCAATCCTGCCCCATGCCCCATCCACTGACAAACTCCCTCCCACTACCAAGTATCCTGCCCACCTCGCTATCCTTCCCATGCCCGATCCATAGAAACAACTTCTTCCTGCTCTCAAGTATTCTGCCTTCCCCCCAATCCTCCTCCTCTATGCCCTGTCCCTTGGAAAACAACCCCCTCCCACTGCCAAGTATCTTGCCCAACTCCTGATCTTTCCCTGTGCCCATCCACTAAAAAATAACTCCCTCTCACTGACAAGCATCATGCCCACCTCCTGATCCTTTCCCCCTGCCCAGTCTGTAAACCTGTAACTGAAGAAAATGGTCCGGCGACGACTTCTGCCCTCCATACCCCTCCCCCCAAACACCCACACCCCCACCTCATACTTAACTATCTGGTCCAGCACAGCTCCTTGTTGAATGTCCTGCTTCTTCTGAGCTCCACCAGGCGGTGACTGAAAACAAGGTAAGTTCGGTTAATGGCTTTTTAAATGCGTTTTAAACTTTTACTCATAACTTTCTTGTTTCTTAATATTTTTACCTCAAATTTTCAACATGGCTTTCTTTAAAACCCAACTCATAAACCAGGTACGTGAAATTTTTCAAACTGCCTCCAAAACGTGTTTTCATAGTTACTAAATGAAATCATGTTTCAGAGGGGCTTTAAAAATGTTCAGCTGTCTCGATCATAAGGTGGGGTAATAAAAAACTATGTTGAAAATGTTGGGTCAAAATCTCAAAAAAAAAAAAAAAGTTTACTCACAACTTTACTATTTTCCAGATTTAATGACCCCAAATTTTCCAGTCTTTTTTTGATCCCACCTCACAAATAAGGCAGGTGCAACTTTTCAAATCCTCTCTGAAACATGCTTTTGCAGTTGCTACGCAAAATCACCTTTCAGACATGATTTTAAAAAAAATTCAACTTGCCTTGATCATAAGGTGGGGTAATAAGACTATGTTGAAAATATGAGGTCAAACTCTCAAACAACAACAAAGGTAAGAAGAATGCTGAAATTCTTCAGTGTTTACTCCTAGCTTTGCCATTGTATCAGATTGTGACCCCACATTTTTCAACACTACCATTTTTGTACCCCATGTCATTAACATGACGTGTCATTTTTCATATCCTAGCCAAAATATATTTTCACACTTGTACCGCAAAATGACATTTTGGACAGGATTTCATAAATGATACCCACCCATCAAGTTAATAAGACAGTGTAATAAAAAAACTACGTTGAACATTTGAGGTCAAAATTAGAAAACGAAAAACAAAATTATGAATAAACACTGACATTTCTTTCAACATTTACCATAATTTTGCATATGGCATATGTTTTCACTTTTTAACCCATATTTTCCTCATACTCATGTTTTTCACCCCCCATTTGACTGAATAGGGCAAATGTCATTATCAAATCCCACTGCAAAAACTGTTTTTACGGTCATTCCACAAAACGATGTTTTGAGTCACATTTTATAAACGTTAAAATGGCACCCATCATGTACATATCCTGGGGCAAAATAAATTAGTATTTTGAAAATTCAAGGTCACAATCTAAGAAAACGACAATATCACGTGTGAACATCTTAATTTCCCAATCATGACAACTACACTACTGTAACCTGTATTATTAATTTGTTAATTTTTGTCTCTACACTATCAGTGCCAAACACCTACACAGCAAATACAAGCAAGCAGACATTCAGCACTAACAAATGCTCGTTACCCAATCTTTTCAATCGTGAGCCTAATGATGTTATGATCATTGTTCCCCAGTGTTTCTTCAGTTTACGAATCTCTTACCAAATCATCCTTATAGCTAAAGATCAGGTCAAGCGCTCCTCGCTCCAAATCAGCTTATTTTTACCTTTGCTACTTTATTTTACAGATCCCAACTAAAGATTGCCCAGGCTGCCAGGCAAGACCAATAAGGACAGACTTCCAAAATGCCATGCTCAGAAGAACATGCCTAAGTGTCAGTTACTGTAGAACTTGAAATTTTCACTGTAAAATAATTTTCATTATTTTCGCTGAAGTACCAACTTGCGTGAAAATAAATTTGCACCAACTAGCACTTTTAGTATTTTTTTCCATTATAGTGAATGTAGTGATTGTGACTTAGCGCTAAAATAAATGTACGCAATTTTGGTTGCATTTGTGTTTGCGCTAAATTTACTTTGCGAGAAAATAACTAGTTCTATAGTACATGGGACACTACTAGAAGTAAGCCTGAGCAAAATGGCTGATATCCCAATAAACCTGAACTTGAAGTGAACTGAAAATGGGCAGTGACACCAACCGATATCCCAAGCAGCTAAAGGAACTCCAAACCAGAGTGCAGGGTTTTAAATAATTGATTAGCAGTTTGTTTTCTTGGGACAATGCTAACTGTATAGAAAGTACTTATATAGGTGTTCTAGAAGTGTTACGTTTGTTAAACACAATGAGGCAAGTGCTATGCATTTTCAGAATGTTTTAGCACTTTTATAAGCAAAACGCTAATCAATTTTTGGAGTTAAATAAAACCCTGGAGTGCCCCGGCACTGCAAGCCTGGACACTGTAACTGCATTGTAGCTGCATGCAACAAACATGTAACTACCCTGTTGCATGCAGTTAATGATTAATTACATTGAAACAGACCCTTAAAATAAAGTGTAACCCATTTATGGAATAATATATCATCTCTGTATCAGGACTGCTTGCTGCCATTTAACTGTTTACATGCAGCTAACAATGTTTTAGAGTTTCTCTAAACATAGTGGCTCACAGAAAGTAAAATCCTAATGGGAAAACAGTAATGGTGTACGTGAAATCTCCGATAACTGTAACTGCATTCTACTACCCCCCAGCCCTGTGTTCGAGCGAACATCCCCATCCACATAGCAGGTTGCAGTGCTTTTGCTCGTGTCCGCATGCAGAAGCCAAGAGCTTACTGACTGCAAATGGCAACATATAGTTCCTGCACTAATAGTATCTAACTCACTGTCTGTATACAGTCCCTGTACTACCAGTATCCAACTCACTGTCTGTATACAGTCCCTGTACTGCCAGTATCTAACTCAGTCTGTATGCAGTCCCTGCACTGCCAGTATCTAACTCACTATCTGTATGCAGTCCCTGCACTGCCAGTATCTAACTCACTGTCTGTATGCAGTCCCTGCACTGCCAGTATCTAACTCACTGTCTGTATGCAGTCCCTGCACTACCAGTATCTAACTCACTGTCTGTATGCAGTCCCTGCACTACCAGTATCTAACTCACTGTCTGTATATAGCCCCTGCACTACCAGTATCTAACTCACTGTCTGTATACAGCCCCTGCACTACCAGTATCTAACTCACTGTATACAGTCCCTGCACTACCAGTATCTAACTCACTGTCTGTATACAGTCCCTGCACTACCAGTACCTCATTGTCTGCATACAGTCCCTGCACAGCTAGTGTTTGTTTGTTTGTATACAGGTCCTGCATTGTCAATACCCAACATATTGTTTTCTAAAACACTTTGCAAATTGTACATATACAGTCTCTGCACTGCAAGAGTGCAACATACTGCTTTTTAAAACCTTTTGCAATAGTGTGTATGTATACAATCCTTTCACTGCCAGTATGCTACATGTTGTTTTATAAAACATTTTACGATGCAGTATGTATATAGTCTCTGAACTACCAGCATGTAGCATATTGTTTTGTAAAACACTTTGCAATACAGTGAAAATATACAGTCCCCTCATTCCCAGCACATCATATATTGTTTTGCAACTCTTAGTGATGCAGTATGTGTGTGTGTGTGTGAGTATATGTATTTATTTATTTATGAACTGGCTGCCATAAATGGAGGATGCTGATTGTCCGACAGGTCTTTGAAACCGTGATGATATCTGACTACATACAGCTTCACAAAACTTCCGGCCACCATCCTCCTCACTCACAGCCAAGTTTCTCCGAGCACAATGTTCCCCATGTCCCACAGTCCGGAGAGTCAGACCTTCAGAGGGCCACCGCTAAAAACACACACACACACCAACTCCTCAGAACTGTAAAAATGATGGAGAACTATAAACAGTTTATTGAGTAAATGCGGACAAAAAATGGACTGCATGGACAACATGAGTGCACCCCTTCATACAAGTGGGCATGGTCGACATTTCGCATCGCTCCAACACTTTTCCCAAGATGTGGGGGCTATGGGAAAGCCCCCTTCTTATGGTGCCCATGCTGCAAAGATAATTCCCCATTCTTAAAGTGACAGTGCAAATAAGCATACTCCAAGTACATATAAGTTCATGTGACAGTGAATAAATAAACGTACTAATAAAGTGCAAAAGACAATGAATAAAAAAAGTAGCATAAATATTCTGATGTTCTGCGAATTAGTAGAAATTGATTGAGACCAACAAAAACTCAAAGCCCCCCATGATACATAAATACATGTTATGCAAATCACATAGGTCATAGAAAATAGATATATAGATTATATTATATTATAACCCACTCTTTTTGAGGCTAAAAAAGCCAAAGAAGCAACTCAGAAGGCTCCTGGAGATCCTAGCTCCATGTGGGGAAAAGAAAGAAGGGGGAGGAGGGGAGGGAGGGGGGAATCTGGGGGCATGATAATGAGTAATACTCAAGGATCTACAGTACATCAGTGCATTAGTTTCAGTGAACTACCAATTAGGACATCATGCAGTAAATAATTGTCTAAAAATTCCATTCCATAACAACTTAGCACAATTGAGAAAATATACTTGAACATAATAAACCATCACACAATATTCAGTAATGGCACAAACCACAGAAGATAAAAAGAATCAGGAGAAGTTTCAAGTAAAATCCTTTATTTCATGTAATACTGAGGCAGTAGTATATCTGGCGACCTGTAACTACCATGTTTATTCTGTAGGGAAGACAAAGAGGAAATTTAGAGAAAGAATCCTTGAACACATTAGACACATTAGACATGGAACTGAACAGAATGCTTTGGCAGCCACTGCAATCAACCAGGACAGGGACATTCTTTCATTTTCGGGGGGACTGGAGAAAGTAACTTTAGGTCCCGGGGGGCAGGGGGACGCTGATAACAAGCTCCTGTGCTGGGAAACATGCTGGCAATATAGACTAAAAGCTAGTAGCCATCTGGGCCTTAACAAACACTTCCAATTGGCCCCCTTCTTGAAAAAGAGAAGATGAACACGTAAGAGATTAATTTTTATGAGAGATGATTTTTCCCCTTATTGATCTCAATGGTTTTTATCTTCTGTGGTTTGTGCTGACACATACAGAAAACCACTGCTTGTAGGCCCTCCGGCACAGCAGTAGAGTTACCGCTCACAGCGCCAGCGACCCGGGTTCAGGAATGGACTCTGGTGGCTGGAGGACCGGCTGGGGAGAGGAGGACTGAGCACCCACAGGCTGCTCTCCTCCTCCGGGGAGGGTGGGTTGCATGTCCTGCCGATCTACCACCACCTGGATGACCACGGGTGGAGATGCAGGGGGACAGCATGAAGCAGGGTGGGAGGACGTCAGCCGGGAGTTTGAGTGACTGCACGTTGTGATGTGCTCTGCCCCTTGGCTCCCCTAGCGTGCCGATGTCCTGAGGGAGGTACCAGAACAAGGAAAAAGTTCCACGGATGCTGACATAGACAGGATCCAGCTCCCAGACACCATAACCCAGCTCTCGAGAGGAGCCACTCAGACTGCCAGACAATCACTAATGGACTGGAGGGGGAAGTCCCGGGATCCCCCTCCTCCCCACCCGGGGGGGGGGGGAGTAGGCAGAGGCAACATGGGGAGGTCTGGTGGCCCTCCGGGAAGAACCGGGGGCAGGCAGAGAGAGCATAGACCTGGAACAGAGCGTCAACTGCAGAGAGAAAGGGGCATAAACAGACAATATAAAAAAGAAAACCACCGCTTGTCAACAGATGATCTTACCCCGGTCCCAGAGCAGACAGCAGGACCGGGTCAAATACAGGGAGAACATCCGGGAGTTGTGCTGGGAGCACAACACACAGTTCATAGCTGCACTTCCTCACAATGGCACCACCTGCTGGCCAGAGCCCTCCAGGAACTATTTTCTAAAAACTTACTCCTCTGACATCCAAAAAAAGGCATTTTGAAAGGTTTTTACATTTTTTTTCTTTTGTTACCGATAAAAAAAACAGTTCATAGTAGCAATAATGCACTCCAGGGTGTGGTATATCATAGGATGCACAGGCAGGGGCATCACCAGCAGGAAAAGGGAGGTCATAATTCCACTATACAAGACACTAGTGAGGCCCCACCTGGAGTACAGTGTACAGTTCTGGAGACCTTACTTACGTAAGGACATAGACAGGGTAGAGAAGGTTCAGAGGAGGGCAACAAAGATGGTACATGGATTGCATCACAAGTCCTATGAGGACAGTTTGAAGGAATTGAATATGTACTCCCTGGAGGAGAGGAGGGAGAGAGGGGATATGTTAGAGACAAACAAGTATCTTACAGGGAGGAACAGGGTGCAGGAAGACACTATTTTTTAAGCGAAAAAGATGTTCCAGGACTAGAGGGCAATGAATGAAGTTGGGGGGAGAGACGATTCAGAGGAAATGTGAGGAAGAATTTCTTCACAGAATGGGTGGTGGACAAGTGGAACACCCTGCCAGAGGATGTGGTGGGGGCTGAAACAATCGGGGGATTTAAGAATGCATGGGATAGACAGAAAGGAATTCTGGAGGTCAGGGTTAAGGGGCAACAGACTTCTAGGAAAACATAAAGTAAACTTACAAGCTCAAATGGGCAGACTGGGTGGGCCGAAGGCCCTTATCTGCCGACACTGTCTATATATCTATGATACTGTCACTTCTTGGGACTCAGCCTCGTGCCTCACAACACATCCGAGGTGTGCCGATATCCTATGATATACCATACCCTGCTGTGCACTATTTCTTAACTATATATACAGACCCGCACAGCCACTATGTAATATATTGTTTTGCAAAACACTTTGCAATATCGTATGCATGTATACAGTCCCTGCACTTCCAGTATGTAACATTGTTTTGTAAAACACTTTTTATTATTTTTATTTTGTTCCCTTTCCTGCAGCTGCCCACATCTGCACCCTTCTCGTGTGACTTTTTGGCTGCACCCATGCCTTCTGTGCCACTTTCCCCTGTCCCTTCTAACCTCAGACTTCCCCTCTGAGGTGGGGCACTGAGAGTTGCCCAGACTCCCCAGCACACAACTCAGTTCCGTGGGCAGGTGGACAGCTAGACAGCTAGCACGCTGGGGTCCAAGAATATCGGTGGTCCTTCCATCTCACATCACTGGCAGGCATTTTCTCCTCCATTTTTCATCCCATTCCCTCAGAGATGCCAGCCAGGGTTGAGAATGGGCATGTACATGCTGAAGCATGGCAATGCATCGAGCCAGCCATTCAGTGTCTTCCCCCACCTGAATAGCGCTCCTGCCTGCACCGTTACCTGTCAGTTTAAAGCTGTCTAAACACAGAACTCTCAGAAATTTGTCACTTGCTGCTGCTAGCTCTCTCTAAACTTCTCATGAGGGGGGCTATGCCCGCTCCTCACACCAGTTCTATTGCCCTTGGACTGCTCACTGCGCTATGCCTCCCTCTGCTTTTTGCTGACTGCACCCCTCCTGTGAGGAGCCCCTGGGTCACACCTGGACAGCTAGATGAGACGGACTTCACCTTCTCCAATCTAATTGCCTGTGACAGACAGCCCCCCCCTGGCCTATCTGCTGTCTTGATTTTAGGTGCTTCCTGTATCCTGTCATAATGATCAGGAGTTCTGGCCACAAGCCACATGGTAGGGACGGTCCCCCCCCCCACCCCGAGGCATCTCCTATGGCTCTTACTGGTGACTCCAGCCCTCTCAGGGGATATTGCGCTCAACCCTGGTCCTCCCCAACAAGCCTCCTCCTCACCGGTGGGCTGGATGAAGGGCAATGGGTTGAAAATAGCCCACCTCCACATCCACAGCCTCCTGCCCAACCTGGCTGACCTCTCCTTGCGTGGGTCACACACCATAAGCCTGACATCCTGGGTATAATGGAAACCTGGCTGAAGCCCATCAACCCCGGACTCTGCACTCTTCCTGGCTTTGACCTCAACAGGCAGGACTGCTAATACAGGAGTCGCCTTAATCTTTTGGTTCTGTCCTGCCAACAGTCTTTGCATTCGCCCTGTGAACTGCTGCAGTGGTGCCAGAATGGTTTGAAAAGTGGTAGGGCCAAGGACATAAGGGGTAAATTTTCCCCTATTAAATATATTACCATGATAGCAAAAAGTGATAGGGCCACTTATGAAAGTGGTAGGGCCATGGCCCTAGTGGCCCCCCTCGTTCCGGCACCTACGAACTGCTGCACACAGTTCTGTTACTCAGGAACTCTAAAAAGGCTACACATTGCCTGTACTTACAATTCCCCAATGGGGAGCATATTGGGGTTGTCCTACCTCCTTGACACTGTTGGGTCATTGACTGGGAATAATAAGCTAATGATACTGGGCGATCTCAACTTAAACTGGCTTGGTGGTAATGCTAAGATGTATGAGCCCATGCTTGCTGGACTCTCACTGTCCCAACTCATTAAGGAACCCACTAGGTGGTCCTCCGCTGGTGGCACGGGCTCCCTCCTAGACTGGGTCCTGTCCAACAGACCAGAGAGGATTAGCACTTCTGGCACTCTTCCTGACTCCATCTCCGACCACTCCCCTGTGTTCTGTGCATGGAAGATCTCCTCCCTGAAAATTTCTCATAAAGTCATCCAAGTTAGGGACTTCTCCAGGTCCGCCCTGGGGTCTTTCCATAATGATCTACGGCTTACTGACTGGTCTGCGGTTTGGAATGCCCAGGACTCAGCCACTGCAGTCAGTCATTTTCTCGGCACCTATGGTGCACTGCAGGATAAACATGCCCCTCTCGTTAGACAGAAGGTAAGAGGGTCTGCTACCAAGTGGTTGCATGGGAGCCTCCTTACCCTCATGAGGACTAGGGACAAGTGCTGGGCCAAATTCAAGGTCATGATTGACCAGGCCATATTTCAGCAGTATAGGAGGCTCAGGAACAAGTGTAAGAAAGCAATCAGGGCTGCCAAAAGTCAAAAGTGAATTCTGCAAAGCAGCACTGCTGAATTCAGCTAAAGACCCTAGGACTTTCTGGAGGAACATAAAGAACACAGTAAGTGGTTCCCCCAACGGTGAGGCCGCTGACATGCTCATCGATAGTACTAGTTGTAACAATCCACTTGCCATCGTCAATGCATTTAACTCACTTCTCGGACCTGTCTGCCTTCACCTCCCTATTCACCTCCAGTGGTTGTAATAGTTGTGTCCATGACCCTGCTCCACAACCGGCTCCCATCTCCCACCCGTTATTCTATTTCAAGGCTGTGACGGCACAAGAGATGCGGAGATTGCTGTCTGGTCTCTCCCCCTTCTCCAGTGCTAGCCATGATGGCATGGAACCTAAGCTCCTCCATCTTCGTGCCTCTCATATTGCCTCCCCGGTGACCCACATCTTCAACTTATCCCTAGCCTCTGGGGTCATCTCTGACATATGGAAGGTGGCTAGAGTTGTCCCCATTCTCAAACAGGGCAACCTTAAGATTCTTGACAACTACCGACCGACAGCCATATTATCTGCTATCAGTAAACTTCTTGAGAAAGTTGTGGCTGGACAACTCACGGAGTATATTCAGTCTCACGAGCTGTTGTCTCCTGAGCAGCATGGCTTTCGTAAAGGGCACAGTACATCCTCTACCCTTGTCACTGTCGCATCTGGGATCAGAGCTGCCATGGACCAGTGTAAACTCTCTGATGCCATCTTCATCGATCCATCCAAAGCCTTTGATTTAGTTGACCATGCTCTACTCTGCTCTCAGCTTAGGTCCTTTGGCTTGTCACCCCCTGTACTCAGTTGGTTCACCAACTACCACAGGGCAGACAGCAGCTGATCAAATACAGTAAGGTACTCTCAGACACCACTTCTTTGTCCTCAGGTGTTCCCCAAGGTTCAGTCCTGGGGCCCCTGCTCTTTTTCATCTTTGTCAACAACCTACCCGCTACCTCGTCCTACTGTAAGTCCATTCTATATGCTGATGACCTGGTCATCCTCACCCATTCTCAGGACATTGGGGTCATAAACCACCAGCTGAGCGAGGACTTTGAGTATCCAGTCCTGGATAACGTCCCACAAGCTGGTCCTCAACCTCAAAAAAAAAAAAGGCCATGCTATTTGGGTCCCTGGCCAAGATAAAGGCCTCCCCTGCCTCTTTGTGTATCACTGGTCTTGACGGTGCTCCTGTCCTCATCACAGACTCCATCAAATACCTTGGGGTGACACTTGATCCTCAGCTCGACCTTGGACTCCATATCCAGAATGTATGCAGAGCTGTTAACTGCAAAGTGGGTCTGGCCTATCGAGCAAAGAGCAATCTCACTTCTGCTGCTCGCCTTGCACTGGCTAGAGGCATGTTTCTCCCCTCCCTCTGCTATGGGCTCCTCCTCTTTGCTCGTACCTCCAAAGCCCACCTCTCTAGGTGGACCGTTGCCTACGACAACATTTGCCATTTTGCCCTTGCTGCCCCTTGTCTCACCCACCACTGTGACCTGTATAGTAAGCTTAATTTGCTCTTCCCGCCCAATTACTTAAATTTTGTCCTGGGCAGTTTCACGGGCAAGGTCCTTGGTACTGGCACCCCCCCCCCCAGATTGGCAGAGCTCCTCGTGCCGGCTGCCTCCTCCTCAGATCTTAGGGCCATGCTGTTCTTAGGATTCCTGCCACTCTCACTCAAATGGGGGAACAGAGATTTTGCCTCATGCGCCCCCAGACTCTGGAACTCCCTTTCTGCCCAGGTCCACTCCTCCCCCTCCCATGCATGCCTCCGAACCTCCCTGTGGAATCATTTGAAGCTCTCCTCAGCGTGTGGTTGTCCCAAACCTCCATAATCTCACCTGGTCCCCTGCACTGAACATCCTTCCTAAGGTATAGCCTGCCTGCATGGTTTTTGTCCTCTACACAATGTATACACCCTATGTATTAGGTATTGCTCCAACTGTGACCCCACTTTTTTTTGGGTCCTATACTGTATATAATTTATACATATATATATATATATATATATATATATATATATATATATATATATATATTGCTGCTCGCAGCCTTGATGATTTGATGTATATGCTCAGACCATTTGTGTGTACCTATTGACTATGTGATGCTTCTGTTTTCCCTGACTCTGTGTAACTGCCTAAAGTGTATCACGTTGTCCTATGTCGTATTTCCTTGTACTCTCCCGGGTCGTACCTGAAAATAGGCAAGTGTCTTGTCTAGTGTACTTACCTGGTTAACAAAAGCTAAATAAATAAATAAATCACCCAGGTGGCAGTAACCCGGCGGTGGCTTCAACCCTCCCCTGACGACAGCGTCCTGTGAAGGCTCAGTGCTCCTCCCCTGGCTGGCTCTCCAACAACTTGGGCTCATTTCCGAACCCGGGTCATGGACATTGCAAGCTGTAGCACTACGGCTGAGCCAAAGGGCCCAGTTAAACCACTTTGTGGTACACTGTGTAGGTATACAGTCCTTGCACTAGCAGTATGTAACATATTGTTCTGTACAACACTTTGCAATACAGCGAGTATGCATACAGTCCTTGCACCTGCAAAATATATCACATTGTCTTGTAAAACCCTTTCCAATAGAGTATGAATGTATACAATCTCACACTACCAGTATGCAACATATAGTTTTATAAGCACTTCGAAATACAGTGTGCACGTGAGGCATCAAACCCAGCATTCACTCAAAGTTCTGGTTACTGTAACAATGGCACATTTCTAAACTCCATTTACAAAAACATATTAGAAGCCCTAATTTGGATTTGTTTTGGTGCAACTGTCCTTCACTCTCTAGAAAATGGTTTGCTATACCTCTTGACTGAAGAGGTTCACAACACAGTGAGTGAAACATCCAAACATAGTTTGTACAGCAGCTTTATAAGCAGTACGTAGTCCAGAAGTGGGATGCCACTCTGTTAAGGTGTTTATACGTCTCTGTATCTGACAGAGTCATTTAGCTCCACCAGGGAGCTCAAACGCTCTGTTGAAAGGTACCCAAGTGCAGATCTGTAGGTATGCAAGACGTTTGAATCTCCTTCAATTAGGGAGCTAAACTGACAGTGTCATGAGCCAGGCCTTATGACTGAAGCCAATCACACTGCTTCATTTCATTTTTTTTTTTAACTTTTTATTTATAGGTTTTATGACAGTTAATTGAGCACAATTACACTGAGTAAAGCCATACATCATACATATATCAGACTTTGATGATAAGCAGATTAATAAGACTTTGCTACATTTGGTACAAAATATGGGGGTCTAGCCTATGTATTAAACAGTAAGCTCTCAACTCCAACACTTAAAGCACAGCTGCCAGTGCTTTATCTTGAATCTGCTCAAAATCATACATTTTAAATATCCAAAATCTGGCCAAACTGGCCTGTTTGTTTATGTTCTATGAGAAGGAAAACTCCAGGTACTTTCTCAGTATAGCCCCCTTAACATCCCATTGCATGCAAACCATAAGAGGCACGTATACATATATTGGCATTGAAACAGTTAGTGTCTATTAATTGTATACCTAAAACTTGTTGTCAAGTATGCAGGATTATAAGTCCCTTATATTGCCTCACTGGCATGTAGAGCGAAAAACGGAAAACGTTCCCAATCAGAAAGCAACCGGAAAAAATATATATATATATATATATTATATATGTGTGTGTGTGTGTGTGTGTGTGTGTGTGTATATATATATACACACACACCTATACATACACACATATATATATATATATATATATACACATACACACACACACACACACATATATATATATATATATATATATATATATATATATATATATATATATAACACACACACACATATACACACACACACATACATACATACACATTATATATATAGTCGTCCTCACCCAAAACAGACGGGAAGAACAATCCCGTAGAAATCAAAAGAACAGTCTCTCCTCTGAACCTTTGTAGGTCTTGATCACTGCTCCAGTGGGTAACTTAAAATTAGAGATAGACTTACTGAAATGAAACAGTTAAGTGTCCCCTATCTCCGATTCCAAGGATGAATCACTCTCCCTTTGCGGCTCGTTCAGCTTCCAATTTGTCCACCAGCTTGATGGCTTTCTTAGGGTCAGTGTAGATGTAAAATTTCCTACCGACGGTTACATGCAGGTGCGCTGGCATCATCACACCATTCGGGACTTCCAAATCCCTCAACCAGTGACAAACTGCATCAGAAAACTTTCGTTTCACGCGAGTGGCATACAATAAGTCCGGAAACAGCAACACCTTGACACTGTCCATCACCACTCCTCTCTTTCTCCTTGCGGCCTGTAGAATATTATCTTGTACAGCCATTGATGTTGTGACCAGCGTAACTGTCCTCGCTCCCTCAGAAGTACCACCCGCCCTACGGAGACTGCCTCTGTAGGCACGAATCACTTGGGTCTGAACGTCAAGACCCAGAGTTTCCAGCAGCCAGGCAACAATAAAGGAAAGCAAATCCTCCCCCTCTACCCCTTCCGGCAATCCAATAAATCGTATATTTGCAGAATGGGTAACATTTTCCAAGTATTCCAAGTGAGATTTCAGGAGGGCCTGTTCTTTTATGCAAGTCGCAGCTGTAGCCTGGGCTCTTTCTGATGACCACTCAGAAGCTATTGCCACTTCCACCGCTGCATCTAGTTTCTGTTCAACCAGTGCCATCCTCTCGTTATAAGTGGAAAAAGGGACCTTCAGGGCTCAGTGGGCCTACCCAGTCACCAAAATTTAATAAATAAATAAATAAAGTGTCCATTGTTTTGTCAACTTGGACAGTTTTTGTCAGGGCGGTCACTGCTTGTTGGAAAGATTCCAACGTCGCTGGGCCAGCATCTTCTGATCCCTGCTTCACTGATGAGGAAGCTGCAGGAGTAGTCTGTGTCTTGCAGGCCCCCCCGCACGGCGCGAAGACGTACATTTTTTGCTCTCCTGTTTTCCGACCCATGGTGGTGAAAAATGCATAATTCGGTCTACACACACTCCGGAACCCGTGGGAAAAGCTGCAGTGCTCCAAGACAAATATTTTAGGAAATTATTTACTAGATAATGGATGTTTATCCAGGAGCTCAATGAAGCTGCGACCGATCAGCCAGGCAGTAAGCCATGCCCCCAGACTGCTTCATTTCAGAGCTGGACCATCAACATAGCAGTCGGGCTACTGCTTGCCATGCCAGCAACTCAAGTTACGAACATACAAACAATACCAGCACAAGAAGCCCTAGTGGTCTGTCAATTCTGCCTGTGATGAGGAGCCCCTAGTGGCTACTACGAGCTCAGACCTCCCTCTCCAACTACTCCATTTCCCTTCTTGCCTACCCCCCCTTTGATCCTAACCCTTCCCTTTACTATATCCCACACTCTCTTGTAGCCACCCACCATCTCCAGGGAGACCACTTCCTCAGAGACTTTGTTCCACCCTGCAAGCACTCTGTTCGTGAAGAAATGCCTCCTGACCTCTCCCTCCTCTCCCTCTCCCTCTCATCTTCCCCTGGCCAGTTTAAGGTAGAGCCCCCTCATGGTTTTGCTTCCAGCAAGACTGAAAAGCCCCTCAGTGTTCACCTTTTCTGCCCTTCATGCACTTGAAGGTCTCTATCATGCCCCCGAAAATTTGGCAACAACCTTCCAGCTGAGGACCTAGCATCACAGCAGATTACGCTCCTCCTCGGGGGGGGGTGTACCACTGTGATACTGCCACCTGGATGACCACAGGTGACAGTGCACGTGTGACACCCATGGGAAGGAAGAACACCGCTTGACACTGGTGGGACAACATGCTCAGCGTGCACGTGTCTGCCATGACATCCATGCAGAGGCATCCAGTTGGGAGGGAGAAAAATAACAGCTAAATACCTGGTACTGCCACAAAAGCATCTTCGGTGGTGCTCCCAGACCTCCTCACCTTTCTGTGTGCATGATCCCAACCTAGAAAATCAGAGGGGTTGCCCCTATTCTCTATCTCCCTCTAGGGAAAAACAGCTAGGTGACCGAGAGGTGGCAGTAGAAGGGTGATGGAATTCAGGGTGACAGCCAGTATTACAGCCTGATAGGGCCTGGCCAAAAGTTGGGAAGAAAAGACAGGAAGTAATAAAAGGGGTGTTGTGAGGGTTCTCATCTGCATGGTGGCGCTGCCCTTGGGGGGCAAGCCAGGGGGGATCGCCCTGAATGGACTAAGTCCTTGGGGCAGGGTGGTGGACTGGAGAGAGCGGGGGCTAAGCCATTGGCAGCAGGCACCTAAAGCATACTAAATAAAACCAAAAAACTGCTTAATTTCAGCACTAACCACACTCAACTTCAAGTGAACTGGGCAACAAACAGCTCCCTATACTAAATTAAACATTGAGAATACACATCAAAAGCTTTCTTAGGCACCTGAGTAAGAGCTGCTTATGCCAAGTACTTACGCCTGTGACACAAAGGAAGAATCCCTATTCATTCCCCCCTGAAGTGAGTATACAAGTCAAAATGTTCTATCCTCAACCATAGCCAAAAAGGCCACCACTACCTGACCGAGTTAAAGAGCACAGACCTGCCACAAACACAGAATTAAATGAGCTGGCAGTTTGGAGAAAATATATATATATATATTTTTTTAATATAATTTCTCCCCGCTCCATTTTTTTTTTTTTCAGCCCAGGTACCCCTGCCCACCCCCACCCCATGACAACACCCTTCCTCCCCACTAGGAGGCAGGTGACTGCCATAACAGCCAACACGGAGTCCCTCAAGAATCCTCCAGCAGAGGGGCACCAATGCCAAACAGCTTTCCTCCTGCACTCCATGGCACCTCACCACAGCAACACACACTCCCCTGCACCTCACCGCACAAAAACACTCATTCCCCTGCACCTCACCCCACCAACACGCTCACTCCCCTGCACCTCACTGTACCAACATGCTCACTCCACTGCACCTCACTGTGCCAACATGCTCACTCCCCTGCACCTCACCAACACACGCAGTCCCCTGCACCTCACCAACACATGCTCTCCCCTGCACCTCATCGCACCAACATGCTCACTCCCCTGCACCTCACCAACACATGCTCTCCCCTGCACCTCATCGCACCAACATGCTCACTCCCCTGCACCTCATCGCACCAACATGCTCACTCCCCTGCTCCTCACCGCACCAACACGCTCACTCCCCTGCACCTCACCGCACCAACACGCTCACTCCCCTGCACCTCACCGCACCAACATGCTCACTCCCCTGCACCTCACCGCACCAACATGCTCACTCCCCTGCACCAACACACTCACTCCCCTGCACCTCACTGCACCAACACGCTCACTCCCCTGCACCTCACTGCACCAACACGCTCACTCCCCTGCACCTCACCACACCAACATGCTCACTCCCCTGCACCTCACTGCACCAACACGTTCACTCCCCTGCATCTCACTGCACCAACACGCTCACTCCCCAGCACCACACCACACCAACACACTCACTCACTCCCCCGCACCTCATCGCACCAACATGCTCACTCCCCTGCACCTCACCAACACACGCACTCCCCTGCACCTCACCAACACACGCACTCCCCTGCACCTCACCAACACATGCTCTCCCCTGCACCTCATCCCCCCAACATGCTCACTCCCCTGCTCCTCACCGCACCAACACGCTCACTCCCCTGCACCTCACCGCACCAACACGCTCACTCCCCTGCACCTCACCGCACCAACACACTCACTCACTCCCCCGCACCTCACCACACCAACATGCTCACTCCCCTGCACCTCACCGCACCAACATGCTCACTCCCCTGCACCTCACTGCACCAACACGCTCACTCCCCTGCACCTCACTGCACCAACATGCTCACTCCCCTGCACCTCACCGCACCAACATGCTCACTCCCCTGCACCTCACTGCACCAACACGCTCACTCCCCTGCACCTCACTGCACCAACATGCTCACTCCCCTGCACCTCACCAACACATGCTCTCCCCTGCACCTCATCGCACCAACATGCTCACTCCCCTGCACCTCACTGCACCAACACGCTCACTCCCCTGCACCTCACCGCACCAACATGCTCACTCCCCTGCACCTCACTGCACCAACACGCTCACTCCCCTGCACCTCACCGCACCAACATGCTCACTCTGCTGCACCAACACACTCACTCACTCCCCCGCACCTCACCGCACCAACATGCTCACTGCCCTGCTAGCCTCAGCACGAGATGCTTCAGGAGGGAGAAGCTGCATTACTTATCAGTAACAAGCAGATCTTCAAGAGTCTCCCCCATGGACTCACACACACTGCAATGTGAGCCATCTGCATCAGGATCCTGCAGGAGACTTTTACAGCTTGAGCTGCCCACATCTTAATCGGGACACCTCAGTGGATGCCTTTTCATCCTAATTAAGCGTCTGTCCCGTTAAAGAGAAGTCACTTTTTTTGTTTAACTTTGCCCAGTCCTACCTCCACTATGCATCCAGTAATACATCAGACGAATGCTGAGAGCAGTATCATCTGACAAATAAGTTATAATTAAGTAAAAAATATGGTACATATACAATGCACTTTCCGAGTCAGCCCAAGCATGGTGCTCTTTGCCACTTGCATCATCCGTGACACGGAAGTCAGCAGGGAGCACTGATATAGTAGTAAAGAAAAACCTCACAGTTTCTAAAACAGGTTTAAAGAAAATTGATTGAGTTGTGAGTCACCAACATGCCGAACTATGAAGTAAGCACTTAGCACTGTGATTAGACACACTGACATGCCATGGGGGTTACCATAGAGACCGGGTAAGGGGAATAAAACATTTATTGTAGCTGTGTGTTCAATAAGAGTAAACCGAGTAACTAGTACAGTAGTAAGGTAGCACAAGTCACCCAACAAACCAGTGGCAACCCGTGGCTCCATCACATTTAAACAGAAGTAGCCCCCGTAGGAAAGCACTGCCACTGAATCGGTGCCCAACAGGATGTCCCTATTAAGCAGATGTCTCATTTAACCACGTCCCGATTAAGTGGCTTGGATTGCATAAAGTGGACAGGCTTCATCCAATAGTGGCAGTGACAATTCTGGAGAAACAACGATGCATACTCAGTTGAGTAAAAAAATTAATCCTGAACAGGACAGCAAAACCACCTCGATGACAACTGGGTTTTATAAACTCTGATCTTTTGTTTGCTGGTCCTGCAGTCCTCCGGTAGATAAGTACAGTCATAAGCGGCTATACTTGGAGCCCTGGGAGACCAGTGGGACCAGCAAACATCTGATCTGAGCTTATAAAAAGTCTAATATGCACTGCAGGTGATTGAATTGCCAAGTGCTGCAGCCCTGCTCTGATGTCAGCTGCAAGGGATTCTGGGGTTTCTGGTTAAAGCAAATGTCAGCTTGGGAGTCAGCAAAATCAGCCTGATACAATCTACCATACTGCAGTAAATAGTATGTAAAAAAAAAGTTTTTGCACACAAAGTGCCAACTGGGACCACACCCACACTTGGGTGCAAGGCTTTTAGTGATGATTGTACCTTTAACTAGCTGCTCAAGGCTCGTGCAGGGGGTACTTATAAATTGCTATCAAAGTGTAGACTGCACAGACAACACAGCCCTAAACAAGCATTTATGTATGTTCATGAAATAAAGAGGCAAGATTATTTGAATTTTATTTAATTTCTTGTGTAGACTGTTGTTATTGAGTTGGGTCATATGTGGGAGCCCTGTTCGGGAAGACAGTGAACAAGCTAGAATAGTTTAAAGGGAAGCACCTTCAGAAACGAGAGACTGGTGTGCATTAGGGCCTCATGCATTTCCCTCATGGGCCAAGTCTGATCCAGAAAAAAAGAAAACTGGCCAACATCCTCAGTGTCGGGACCACCCCCCTTCCTGAGGACCCCAGACTGCATCTCTTTGTTTGCTACCCACTCAACTAACACATGTAATAAACAATGTGGGAGGCAGCACAGTGTAGTGGTTAAGAGCACCGAGCTGCAAACCTGACAAGCATCAGCTTACTGGGTGTTTCCTGGCCAAAAATTAAAAAAATAAACAAGTAAAAATAAGATCTGCAATGTTCACAGTGGTGTTACCTGATCCACTATCAAAAGCAACTTATAGATCCCCAAACAACTAACAGTAATTCAGGTAATAATCTCTGGCCTACAGAGGGGCTATGCGGTGGAACTCACAAAACTGACCTTCCGAGGTGGTATGCTATGAACACACAAAACTGACCTACTGACGGGCTATGCCGTGGATTTCTCAAAACTGACCTATCAAAGGGCTATGCTAGGGAACATACAAAACTGACTAACCATAAGGCTATGCTGTGGAACTCGTAAGATAGACCTACCAAGGGGTGATACTGTAGAACTCATGAAACTAACCTACAGAGGGGCTATGCTGTGGAATTCACGAAACCTACAGAAATCAGGCAGGTTAGCAGTGTCAGCATACTCAAAACCAGACTCAAACAGCAATAAAAACTGAAAGAAGTAAATAGTCTGTAATGTGGGAATTACTCACTGGTAATGATTTAGTGTTTGTAGTTACCATCCGTAGTCTGTATCCATGGGGTCTATACATCATCATGGGGATTGCCTACGCGCCATGGATCCGCAGCATGTAGGTAATCCTAAGTGACAATGCTGCCCACAAGGGACATGCAAAGGGATGCATGTCCCTTTTGTACTGGATCCCTAGTCGGTCACATGGCTAGGGGCGTGACTCATCCAGGGGTGTGTCTGAGGGCATGCCAGCATTCTACACCATTCATGAAGGCACAGAGTTCCAGGCAAGGGAAGTGTAGGATATGCCAGCAGAGACCCTGCTATATCCTTTGTGTGCCCCCTCAGAGAAACCTCGCAAGTTTCAGGAGAACAAGACCCCCCCCCCCCCACAATGGTGCTGCCCCAGTCCTGTGGTGTGAAAGGCAGGGCTGGAAGCAGGCATCTGAGCAGTCACCCGACATTTTAAACTTCTGTCTCCCATGCCTTCCCAGAATCCTCTGCTTGCACGGAGCAGGGGATCCACTTCAGGACCCAGGACAGGCATCTGGCTGGATGCCCCCTGTATCCCTCAATATGCCCCCCTTCGCGGCAGCATATGGGGGGGCGCAGACAGGCACTCTATGGAGGAACAAGGTACTGCATACCATGCGCCTGTCTGTAGGTGCAGAGCTATGCGGGCCGGGTATGAGCAATTCGCACATATCTGGCCCCACACTCATGCACAGCCCACCTGGTGGGCAGCTCTCTCTACTATATACCTAAAGTTCTGTGTGCTAAATATTTCCCCTAACTGGATATTATTTCATAACTGTTATTCATATGTAAAGTACAACTGCCACAGGCTCTTCTAAAAAACATGTGACTTGTAAACCTAACCAGTATGGGTTATATTGTATGGGATAACACATGACAAGGTGTGTGGTTATAAGGGAATAATGCACGCCTTGGGTGATAACCACCCAAGCAGTGCAATATTCCCTTGTGATTGCACACTCTTTTATTAAAAAAGTAGTTCCCACAAAGTGTGCAGTGCTCAAAAAATAATTAATGATCATATGACTTGTTCTGACCAATGAAGCTGCAGGACTTTCATGGCACATTTTTTACACCATAATTGGGGAACATTTTTCCCCCTTGCTCTTTCCTGACTCGTGCTGCTGTAATTAATTATTCTGGCTGTAAAGGCAGCTTGTGCTTATTTCTGTTGTACTTATTGTGGCACTTCTCCACTTTTGTTCCATTCAGTTTGTTTTTTTCACCTGTAACCCCACCACCACTATTACCACAACCACCTGGTTGCTCCTAGAACAAGCTTTTGCTCCGTGTTCCTTCCTGTAAAACTATTTTAAGTAAATATTCTTGATAACTTAAAGAATAAGAAAATTAAAGGCATTATAGAAGTCTTCAATTCTATTAATTTTACCCCTTCCCTGAGTGAAGAGGTGCTTTCCCTTTCATGATTCCCTTATTTTGCCCCCCCCCCCTTTTTTTACATTTGCTTGTGCATGCGTAAGAAACATTTTGTTACAATAAATGGTATTTTCGAAGAGTGTCACTGCTGAGCCCACTGCAGCTCAAGCTGGAAGGGGCTCAGCAGTCCAGATCAATGATCACACACTGTGGTCGTAGAAACACAGAAGCAGAATGTGACGGCAGAAGGGGACCATACAGCCCATCTAGTCTGCCCATATGCCTACCCCCCACCCTTAACTGCTGTTCAGTGTTATGGTGTCTCTGTATCTATCCCACACATTCTTGAAAGTTCCCACCATTTTCACCTCCACGACTGCCTGTGGAAGGCAATTCCATGCATCCACCACTCTCTCGGTAAAAAAGAACTTACATACTAACATACTATTTGCCAGCAGATTAGGCCTTACGGTCTATCGAGTCTGCTCGAACCTCAGATCCCTAGTTGGGTGCGAGGCCCTCCCTCCCTGTGTTACAGAAACCCCTATCATCCATCCCTACCCCCTGGGACAGGCCATCATCTGATACATCCACGTTCTGTGTCTGTCCCACCCTCTCTCTTAAGCCCTCCTGTGGATCTCTGAACCAGCTCGCCAGGCAGTGCATTCCAAGGGTCCACCACCCTCTCAGTGAAAAACCTCCTCTCTTTTCTCCCTCACCCTTCCACCTTCAAACCATGCCCTCTGGTGATACCTCCCTGCTTTAGTCTAAAGATCCTCCATGTTTACCCTATTTATTCCCTTGAGGTACTTGAAGACCTCAATCATGTCCCCCCGTCTCTCCTCTCCTCCAATGAAAACAGACAGAGCTCCTCAAGTCTGTCCTCATACGTCAAATCCCCTAGCCCTCGTATCATCTTAGTTGCCCTTCTCTGTACCCTCTCCAGGAGCTGTATGTCCCTCTTCAAGTGTGGTCTCCAATACTGTACACAGTACTCAAGGTGTGGTCTAACCAGTCCACTGTACAGCGGCAGAATCACTTCCTTGCTCCTAGAGGTGATCCCCCTTACGATGCATCCCAGCATCCTGTTTGCCTTGCTAGCCGCTCTCCTGCACTGCTCAGAGTTATTCATACATGCATCCACCATGACCTCTAGGTCTTTTTCCCCTATTGAGGCCTCCAGCGCCTCCCCTCCCAGGGTGTACCTGTGTTTAGGGTTTCCCCGCCCAAGATGCAACACCTTGTACTTGGTGATATTGAAATTTAATTTCCATGTGTGAGCCCAGCTTTCCAGGGTGTCCAGGTCCCCTTGCAGGGCCAACCTCCCCACTTCTCCCTCAACTACTGCTCCCATCTTGGAGTCATCAGCGAAGAGACTCATTTCACACCCTATACCCTCCCTGATGTCCGATATGTATGCATTAAACAGGATCGGACCCAGGACTGAGCCCTGCGGTACCCCACTACCAACCTCTCTAGGGTTTGAGAGCTCCCCACAGACCACTACTCTCTGGGTGCGTCCAGCTAGCCAGTTTTCAATCCATCTGACCATCAAAGGGGCCTACTCCTAACCCCATCAGTTTCTCCACCAGACCATTATGGGGGACAGAGTCAAATGCCTTGCTGAAGTCCAAGAATAATAACTTGCACGTGTTGCCTCTAAATCTGTCCCCCCCCCCCAAACTTCATGTTGTGTCCCCTGGTTCTTGAGTGGTTTTTGATGTGGAACAGGTCCTGAACCTTCACCCTTCACCTAAACCCTGTTTATTCCTTTTAGGAACCTGAATGTGTCTATCATGTCTCCTCTCTCCCTGCGCTGTTCCAGGGAGTACATGTTTAAGTCACACAGATGTTGCCCATAAGATTTGTCATGCAGCCCGTGAATCATTTTTGTTGCTCTCCTCTGCACCGTTTCCAGTCTGTTAATATCTTGTAGCCTCCAGAACTGGATGCTGTACTCCCAGGTGTGGCCTCACCAGTGATATGTAGAGTTGTGACACCACTTGCTGTCTGCTGGGCGGAAACTTCATGTATTTGAAAGGACTGAAGCCGCTCCTATCAGACGGGGCTTCGGTCCCTTCAGTAGCATGAAGTCGGTCAGCAAGCAGCAGCTCGGCTTTCAGCATTAGGAGCCTGAGGGTGATCGTACGATAGCCATCTATCACTAAATAGAGTGACTGTGCGATATCCATCTTTCTAATTAAGTGGATTGGAGTGCCCACCCCTAGTACCACTTACTCCTGCCCCTTCCCTCCAGGCCACCCACATGTTATGTATTTATTTACTAAATAAATATAGAAGGGGACTGGGGTGCCCACCTCAGGTGCTGCTGAACACAAGCCCAACACTAGGGTGCCCAATCCCAGTGTCAGAATATCCCTGAAATAAAGAAAACTGGCCCTCTTTTCTTTAACCTGTAAAACAGAAAACATTCCTTTGCTGATCTGCCCTACACACCCCACCCACCCACTCCACCCGATCTCCCGCTCAGTATACCCACCACCCCACACCCTCACCCAACCTGATCATGTCCAAGGGTGAAGATTCACTCTCTGACTGAAGGCATGTCTTGCTGCTGGAACCGCCAACTGCAATATGAGAAACTAAGGTAAGTGCAGTGCAATGTATTTCAATAGGGTTTTGAACTTTGATGCATAACTTTGTCATTTTCACATATTTTGGCTCCAGATTTTCAACATGGCCTTTTCTGGACCCCACCTCATGACCACTGCATGGTGAAATTATGGAAATTAGGCCCGAAAGGCGATTTCATGGTCATGTTGCGAATACACCTTTCCGGCAGGATTTGAAAATTTCCTCTGCCCCTGTTTATGAGGTGGGTCATAAGAAGGTTATGTTGAAAATTTGGGGTCAAAATATGTAAAAATGAAAACGTTATGCATATATGTTAACATTTTTCTATGCTTGTTTGTACAGTAACTTTGGTCATTTGTAATATTTTAGCCCCAAATTTTCCAACATAGCCATTTTTTACACCACCTCATGAACGTGACAGCTGCCATTTTTCAAATCTTGGCCAAAATGTGTTTTCGCACCTGTGGTACAGAATAAGGTTTTGGTGGGGATTTGAACATTTTCACCTACCAGGTTCATGTGATGGGGTAATAAGAAAACTATGCTGAAAATTTGGTAGACAAATACTGTAAACTGCCAAGGTTATAACTTAACATTGTAGTATTTCAGCATTCACTAATTTTCCACTATTTTGACTCCAAACTTTCAGTATAGCCCTTTACTTTTTCCACACCACCTCACAGACATGACGTCATTTTTTTTAAATCCTGGACGAGACATGTTTTTGCATCTCTGGTGCAAAATGAAATTTCGAGTAAAATACTATAAATGGTACATGTCATGTTTATAAGGCAAATCATAAAACCAGTATCTTGAAAAGTTGGGGTCAAAATAAATAAAATGAATAAAGCACAGCACATACATGTAAGCAAACCTTCGGCACCGACTAGTGCTTCTTTCATCTTGTATTGATCCTCCTGTTCCGCTCCTGCAGCCCTCTTCTGCTAGCGACCTCCAGCCCTATCACATACCCTTCCCTGTGACTTACCCCAACTGCTTGCTTACCTCAATGGGGAAGTTGATGCCTCGGTGGGGGGCACAGAGTCTGTGTGGTTGCCTGCGTCATCCATTAGAGGAGATGATTTTTACTCCCGTTTACACCCCCAATCCACAACTGGCATATTTACAACAGCGCGCACATGCAGCGGTTAAGATACAGAACCCCTCTACATGCGCATCTGGCGGACAAGATGTGCAACCACTGCTGCATCACCTTGCCTCCACTAGGTGGCATCCAGGCAGTGGTATGGCCTGACGTCCACCCCCCCCCCCCAAGAGGAGACTCGTCTATGGATGCTTGAGGTTCTTCCTCTCAGTCAGCCTCTGAGTGACCCTGACTGTTCCCAAACCTGGGTCACCAGTGTGGTATGGGGTGTCTCAGCCTGCCACACCACTGGGCCAGCCATTCTGCTGATCTTTTTACATCTCCCCTGCTTCTTACAGCACCTTCCAATTCCCCCCAAATCATCAGAATCACACAATAAAACAGTTCCTCTTTGTCTTTTCATGGGTCTGGCACTGTATTCTTGCTAGCTTATACACACAGTAAGGCACCAGAATAAGGGTCCTGTGAAAATCTTTCCGATATTAGTTGTCTAAATCAGGATATCTCCCTCTTTGAGGGGCTCAGCCTTGGAAGCTCCAAAGCACACTCTGATATCTGGCCTGAATTTGTTATTCTGCAGTTTCCATTTATGGCCCCAGTCCTTATCCTCGAAGCAGAGATAAAAACAGTAGCTCAAACCCCACCCCACCCCACCCCGTAATTTGTCAGCAGTCTCCAATATGAAATGTGGTTACCGGTCATTCTCTCGTCACACTCTAATCGAATGTTACAGTTCATTTAGACACCAAATGTGTATCCTGCATTGTCGCTGGCTGTAATGTAACCATCTCCTTGCCGAGTTCACAATCAAAGAGAAATAAATAATGACAGCAGCTCAGGTCAGCACTACCTACTCCAAATACAAGGTGTGTCAGGTTCACTGAAATCACCCCTTTACCATCGCTTTTCCACCCTTCGATAACATGTTCTGATCTTCTCCTCATGATTCACACGGAATGCCTCTTACACTATAATGCCACCAGCAGCTTAATCCAGTTCAATTTCAGTTGGTTTTCATCAGTGTTTCCTCCCCCCCCCCCAGTGGGGGGGGAGGCTGAAAATAGACAGTATTATATAGCTATCCTTTCCTGGTCAACAAAAACTAAATAAAAGGTGCATGTGTGTTTTAATTTACAATTCTGTGGGCAGAACACAGACCTTTGTTGTAGGTGAATTTAAAACAAGGCTTGGAACACAAACAAAAGCAATAATAGGTAACTGAAGCAGAATGGAATGTGTTATTAGTAGCCCTCGACTGCTACACTCTGCTGGCATCCAGTTCCCCAGTCTTGGCTGTAATATACCTTGCCACAAAGACACAGCAACTCCTGCGCTTGGACCCCCCCCCCCCAATAAAGATCCAACCAAGGCGGCAACTGTCTGGGCAGTGAATGCCTTCTTGCAAACGGGGAGGGGGGGCAGTGCCCAACTGCATACGATGCCCACCAATCATCTAGTGCATCTTTAGTTTTTTTCCCTTATTTAACCCCGAACTGGGAGATATCTGAGCAAATGAACTCATACTGGTTCACAGACAGCGTGACACATGAACCTGCCCACTGCATCCGCTCAACCCTTGATCTTCAGTGAGGCACAATGTTGCCCCTGAGCCACCCGGGGTGCACATTATCCAACAGCAGCATCCCTCCCTTCCTCCTTAAAGACTAACAGCCTTTTGCCAGCCTAACAGCACTCCAGGCTCAGGAAGTGCACACAGCTCCCGGACAAGACACGCAGCAGCTGTATAGGTAGAGGCAGTCGCTGGCCCCCAGGTACTTGTACTTTGAAAAGGTACCTGTATTTAAAAAAAACAGTACTTATATCTTAAAAAAGGAACCTGTATTTTAAAAACAGTGCTTGTATTTTAAAAGACATGCCTGTATTTTTAAAATAGTACAGTGCAACTCAGATTATCTGACCCCTGTTTTTCCAACTTTCCCTATCTAAGGAACACACAGTCTGTCCCCCACATTTTTATATATATATTTTTTTAATTTTAGTTGACCGGGTAAGTGCACTTGACAAATCCTGCCTATTTTCAGGTACAACCCGGGGGAAGGGGATACAAATGAATGCCAACTGACCTTGAACCAGATTAAGCTGTTGGTGGTATTTTTAGTGAATGAGGGAAATTTGGCCAGAACACTGGGGAAATTCCCCTACTCTTTTGGATAAGTGCCATGAGATCTTTAACATCCACCTGAACTACCACCAATCCAGGCAGATGGGACCTCAGTTTAACATCTCATCTGAAAGACGGCACCTCAGAAGTGCAGCACCCATCTCATGCTGCACTACAGTGTCAGTACTGGGATATTAACCCAAGTGCCAGATGTGGGAACTGAACTCACAGCCCTCTGATCTCCCGGCCTCAGAGGCAAGTGTGCTACCTACAGAGCCACTGACACTACTTTACAAGTGCTTCAAGTGTTTTCAGTTCATCGCCATATATTTCCTGTTAATTCCTGCTGTTATCAACTAATCATCCTTCTATTGTTTTCACTTGGCGCTGACTACAGGTGTTAGCAATGCATTTAAGCATTGCAATTAACACACAGCAATGTGTGACCTCACCTTCTGCTGATTGTGTGCTGTGCCTAGAGAGATGGCAGGAAAACGCAAGAGAGTGGTCCTGAATGTCTCCCAAAAGCTGTGTATTGTGGAGTGCCTGGAGAACGGTGAGAGGGCTGCTGTTCTTGCTGACGAATATGGTGTGGGCAAGTCCACCATTAGTGATATCACGGCAGTGAAGGAAAAACTGAAGATATGTTGCCCTTACCATGGAGACTGCTTCTGGCACAGAGGAGCATAAGAATATGCACCCCTGCAAAGATGAGCAACGGACTCTGCCCTTTACTTATGGTTCCGTCAGGAGCGTGAGATGGGACACCACTTTCAGGTCCCCTTCTTAAGGAAAAAGCTTTAATGTTCCATTCCCATCTTGGTAACAATGCCCCTTTTGCTGCTAGTGAGGGTTGGCTAGACCGCTTTAAGCAGCGCCACGGAATTCGCCAGCGGCTTTGTACAGAAAAACTTGGTGCTGCTGAACAAGGAATCTCTCCCTTCATAGAGAACTTTTTGGAGATTGTGGAAGCAACCAGTCTCATCCCAGATCAAATTTATGATGCAGACGAGATCAGGCTTTTCTGGTGCTGCTTGCCAGATCGGACTTTGGCTCATATATTGGGGGGGGCACCCGGCTTCAAGAAAGCTAAAGACCGGGTTACTATAGTGGGCTGTGTCAATGCTGCTGGGACACACAAACTAAAACTCGTATTGCTCGGAAAGTCTCGGCAGCCACGCTGTTTTAAACGTGTAAATATGAATGCCCTACCTGTTCAATATGAAGCCCAGCATAACGCATGGATGGACAGCTGCATTTGTGCTCCAGGTGAAGCAGCATCTGAAGAGCCATGGACTACCTTTGCACACAGTTTTGCTTGTTGATAACTCCGCAGCCCATCCCAAACTCACTGATGTCAAGACGAGGGATGGCTTCATTAAATGCATGTTTTTATCAGCCAACACAACAAGCAAGCTACAGCCCTGTGATCAGGGCATCTTAGAAATTTTTTTAAGAAGGACTACAGAAAAAGACTGCTCCACTCTGTACTCTCAGAGGCAAAATCAGCAAGTCCCCCTACGTGATATCATGAAAAGGTTGTCACTTAATCAGGCTGTGGGTTCAGTTCTCACATCTGGCACTTGGGTTAATATCCCAGTACTGACACTGCAGTGCAGCATGAGAGGGGTGCTGCACTTCTGAGGTGCCGTCTTTCGGATGAGACGTTAAACCGAGGTCCCATCTGCCTGGATTGGTGGTAGTTCAGGTGGATGTTAAAGATCCTGTGGCATTTAATCGAAAAGAGTAGGGGAATTTCCCCCGGTGTCCTGGCCAAATTTCTCTCATTCACTAAAAATACCACCAACAGCTTAATCTGGTTCAAGGTCAATTGGCATTCATCTGTTTCCCCCTCCCCCGGGTCGTGCCTGAAAATAGGCAGGATTTGTCTAGTGCACTTACCCGGTCAACAAAAACTAAATAAATAAATAAATAATCAGGTGGTCTACATGTGTACAGAGGCTTGGGACTCAGTGCAGCCAGAATCGATAAGCAGAGCATGGATCAAAGGTGGGATTCGAATATCATGCGATCCAGAACCCAGCCCTGCAATTTCCAACCCTGAAGTTCCTGATCGAACTGCAGCTGCTATCTCAGAGGACGACATTCATACGCTGGCTGCACAACTGCCTGATTGGGTGCGGCTCAGCTAAGCGCTTCACATTTTAGTGCCATAATGTTCAGCGCTTTTCATTACATTGCCGTCAATTACAGCGCTGCAACAATTGCCAGGTGCTTCACTTCGGCGCAGCTTATTTCAAAGCTTTCTATTGCACTTGTTCCACACACATAGCTGGAGTATTTGGTAACCAAGGGCTAGTAAGTTGGCTGCCCCGGCTAGCATTCACCTTTGTGATCTAGTGGTAAATACAGGACTTGCCTGGAATGTGAAATATTTCCTACATAAGAAAGACTATCAGTTATGTGCCATAGTAAAGAAACAGGAGAGCTAGATATATATTTTAAAAATAGTTGCTCTATTTGTTTAAAATGCAGAGTGGCAGCTGCATGGCACCTCGCACCTGTGGTAATGGACAGAGTGGTCTGTCGAGGAGTAGCACTACCACACTGTGCAGAAGGGCAGGTCCAGGTTGGAGACCCACTCTGAGAGGCAAGGAGCGCTGCTGCATTCGCGAACAGGCTGCGGCATGTCTGGTGGCTTCGAAAGTGAGCGCGCTCAGTGGTATATAGTAAAACTGCCAGTTTCAGTAAGTATGTCATTAGTTGGCAGACTGCATATGACACAGGGTTATAGATACAGGGTCTGACTGCAATAGAAAATAGTAACCGGGGGACTGACTGCATCAGGCTAAATGGGGGTGAGCTCACTGTATTGAGCACCATCTTAAGCAGCAGTAAGCTGCTCTGTGGGAGTTTATTATGCACAGCAAACACTCTGTGAAAACAAACAAATAAAAGTCTCAGAGCTAAAATAGTCTTATGAACACAGGCACATGATTAATTTACCTCCGATATACCTAGTTTACAAAGTGAAGCAATCTGAAGGGAAAGTGTTTGTAGAAAATGACACGTTAATTAATTTTAAAATGGAGAGCAATGCAGTTAGTGCTGAGATCGGATGGCGCAGTAGTAACACAGTGCTTAATCAGTTACCGCTGAACTGACGGCACTATATTATCCAGCGCTAAAGTGTGATGCGCTGAACTGGGCTACACCCGCCTGATCCTCCATCTGAGGCGGGCATTCTAGAGTGGGAGAACTGTGATGCTGGTGAAGTGGGGCATGAGCATCTTCCGCACAATGCCATTATTCAGATGGCGCAGAAGGATGAAACAACTGAAGCTGATGCTAGCGATGACAAGGACGACGAGGGCAGTGACCCCCATGTGCTGCCAACACATTCGGAGGCAGTGGATCTGTTAAGTAAATGCATTCTCTATATGGAGAATTGGCCAGATACCGACCCACTGCAGGTCTTGCTTCTGCGCTTAATGTGCCAAAGAGCTGCCTGAAAGTCTTATGACACCCTAAAACAAAAATCACTGACCGATTATTTCCACTAATGCACTACAGCACTTTACAGTGATTTAAAGAATGTTTTTTATAGATGTTTATTCTAAATCTTTTTTTTTTTTTTTATCTTAGGTTTCAGAGCATGTTGTTGTGTACTTTGCCAAAATGGTCTCTATGTTTTCTATTGAACTCCCGTTTATCCGATCTTCCGTTTATCCGACCATTTCAGATGTCTCCCAAGGAGTTCGGATAAACAAGTTCCACTGTATTTTAAAAAAGGTACCTATATCTTAAAAGTGGTACTTGTATTTTAAAAATGGTACCCATACAAGCCGGACCACCAGCGCAGCGGTAGCGCTACTGCTTGCAATGCCAGCACCCCAGGTTTGGGAACAAGCCTAGGCCGTTGGAGGGCCGGTCGCGGGAAGGAGGATCAAGTGTCCTACAGACTACTCTCCTCCTTCGGGGGTCGCCAGTGTTTGGATAACCCTGCATGGTAGCAAGGGGTAAGACAGCTGGAACTGTCTCGGTATGGGAGGTGTGTCAGACGTTTAGCGAAGCCCTCCCCAATATCATTACATTACACACCTCCCAGGGAGAAAAGCAGAAAATGGAAGGTTCCACCACTGCAGGATGATGTCCGCCCCCATGTTGCACACCCCACACCGCTGACCAGGCTCCCACGCTACCGTCTCTGTCAGAGGGAAAGGCCCCCCAGTGGCCCCGCTCCTGGGGGGTAAGCCAAGGGTGTCTGGGAGTGGGGTAAGTCCCTGGGTGTGTGGCAGAGCTGAGCGTAACTGGACCGATGGGGGCTGGCGGACAAGGAGCAAAAAACAAGGTACCCGTGTTTTTGAAAAGGTGCCTGTATTTTAAAAACGGTACTTGCATTTTATAAATGGTACTTGTTAAAAAAGGTACCTGTATTTTAAAGATGGTACTTGCATTTTAAAAAAAGGCTCCTGTATTACATGGTACTGCTATTTTAAAACACTTGCATGCACTTGATTGCAGATAGAAGTGCTACGGTTCACTGTAATCACCGGATCAGTCACACTTCCCTGTACCCCGTCAGAGCTAACGTGAGTAGGCAGCCTAATCATGCATCCTCTGGTGAACCTGGGACAGGAACACACTCGCGCTTCCACAGTCACATTTGCCGCATTTAAAATAAAGGCTGCGCAAACAGGGAAGGCAGGTGTTCAGCTGATGTAGGGATGGATCCTGAAAATCTTAAGACAACATTTTAAATTGTTAAAACATTGCTGCTTTGTTAAGAATAGTCCCATATATGATCAGTCTGATGGTGTACGCAACAGCCCTTTGCTCTGCCAGATGGACTTCAGGACAGAAGGACCCTGAACAATCTGGGTCACTGGCCAGACTCCTGGCATCTTAGATTCATTGTAGCCACATGCAAGGGGCTGCACTGGGGGGTGGGGAAGGAGTCGAGACCTACATACTGTGTGGGGCACCTCTTCCTGCAGCGGAGGAGAAAAAGGAGCTGGGGTCATAAAAGACAAGGGCTGAAACATGAAAAGCAGTGTCCGACTGCTGTTAAGAGGGCTGGCAGAAGGCTGGGATGCATGGGGGGGGGGGGAGATGACCAGCAGGGAAGGGGAAGTCATTCTGTCACTTTACAAGGCCCTGGTCTGGTTCCACCTGGAATACTGCATGAAGTTCTGAGTTCTTTGATACAAAAAAGACATTAAGGCTGCTGACAGGGTGCAACATAGGGCGATCAGAATGCTCGGGAGTATAAAGAACAAAAGCTATAAGCAGAGACTGAAGGCCCTTAACATGTTCATCCGAGAAAAAAAGACCGAGGGGACAAGATCTCAGTCCTCTGCACATTAAAGGGTATCGGCAACCTAGAACAGAAGAAAAGGCCTGATCTAGTGTACTCCAGCATGACAGGGAGACATGCCCCGAAGCTCATAGATGGTAAATACAGAGGTAATGTTATTAGTCACTACTTCTTCCAGAGGGTGGTGAACCAGTGGAACAGCCTACTTGCTGAGAATGGACATAAAGAGTACAGGCCTTCAAGGTAAGCCTGGACACATTTCTGTCTACCAAGGGAATCACATGGTACCCTGGGTAGTATGGCGGGTGGGGAATTGGAGGGCACCCTGGGTAATAGGGTGGGTGGGGAATCATAGGGTACGCTGGGTGTTAGGGTAGGTGGGGAATCACAGGGTACTTTGAGTAGCAGGGTGGGGAATCACAGGGTACCCTGGGTAGTATGGTGGGGGACTTACAGGGTACCCTTGGTAGCAGGGTGAGTGAGGAATTAGAGGGTGCCCTAGGTATTAGGGTGAGTGGTGGAGAATCACAGGATGCCCTGGATATTTGGTTGGGGGGGGAATCGCAGGGTACCCTGGGCAGTAGTGTGGGTCTGGAATCACAGGGTACCCTGGGTAGTAGGGTGGGTGGGGAATCATAGGGTACCCTGGATAGTAGGGTGGGTGGGTTTGGAATCACAGGGTACCCCGGGTAGTAGGGTGGGTGTCTAATCCCTGTGAAATAGTATATGTCTGCACACCATACTTGTTGGTACCTCCTTATTTGGCGGGGGGGGGTTAAACGTGCTGGACATAAGAGTCTCTTCAGACCTTAAATTACTATGTACAACAGGGTCAACTGATGGCCAGCGGGTAGCATGCTGTGCTCCTGTTCAAGCAACCAAGAATCGGGAGCTAGGTTGCACGTCTGAGGGGGGCTGGCATGCCACTACCACATGACATCGCTCCCAGCTGGGGAAGTATAGTGCCGTGGTTACAACACTCCAGGAACCTCACAGTGGGCAGGGCATCTTGCCTCCTCCTCAGGGATGTCACTGTGTACATGCCAGGGGGGCAGCAAGGTCAGCACTGGGGGGGGATGACCAATCGAGCAGACTTGAAAGACCGTTAGGCCTATTCTGCTGGCATTTTAGTATGTTAGTATGAGTCCAGCGGGAGACATTCACTGATCCACTGCAGCAATGCCTCCTACAGCCACTGGCCTGGTAATGACATCATGGCTGGCTAGGTGAAATCAGCCATGCTTCGGCTACAGGGTTTACAGAAAGGGTCAGACTAGTTCTTCCTCATGACTGGTTGAAACCCGGTCAGAAAGAGCTATGCTAAAATGGCGTACTGTATGTATTTGGATGTCCTGCAGTTGCCTATACAAACATTTTTGCACAAAC